>CM062817.1:1563933850-1565176350 GCA_031772625.1 Pinus tabuliformis | reverse complement strand
TCATTGATCACAATAGGAACATAGATATTACTAACATATACAAAATCCAACCAAGTCATGGACTTCTACGTATCACTCTATCATAGATTGGGCTGAATCAAATCTTTCTTTCAACCAATCACCCTCGTTCCATATCCCAAGCATGAATGCATGATCTCATGGGATAATCCAAGACATAATCAACCAGGGAATCCAGAGGGTGATTACATGGAGTGCCAAGGAAGATCATATCATATAGGGGAGAAATGTTTACTAGAAGGTTCTGGGCCAGTTTCCAAGAAGCCTTGGAAACCCAATTGAACTTCAACACTGCTTATCACCCTGAGAGAAATGGTCAAACAAAGAGGACTAATCAAATCCTTGAGGACATGCTATGCATGCATGTGATGTACCACCAAAAACGTTAGGAAGAATTTTTACCACTAGTGGAATTTTCTTATAACAATAGTTATCAGAGTTCCATCAAGATGGAAACATTTGAGTTCTTGTATGGGAGGCCTTGCAAAACGTCACTCAATCAAGATCAGTTAGAGGATCGAGTGTTAAAAGGACCAGAAGTAGTGCAAGAGATAGAGAAAAAAATGACCATGATTAAGGGGAGAATTAAAGAAGCACAAGATCGATATAAGAGTTATGTTGATGCTCACTAAATGGATTGAAGTTATGAAGTGGGAGATATGGTGTTTTTTAGAGTAAGGCCCCAGAAGAGATCTATAAGATTTGGAAAGGGAGAAAAATTGCCTCCACGGTTTGTGGAACCTTTTGAAACCTTAGAAAGAAAAAGGTTGACGACATATAGGCTTGCTTTACCTCCATTACTAGCACGTATGCATGGTGTATTCCATGTTTCTATACTTTGTCGTTAAATTTAAGATCATTCACATGTTATTGACTTGGGTCATTTGCAGGTTTCAAATGAGGGAATGATGATTGCTAAACCAATTCGCATAATAGACCAATTAAATCTGTAGCTTAGATGATAATTAGTGGACCAAGTTAACGTCTAATGGACAATTATAGTCCCAGTTCAGCCACTTGGGAGGATACCAAGGAGACGTGTCACCATTTTCCTTGTTCTGAGGACTTCGAGGCAAAGTCATTATTAAGAGGGGGTGTATGTAGTGCCCCTCTCTAGTTGACTGGACCTAATATGATATTAGCATTGATATATCCTTAAGACTTACACATTATTCTTTAAGGAACTTAGGTCGAGGATCTGGATACTTGACTCTTACTATTAGTGGATGCGATGGATGTGTTTGTTTTCTAATTGATGTTATGACGTAATAGTTGTGGTGGATGTATTTGTTTCCTAGTCAATGTTATGATGATGATAGTTGTGATGGATGTGCATATCTTTAGTTGATGTTATGATTATAATAGCTGTGTTGGATGTGTTTATGAGTATGTCTAATCATGCAATGGATTAATTATGTTGGCTATTTACATTAGTTATATCACGATGAATGATGATGTTGATGACTATGTCATGTTGATGATTTAGCATATGCTATTAAGTCAATGACTAACACCATGAAACATTATTACTGATGATTATCGAGTATGGAAGGAGATGACTAGATGCCTCACATGTGATGAGTCGAAGACCTTTGGTTTGATGGAATTGAATACCTTGTCTCTGAAATTTTAAAGTTCAGTTTCAATTTTTGTTGTAAATTCTAATGACATGGTAGTGGTTGTAGGCACAAGTTAGTTGCTTTTCTAAACGACTCACACATAAGTAATGGGTTTGTATAGATAGATGGAACTTCATGGGAGGGGTGGGACATCGTCCCTGATTTCACCCACTAGCATTCCCGTCATGACTTGGGCTAGAAGGTGTTGGGATACCTTCGCCTTGAAGATCACAATGTTGTGGGGGTAAATCCCGAATTGGGCTGCTCATGAGGATTTTACGTGGGGACATGCATCAAGGAAGATTTGTTGATCCCCAACACCATTAGTCTCACTATAGCGAGCGATGTAGGAAAGGATAGTGATCTCCATAGTCACACTTAGTTTTTCTCCTCATAGTCACTGGATGCTTGAAGGGAAAGCGACGTGGAACCCTTGGAAATTCTAGGGAAGTTGTTGAAAGGCATGACTAACTTGGCACCCTTGGAATTAAGAAGAAACTGATTGGTGTGGCACCGTTGGAAATTCAAAGGAATTTCTTGAAGGGAATAACTGACTTGGGACATTGAGCATCATGAAAAAAATAATGAAATATAATATAATCATACTAATTCACATAATGTGGTAAATGAAGTTTTAAACCAAGTTATTGTTAATTTTTGTAGCATCGAATAATTTTTCTAGTCTCAACTTTAATCATAAAGGATAAGAAACACAATATCTCCAAAACCCAGAAAAGGTTTTAGGAGAAAACACCCATAGCAACTCAATTAAATTAATTGATTGATAATTAAAAAATTGCCTGTCTAAATTAGGGAAATTGATAATTAAAGGGAATTAATTGAGAAGGGTGAGAATGCTATAAAAACTTAGGGATTAAGTTTGAGATTATTTTAGTCGTTGATGGAGATCTAATAATGGTTGTTGGTTCACCAACAAGAGATTATAAGAGAAAATCAATGGGTAGAGGGAAAGACACTTGAGCACATCGAGTTCCTTGGCAGATCGAACTATCCAAACATAAAGGTCTAGTAGAGAAGAAGAGTTCGAGCTAGAAGGGACGTAAAGACAAAGAGGGATAGAATATAATGATTCCAAAGGATTTTCCAGTGCCGAAGAGTTAGCAGCAAGAGGGTCAAGTTTTCCTCAGTGAGGTTGTGTAGGGAGTTGGCTTGAGGGGACCTGACCTAGGTTCAGAGTTAATTAGCCAAACAAATCCCTGTACTACTGGCCCTTTCGACAACAACCTGTGGAGTGTGGACTGAGGTCTCACCTGAAGCAGTATGGGGGGGTGCTGGAACCAATTTTCCGCACCCTTGAGATGTTTGAGGGGTCGGTTTAGTCCAACTATGAATACCTTCGCGTAGGTCACTTCGCGCACTATCCTAACCTGCGAGGCCTTCACGATCTGTTATAATCACCTTTGCGCAACCCTAACTAAGGGCTGAGGTGCTTTCGCGCTGCTAAAGCAGTGATCTGTGCTACTTCCCCAAGTTGCACTACGTATCTTACTTATCTTCTTATAACAATTAGTTATCTTCGCGTAAACAAATACTTTATCTTATATTCACTTTATCAACACTTTCATGTAAGTTCACGCATCATATAAACAATAGAATTGCAATTTATACCCAATACATTCAATGCACAAAACATGAAAAAGATACACATAAATGATGTAAAACTTCTCTTTATTACTTCTCCAAAGGTTACAGACTCGACTCGCCCTACGCACTCAGCTGCAGGGGTCCACGCACTCATCTGCAGACTACTAGGCCTTTGTGCACTCAGCTGTAGAGCCTTCTCCTACTCTACGACCCAAAGACTCGACTCTACACTTAGATAAGACTCAATTCTTCATCTATTTTATCCATCGAATCTCCTCTTTACAACTTAGAGCCTCGCTCAATTTATACAATCCCATGGTCCGTGAACCATGGGTAGATTTCTAAAGTCGACATTACATTACAAAAATGAGCGCGGACAACCCTATGACTCATTTAAAATCTTTGCACTCCGCGCCCACAAAACACGGAGTCTTTACATCGGATTTGGTAAAAATCTGGCCTTTAAGCCACAAAACTTGTCTTGGGGGAGCCCGCACCCAACAACCCCCCAACACAAACATCGTGACTCGCCCTCGAGTCACTTTGTCAGTGCATAGATCTTCGCTCAGAGACCTCCCAACTCTGCTTGAACTGCTGCAAGATTGGCAGCGCACTGAGCAGCTACCTGTTGTACCTCCTGGACGCATTGTTCAGAGACTACTGAACTGCTTCCCTGCATCTGCTCCTGCGTTCCCTACATCTGCATGAGCTTGGCTTCGATTGAGGCTGTAATGACGAATGCATTATCGATCCAAGGCTAGACGCGCACCTTCAAAACCGCTTCTTTATGTTGCACTGCATCTACCTGCTCCTTAAGCTCTTTCGCCTGTTGTAGCCGCGCGAGCCTCTGTGTAAGGGTCACCATCTGTGTGGTCCCTTTTATATCATCATATCTTTACTGCAGCTCACGCCCCTTTGTTTGTAAGCGCTGTATGTTCGGGTCCTCCTGCAGAGTGGTGAGGACCTCGAACGACTCTTCCAACATTTTGGTGTAGTCCTTCACTGCACTGCTGATCTCCTCCATCCTTGATGTAATGGCACTGGTGCACTGTTCCCTTACCTCTGGAGGAGTTGAAGGCTATACCTTCAACCGCAACTTTGCTATCTGAAGGTTCAGCTCCAATTGAACCTTAGCCATCTCTTCTCGTGCCTTGCACACCCCTGCTACTAACCTCTGGATGCGCGCCTCTGTTGGTGCCTCTGCTGGGATGGCCAACTCAGGGACCATCTAGCAGGCCTCCTCAACCACCTGCACCATCTGCCGATTCTACGCCACTACCTTGTTACACTGCAGGCTCAGTTGTTCCATATTAATTTTCTGCTCGCTCAACACCTGTAGTGCGCGGCCCTCCCTAGCCCACAGTTCTGTAGTCACTCCATCCTACAAGACATAGAGTGTCTCTCGAGGGAGCACAACCATGTTGATCCCTACTCCCTTCAATGCACTGACCATAGGCCTGTCAGCCTCATTCTCTGTAACTAGTGCCCCCTCTAGCAACACTATGGTGTTGGTCATGCGGACACACAACATTTCCTCAGTCGCGACCATTCCTACTGTAAGGCTGGTCGAGAGAGTACCAGCCTTAGGAGTGCGCACCTACAACTCTTGTATCTGTGCCTGACACAATTTGATTCTCCTCCGCAAGCTGCTGGAGGGCCTTCGCAGTGACGTCGTGCATCGTCTCCCCTATATCATGGATATCTCCTTCGGTGAGGGTGATCGGGTCGAAAGAAGTCTTAGAAGCTTTCGACTTCTTTCGCGGCCCCACCTGCTCTCTCGGGCATTGGCGCTTCAACTGTGTAGATGTTTTTTCTAGGTCCACGCCACCTTCCTCTGTCTCGGATCTTCCTCAGACGAGGGAAACTTATGGCCCTTGCGCTCCTCTCTACTGCCTGTTGCTGTTTTGCAGTTGCCTTCTGCTATTCTGTGACTGCCGTCTGCTGTTCTGCGGCTGCCGTCTGCTATTTTGCTGCTGCCTCTTTTCTTCTTTGCCAATTGTGCCATCCGTAGTTTTTCCTCCTCCTTTTTCCTCTACGTAGCGGACTTCTCGGATTCCACCACAGAGCTGGCTGGAGCGCGCCACTCTGGTGGCCATGACTCAAGCATGATGAATATGACATCGTTCGTGGCTAGGTAGGGGAGCTCGTTCCATTTCTTCACGGGGTCCTTGCGCGCTCGGATATATATGTGATGGAAGTCCACCTTGAACTCCACAAAGCTCTGCAGACTATTGTAGACAGTGGGCGATAACCACAACTTGCAGTTAATCCCCATTCTGATGTTCATCTCCATGAACACCCAAAATATTTTGCTGTCTCTGATTCTCTGCGCATCTTTAGTGGCCCACAACGAAGCGTACTTCACTGCCTCCAGAAGATCCCATGCAATTGTGGGGAACTGGCTGTCCTTAGGCAACTCCCAAGCTACCAGCACTATGGATAGCAAAAGCCATGCATAGTGGAAGGTCTTCCCTTGTTCCTGTGCCTCGTGGCAATTCTCCAGGAACTCCTTGCACAGGTACTCCGACTAGTTAAACTAGACGCCCTCTGCACACTGCATGGCAAGTGCTACCACTGGCGCGGGCACCTCATCTGCGTGGCACTTCCGCATAACCTTGCCAGCCAATATTTGGGTCACAAATTTGACTGCCTTATTGTTGATACTGGAGATCGCGTACCCTCTCTTCTTCTTCTCCAGCTTGAATTTTTCCTTCATGGCCTCCGCGATGGCCAAGTCAGTGCTCTTACCCTCCGAAATATCTGCTAGGTCCTCCCCTTTGCAAGGAAGTCGGGTAATTCTATGAATCAGGTGGTCCGTGATGGGGATGGGCTCCTCCAGCCACAAACACCCATCATGCACCAGGAAAAGTAGCTACCTGATGACAAATATAGTTACTGGGGCGCGATGGTAATGCGGCACCCAGAGCAGGTTCAACAACCTTGCTTTCTCTACTCCGTGCAACCACTTATGCGGCTCCAACTCTACGACTCCCGCTGCAGTGTTTTTCTTCGGCTTCATGAGCTGATCATTTGCTAAGCGTGGGAACTTTTTGTGGTCTACGAGATCCAAGTCTTCAAACTTTATACTCGGCACCCGTCCCAAGTGCGCTCCTTCAAAAACGATATCGTCAAGTAGCAGCAGAGTCTGCAGAGAGCTCTTGCTCTCATCTAGGTCCTTGGGCACCCTTGCCTTTCCTTTCTATGGAGGAACATATGCGGGCAGCCTGGTTAGAGGGTTTGTGCCCTCGGTTTCCACCTCCATGTCTTCGTCCTCCTCCTCTTCGACAAGGATTTCCTCAAGGTCTTCCTCTTCTTCATCAGTTTCCAGATTAACTGCTTTCCCCTTTTCTTCCATGGTTAGTTTAGTTCACAACGGGTTTCGAGGGGACACGCGCACCGGAACCATGGCCTGTTTATCTTTCTTGGGTCTCGGCGTGCGTGGTGATTTAGGGATTTCCGCGACTATCCCGACGCTCTCAGGGGCATATTCTATTGTCATGGCTTGCGCAACCTCTTTAGCATTCATTTTTCGATATCCATGGCTTCCTCTGGTGTGGTCATACTGCTGTTCCACAAATCTCTCAATGACTTAGGTAAGTGCTCAAACAACACCTTCGACTTCAAAAAATCAAATGGATATGGGTTCATAGAGCTCTGGGTGTGCAATAGCTCAATTCTCAACTGGCCAAGTGTTGGTTGTTGGGCAGCGCTTTGCAATTTATAGTGCCTTTTGAATTTGAATTCGACCGTTCCCCCCAAATCCGGCTCATTAATGCTCCATTGGTGGCAGATTTTCCCAAATCTAGCCCATGAAACCTACCTTAAATGCTTGTCGCCCGCTCCATTTGGTCTCAAACCAAGCATCACATTGTGAATAGTGACTATAACGGTCACTTTCCAACTGACCCGCATGACAGCACAACTACCCTTGCTCTGTCGCGGACCCTGTGACAGTTCGCTCCTGCGCGCAACCTTGACATGGCATAGCTCCCGGGCAAAGTAGTTTATAGTCCTGCGCCTCCTTTCAACTGGCTGGGGCATTAAGATTGTGCTTCCCATGGCTAGTCAGGTGGCCATGCCACTTGTATACGGCTTCAACCAACCATCAATCACTTTTCCTGGGAAAAGTCTACCTTTTAAATTTACTATTTGCATCACACATTTTACCATCTGCATCGCGCCACCATCAGTGATCCCTTTAGTAATATACGGCCCGATCCAAGGCATCACACTGATCAACTCTTGATGGTAGCTCCTAAATTTGTCAACAGAACCATGCGCCTCTTGTCTTATCACCACGACCTTTTTATCAAGAAAGTCCTTCTTTATTCCTTCCTCAAGCTTCTTGACTTCTTCTTCCGTCATGGTGCTTTTCGCCCTTAATCGAACTTTTTCCTTCATGAGTTCTTGGAGCCTAAGATCACCCTGTTGGATCTCTTCATCAGGTCCCAAGCGTTCTTCTTTGTCCAGCTACGCGATCCCTTCTTCCAAGGCTTCGCGATCCATCATATCCGTGGGCATTTCTATGCGTGAACTAGCCATGATATACTCCATCAGCATTACAACGTTTGCTCCATAGGCCAGCCTAGATGGCGCCTGTCCCGTTAGTTACTTGCACATTGTCCTATAAGCCCATAAAACTACTGGTACACACAAGTCCCAATCACTTCGCTGCACATTATATAGCTTGTTCAATACTCTGCACACCTTGTTAAATGCTTTCGTGTGGATAACCTTCCGCGCACTCATTTTCTCCACATTCTATCGTTCCAACTTGAGGAACCGTTCGCGCATTTGCCTGCCCAACACATGCTTATTGACCGTATTTCCCAACGCGCAGTTCATGTGTATCCGTGCAGGTTGTTTACCATATGCTTGTACCCACCTGGATAGATGCGCGCGCGAACCATCCCGTCCATTGTATTTATCTGCCAATCGCACTACAGGTTTCCCAAACTGTGAGCGCAACATTTTTCTACATGTGCGCCAATCTTCAAAGCTTCCTTTGTGCGTATCCCACCACCTCATGGGCGTAGCACGCAGTACCCAATTCAAGGCCTAGAAACGTTGCTTTTCTGGCACCTCCCTTTTGAATCTGTCCAAGAAAGCATCTACCTCACCTAACCCATCATAAGTAGGCAGATCCCTCACTTTTGTCGATACGTAGTGCAACAATCTTGTCATCATATTACAGTTTAGTGTGGTTACCTCATGTAACCGATTCTACCATCACTCTATCTCCTCATCTGAATCTGAAGTGCAGGAGCTTTCACGCTCCCATGCTTTTCTTCCATTCGCGGTGGGATTTACCCAGTCTTGCTCTCTCGAAGTTATCTTGTAGATGCAGTGCAAATCGTCGTCGCTTTCATAGTCGTGCACCGGCTCTGTGTAGCGTGATCCCTCAGGAGGGTCTAAGGGTATAACTACACGTAGAGACTTCTTCTCAAAAATCATCTTGCGCTTCTTCAGATTAATCATCCCATTCATGTCAGTGGCCTGATCAATTCCTAAGAGTGCGGGGTAGGGATTGATGTCATCAACAATATCTATCACTTCAAAGTCTTCTAGCGCGCTCGCTCCCTCAATATCCACAATGATTCCTTGCAATCTCCCCATAGGTATTATCTTTTGCTGGTTCGCCATTCGCAGCTGGATAGGAGACCATTGCATCGTAGGCCTCTCATGCGCTGCTATGTCTGCTTCGGCAGAATTTTCGCTTCCGATCCTAAATCCAGAATTACTTGGTCCATCTCATATTCTCCAATCTGCGCAGTTAGCCTCATTTCTCTCCCTGTCCTATTCTTGTGTTTTCCAATCTTCTGGACTACACAAGGTTCTCCTAGTGTGGTCCCAACGCATCTATTAATGAGTTCCTGCAATCCTTTTACAACCTTACTCTCATGCAGTAGCTTCATGCATGTTTCCAAGAACGTTGTAAGCATAGATGGGTCCATTTCTGGCTTCAGTCTATCTTTGCTTCCAGAAGTGGAGGCATCAGTGGAGCTCTTCTTATCTTCCATGAAGGTTTCCTTAGTGCACTCCAAATAAAACTCTGCTTCTTTCATCAGAGCCTTGCGAACCCAAGTACTATCTTCGGGCTATTTGCCTTTATCATATCCAGTCGCGATTCCACTTCGGAGCAAAATGTTCACATCTGGTTCTTCCTCGTGCAACTCTTACCTCATCATCTACAGGTTCTGAGTCGGGGGAGGTGGTAGCGCTCCCTTGTCGCGTATCCTAGCTATCAGCGTAGGAAAATCCTCTGTCTCATGATCAAACAAGGTACAATACAGACATGATGGGCGCGTTGGATTTGTACAATCGCGAGCATAATGTCTTGGCCCTCCGCAATTGTAGCATATCAATTGTCTGTGACCTCTTCCAGGTCCTCCTCCACCTCGGCCTCGTCCGCGCCCCTGAAATCTGGTTCGCACCACTCCTATGTTCTGGTCTAGGGGCCACGTTTTGGCCTGAACTCTATAGGTGGGAGTTCTATCCATCATCAGCTCATAGCTTCTACAAGTGTGCTCATCATGTCCAATCGATCTACAAAAATTACAGAACAACTGTTGCGAATTCTGCGTGTACTTCTGTAACAAATGGCAGTTGTTCGTAGCATGCTTTCCTCTTATTTGACAAATCGCGCACCATAAAGCATGTGCCGCGTTAGGTCTTGCTTGCGCTTCCAGCCTCAATGGCATTAGTCCTCCTCCTACGAGGTAATTCATGAACATAAGGCAGTGGTCCTTATCATGACCCTGACCCTTGCATTTTACGCACCACACCTCTTCGCGCACTTTTGGTCGGGCTGTCCTGTCCTGTTTCAGACTCTGCATCTCAAGGCATAAGTTTTTCAATTGCGCGTGGATCTGCTGAACTCCCAAGTTAGGATCCTACATCGGGGTTTCATGCAGCCTCATCACGATCTCCAAGGCCTCTGCCTGAGTCGTTAACCTTTGTTGCGACAGCGTGTTCCTCAAATGTGGCGTTAGCGATGCTACAAACCATTCACAGTGCTATCCATCCGTCAAAGTCATATTAGCTTCACGAATCGTACACTTCAGTATTTGATCCAACTCCCAAGGAATATTGCCTGGTAGCATTGTGATCTCTTTGAATCCAATGATCGACTACGCTTCTGACTTCGGCCTGCTAAATTCTCTGTTTAGCACAATTTGGATATCCGCGATTCCCACATTCGTATTTTCATTAGAATGCTTAATATACTAGGTCAGCGCGCGATCCTGCAGAGCACTGAACAACGTCGCTTTCTTTATATTATCATCTGTAACTCCCTGCGCTTCCCATACGACTCTTATCACAAACTAAAACTGGTTCGGATCTTCATTTCCTACTCCCTTGAACACAGGCAACTTTATCACGCTTTCCATATTGACTCGTGGTGGTGGCGGAGGTGGTACGGGTGAAGATGGAGGTGAAGGTCGTGAAACTAGTGGTGGTGTGGGTGGGGGTGGTATGCGTGGAATCCTTTGCCTAATCAAATGGATCACACTTCATGAGCTCTTCCTCGTCCCCTCGCGGAGGTGAAATCAAAGGGCTATTCTCTAGTCTCTTACTTTCTTCATTTCTGTAGGTTTTTCCACTTTGCGTAGCTCTGGAAATCAAGGTAATTGCATAACCCTATTTTCACACAATAGCATTTTAATCCAAGTATTCAGAAACTTTACATACTTACCTCACGGTCCTTTGAGAAAGCGTCACTATACCTCGCTATAGCTGACTGAAGTATCTACTGCGAACTCAGTAATGAATCCTCCTATAATCCGTTCGAGCCAGTGATCAAGAGCATACGTGATGTTATCCTCCGATTCTTCTAATCTACGCACCAACTCTGGGGTCCACACAATAGGATTGTCGAGTTTCCACCTTCCTTGGCTATCTGATAACTTCGTGATCCACTCGTAAAACTCAGTAGGGAAAGATGCGAAGGAGATTTCGTGGATCTCTGTGTACAGGTAGTAGTCTAACCACTCTTCCTTTGATAGTTGTGGATTCCTGTTCTCCTGCGCTATGAACTCGTGAATTCTCTTGTCCAACCAACCTTCAATTTCCTTCTTATTTGGATTCCAATGATACAACATCAAACATATTTATGTAGATTCCAGTCCTGGCAACGGGACCATTTGTTGGCTTGAGGGGGCCTGACCTAGGTTCAGAGTTAATTAGCCAAAGAAATCCCTATACTAATAGCCCTTTTGGCAACATCTCGCAGAGTGCGGACTGAGGTCTCACCCGAAGCAGTATGGGGGGATGCTAGAACCAAGTTTCCGCACCCTTGAGATGTTTGAGGGGTCGGTTTAGTCCAACTGTGAATACCTTTGCGTAGGTCACTTCGCGCACTATCCTGACCTGTGAGGCCTTTGCGATCTGTTATAATCGCCTTCGTGTAGCCCTTACCAGGGGCTAAGGTGCTTTCGCGTTGCTAAAGCAACGATTTGCGCTACTTCCTCAAGTGGCACAACATATCTTACTTATCTTCTTATAACAGTTAGTTATCTTCGCGTAAACATATACTTTATCTTACATTCACTTTATCAACACTTTCATGTAAGTTCGGGCATCATATAGACAATAGAATTGCAATTTATACCCAATACGTTCAATGCACAAAATAGGAAAAAGATACACATAAATGATCTCTAAAGGTTACAGACTCGACTCGACCTGCACACTCAGCTGCGAACTAGTAGGCCTCTGCGTACTCAGCTGTAGAACCTTCTCCTAATCTACAACCCAAAGACTCTACTTGACACTTAGATAAGACTCAATTCTTCATCTATTTTCTCCATTGATTCTCCTCTTTACAACTTAGAGCCTCGCTCTATTTATACAATCCCATGGTCCGCGGACCATGGGTAGATTTCTAAAGTCGACATTACATTACAAAAATGAGGGTGGACAACCCTATGACTCATTTACAATCTTTGCGCTCTGCGCCCACAAAACACGGAGTCTTTACATCCATGGGTAGATTTCTAAAGTCGACATTACATTACAAAAATGAGGGCGGACAACCCTATGACTCATTTACAATGTTTGCGCTCTGCGCCCACAAAACACGGAGTCTTTACATCGGATTTGGTGAAAATCTGGGCTTTAAGCTCCAAAACATGCCTTGGGGGATCCCACGACCAACATAGGGACTGCGCATGCAGCTTCAGAGGGAGTTCAATTTATCTGAATGATAGGATGATTGAACTACTAGAGGTTGGGAAAAATTCTAGAAGGCTAAGCGAGTCATTTTTAGAAGTTGAGTCGGGCAGAACGGCAACATCAGAATAGTTTTAGAGGCAATACGACCTGGCATGAGTAGAGGCTAACACAAAGGTGTTCAAGCAACTAGTTTGAGCTAGTTACAAAGCTAAGGTCAGTGTCAGGTGAGACAAAATTTGTCTCACCAACTTTTTTGCCAAATTATTTTGTTGAGGATTGCTAGTTGGGCATATAGATTTTTGTACTCATATTTCATCGCTGCATAATAATAATAAAACCCTCATCTACTGCACCGATTTTCCCACATTGGGTTTTTCCAGGGACATTTGTCTAAAAATAACGGTGTCAATTTTATTGTGTGTGTGCTCTATTTTCTTAGTTTTAGTTTTATTTCCGCAGTGCATTTGATTTTTGGTGAAAATTACAATTGCGATTTTATTCCTTTTTTGTTGTAATAATAAATATACTACACATAATAATATTCATTTAGAAGAATAATTTACATTTGCTGCAACGGAGTCAAAATTTTCACATGGTATCAGAGCAATGTTGAAGACAGATTAGTGGCTCAGTAACAAGGGAGAAATTTTGTAGCTTCAGAGGGAGTATCTAGGAAAAAATTATGGATATACACAAACCACCAACAGGAAGTGCGAATTAGCAGAGGCAGGGTTAATTTTTCAGTGTGCAGGCAACAAAAAATTTGAAGAGCCTCAGTTGTAGTGATTTGTAGGTAGTAGTGTTACCAGGAAGCAGTTATGGTGAGAAGATTAGAGATTTTGTTGAGCAGGTTTAGACGCAGCGATTTTGCAATAGAAAATCAACGCTGGGAGGAAGAGAAAAAGCACACAGAGGAAGGAATTTTCTATAATTTCCCTGAGGGTTTCTAGATCAATTTTTCTAGAGGAAACCGAGTTTTTCCATAACAGAATACAACAACAGAGCATATCTGCAAATTCCAGGAGGGAGTGCGAGTAGCAAAGTAGGAAACCAAGTAGGAAAGGGAGGAGACTCCTATTTATTTTCCAAGATTTGAGTTTTGAATATATGGCCTCAACAAGACTTCGAGATCAGGGTAGGCTAGATGGAGACCTTAACTATTATTTGTGGAAAGCCAGAATGACTTTCCTGCTAGATGAGAACGATATGAAGACGTATGCAGAAAGAGTTATAACCATATCTACAGATCCACAACAACTAGATACATACAATAAGGAGATGGCCAAGGAGGAGTGGATGATTCTCAATGGAGTTACAGATCATATAGTCTAGCATCTAGCTGGAAAGAATACTGCCAAATAAATGTGGGGTGCAATTTCTAAGCTTTTCCAGAATCCTTTCGAGAACCAAAAGATGTGCTTGAAAGAGAAGCCGAGGACCACCAGGATGAATAAGGGTGAAAGAGTCACTCCATATCTCACTAGAATTTAGACATTCTAGGATGAGCTTGTAGCAGTTGGAGAGACACCTCTCAAGAGTGAGATAGTGCATTTAACTCTCAATGATTTCACTAAGGAGTGGACAAATTTCGTCCAAGGTATTACTTGACGAGATCAGTTACTTGGATGGGATCGATTGTGGGTTGATTTCACTCAGGAAGAGATGAGGCTTGTTCTGATCTAGAGTAATATCATCGACAAAAATAGCAAAGGACCGAAAAGTGTGAAATATGAGGATAATGTAGCCCTTGCATCGAAAGGGAGGGCAAAGAAAAGTTATAGTCAAGGATAAAGCTTAAAGGGAGAAGAAAAGAAGAAGAGAGATCTGTCAAATATCAAGTGCTTCAGATGTGGTGATTTTGGTCACTGTAGTACTCAACGTACCAAGAAGAAGAAGGATAAGAAGGAGAAGAAAAGTAGGCAGTAGCTTCGACAAATATCAAAAATTTGTCCAATAGGTTGCAGGATGAATTTGCCTTGTATGCAACTACACCTTCAAGAGAGAGGTGTGGAGACCTTGAGATTTAGTTCCCAGAGTTGTACAGATTTGGGTAGGATCCATGGAGGATAGCATCACTTAGATGTTTCCTCAAGGACCATTACCCTTGCTACAGGGGCCCACAGTTTCAGTAGTAGATGGATCAATGTCAGCATGGTGCAGCCAGATCTTGAGGGACAGTTGCAGAATTAGTTGTAATCTTTTATTGAGGAGCGCAAAACCAATGAGGGCGCAGGCAGATACTTAGTAGATAGTGCAGAGGCTAATTGATGTTAGAGACTCAAGAGACAATTGCAGAGCTAGTATAGGGACACGAATGATTCAGAGTGTTTTGTTCTCAGTTGTAGTAGTTGCAATAGTAGCAACGACTTGAGATCAATGGTAGCGTAGAGTAGTGTTGGAAACATTACAAGTTAGTACAATGCAGTGTCAGCAACAACACAAATGAAAAATGGTTCAAATATAGGTTTAATAAATGAATCAAAGTATGCGTAATGGTTAATGGGCAGTGGTAGCTTGTCACAGATGTTAGACATCAACAACGTGGAGGAAGATGTTACAGGAGAAGAAAATAGAACACCTTCATTGCTAAGAGGGAGTGTTAGTTTTTGTAGCATCATATAGGTGTTATAGTCTAGAATTTAGTCAGAGAGGCTATGAAAGACAATATGTCCAACACCCAGGAAAGGTTTCAGGAGAAAACTCCCAAAGCAACTAAATTAAATTAATCGATCAATAATTTAAAATTGTGTAAGTATAACTTGGGGAAATCGATTAATTAAAGAGAATTAATTGAGAAAGGCGAGAATGCTCTAGAAACTCACACAGATTGAGTTTGAGATGATCTGAGTTGTTGATGGAGATATAATCATGGTTTTTTGTTCACCGACGAGAGATTATAAGAGTAATTCAATGGGTAGAGGGAAAGACACTTGAGCACATCGAGACAGAGTGAGTTCCTTGGAAGATTGAACTATCCAGCTGCAGAGGTATGTCAGGGAAGAAGAGTTCAAGCCAGAAGGAACGCAAAGACAAAGAGGGAGCAAAGACAGTGATTCCAAAGGATTTTCCTGTGCCAGAGAGTTAGCAGCAAGAGGGTCGAGTTTTCGTTAGTGAGGTTATGTAGGAAACTTCAGAGGGAGTTTGATTTAGGTGAAGGAGAGGGTGATTCAGTTGCTAGAGGATGGGAAAAATTCTACAAGGCCAAGCGAGTCATTTTCAAAGGCTGAGTCAGGATAAATGACAACATCATAACAATTCCAAAGACAATACAAGTTGGCATGCGTAGATACTGATGCAGGTGTGCTCGAGAAATCAGTTTGAGCCAGTTTCAGAGTTGAGATCAGTTTAAGGTGAGACAAAATTTATCTCATAATTTTTTTTGGCCAGATTATTGTGCTAAGGATTGCAAGTTGGGCATACAAAATTTTGAATTCAAATTTCACTGCTACATAATAATAATAAAACCCTCATTTGTTACACTGGTTTTCCCACATTGGGCTTTTTCGGGGACATTTGTTCAAAAATACGGTGTCAATTTTATTATGTGTGTTATAGGCCATTTTGTTGAATCTGGTCAATAGGCCCGCAAACCGGATCAATCCTCATCCGTGATCACCTTGTCATTATCCATACATAAAGCCCTAATCATGAATCTTCCAAATCCTTGAGTTTCTGGGTTTCACTGCCTCAAATCAGTACTTTTAAGGCCCATCACACCCTAGCCCTTTAGGGACCTGCGTTTAGCAGTAGGATGTTTAGTTCTACACCAACGCTTATCAGCAACATGCTATACCTTACTGGGGGTGCACTGATTCTAGAATTTCATAAAATTTAAAATAATCCTGCAGCTTCCTCTTAGAGAAGCTTATAGGAGTTGTTTCAACCATTTGCCTTGGATAAGAACTTCGAATCCTATTTGATCCTACCTTGGAGATTTCACCTCTTATCCCTTGAGCTCATCCTCCCACCAAGAGTGGATTTCAAGCCTAGATTGTTAAATGGATAAGAATTCCTAAACTACCACACTCTCCTATATATTTAAAACCATCTACAACATCAAGATTGGCTTTTGGAGACTAATCATACCCTCATGTTGTTGCCTTGAACCTAAGAGAGTCGTCATCTTAATGCATTAGGGTGACATTGAGGTGTTCTTTGTGACAAGGAAGGACAAGTCAACTTGGGGGAGATCTCTATAACTTCAACTACTGTTCTTGGTTGTAAACTCTCTCCTATTCATATTAAAACAAAGAGTATACTTTTTTCCTATATGTGTTATGTTATGTTTACATTCATATATTTCAATGCTTTATTGATACATTGAATATAGTGATTGGATAATGCTACATAGATGTTGTAGATCTTTAGCTTGTGTTGATTGTATGTGTAGGTTAAAAATATAGCAATCAGAGCTATGATTGGAGCTTACAAGCCAAGAAGAGAGAAGAACTTGCGACGGATCCCAAGTAAGCCTCTTTCCATTCTCCAACTTCTCTAAGGAAAAAATTATGTTCTTTGCTTTCTATTGTTCTAGACCAGGCCACTAGGTCTAGGGAAAATGATTTTGTCCACAGTCGTAAATTCTAAATAACAGTGTGTGTGCTCTATTTTCTCAGTTTCAGTTTTATTTCCAAAATGCATTTTTTTTGGTGACAAATGCAGTTGTGATTTTATTCATTGTTTGTCATATTAACAATAAACTACACATAACAATATTTAATTAGAAGAATAATGGATTTCAGAGACCTGTGGTTTGAATCTTTTGAATTATTGACCGGAGAATCCACAGTTTTGTCATTTTTGTACCAACGTTTCAAATCCCAAATGGGATCCATCTTCAGGATATGAGAAATGATGATGACAGAAGAGTAGCGGAGAAAAATAAATAGTGATGAGGATAAAACTTATGGAAAAACAAACTGTGGCTGAAATAATAATTTTAATTAAATTTTTATGCCATAGAAAAAGCTGAAAGGAAGTTGTTGTCTCATGAGCCTAAGGCTCAAGACCAGCCTAATTGTGGTATTGTTTTTCTACCGTATATCCATGGGATTACGGACAAAATCGCCAAAATCCTAAAAAAGAAAAACATTATCACTCATTTCTCAGCCCCAGGTACTATCAGACAAAGTTTGAAGTCCGTTAAAGATGATATCGACAAGCAACAGCTTAAAGGAGTTTATAAAATAGAGTGTTCCTGTGGAAAATGCTACATTGGTGAAACAGGTCGCTCCCTCCAGACAAGACTCAAGGAACATGGCGCGGATATTAAGAACGAAAGATCCCGTACTTCAGCCCTGGCAGAGCACTCCTTAAAAACTAAACACCATATCTGTCTGGAAAGCGCATCAATTATCGCTAGGGAGGAGCAACATCAGAGACGAAAGATCAGAGAAGCGCTTGAAATTATCAAACATCCTCATAATCTGAACAGAGATAATGGCGTGGAGATTAGCGGGAGCTGGCTTCCCTTGATCAAGGAAATAAAAATCGCAAACGCATCCCCTGGTAAAGGCCTCAGCAGGTAAGTTATCCCTCTCCTTTCTTGTGTCTTCAGTCCTTGTTTTCATGTAGTTCTAGGTATAAAATTTCGGTTAAATTTCTAGAATATATTAACCCTAGATATTAATTTCCTATTAGTATCATTACTCCCTAGGTTAAAATCAATTTCTTATTAGAAACAAATTAATTCTAGTATTATAATTAATATTAATAATACAATTAATAGAATTAATATTAATATTATTATAATTAATAATAATATAATTAACATAATTAATATAATTGATATTAGTTAATTAATACATTATTAATATAAATAATATTAATAAAATAATATATTAATAAAAATATAATTAATATATTGAGGAATAATAATATAATTAAAAATAATAATATAATTAATATAATGAAATAATTAATTAACAATAATAATTAATATAATTAATATAATTAATATTATTAATATTAATTAATATATTAATAATATTATTAATATAATTAATATTAATAATTTAATACCCTATGTTAAAATCAATTTCATATTTGAATTAATTTTCCCTAGGTATATTAATAAAATTAAATTAATTTTATATTAGAATTAATATTATATTCTAAAACGCCCACGGGGCTTTGGATTGACGGTGAATGGGTGTGCTGTTAAGGCACTCCTTGCGATAGGTCACCGGTTCAATTCCCCGAGGGTGCTTAGTTTAGTCTGAACATAGAAAAAAAAAATATTATATTCTAAAACAAATTAATATTAATAATATAATTAAAATATTATAATTAATATAATTAGTATTAATAATATTATAATTAATAATAATATAATATAATTAATATAAATTATTATATATTAATAATAATAATAATATAATTCATATAATTAATATTAATAATATATTAATAATAATATAATTACTACATTTAGGAATAATAATATAATAAATAATATTAATATAATTAATTAATTAATAATAATAATTAATATAATTAATATAATTAATAATTAATTAATATTTTAATAATAATATAATTAATATTAATAATATTAATAATATAATTAATATAATTAATATTAATAATATATCAATAATATAATTAATATTAATAATTTAATTAAATTATTTAGAAATTAATTTCATATTATAATTAATATTATAGATTAAAACAAATTAATTTTTAAAAAAACATATTAATATTATATATTAAAACAAAGTAATTTTAAAAAACATATTAATATTATATATATAATATTAATTAAACAAATTAATAAATAAAAAATTTTAAAAAACAAATTATTAAATTATATAAAAATAAAAATTTAATTAAAATTATTATTTCAGCTGACAGTTTGTTTTTCCATAAGTTTTATCCTCATCACTATTTATTTTTCTCCGCTGCTCTTCTGTCATCATCATTTCTCATATCCTGAAGATGGATCCCATTTGGGATTTGAAACGTTGGTACAAAAATGACAAAACTGTGGATTCTCCGGTCAATAATAGAAGAATAATTTATAGTTGCTACAATAGAGTGCAAATTTCATAGTTATCTAATCAAGAATAAAACTTGGGGTAAAAGGAGAATAGGAAGAAATAAAAAAAATGAGATTAGACCACTTTACAACTCTACCCTTCCCTCATTTGGAAAATATTAGGTAGAAAATGTGCATAAGTGTTTAACAGGAAAAGGGGGGGAAGGGACATAGAGTTGATTAGAAAGACTAATCCTAAAATAGTTTAACCTCATTAATAAAAGAGGGCGATGAATAAAAATAAAGATTAATAAATTAAATTGGATAAAATTTAAAGAACCTCCATGTGGCAAGAGTCAATACAAAAATCTCAATCTAAGGCAATTTGAGTTAAATTAGGAGGTAGTTGGGGGACCAAATCTGAGACTTGTTAGTTGAATTCAGTAATTAACACAAATTAAGGAGTAGAAAAGGGGGATTAAGAGACAACTAGAGAAGAAATAGGAAGTCATGTTGCAGTGGGAAAATATATTATTATTGAATTAAAATTGAAGTAAATAATTTTGGAGAGATTTGGTGAGAGGGTGACACATGGGTGGATGAATAATAAAACTTTTGGATTAATAAAAATAATTAATTATGCATGAAGTGCCAAGTGTCACCTATGAAGCCTCCTATAAAAGAAGGGGCAATCTATGGGAGAAGGTACCTTTTCCCCCTAATGTTGGATGAATGAGATAATGCTAATTTGATAGTGAATATGATTATAGTGAGTTTGTTATAGTGGAGGTTTTATTTTGAGAGGGGGACTCTTGAGCAAAGAGTGCTCTCCTTCATTGACTAACACTTCTCCACTATCTTGTAGCCTCATTACAGCTCAGGGGTTCGTGGGGAAGAACAGTACCTAAGTAGTAGGCTAGGAGATCAACCGATGAGCCAACGATGTTTGGCTAGGGATGCTACATCCTTCACAACCATATGTGGACATCCAAATGGAACACACGAATCAACAAAGTCGAGTCGAATCTCCATTCATTCAGTGAATTGTACTTCAAGTTACATAAATTTCCACTATATGTTTATTGTATTGCATTAAATTGTGTAGTTGAATTATGAATGAATTGAATTTACAGTGTTACGTGTATTGCATATTGAAGTGTGGTTTATTATTTGATTCACTTATAGTTATCGTTCATGGATAGATGAATGTCAAATCAAAATTCTTAATTTGTCTCATTCTTGGTAATCTAGTATCTTCTAATTGACTCTCTTTATTTCATTAAAAGAATATATATAGTGTTGTGTATTCATTTAATTGTTATTTACCCGTGTTGCATGTGGTTAACATAATTGAACAAAAAAAATTGTTGGTAAATAACGTTATATAGGTTCAGTCCCTATAGGTTTGAACATAGAGTTGGCATCCTCCACTCTTTGGAGCACCTCCATCGTCATTTGAGGGACTTGGATCAATGTTTAGATCACATTGGGTAGCATTTGGGCACACCACCTTTGACTGTTAGCAATACTGGAAACAATTAAGATCTAGTTCAAGTTGTTGCATTTGATTTCAATCTATCTACTTAGTTTATGTCATGCCTTTGTTTATTTTGACTTTTGATCTTATAATATGTCCTGCTGGCCTCTCTGATCTAGTTTTCAATTTGTATCTCAGTCTTTCAATCTTTTTGAACATTGATACCCTTTGAATCTTTGTGAAGAATGCAATTTTGGTTATGGTCTGGTCTTGCTAGTGAAAATTTGACCTAACATACTCAACCCTTATATATATATTCTAGTTTAGAAAGAAATAGAACATTCCCTTAAAAAAAAAATAAAAAAAATCAATATGGCAGATCAAAAGATAGCCATTTTCACTCCCTTTGAAATCTACCATGAAAGAAATTAAAGTAAAAAGATAAGTTATGATATATGAGTTAAGCACACAATTGTTTATAGATAATTGATGAAGCATTTGAGAGGGTCTTCCACACCTGACATAGAGTTAATCTGCAGAAGTTTCACCCATGACATCTTCGGTGATAATGCAGTAGTAGATATAGTGGCGCTTATCGACATGATATCTTTTTGTGATGACATGATATGGGTATGTTCTGGGTTCTCACCATAATAGGACGGTGTGTATGCGTTTGGTTATCTGGACACGTTTTCATTGAGAGTATGTACTACAATATCTCTTTTCTTTGTTCTCAGAGGTTTCTCTTGTTTGCTCTCTTTATCCTCTGAACTGGAAATATGTAACTTCTCTTTTTTTAATGAAGAAGATATGTTTTTTTTGCTAATAGAAAAAATGTACTGCATTAACTAGACATGGTAGGTAGGTAATTCGTCATATTATAATGATAATATAAGCAACTCAAATTACCACCAAAAATTCGACTTTCAGTCAATAAGAGCAATATGAAGACATATTTGAATTACTCTATTTGTGGTAGTGTTTGAGTGCACATACATCTTGAGCTTCTTGAGTCCAAAAAAATTGTACTGTAGGATTAACACTAACCCAAGCTCATGCAAGTGTCTTTGAATTAGTGAGTGGGGTTTCACACTCCATCGTAAGCAAAAATACATATAATAAATTCCTAATCAAATGACAAACACTGACAAACAATTATACTCGTTATGGGTGTGCGTTCCTCATCAAACTCTAACCCATGAGGTAGTTATGATTATGCATATAAATTCATTGTATTGATGAGAAGTCTACATATCAGATGAGCAATATCTATGCAATCATGTTCCACTGTGATAAAAGAAAAGTGTTATAGTTAAACACATATTAAATTCTTTTCCAAACTGTCATGCATTTATGAATATCACCTAAGCTCTGCTTGGGCATACTTAGTGAAACTCCATTATATAATTAATATGAAATAACAATTTTATACATAACAATTACTTGTGCACACCCATATTAGGACCCTAGCTGAGAGGGCTGAAACTCTAGCAAACTAATTAACTTTCAAAATAAAAATTTTAGTTCCTTATGAGATAATGTTGAGAGAAATAGGAACATCTCCCATTGAAGCAATTGCTATGGTGGTCTTATAAGACATTTAAAAAGAATTGAGCAATTGGGAGTAGGTAGATGTCCTAAAATTATCTTCGATGAAGGCATACGTGAAAGAAAGAAAACATGGACGAGACAAAACAACAAATGGATGCACAAATGTGATATCTACCTCAATGATTTTCCCTCAAATAACAAGGAGTTAAAGAATTTTGTTATGGAGAAGTTTCGTAGGCATATATGGGGAAAAGATTTGGGCAAAAAAAAGAAGCACTATGTTGAGGAATTCAACCCCACTTGTGATCTCCAACAAAAAGAATGCATTGGGGCTAGCATTTCGTGGAGAGAAAATATTCTTATTACTTAATTAAGAACTAACTCGTATCAACTTCAGTGTGAAATGAGATGATGGAAAGACCTAAAGAAGCTTGGGAAGAACGAGTGTGTACTTTTTTCACTTCTAGGGCAGTGGAATCGGAAAAACATTTCATTTTAAAATGTGACGCTTTCAAAGACATCAGGGACAATTATGACAATATGTTAGCATCGGTCCCTTGGCATTGTCTTTTCAGCGAGGGGACTATTATAAGGATGGGCCAACTCATCATCAGTTTGAATAAGAAAATGAATGAATTGCAAAAGGCGAAAATTAGGGAGGCTGGGGTCCCGTATAGTATTTTTAGTTTGATGGATGTTAAAATATCATTCATTCATTCATAATCGTATGCTAAGGAGGTCAACATCCAGTTTATCCAGTAATCACTCCTTAAAGTTTAAGATCCATGTATAATTTCATGATGGTTAGTTAAATTTATGTTTCCTTATCTTCTTATGAATTATCATGTATCAAAAGTGCATAAGTATTTAAATAAACACTTCTACACAATTACTTAGTCCACACACACACATATGCATGGTTTCTAGCCAGATTACATATGAAGCAATTGGTGTTAGAACAAAAAACTATCTATTCGTTATTAAACAAGAGTTAAGAGTTAAATTCCCTTTTTATTTTAATTGAATTTATTAATTAACTTAAATATTTTTTATTAGAATGTATTGATGAAATTAAAGATTGAATAAAGGAATTTTGCATATATATATATATATATGAGGAAGCAATATTATTATTATTATTATTTAAAAAAATGGGTATTTACATTATTTTGAAAATTTGTCATTGGAAGTGCAAGTACATCATGAGCTACATTGCTTTTGTCTTACAAAATTCTAAAAAGGCTAAAAACCAGCCTCTTCTCAATAAGAACGAGGTAAAGATCTAAAACTAAATCTTTAAATGTTTATTCCTACTACTTCATGGGAGTAAGAGTAAATTCTAACAAATTGTTTGCACAAGAAAATATAGAAACAAAACATTTATATAAATTTCTAGAAGATAGTCCACCGTTGGACCCATGGGGTGCAAGATTACGCTCAGGATTAGAGTTCTTTTTACTATGATCTTTCCTGCTTCTTGTTATTAGTGGGGAAGAACATCTGAATAAGAAGGGGAAGAAGAGGAGGGTTTGAACTTCTTCTCGGTCACCTTAACAACTTCTTCAACCTTCACTGCAGGAGGAACCTTTGGATAAAACTTTTCCATTGCAAATTTTTTTTTTGGAGAGTCTCGATTTGGGCCTACTTCATCTTTAGGTGAAGAGACTTGATATGGTATTGGCTAATTTTCTTGGACCTCAAGATTCTCACCTTCTGGCTCAGGAATATTTAGAACTTCAAAACTATTGTTAGAAAGGGGATGATGCAGAGCTTCAACCTGACATGTTTGCTGCTTTTTATTTCCATGCTTCTTATGTTTCCTTTTAAGCAGAATGAATCCTTGATTATTTCTCCTCACCCTTCGTTAGGAGGAGGCGATGGATTTGGAGGATTTTTAGAAACTAAAGATTTTAGACAACTTTTCACAAAGTGTCCATACTCATGACACAAATTACATTTGAATATAAGTTTTTCATAATCTAGAGCATGGAGGTGAGACCAACCATCCATATTTAGCTGAATCGCCTCAAGGAGGCCTTTTGAGAAATTGATTTCAATACAAATTCCGACACATGAAATATTGTTTCAATGTTCCATGTCACTGGAAATAAATTAGCCCAGTTGATCTCCTGTATCTTTAAAAATGCTCTCACTGCAACAAAGGAGCAAGATAATTGACAACCTGATCCACACACGTGCATATGAAATTTCCATCACGGGGTAAAATTCCATAGGTCAATGAGTGAGATACAAACCTATTGTACCCATGAAATAAGGACAAGACTTATAGATCTAGTTTGTCTTCTTGATTTTAAAAAAGAAATGCATAATACCCATTTCCATAAGAGCAAATGCCCAAGGGTTCATGATTTTCCCAATTGACAGAACCCTGATCTTCAATGACTTCATAACTTCGGCACGTGCTAGTAATATTTCCCAATAAACCTTTTTCCTTCAAATTTACCATGTTCTTTTTTGCTGGAGAAGAAAACCCTAGGTCCAAAGAAGGGATTGATTCATTTTTCCTTCTTCACAAATTTGTTTGGGGCACTCATTGTGCATGCATTGAACCACACAACTTCTCATCTTATACTTGCATTAACAACCCAACATAACCCAGATTCACAATGGTGATGCATGAATAACACTCGAATCTATGACGCAGAACAAGCTCATCTTGGAAGTCTTTCAGATAGCTAGGGAAACCTTAGCTGCAACAGAGTAGACTTGCAGACTCATCACACTCCTAATATATATATATATATATATATATATATATATATATATATATATATATATATATATATATATATATATATATATGTATGTATGTAATTGTATTGAGAGAAAAATATATTTAAAAAAGAAAAAATAAAGAGTAAATGTCAAGTTCATATGCTTTTAGTTAATATTCAAATCAAAAACATATATAAATGTAAAATGTAAAATTTATTGTAATGCAAAATATAAAATTTAATATAATGTAATGTAAAATACAAAATGTAAAATGTAACAACAAGAAATTGGTCTATTTATAATGTAAAGCTAACATACTATTGTTTCTTTACTAGGTTATTTCTTCATATACTATTATTGGTATTATAATCAATAATATTGATTATTTTTGTTCCAGTCTAGATCTATCTTAACTCCACATCTACCAAGATGTCGAGAAGGATCAAAGTTATTTTCACTCTAAAATAAGTTTCCATCTCAAAAGATTTTATTCCTCTTGGTGCTTGGTAGATCGGGAGTTTAAATGAATCTAGGATGGTCGTAAACAAAATTCATAACAATAATGCATAACATTTGTTACGATTGTAAATTGTATATTACCAGATTGATTGAATGTAATCCATTTCTTAATATGAGAAGAAAATAACCTAAATATTAGTAATATACATATAATTTATTAAAATATATATATTAAAGGGAGTGTTTTTTTAGAAGAAAAAAACACTGATTTTTTATAAATGTAAAAAATCAGTACATATGTCATAAGATTAGTTTGTAGTCCACATCCAGACCAGAAAGGATCAATAGTAAAAATATTCATAAGAGTATAAGCAATAGAAAAATGAAAAGACATAATTCTCCTCGTGAAGAAAAATATCCCCAACGTAAACAATATAACATAGTATGTTCCTGAAAAGTCCCAATAGAAAACATGCATGACTAAGCAAAATTCACTCAAACATTAGCTGATGATCAGATTTCATTATTCTTGCACCACACCATCTTCTGTAAAACAAAAGTGGATATAACCAGTTGGGGCTTGTAGACCGAGTTTGGAGAGGTTGTCTGCCTCCTGATTATCCTCCCGAAAAATATGCTGAAAGGTGATAGACTGCAATTCTTGTCTCAACAACATAATACGTTCCATCCAACTTTTGAGATGTGTTGGGCCAAAATTAGTTCTTCCCATCATTCCATCGATGAGTGCCTTGGAGTCACCATAAATGTGGATGTGATGCATATGTTTTACTCTGGAAAACCATAATACCCCCAGAGAGCCAACACTTCAGCCTTGGTATTAGTACCAATACCTCACTGCTAGTGTAGTTTGTAGGAGTGTGGAGAGAATCTGATCCAAGCTCCGTATCCACATTTACTCGCCTGTGAAACCTTGTCAAACATACCACTCAGACAAAGGATAGTGGGATGATCCATTCATGACTTGGATATTTGTTTTGTCTGGATTGTACCAACCAGTAGATCCAACCATGCCAAGGTTTTGGTGCATATGCAGTTAATATTGGCGGGTCTATCATTAAAGACCTAATTGTTCCTAACTTTCCACAGTTCCCACATAACATAAAAAGGAATGGTTTTCTTGTATCCACTACATGAGATCCACCAATGAATACATTGTTCCATGGAGATGAAATCCATGTACGAAAATTTTAAAGACAGGAGGACTTGTTTCCAAACTTGTAGAGAAACTAGACATTATAGGAGGTGTAGTACAGATCCACTTGTGCTAGTGCACAAAGGACATCTTCATGGGCCCTAGTGGCCCCTTTTGGATAGGTTATCCCACATCAGGATCTTATTGTTCCAAGCCAGCCATGTGAAGAGGATGATCTTAATAGGAATAATTTCTTTCCATACAGTCCTATACCAACAAATGTTAGGAAAATTAATATAGACACTGATACTATACTTGTAAATCTCATCCACCACTACTGAGCCACATTGTATTATGCTCAACCAAGTAAGGACATCTCCCCTTTCACCTTTGTATACTCTCGCATGTCGGAGTCCCATCAGGGATTATTTCCAGCAATCCCCTTGAGGTCTGATCAAACCCATGTCCTTGGCATCTTGTGATATAGGATATCGACCATTCTAGTGCTTGATGCTCTGAGAAAGAAAAATAAAATCCATGGAATGAAGAACATAAATAAAATCATCCAGAAGAGTAATGGATGGCTCAGTCCCATCTATGTAGCCGATGCCAATAAAAATCTTTGTTACACCAGACAAATCTCTCTTGCGGACAAGAGCGATCTCCCTAGATCCTTGACGAAAACTAGAAACAAGCAAGACAATTGAACTGACCCTTTCCCTAAGTTTAACTTGTTTAAATTATAAGAATTAAAGCTAATGGATGAGCCTCTTACCTATTTCATGAAATTCTCGATGAAGATCCCTTGTTGTGATTCAATGAATCTCTTCAATGCTTGATAAGACCTTCAAACATCGACCATAAAAGGATCAAAAGAAGATGCGATATAATAATACAAACAACTTAACCTAATGATCAAGGAAATTAGGAATTGAATTTTCCTTAATAAACATTATAAACAATTGTAAACCATTCATTATTCCAATAAGACAAATCAACGGGAGAAAGTGTTCATTTGTATTAATCAAAGATTAAGAGGAGCCATACAACCTTCGCTTTGATGTCGTGAGGTCCTTCCCAAATGCCTTCAATCTCCTCCTTAGATGACAAGCTTTCAAATCTCAAACTAGCAGCATAATTTTATCTTCTCTAAGTTTTGACCTCCTTAATACCTCTACCCTCTAGTCATTGTATAGGTCAAGAGGAAGAAGTTTTAGATCCAAAGGAGGAGGATGAGACTCCTTAATTGAGGGATTAGGTTTCCATGAGAAAAGGGATTAACATGCATCATCTAAGGGTTATAGTTCGAATAGTCATCACTTGGAAGCTTTTAGTTGGAAAATATTCAACCAACTATGTTTTTAGAATGTACTTTTTATTTTTACCTTCTTGAATTCACCTACGCGGGTTTATAGTGGCAGATAGTGCGCAACTCTGCACTGTTCTCAGATTTAGTTCCAGCAAATGCACGAGAAACTCTAGAAAAATCAGCGTAGGTGGAACTTAACAAGGTGTGACAACTATTTTCCTCAAATTTCTCATCTACTTCAATATATTTTGGGTTGTTTGACTTCTGGGGGAGCTGATTCAAACATGTTCACGGATGGTAAAAAGACCCATAAACTGATCAAGTGTCATGGCGAAAAATTGACATGTAACAGATTGCCCCCTAAAGTTCAATGTCTGTAAAATAATTTTAAAAGATTGAAGCACTTTATCATTCCAAGGATCAGATCAGAGGCAACGGTTGGAAACCTGCAAGGAACATTCAAGGATTACAATGCAAATATGTATCAAAAATAATCTTTGAGGTATGCATTCCCATACTCAGAGTAAAGTGAACTCAATGAATAAGCATGGAAAAACTAAAATCATATAGATGGTATACACAACATGGATGCAACCATCTATCTACATAATCATGAATATAAAATCTCCTCGCAACTTGGATTTATGAAACTAGATCCAGGGTCTTGATCTCCTTCTCTCGATCCATAGTACGAATCTAACCATACGAGTGTGTTTTGAAGTCGAACATTACAGAAACCACTTGATTACTGGTCAATGATATGAACAGTTAAGAAGCGCGAGAGAAACCACCAATAATGGCAATGGTTCTCAAGGTATTTCTATTACAATCTATGAAGTGTGAATAGGTGATCTGAATTCACACACTTATAGAATCGTTCGATCGAAGGCCAATGATGAGAACCCATCGTCGAAAGCGAGAAACTTTCCATTAAGGTGTGTAGGCTTCAAGGTACTGAAGTTTTCTAGATAAACTTCCTAGATAATGAGCTGAAGTCGATAGGAAGCGACCCGTCGTAGGAAAGCCTACGACACGAAACACAATGTCAAGTTTTAAAAATAGTTTGCAAGGATTGACTCAAGGATTGTTGACTCGATTGAAGGCTAGAATTTGCAAAGGGATTTTGAATTGAGGTTGAACTTCTCTTGAACACATAATGACACAACAATTGACTTGGCAACATTTGACTTAACGAAAAAAACGATGAAGACTTTCAAATGAGGTTCGATTAAATGTAAGAAAAATGGATTTCCCAACCTGGACATGTGTGTGATGAGGTATTATGTTCAAGAGTGGCTTGCTACCTTTAAAAAATGATAATGTAAAATGGACACCTTTCCCAATTCCCCCGCACCATTACTGGAAAGTACTTCTTTATTTTTTACAAGCTTGAGGAGGATAACATATGCTTGGACTGTAAGCTCATCCTTTAGATGGGTCCATCGAAGTATTTTTAACGAACCTAAGGAGGAATGGTTTGGTCCCGTTATGCTTAACGGGTCCTATATTGTTTAGTTTTTATGAGTCCAGTAAAGGAGTAACTTGATGTCGTTTTCTTTTAAGAGTTTGAAAAAGACACAAAAAGGAAACTCATTCAGTTCTTTTACCGTAAAATTTTAACGAGCCCAGAGAAAGTAAAGCTTGATGTTTTCAATTTTAGAGAGTCAAAATAAAAACATAAGTAGACTCCATCAGGTTATTTTCCGTAAATTTTAGTCTTTCAGGTCTGAAAAAGGATAAAATAATACAGGGGAGAACTCTATTAACCATGTTCGGTCAACATATACCTTTTTCGTAAATAACACTAACTCAGTTTGTAAAAGGGGCAAAGTTATACTGAGTGGACAGTTGTTCATTTACTTTTATGAGTTCGAACAAGAAATTACTCGACAATATTTTCATTTTGAAAGAGTATGAAGATGGCTTAAAAGAGGACTCCATGATTTTCTCTTTTCGTAATTTTTAAGAGAATGAAAAGTGATAAAAGTCTGCTAAATAGTCAAAATGATTCATCCTCGCTCTGTAACCTATCCTGCACATTTAAACTCAATAAATTGTCATAACTGCTAAAAAATGTCATTTTCCCTCTCAAAAGGTCTTTTATATAAAAAACAATATTTTTTAGGTTCAAAAAACCCTATAAAAGTGGGAATGGTAAATTATTTTCACCATTTGCATTTTTACCATTTGAGAGCAGAGAGAGGAGTTTTTACCACCAGACTTCCAGGACTGATTTTGAGCTAACCAGTGGATGAAATCGTGCACCGCTTCTTCTAGGTAGAAGATCTCTCCTTAACTTATCTTTTCATCCATTTAAAATTTCATTTTAAGCTTTCAATTTTTTTTTGGGCAAAACTATGTTTAAAAATGCGCCCTCGGCCCTGCGCTATTTCTTTTCAGTTGGGCCCGCGTAGGCCGATAAAATTTTTCAAATGGTAAATCACGACATGCACATAATTTTACAGGAAAAATCCGTGCGCCTGTGGCCTATTCGTAAAACGGCAGCTGCGCAGGCGGCGAGGGTTTATTTTTAAACAAGTTTTGGGCCAAAAAAAACATGAGATGGCTTTCCAAAATGATTCTAATCCTTTTAAAATGGTCATTTCAGGTCATTTGATTGCTCAAAATGGAGTGGAGGGAAAGAGAGCATGAAGCCAATGATTTGGTAGCTTTGGCAGATCCGGCCACCATGCAGGCTCTAAGAACTTGTGGCCTCCTGAAATACTGGCTCATTCCTGGGATGAAATCTCAGGTAGATATGATGACATGGCTGGTAAGAACCTGGAATGTCCAGGAACAATGTTTTGTGATCGCCGATCATCGCATTACCATTGACGCCGATGACATCTATTTCTTGACTGGGTTGTCTCATTGGGGAGCTGACATTTCATTATTTAGATAGAGGGTAGGAGGAGATACTACTGATGGGTATCTATGACGCTTTTGTAGGGGTGCACCACCCAAGGATGGGAGAATTGATGTCTAGACCATCGATCTCTTTCCCCTGAGGACCATTACTTTCACTGTTTGCAAATTGTGTGGTAGCATTACCCTTCATTTAGCCACATGGGCACAAATGCAGATGGCCGTGGAATGTTGGGAATCCACGGTGTACAACTGATACGAGGCAGTGGTGTTGAACATGAAGGGCTAGTAGACTAGATCCAAGAATTGAAAACTAAAGAATTTTGGTTATGGTGCCATTCTTGTTGCTTTTTCCCTAGAGAGGATTCCTATTCTCCAGGCACAAAAGATTCTCATTAGGGGATTTTTGAGGTATAAAATGGGCCTCCTAAGGAAATTATAAAATAATAGTGGAAATAATTAAATAAGATTAGATCACATCATCAAATTTTAGAGGGAATAAAGGCAAAACTATTTTTTCAACTCGTATTTTCAACTTATTTCTGTATGGGTTTACTCAAATTTTGAGTGGAAACACTCATTGGATGTAGAATTTGATTCCCCATCCAAGGAGTTCCCATGTTGCATACTTTAGATGGACCCTGCTACACGAAAAATGAGAAATGCATGAAAACCATGATTTTTCTCATTTTTCGTGTACCAGGGTTCGTCGAAAGTATGCAACATGGGTACTCCTGGGATGAGGAATTAAATTTTGCATCCAAAAAGTACTCCCGCTTGAAATTGAGTAAAACTTTAGGGCCATAAGTTGAAAATACAAGTTGAAAAAGTAGTTTTATTATTTTATTATTTTTTAATCTTTGTGTACTTTTTTACTCCAAAAATGGTGAATCATCCCCCATGGTTGACATCATCATCTTGAATCATACTGGTTTTTATAAAGTTTACTTTGGTTGTACATTTTTCTTAGGAGGCCCATTTTAGACCTCAAAAATCCCCTAATGAGCAGATGAGGGGGGGCCTAGGGATCCACGCATGATGAGGTGGGTTACACTGATGACACGCCATGGAGGTGATGGACTAGTAGTGAGGTATACTCCAGAGTTTTTTGACTGGTTAGGCTAGAAAATTGTTTCGATTGAGGACTTTCCGTATGTCGGGATGGATTACAGAGGTGATCCTGATATCCCACTTCCAGCCAGAACTCAGTGGGGTGATCTCGGTGAGAATTTGTCATTTTGACATATTTCCAAAATTTTAATTTTTTGTGTATTTTTTGTCTTCAAAGACTAATTATCCGAAATGTATGTGCAGACATGGGCCTAACCCGACCAGAAGCACTGAGACGATTTGATAGATGAGGCGAATAGCCTATAGCATCTGCGATAGCTAACCCGGAGGCTGAGGATATCTTGAAAGCGCTGGAACACAAACTTGAGAGGTTGACTTTGAATATCCCAGAGACTAGGACAGATGACATTCCTCGCGTCTATCAGATACATGTAGTTGGGGTTCCAAGGCCACTTAGACGTTTTCTGCGTCGAGTTTCCTGTGCTATTGTTTGCTATCATGAGCATCATCATGCTTAGCTTTTCTAGTTTCTAGGACCAAATTTTGATTTTTGGTGTCAACATATTCGAAAAATAAAAGGCCATGAGGCCTTATGTCCTCGGATGACATATTTTGTAGACACACACTTTTATACAAACTCTATTTTAATGAAAAACTACTACTTTTGCCTATTGTTTATCTTGATCAATATATGAATATTGTTTTTAATTTACAAATGTTGCAAATGTCTATTTAACACATGATTCGCCAATGCATCTGTCAATGTGTTTAAATATCTCAGAATGTGTTGATATTCAATATAATCAAATTGTCTTTCCAAAAGACGGACCCATAAAAATACTCTTAACATTGTTGGACTCCTTACTGTATAGACACCGTTTAAATGTAATACCACGAGTTGTGAATCTAACCTAATGATCAAATGCCGGATACCAAATGTGATGGAATCAACTAATAGCTCAATGACTGCGCTATATTCCTCTATGTTGTTTGTTGTTTGACTGAGACATATTCCATGAATAGAGACTAACTCATCATTGGGTGAATAGATAACCCAGGCTGCAGAAGATAAATTGTGAGTACTATTATTAGTGCCATCAGCAAAGCCAATGTAAGTATGATAGAACGTCGACATCTGCAAATCAAGTGTAAAAGGAGATAAGTAGGAGAGGTAGTAGAAAATGTGAAAAACATTAACTATTACACATACCTAAAAAATGGTAAATAATGTACAGATCTCCACCAAAAATTTATGCGTAATATTTCTTTAGGTAAAGACCATTTCTGGGATTTCCCAAAGGAATACAATCTTAATCAACCATCTCATAGGTTCCTTTGGCTAATACGCGTTTTATGATGTAAGGGCCATGCCACATGGGTTCGAACTTTCCCGCACCTAACTTATCATGAGATTGATCATAAACCAAGACTAGGTCACCTTCTGAATATGAACGGGGATTAACGTTTTGATCAAATTGAGCTTTGACACGTTTTTTGTGAGCTTCGCTAGCCAGTGCGGCATTATGACGATTTTCATCTAAAAGTGCTAAATGTACAAAGTGTTCTTTGTTTGCAGAGGTAGCAGGTAATAATTCGATATCTAGTTTTAGGGATGGGATTTCACATTTAATGGGTAATGTTGCTTCCAAACCATAAAGAAGTTGGAAAGGAGTAAAACCGGTCGATGTTTTTGCAGTAGTACGGTAAGCCCACAGTGCTGAAAAGAGCATAGAATTCCAATTTCCTTTATGAATACCAACTATCCATTTAATCATATTGGTTAAAACTTTATTGACAGCTTTGACCTGACCATTAGCTTGTGGATAGTACAGAGTAGAGCTATCATGGCATAGGTCGAGTTGTGCGAATAGTTCGACCATCATAAAGTTACAAAAATGACTACCATGGTCTGTAACAATGGCTTGTGGGACACCAAACCGAGCAATCACATGATTGAAAATGAAAATTGTTGCAGTTTCGTCGTCGTCTCTATATGTAGGCATCACCTCAGCCCATTTCGTAAAGTAATCAACTGCAAGGATAATATACCCATGCCCCCCAGCTGAGTGAGGGTTACAGGTGACGAAATCGATGCCCCATTTGGAAAAAGGACTGACAACTATGATAGGGTGAAGAGGATATGGAGGTGCTCACATTTTGTGATCGTAGACTTGGCAATTATGGCATTTACAGACTGTAGTAATGAAATCTTTAAACATTGACGGCAAAAAATAACCAGCACGTAATATCTTTTGGGAAATAGCATACCCAAACATATGAAAGCCACATGCTCCAGAGTGGCAGTCATTTAATGCTTTTTCATCCTCTTGGAGAGTCAAACGACGTCGGAATATAGAATCGATACCGCGGCGGTAAAGAGTGTCACCAATAAATCTGTATTGTTGGGATTGGTATCGAATTCAACGACGATCAGTTTTAGATAACCTGGGCCTAAAATTTTGTGTTTGGAGATATACAATGATATATCCATACCATAGATCTGACGTACTAATAAGAAAGAGAGATTCATCATCGAAAGAATCTTCTGCTACAGCTTCTATATCAGTATGAGGAAAGTCACACAATATTTTAGCAAAAATCAAAGATTTCTTTGATTTGGATTTTTCAAATTCCAAATCAAACTCTTGTAAGATAACTATCCACTTGGATTATTTGCCCCCTAGCAATTGTTTAGTGAGAATATACATCATAGGGTTGCAATATGAAATGATAGTTGTTTTTTGGAGAAGTATATAGTGACAGAATCGTTGAACAACTTGTATAGATGCCAAGGCTAGATTCTCCACATGTGCATATTTAATCTCGGTTTTAGTGAGACTTCTACTCAAATAATAAATCACATGTTCACTTCTATAATCATCCTCTTGGAATAAAACCATGCCAATAGTGGCATCAGACAAGAATAAGTACAAAAAGTAATCTCGATGATAATCGAGTGGATGCTGTGATGGTGCATTGATTAGTGCATGTTTTAATGCAACAAATATTTTCAGCAAGCTCATCCCAGAAAAATGGAATGCCCTTTTTAACAGTTGAGTAAAACCCTGGGTTAGTTCGACAGAATTGTGGATGAATCTACGCAAAAAGTTTGCTTTCCTTTGCAAACTTTGGAGTTGAGTAAGGGTAGAAGGAGCATGAAAATTCTGAATCACCTCTACCTTGAGGGGGTCGACACGAATGCCTTCTTTCGAAACGATGAAACCTAGAAGCTGACCTGATTGCACACAAAAGACACATTTGTGCGGATTCAAGCGAATATTGTAGTGCCTGCACCTAATGAAAATTGATTTTAAGTGAAATGGGTGATCTTGCCTTTTCATTGAATGAGCTGGCAGGTCATCTAAATAAGGTTGAAAAATATGCTTGATATCGTGGAATGCATAAGACATTGCTTGCTGAAAAGTTGCGCCAACATTTTTTAGGCCAAATGGGAGTTTGCGATAAGCAAAAGTTCCCCATGGGCATATAAATGTGGTTTTGTATTGATCGATAGGGAGTATGTTTATCTGATTGTAGCTAGAAAATCCATCCATGAATGAAAAAATTTCATTCCCGGCACAGTCATCGACAATTTGGTCGATATACGAAGTTGGATAATTGTCTTTAGGACAAGATTTATTAATATCTCGTAATCAACACATACTCGAATAGTTCCTTGTTTTTTATTAACGGGCACAATATTTGATACCCAATCAGTCAAAGGAACGGGGTAGATGAATCCTTCTTTCAACAATTTTTCAACCTTAGTTTTGATCGCAGAAACTTTTCATGGATGTATAGGGCGTAATCATTGTCTAACGAGCTTAGCATCCGGATAAGTTTTTATTTCATGTACAACTATGCTAGGGTCATTTCTTGGCATTTCTTCGTATGACCAGGCAAAGATGTTGCAAAATCCCTGAAATAGGGCTTTGTAAGTTTGAATCTCTTTTAAAGAACAAGAAGCTCCTATATGAATATTTTTAGTTATCCTGGGTTTCATTGAGATATCTATGGGTATCGTTGTAGCTATGTTCCCTACATTCTATTTAGAACTGGAAGAAAGGGTAGATATTGGACATTGAGGATCACTAAGAGTCTCAGATGAAAACGTAGATCAATGTTGTCAAAGGATGACAAGAAGGTTGAACGATGATGAGTATCGTTCCATGGAATTTCGTCCAAGGTGATAACTTCCATAGTCCCTTCATCAATTAAAAAATATATGTTAAAAGGATAAGGCGTAGAGATTGGTTCCAAGCGTGACAAATGAGGATATTCATAAGTAATCTATTCATTCGATTGTCTTCAGATGTTGATGAGTTGGAAAAGGACTAAATTTCCTCATAGGCTAACTCAAAAGGGCTATGAGGCATCTCACTGCCATATAAGATCATTTCTGATTCTGAATCCATGGATCTCTCGATTCGAAAGTACTTGATGTAATCATGTTAATATGGGCATCATTATGAGGAAAATTGGGTGGAGGAAACATGAAAATTCCCATCAAAGACAAGTCTTTGTGAAGACCAACACCAGCTCCTTCATTTGGTGTCCTTTATTTTCTAACAAAAGGCACACTACCAGTGGAAATAAGGTCTGAGGTATGGTAGGATAATTGGTCTACCTTCACAATTTTTCCTTTGTGAAGAAACATGATCATCCTAAAATATGACGAGATTTCTTCCGCCATGGCATAAATCCAGCTCCGACCAAGCAAAAGGTTATAGTCAAGTTGAGCATCAACAACCTCAACATCTATTGCAACCGTTTTACCCTCTAATTCAATTAGCAAATCATTTAAAAGTCCATGGGGACGAAAACCTCTTCCATCAAAGGCTTTCAAAGTTGTGGGAGATTGATTGATTATTGGAGAACCCAAATCTTTCCAACAGGAAATGGATATAATACATGTCGTTTCTCCTTCGTCAATCACTGTTTGAGAAGCTCGTCGAGTTTTGACATGAACTGGTATCTGAAAATCTTGTTGGCGCGGGAGGTGCGGGACATGATTTTCGAGATTGAAAACAATCAGATTGGAGTCATGAGGATCTATTGCTCATATGGATGATAATAATGACTTCCTTTGTGTTGGAAAAGTTTGCAACACTTCAAGAGCTGATATTTCCGAAGGTGACATAGCCAAATATTCAACGATGTTATAGTTTTGAGTAGCCCTAGCATGAGGGTTAAAGGCTGACTTCGAAGTATACCCTTAGGAGGCAGACGAATTATCATATCAAGGTTTGGCTTTTCAATATCCAATGGTTCAGAAGAAGGAGGAGCAGATGTGGAAGTTTGACCAGCTGGACTGGAGTCATCTCCATCTTCAACAAGAATCTTTCATGTGTAATCTTTGGATCTCGTTGGTACCATAACTTTGGAAGACATAATTGTGATATCTTCCGATGCAGATGAGGAGGATTGGTCATGAGAAACCATTTTAGCGTCTTGGGAAGGAAATGGATCCTTCAAAATAGTAGGAGTGGGTGAACTTTTTACAAATTTAGAAACTTCGGCACGATGTGGACATTCCTTGGTGTAATGATCTTCATCAAAAATTAACCAAGGATAACAAGGTTTCTTCTTTTCATCAGACGATTCATTCTTGTTTTATTTATCCTTAGAATGAGTGTCTTGTGTAGCTTTTCCTTGTCCCTTTTTATTATTCCTGGATTTCTTACCTTTGCCGGTAGATGATTCTATGACATTAATTTTTGAAGTAATTTCGGGGGAAGGATCTACTTCAGGTGAATTAGATAGAGCTGAAATCTGAGTTTTCTTAGAATTTTTCTTTTTGTTCTTAGGTTTTTGGCTCATAGAACCAATCATGCCATCTGCAACATGTGATCCTGTAAGGGCTGGATTAATTTGACCAGGTCGGCATAAATCTGGGATCTTTTCATACAAAGTACCAGATTGAGTATACGCAAGATCAAGGTATTGAGCACAAGCAATTACTTGCTCCTCAGTTACAACACCTCCTTTGGCCACATCTTCAGTTATTACCAGTAAAAGAAATTTTATGAACCATTCAGCCAAAATCTGGGCTAGAATGTAAACTTTAACCAGGTGATGTCTTTGTCTCCATTCATCAATGTGATCTGAGATATGGGTTGACATTGACTGCTTCAAAGAAGTTAAAAGTTCGGTTCAAATATCATATTGAATGGGCAACTGAAAATGGGTCAAAAAAGCTATAGCAAGAGCATTAAATGTGCTGAAGGAAGCGTGAAACAATTATACATACCATCTGGTTGCCGAACCGGTTAAGGCTCGTTGAAAAATTCGTAATCTAATAGAATCGTCAATTAATGAGTTGGACACACACCAAAGATGATAGGTCATAACATTGTTTGATGGATATTCACTTGGCTTACCTTCAAACTTAGGAATATCACTGGGAAACTTAGTAGGAATGTCTGGCCAAAATGGTAAATAAAGAAGTGGATCATTAGTTAACTGAGAGAGGTCAAGCAAATCCAAAGTTGCAATGAAGGGAAATTGGCGGTTAGGATACTGAGATGGATACTGATAACCCTGAGGGATGAGTCTTGTACCAGGAGGAGGATACCCAGGATATCCTAGAATAGCTTGAGCAGTTGGAATCTACATACCTCCTGGATATCCAGGATGAGCCATACCATATTGTGGCTGCATAGGTACTTGAAACGTATGACTTGGGTATAGTTGATTTTGAAAAGGGAGAGTCTGACCCATTTGAACTTGAACCAACTGTCCTCGAAAGGGTTGATTTTGCAAAGGTTGACCTTGGAGAAATTGAGCTTGAAAAGGTGGACCTTGAACAAACTGACTTTGGGGTAAAGCTTGGAAAGGTTTCCCTTGAAACGACAATTTCATATATGGGACGTTATGCTATACAACGAGTATTTGGGGCATTGATGAAATTGTAGGAATATATTGAACACCTCATACCTGAGGTAAAGACTGAACAGGGGGTTGCACTGTTACTTGTGATATAAGTGGGACATCTACCTCTGATACTCTTGGAATGGGAGTTTGAGGTGAACTTGAACTTGGGTTTTGAACAATTGTTGGTATAGCAGACTGTACCAAGGTTTGAGGAGTAATCGGGACAAGATGTTGAAGTGGTTGCTGGGTAGGTGTCGATGTATTAACCTGGACAGTTGGTTGGTGTTGGGTCCCCATAATACTAGTGATTACCCCATTACTATTGTAGTTATACCCCTTATTAATATTGTTGTGCCCCTATTGCCCCCATATTGTTATTACTGTGCCCCATATAATCCCTCTATTGTTATTTTTGTGGCTTTATATTATTATTGTTAGGTCAGCTGGATTATATTGTGACTCCTTAGACTCCTATATATAGAAAGGAGGTTTTGTCATTTGAATCATCCAAGAATTGTTAATTTATGTAATGTGAAGGAGGTTTCCCCCTCGAAGAGGCTGAATTCTAAGGCGTTGATCTATCTTTTCTATCTTTTCTTGAGCTGGTTTCATAACATTTGGTATCAGAGCTTTGGATTCTAGGGTTTCCCTGCTCCAAACAGGTCATCGTGGCATTTTCGCTATAACGTTTTTTCTGCGACATTTCAGAAGTTTAAAAAAAAACCCATTTGAGAAGAAATCGTGCTGAACCTCAGGTCCGAATTTCAGAGCCTTTCGCTCTATATTTGCGGAGATATGATCTGAGGAAGTTGGTCTTTTTGCAGACTCTTGAATTACATTCCAAACAGGTGACCTGGGGAAAATCGTCATAACTTTCTTTCTGAGCATCGGATTGAAATTTCACAAGAAGGCACAGAAAGAGGACGGACTGTAGTTTTCTTGTATATATTTTTTAGAGTCAAAGGTCGCAACAGTGACACGTGGCACTTCATACAAGTTCGCTCTACTGAACTAGTCTACAATCAGGTCACTGTGGGAGATTGTGCATAACTCTTTCTTGGAGAATCCAATTTGGATAAGACTAGTGGCATTGGAAAGAGGACACAGAAGGCTACTATAGATCACAATTTTAGAACTAGATGATTCGAAATTACAGAGATACATCAGATTCAATATCAGGCTTCTACAAAGTGAAAAAAGGTGTGTAGTTTTTTTTTAAATTTTTGCGTAAGCTTGGTTTGAAGGAATTCAAAGGGCATAGTAAAGCATTATTATCGGTAATTGATGCCCCGAGGAAAGAAAATTCAAACACCTAGTAAGCAACCTGAAAGCTCTAGCATGACTTATGAAGATGAGGAAGAAATGCAACATGATAGCAAAATTACGAGACCGAGTGCAACAAGTGTCACTTGCACAAAAAGGAACATAATCTAAGATGGATGGTTTAAAGAAAGATGTAGAAGCTAAGATGGATGGTTTAAAGAAAGGCGTAGAAGCTAAGATGGACAATTTGAAGATATATTTGAAGACAGACATGGAAGAATTGAAGAAGTTGCTACAAGAAAGGGTCACTAATGGTGAAAGGGTAGTAAAGGAAACTCATGATGAGAACAAAAGAAATGTTAATCATGATTCCATAGACTCTAATGTTGGATCGAAGACCCACCATATTCCAAAAATCGATATGAGGAAGTTTGATGGCAAGGATCCCGCAACATGGATATTACAGATGGAGCAATTCTTCGATCTCAATAATGTGCAAAACACACAAAAGGTACGTATGGCAACTTTATATTTGGAACCAAATCAGTTTGTATGGTATCAATGGCTTTGCTCTCGTAAAAAATTTATCACTTGGGCAATTTTTACGGAAGAATTGATAGCACATTATGAGGATACAAAAAGAAACACTTTTTTTAGCCAATTGATAAGTCTCAAACAAAAGGGTTCAATAATGGAGCACATTGAGGAGTTCCAAAAATTGAACATAAGGGTAAAAGATATTCCAGAGGAGCATAGGATTGATGTGTTCATAGGGTCTTTAAAGGATAATATCCAACATGATGTTCACCTTTGGGAACCTGATTCATTAGAGAAGGCATTCAGGTTAGCAAGAAAAATGGAAAGCAAAATTATGGCAACTAGGAAGCATACCACTCACAACTATAAAGACGGAAGTGTTGTTGCCCCTAGTCTTCCACAACCTATAAGGTTGACACCACAACAATTGGAAGAAAAAAGAGCAAAAGGGCTTTGTTACAGTTGTGATAGCAAATACACTAAAGGTCATAAGTGTGCTGAGAAGAAATTATTCTACATAGATTGTGAAGAGGAAGAAGAAAAGGAGCAAGAAAGGTCAAAAGAAGAGGATATACTCCAGGAACAAAGCCTAGATGAAGAACAAATAAATCCGACCATATCTTGTAATGCATTGGCAGGAATTACCACTCCTCAAACCATCAAGATAGAAGGACAAATCAAGAAGAAAAAGGTAATAGTGTTGATTGATTCAGGAAGCACCCACAATTTTATTCATTGTAAGGTAGCAAAAGAATTGAATTGCTTCCTATATCCAGCACCAGAGTGTCAAGTGATGATTGCAAATGGAGGAACAATAAATTGCTCTGGAAAGTGCCATAATATCAAGCTATCCATGGGAGAATATGTATTGACTAGCCCAATGCTTTCCATTCCAATGGGAGGTGCTGATGTTGTACTAGGAGTCCAATGGCTACAATCCTTGGGTACAATAGCTTTTAATTTTCAAGAACTTTTCATCAAATTTTCTACGGAAGGAAAGGAAGTTGAATTAAGGGGTATTGCAGGGAAACCAGGAAAGATAATCAGCTCTAATGGTATGACAAAGCTTCTAAAAAAGGAGCAAAGAGGTGTAATTGCACAATTATGTTCGCTAGATGTTTCCACATCGGAATCATCTATTTCTCCAGATCTCCAAAAAGTCTTGGACAATCATTCCAAGGTATTTGAGACTCCCAAAGGTCTCCCACCTATGCGTGATCATGATCATGCTATTCATCTGATTCCAGGAAGTGTTCCTCCAAACATCAGGCCGTACAGATATCCCTATGTCCAAAAGAGTGAAATTGAACGTATGGTTGCAGAAATGCTAGAGGCTGGTATAATTCAACCGAGTCAAAGTTCTTTCTCTGCTCCAGTAGTATTGGTGCACAAGAAGGATGGATCATGGCGCATGTGTCCGGATTATAGGGAGCTCAACAAGCTCACTATTAAAGATAAGTTCCCCATTCCTGTCATTGATGAATTACTGGATGAATTGCATGGATCAATTTACTTCACCAAGTTGGATCTTCGTTCAGGATATCATCAAATCAGAATGAAGATTGAAGACATTCCGAAAACAACATTTAGAACTCATGAGGGTCATTATGAATTTTTGGTCATGCCTTTTGGCCTTACTAATGCACCTTCAACATTTCAAGGTTTGATGAATTCAATTTTCAAACCATACCTTAGAAAATTTGTGAGTATTTTTTGATGATATACTAATCTACAACAAGTCTTGGAAGGATCATGTTGAACATGTTGACAGGGTGCTACAACTATTGGAGGAGAAACAATTATATGCAAAAAGATCCAAATGTTTCTTTGGAGTCCAGGAGGTGGAATATCTGGGTCATATTGTATCTCATGAAGGAGTTAAGGTAGACCCTAGCAAAATTAAAGCCATTAAGGAATGGAAAATCCCCACATCCATAAAGCATCTGCGAGGATTTCTTGGGTTGACAGGGTATTATCGCAAGTTTGTTAAGAATTATGGGAGAATAGCAGCACCTCTAACAACATTATTGAAGAAAGATGCATTTTCATGGACTCCGGAAGCAACAAAGGCCTTTGAACATCTTAAAGAGGCAATGTGCCAAGCACCGGTCTTAGCTACACCGGACTTCACAAAAACCTTTATTGTGGAATGTGATGCTTCAGGAAATGGAATTGGTGCTGTTCTAATGCAAGATGAAAGACCCATTGCTTTTGAAAGTCGTCCAATCAAGGGAAAGTTTTTAAGCAAAGCTATTTATGAGAAGGAAATGTTGGCAATACTCCATGCACTTAAGAAATGGCGACCCTACCTAATGGGAAGACACTTCAAGGTAAAAACGGATCATGATAGCCTTAAATACTTTTTAGAACAAAGATTATCCTCTGAAGAGCAACAAAAGTGGGTCACAAAGATGTTGGGTTATGACTTTGAAATCATCTACAAAAAAGGGAAGCAAAATGTGGTGGCAGATGCACTCTCAAGAAAGGATGAGGATGTGGAAGCATTGTTGTGCGCCATTTCTATTATCCAACCAGATTGGATAAATGAAGCAAGGGAGGAATGGAAGAATGACGAAGAAGTGTGGGCACTTATTCGAAAGTTACAACAAGATTCCAGTACGTCTGATACATTTAGCTGGAAAAATGATTCGTTATGGTACAAAGATCGCTTATACCTCTGTAAGAATTCCCAGCTAAAACAAAAGATTCTTATGGAATTGCACACTTCTCCCTTAGGAGGGCACTCAGGATTTTTAAAAACTTACCACAGGGTTAAGAAGGAATTTTTTTGGGATGGCCTTAAATCAGATATTCAAAAGTTTGTGGCGGAATGTTTGGTTTGCCAACAAAATAAAGTTGAAACAATTAAGACACCGGGTCTATTACAACCTTTATCCATTCCAAGCCAACGTTGGGAGGAGGTTTCAATGGATTTTATCACAGGTTTACCCAAGTCTGAGGGAAAGAGTGTCATCATGGTGGTAGTTGACAGACTTACCAAGTATGCACACTTTTGTGCATTATCACATCCATTTAAAGCCAGTACAGTTTCTACTGCATTTATGGAAACAATTCAAAAGCTACATGGAAACCCAAAGATTATTGTAAGTGACAGAGATCCCATTTTCACTGGAAATTTTTGGACAGAATTATTTTCTTGTCTTGGTACTCAGTTAGCTCATAGCTCATCTTATCATCCTCAATCTGATGGGCAAACTGAGATAGTAAACAAATGTTTGGAAGGATATCTTCGTTGCTTTGTATCTGATAAACAGACACAATGGGTCAAATGGTTGCCTCTGGCTGAATGGTGGTATAACACTTCCTTCCATACAGCAACAAAAATGACCCCATTTATGGCACTTTATGGGTATCAACCACCATCCATCACATCATATTTAAGAGAAAATTCTAAGGTTCAGGCAGTGGAACATCACATCGAACATCAACAACAAGTCCTCCAACTCTTAAAGGATAACCTCGTGTTGGCACAGAATAGAATGAAACAACAGGCAGATCAACATCGCAGTGAAAGAAGTTTTGATGTAGGTGATTGGGTATTCCTACGGCTACAACCATATAAGCAAATGTCCCTCAAGCAAGCTAAGAAGGATAATAAATTATCACCAAAGTATTATGGTCCGTACAAGGTGTTGCAAAAGATTGGTACTATGGCATACAAATTGGAGCTTCCTGCAGCTTCTCGATTGCACCCAGTTTTCCATGTTTCATGTTTAAAGAAGGTTATAGGCGACAAGCTCCCAGTTCAAACAATATTTCCAAAACTTGATGAGGAAGGAAAAATTATATTGGAACTGGAAGCAGTCACAAAAACAAGAACTCGACAGCTACGAAATCGATCAATTTTAGAGTATCTTATCAAGTGGAAGAACTTATCCGCTGAAGATTCCACATGGGAGGATGAGAATTTTATGCAGAAGTATCCAGAACTACTCAAGCATTGAGGACAACACTTTTTTGAAGGAGAGGGGCATGTTGGGTCCCTATAATACTAGTGATTACCCCATTACTATTGTATTTATACCCCTTATTAATATTGTTGTGCGCCTATTGCCCCCATATTGTTATTACTGTGCCCCATAGAATCCATCTATTGTTATTTTTGTGGCTTTATATTATTATTGTTAGGTCGGCTGGATTATATTGTGACTCCTTAGACTCCTATATATAGAAAGGAGGTTTTGTCATTTGAATCATCCAAGAATTGTTCATTTATGTAATGTAAAGGAGGTTGCCCCCTCGAAGATGCTGAATTCTAAGGTGTTGATCTATCTTTTCTATCTTTTCTTGAGCTGGTTTCATAACAGTTGGACTTGAAAAGGCATAGCTTGAAAAGGAAATTTTTGTATAGGTTGTCCAATAGGTTGAACAATGATACACATACACTTGAGAAGAAACTAGAACTGACTGTTGATTTAACGAAAGGTTCCATATTGTGTTCATTCCAGGGTAAGGCATTCCAACGACGGGTTGAGGCATAACAGGTTGACCAAAACTGGTTTGAGGGATTTGAGCATATTTGAGATAATTTCCAGCAGGGGGTTGCTGCCCAGCTATAGGCTAAGATCCACCTAATGGTTTCCCTCCGGGTGGAGGATATGACGATTTCCCCCCAGGCGGGTAATAACCACCTGTTGGGTTGGTTTGAGGATTACCAACATTACCGGAAATAATATTAATAAATTGTTCAGATGTCAAACCTTCATTGGTAGGATTAATTACACTAGTTGACATGTTTGAAGATGAGTTCGAGGGAGAAGCTCCTGAAGAAGCTCCAACAAGAGAGTGATATCCAGGCGGTAGAAAACCACCATAAAATGTTGACTCCAAAGAAGTAGAAAACATAGATGTGTCTGACGAGGTACTTCTAGAAGCCATCATAGACCAGTCAAAACCTGATATGGTAAAATAAAGAGCCGTGTATCGTGTAATCCCTTGTCCTAAAAAGTTCAAGGGTGTGAAATACCAAGGGTTAGGGTGAAGGGATCTAAACAAAAGCTCTGAGATATTTGTAGGCTCACTGGTAGAAACTGTTGGTTCTTACTCTTCGTTCGAAACAAGTTCTTTAATGGCGATGAGACCAGGAGGGAGACTATCAAAAATAATAAGTTTCACACACAGTGAATGTGGAGGATCTAGAATATGTGTTGTATTAGGTGTATAAGTCTCAGCCTTAGAAATATCAGACTCAGGTTTGTTAATATTTGGTTCAGAAATGGGATTTGTGTTTGAAAAGTCTCGAGTATCTAATTCAGTTTGAATGAATTCAGTGATTTGTAAATCAGTTCCTTCTGAGTGTAATGTTAATTTCTAAGTTTGATCAAATTCAATTTCTGTTACTTCAAGGCCTAAAAGAGTAGATGTTATCAGTTGATTAACTTCAGTTCCTTTTACATTAGAGTCTATAATAGTAAAAGTTTCAGTTTCTGCTGCAGTTCCGGATCCCGATGATTTAAATTTTTCATCTTTTATCTTTTCTAACTAAATCGGTGTATACTCAAGGGGGTCCTCGAGTATCCTACGTGAATGTCTTGGTAATTCTGCCACAATGAAAAAAATTCAATTGATCAATTACACAATATCTAAATTACACCTAAAGTCTCTAAAAAGTAAAAGAAAACAACACAGAAAGTAACACGCGCTAAAAATCTAGGAGATCAAACCATACAAACTAACTCTTCACAGAGATAAATAATTACTAGTTGGTGATGAAATCCAACGTTGCAGTGATCAAGGGGAAGAGATTGATAGAAATGAGCATTTGGAACTAGTTACCCTGACAAATTGCTTAATGAAACAGTATGGTGCAAGTAACTATGCTATAAACCATCTCGAGCAAAGATTACCCTCCAAAAAGTCCAAGTGAGTCTAGTCAACACTTGTTCCAGGTACAGTAGGACCTTCCCTCTGCCGTCATCTTAGGTAGAAGCCTAGGATTATAGTCACTAAGTTTAACAAATACAACAATTTTACCTGGGGGGGTAGTCGCAGATCAGACGTACACATAAGGGCAAAGTAACAAGCTCAATCCCCTTGAAGGCTCCTCCACATGATCAATTGGAGGTTTACTTTCAAGTGATCCCAAGTACCTTTCAGTACCATTGTAATACGTGAAAATCACTATATCTAGGCTGATGAAGTGGGTACAATCACTTCACCATATTCGACATGATCTTGTGCTTAACTCATGTACAAGAAGATCTTCCCAGAGAAAAACGGAAATAATTGGATTTTCTCTCCCTAACTCAAGATTCTATTGTTCGTTTGTAGCTTTGGAAAGTTTACTTCCTTCCCTATTCCAAAGCCCTACACTTAAGCTATTGTAGGTGGCAAGAGTCCTAAAAAAATGTAAAATTCTAGATGAATTTTAATTAACGGTGTATTATTAAGTTGTTATTTACCCAATAGGTGATGAAGGTGAAACTTATGACGTTATGACACGACTTGAAATATTAATGCACTAAAAAATGCAATAGCAACTTTCAAATTCGCTGAAATCATATTTAGAAAAAAGAAAGAGTTTCTTTTATTTTTTGAAATGAAATGCAAAAATTCACAACTTTTCCAATTTTTCTAAAGCAACCAATTTCACTTTAATATAATGAAAATGCAGGAAACAAACCAAATTCCAAATTTCCCTAAATGTCAAATAAGCCAAAATACTCTTTATCTCTCATCACTCAAAACTTTCAAGCACACAGAAATTAATCAAGAGAGTTGGAGAAAACACACTTTTTCCTATGAATGCTTTGATTTAATGATAATAATAGTGTAAATGTGAGAAATTTCCAAGATGAAAGCAACAATTTCCTTTATCAAGCAAAAATGGCCACAATTCCTTCACAAAATCACTAGGTCTCAAGAAACCCTAATTTGCAATTCAAAATGAGTTTGACCACGAATAAACAAAAACTAAGGCTTAATTGGTGTATTTGACAGAACAAAATAAGAATATCATAAACAAAAGGACAACCTATATTATTTTGATCAATCAACAAATCAACTAGGCAAAGCCCTAAGTAATTTCTTCAAAAAGACCTAATTCTTAAAAAACATTAACAAAGCACTCAAATGAGTTCAGAAGAGACACCACACAGTCTAAACAAAGATAATGACATTTCCATAAAAACAAACTCAAGTTTGGGTTGAAGCAAAAGCTATATTTTCAAAAATTCTGAAGGTCTGCACTGGTAAAGAATGAAAAACAGAGCGCATGCGCTCTGTTGCTAAGGATAAACTAGCACAGAACTACGCTTTGTCAACAAACAAAAACAACGCAAGGGTAAAAAACTTAAGAAAAAATAAAAATTCGAAGAATCAACCACATAGATCTAAAAGGTCATTAATTTATAAAGCCTCGGGTCTGGAGAGATTAGAAGAATCAGAAAGAAAAACTAAGGAAAAATACGAGAACAGAGATGTTCCCCAACGGAGTCACCAATTGGTACACTGGACACATCCCTCTTACGGACAAGAGCGATCTCTCTAGATCCTTGATGGAAACTAGAAACAAGCAAGACAAATGAACTGACCCTTTCCCTAAGTTGTACTTGTTTGAATTATAAGAATTAAAGGTAATGGATGAGCCTCTTACCTATTCCACGCAATTCTCGATGAAGATCCCTTCTTGTGATTCAATATAGCTCTTCAATGCTTGATAAGACCTGCAAACATCGACCATAAAATGATCAAAAGCATATGTGATATAATAATCCAAACAAATTAACCTAATGATCAAGGAAATTAGGAATTAAATTTGCCTTAATAAACATCATAAATAATTGTAAACCATTCATTATTCCAATAAGACAAATCAATGGGAGAAAGTGTTCATTTGTATTAATCGAAGATTAAGAGGAGCCTTACAACCTCCGCCTTGATGTCGTGAGGTCCTTCCCAAATGCCTTCAATCTCCTCCTTAGATGACAAGATTTCAAATCTCAATCCCTCTACCCTCTAGTCATTTTATAGGCCAAGAGGAAGAAGTTTTAGATTGAAAAGAGGAGGATGAGACTCCTTAATTAAGGGATCATGTTTCTGTGAGAAAGGGATTAATATGCATCATCAGAGGGTTATAGTTCGAATAGTCATCACCTGGAAGCTTTTCATTGGAAAATATTCGTCCAACTATGTTTGAAGAATGTACTTTTTATTTTTACCTTCTCGAATTCACCTGCGCGGGTTTATAGTGGTAGACAGAGTGCAACTCTGCACTGTTCTCAGAGTTAATTCCAGCGAATACGTGGGAAACTCTAGAAAAATCAGCGTAGGTGGAACTTAAGAAGGTGTGACAACTATTTTCCCCAAATTTCTCATCTACTTCAAGATATTTTGGGTTGTTTGACTTCTAGGGTAGCTGATTCAAACATGTTCATGGATGGTAAAAAGACCCATAAACTGATCAAGTGTCATGGCAACAAATTGACATGTAACAATCTTGGTCCCAGATTCGAAGGACCATCTCATAAGGTTGAGAAACCATCCTTTTTTTTTTTAAAACTCTACCATATGTACGAGCCCTTTGAAATGCATATGTCTCTTTTTATGTACCCTTCAATGAAGTTCTGCTTCTTTTGGTTGATCCAGGTGGATATTGGTGGCCACCGCCAATTCCACTTGGACCCCCACCATTGCTTTTTTTTTTTTCCAGTTTCCTTAATTGTAGCACAATTTACTATTTTTAGTAGTTTTTTCGGGTCCTAAACTTCTGGAGCCGTTTTGAGGCCCTAAACGACGTTTTTTGGAAATCCACTGCCAACGATTTTTTGTCTACAATTGTTTTTTTGGTCATAGTCCTCAGAGATATCTTTCCAACGGGTTATCATGCGCATCAAACAGAGATAATATGACCAAGTCACGACCCCAGGAAGTTGGCTGTCCAACTCACCCTAACGGGGCCCATAAACTCTTGGTGTTACATCTCCTCGGGTTAGGGTTTTGGTTGTTTAGGGTTTGCTCTTATTGTTCAATAATAGAAAGACCCTTGAGCCTCATTGTAAGGTAGTTGAGAGGCATGTAGCCGCCACATCTCTTCTTAGAGATAAGCTACCATCACCCGAGCTAGTTTATTTCCATTTCAGTTTGTAAGCATATTTTAGTATTCTCCATTAATGAAATGAAGTATTATTTTTGCTGTATCTCTGTACCTGTGTTTATTTTTGTACTTTATTGTGTTCCTATTTAAATTTGGATCAGTGGTATCAGAGCGGTTTGCTCTTTCTCTGTTTTTCCTTGCATGTCCCCAATGAGGTCGGTATATAAGGAGTTAGGGCTTGAACTGATCAAGTCTTTGCAAGACCAGCCTTGCAAATCCCGACGGCCTCCCATGGCGGATGAAAAGAAAGACAAGGGGGTAGGAGATCCTATCAAAATCTTACTCGAAGAGGCCCTCGAGCGACAAAGGAACGCGGTGATGGACAACTTTTCCCAGATCCTTCACGGCTACCCAGGGGCGACACATCTACTTCCAGCAGCTACTCTGGAAGTGCCACACCCTTTAAGGTACAAGTTAACTTTGACATTTCCATATTTGAGGGTCAGATAGATGCAGACGCTGTAGATAAATGGTTAAATTTGCTAGAAGGGTATTTTTTTGTTCATGATTTTTCCAGCTGGGAAAAGATTACTGTCGTTCTTCTCAAAGTCGCCCCCCACGTCAAGGACTGTAGGAAACCTACTGTGAGTAGAAGGATGAAAGTAAGACCTCATTGTTTTCAGCCGCACCCACTTGGAATTCATTCCAGGCTGCCATCAAGGAGAAATACTACCCTGTCGGAAGCTATGAGGATTAATACATAAAGTGGACCATGCTGCGGCAGGGAAGGGACCAAGATGTTCCAGAGTTTACCAGTATTTTTCATACCCTTCGCACAAAGTTGGGTATCAAGGATTCAAAGTAGCATTTGGTACTCAAATACCATGGCTCCCTGCATAGGTACATCTAGGACGAAATAGAATTTCAGAACATCTCCTCGCTCGGCACGGCATACTAATATGCCGTCAAGATTGAGCAAACGTTTAAACAGAAGAAGTGAGACTTTGGATCTGTGAATCTGAAGCAGGGGAAAGGTGCCCCCAAACCGTAGAACAAAGGACAAAGCCAAGGTGGGCTAGCCCTGGACAACCTGCCAAAGCCGCAAGCAAAGAACAACACTGCAAAGCCGAAAAATGACACGGGAAAGTGGTGTGAGTTCCATAAGAGCTCCACTCACAACAAAAGTGAGTGTCGGGCCAAGCAGTCATTGGTGGTCGAGCTAAAGGCTTCAGAATCAGATGCATGTTACAACTCTGAGTCAGAACCTGAAAAGGGGAATGACAATGGGAAGCAGATTATCGATGCAGAGCCCAACGCCACTATTGCCACCACGACGATCCAGAAGGAGGAACCCGAAGATCTAGAGGAGGAGGAGCGCCTCTTCCACTCCCAGATGTGGGTAAAGGGCTCCTTGCTATAGTTCATTGTCAATAGCGGGAGCCAAAAGAACCTCATTTTGGTAGAGGTCGTGAAGCGGCTGGGCTTACCGACCACAATAAATTCACAATCGTACACCATCGGGTGGCTTCACCAAGGACGGGATCTTCGCGTGAGCTAGCAATGTCGCCTTCCATATAACATCAAGCCCTTCACCGATGACATATTGTGTGACATTGCTCCCCTTGATGTTTGTGATGTATTATTAGGCCAACCATACTTGTGGAAGTGACATGTTGTGTATGAATCAAGGCCTCGTGTTGTTATTGTTACTTTGGGAAATAAGTTGTACAGGATACCAGAGGTAGCACCGCCTACCGCCATCTCTTTGGTTACTGCAAAACAATGTAGTAAGCTCATTTCCAAAATAGGGAAATTTGTTTTCTTGATGATATGCCCTCAAGGAAAGAAGAAGACGGTGGCCACGACCTCCAGATAGGGCCCCTCCGCATGACAACTACAAATGGACAAGGTCATGGAGGAGTACGAGGGCATCTTAACTTCCCCTGCAGGGGTTCCTTTGCATTGTCAGGTCAAGCACTCCATCGACTTGACCCCAGGTGCGTCGTTGCCCAATGGACCAATCTATTGACGCTCTGTTTTGGAGAACGATGAAATCAAGAGGCAGATTCAGGAGCTGCTGCAGAAAGGTCACATCCGACCAAGTTCATCACCTTGTGGGAGCTTGATCGTGTTGGTATAAAATAAGGACTGGACTTGGCGACTCTGTATTGACTATCGGGCACTGAACAAGATCACTGTTTGGAATAGGTACATGATCCTAGGTACCAATCGAACCCTTCGATTTGTGGAAGACTGCCTTCAAAGCGAAGGAGGGCATTTTCGAATGGTTGGTTATGCCTTTCGGGTTAACGAATGCTCCCGCAACCTTCATGAGGCTAATGGATGACATCTTGTGGCCATTCACCAACTCATTTGTAGTGGTATACTTGGATGACATCCTGATCTTCAGCCAGAGTTTGGAAGAGCACCTCCACCACATCTGACAGGTTCTCCAAACACTTCGGAAACACAAGTTATGTGCCAATTTGGAGAAATGCACTTTTGGCATGACCCAGGTTCAGTATCTGGGATACATTATTGAGGAACAGGGGGTGCATGTGGATCCAGCCAAGATCCAAGTCATTCAGGATTGGCCATCTCCAACCACTCTGACAGAGCTCCGCAGCTTTCTGGGTCTCGCCAACTTCTACTGCAGGTTTGTGTTGGGATTTTCTCATATCACTTGGGCCTTGAGTCAAGTCACCAAGGGAGGAGCCGAAGCAAAATTATTTTGGTCTGAACCTCAACAGAATACATTCACAAAGTTGAAACATCGCGTCTGCTCGGCACCAGTGCTCGCATTACCAGACTTGCAAAAACCATTTGAGATCGAGACAGATGCCTCTGACTATGCTATTGGGGCAGTCCTTACTCAACATGGGCATCCAGTGGCATATCACAGTGAGACACTTTCAAACACAGTCTAGCAGTATCCCACTTATGACAAAGAGATGTATTCCATTGTGCAGGCCTTCCGACAATGGAAGCATTACATTTTGGGGAAGGAAACGGTCATCTACACTGAACACCGGCACCTGCAGTTCATATAGACCCAGGGGAAGTTGCAAAATGATCGCTATCAGAAGTGGTCAGTGTAGATCGCAACAGTTCCATTTGAATATTAAGTATAAGAAGGGAAACACCAATAATGTTGCAGATTGCCTCAGTCGACCACCAATCATGGCGTTAACCACCGTGCTCAACTCTTGTGGGCACGAGACTTTTGGTTGGCCACTTCTCTACGAAAGCGACCCAGAATTCGGCCACACATACTAGACACTCTTGGAGGGTGAGCATGTTCTAGATTTCCACCTCTAGGATGCCTTTTTATGCCACCTGGGTCACCTTTGTGTTCCTTCAAGTGAACGTGCCAAGATGATTTGGGAAGCACACTACAATTAGGCTGCTGGGCATTTTGGGGTCGAGAAAACGGTGGCAGTACTGCAGAAGTATTTCTATTGTTTGAATCTTCGATAGGATGTCAGAAAGTACATCAGATCCTACAGTGCCTACGTCATTGCCAAACTGACCATCAAGAAGCAAGGCCTATATACCCCATTGCTTACCCCTAGTCGACCTTGGGAATCCATCTCCATGGATTACATGTCGGGCCTTCCTTCTACTAAGCATGGAAACGACTGTGTTTTTGTGGTTGTTGTCAGGTTCTTGAAAATGGCCATTATGGCGGCCTGCAAGAAGAATATCACAACAGAAGCCACTGCTAAACTCTTCTTTGAACGCGTGTGGGTACACTTTGGGATCCCACAGTCTATCATCTCATATCGGGACAACATGTTCCTCAGTACATTTTGGTCTAGTCTCTGGTTGATGCTGGACACCAAACTCACTAAGTCCACAGCCTTCCATCCCCAAACTGATGGCCAAACAGAGGTTGTCAATAGGATGATCATACATATTCTGTGCCTGTACAACTCAAAGCATCCACGCACATGGGATGAGAGCCTCCCCTATGTTCAACACAGCTATAACCGGGCTCTCCACAGCTTGATTGGCCACAACCCTTTTTAGGTGGGCTTGGGATTCTAGCCATTATGTCCCATTGATGTGGCCATGCCATTTGCAGCTACTCAGGAAGATTCGACTCATGTCTAGTCTGAAACAGATAAGGCAAACAAATTCATTGAGTACATCTAACATATCCTCTAGTAGGTCCATGACATTTTGGAGAAATCAAATGCCAAGTACAGGCAACGACATGATCAACATTGGGTGCCACACAAGTTTCAGGTGGGCAGCAAAGTCTGATTGCATTACCAAGGTTATGGGGGACAATGCATTTGAGCTAAGCATTTCGCCATTCCTTGGCCTGCACCCATTGTTCAATGTGGACCGCCTTTAGCCATACTTTCCACCATTAATAGACACATCCGACATTGCAGAACAACTCACACCAACAAAGTTAAATCCAGATTGCATGGAACAAGCTGCAATTGATTAGATCATGGACACACAGGTCAAGCACACTCGCCAACAGAAGATCCAAATGTATCGAGTTGTCAAAGAAGGCCAACTCCTTCACCAAGGCAAGTGGCTCACCAAGGACGAAGTTCAGCAGAAGTTTCCTCATCTCATGGAGGAACTCAATGCAATGGGGACCATTGCTTCCTAAGGGGGGAGGATTGATCCAGGTGGATATTGGTGGCCATTGCCAATTCCACTTGGAGCCCCACCATTGCTTCTTCTTCTCTCTCTCTTTTTTTTTTTTTTAGTTTCCTTAATTGTAGCACAATTTACTATTTCAGGGTCTTAAATTTCCGGAGCTGTTTTGAGGCCCTAAACGATGGTTTTTGGAAATCTACTCCCAATTTTTTTTGTTGAAAATCATCTTTTCCGTTGTAGTCCTCAGAGAGATATTTCCAATGGGTTATCATGCGCGTCAAATGGGGATAATATGACCAAGTCGTGACCTCAGGAAGTTGGCTGTCCAACTCACCCTAACGCTGCCCATAAACTCTTGGTGTTACATCTCCTCGGGTTAGGGTTTTGGTTGTTTAGGGTTTGCTCTTATTGTTCAATAATAGAAAGGCCCTTGAGCCTCATTGTAAGGCAGTTGAGAGGCATGTAGCCACCACATCTTTTCTCAGAGATAAGCTACCATCGCCCGAGCTAGTTTATTTCCATTTCAGTTTGTAAGCATATTTCAGTATTCTCCATTAATGAAATGACGTATTATTTCTGTTGTATCTCTGTATTTGTGTTTATTTCTGTACTTTATTGCATCCCTGTTTACACCGATCAAGTGCCATGGCAACAAATTGACATGTAACAATCTTGGTCCCAGATTCGAAGGACCATCTCATAAGGTTGAGAAACCATCCTTTTCTTTTTTTAAAACTCTGCCATATGTACGAGCCCTTTGAAATGCCTATGTCTCTTTTTCTGTACCCTTCAATGAAGTTTCGCTCCTTCAGGTACTTATGCTTGATTATATCCTGCCAAATCCCACGACCAAATATTTCCCTCCAAAGTGATTTTATCAATAGTGCCCATCCAAAAATCTTTGAATCTAGTAAACCCCAACCTCCAAGTTCCTTCGGTCTGGCTATCTTTTCCCATTCGACCAAATGGTATTTAAGTTGCACTCTGTTACCCGACCAAAGGAATTGTGTAATAATGGATCGAATTTTCTTCAAAATAGTAATGGGGAGGGCAAATGAATGGGACAAATATACCGAGATCTGTTTTAGGACCGACTGGGTCAGAGTATATCTGCACCCAAAGAGAGCCACCCGTGCGATCATTTGTCCAGTCTATGCCAAAACTTATCCAAAAGCCAAGTCTGGTCTCTCACCTTGTAATTGTTCAATTTTAGTTGAAAACCCAACTAGATTAAACCATTTACAACCTTCCTCGTCCTGACACCAAATAATTATGCAATATTAGTGTTACATTTTAAAAATATTTATTAAAATTTATTTATTTATAATAATATATTTTCAAGAAATTATTTTTTATTAAAATTTTAGAAATAAAAATATTTGTATTTATAAATATAAATGATTTTGTGTTTTAAGGAATTGGCAACTAAATAGGGTAGTAATTTGGGCTCTTATAAGATTTTTAGGTATATTGTAAGCAACTTTTCGAAGAATATCTTAACAACATTCTATTGTAAAATGATCTACTACACCCTACACCTCTAGAGAGCAAATAGAGATATATTTTTAATATTTGTAATAAAATCTAGTTTTGAATAAGATTAAAAAGATAACATCATCCGTGAATGATATTCTCATTATAAGCGTGTTTGGTGGTTATTAATGTATGGTTTATCATGGTAATTAATTAGATTTGAATCAGAATTTTATCTAAATAGCCTCATTTAGTTATTAATTTTATTAATGGGAAAAATTAATTAAAAAATCATAATGTTATATATTATTGATTTTAATGCAGTAATTATTGTTAAAATCTCTCATATTTATATGTTAATACGTTGTGGTAAATATGTTGAATTAATATTATTGGGAGAGATTGATTTTCTTGCTATTTTAATTAAATAAATATAAAATTATTTTTAATAAATTAATAATTTAAAATTAAAATTAAATAATTATTTTTTATTTATATTTATATTTTTGTGTTGAGAGGTATTTTACAATTAATAAAAGGTAATGTTGTAATGGTGTAAATTTTTGTAAACATTTACATGTAGACTCAATTAAAAAATAATAAAAAGTCAAAAGTAATATAAACTTGTGTCAGTGAATGAGTGTAAACATTTATATGTTGGCTCAATTAATAATTAAATATTAAAAATAATAAAAACCATTTTCTATCCATCTAAATTCTGGATCTATTAAGTGCAGAGAGATCAAATCTCTTGAAGTGCAAACCTTTCCTATTTGCACCTTGAAAGATTGGATCCCTCTCAGAGCTTGATAGATATTGAGTTAAAAATAAATCTAGATTAGTTTATTAAGAGAAAAAGATTCTAAAAGCAATGGTTTATTTAGAGAAGAAACTCTAAGTAGTGTGAATCTTTACCACTGAAAGTTCCAAAATATTCTTGTTTATACCTCAAAAATTGGGAGTTGTCTTTAGTGCGACTTTTTGGAAGCTTTTCCGGTGGGGTTTTCCTGTCTAATTTCTCCAAAATCCGACACGAATTCATTGAAATCACAATCTTGACAAGTAACTCTGCACAATTGAAGTGCCCTAGGGGTTTTTAAGGGTATTGAATCCATATATATAGTAAAAAAACCAGTTTAAATAACCCATATCAAGATTTTACCTCAATTTTTTCCGCCGGATTCTGGCACTAGAAAATCCAAAATATCTCACTAAAGACAACTCCCAAAAATTCCAATAATTATTAATTTTATTATAAAAAATTAAATTAAAAAAAAATCTCCACTCCAACCTAAATATATAATAAGTGAAATAGAATTACACAAATTATATTCCTACACAAATCACTAACCAAACAACATAAGACAATTATCAAATCACTAACCAAACAACATAACACAATTATCCTTATGGATTAATACTATCACACATCTAACCTTATGAATTATGTCTCCTCTGCAGCAATTATCAATCATAATCACTGGCTTCAATTGTCTATTAAATAGAAAAAAGCACCTTGTTGACCACTAACCAAAAAACATTGCACAACTAATGTTATGAATTAACACCATTACACAACTAACCTCTAACCTATGAACTCAGTAGCAATAAATTGACATTGACATTACTTAGGTTGATCCAAAATCCACATTGTCGATTACTCTGCACCTATACAGCCGTGCTACAAAAATTGGGTGGCTGGTGGCTTTTGCAGGTCTCAAGACCCACCATTTATTCCTTGATGCCTCATTTGAAGATTAAACACCATAGAATCTGTAGATTCCTTAAACACCATGGCATGCCTTATTCCTCTCAAGCAATCCATCCATGATCAACTTGATCTTATATTCACTCGATTGAAGATCCACAATCCTGCTATCATTAATCCTATTCATCCCTCTCATCCTCTGTTCTACCAACTTTGGGAGCAGATACCACTATGCACATGTAAAGAAGTTTGCACAAGGCCGGTCGTAGAAGGCCAAATAGACCAACGTGATGATCATACCAGTTGCACCCACACTACCATCGTTAGCCATGGCCTTGCTTCTCCTTCTGTAGAAACTGTCTAGGAGCTATGGTCTTGCACTTCTTGTGGGCCGATTTTCCATGTACACGGAACGTCTGATTTTTTCAGTGTTAGACTGATTATGCTTGCGCTCAGGACCAACGCTTTCCGGGTTCAGAGAGGCCGACGCAGAGAACTTGGTTGGCGGAATATGAGCTTTCAAAGGTCTGTTGTGTGCGCTCACAGATGGGCCTGGCCTTAGGGTTCTTCTGTTGAGCTTATAGAATCTGCTTCCAGTGTGAATCTTTTCCATCGAAGGTCCTAGAATGTTCTGTAACAGGAAAGTTCCAATGATTATTATTTTTGTTACGTTTGTTTTTTTTTAATTTTAGTTTGATCTAGTCAAAATATTTGCTTTTAAGCCTCTTTGCTTCAGCTTGTAATTGTTTTAGATCAAGAAGAGGGATAGACTGTACACTATCAGAGTTTTCTTGGATCTGGCTTATTGACTCTTTAATACTGATTCTAGTAGTAGCTTTTAAATGAAACACAGACAGATCTGAATAAACTTCTGATGCAACAATGCTAGGAAGTTTCCATCTTGCTGATGGTTGTGTTTCTTCATATTCTAGTTCGGCTTGGTTTAACACACGACTAGAACAAGATGCAAACATATCTCTGAGGGGATTTTCTATAGCAGAAGATTCTCTTTCTTCTATATCGCAGAAAGAAATAGACTTTCTAAAAGGCTCCATTTTAATATAGAGTATTTTTCTGAGTACTAACCTGAACCAAATGCTTTGGCTCTTCTACCAATTTCTCAGTTTATGTCTTTGATGAAACTATTGATCAAATCCTACAACTGCAAATCCAGACCACCGGATTTGATATGCACAAAAAGAGACATAACATTGCTATCCAGACAAGGGGTTGTTTTTAGCATACTAATACTTTGTATCCAGCTGTCCTCCATGTGCCCAATAAAGATTCCAAGTCTAGTGTCGTTTTAACTGATTCAAAAAATCAGAAGATTGAACACCAGACTATTCGCTGGGAAGATCTCACTTTCCCAGAACACTAGGTCATTTCTAATCCCAAGCCTCCTGCTTTGAGGAAAATAACTTCTGCAGATATCCAAGAAAATCAATCCTCTGCTGTCCTGTCTTTTCCTAGAAGATCCACAATAGACCGCAGAAGAATAGAACAAGCCTGCAGAAGCTCATCAGCTTATCAAGATCCAAGCATTGTAGATACGCTTGCTCCAGTTCTGTTTTAAATCCTTGTCGTCATATTTCATTATTTGAGTTTGCACAGATTGTAAATTTTTCTTCATTAGAAGTAAAATGTCCTGAGTGTCACTCATCTGTAAATTTGAGCATTCTTGCTGAGTCTGTCATACATGAGAACCATCATCTTCGGACTGGTGAAGCACCTCCTTCCACATCCATAAATCCGTGTCCAATCTGAAATGTTCAGACATTCCATTTCCACACGAGTCTGACCATGTTCTCATGATGCATGAATTACCCACTCTAGAAGATCCAAGGCTGACAGAAATGTTCAGCAAGATGAGGCCAAGCAACATGCCTAGATATGGCCTAGGGTATTTAGAACAGATGAACGACCTCATTCCAGAGTCTAGATTTTGCTCTCTACCACCTGACTGCAAAAAGCCCTCTGTACCAGAGATGCATAAATTCTTTACCTTAATGGATGGTTGCAGAAAGACCAAAATAGAATCCCAGTGGATGAAAGAGATGTTGAATTGGGATATCTACACTCACCCTGAGGCAGAACAATTTGGTCTCAGTCATACAGTTGAGGAGAAAATTAAGTTATCTCAGGATTGGAAAAAGTATATGGATAAAACAAATTCCTGGATTTCTTTCTATGTCTGGAAAAGAAATGCTCAGTTAGATAATGTGTTGATGACTGGTACTGCATCCTCCTCAACAGCCAAACATTCTTGGACTACTTTAGATGGCAATAAAGTAGAAACTCCATCTACCTTCCCTCCATACAAAGGTATCATCATTGGAGAAAATCAAAACAGTGCAAAGGCTATCCCTTTGGTTCTCAAAGATGACAATGCTCTGGGTATAGATGGAAGAATACAAAAGGCCAGTGAACAAATCAACTGGACAAATACTGCAGTCAAAGGACTTGAAATGAGTACAACAAAATCTGTTGAAATAAAAGAACAGTTTGATATTGTTCAAGTTTCTCTTAATGATGTAAATAAGTGTCTTAATGATGTACAATATTCATCTTCTGTTGTAAGATCTTATGTTAAAGAATCTCTCAATAAGATTGAAGAAGTAGAAGAGAAAGGCAAAATTCCAGAAACACATACATTCTTCCCTGATTCACACAGAGAATGGAACATTGATAATCTCAGTGTTGGTCAGATCAGACAAATGATCGACATGATGTTTACAGAATACAAACTAATGTGTATTAGAGGAAAAAATGAAGTTGAAGCATGTAAGACTATCATTCAGTGTTTTACTGGAACACTTCTCAGATGGTGGGAGACTGAATCATCTCTAGCTCTACTGGTAAAAATGGAGAGCGAAGTACTCAAAGATGAAGCAGGAGATATTATACATAATTCAGATGGGACAACTCAGAGCAATATGATTGGAGCTCTGACTTCTATGATCTTAGAGCACTGGTGTGGCTCTGAGACAGAGATTGCTGATAAGCATGAGGTCATACTCATGAACCTCAAATGTAATAAGATGTCACAGTTTGAAGACTTTCACCGAGATTGGATGCAGAGAATCTATGAGGTGAAAGATTCTAAAAATTTACTATGGAAACAGGTATATCTTGCAGCTTTGCCTTCTAGATTTGTTGATTATATCAGACTGCAAGAAGTATTTCAATTACCATTTGAATCATATACCTGGGGAGAAATTTATTCTCTCATCACTAAAGCATTGGTCAGTCTGTGTACTAGCTCTAAGGTAAACAGATCCTTAGACAAATTATCAAGGCTTCCAGATAGTAAATCTATCTGTAGTAGATATGGTCTAACCATTGATGATCCTCTGGTTAGAAGGAGAAAAGCTAAAAAGAAAGCCAAGAAAGAACACAAACAGGCTGCTAAATATCACAAAGGCAAAAAACAGGTCTCAAGTAGACCCAAGGCCTCTTCAAGGCCCAGAAAGGGATATTACAGGTATGTCCCTAGAACACATTACTACAAGCCTTCTGATATACACTTGCATACCTCCAAACAGGAGAAATGGAACAAGCTTACTTGTTGGCTTTGTGGTAAGACTGGACACACTTCTAATAAATGTCTAGTAGGAGAAGAGTCGAAGAAAAATAGAGGTAAGAAATCTCAATCTCTGTTCAGGCGAGGTAAAACTGTCAAAACTGAGGGCCAAATACAGTGTATGAAATGTGGGTCAAAAAGTCATGCAACAGAACACTGTCCTAATGTAGTGTTCAGAGAACAAATTCAACAACAACAGCTCGAGGAATCATCTGCTGATTCATATAGTTCCTCTTCTGATTCTTCCTCTGTAGAAGAATTAAATACACATATGCAACCTTGTGATTGTTCAGATTCAGAAAATTGTAAATGCCAATTTTGTTCTGACTCTGATTCTGACTATTACAGTGAATCTTCCATTGAGGAAACTTATACAGCACCACAGAAAGAAAAGGTGTTGATGGCTCAGACAGAAGAAGAGGAGATGAAAATCCTTTCACAAATTCACGCCATGGAAGAAGGAGAAATGAAGAACAGACTCACAGAAGCATTTATGGATCAGCTTCGTTCTTCCAGTTCTTCCAAAAGTTCTGCTAAAAAGCCATTGTTCGTGGACGCCTCCTTTGAGCGAAACACCAGGTCTTTTCAGAAGCACCAACTGCAGGATAAGGTTCGCTCACTCACCTTGGGGGAGGTAAGCAGAGAAATATATAACCTCAAAACTGAAATCTCTGTCTTAAAGTCTAAAATAGCAGAAATAGAGAAAGGAAAGCAGCCCACAGTCACAGCTGTCGATGAATGGAATACTGCTACCTTCAAAGAGTCAAAGGTAGAAATCATTGAAGGAAAGAAGGATCCTGTTATAGGATTCAGAGAGATGCGAATTTTGGCCATTGAATATCAACAACATCATGTACAGGTAAATATTTGCATACAAGGAGAAATGTTTTCATTAACTGCACTACTGGATTCTGGTGCAGATGTAAATATATTAAATATCAAAGTTATTCCAGCAAAATACTGGATCTCTGCAGAAAGAAAGGTGGTTGGTCTAGGAGACAAAACACTCAGGTATGAAGTACCAAAGGCTTCTATCTGTTTTGACCAACATTGTATAAAGCTAAAGTTTGCAGTTGCAGATATTCCAGTAGATTGTATTTTGGGTAATATCTTTTTGGCCGCAGTTGAACCACATGGTTCAATAAGATTGAAAGGAAATAGAGCTGGCTATTTCATCATTGTTCCAACTTCTAAAGGAAGTTCAAAAAGAATTGAGATGCCATACATCTCAAATCCAAGAGTCTCTACTATGGTCCAAACCATTAAGGAATTGGACAAAGCTGAAGCTAAATTGACAGATCTCAAAGATCTGAAATCTACAATACAGGTAGAAGAACAGTTGAAAAATCCTCTGATCAAAAAGAAAATTGCTGATCTCAAAAAGAGGATAGAAGATGATTGTTGCTCAGAAGAGCCAAATGCCTTTTGGCACCGAAAACAACACACAGTTGAATTGCCCTATAAAGCAGGATACACTGGGAAACCCTGTAAAAGTAGAGCAATCCCAATGAATAAAGAATACAAAGAACTGTGTGAAAAAGAAATCAAGCAGTTACTAGACAGAAAGCTTATCAGAGAATCTGATAGTCCATGGAACTGCTATGGATTTTATGTAAATAAAAGGGCAGAACAAGTTAGGGGTATTCCAAGACTTGTGATAAATTATAAACCCTTAAACACTGTCCTTGCTGATAACACCTATCCTATTCCTCACAAAGGAGATCTTATAGGAAGGATAGCAGGAGCAAAAGTATTTTCAAAATTTGATTTAAAATCAGGTTTCTGGCAGGTCGCCATTTCTGAGAAAGACAAATTCAAGACTGCTTTCAGCATTCCTGCAGGACATTATGAATGGAACGTGATGCCTTTTGGTTTGAAGCATGCTCCCTCCAAATTCCAAAAGGTAATGGATTCCATCTTTAAGCCATATTTTGACTGGCTTTTGGTTTATATTGATGATATCTTGATCTTCTCCAAAAATATCCAAGACCATTTTAAACATGTACAGACATTTGTACAATTAGTAAAAAGAAATGGATTGGTCTTGAGCAAGAAAAAGATAGAAGTATTTCAAACTTCTATAAAATTCCTTGGCCACACTATCTTTAATGGCCAAATATCTTTGCAAAAGCATGCCTTGGAATTTTCAGATAAATTTCCAGATGTCATCACAGACAAGACCCAACTTCAAAGATTTTTGGGGTGTCTCAATTATGTTAGCAACTTCTACCAAGATTGTGCAAAAGACAGAAGTCTGCTAAATCAAAGATTGAAAAAGGAACCACCACAGTGGTCAGAAGCACACACAAGAGCCGTCCAGCAAATTAAGGCCAAGGTAAAGACACTCCCTATTCTATATGTAGCTGATGATAGTGCCTTTAAAATTGTTGAATCAGATGCTAGTAACATTGGATGGGGAGGCATTCTTAAACAAAGAAAGGATGGGATAGAACAAATTGTTCAGTTTGCATCAGGAACTTGGAACCCTGCAGAACAAAACTATTCCACCATAGAAAAAGAAGTTAAAGCTGCGTGGAATTGTATAAATAAGTTTGAAGTACATCTAGTAAACAAAAAGTTTCTACTCAGGACAGATGCCTCGGCTTTAAAAAAGGTATTAACCAAAGATATAAAAAAGCCAGGTGAAGCTAAGTTTTCCAGATGGCAAGCCTTATTTGCTAACTTCGATTTTGAAGTAGAGCACATTAAGGGAGTAGAAAATTGTTTGCCAGATTTTCTCAGCAGGGAGTATATCCAGCAACAAGAACATGTGATGGTGATTGTTACAGAATGGGATCAAAGTCAAAAACAGGAAACTCTGAGAACAATCCCTGATAATCAGAGTTGGTTTGAGTATAGAGACAATTGGAAGCCAACCTGGCAGTTGAGAAATACAAAAGTATTAGATGCAAACTTGCAAGCACATACAGATATTTTGCATCTAGTACCCGAAAGGAAAGTGTACCCTAAAGGCAGGAAATGGATTCATGACATGGTCTATACAAAAAGTAGAGCAGATGCACTCCTTGCAGAAGATGCCCTTAAAAGTGATTTCCACGACATCACTATGATCTGGTCCCATGGTGGAATTCAAAGAGGAATCTATAACAGATATATCAGTATAAATCGCACTAGGAATATTTCCTGGCCAATAATGACACATAATGCAGCCTTATGGCCCGGAAATGATCCTAAGCTTATTTTTCCTGACACAGTCTATGATTTTGCAGGATATAAGAAGCTCTGGTGGGATATGCTAAATGTTGACGGAAAAGACGAAACCCACTACACCAAATTAAAATTTGGGACAACTGGGATCATGCAAAGAAATCAACAGTGTGAATGGTTCCAAAAGTGGTGGACAGATTATGGGGTTAATAGAACAACTATTGATCCAATGTACCATGAGGCATACATGAGGCTGGGTTGCAAAACATGTTTTGAACATAACATTCCTGCTTGCTTTCACTTTCCCTACGACACTGTTAAAGACATAATGCCACTCTCTGATAATGAAATCTTAAGAGAATATATGGGAAGGCATTATGAATGGCTTGTCCTGACAAAAATAAAACATCAAGTTATTTTAAATAAACCCATGATTGTCAGGAGGATTTTTACTAAAGCATGGGATGAAAATCTATATAAAAGATTTTGGTTCCCCGAAATCACAGTCTTTTAAAGGTTCCTGTGGGCCTGTCCTTAAAAGGTTCCACTTTGTAAATAATGATGTCTAGTCATGAGGACTATTCATGACCAGTTTTCTCGTGGGATTTTCTGTACAAAAGCATCCACCTTGTAAATATTTTGTCAAGATATTTTCCATGGGATTTGATAAATCATCCACAGTGTTTTCCAGTACAAAGATTCTTCAGTCACGAGACTCGGAGCACTTCTCCGACTTTTGGTGCGCTTTGAGCCACATCTCCATGACTGACAGAATATTAGTACAAAAGTTTGTCGGCCAATGTCTGGATGTTTGTCCCCTCCTTTTCCTATATAAGAAAGGGGTAAGGCTCATTCGAGGCATTCGGAGTTTGAGAGTCTTAGAGATCTGAGAAGCCTGCGTATCAGTGTGCTCGGCACTGGTAAGAATCTAAAGTGGCCGGATCTAGTAGAGTTTAGAGTCTTGAGTCTGTATATTCTGAGACAGAGTCTGTGTGTTGCCAGGAAGCCTTCGGTAGTGCTCTCTCCTCTGTGAGAAGCTAAAAGTCCGATAAATGCAAACACAGTCGATCTCTGGAAGGGATACATTGTAATCAGTTCCATTTTCTGAAATAATATGAAAAGAGTGTTGGTGTTCATTCCGCATTTGAGTACTTGTGCGCTTGAGTAAATGTCTGTTGTGTAGTAGTTGTTTTCAATTTATCTTTGCCTTGAAGTTCGCCAAAAGTTCGCCAAAGGATAGAAGGGACGCCAGACCGTTAAAAGGCGAGGGAAGCCGTGTGAAAGGTCGACAGAGCGTGAAATATCCAAGTAGGTTCGTGTATGGGTTCACGTTGGGTTCATGTAAAGGAAGATAGTTGAAGGCAATCGAAGAGACGCAGCAAGGCCAAAGGTCAAGCAAGCTTGTGTGAGAAGCCCCTGCTTAAAATTGGTATGAGAGATACCAACATTTTTTCTATACAAAATGTTTATAAGATAAGACATAACAACATCTCTTCCATACTAGGTTGGTGTAACAGAAAGTTCCAATGATTATTATTATTTTTTTAATGTTTGTTTTTTATTTTTATTTTAGTTTTATCGAGTCAAATGTTTATAGGACAAGACATACCAACATCTTTTCTATACAAAATGTTTATAGGACAAGACATAACATCTCTTCCATACTAGGTTGGAGAGTGCAATAATAAAATTTAATTTGTTATATTGTAATTTTACTTTTATTAATAAAATCATGAACAATTTTGTTTTTATTTATGTTAAATTAATTATTTTTTCATTTTGATTTTTCTTATCCATCCCATTCTTCCAATTATTTAATGAAAAATCCTTTGAGGTGTGTTTCAAGTGATAGGTGAAATACTATGGGGTTCTCACGTTCTCCTGGGTGGAGTACGTGTCCCTTAGTTGTAGCCAATGGTTACCCCTCTTTTAGTAGGGGTACATACATGCACAAATTCAATTTTTGGCATCACCATTGTAAGCCCAAGGATTGCAAATCTAAAGACCTGTAAATCCATATGGGATGATCTTTATGTGAGAGTGTGTCTTAGATCCTTTATGTGAGAGTGTGTCTTAGATCTTTGGTGTGTGGATGCTCATGGCCGGTCTTCTTAACTTCATTTCCATGGTGCTTGGTTCTATGACACTATTGAGATCACCATGGTGGGACGTAACTCCTTGCCTTGATGGGAATTCTTATGTACTAGGGTGGTATGTGGGCATCCCAGAGGTGGGTCTATTAAGACGCATGATCTGCAGGACCACTTAGTGTTTAGCCCCATAAATGTGATCACCTATTGTACTTTTCCCTTAAATTATCCCTTTGATCCTCACACACTTACCTTTTTCCCACTTGGTTGTCTTATTGACTATGTATGACATTCCTTAGCTTTGGTATGTTCATGTTGTAGCTCTTCAACATGGCAATCTCACAATTTCCAACAATTTGTAGTTCCCAATACAATTTGCAGATCCCAATGCATAAGTTCTGAAGGGGTCATTGGTAAAAGTGATTAGATGAAACATAAAGGTTCCTACTTCCATTACCCCTTGGAATTTTTCAGAAATGGTGATCCAGGAGGAGGACCTTCTTAGTCAAAGAGGGTCATCATACATTTGGGGGAGTGTGGAGCTTTCTAGAGCCATCTTGGAGATCATATCTTGCAAGTGAGCAATATATTGGCATCTACAAAATTTTTGCTACAAAACCCAAGTTCGAGATTTTTCAAATGCTCAAGGATGTTGGAGATCTACACTTGGGAATTTCGTTTCTAAGGGGTTTTCCACACATGTGGGGCTTCGTGAAACCTCCAACTCAATCAAAAGGAATCTTAGGACCAAGAAAAATCAACAAGGCAAGCGAGGAGGTGTCTTCAAGCAAATTCAAGCAGGGATTCTAGATTATTTTCTAGCATCAAGCAAGTCAAAGATCATTTTTTAAAGCAAGTATCTACATCAACCAAAGTTAGATGTCCACACACGCTAGTTGTTGGGGATGTATAACCCTCATTCCAAGCAAAGTGGAGCCCTATTGGAGGAGCGTTTGAGCATGGAAAGCACTCTGATTTTTTTGGAGACCCTTCAAGCAATTTTCACGTGGAACGATGGACATGAAAGGCCCAAATGACCCTTATTTTTAGGCTATGACCCTATTCTATGAGGTATTGACCTCATTTGTGAGGGTTTGGTCACTGCAAAATTCAAAAGAAAAATTGTGCCTTAGTCTCCAAGATAATTGCAAATGAAAAGTCTTGTAAATTTGTGGATGTGAGGAGGATTATTGTTGAGATATTTGTCTATAAATTTAGAGCTCTCCCTTAGTAGTCCATGTGAAAATGTGAGATCATAATGCCATAGTAGGAGATTCTTCTTTGCAAACATCTTCTTTTCAACTTGTGGATTGACTATTCTATTCTTTCTCTTCTCAACTCTTGCAAAGAATTATGTGCTTCATGAGATAATTTTCTGGTTTATGATTAAAATTAAACAAAGTTATTGGATCGATCCATTGAGGGGCTACTAAGTCACATGGAGAAGAAGGGTTAGGATGCTAGGCCTTGCCTTCTATTTGTTGAGCTAGGGTTTTTGAAATCCATTTTTTAGATAGTTTCTCATCAGGAAATCCTCATCACTATTCCACGAGGATGTGTCCCCCAGGTGGGGCATGCATTCCCTATGTTTCCCATGCTCTCGGGACAGGGGGACACCTAGGGAAAATTTTTCCTACATCCCTCTTTTGGGGAAACTTTGGGAGACACAAAGGGAAAAATTTCACCAATATCGAGGATGTGTTTCCCAAAAGGAGTGCTTGTGGGCATCCCCCCTAAAAAATGGTTGGTCAACCCCTCAAATTTGCTTGAAAATTATAATTTATGAGTGGGGAAGCCTAATATTCAACTACAGGGCCCTAATAATGCTATGTAATTAATGGTAATATTAAATTATTAAAGTAAAAGTGTTACTTAAATTTTTGACATTACCATTAATTGACTTAGGATCTTTGAGAGTGGTTGTGACTTCACTTGATTTCATATGGAGGAAGTAGAATTTTAGATCCCGCTCAAAATCCTGTAGAATTAAGAGTTTTCAAGAATTTAAGATTTTAGGATTGGTAGGATTGCAACATTTCCATTGGATTCTACCATGTATGAGAATATAGAACTATCATTTAAACAAGAACATCAAGCCCTCTATGTACCTCGACGTTGGTGGCACTGATTATTGAACTCCTTTGTCATGACCCTAGTAAAATTGTACCTATCGCTCAAACAAAATCTTGATTGACATGTTAATATTATTCGACCTCATTTTAATGCTTAGAGTAATATTGATGATGAGGATCCCATTGTTACAAAATGATTTTGATGATATGTAGGTATTTGTTGTAGAATGATTTTTTTCGGGCAATAGAGGCCATCTAGAGCCTCTTTGATGATGTATTTTTTGTTCAAATATGGATTTCACTCAATTCTATTTTGGTTATATGCACCATTTCTACATATATGATAAAATTTTCATATTTGTGTAAATGGTTTGGATTCATATAGATGCACATGAATATTTACGTATTTTTTTTTCAAAATTTGAATATTTATATATTTATTGGTCGACTGATTATTTGGCCTAGCTTTCTTACCAGTTCCTAGTTATGGGGCCAACCAATTTGATCATCAATCCAATTCTCATAACATTGGTTCATTGCCCATTGCTCATTTTTAGTTTTAACTTTTGATTCTTGACTCTAAATACTTATGATCTTTGACCAAGTCTTTGACTCATCACTTTATACTATTTTTGAGTTTGAGTAATTTCAATTTACTACTCTAGTCTTCACACTTTGATATCTACTATTTTTCTTAGCACTAATCAAATTATATAATAATGAATGATGAATTTAAACCAATTTATACAATATTTTATTATTTCTATTTCATTGAATTATTTATGATGTATGAATCAATGTATTTCATTATTCAATTTGAATTTGAATCATGTCTATATATATATATATATATATATATATATATATATATATATATATATATATATATATATATATATATATATATATCTATCCTGAATTCTCACCCCCCAAGTTTCTGTAAAATTTGGGGGGTGCTCCCACACGTCCCCCCATGTGTCTCCCCATTCTTACATCCCCCTTCCCGAAAACTTAGTGGAACATTATTCCTCCTTAAAGGATTAAATTTCTATAGTCTCATAATTGATCCATTGGTTGGAGGTGTTTCATTGAAGGAGCCACTCCTAGTTGAATTTTGACATTGGAAGAAAGTCTTAGACAAGAGTGGAGGCAACTAGTGCATGCACTCCAAATTCACATGTCCAAAAAAAATAATCAATGGTTGATTTAAGGAGGGTCGTGATCACAATTCGATATGAGGTAATTAGTGTGGCAAAGGGCAATTCATATTTTGATTTCATCACCATTTTTTCAAAATTTAGAAAACTTTTAATTTCATTTTTTACATATATTAAAAAAACTCAAAAATCAGAACTAAATGAAAGAAACAACAATTTCACTAGCATATACTTAATTTCTCAATTTTCAACTAGTTTGGTAATTGGGGTGTTGTATATTTGACATAATAAATTGGCCCAAGAAATGTGGTGACTTTGTATGTGTAGATAATTGTTTATTTCATCAAACCAGTTGTTGTTCAATGGTTTACAAGTTTGCAACAATATGTTTCAACCACCTGTTATAAGGTAAATTAGCCCTTTTCTTTTATGGATTTCAGCCTCCAAAGGTATATCACTCCCCCTTTGTTTTTCTTACTTCTCGAAGTGAATTGAATATTATTTGAAGCATATAATCCATCCCAAGTTTGTTGGGATTAAAAATCAGCAAGGAATTAAATCTTGGTTTTCACCCTAGTGAGGATTTGACCCTAAAACTAAATAAATATTTTCTAGATTTGCATATCTCTATGAATACTCAATGTTTTTAGGTACTTTCAAGCTTATTGGAAAGGTATTTCATAGTACTAACACCTCCAACCAATAGCCAAATATTATTTCCACATTTAAGGTTCTTGGAAAGCCCTAGCTTGTTGGTCTTGTGTTTTTATTCAAATAATCAAACTTACATGTTTAGAAAAGAAATCATAAAGTATTGATTACATCCATATACCAAGGTACAATCAATGGTAATTATCTTCTAATTGGTTAGGGTTGTTTTACACTCAATTTGGTGCATTTACAAAGATGATCTAACTATTTTATTGAGTGTTCTGATCACTGGTGTGCAATTTATTGCTATAAAATATCATTTTCAGATTTGCAATAATCTCAACTAACTTCTAAATCCAATCACCCAATAGGTATTTATAGCAATTGATCTAGTAATCTTGTGGTGGAGTGTTTTGATTATGTGGTGAATTCTCCCATGTAATTTTAGGAATTGGACTTGTTACCACATAATCTAGCAGGGCCCTGAGGAGGGAAACCTATGGGACAACTGCTAGACTAAGTGAGAACAATTGGACAATGACCCACTGTCAACATAGTCAATGTCCCCTGCTCTTTATAGAATTTTACTGTTGGGAGGAGTCTTGGTGGGAAAATTAATGATTAAGTATGACGTGGTTCTAGAAAGCCCATTCAAGAAGAGACACAACAATGGCTTAGTGCTTCAAAGAAGCTAAAATTCTCTCCAAAAAAGCCTTAGAATGAGGAGATCAAGACTTAGGGTTTGAGATATGTGAAGATAATAGGTATTCCTAAGATAAAGACTCTAGGTAATGAGATAGGACCTCTCAAGGAAGCTCTTTGTGATGCTTTGACACTTTTAAGAGGCTCTTCACTCCCTTTAAGAGACCTAAGAAAGGCTTGCACGACACCTAGAGTTTTTTTAATTGTCGTGGACAAAGGCACTCTCAAGGTCAAGGAAAAGAGGAGAAAGGGATTCTTACGATTTATTCCAATGAATACTATGCTCATACAACCCTGAAAAGAAGTCCCCAAACGAAGGAGATACAAGCTAGATTTTTCCCTTCTAGGGCACATCTAGGGCACATGATTTTATGGATGGATAACTGTGTGAAACCTACCAAACTTGTAGGTTCTCTAGAAAATAACTTAAGGAAGAGTCTTGTGCTCATGGAATCCACCAATTCACTCTTTAGAGGATTTCACTTGATGTCCTAGCCTAGTTGTCCAAGAAGAGGGGATCAACATTTTAGGAGGAAAAATTATGGAGAGAGGAGAGTGTGATTGACAAATGGCTTGTGCCAGTGCCTTCTCCCTTGATCTAATGGAGTCCTAGATGCTTTATATTGGCCAAATTTATCTTCAAGGAGGTTAAAAGTTGATGCCCTAGTTACCAGCCTTCAACAATTACATGCTATTAGAATATGGCGTTTCATGAAGAAAAATAGCATTTCAACACTAGGAACGGTCATTGCATGTTATACCATGAATAATATATGCATGAACCCATCAAATAGCTTCCAAAATTTTCTTCAACAAAATTAGGGCACAAGAGCATTTACTTTAGTTGTAGCAACTACACACGTTAGACATTTTCAAAGAAAGATTCCATCAACAAAATAACTTACAAGATAAACATGAAATATATCCATCCATATTCAAGAAGTAGCTCGAGGGCAAGATCAAAGAAAAAGTGTGAATTAGCCAAAGAGGCCGAAAATCCCAAGTGTGATGACGATCTCTCACTAATGAACATAAGTTCTATTTATGACTCTCACTAAGTCAATTATTTACCTAAGGGCCCCTAACATTATAAAAATGTGCAAAACACAAGCCTTGGTCACAAGCTGACTAAGTATCTTTCATAAATTATGAATTATCCATCCAAATGCTAGCTGAATTGATGACATTATGTTAATGTAGGCTCATTGGAGGGCCACATTGAGTCCTCTTTGTGCCAAAATGCGAGAGAGGGATCTATAAATCTCGAACATTGTGATGGCCCCTTACTCTCCATGCAAGTGATCATGTGGGGCCCCAAATTGGGTTTGGGGCACAAGAATCTGTCTCATGGGTTTCTTGATCATAAAAAAGCCTACAATGCTCCAATGCCGAGGGCTGTGACAATGGTGCTTGCCCTCCCATGTCACAAGTGGTGAGACAAACCTCCTCTAGGCCTTGAATCAATTTCCATAGTATGCTAAGTCGATAGGGGCACATTGGACTATGTGCATCATCTCGTGAATAGAATGGGGCAACGAGAAAGCTCCTAAGGGTGTTGAAGTTGCCCATGGCATAAAATGATGCTCTAACAGATGATGGAGTCCCATGGCTCTCAAATATTCTCTCGGGAGTGTCAGTATGATCCTCTGGTGGGCTTGGGTGTCAATTAAGTTTCCCAACCCATGATGAAACCACTTGCCAATTACATATAAGATCTAATGCGCTTCCTCACCATCAGGTACAATAGTTCACTAGTGAATCTAGGTGAACCAAACTTGTTAATCAAGGGCACATTAAGACTTCTGAGTATGCTTCTCTTCCAAGTTTATGGCTTTAAGTTCATAATAGTGTTACCTCCCTGGGCAGGAGTGTCTAATAAACAACCCTATTAGGTGTTCCTATCCCCTAAGGGGAAAGACAGGGCCAAAGTACATCCATTAATTGATAGGGGTCATGTGAATAATGATGAGATGGATAGTGACACAAGTCTCAAATCTAAAGGCCATGGGTTCAAGGATGGTAATGATAGGGACACCCACATATTTTGGTGTATAGATGTAGGAGGTACCAATCGTGGTGTAAAGTTCCCAAGAAAAAATTCAAGCAAATGTTTCCAAAAAAATTAAACTTTTCTTTGACACCTTTCTACAAACAATTGGCATGTAAATTATGGAAAACACCATTAGTAAGATACTTTGAAATTTCGTCAAAAATATTATAAACAAATGAGAGAATTAACACCCATAGATATATAAGGAAAAAATATGAACTTTATTTGAGAATACATTTCAATGATTACAATGTAATTGAGAACCTGGGACTTGTTTCTAGTTGATAAGAAGGAAATGTTTCTTGATCCATTATATTGTGGTGCTTGGAGGTTGATATTCAACATACAAAAAGTCAATTCGGCATTTTTGGACAATATATTTTGGCTCCCAACCAATTTGCTACAAATCTATAACCTACTCCAAAAAATTACTGGTGCACCCAAGATTAATTTACAACCAATGCAAGGATTCGATTGATTTGAACTTGCTCCAGTTCTATGTGAATTCAACCTACTGATTTGAAGGCATAGACAATAGATAATATGCAACACAATAGGGAATGATCCTTTGGAAACTTGTCCCCTTATTTGATTGCATTCGACCCTTTGATTGCAAAGGAAATTTGAATCATGAAATGCTTGAATGAAAGCCAAACTTCTCTGCATGCAAGAAGCTGATAATGTTTAGAACTTGACTCTATTTTTAGCGATTCAACTCCAAATGGTGATAAATCCTTGAAAAAACTGGCCTTGTCTCTTTGGCCAATTGATCTAGAAATTTAGCAAAGCGAATAGCTCATGAGAAATCCCACTCGACCTCTGAAAATTGGTTCATGTCCTCCAACAGAAGTTGATCTTTTGGTGTTGGGGATTTCGGCCCCTTCTTGTGGAAAAAAATAACTTCAAATTTGGCCTACTAGAAGTGAGCACTCGACCCTCTTGATGGAAAACCAATTCGGCCCTAATCTTGGAAGAAAGATTCTAGCCACTTCAATGATGAACACGACATTATGAAGGAATTATAAATATTCCCTCCTGTGAAGACAATTAGCTCCTTAAGACTGAAGTTCCCCTACAAACATACTAAGTTATATCTTCAAAAATAGAACTTGAAATGATCCAACTTGGGTGGAAATAATGTCCACCGAAGAAGGAGAAATACTAGCTAGGGTGGCAATTATGTCCATCGAAACTAGGTTGAGGATTTCACTTGAAACCCTTGATATGGAACTTGCTTGGGTTTCTCTTAAATAACAATGATAAATTCTCTACTAGAATGCTTAGAAAATGAGTCCATCCTTCTTTTATAATTTTTCATTGATTCCTCTTCCAAGCTTCTAGATTCCCCTTTTAATATTATTTTATTGGCCGGGGCCACTTTTCATTGACTTTTTGCCACCTTTTTCTAATAAAATAGTTTTTGTCACCCTTTTCTAATAAAATAATATTTTCCCCTTTTTATTAATATCATAAAAAATAAACAAACTCCTTAGTAACTTCCACACTCACAAAATCAGGGACATTACAATCCTCCCTTCCAAAAATTGCTTGTCCTAGAGCAATTTCACCATATGCTGCTACTCCACAAGCTGGCCTAACTAATGCCAGGGTCCCAAAAGTGCCCCTTAACCACTCCCTGCCGTTGTACCACCTCAACATGAATAAATCCCATGATACAAGGGTCCCAAACCATCCTGATCAATGTACTATCCCTTGCTCCATTCGCTACAGACACCAGTGGCCCTCTGCTTGTTTCCCATAAATAGAGCATCTTGACAATGAAAAATCCCATTCAAATTCCCAAAGAGTTTCTCTACCCACAAATCAACTATAGCTCTTGAAGGTACAATCCTCCTCGTCCACTTGAATTGACCATAACCTCCTCCTGCTGATTACACTACCCTGTTAGCAAGTCACTCCATAATATCAACGAGTCAAATAGAAGTGAAACACTCTCCATGAAACTAAGGCCAAATGGAATATCTATGTGATCTTACCCTGTAAAAACGAGTTCATCCCTAATGGTGGTTGAGCTGCCAAGTCCTGTAATTCTAGGGTCCCATGCTAATCTAAAAAAGAAACCACCATGCTGATGCTATGCCACTTTGATTATGATTGATTGCCCATTATGCTCATGCAGAATCCACCTCTCTTGGAACCTAATGGTAAAATATTTGTAAGGGCCGAACATATCCTGCCAATGCATCTCCATGATGTGAGAACCTACCCATCCATGGATAATCCCGATCCTGAGCAACAACAGGGAAAAATTGCCTCACCATACGATGAAGGCCTCAACAATCCCCCACGTGTCAAATCAAGAATTAACCACCCTCTATCATAACCCTACTCACCAAGAAATGGAGTGACCCAACCATCAACTAGATCCTTGGATCCCCTAGCCAAATCGAGAGTTCACAACTCCCAATCCCTACTAGTTGTTGATGTGTAATACAGAGAATTGTTGGAACCCACAAGTGTCATATAGCTACTCCCTAAATGTTTCCAATAGATGAATATTTTATTCCTTCAATCGTCCCCATACATGAAAATATGTCCTACTCCTGCCAACCATCACCTCTAAGTCTGTCATCCTCACTCTCGACAATGTGCCCATACAATATCTAGTGTCCAACGACCCATTGGAAAAATGCCTCAGTTGTACATGGTGCCCTAAGCTCATGCAGAATCCTGAGATGTCCTACAAAAGGAAGGGCACTTGTCCCCCCCATAATCATATCCCTAAGTGTGGGCTCAGGGATGAAATGTATACCACCTTTGCTAAAGATCATCTCATCCCCCAACTCATGGATATCGAATTGTGCATCGACTCTGCTCCTCCATTGCAAAATCTCTATCATGTTCCTGATTGTTACATGCCAATTTTTCGCCATGACAATTGATCAGTTTATGGGTCTTTTTACCATCCATGAACATGTTTGAACAAGCTCCCTTAGAAGTTAAACAAACCAAAATACCTTGAATTAGATGAGGAATCTGGGGAAGATAGTTGTCACACCTTGTTAAGTTCCACCTGCATTGATTTTTCTAGAGTTTCCCATGCATTCGCTGGAATTAACTCTGAGAACATCATAGAGATGCACTCTGTCTACCACTATAAACCCGCGTAGGTGAATTCAAGAAAGTAAAAATAAAAAGTACATTCTAGAAACATAGTTGGTTGAATATTTTTTGACTAAAAGCTTCTAGGTGATGACTATTCGAACTATAACCCTCAGATGATGCATCTTAATCCATTTTCTCAAAGAAACCTAATCCCTCAATTAAGGAGTCTCATCCTTCTCTTTTGGATCTGAAACTTCTTCCTCTTGGCCTATAAAATGACTAGAGGGTAGAGGGATTGAGGAGGTCAGAACTCAGAGAAGGCAAACTTATGTTGCTGGTTTGAGATTGGAAAGCTTGTCATCTAAGGAGGAGATTGAAGGCATTTGGGAGGGACCTCATGACATCAAGGTGAAGGTCGTAAAGTTCCTCTTAATCTTTGATTAATACAAATGAACACTGTCTCCCATTGATTTGTCTTATTGTAATAATGAATGGTTTATAATTGTTTATAATGTTTATTAAGGCAAATTCAATTCCTAATTTCCTTGATCACTAGGTTAAGTTTTTTGGATTATTATATCACATGTGCTTTTGATCTATTTATGGTCAATGTTTACAGGTCTTATGAAGCATTGAAGAGATGAATCGAATCACAAGAAGGGATCTTCATCGAGAAATTCGTGAAATAGGTAAGAGGCTCATCCATTAGATTTAATTCTTATAATTCAAACAAGTTCAACTTAGGGAAAGGGTTAGTTCAATTGTCTTGTTTGTTTCTAGTTTGAGTCAAGGATCTAGGGAGATCGCTTTTGTCTATAAGAGAGATTTGTTCGGTGTAACAAATTGGCGACCATATTGGGGAACGTCTATGTTCTCGTATTTTTCCCTAGTTTTTCTTTCTAATTCTTCCAATCTATCCATACCCGAGTCTTTATAAATTAATGAGATTTCAGATCTGTGTGGTTGATTCTTTGAATTTTTATTTTTTCTTGAGTTTTTTATCCCTGTGTTGTTTGTGTTTGCTGACATAGCATAGTTTTGCGCTAGTTTATCCTTAGTAATAGGGCGCATGCGCTCTGTTTTGCACTATTTACCTGCACATGCCTTGAGAATTTTTGAAAATATATCTTTTGCTTCAACCCAGACCTGAGTTTGTTTTTCTGGAAGTGTCATTATCTTTGTTTGGACTGTGTTGTGTCTCTTCTAAACTCATTTGAGTGCTTTGTTAATGTTTTTTTGAGAATTAGGTTTTTTTGAAGAAATTACTTAGGGTTTTGCCTGGTTGATTTGCTGATTGATCAAAACAAGATAGGTTGTCCTTTTGTTTATGATATTCTTATTTTGTTCTGTCAAATACACCAGTTAAGCCTTAGTTTTTTCTTATTTGTGGTCAAACTCATTTTGAATTGCAAATTAGGGTTTCTTGAGACCTAGTGCTTTTGTGAAGGAATTGTGGTCATTTTTGCTTGATAAAGGAAATTGTTGCTTTCATCTTGGAAATTTCTCACAATTACACTGTTATTATCATTAAATCAAAGCATTCATAGGGAAAATGTGTTTTCTCCAACTCTCTTGATTGATTTCTGTGTGCTTGAAAGTTTTGAGTGATAAGAGATAAAGAGTTTTTTGGATTATTTGACATTTAGGCAAATCTGGAATTTAGTTTGTTTCCTACATTTTCATTACATTAAGGTGAAATTGGTTTCTTTAGAAAAATTGGAAAATTTGTGAGTTTTTTCATTTGATTTCGAAAAAATCAAAGAAACTCTTTCTTTTCTCTAAATAGGATTTCATCTAATTTGAAAGTTTCTATTGCATTTTTAAGTGCATTAAGATTTTGAGTCGTGTCATAACATCATAAGTTTTACCTTCATCACCTATTTAGTAAAGAACAACTTAATAATACAACGTTAATTTAAATTCATCTAGAATCCTACATTTTTGAGGGCTCTTTCCACCTACAGTAGCTTAAGTGTAGGGATTTGGAATAGAGAAGGAAGTAAACTTTCCAAAGCTACAAATGAACAGTAGAATCTTAAGTTAGGGAGAGAAAATCCAATTATTTTCGTTTTGCTCTGGGAAGATCTTCTTGTACATGAGTTAAGCACGAGATCTGTTGAATCTGTTGAAGTGATTATACCCACTTCATCGGCCTAGATATAATGATTTGCATGTATTAGAATGGTAGCAAAAGGTACTTGGGATCACTTGAAAGTAAACCTCCAATTGATCATGTGGAGGAGCCTTCAAGGGGATTGAGCTTGTTACTCTTCCCTTGCGTGTACTTCCAATTTGTGACTATCCCCCTAGCTAAAATTGTTGTATTTGGTAAACTTAGTGACTATAATCCTAGGGCTCTACCTAAGGTGACGAGAGAGGCAAGGTCCTACTATACCTGGAACATACGTTGACTAGACTCACTTGGACTTTTTAGAGGGTAATCTTTGCTTGAGATAGTTTATAACATAGTTAATTGCACCAGACTGTTTCATTAAGCAGGTTTTTAAGGTAACTGGTTCCAAACACTCATTTCTATTAAAATTTTCACCTTGATCACCGCGACATTGGATTTCATCACCAACTAGTAATTATTGATCTCTGTGAAGAGTTAATTTGTATGGTTTGAACTCCTATATTTTTAGCATGTGTTACTTTCTGTGTTGTTTTTTACTTTTTAGAGACTTTAGGTGTAATTTAGATATTGTGTAATTTATCAATTGAAAATTTTTCATTGTGGTAGAATTACCAAGACAATCACGTAGGATACTCGGGGACCCCCCTGAGTATACACCGAGTTAGTTAGAAAAGATAAAATCTGAAAAATATAAATAATTGGGATTGAGAACTACAACAGAAACTAAAACTTATACTATTATAGACTCTGATGTAAAATGAAGTGAAGTTAATCAACCGGTAACATCTAATATTTTAGGCCTTGAAGTGATAGAAATTGAATTTGATCAAACTTAGAAATTAACATCACACTCAGAAGGAATTGATTTACAAATTACTGAACTCATTCAAACTGAATCAGATACTGGAGACTTTTCAGATACAAATCCCATTTCTAAACCAGATATTGACGAACCTGAGTTTGATATTTCTAAGCCTGAGACTTATACACCTGCCACAACGCATATTCCAGGTCCTCCACATTCACCGCATGTGAAATTTATTATTACTAATAGTCTCCTGCATGTGAAATTTATTATTACTAATAGTCTCCCTCCTAGTCTCATTAGCATTGAAGAACTTGTTTTGGACGAAGAGGAAGAACCAACAGTTTCTACCAGTGAACCTATATATATCTCAGAGCTTTTGTTTAGATCTCTTCACCTTGACCGTTGGTATTTCACACCCTTGAACTTTCTAGGACAAGGGATTCCTTAATACATGACTCCTTCTTCTACCGTACTAGGTTTTGACTAGTCTATGATGACTTCTAGAAGTACCTCATCAGACACATCTATGTTTTCTACTTCTTTGGAGTCAACATTGTATGGTTGTTTTCTACCGCCTAGATATCACTCTCTTGCTAGATCTTATTCAGGATCTTCTTCCTCTAACTCATCTTCAAACATGTCAACTAGTGTAATTAATCCTACTAATGAAGGTTTGACATCTGAACAATTTATTAATATAATTTCCGATAATGTTGGTAATCCTCAAACCAACTCGGAGGACAATCTTTAGGTGGATCTTACCCTATAGATGTGGGGCAACCCCCTACCGAAAATTATCTCAATTATGCTCAAATACCTCAAACTGGTTTTGGTCAACCTATTATGCCTCAACCCGTCATTGTAATGCCTTACCCTGGAATGAACACAATCTGGAACCCTTCGTTAAATCTACAGCCAATTCTAGTTTCTTCTCAAGTTCCAGTGAATCAACATGTTCAACCTATTGGACAACCTATATAACAATTACCTTTTCAAGGTATGCCTTTTCAATTCCAACCAACTGTCCAGGTTAATCCATCAACACCTACCCATCAACCACTTCAACACCCTATCTTGAGTACTCCTCAAACCTTGGTGCAGTATGCTATACCAACGACTGTTTAGAACCTAGGTTCAGGTTCACCTCAAGCTTCCATTCCAGGAGTATCGTAGGTAACTATCCCACATATATCACAAGTAATGGTGCAACCCCTTGTTTAGTCTTTACCTCAAGTGTCTGTTCTTCAATCTATTCCTACAATTCCATCAATGCCCCAAATACCTGTTGTACAGTGTAACATCCCATATGTGCAAGTGTCGTTTCAAGGGAAACATTTTCAAGGTTTACCCCAAAGTTAGTTTGTTTAAGGTCCACCTTTCAAGCTCAATTTCTCCAAGGTCACCCTTTGCAAAATCAACCCTTTCAAGGACAATTCGTTCAAGGTCAAATGGGTTAGAGTCTCCCTTTTCAGAATCAACCATACCTAGTTCACACGTTTCAAGTACCTATGAAACCGAAATACGGTATGGCTCATCCTGGATATTCAGGAGGTATGAAAATTCTAACTGCTCAGGCTATTCCAAGATATCCTGGGTATCCTCCTCCCGGTATAGGACTTGTCCCTTAGGGTTATCAGTATCCATCTCAAGATCCTAACTGCCAGTTTCCCTTTATTGCAAATTTGGATTTTCCCGACCTCTCTCGATTAACTAATGATCCACTTCTTTATTTACCATTTTGGCCAGCCATTCCTACTAAGTTACCCATTGATATTCCTAGGTTTGAAGGTAAGTCAGGTGAATATCCATCAAACCATGTTATGACCTATCATCTTTGATGCGTGTCCAACTCATTAATAAATGATTCTATTATATTATGACTTTTTCAACGAACCTTAATCGGTTTGGCAACCAAATGGTATGGATAATTTTCATGTGCTTCCTTCAACACATTTAATGCACTTTCCATGGAAAATTTTAAGGATGGAAAATGATCTTGAAGTTTAAAAACATTGGTGAATCTCACTAGTCCCTAATATGCAAACTATAAAATGTTTATTGATCTATTTGTAAAATTATTCAAATTTATAATTAATTTATATATACTATCTATATAATGTTGGCGATTTTTAAGGTAAAATATTAGCGAATATTAGGCCCCTATACTACTATTGTAACCCCTTATTGTTATCAGTACAACCCACTTATTATATTGATGTACCCATGTAGTGCCCATATTGTTACTAATGTGCCCCATAGAAGCCCACTATTGTTATTATTGTGCCCTTACATTATTATTGTTATGTCGGCTCTAGTTATGTTATGACCCCTTAGACTCCTATATATATAAAGGAGGTCTTTTCATTTGTATCATCCAAGAATTATTCATTTATGTAATGTAAAGGAGGTTGTCCCCTCGAAGAGGCTGAATTCTAAGGCGTTGATCTATCTTTTCTTGAGCTGGTTTCATAACATTTGGTATCAGAGCTTTGGATTCTAGGGTTTTGCTGCTCCAAACATGTCATCGTGGAATTTTCACTATAACTTTTTTTTTGTGACGTTTCAAAAGTCTAAAAAAAAACCCATTTGATAAGAAATTGCGCTGAACCCTGGTTCCGAATTTCATAGCTTTTCGCGCGATATTTGCGGAGATATGATCTGAGGAAGTTGGTCTTTTTGCAGACTCCTGAATTACATTCAAAACAGGTGACCTGGGGAAAATAGTCATAACTTTCTCTCTAAGCATTGGATTGAAATTTCGTAAGAAGTTACAGAAAGAGGACAGACTGTAGTTTCTTGTATGCATTTTTTAGATCCATAGGTCGAAAAATTGACACGTGACACTTCATACAAGTTCGCTCTTTTGGAAAGATCTATAATCAGGTCATCTTGGGAGATTGTGCATAACTTTTTGTTGGGGAATCCAATTTGGATCAGACTAGTGGCATTGGAAAGAGGAAACAGAGGGCTAATACAAGTAGCAATTTCAGAACTTAAATATCCACAATTACAGAGTTACAGTTGTTTCAAGTTCGAGGTCCTAAAATCAAGAAAAAGCAAGATGAGGAAGTTTGATGGCAAGGATCCGATAAATTGGATACTTCAGATGGAGCAATATTTTGATCTACATGGTGTACCACTGTTACAAAAGGTATGTATTGCATCTTCATACTTAGAACCGGATCAGTTTTTATGGTATAAAGGGCTTTGTTCTCGTAAAAAACTTGTTACGTGGTCAATTCTCACGGAGGAAATGATAGCACATTATGAGGATACAAAGAGCAACACCTTCTTTAGAGAAACACCACAACAATTGGAAAGAGTAAAAGGGCTTTGTGACATATTTGAAAGTAAAATTATGGCAACAAGGAAGTCTACCCCTCACAACTATAAAGATGGACGTGTTGTTCCTCCTAGCTTTCCACAACCTACAAGGGTTACACCACAACAATTGGAAGAAAAAAGAGAAAAAGGGCTTTGTTACAATTGTGATAGAAAATGCACTAAAGGTCATAAGTGTGCTGAGAAGAAATTATTTTACATAGAGTATGAAGAGGAGGAAGAAAAGGATCAAGAAACATCAAAAGAAGAGGATATATGCCAGGACCCGACCCTAGAGAAAGAAGAAATGAATCAGAACATATCTTGTAAACTATTGGCAAGAATGACCACTCCTCAAACTCTCAAGATAGAAGGAAATATCAAGAAGAAAAAGGTGCAAGAAGTGAAAGATCACATCAAGAAAGAAGAAATGAATCCAACCATATCTTGTAATTCACTGGTCGGAATTACCACTCCTCAAACTAGCGAGACAGAAGGACATATCAAGAAGAAAAATGTTCAAGAAGTGAAAGATCACATCGAGCGTCAAGAAATGAATCCGACCATATCTTGTAAAGAATTGGAAGAAATTACCACTCCTCAAAATCTAAGGATAGAAGGACATATCAAGAAGAAAAAGGTTCAAGCAGTGAAAGGTCACATCAAGCATCAACAACAAGTTCTCCAACTTTTAAAGGATAGCGCCACTTCGGTGCAAAATCAAATGAAACAACAGGTAGATCAACATCATAGTGAAAAATGTTTTGATGTAGGCGATTGGGTATTTTTACTGCTACATCTAAAGCAAGCTATTTATGAGAAGGAAACATTGGCAATACTATATGCACTTAAAAAATGGCGACCTTACCGAATGGGAAGACTCTTCAAGGATGAGGATGTGGAAGCATTGTTTTGTGCTATTTCTATTATCCAACTAGATTGGATAAACGAAGCAAGGGATGAATGGAAGAAGGACAAAGAAGTATGGCCACTTATTCAAAACTTGCAAAAGATCCCAATTCAAACAATATTGCTAGATATTGAAAAGGAAGGAAAAATCATATTGGAACCTGGAGCAGTCACAAAAACAAGAACCCGACAGCTACGAAATCGATCAATTTCAGAGTATCTCATTAAGTGGAAGAACTTACCTGTTGAAGATTCCACATGGGAGGACAATAATTTTATACAGAAGCATCAAGAACTACTCAAGCGTTGAGGACAACGCTTTTTGAAGGAGAGGGGCATGTTAGGCCCCTATACTACTATTGTAAACCCTTATTGTTATCAGTACAACCCACTTATTATATTGATGTACCCATGTAGTGCCCATATTGTTACTAATGTGCCCCATAGAAGCCCACTATTGTTATTATTGTGCCCTTACATTATTATTGTTATGTCGGCTCTAGTTATGTTATGACCCCTTAGACTCCTATATATAGAAAGGAGGTCTTTTCATTTGTATCATCCAAGAATTGTTCATTTATGTAATGTAAAGGAGGTTGTCCCCTCGAAGAGGCTGAATTCTAAGGCATTGATCTATCTTTTCTATCTTTTCTTGAGCTGGTTTCATAACAGCGAATCATTTTTATAAAAAGTGGAAATTGGCGAATCTTTTTTTCTGGAAAAATCATGGAAAATTAGCCCACCTGCGAATATTACCTCTAAAATTTTCCATGGCCCTTGCTACAACCTTTTTGACCCATTTTTAGTTGCCCATTCGATATGATAATGGAACCGAACTTTTAACTTATTTAAAGCAGTCAATGTCAACCCATATCTTAGATCACATTCATGAATGGAGACGAAGATGTCACATTGTTAAAGTTTACATTCTAGACCAGATTTTGGTCGAATTGTTCATAAAATATCTTTTACCGGTAATAACTGAAGATGTGGCCAAAGGAGGTGTTGTAATTGAGGAGCAAGTAATTTCTCATGCTCAATACCTTGATCTTGTTTATACTCAGTATGGTACTTTATATGAAAGGTTCCCAGATTTACCCTGACCTGGTCAAATTAATCCAACCCTTATAGGATCACATGCCACAGATGGCATGATTGGTTTTGTGAGCCAAAAATCCAAGAACAAAAACAAAAATTCTAAGAAAACTCAGATTTCAGCTATCTCTGATTCACTTGAAGAACATCCTTCTGCCGAAATTACTTCAGAAATTAACGCCATAGAATCATCTACCGGAAAGGGTAAGAAATCCACAAATAAGAAGAAGGGAAAAGGGAAAACTAAACAAGGCACTCGTTCTAAGTAGAATTAAAACAACAATGAACCGTCTGATGAAAAGAAGAAACCTCATTATCCTTACCTAATTTGTGATGAAGATCATTATGCCAAGGAGTGCCCACATCATGCCGAAGTTTCTAAATTTGTCAACAGTTCACCCACTCCTGCTGTTTTGAAGGATCCCTTTTCTTCCCAAGATAGTAAAATGGTTTCTCATGACCAATCATCCTCATCTGCATTGACAGATATCATGATGATGTCTTCCAAAGTTATGGTAGCAACGAGATCCAAAGATTACACATCAAAGAGTCATGTTGAAGATGGAGATGACTTCTGTCCAGATGGTCAAACTTCCACATCTACTCCTCCTTCTTCTAAACCATTGCATATTGAAAAACCAAACCCTGATATGATAATTCATCTGCCTCCTAATGGTATGCTTCGAAAGTCAGCCTTTAACCCTCATGCTAGGGCTACTCAGAACTATAACATCGTCGAAGATTTGGTTGTCACCTTCGGAAATGTTGGCTCTTGAAGTGTTGCAAAATTGTACAGCACAAAGGAAGTTATTATTATCAGCCAGAGGAGCAGCAAATCCTCATGACTCCAATTTGATTGTTTTCAATCTCGAAAATCATGTCCCGCGTCTCCCACACTAATTGGATTTTCATATATTAGTTCATGTCAAAACTCGATGAGTTTCTCGAACAATGATTGACGAAGGAGCATTGACATGTATTATGTCCATTGCATGTTGGAAATATTTGGGTTCTCCAACGATCAATCAATCTCCCACAACTTTGAAAGCCTTTGATGGAAGAGGTTTTCGTCCTTATGGTATTTTAAATGATTTTCCAATCGAATTAGAGGGTAAAAAGGTTGCAACTGATATTGAGGTTGTTGATGCTCAACTTGACTATAACCTTTTGCTTGGTCGGAGGTGGACTTATGCCATGGTGGCAGTAGTCTATTCATACTTTGGGATGATCATGTTTTGTCACAAAGGAAGAATTGTGAAGGTAGACCAATTATCCTACTATACCTCAAACCTTAATTCCACTGGTAGTGTGCCTTTTGTTGTAAAATCAATGACTCCATATGAAGAAGTTTGTGTTGGTCTCCTCAAAGACTCATCTTTGATGGGAACTTTCGCGTTCCCTCCACCCGATTTCCCTCCTAATGATTCCCAGATTAACATGATTACATCAAGTACTTTTGAATCAGGGGATCCGTGGAAAATACCTTCAGAATCAGAAATGATCTTATATGGCAGTGAGATGCTTCGTATCCCTTTTGAGTTAGCTTATGAGGCAATTCAGTCCTTTTCCAACTCATCAACATCTAAATACAATCGAACGAATACAATTATTGATGAATATTCTCATTTGTCATGCTTGGAACCATTCTCTATGCTCGATCCTTTTAACACATATTTTTTAACTGATGAGGGGATTATGGAACTTATGACCATGGATGAAATTCCATGGAATGATACTCATTATCATTCAACCTTTTTTCCATCCTTTGACAAAATTGAGAATAATTTCTCATCTATGTTTTCATTTGAGACTCTTAGTGATCCTCAATGTCCAATATCTACCATTTCTTCCAGTTCTAAAAAGAATTTAGGGAACATATCGACAACTATAGCCATATATATCTTAGTGAAACCCGAGATAACTAAAAATATTCATATAGGAGCTTCTTGCTCTTTAGAAGAGATTCAAACTTACAAAGCCCTATTTTAGGAATTTTGCAACATATTTGGCTGGTCATACGAAGAAATTCCAGGAATCGACCCTAGCATAATTGTACATGAAATAAAAAATTATCCAAATGCTAATCCCATTAGACAATGATTACATCCTATACATCCACGAAAAGCTGCCTTTATCAAAACTGAGATTGAAAAATTGTTGAAAGTAGGATTCATTTACCCTATTCCTTTAACTGATTGGGTATCAAATATTGTACCTGTTAATTAAAAACAAGTAACTATTCGAGTATGTGTTGATTACAGAGATATTAATAAATCTTGTCCTAAAGACAATTATCCAACTCCATATATCGACGAAATTATCGATGACTATGCTGGGAATGAAATTTTTGCATTCACAGATGGGTTTTCTAGCTACAATCAGATAAACATACTCCCTAGAGATCAATACAAAACCACATTTATAAGCCCATGGGGAACTTTGTCTTATTGCAAACTCCCATTTGGCCTGAAAAATGCTGGCGCAACTTTTCAGCGAGCAATGTCTTATGCATTCCATGATATCAAACATATTGTTCAACGTTGTTTAGATGACCTTTTGACTCATTCAATGAAAAGGTAGGATCACCCACAACACTTAAAGGCAATTTTCATTAGGTGCAGGCATTACAATATTCACTTGAATTTGCACAAATGTGTTTTTTGTGTGTAATCAGGTCAGCTTCTAGGTTTCATCATTTCAAAAGAAGGCATTCATGTCGACCCCCTCAAGATAGAGGCAATTCTAAATTTCCCCTCTCCTTCTAGCCTTACTCAACTCCAATTTTTGTAAGGGAAAGAAAACTTTTTGTATAGATTCATCCATAATTATGCTGAACTAACCCAGGGTTTTACTCGACTGCTGAAAAAGGGAATTCCGTTTTTTTGGGATGAACTCGTTGATAAATATTTTGGTGCATTAAAACATGCACTGACTAATGCGCCATTATTGCATCCACCTGAGTATCATCGAGATTATTTTCTGTACTTAGTTGCATCCGATTCCACTATTGGCATAGTGTTAGTCCAAGAGGATGATTCTAGCAGTGAACATGTGATTTATTATTTGAGTAGAAGTCTCACTAAAACCAATATTAAATATGCACATGTAGAGAAACTAGCCTTGATAGTTGTATAAGTTGTTCAACATTTCCATCACTATATACTTCTCTGAAAAACAACTATCATTTCAGAATGCAACCCTATGATGTATATTCTCACTAAACAATTTCTAGGGGGCAAATACTCCAAGTGGATAATTATATTACAAGAGTTTGATTTGTAATTTGAAAAATCAAAATCAAAGAAATCTTTGATTTTTGCCGAACTATTGTGTGACTTTCCTCACACTGATATAGAAACTGTAGCAGAAGATTGTTTTGCTGACGAATCTCTCTTTATATTAGTACGTTAGATCCGTGGTATGGAGATATCATTATATATCTCCAAACACAAACTTTTAGGCCCGAGTTATCTAAAAATGATCATCATCATATCTGATACCAATCCCAACAATACAATATTATTGGTGACATTCTTTACTGTCTCAGTATCAATTCTATATTCTGACGTTGATTGACTCTCCAAGAGGCCAAAAAAACATTAAATCACTGCCACTCTTGAGCATGTGGCAGTCATATGTTTGGGTATGCTACTTCCCAAAAGATGTTACGTGCTGGTTATTTTTTGTCGTCAATGTTTAAAGATTGCATTACTATAGTCCACAAACGCCATAATTGCCAAGTCTACGATTGTAAAATGCAAGCACCTCGAGCGCCTCTTCACCCTATCATAGTTGTCGATCCTTTTACCAAATGGGGCATCGATTTCATCACCTATAACCCTCACTCGGTGGGGGGGGGGGGAGGCATGGGTATATTGTCCTTGCGGTCAATTAAAATGGGCCGAGGCGATGCCTACATATAGAGACGATGATGAAACTACAACAGTTTTCATTTTCAATCATGTGATTGATCGGTTTGGTGTCCCACAAGCCATTGTTATAGACCATGGTAGTCATTTTCGTAACTGATGCCATCATTGAGATATTAGCTGATGCCATCACATTTGGTATCTGATGTTTGATCATTAGGTTAGATTCGCAGCTCGTGGTATTACATTTAAACATTGTCTATACAGTAAGGAGTCCAACAATGTTAAGAGTGTTTTTACGGGTCCATCTTTTAGAAAGACAATTTGATTATATCGAATATCAACACATTCCTAGATATTTAAACTCTTTGATAGATGGATTGGCGAATCATGTGTTAAATACACATTTGCAACATTTTTAAATTAAAAACAATATTCATACATTGATCAAGATAAACAATAGGCAAAAGTAGTAGTTTTTCATTAAAATAGTGTTTCCATAAAAGTGTGTGTCTACAAAATATGTCATCCGAGGAAATAAGGCCTCACGGCCTTTTATTTTCCGAATATGCTGACACCAAAAATCAAAATTTGGTCCTAGAAACTTATGAACACCACTAGTAGTGTAGAAAGAATGTTGTAACTCTTGGGGATACCAACTTTACTTTATCAACCCGGGGATCATACAAACTTGGAGGTGAGAGTGCTGTATACACAAATAGATGTAATGGGTCCACTTTATGTCACTTGTGAGCTAGGTCGATAGACCACTAGGGTTTCTCAAACCAACCTTCTATTGATTTAGAAGAAGTTTGATTACCAATTGAGAAAGGAGAATTTTACCCTAATTGAGAGGATTGAAATGCTACCTATTGCAGTAATGAAAGACTGAAATAGATGCCTAAAACACACAACTCATCTAGCTATTTGTTAAGATACCTTGCTTCAAAATAATTCTAATTTAACACATGTGAAATCCTAACTAACCTAAGCATGAAATATGATCTAAACAAGCACTTAACTGTTGTGCACATGAATAAGCATAACAACCTTTTTCTTTTTGTCTTTTTGTGAAAACATGAATGCTAATCCTTCTTGGTTGCATGGCAGGTGGGATAGGTGTGGAGAGAGATGAGTGTGATGGGTCAAATGGCTTGGGAGGCAAGCAGGGGTCTTCTCCTAGCTTTCGTGATGCATTTTTCACAAATTGGGCTCAAAACAGGCCACTACAGGTCTTCCTACAGGATGTCTACAGGATGTCCTAGTTCACCTACAAGATCCCCTGTTTTCCTACAGGAACAGGTCGAAAGCATAAGGAGTGATTTGGACAATGGTATGGAGCTTAGGGAAGGTGAGTTATGGAAGGAACAATGCAAGTAAGTGGTTGTAACTCACTCATAACTCAAACCGAAGCTCTATGATGGTTGGATTTGCTCAACAAGCATGGAAAGTTGTCCTTGTGAAATGATAACTCAGATTGAGAACTTAGTGGCCTTTGGCGATCATGGGTGGGTATGGTTTGGATGAGGTTGATGATATGATGTCTTCCTGAAATATTGAAACTCCTGCAACATACACATTATTGTTGGCATTTATCCATAAATCATTTCAAAACAAAAAGGGTTTAAAACAATATAAGGAAACATTTTTTGCATCATTTATTTGCCAAGTTCATGCATGGAAATGTTTGAAACATATTATGAAAGAAACATGAAATCTAATGAAAAACTTAAGATATCAGAAATGAAAACTGCAACCTATCTTCTAAAACTGAAAGATGCTGACCTAATTAGCAGAAAAACCCTAAGTTTCATAAGAAACCAAAATTCTGTCTTTTTGGGTTGAATGGGAGTTTTTCCTCAAACCATGGTCCCTGAAGGGAGAAATGAGGTAAGATCCACCTGTTATCAGCCTTTTTTTGATATTTCCTTATCTCTCTAATGCTACTGTTAAAGCTAGGCACAAATGGAAGCAAACTAATCAAATTCACCAATACTTGCACTGTAACAATGCCAAAATCAATTTAACAAGTAATCTATGAAATAACCTAAGCATACAAGTACAGTAAGAGGAACCTGTGCTATTAGGGTTGGGCCCTAACCCAAGATATTCATCCCTCTAAGTCAACTCAGTGCTGGATCAAGGGAATGCTCATTTTCATTAACATATAAAAAAATACATAACAGTGTTTGGTCACAATCCTTCAACTCGAAAACTGATTAGCTATTTTGCATAAAAAATCTGAATCCTAATGAGGCTCTAGGCCTCTTTATTTATACAACTGAAGTTTCCAACAACTTCCTTAAATCTAGGGAGGCTTGGCTCCCAATCTTAAGATTAACTGATTCTTAACTATCACTAGCTTGGCTGCCAATGACCCTCATGATTCGACTGCCTTCAACTTCGAGCTGGTGTGATTTGATTGACGGATTTTCGAGTGAGTGAGGATTTAATGAGGGAGACCCATCTCCTATAATATATCCTTCTTGTCTCATTTGAGTTCCTACACCTTAATTAGCCATAATTTGCTCCCAAAAACTTGCAATCAATGCACATTAGACCACTAGACATAACATCTTACTTTTACTCATCTCATTAAGAAAAATATAATTAAAACATGTAAAGAATTATGAGAAGAGTTGATTTTAGTAAGCTTGGAGGTGTATTAAGGTCCATATATTTTACCCAATTATGAGCCTCATCATCACCCCCTACTGAAAGTGTTTCTCATCCTCTGAGCAACTCAATCTATGTCTATGTCTGTCATTGCTTTGGTGGATTCCCTGGCATCCCATGCTTCTGCTATAGTCTCTTCCTCTTGTGAATAAAACTCTACATTCTTATCTGTCTCTTCCCATTGCTTTATTTCTTCTTCTTCTTTTCTTCCTTCCAACATTCCCAAAAGAAATGGTGGACTAAGCCTCAAGCCAATCCAATTGACTTTGAGTCTTTGTAGTGCCTGCTTATACATTGGGGTTCTATTTAGTGCCTCTCTCATTCTATCCAGAGAATGCTATTCTTTGATTTTTAGGGTGTAAGGAAAAGTGTTCCATCTCCTTTGGCAGGCTTGCTGGCTATCATCTCCTAGCAATATTAGCATGTCTTCAAAGTGTTTGATTTCCTATTCTTGTACAACAAGGTACCTTGGTGCAAGCTTGGGATCATTTGCAATGAGGTTGTGGGTGCCGATGAAAACCACTGGGTTAGATTGCTTTGCTCTATCATAAGGGGTTTTGCCTCTTCTTTTTCCAATACCTTTTTCATCTCGATAGATCTTGCCTCCTCATGATTCATCCAAGATGATAAGGCCATTAATTGCAAGTCCCCTAGCTTTGGATTTGGGTCCCACATATTTAAATATGTCAAGGCCAAATTGTGTAGGTAAAAATAAGATATCTTTGCTCTATCTTCCAAGGTGCTTTGATCACAGAGATAAATGAATTTTCTATAGTCTTGGAAGGGCATAGTTCCTCTTTGTGCTAGGGTCTTTATCTGGAATTGTAGCCATTGTTCCTTGAGGTACAAGGCATAAGACTTTGCTAGCAACCTGCACTAATTTGCCTCCATGGACAAACTGGCCATAGCTTCCAATTGGCTTCCCCTTTCTTGTAGCTTCTTCCTTAGCCATGTGTTCTCAGCCTCTAACTAAGATTTCATCATTGCTTCTCTGTCTCTTATGTTGCTCAGTTCTCTGCCCATCTCCTGCAATTTCTCCACCATGTGGCATACATTCTCTATCCCTTTTGATTTAGCAATTTTCATCCACTTGTGTATCATTGCCCTCTCTTTTTCAAGTTGAAAGAATATGGGAATGGAAAACTTTTGTGGTTCACCCTACCTCCTTCAATGCACCTACAGTAGGAGCTCAGGTTTGGCTATGGGCTAGGTTCTTTCAGTTCTTTTTCCTCTTCCTTTGTTTCTTGTTGAGTAGTTCCTTCCTGGTCTCTTTTCTATGTTTGCTGCAGGTTTGATAGAGTTTCCTGTAGGATGGTCTCTGCTTCCTGTAGGTCTGACTATGTCTCCTATAGGATACCTTTTCCCTTTGATGAGGCTAACCTTGTGACAGGCCTCCTAACGTAGGTGATTGGAAGCTTGGGAGAAGCTTGTTTTGATGCTCCTTCTCCTTCATTTTTATTTAAAGGGTCTGTCTTCTCTTGTTGTTTTGGTGAATCCTCAATGGCAATTGGAGTTTTGGTAGGGGTTTGATGTCTCCATTGTCTAATCCTAGTGCTATTTCTTGTCCTGAAGTAGAGTGGGGTTTGTCTTTGCCTCTTTCCCTTTGATTTGACAGAGGTACTCAGGGAAATTAGAGCAACTGCTGCCTCTTTCTCTGTAGGCTCTAGAGACACTCTTGGTGATTCTTATTCCTCTAATATGAGCTCTCGACTACTATTCATCCTCCTGTCCTTTTTCCTCTTTTCCATTTTTTTTCATCCTCTTCTTTGTCTTCTCCTTCCTCTTCTTTTTCATCCTTTATTTCTTCACTCTGTGCATCTGTTTCTTATTTTGTTTCCTTCTCTGTCTCTTCTTCATTTTCCTCCTCTATTTATTCTTCATTTTCCTTCTCTATTTCTTCTTCTCCCTTGTTAGCAGTAGGGATTTTTTCATACTCAATAGCTTGAATTTCTCCTTCTACCTGCATGTCTGCAAATGTTGTTCATGCAATAGGGAATCTTAGGTTTTGTAGAGCATCTTCAAGGATGAGTTTGATCAACCCATGATGGGATAGTTGCTGATGTTTTCCCTCTTGCACCTTGATGCTCATGTCTATCATGGATTGTAGAAGAAAATAGGGTATACTCAATCTATTATGAGGAGGTGTGTTCTCTCCAAATCTCAGTTCTTGGAGGAGTCTGAAGTGGTATCCATACACTACACTATATCTCCCTTCACATGAAATATATTTGATGAGGTCGTAATTGAAATCATTCTAAGGGTATGGAATGCTCTCCCTTTTAACCCCATTTTTGTCCTCTATTGGCTCTTATCCTTCCAAAAAGAAGCTTTTCTTTTCAAGGGTGTTGTTACCCTTGTCTTCTTTTCTCCATGGTAACCCCTCTGGGAGTGTAGTGATTCTTCTTATAACCTCAGGGGTAATTACTACTGATAAACCCTTCACCACAGCAGTGGAACTGGTCCTAGTGAGGGGTATGAGTGAGAGGGAAAAGTCTCTAGCCACATCATCATTGTATCCTCTCATCCTCTCAATTAACCTTATCCATTTATGCCTTGTAAAATTTTCCACCACAGGAGGATGCTGGTGGTTCCTTGTTCTGTTGGTGGGTTCTCTCTTGTTGAAACCTCCTGTCATCTTTTCCTGGTAATTCTAGAGGTTTGTGTAGATATAGTTCAAGACTTATGGGAGGTGAGAAACTTTTGGAATTTGAATTTTAGTGACATGTAATACAATTTTTCTATCCTGAGATGAACTACAAATTCCTAACCGAATTGAGGTTTTTTTTATTAATGGAAATTATGGAAGGTATGGCTCCTACCTCGCTCTGTTACATTTTGGTGAGGATAACCCTTGATTTGACTTCCCTTAGTGTCCACTAATATATCTGTAGGCTGATTTCTCTGTATCATGTAGGCTTCTTGTAGGTTTCCTGCTTGCTATAGTGCTCGTTGTTTCCTGTATGTGCTATTTCAAGAATTCTAAGGGCAACCTCTTCGTTTGATGAATCCTTGAAGTTGCCTTCATTTTCTTCGTATGGGAATCAATGGTTTATTTATATTTATGTATGATCGTGTGGGGTAGTGTGTTGGTTGGACGAATACGATCACCTCCTTTTGGTTCGTTGGTCCCACTATCAGTCCATCATTTCACCTTAACTCGTAATCATATCCCACTCCTATCCTCCGTAACTTAACCATTTTTGGATTCATTCCCTTTTTCCTTTGATTTGACCTTTTCCACGTGTGGAGTGGTCTAACTCTTTTCTTCTCGTTGACTGGCCGAAGGTGGCCAAGTTAACTGGCCACCTTTACTTATAAAATGAACTCTCGCATTATTCCTATAGTTTTGACCATATTGTACTTATGAGAGAGCATGAGTAAGATGACATACCTATGTGTCTTTTGCTTCGTTGATGATGCATGCTAGAGAGTGGTGCCTCTTTGCTATGCTTTTCAATCTGCATATTTTCACTATGTATTTCCTCTTTTGATGCTTTGTTCTTTTTGATGTGCAAGTGTTGGACCTTGTTTCTGGTGATCTTCTTGCTGCTGCTGAGCTTTGGAGGAGCTTCCTCATCCTTGTAGTCCTTGTGCTGAAGATGGCTGCAATCTCTGTGGTTTCTTTTGTGGGATAGGCTGCTACAGGATTTCCTACAGGATGTCTACAGGATGTCCTGTAGCTGCCTCTCCCTTAAAATTTCACATTTTTCTCAGCTCTGAAGTAGAAGGGGTGTTGAAATGAGTGGAGAAGGGTGGTATGGAATGGTAGGTGAGGGATGTTGCCTTTGGGTATGGTTCCTCTTTCCTTATTTTCTCTCTTTTTTGTTTTTTTCTTCTCTTCCTTTTTTTCTTTTGTAATCTAATTTTTTTTTGAACTGATTTCTCTGATGGATGCAGGGGCGACATGGTGATGAAAGGTATTGGCTATGGTGTGGTGAGGTGAATTTTTTTTTCATTCAGACACAGGCTTGTGTCATCACTTTTCTCTTGGACTTCTCTTCTTGCGGTTTTCAAGATCTACTGTCATTTCTATAGGAAACTCCTGTAGGATTACAGGGAATCCTGTAGAAAACACAAAGTTTGTGTGAAATGAGTTGGAGTGGTTTATAGATGGAAGACTAGGTGAATAATGGAGGATATGAGATGGGTGAATTAAAACATGGATTTTGTAGGTCCTGCTGTCCTCCTCATGCTATGATTATCCTCCTCTTGCAGACCTGCAAAACAAAATTGTCATCTTTTGTATCTTTTCTCTTTTTTACTCCTTTTTTCTTGTTCTTTTTGAAAAACAACTAGTCTTCCCCCAAGGAGGTTTTCATCCTAGTTGCTTGCCATGGGTGCCTCAAAAGAGGTTTTCACCCAGAGATATTTTTATTTTTCTCCCCTTTTTTTAACACCCTTGGGCCGCCTCAAGAGGTTTTCAACCCAACAGTGGGACTCAGGTGCCTCATGGAGGTTTTCACCTGAGTCTCTTTATTTTTTCTTTTTTCCTTTTCTTTTTCTTCAGGGACTTGGTGGGGTGGAAGCTGAGACTTTCTCTACCACCATCACTATCTTGTTGATGCTATTGATGAATTCTTGCCTTGATAAGGGCTTCTTGTATATTTTTAATCTATACCCATTGACAAGAAAAGGGATAGCCTCTGCATCAATGGTTCTTATCTGCACAACACCATTATCATGACACTTTTCTATTACATAAGGCCCTAACCATCTAGTCCTTAACTTGCCTTTAAAATCCTTGTACCGGGAATCATACAACAAATCCCAATCACCTTCTTGAAATTGTTTGTCTTTTATATTCTTGTCATGCCAAATTTTCCTTTGAACTTGAGTCACCTCTGTGTGTAGGAGGGCCTGCATCCTAAATTCATCTAACCCATTCAGCTGGAGAAATCTTTCTTGTTGTGGATATCAGATCTAGTTGTGCTGCCATCCTTAAGGTGTTGTATTCAAATTCAATGGAGAGCAGAGCTTTCTTCCCATGGACCAGCTCATAAGGAGTGAAGCCATTGGTGGTATTGTAGGCCCAGGTGGCCTCAACTAATATGTCTTGTCAATCCTTTCTACTGCTACTAATCACCTTGGTTAGAATGCCTTCTAATGCTCCGTTGGTTACTTCCACTTGCCCATTAGCCCGTGGGTGGTAAGGGGTAGATGTTCTGTGGTTGATCTTGTGTTGTCTTAACATGTTTTCAATCATGTGAGATGTAAGTTGACTACCTTGATCAGTGACCAATTCTCTAAAGTACCCAAACATATAAAACACATTCTCCCTTAAGAATTCATCCACTTTTACTTTGATGGCTTTGGCTTCGACCCATTTTGTTAAGTAGTCGGTGCCCATAATGATGTATTGCTTCTGTTTGGATGGAGGGTCAATGGGCCCGAATCCATGCCCCACTTGTCAAATGGCTCGAAAGTCATTTGAGGTTGTAGATGCATCTCATCCCTTGGGGTAGGTTTCCCCTTCCTTTGGCATCGATCACACTGGTTGGTATACCTCCTCACATCTTGGTGAAGAGTGGGCCAGTAATAACCAGCTTGTAGTACCTTGAATGTTGTTCTTTTGGCTACAAAGTGACCTCCACAAGGCCCATCATGATAGGCCAGAAGGATGTCGAAGACTTCCTCCTCCTTGACACATCTTCTTAGAATTTGATTTGGACCTAACTTGAAGATATTGCCCCCAATCCAAGTGAATGGGGCGCTCTTGCTTACGTTTCTGCTCTTTTCCTTGGAGGACAAATTTAGTGGAAATTGTGCCGACACCAAGTAGTTTTCTATGTCAGAAAACCATGGAGAGAGAACTGAAATGGCGAATAAATGTTCATATGGTAACTGATCATCAACCATTCCTTCCTGCCCCGTAGGAAAAGTCAATTTGGATCAAAAATGTGCAACAACATTCTCCTTGCCATGCTTATCAATAATAATTAAATCAAATTGTTGCAATAAAAGTAACCATCTAATAATCCAGGCATTTACATTATGTTTATTCATCAAGTATTTAATTGCAACATGGTCAGTATGTACAAATGTTTGGTAACCAGTAATGTAATGCCTAAATTTATCCAATGAGTGCACAACAACTAGGAGGTATTTTTCAGACACTGTGTAGTTCAACTCATCTTTCTTCAGATTGTTAATGATGAAGTAAATGGCATAAGGTAGCTTGTGATCTATCTAGCCTAGAGCCATTCATATAGCTTTGTGAGAGGCATCAGCATGGATATGAAAAGGAAGAGCTCAATTTGGGCCTCGGAGAATAGGTGCAGTAGTCAACTTGTCCTTTAGGGTCTCCAAGTCTTCTTGATAGCTTTCTGACCATAAAAATTTGGAGTCGTTGGCCAATAACCCAAATAAAGGAAAAGCAAACTTGTTGAAATCTTTTATAAATCTCCTATAGTATCTGGCTAAACCTAAATTTTTTTTGACATCCCTTCGTTTTTGCGGAGTCAGGACCCTTTTGATGATGGCTATCTTATTTGGGTCTACCTGTAGTCCTTCCTGGGATATTGAATGACCTAGGATAGTCCTGTAGTCACCAAGAACTCACATTTTTAGGGACTAAGGGATAAGTTCATTTCAATGCATTTATTCAATACCTTACCCAGGTTGGATAGAGCCTCTTGGAAATCACACCCATAAGGTGTAAAGTCATCCATATAAATTTCTACTGCATCATGGACTAGCTCTGTAAAGATACTCAGGACTGCCCTCTAGAAAGTGGCAAGGGCATTGCATAGACCAAAAGGAAGGAACCTATAAGTGAAAGTACCCCAAGGATAGGTGAAGGTGGTTTTATCTTGGTCCTATAGGCTAATCTAGATTTGATTGTACCCGCTAAACCCATCTAAGAAAGAGAAAAACTTTTTCCCTGCCAGGCCATCTAACACTTGGTCAATGAAAGGTAGAGGAAAATGTTCCTTCTTTGTTTCTTTGTTTAACTATTTGTAATCAACACAAGTCCTCCACTTTCCATTTTTCTTTGGAACCAACACCAAGGGAGACACCCACTCATTGTCCGCGATAGGATAAGTGAATCCTGCATCCAATTGCTTTTGCAACTCTTCTTTGACTATATCTTTGAGAGCTAGATTCATTCTCCTTTGGGGTTGTCGGACTGGTTTGCAACCTTCTTTGATGTAAATGTGGTGAGTACACACCGAGGGGTGCACTCCCTTCATTTCTTTGTAATTCCAAGCAAAGGCATCCAAATTCTCTCTTAACATATTACATAACTCTTCTTCTTGGTGTATAAAGAGAGAGGGGTTGATTTTCTGTGTTTTTTTAGGGACTAATTCTATTTTCTTGACACGAGTAGGGTTTGATTCAGCTAAGCATAGATCAATCTGATGGTTGTTCTTGGTTTCCTTCACTACTTCCTCCAGAGACATGGTGTTGGGAGTTGGATTTTGGAGGATGTGTTCAATCAAATCATCTTCATCAGGCTGTCCTCCTCCTATGGTAGTTTCTAGGGTATAGAGTTGGGAGGAGTAGACTTCATCTTCTTCCTCCTCTTCTAGCCATAAAGGTAAGTCATGTTCTAAATATGGCTGAGTAGGAGGGTACAGGACCAACTTCTTGGATAGATGCCCATTTTTTATAGTCATGTTTCCAGCCCTGCAGCTTATGTAGGCATCGACAGTGGCTAACCAAGGCCTCCCAAGTATGAGAGGATAACCATTAAATTTGGTCTTAGGCTGGAGAACTAAGAAGTCTGTAGGGTACTCCCAGGAGTCAATGGAGACCATCACATCCTCAACAATCCCCTCAGGGGCTACTGTGGATCGGTCTGCAAGATGCAAGACTATCATGGTCTTTCTTAATGAACCTCGGAGATTCAGCGCAAGACTATCATGGTCCTTATTCATTACATTAATGGCAGCCCCAAGCTCAATCGAGGTATGGGGGACAACAGTGCCATTGATGTGTACATCTACTACAGGGATCCCAGGGTCTAAATACTTTGGGAAAATTACCTACCCCAACATTAAGTCGGACAACTACCCAATGACATTAATGGTAGGGGTGTCTCTTTTTCGTCTCCTTGGATGTTTGAAACACTTCTCTTTAATCAAGTTGTTGTAAATATGTACATCTTTAATAGCTTGGAGAAGTGGGATTTTGATAGATATTTTTCAATTCACCCAAAATTTCATTCTCTTCTGGGGTATGATGGACTAGATGAGTTAATCTTTCAGGAAAGGGTGGTGGATTCACTCTAGGCATACTTTCCTCTCTTTTCTCCTCACTCTCCCTAGGTGGAGATGGAGGTTAGTTATCCGATAGAACTCTCCTAGATGTAAGGTTGATTTCATGAATTTCCATAGCATAAGCAGGGTAAGATGTCTCTCCACTATAGACTTGTTGTGCCCGTCTGTTGCTTGGGTTCAGGCTTGGTTGGGTAGGCATCTGAGGTTGTTTAGGTGGAGCAGGGTGTAAAAGCTATGGTTGAGATGGAGGTGAAGGCAATAAAGCTAGAGCATTGTTGTATGGGGGCCTCCACCCCTGGGGTGGTGCATTCCACTTGTGGAGGAGTATATGGATGAAATGGTTGGTTGGTCGGTTGGGAATGGTACTGAGGTGCAAAAGACTAGGGAGAAGGTGTAGACCAGGAGGGATGAGTAGGGGGGCCCCAAGAGGGAATGAATGTGTTTTGGTTAGGGTTGTAATATGCATAGGATGACCCTTGCATGCCCTGCTGGTATGGTCAAGGCCCATGAGGCCTCCTTTGATTTATGTAGCAGAGCTGTTCAGTCACCCCTTTAGTTCCCTGATACACAACTTTAGAGAAGGGCACTTATCTATGGAGTGGTTTTCTTCACAGACGAAGCATACTTCTATAAGGTTGAATGGACATTAATTCCTAGGGTGCCTCCTTATGCATCTAGGGCAGAAGATGACTAATGCTCTCTATGCTTCCTCCTACTTCCTCTTGATTTGCATAGTGTCCATCTGCAGGGCAAGGGTTTGTAGCATTTCACTCTTAAAATCTTCCAACATGTTTCCAATTTCACTTTTTATAGATGTGTTGGAAGAGGATGAGCTGGCCACTGTTTGACTGACCCTACCCATTTTTTTAGCTGCCCTAGAATGGTTCTTAAAAATGGTCTTGATATCCTCATAGGGTAGTTGGTAGATGTCCCCTCCTGATAACAGGTTTAGGGTATCTAGGAGATCTTCCATGATCCCCCTGTAGGACTAGCTTAAGTGACTGAGGATCGAGTATGCACCTAACCCTTTTATAGCTGAGCTGGAATGTTTCTTCATAATCCTCTAAGGACTCATCGTGCCCCAAGGTCATTCTAAAAATTTCCTCTTTGGTGTCTTTCGACCTGTAGTAGTCCCTATACTTGTTGTTGAAAGCTTGCTGCATCTTTGCCCAGGTGGTGATACTATCCCCATGTAAACCCATGAACCAGCGTAGAGCTACAACAAATTCAAACAACAAAGTGTCTGGATCTTCTGAGGTCAGGTCATGGAAGTGAGGAAGAGCAGAGGGGATTATGTTTTTCATCTTGGCATCCCCATTGGTTTCTATGATGGGAAAATCACCCTCAATTCTTTCTTTATCTTCCATTTCATTTATATTTTCAGCCATTATGTCAGTTGGAATGGGTTCTTCTTCTTCCCCTATAGGCTCTTCAAAAATCTCTGGTTGTTCGCCTAAGGGGTCCTCTAATTCACAACCACTGAAGAAGAGGGAAGGTTGGTTGTTTGAAGTGGTGGGGGTATTTGGTAGAAATTTTCCTAAGTTATCCCTATTCCTATGAGGCATGAAAGAAGTGTTTTGTTTTGTTTTTCAAGCTTTAAGACTAATTACAGAATTGAAAAGACAAACTGAATTGAAACTAACTGCTGAATGAAATCACTTGCAGAATGGAAAGGAAAGAAAACCAACTTACAACTACTTTGTAAAAATGAAACTAATAGCAGAATGAAAGAGATAAGAAATGGAAGAAAGAAAGTAGAAATCACATCTACTCAGACACCTCCCCAGCAACGACGCCAAAAAGTGATGAGCACCAGTATTGTAGCAAGAATGCTGCAACTCCTGGGGCTACCAACTTTACTTCATCAACTCGGGGTTCGTACAAACTTGGAGGTGATAGTGTTGTATACACAAATAGATGTAATGGGTCCACTCTTTATCATTGCTAAGCTGGCCTGATAGACCACTAGGGTTTCTCAGACAAGCCTTCTATTGATTTAGAAGAAGTTTGATTACCAATTGAGAAAGGAGAATTTTACCCTAATTAAGAGGATTGAAATGCTACCTATTGTATTAATGAAAGACTGAAATAGATGCATAAAACACACAAATCATCTAGTTACTTGTTAAGATACCTTGATTCAAAAGAATTCTAATTTAACACATGTGAAATCCTAACTAACCTAAGCATTAAATCTGATCTAAATAAGCACTTAACTACTGTTCACATGAATAAGCATAACAACCTTTTTTTTTGTCTTTTTGTGAAAACATGAATGCTAATCCTTCTTGGTTGCATGGAAGATGGGATAGGTGTGGAGAGAGATGAGTGTGATGGGTCAAATGGCTTGGGAGGCAAACAGGGGTCTTCTTCTAGCTTTCGTGATGCATTTTTCACAAATCGGGCTCAAAACAGGCCACTACAGGGCTTCCTACAGGATGTCTACAAGATGTCCTAGTTCACCTACAAGATCCCCTGTTTTCCTATAGGAACAGGACGAAGGCATAAGGAGTGATTTGGATAGTGGTATGGAGCTTAGGGAAGGTGAGTGATGGAAGGAACAAGGCAAGGAAGTGGTTGTAACTCACTCAAAACTCAAACCGAAGCTCTATGATGGTTGGATTTGCTCAACAAGCATGGAAAGTTGTCCTTGTGAAATGATAACTCGAATTGAGAACTTAGTGGCCTTTGGCGATCATAGGTAAGTATGGTTTGGCTGAGGTTGATGATATGAGGTCTTCCTGCAATATTGAAACTCCTGCAACATACACATCATTGTTGGCATTTATCCATAAATCATTTCAAAACAAGAAGGGTTTACAACAATATAAGGAAACATAATTTGCATCATTTATTTGCCAAGTTCATGCATGGAAATGCTTGAAACCTATTATGAAAGAAACATGAAATCTAATACAAAACTTAAGATATTAGAAATGACAACTGCAACCTATCTTCTAAAACTGAAAGATGCTGACCTAATTAGCAGAAAAACCCTAAGTTTCATAAGAAACCAAAATTCTGTCTTTTTGGGCTGAATGGGAGTTTTTCCTCAAACCATGGTCCCTAAAGGGAGGAATGAGGTAAGATCCACCTATTATCAGCCTTTTTTTGATATTTAATTATCTCTCTAATGCTACTGTTAAAGCTAGGCACAAATGGAAGCAAACTAATCAAATTCACCAATACTTGCAATGTAACAATGCCAAAATCAATTTAACAAGTAATCTATGAAATAACCTAAGCATACAAGTACAATAAGAGGAACCTGTGCTGTTAAGGTTGGGAACTAACCCAAGATCTTCATCACTATGAGTCAACTCAGTGCTGGATCAAGGGAATGCTCATTTTCATTAACATATAAAAAAATTACATAACAGTGTTTGGTCACAATCGTTAAACTTGAAAACTGATTAGCTATTTTTCATAAAAAATATGAATCCTAATGAGGATCTAGGCCTCTTTATTTATACAACTAAAGTTTCCAACAACTTCCTTAAATCTAGGGAGGCTTGGCTCCCAACATTAATATTAACCAGTTCTTAACTATCACTAGCTTGGCTGCCAATGACCCTCATGACTCGGCTGCCTTCAACTCTAAGCTGGTGTGATTTGATTGAGGTATTTTCGAGTGAGTGAGGATTTAATGAGGGAGATCCATCTCCTATAATCTATCCTTCTTGTCTCATTTGAGTTCCTACACCTTAGTTATCCATAATTTTCTCCCAAAAACCTACAATCAATGCGCATTAGACCACTAGACATAACATCTTACTTTTACTCATCTCATTAAGAAAAATATAATTAAAACATGTAAAGAATTATTAGAAAAGTTGATTTTAGTAAACTTGGAGGTGTATTAAGGTCCATGTATTTTACCCAATGATGAGCCTCATCATCACCCCCTACTGAAAGTGTTGCTCATCCTCTGAGCAACTCAATCTATGTCTATGTCCTTCATTGCTTTGGTGGATTCCCTGGCATCCCATGCTTCTGCTATAGTCTCTTCCTCTTGTGAATAAAACTCTATATTTTTATCTATCTCTTCCCATTGCTTTATTTCTTCTTCTTCTTTTCTTCCTTCCAACATTCCCAAAAGAAATGGTGGACTGAGTCTCAAGCCAATCCAATTGACTTTGAGTCTTTGTAGTTCCTGCTTATACATTAGGGTTCTATTTAGTGGCTCTCTCATTCTGCCCAGAGAATGCTATTCTCTAATTTTTAGGCTATAAGGAAAGGTGTTCCATCTCCTTTGGGAGGCTTGTTGGCTTCATCTCCTAGAAATCTTAGCATGTCTTCAAAGTGTGTGATTTCCTGTTCTTGTACAACAAGGTACCTTGGTGCAAGCTTGGGATCATTTTCAATGAGGTTGTGGGTGCTGATGACAACAATTGGGTTAGATTGTTCTGCTCTGATCATAAGGGGTTTTGCCTCTCCTTTTGACAATACCTTTTTCATCTCGGTAGCTCTTGCCTCCTCATGATTCATCCAAGATGCTAAGGCCATCAATTTCAAGTCCCCTAGCTTTGGATTTGGATCCCACATATTTAAATCTGTCAAGGCCAAAATTATGTAGGTAAAAATTAGGTATCTTTGCTCTATCTTCCAAGGTGCTTTGATCACAGAGATAAATGAATTATCTATAGTCTTGGAATGGCATAGTTCCTCTTTGTGCTAGGGTCTTTATCTGGAATTGTAGCCATTGTTCCTTGAGGTACAAGGCATAAGACTTTGCTGGCATCTTGCACTGGATTTCCTCCATGGAAAAACTAACCATAGTTGCCAATTGGCTTTCCCTTTCTTGTAGATGCTTCCTTAGCCATGTGTTCTCAGCCTATAACTAAGATTTAATCATTGCTTCTTCGTCTCTTATGCTGCTTAGTTCTCTACCCATCTCTTGCAATTTCTCGTCCATGTGGCCTACATATTCTACCCCTTTTCATTTAGCAATTTTCATCCACTTGTGTGTCCTTGCCCTCTCTTTTTCAAGTTCAAAGAATAGGGGAATGGAAAACTTCTGTGGTATCACCCTACCTCCTTCAATGAACCTATAGTAGGAGCTGAGGTTTGGCTGTGGGCTAGGTTCTTTCAGTTCTTGGCCCTCTTCCTTTGTTTCTTGTTGAGTAATTCCTTCCTGGTCTCTTTTCTGTGTTTCCTGTAGGTTTGATAGAGTTTCCTGTAGGATGGTCTCTGCTTCCTATAGGTCTAACTGTGTCTCCTATAGGAGTCCTTTTCGCTGATGTTGTGACATGCCTCCTAACATAGGTGATTGGAGACTTGGGAGAAGCTTGTTTTGATGCTCCTTCTCCTTCATTTTTCTTTAGAGGGATTGCCTTCTCTTGTTGTTTTGGTTAATCCTCAATGAAAATTGGAGTTTTGGTAGGGTTTGAGGTCTCCCTTGTCTAATCCTAGTGCTCTTTCTTGTCTTGAATTATAGTGGGGTTTGTCTTTGCCTCTTTCCCTTTGATTTGACAGGTGTACTTAGGGCAATTAGAGTAGTTGCTGCCTCTTTCTCTGTAGGTTCTGGAGACACTCTTGGTGATTCTTCTTCTTCTTTGCCGACTTCTGTTCATCCTTCTGTCCTTCTTCCTCTTTTACATTTTCTTTTTCATCCTCTTCTTTGTCTCCTCCTTCCTCTCCTTTTTCTTCCTCTATTTCTTCACTCTGCTCATCTATTTCTTCTTTTGTTTCCTCCTCTGTTTCTTCTTCTCCCTCACTAGCAGTAGGGCTTCTGTCATACTCAATAAATTGAATTTCTCCTTCTGCCTACATGTCTGCAAATGTTGTCCATGCAATAGGGAATCTTAAGTTTTGTAAATCATCTTCAAGGATGAGTTTGATCAACCCATGATGGGATAGTTGCTGATGTTTTCCCTCTTGCACCTTGATGCTCATGTCTATCATGTATTGTATAAGAAAATATGGTATACTCAATTTGTTATGAGGAGGTGTGTTCTCTCCAAATCTCAGTTCTTGGAGGAGTCTGAAGTGGTATCCATACACTACACTGTATCTCCCTTCACATGAAATATATTTGATGAGGTGGTAACTGACTTCATTCCAAGGGTATGGAATGCTCTCCCTTCTAACCCCATTTTTGTCCTCTATTGGCTCTTCTCCTTCCAAAAAGAATATTTTCTTTGCAAGGGTGTTGTTACCCTTGTCTTCTTTTCTCCATGGTAACCCTAGGGGGAGTGTAGTGATTCTTCTTATAACCTCAGGGGTAATTTCTACTGATAAACCCTTCACCATAGCAGTGGCACTGGTCCTAGTGAGGGGTATGAGTGAGAGGGAAAATTCTTTGGCCACATCATCATCGTATCCTCTCATCCTCTCAAAGAACCCCATCCATTGATGCCTTGTAAAAATTTCCACCACAGGAGGATGCTGGTGGATCCTTGCTGTGTTGGTGGGTTCTCTCTTGTTGAAACCTCCTATCATCTTTTCCTGGTAATTCTAGAGGCTTGTGTGGATACAGTTCAAGACTTTTGGTAGGTGAGGAAGTTTTGGAATTTGACTTTTAGTGACATGCAATACAATTTTTCTATCCTGAGATGCACTGCAAATTCCTAACCAAATTGAGGATTTTTTTTTAAAGGAAAATATGGAAGGTATGGCTCCTACCTCACTTTGCTACATTTTGGTGAGGATAACCCTTGATTTGACTTCCTTAGTGTCCACTAATAGCTCTGTAGGATGATTTATCTATATCCTGTAGTCTTCCTGCTTGCTGTAGATGTTGACTGTTTCTTGTAGGTACTATTTTAGGAATGCCGAGGGCAACCTCTTCATTCGAAGAATCCTTGAAGTTTCATTTGCTTTCATTGTATGGGAATCAATGTTTCATTTCTATTTATGGATGATCGTGTGGGGTGGTGTGGCCGAGTACAAGCACCTCCTTTTGGACCGTTGGTCCCATTATCAGTCCATCATTTCACCTTACCTCGTAATCATCTCCCACTCCTATCCTCCGTAACTTAACCATTTTTGGATTCATTCCCTTTTTCCTTTGATTTTACCTTTGCCACGTGTGGAGTGGTAATATTTTTCTTTTCTTCTTGTTGACCAGCCGAAGGTGGCCAAGTTAACTCACCACTTTTACTTATAAAATCAACTCTCACATTATTCCTATAGTTTTGAACAAAATCGTACTTATGAGAGAGTATGAGTAAGATGACATACCACCACTACCTCAAACCAGTTGAACACTGTGGATTCCCAACATTTTACGACTGTCTGCATCTGTGCCTGGTGGCTAAATGAAAGGAAACACTGCTAAACAGTTTGCTAACAATGAAAGTAATGGTCCTTAGGGGAAAGACCTTGATGGTCTGAATATCAATTCTTCCATCCTTGGGTGGTGCACCCCTGCAAAAGCACTGTAGATACCCATCAGTAGTATCTCCTCCTGTCCTCTATCCGAATAATGAAAGGTCGGCTCCCCAATGAGACAACCCAATTAGGAAATAGATGTCATCGATGTCAATGGTAACACGATGTTCGACGATCAAAAAACATAGTTCCTGGACATTCCAGGTTCTTACCAGCCATGTCATTAGATCTACCTGAGCTTTCATCCCAGGAATGAGCCAGTATTTCAGGAGGCCACAAGTTCTTAGAGCCTGCACGGTGGTTGGGTCTGCCAAAGATGCCAAATCATTGGCTTCATGCTCTCTTTCCCTCCACTCCATTTTGAGCAATCAAATGACCTGAATGACCATTTTAAAAGGATTATAATCATTTTGGAAAGAAATCTCATTTTTTTTTGGCCCAAAACTTGTTTAAAAAGAAACCCTCGCTGCCTGCGGGACCGTCGTTTTATGAATAGGGTGCAGATGCGTGGATTTTTCGAGTAAAATTCCGTGCAGGCCCTACTTTTCCGTATGGAAAATTTTATCGGATTGCGCAGGCCCAACTAAAAATAAACAACGCAGGGCTGAGGGTGAATTTTTAAATATAGTTTTTCCCTAAAAAAATAATTGAAAGCTTAAAATGAAATTTTAAATGGATGAAAAGCTAAGTTAAGGAGATATCTTCTACCTGGAAGTAGTGGTGCGTGATTTCGTCCACTAGTTAGCTCGAAACTAGTCCTGGAAGTCTGGTGGTAAAAGCTCCTCTCTCTGCTCTCAAATGGTAAAAATAAAAATGGTGAAAATAATTTACCATTCCCACTTTTATGTTGGAAATAATACTGAGAGGGGGGGTGAATCAGTATTATCAAGTCAAATGTTTCCTTTTCAATTCCAGATGATATACGCTACTTTTCTTAATAAAAACTGCGTATATACGCAACTATAGATAAAGAAACCCGCGTATACAAAGCAGACTTATAACTTGATTTATCTTTCAGATGTCAGTTATTAATCTGTGATTCAGAAGCAAATAACCAGTAACCAGAAACAGTAAAGCAGAGCAGAAAGACAATTGCACACAAGAACACAAGATATAAGGTGGAAACCCAATGTGGGTGAAAACCACCTGCTGCAATTCGTATCTATCTTTTCTTTAATTAGAAACTTCTTTTTACAAATGTACTAGTGCAGTCCTTTTACCAGTACGCAGGCTGCAACCTGCAGAGAGCTACAACTCTCTCACGTTTTCCAGCTTCTCCTGGAAGGGAGCTACAACCCCCTTAGCTCTTGCACTAGCCAAGATACTAGTACGTAGGTGTTGGCATACAGAAGGCTACAACCTTCTCTCTCCTTCAAGGACCACGTTTCATAAATTTTCAGACTGGATCCACAAATAACATCAATCAACCATCAAGAATTTCTGCATCAACCAATCACCTTTTCACCAAAACTAAATCAACATAAACACCTCTCTGACGACTGTACCCAGATCACAGTAACAGTACCACACACCAAAATTGAACCCAGAACACTGCAACAATAAACAGAAGCAGCAAAAACACAACTCAAAATGTATACGCTACTTTAATGGCCTGAAACCTGCGTGCATACGCTTTTGCGTATGGAACAACCTGCGTATACACTGTTTTCCTTCACTGAACCTGCGTATATATGCGCCTTAGCTGAACTGAACCTGTGTACAGATCTACAAACATAATTCACTCTTTCAAGTATTCAGGCACTGATTAACCCAGATTATCAGATTTATAGATGACGCATGTGCCAGATATAACAGATCAAAATCATGCAAAGATATTATCATTCAAGCCAAGAGATTATGACCCATCAATAGAACTTATCCTTCTTTTCGCTAAGGTTCCTCCTTCATTCAGATCCAGATCTGCTCCACAATGCTAATCACCAATATTTCAGATCTCGTACATTATCAGATATTCAATAATAATTCAGATAATGCATTGTCACATGATCTTCTTCCTCTTTTATAGTTTTAGGCCTTCCACAATACCACGGTCCAAAACCATAATAAACCAATACCAAGGGCCCAAAACCTGGGGTCAACACTTCTGACGAGATACCTTGGTCCAAAACCATAGGTTCAAATTCCAAGGACTAAAAACCATGGACCAAAAATAAGTTTCCCACCATGTACGCGCTTTTCTATGCATAAAAGTGCGTGTATACGCATACGCGACTTCTGAACATATAACCCACGTGTATACGCGTCTTCGGTAAGGTGAACCTGCGTATACAAGATTTCCTTCATTTTGAGCGCCTGACCTGAGGTCTGACACCAAAGTGAGTTGCCATCAAGGACAACGCCTGTACCATAGGGCCACACCTGTGCCAAAATGCCAACAATCTCCCCCTTTGGACTTGATGGAAACCCCACGATCCTCAAAGTCATTCTCCCCCTTTGTCATCAAGGGCAAAGGGCTGTGCTCCCCCTGAGTACATGCTAATATCTCTGCTCTGCTGTGCTGAACATGCTCCCCCTGACTGTAGGCAAGATCTGAAAAAAGATGTTCTTCAAGAAGAACCATAGACATCATAAAAGACCTTCCTATCACCAAAAGACTCAATACATACAACCATCACCCAACCAAGTGGGGATACATCAAAATTTTACATATGACAACCAATCACATCAATCATCCCAGGCATAGTGGGGAAACCAAAATAGGCCGTTACATGACCTTGATGAAATAATATACATGACATAGAGACGAAATATCAAGACTTATGCAAATGACCAATAATTACTATCAGCAGCTTCTGACAATCACTGTTTATATCAGCAACCATGTTCTCCTTCTGATCTCCTTTCTGCAGCTAATCCACCTGAACCAAAAATAGCTTGAGTACTAGAACCAAGAGCTTCTAAGGTAATGCCAACAATGCATTATTAGAAGATTATCTGCTCCCCCTGAACCCGTGCCTGATGGTCTCTGACAGACCCATATCAGACTCTCTTCAACCAGAGTCTGTCCTTGCTGATTTTCTCCAGATATGCGACTGCACCTGCATAAATCGATGTATGTACGCGGATTCCCCTCATCCAACTCACATACACCAACTTTTCTTTGATACAGACAAGCTTCAACAGTAGGATGAAGCATAAACTACTCCCAGCTTCTGTCTGAGATATTCAAAAGTTTCCCTGGGCAGTGGTTTGGTGAGGATATCGACAATTTGTTCCTTAGAAGGAACATACTCCAACTTGACTTTTTTCTCAAGCACTTGTTCCCGAAGAAAGTGATATTTGATAGGTATGTGCTTGGTCTTTGAATGCATGACAGGATTCTTTGAAATGCTTATTGCACTTGTATTATCACATAAGATAGAGACAGGTGGAGTACATGTGATTTGAAAATCCTGCAAGGTTTGCATCATCCAAAGAAGTTGAGTGCAACAAGATGCAGCAGCCACATATTCCGCTTCAGCTGTAGATAAAGCAATCGAGCTCTGTTTCTTGCTGAACCAAGATACTAATCTGGAACCCATAAAGAATGCACCACCACTTGTGCTCTTCCTGTCATCCATGCTTCCGGCCCAATCTGCATCTGTGTAAGCATGAAGTGTGAGATCTGTATCTCTAGGATACCATAAGCCATAGTTTTGAGTTCCTTGAAGGTACTTGAAGATTCTCTTGACTGCCTGAAGATGAGTTTCCTTTGGATTTTCCTGAAATCTTCCAACTATTCCCACTGCATGCATGATGTCTGGTCGTGTGCCTGTCAAATAAAGTAGACTTCCAATCATCGATCTATAGGTTGGTTGATGTACTGCTGCTGATTCATCATTTGCACTGAGACTGCATCCTGTAACCATAGGGGTACATACTGGTTTCGAATCTTCCATGCCACATTTCTTCAGAATCAGCTTGAGGTACTTGGTTTGAGACAAGAAGATATTGCCCTCACTTTGTTGGATTTGAAATCCAAGAAAGTATGTCAGTTCTCCAATCAAAGACATTTCGAATTCTTTTTGCCTTACCAAGACAAAGCTTTGACTCATAGCTTCTTCGTTTCTGCCAAAGATAATATCATCTACATACACAACAAGTATTAGCAATTTGTCATTTTCAATTTTTATATAAAGATTGCTATCTGCTGATCCTTTTGAAAAACCTTGTTGATGAAGGTATTTGTCCAAGCGGTAGTACCAAGCCCTTGGAGCTTGTTTAAGCCCATAGAGAGACTTTTTAAGTCTGCATACAAGATTTGGATCATTCCTAAGGATAAAGCCATCTGGTTGCTCTATGTACATTTCTTCTTCTAAGTCTCCATTCAGAAAGGCTGATTTTACGTCCATTTGAAATACTTTGAACTTCTGGAAGCTAGAGAGAGCAAGGAACATTCTGATGGCCTCAAGTCTAGCCACGGGAGCAAAAGTTTCTTCAAAGTCTATTCCTTCCTGTTGAGCATACCCTTTACAAACAAGTCTGGCCTTTTTTCTAATCACTTCCCCATTTTCATTCAACTTATTTTTGAAGATCCATTTTGTTCCTATGACATTTTTGTCTTTTGGTCTACGAACCAACTCCCAAGTGTTATTCTTTTCGATCTGCTCAAGCTCTTCATCCATTACCTTAACCCAACACTCATCTTTGCATGCTTCTTTTACATTTTTCGGTTCAGTGGAAGAGAGCAATGCCAAATAGCTTTGATTCTTCTGAACGTACCTGGATGGAGTCCTTTCTTCTATCCTTATCTGTTCCTCTGGTGCCTCTTGGGGTTCTTATTCATCATCTGTCTGATTTAGAGAGTAGTCTTCATCCTGATTGATATTTTCATGATTCACTTCCCTAGGGATGTATCCTTTTTCATCAATCACTACATCAATGCTGTCAACAAGTCTTCCAAGCCTTTTATTGTAACACTTATATGCTTTGCTGTAGGGAGAATAACCAAGGAGAATGCCTTCATCTGCTCTAGGTTCAAGTTTGCCAAGCTGCTCATCCGTATTCTTAATATAGCATTTGCTCCCAAAAATTTTGAAATGCTTTATCGAAGGAGTTTCACCATACCAGAGCTCATGAGGAGTTTGAGTGCTGTTCACTTGGACATTTGTTTTGTTGAGAATAACAACCGCTGCGTATGCAGCTTCACCCCAGAAGGTTGCGGGAGTTCTAGACACATCAAGCATAGCACGAGCCATTTTTTGGACTATTCTGTTCATCCTTTCCGCCACTCCATTTCGCTGAGGAGTCCTAGCTGTAGAGAATTCCCTTCTTATTCCATGTTCTTCACAGAAATCAAAAAATTCATTTGAGGTAAATTCCCCACCTCTGTCGGACCTGAGGCACTTAATTTTGTAATCTGATTCATTTTCAGGCAAGGATTTGAATTTTTCGAATGCTTCGTCTTTGTGCTTCATAAGTCCTAACCAAACAAACCTGGAGAAGTCGTCAATGAATAGTATAAGGTATTCTTCTCCTCGAGGTGACCTTGTCCTAAATGGACCACATACATCTGTATGGACTAGCTCGAGAGGCCTGCTAGCTGATCCTTCCTTCTCAGGAAAGTTAGTTCTGGTTTGCTTACCAAACTGACATGATTTGCATATGGTGTTGTCTAGAATTTTGATATCTGGAAGACCACGAATTGCCTGGTATTTGCATGCTTTCCTTATTTGTGAAAAGCTTAGATGCCCCAACCTCTGGTGCCATAACTAGTGTTCATCATCCTTGCTTAAATAACATTGTTGTTGTCCTTCTTCAAATATGTATAGATTATTTGGAGTTCTTCTGCCTTTGATCACTGTTTCTCCTGTATCAAGATCACGAACACTACATCCATTTGATCGAAATATTACCTCGGTTCCTTGATTGCACATCTGACTAAGACTTAGTAGATTATGCTTCAAGCCATCAACATACAAAACATTTCCAGCTTTGACCTGTTCTTTCAACTGAGCAGTGCCTTTTCCTTTTATGGCTGTAGGGGTATCATTTCCAAAAGATACCTTCTTTCCCTTTTCTACTGCAGTATATGATTCAAGTTTTTCTTTATCCCCTGTCATATTCTTTGAACATCCGCTGTCGATATACCATATATTTTCCTGTCCTTCTGCATAGAAGGTTATCCCACATCTTTCTGATTGTGGTTCCTTCATTCTCCATGTTTTGGCACTTGAGGTATGTTCCTTCTGAGTTGTCTTCCAAAACCTGCTCCTGCATTCAGAATCTTCATGACCAAAGTGATTACAAATAGAACATTCAACTTCATTTTCAAGGGCCGAAAAGTTGTTATAAGTCCTTTTCGTGATTCCATTCATATTCCTTTGTTGTTGAGCTTCTCTAGTCATGATTGTCTTATAGGCAACACATTGAGCTGCATTGTGACCAAAACTATGGCAAGAGAAACATTGGCCATTGAAGAAACTCCTGGGATTATCAAATCTATCATCCAATCGATTGTAGTTTCTACTGACATCCATTCTTGAGGCAAATTGGGAAGATTTTACTTGTGGCTAATTGTAGCTTCTGTTTGTCCTTAAGGTAGCTTGTCCCCGATTTTCTTGATAGTCTTTACTCGTTCTTGAGGTAAACTGTCCCTGATTTACCTGATGATTTCTATTAGGTCTTTGCTCGCTCCTTTTTGCTGCATCAAGATAACTTTTGGAGGTAGAAGCTTGAGATGTTTCTCCATTATATCCCAAACCTGTCTTGATTAGTGGAGAACGCTGAACATTAATAATCTCATCCAGAGTTTCAGATCCTTTAACAAATTTAAGATTAATAGCTTTTGTTTTCTCAATCTCCTTTCTAAGACAAACAATTTCACATTCCAATTCTTCAAGATGTTTTTCCCTTTCAGCCAGTTGATATTGTAGAGAATCAATAATTGCACTTTTCTCTTCTAAGTAGATTTTGAGATTAGTCATCTCTTCAGAAAAATCTTCTACATCTACAGCATCCATGTAGTCATCATCTTCAAAAGCCATTAAAAGTTTATATTTATTACCTCGTTCATCTTCGTCACTATTTGAAAGTCCATCACTATCTTCATGAGTGTAATAGCTTTTCTTATTTGCATTATGTTTCTTGTTCCATCTAACAGGTTCCTTCCCTTTGTCAATCTTATCCTTGTGAGGACTTTTGGCAGCATAGTGACCGACTCTTCCACAAGCAAAGCATTTGAAAGGTAACTTACCTCGGAACCGTCCAGTACCCCGTTGAAGATTTCTGACAAAATTTGATTCTTCTTCTTCTTCTGAAATGTGTCCTGACTCATAGTACTCGCCTTTGCCTGAAGCCTTGAAGGCAGCTTCTCTCCTGTCTGATGGTCCTCCTTTCCTCATTTCATAAGCAGTTAGAATACCATGCAGCTGTGACATTTTAAGGCTTTGTAGATTCTCCTTTTCTTCTATTGCAGAAACTTTAGATTCAAACCTAGGGGACAAAGATCTTAGAACTTTTTCAACCACAACAGCCTCTTTTATTTCTTCTGTTAGTGTCGGTCTTGAAAGCCCTCCATCAGTGATCAAAGCTCTTTGCATTTGTATTAGTAGGTGTCTCATCAGTGTCAAAATTTGCATCCCGTTAGGCATGCCATAACCCTGATGGAGGAGCTGGTCTGTTCATATCCCTTTTGGCTTTGCTGGATCAGGAAATATCAGGTCATTGAGTTTGTCAAGCTGCTCTTGTTTGGTCTTAATGTCAAAATTCCAGGTCTAGGGTTTTGGTCAGTTGTCTTAGCAAGGTTAGCAAGGTCATGTCTCTGAAAGTCCTTGAGTGACCAGCAAGCCAAAGGGAGGATGGTAAGCATATTCCTTTGAAATTTTCATCATGTATAGTTCATTTTTAATCTTGGATTTAAAAACCCTGTTTTTTAAAGCCAAGGTCATGATAATTTTTGTAAAGAGAATAAATTTCCAAATTGTCTTCAGAAAGGCAGCAACAACCCTGGTCCCCTTGCCACAGTCCTTCAGATGATCTCCCTGCAAAAAGAATCAGGTGATAGCACTCAAAAAATCAACTTCAGGATAAAGGAAACCAAGAAAATCAGTGTTTTTAAAAAAGTGACCAAATAGACTTTATAAAGTGGGTTTTGGATGAATTTTTTTCAAAAGTGAGATTATAAAAGGTAATTCTCCCTCCTTTCACTCTCATTGTGCATTTCAAGCTTCCAAGAGAGATTGTGAGAGAGTGAAAGGCGAAGGAGGCGAGAATACAAGGGTTTCGGGCAGTTTACTGGTGCGCGACCCGTCCAGGCTCGTGCGCGACCCGTCCAGCAGTGCAGAAACACAACGGGCGCGACCCGTTGAGCTGTGTGCGACCCGTCCAGGGCTGTGCGCTCTGCCTACTATCAAAACATCAAAACAATTCCTTCATTCCTCTTCAAACTTGCTTAATCGGTCGAGGTAGGCTCCTAATCCATGGTTGATGGTATGGGTGATGAAAATAATGATGTATGCTATGGTTTTATCTTTTAAATTGGCAAATGAATGGATTAATGTGGCTGTTGCTAAGGTTTGTAAAATGCTAGGGTTTTATGACTGTTTCAAGTGTTTTTTGTCCCATTGATCCCTTCCTTTTTCCCTTTTTCATTTGTAGTCATGCTTGCATCTCTGTCCCATTTGATTTGTACATAAAATGTTGATTTTTTCCCCCATCCCTAAGCTATAAACCCTACCCCTCTCACAAGCACTCAAAACCCTAAATTCCTTCTACCATACACATGCAAAAAATAAAACAAAAAGAAAAGATACATTTGAAAAGAGTCATGTGAAATTAAAATGTTGCTATATATCAAAAGGCATGTACATAACCCCTATATACCCTTGACATCCCCTTGTACATGAACACTTTCCCTTTATGTGAAAATAATGTGTATGTACTCCTTAAAGTGCATGTACTCCTTAAAGAATAAAAAGAGCAAAATTTGCCTTATGCCACACATGAACTCATACAAGCAAATTTGGTGTATGGTGTCCCTATGCCCCTATTGGTATATGTATCCCCTTACATGTTCATTATCATACATGTTTTGTCCCATATGAGATGATCTTTGCAAATGATTTCCCAATGTTAAAATTGTTCCTATATGCATGACAATTTGTAAAGTTTCCCTTGAAAATTCCCTGTTATTTTCATATATTCCCATTCCTTGTTAAGAAGTTCCCTCCCCTAACATTCCCCTCATGTTTTTCCCCTTGAAACAACATAGAGTTCAGTACTTTTGCAGGCAGAGGCAACAGTTCAATTTGTCCTTCAGTTTGCCCACCTTGCTACAAAACCATGTCAGATATCGAGACTTATGAGCAAGGTGATGACCATTCATCATCTGCAGAGATTGAGGAACAGAGGAGGCCTCGTAGAGGGGGTAAGGGAGGTCACCATAAGAGGGAGGAGCCTACTTCATTGGCAGAGTTACAGGCTTGTCCTTTGGCACTGAGTTGTTTCCAGTACATGTCATGCTATCAGTTTTGTGAGAGGCTCTGTCAGATTCAGCATCACAGAGAGTTGGCCCGCTTGTTTGTTTTACACCTCCATGATGGACATGTCACTCTTGCAGGGGTGAATTTCATATTGACACCCGAGGTGATCTCAGAGGCTACAGGTATACCAAATGTGGGTGAGGTGTGGTCTAAGCGCAGACTACTAGATTTTGTTCACTTTGAGCCCTATATCCGGCCATCATTTGTGAAACTGTTGACGGGTGTTTTCCCATTCAGATTTCTTCGGAGTGAGTATGCCCCCCTCATGAGACTCATCATGCATTACTTCACATGTGAGGGCAGATTTTCACAGGTGTATTCATATCACATTCGCCTGTTGATGCATTTCACCCGGGTGAGGATGATGAACCTCCCGATCTTCCTGTTTCAGAACATTCAGAGGATGGTACCCATGTTGCAGAGGAAGACCCCGGCCCAGCAGTACAGGAGCCTTTGTCACTATGGTTTGATTCAGCTCATAGTTTTACATCAGTTGACACAGCAGGGCATCTCATGGGAGGAGTTCATCTCCCGTGAGTTTTTCACAGTGCCACCTCAGCCACATCAGGAGGCCATTTATGAGGAGGGGGGACCATCTCAGCAGCCTGATGCTCCCATCACCCGACATGTCAGCTCTACTCCCATGGTCACCTATCAGAAAGGCCCAAGGGCCTTATTTGCAGCAGTTAGGCGAGTACTATCTCCACAACAGGTGGAATGGGTCTCTCCTTCATCTTCAGAGCAGCGAGTGTTATCTCCACAGCAGGTGGAAGGGGCCTCGTTTTCGTCACCAGCACAGGTATTACAGAGGGGCAAAGAGCCCATGGTTCATGAGGATCCCGTGATCGATCTTGAGGTCATTTCTCCTAGCCAAGAGGCAAAGGAGATCATCCAGCAGCTCAGGGCCGAGAATGATATTTTGCAGCAGAGACTTGATGGTGCTCAGTGGACCATCACATATCTAGAGTAGCGGAACACACAGCTGGAGGAGGAGAAGGCACTTGATGAGATTTGGAGGATTCGTAGTGATCGAGTCCTCAACCGTAGGAGGTCCGGTGATCCATTGCCTGTTGACCGGGAGTCTTTGCTTATTCAGGAGAATGCCCACTTGGAGAGGCTGTTGGCTAAGGCCAACCAAGATAAAAGGCTGCTAAGGAACATGAAAAACCACTATTGGGCGAGGATGCACGTTTGTAAAGCAAAGATGAAAATGTTCCAAAGAAGGTTGACCGAGGCACTTAAGAGGAAAAAGAAGGCTAACCCACTCCGCATCTTGGCCGAGGCTTCTCTCACTCATCATGACACCCACTAGCCTCTTCACAGCACCAAGTACAAAATTTTTTGGAAGTTTTGGCTCATTTTTGGCATTTTTAGGCAATTTACAGGTTTTGGCTTCTCAACGGGTCTCACCCCCGGTGAGACCCTTTGTCATCGTAGCTCCGTTTTGCGGAAACTCATCATTGGTGGATTTTTCATGCAAAGTTACATATGTCCATCCATTACCTTGAGTTTTCATGGAGTTTTGGGCCTCCAAAAGGTCAAAATACAGTCAAATTTTGACTTTCTGCCCCTTTTTTGAGCTGCAGAAGTAGTCTTGGGATAATTGACTTTTGTCTAGGCAAATGACCTCCAAATCCAAAAATTCTGGTTGCGTTGGAAATTGGACTCAGAGACCTTTCCAACGAGCTATCCTGCACCTAATTCTGACACCGGGAAGGCCTCCAAACAGGGCTCCAAAGTGCGCGACCCGTTGAGGGAACTTTGCCAGATTTGACCAGTTCAGCCCAGAATTTGCAGTTTAGCTCCAGTTTGACTTGCTGAGGTCGATGGTGGTCCTTTTGACTGTACTTGTGGCACTTTTTGGGTACTTTTTCTCTTGTTTTACTCTTCTAGAAGTTTCTCTCATGTAAAAGAGTAAATTTGACTGTATGAACTGGTTTCCAAGTTTTTAGAGGCAAGTTGTTTTGACTGCCTATTTTGTAGTGCTTAGTTTAGGAGTTGTTCAAACAGCTCCTAGGATAGTGAGCTCGACCCCTAGAGGTGGGGGAAGAGGTTAGATCATCTATATTATGTACTTTCATGCTCATTTTCATGGTTGGACTCTTGAGGGAGGAACTATCATTGTATTATTCACTTGTATCTCTGCAATTTTTGGCTAAGGAAGACCAGGGTTTTGCAATCATCATTGGGATTCTTGTGGACTCATTGTGTTGATGGTGTGTCTCTTCATGTTATTGTAAGCTTTATTATGTGATTCATTTCCTTTCTATACTGCTGCATATTAAACAAATGAAGTGATAAAGTTAGAATTCATGCTTGCCAAGCTCTGCTTTCAAATTTGTTTAATTTCTATGTTTTCTGCTGTCTAAAGAGAATTCAAAACCGTTGTTTGCTCTCTTTAGCCCTCTTATCTTTCTTCCTGATCACCCACTTCAGCTAAAGACATCTACACAAGCTCCTACCTTGCCCCAAAGACCCCCCTGCAGAAACTGTGTCAAATCCCCGCACCCTAAATTGCAGATCCTCAAATTGCCACCAAAAACCCCAAAAACCCCAAAAACCCCCAAATCAACCTTTATAATCAGTTTACTAGCCTAATATCAGTGTTACCTTGTTGGTCATCTCATCCCATTGAAGATCTACCGAGATTGACCGGAGAGAGCCTTCTCTTGCCCCGTAGGGCTAGCTACGAGGCTGAATGGTTTGATGTAGCTTTGAGATTTGCCTTTTCAGCCTGAGGTGAAATTTCAAGTGCTAACATCTTCACCCAAATTTTTCATATAATTAACAATCTCATCTACACGAAGAAAATAGTTAGCCACACTTTCATCATTATACATCTTGATATTTTCATACTGAATCCTGAGGGTTTGAAGTTTTGGTCGTTTTACCTGATCATCTCCTTCATAGCTTAGGATAATCTTGTCCCATATTTCTTTTGCTGATTTTAACTGCATAACTTTCACGAATTCTGATTGAGATAGACATCCCAATAGAGTATTAACCGCCTTTGCATTTGTTTTATATTTCTTCTTCTTAGCCGGATCTGTAGGAGTTGCTGCTGGAAAAGTATATCTTGTATCTATGATATCCCAGACTTCTGTACCCAACGATTGAAGATAGGCAGTAACTCTTACCTTCCAATATACGAAGTTTGTCCCATCAAAAACCGATGCCCTGATTTATGCTTCCCTCTCGTAGTTGCTCATGATGAAGGATCTTCCTTCAAGCGATCAAGCTTCTTCAGAAGAACCTGGCTCTGATACCAATTGTTGGAAATAATACTGAGAGGGGGGTGAATCAGTATTATCAAGTCAAATGTTTCCTTTTCAATTCCAGATGATATACGCTACTTTTCTTAATAAAAACCGCGTATATACGCAACTATAGATAAAGAAACCCGCGTATACAAAGCAGACTTATAATTTGATTTATCTTTCAGATGTCAGTTATTAATCTATGATTCAGAAGCAAATAACCAGTAAGCAGAAACAGTAAAGCAGAGCAGAAAGACAATCGCACACAAGAACACAAGATATAAGGTGGAAACCCAATGTGGGTGAAAACCACCTGCTGCAATTCGTCTCTATCTTTTCTTTAATTAGAAACTTCTTTTTACAAATGTACTGGTGCAGTTCTTTTACCAGTACGCAGGCTGCAACCTGCAGAGAGCTACAACTCTCTCTCGTTTTCCAGCTTCTCCTAGAAGGGAGCTACAACCCCCTTAGCTCTTGCACTAGCCAAGATACTAGTACGTAGGTGTTGGCCTACAGAAGGCTACAACCTTCTCTCTCCTTCAAGGACCACGTTTCATAAATTTTCAGACTGGATCCACAAATAACATCAATCAACCATCAAGAATTTCTGCATCAACCAATCACCTTTTCACCAAAACTAAATCAACATAAACACCTCTCTGACGACTGTACCCAGATCACAGTAACAGTACCACACACCAAAATTGAACCCAGAACACTGCAGCAATAAGAAGCAGCAAAAACACAACTCAAAATGTATACGCTACTTTAATGGCCTGAAACCTGCATGCATACGCTTCTGCGTATGGAACAACCTGCGTATACGCTGTTTTCCTTCACTGAACCTGCGTATATACGCGCCTTAGCTGAACTGAACCTGCGTACAGATCTACAAACATAATTCACTCTTTCAAGTATTCAGTCACTGATTAACCCAGATTATCAGATTTATAGATCACACATGTGCCAGATATAACAGATTAAAATCATGCAAAGATATTATCATTCAAGCCAAGAGATTATGACCCATCAATAGAACTTATCCTTGTTTTCGCTAAGGTTCCTCCTTCATTCAGATCCAGATCTGCTCCACAATGCTAATCACCAATATTTCAGATCTCGTACGTTATTAGATATTCAATAATAATTCAGATAATGCCTTGTCACATGATCTCCTTCCTCTTTTATAGTTTTAGGCCTTCCACAATACCACGGTCCAAAACCATAATAAACCAATACCAAGGGCCCAAAACCTGGGGTCAACACTTCTGACGAGATACCTTGGTCCAAAACCATAGGTTCAAATTCCAAGGACTAACAACCATGGACCAAAAATAAGTTTCCCACCATGTACGTGCTTTTCTGTGCATAAAAGTGCGTGTATACGCATGCGCGACTTCTGAACGTATAACCCGCGTGTATTGTTGGAAATAATACTGAGAGGGGGGGTGAATCAGTATTATCAGATCAATAATACTTTTTCAATACTCAGAAACATATACGCTACTTCAGTTAAGTGAACCAGCGTGTACACGCTACTGTGTCTAAAGCAACCAGCGTATAACCAGAAATCTTATGATTCAGTTAGTTTATCTTTAGTAAATGCATCATGACATTATTAACCATATTAAAAGTAAACAGGTGCAGAACAAATCATCACACAAAAGCCACACACATGAACACCATGATATAAGGTGGAAACCCAATGTGGGTGAAAACCACCTGCTGCAAGTCGTCTCTATCTTTCTTTAATAAGAAACTTCAGTTTACAATCTTTTGTACTGGTGCAGCCTTATACCAGTACGCAGGCTACAACCTGCAGAAGGCTACAACCTTCTCTCGTTTTCAAGCTCTCTTGGAAGGGAGCTCCAACCCCCTTTGCTCTTGTACTAGCTAAGATACTAGTACGTAGGTGCTGGCCTACAATCTTCTTTCCTTCAGGTACCACTTTTCATCAATTTTCAGACTGGATACTCCTGAAGCACAACATTTCAATCTGAAGACCACGATTCATTCACTTTTCATAGCAAATCATAGAAGCACAAAACAACCAATACTAGCATCATCAAACTTTGAATCACTGAACCACTGAAACCCTGTCAACACCCAGTTACCAAAACACAGAGCAGACTACAGAACCCTGCAATAACAGACAGACCCAACTGCAACCCAAAAATTAAGCTTCAAAAGATATACGCCACTTCAATGAAATAAACCTGCGTATACACGCGCTTTTACGGAAGCCAACCTGCGTACAGATCTAAAAATAATTTCTCATAACTTGCAGCTGTACCAGTCATCAGTCATACTCAGAACATAACATTGCGTCAGTATGCAGATCTAAAAATATGCGTAGTCAACCATATACCGATAGTTCATTTCAAACAATTTGATCCCGATCTATCCTTCCATCAATCGATGTGATCTCTCCTTAGCTTAGATCAAGCAGTGTATCATCAACCCAGAACCGGCATACTAGATCTCTTTCTTCATTAGATATTCAAGACTTTTTCGATACACTAGCCTAATGATCTTCTTCTCCTTATATAGCATTAGGCCCTCCTCAATACCACGGGCCAAAACCATAGTAATACAATATCAACTTCAAAACTCGGGATCAACACGACTGTCGAGATACCTTGGTCCAAAAACATAGGCTCAAGTACCGAGGACTAACTACCACGGACCAAAGGGAAGCTTCTCGACATGTACGCTCTTTTCTATTCATGAAACTGCGTGTATACGCGACTTCGTATATAGCAAGCCTGCGTATCCGTGACTTAGTATATAGCGTACCAACGTGTATACGCATCTTGGGCTTAATGAACCTGCGTATATGAAATTTCTCTTCATTCTTGTAGTCTGGACTGAGATCTGTCATCAAAGAGAGTTTCCATCAAGGACAACACCTGTACCGTAGCGCCACACCTGTGCCAAAATTCCAACAATCTCCCCCTTTGGACTTGATGGCAACCCCAAGATCCTTAGAATCATTCTCCCCCTTTGTCATCAAGGGCAAAGGGCTGTGCTCCCCCTGTGAATGTGCTGATATCTCTGCTCTGCTGTGCTGAACATGCTCCCCCTGACTGTAGGCAAGATCTGCAAAAGATGTTCTTCAAAAAGAACCAAGACTTATACATCATAAAGGACCTTCCTATCACCAAAAGACTCAATACATACATCCATACTCCCAACCAAGAGGGGATACATCAGAAATTTACATATAACAACCAATTACATTACATCATTCATCCCAGGCATAGTGGGGAAACCAACATAGGCCGTTACATGACCTTGACACCATAGAAGAGATATCACAAAAGAGATACATGACATAGAGACGAAAGAACTAGACCAAGACTTATGAAAGTCACCAGCAACATCTGATAATCATCTTTTTAGATCAGCAACCAAGATTTCCTTTTGTGCTCCTTCTTCAACAATAGTTGTGAACTAGGACCAAAAGCATCTAAATGCCAACAATGCTTTATTAGACTTTAAGCTGCTCCCCCTGAAACTGTGCCTGAAGGACTCTGTCATACCCATCTCAGACCTTCTCCAATCAGAATCTGCCCTTGCTGTTCAGAACTCCATATACGCGACTTCACCTGCATAAATCAGCGTATGTACGCGGATATCCCTTATACAACACGCGTACACAGACTTTTCTTTAGAACAGACAAGCTTCAACAGCAGGATGAAGCATCAACTACTCCCAGCTTCTGTCTGAGATATTCAAAAGTCTCCCTGGGCAGTGGTTTTGTGAGAATATCAACAACTTGTTCTTTAGAAGGAACATACTCCAACTTGACCTTTTTTTCAAGCACTTGTTCCCGGAGGAAGTGATACTTGATTGGTATGTGCTTGGTATTTGAATGCATGACTGGATTCTTTGAAATGTTGATTGCACTTGTATTATCACATAAGGTAGAGACAGGTGGAGTGCAAGTGATTTGAAAATCTTGCAAGGTCTGCATCATCCAAAGAAGTTGTGTGCAACAAGATGCCGCAACCACATATTATGCTTCAGCTGTAGATAAAGCAATCGAACTCTGTTTCTTGCTGAACCAAGATACTAATCTGGAACCCATGAAGAATGCACCACCACTTGTGCTTTTCCTGTCATCCACACTTCCGGCCCAATCTGCATCTGTGTAAGCATGAAGAGTGAGATCTGTATCTCTAGGATACCATAGGCCATAGTTTTGAGTCCCTTGAAGATACTTGAAGATTCTTTTGACTGCCTGAAGATGAGTTTCCTTTGGGTTGGCTTGAAATCTTCCAACAATTCCTACTGCATGCATAATGTCTGGTCGGGTACCTGTCAAATAAAGCAAACTCCCAATCATGGATCTATAAGTTGATTGATGAACTGCTGCTGATTCATCATTTGTACTGAGGCTGCATCCTGTAACCATGGGAGTACATACTGCCTTTGAATCTTCCATGCCATACTTCTTCAAGATCTGCTTGAGGTACTTGGTTTGAGACAAGAAAATACCTCCTTCATTTTGTTGGATTTTCAATCCAAGAAAGTATGTCAATTCTCCAAGTAATGACATTTCAAATTCTTTCTGCATAACCAAGGCAAAGTTTTGACTCATAGCCTCTTCATTGCTGCCAAAGATAATATCATCTACATACACAACAAGTATTAGCAATTTGTTATTTTCAACTTTCATATAGAGATTGCTATCTGCTGATCCTTTTGAAAAGCCTTGTTGGTGAAGATATTTGTCCAACCGATAGTACCAAGCCCTTGGAGCTTGTTTGAGACCATAGAGAGCCTTTTTCAATCTACATACAAGGTTTGGATCATTCCCAAGAATGAAACCATCTGGCTGCTCAATGTATACTTCTTCTTCTAAGTCTCCATTCAGAAAGGCTGATTTCACGTCCATTTGAAATACCTTGAAGTTTTGAAAACTTGAGAGAGCAAGGAACATTCGGATGGCCTCAAGTCTTGCAACAGGAGCAAATGTCTCTTCAAAATCTATTCCTTCTTGCTGTGCATACCCTTTACAAACAAGTCTGGCCTTGTTTCTAATTGCTTCTCCATTTTCATTCAATTTATTTTTGAAGACCCATTTTGTCCCTATGACATTCTTATCTTTTGGTCTAGGAACCAATTCCCAAGTGTTGTTCTTTTCGATCTGCTCAAGTTCTTCATCCATTGCTTTGACCCAAAATTCATCTTTGCATGCATATTTCACATTTTGTGGTTCAGTGGAAGAGAGTAATGCCAAATAGCTTGAAGCTTCTGCAATTGTTCTTCTTGTTTGTACCCCTGCTTCTTTCTGTCCCACAATCTGAGATTCTGGATGATTCTTCTGGACATATCTGGATGGAGTCTTCTCTTCTATTCTTGTCTGTTCCTCTGGTTCTTCTTGAGGTTCTTCTTCTTCTTGAGTTTCTTCTTCATCATTCTGTCTTTGAGGGTAGCCTTCATCTTCTTCGATGTCTTCATGATGAACTTGCCTAGGAATGTATCCCTTCTCATCAACCACAACATCAATGCTGTCAACAATTCTACCAAGTCTTTTATTGTAGCACTTGTATGCTTTGCTATGTGGAGAGTAACCAAGAAGAATGCCTTCGTCTGCTCTTGGTTCAAGTTTGCCAAATTGCTCATCAGTATTCTTAATATAACATTTGCTTCCAAAGATTTTGAAGTGCTTCACTGAAGGAGTCTTACCACACCAGAGCTCATGAGGAGTTTGAGTGCTGTTTACTCGGACATTTGTTTTGTTGAGAATAATAACCGCAGCATGTGCAACTTCACCCCAGAAAGTTGCGGGAGTACCTGATTCATCAAGCATAGCACGAGCCATTTGTTGGATTGTTCTGTTCATTCTTTCCACAACTCCATTTTGCTGAGGAGTTCTAGCTGTAGAGAATTCTCTTCTTATCCCATGTTCTTCACAGAAATCGAAAAATTCATTTGAGGTAAACTCCCCACCTCTGTCAGATCTGAGGCACTTAATCTTGTGTCCTGATTCATTTTCAGCCAAGGCTTTGAAGGATTTGAATTTTTCGAATGCTTCATCTTTGTGCTTCATAAGTCCTAATCAGACAAACCTGGAGAAATCGTCAATGAATAATATCAAATATTCTTCTCCTCGAGGTGTTCTTTTTCTGAAAGGACCACATGTATCTGTATGTACTAGCTCAAGAGGCATGCTAGCTGATCCTTCCTTCTCAGGAAAATTAGTTCTGGTTTGCTTTCCAAACTGACATGATTTGCATATGGTGTTGTCTGGAATTTTGATATCTGGAAGATCACGAACTGCCTGATATTTGCATGCTTTCCTTATTTGTGGAAAGCTTAGATGCCCCAACCTCCGATGCCATAGCCAGTGTTCATCATTCTTGCTCAAATAACATTGTTTTTGTCTTTCTTCAAATATGTATAGATTATTTGGAGTCCTTCTTCCTTTGATCACTGTTTCACCTGTATCAAGATCACGAACACAACATCCATTTGATCTAAATATTACCTTTGTTCCTTGATTGCACATCTGACTGACACTCAGAAGATTATGCTTCAATCCATCAACATACAGAACATTTCCAGCTTTGACCTTCTCTTTCAACGGAGCAACGCCTTTTCCTTTTATGGCTGCAGAGATATCGTTTCCAAAAGAAACTTTCTTTCCTTTTTCTAATGCGGTATATGATTCAAGTTTTTCTTTGTCCCCTATCATATGCTTCGAACATCCGCTGTCAATGTACCATAGACTTTCTTGACCTTCTGCATAAAAGTCTATCCCACATCTTTCTAGTTGCGGTTCCTTTATTCTCCATGTTCTGACATTTGAGGTTTGTTCCTTCTGAGTTGTCTTCCAGAACCTGCTCCTGCATTCAGAGTCTTCATGACCAAAGTTATTACAAATAGAGCATTCAACTTCATTTTCAAGAACCGAAAAGTTGTTATAAGTCCTTTTCATGGTTCTAGTCATACTTCTTTGCTTTTGAGCTTCTCTAGTCATGATTGTCTTGTAGGCAACACATTGAGTTGCTTTGTGACCGAAGTTATGGCAATAAAAGCATTGGCCATTAAAGAAATTTCTCCGATAATCAGATCTATCATCCAACCGATTGTAGCTTCTATTGACATCCATTCTTGGGGCAAATTGGGAAGATTTTACCTGTGGCTGATTGTAGCTTCTGTTTGTCCTTAAGGCCGCTTGTCCCCGAACTTCTTGATATTCTTTATTTGTTCTTGAGGTAAACTGTCCCTGATTCACCTGATGACTTTTATTTGGTCTTTGTTCGCTCCTCCTTGCTGCATCAAGATAACTTTTAGAGGTAGAAGCTTGAGATGTTTCTCCATTATATCCCAGACCTGTCTTGATCAGAGGAGAACGCTGCACATTGATAATCTCATCCAAGGTTTCAGATCCTTTAACAAATTTAAGATTAATTGCTTTTGTTTTCTCAATCTCCTTTCTAAGACAAACAATCTCACATTCCAATTTTTCAAGATGTTTTTCCTTTTCTGCCAGTTGACATTGTAGAGAATCAATAATAGCACTTTTCTCTTCTAAGCAAACTTTGAGATTATTCATTTCTTCATAAAAGCCTTCTACATCTATAGCATCCATGTAGTCATCATCTTCAAAAGCCGTTAAAAGTTTATATCTATAACCCTGTTCATCTTCGTCACTATTTGAAAGACCATCACTATCTTCATGAGTGTAATAGCTTTTCTTCTTTTCATTTTGTTTCTTGTTCCATTTAACAGGTTCCTTTCCCTTGTCATTCTTATCTTTGTGAGGACATTTGGCAGCATAATGACCTACTCTTCCACAAGCAAAGCATTTAAAAGGTAACTTACCTCTGAACCTTCCAGAACCCCTTTGAAGATTTCTGACAAAATTTGATTCTTCTTCTTCATCTTCTGGCACGTGACTTGCTTCATAATAATATTCTTTGCCCGGAAGCCTTGAAAGCAGCTTCTCTTCTGTCTGATGGACCTCCTTTTCTCATTTCATAAGCAGTTAGAATTCCGTGACGCTGAGACATAGTAAGAATTCGTAGATTTTCTTTTTCTTCTATTGCAGACAATTTAGATTCAAATTTGGGGGCAATGATCTTAGAACCTTTTCAACCACAATAGCCTCTTTTATTTCTTCACCCAAGTTTTTCATGCAATTAACAATCTCATCTACCCTAAGGAAATAGTTAGCCACACTTTCATCATTATACATTCTGAGAGTCTCATACTTAATCCTGAGAGTTTGAAGTTTAGCACGCTTTACCTGTTCGTCTCCTTCATAGCTCATGACAATTTTGTCCCATATTTCTTTTGCGGATTTATAGTGCATTACCTTCATGAATTCCGATTGGGATATACATCCTAATAGGGTACTGACTGCTTTCGCATTTGTTTCATACTTCTTTTTCTCGGCTGCATCTGTAGGAGTAGCTGAAGGAAAAGCATAGCCTGTCTCTACGATGTCCCAAACTTCTGTACCAAGAGATTGAAGATAGGCAGTAACTCTTACCTTCCAATAATTGAAGTTTGTCCCATCAAAAACCCGTGGCCTGATTGATGCTTCTCTCTCATAGTTGCTCATGATGAACGATCTACCTTCAAGCGATCAAGCTTCTCTGAAGGACCTGCTCTGATGCCAATTGTTGGAAATAATACTGAGAGGGGGGGTGAATCAGTATTATCAGATTAATAATACTTTTTCAATACTCAGAAACATATACGCTACTTCAGTTAAGTGAACCAGCGTGTACACGCTACTGTGTCTAAAGCAACCAGCGTATAACCAGAAATCTTATGATTCAATTAGTTTATCTTCAGTAAATGCATCATGACATTATTAACCATATTAAAAGTAAACAGGTGCAGAACAGATCATCACACAAAAGCCACACACATGAACACCATGATATAAGGTGGAAACCCAATGTGGGTGAAAACCACCTGCTGCAAGTCGTCTCTATATTTCTTTAATAAGAAACTTCAGTTTACAATATTTTGTACTGGTGCAGCCTTATACTAGTACGCAGGCTGCAACTTGCAGAAGGCTACAACCTTCTCTCGTTTTCAAGCTCTCTTGGAAGGGAGCTCCAACCCCCTTTGCTCTTGTACTAGCTAACATACTAGTATGTAGGTGCTGGCCTACAATCTTCTTTCCTTCAGGTACCACTTTTCATCAATTTTCAGGCTGGATACTCCTGAAGCACAACATTTCAATCTGAAGACCACGATTCATTCACTTTTCATATCAAATCATAGAAGCACAAAACAACCAATACTAGCATCATCAAACTTTGAATCACTGAACCAATGAAACCCTGTCAACACCCAGTTACCAGAACACAGAGTAGACTACAGAACCCTGCAATAACAGACAGACTGCAACCCAAAAATTAAGCTTCAAAATATATACGCCACTTCAATGAAATAAACTCACGTATACACGCGCTTTTACCGAAGCCAACCTGCGTACAGATCTAAAAATAATTTCTCATAACTTGCAGCTGTACCAGTCATCAGTCATACTCAGAACATAACATTGCGTCAGCATGCAGATCTAAAAATATGCGTAGTCAACCATATATCGATAGTTCATTTCAAACAATTTGATCCCGATCTATCCTTCCATCAACCGATGTGATCTCTCCTTAGCTCAGATCAAGCAGTGTATCATCAACCCAGAACCTGCATACTAGATCTCTTTCTTCATTAGATATTCAAGACTTTTTCGATACACTAGCCTAATGATCTTCTTCTCCTTATATAGCATTAGGCCCTCCTCAATACCACGGGCCAAAACCATAGTAATACAATATCAACTTCAAAACTCGGGATCAACACGACTGTCGAGATACCTTGGTCCAAAAACATAGGCTCAAGTACCGAGGACTAACTACCACGGACCAAAGGGAAGCTTCTCGACATGTACGCTCTTTTCTGTTCATGAAACTGCGTGTATACGCGACTTCGTATATAGCAAGCCTGCGTATCCGCGACTTAGTATATAGCGTACCAACGTGTATACGCATCTTGGGCTTAATGAACCTGCGTATATGAAATTTCTCTTCATTCTTGTAGTCTGGACTGAGATCTGTCATCAAAGAGAGTTGCCATCAAGGACAACACCTGTACCGTAGCGCCACACCTGTGCCAAAATGCCAACATGTATACGCGTCTTCGTCAAGGTGAACCTGCGTATACAAGATTTCCTTCATTCTGAGCACCTGAACTGAGGTCTGACACCAAAGTGAGTTGCCATCAAGGACAACACCTGTACCATAGGGCCACACCTGTGCCAAAATGCCAACATTTTATAGGGTTTTTTGAACCTAAAAAATATTATTTTTTATATTTAAAACCTTTTGAGAGGGGAAATGACAATTTTGAGTAGTTATGACGATTTATTGAGTTTAAATGTGCATGATAGGTTACGGAGTGAGGATGAATAATTTTGACTATTTAGTAGACTTTTATCACTTTTCATGCTCTTAAAAAATTACGAAAAGTGAAAATCATGGAGTCCTCTTTTAAGCCCTTTTCAGACTCTTTTAAAATGAAAAGATTGTCGAGTACTTGCTTGTTCGAACTCGTAAAAGTAAATGAACAATTGTCCACTCAGTATAAGTTTACCCCTTTTACAGAAGGAGTTAGAACCATTTACGAAAAAAGTATACGTTGACTGAAGATGGTCAATAGAGTTCTCTTTTGTATTATTTTATCCTTTTTCGGACATGAGAGACTAAAATTTACAAAAAAGAACCTGATGGAGTCTACTTATGTTTTTCTTCTGACTCTCTAAAATTGAAAAATGTTGAGCTTTACTTTTTCTGGGCTCATTAAAATTTTATGGTAAAAGAACCGAATGAGTTTCCTTTTTGTGTCTTTTTAAAACTCTTAAAAGAAAACGACATCGAGTTACTCCTTTACTGGACTCGTAAAAACTAAATAGTATAGGGCTCGTTAAACATAACAGGACCGAACCATTCCTTCTTAGGGTGTGTTAAAAATACTTCGATGGAATCACCCAAAGGATGAGATTACAGTCCAAGCATATGTTATCCTCCTCAAGCTTGTAAAAAAAAGAGAGGTACTTGCCAGTAATGGTGGGGGAAAATTGGGAAAAAGTGTCCATTTTACATTATCATTTTTAAAGGTAGTAAGTCACTCTTGAACATGACACTCCGTCACACTCACGTCTGGGTTGGGAAATCCATTTGTCTTACAATTAATCGAACCTCATTTCAAATTCTTCATGGTTTTTGGTATTATCGTTAAGTAAAATTCTGCCAAGTGAATTGTCGTGTTGTTATGTGTTCAAGAGAAGTTCAACCTCAGTTCAAAATCCCTTTGCAAATTCTAGCCTTCAATCGCGTCGACCATCCTTCAGTCAATCCTTGCAAATTATTTTCAAAACTTGACATTGTCTTTCATGTCGTAGGCTTTTCTACAATGGGTCACTTCCTATCAACTTCAACTCATTATTTAGGAAGTTGATCTAGAAATCTTCTGTACCTTGAAGCCTACATGCCTTAATGGCAAGTTTCTCACTTTCGACGAAAGGTTCTCATCATTGGCCTTCGATTAAATTATTCTATTTGTGTTCGACTTCAGATCACCTATTCACACTTCATAGATTGTACTGGAAGTACCTTGAGAACCATTGTCATTATTGGTGGTTTCTCTTGCACTTGTTAACGATTCACATCATTTTCGGTAATCAAATGGTTTCTGCCATGTTCGACTTCGAAACATTCACTCACATGGTTAGATTCGTACTGTGGATCGAGAGATGGAGATCAAGACCCTGGATCTAGTTTCATCAATCCAAGTTGCAAGGAGATTTTATATTCATGATTATGTAGATAGATGGTTGCCTCCATGATGTGTCTACTATCTATGTGATTTTGGTTTTTCCATGCTTGTTCATTGAGTTTGCTTTACTCTGAGTATGGGAGTGCCTACCTCAAAGATGATTTTTGATACATATTTGCATTGTAATCCTTGAATGTTTCCTGCAGGTTTCCAAACATTACCTCTGATCCAATCCTTGGAATGATAAAGCACTTCAATCTTTTAAAATTATTTTATAGACTTCGCACTTTAGGGGGCAATATATTACATGTAAATTTGTCACCATGAATCTTGATCAGTTTATGGGTCTTTTTACCATCCGTGAACATGTTTGAACCAACTCCCTCAGAAGTTAAACAACCCAAAATATCTTGAGGTAGATGAGGAATTTGGGGAAAATAATTGTCATACCTTGTTAAGTTCCACCTGCGTTGATTTTTCTAGAGTTTCCTGTGCATTCACTGGAATTAACTCTAAGAACAACACAGAACTACGCTCTGTCTGCCACTATAAAGACGCATAGGTGAATTCAAGAAAGTAAAAATAAAAAGTACATTCTAGAAACGTAGTTGGTTGAATATTTTCCAACTAAAAGCTTCCAGGTGATGAATATTCAAACTATAACCCTCAAAAGATGCATCTTAATCCATTTTCTCATGGAAACCTAATCTCTCAATTAAGGAGTCTCATCCTCCTCTTTTGGATCTAAAACTTCTTCCTATTGGCCTATAAAATTACTAGAGGGTAGAGTGATTGAGGAGGTCAAAACTCAGAGAAGACAAACTTATGTTGCTGGTTTGAGATTGGAAAGCTTGTCATCTAAGGAGGAGATTGAAGGCATTTGGGAGGGACCTCACGACATCAAGGAAAAGGTTGTAAGGCTCCTCTTAATCTTTGATTAATACAAATGAACACTTTCTCCCATTGATTTGTCTTATTGGAATAATGAATGGTTTATAATTGTTTATAATTTTTATTAAGGCAAATTCAATTCCTAATTTCCTTGATCATTAGGTTAAGTTGTTTGGTTTATTATATCACATGTGCTTTTGATCCTTTTATGGTTGATTTTTGTAGGTCTTATAAAGCATTGAAGAGCTTCATCGAATCACAACAAGGGATCTTCATCGATAATTTTGTGAAATAGGTAAGAGGCCCAACCATTAGCTTTAATTACTATAATTCAAACAAGGTCAACTTAGGGAAAGGATTAGTTCAATTGTCTTTCTTGTTTCTAGTTTTTATCAAGGATCTAGGGAGATCGCTCTTGTTCGCAAGAGGGATTTGTTTGGTGTAACACTGATACAATGAATCTCAAAGAGCGGTCTTAGGTAAATCTCCCAAGTCCTACTACCCATAATGAGAGAACCAACTAGACACAACAAGGCTCCCCTTGACGATACGTGATGCTAAAGAGTGATAGATGCATGGGGCCGACTCTGATGTGTATGTTCGAGAAACCGTATGCATGCTCATATCCAACCTTGTGATCTACCCAATATCTAAACCTGAATAGGCCCACTCGACTGGTATTCCTAACATCCTCATCAATAAATATCTCTGTTAGCAGCAATCCCCCAATCTATTGTTGAACCCTGTACACTACGACACACCACCATGCGCCTTTGTGCTCTTCCGCATATGACTATTGTGGTGAAGTAAAATTATAAGTGCGGACACAAATGAATTCCTATAGCCCGATAATGGGTCTAGCCATAACAGATACATTCTATGGAAGATTTCCTTAGGTTAGAATCAATCAAGAGGTCCTACCTCTTGGTTGCTTATCTTGCTTGATGATGTCCTTGCTTGCTCACTCCAACAATCTCTCGCTTCCTTCTTCAAGCTCCTGTAACAAGTAAACAACAAAAACATACAAACATAATAATAGACAAATTGCATTCAACCTATTGAACAAGTCAAGAAACATTAATACATGTATATGTAATATTGCAAAACATATAGGAAATCAATCGATAGTTGCATATATTAATATCAAAGAGAGATTACAACCATTCGTTTTGACATTGTAGTCTTCCTCTGACAAGACCAGGTTCCCACACACTTCTGCTAGCGTTCCATGATGGCTTCAAACAACAATAGTTTTAAATCTCTTCCCTTTAGGCTTCACTCCAAACCAAAACATGTTTCTCCCTCACACAACTAGATAGCTACAACTAGTAATAGCTTGATTGTCTATTCCAAAATAGCATCAACACTCAACCAAAAAACCAGCTTGTGCTTGGGAAGAAGGGAGGTTTATATAGGAAATATGGATGGGAGATGGATCCTTTTCTCATTGGATAAGGGCTTATCCCTTGAGAGAGTTCCATCATTATAGAGGAAAGGAGCCCAAACTATCATCCTCGACCCCATCCAACCAAACCATTTACCAGACTTCCGTTACGGAGCTTCTAGAGTTGGAAGCTTTGGCTCTAATTTAAAAAAATTTCCATAACAAGACTGATGTGACTGAGACATAGCTTAGTCGCTCTGGTCGTGCGAGGAGTAGTGTTAATCTCTTCACATTAGCGTGGGGGAGACAAAGGCCATTAGCGCCGATCTTTTAAACTGGGCAAAACAAAAGTTTCAGGGGAAATGGTGCAAAAGGGAATTGATCTGCTCCTGAAGAGGGACACAATGGGAGTTTCTTCATGAAGGAAAAGCATGTGGGGTTCACTGTAGAGGTCCTTGAGGATCAAGGAATGGGGAGTACAGGGACAGTGACAAAATGCTGTGTAACAACTGCTCATTTTTCATATCCCTATACACCACTGGATGTCATGATCCAAGACTGAGTTAGTGTGCATCAACCCAAATCTTGTTTGTGTCATCGTCTCCACTATCTCACTACCACAACCCCTGATGTGTGGACCTCCCATCCTGATCCACTCTAATAGATCTGAGAGGAAAATCTCCCTATGTGCTTGTGGTGGTGCCACTATAGTGCTACTCTTAGATGACCCCTGTGCCCCAAATATCTGTGGGAAATCATTATCTCCATACATGGCCCTGTTTGGTGGCCTGCCGATGACACCTCCTCTGACAAGCTCCTACCTGAGTACGCCAATCATCCTGCAATCCTATGCATGGCCAACATGCCAAGACAACTCATAGAGTTTGTATGCTCCCCTATCAATCCAACTTGTCACTAGTGTTATTTGGGACTCTGATGAGGATATGAAAGTGTGTGCGCACTTAGTCAATGAATCCACCACTTCGCTACTACCATCATTGACCAAATGAATGATGTGATGGGGAATCCCACCTAGATCCCAACAATAGGCTGGCCCTCGAGCTCCTTCGGTAACCCATGACCCCTGCTAAACTATGCTCTTTGCTATGGATATATCCAAACAACAAGCCCTCTCCATTAGGTACCAACTCAATACCTCTTGCCACCCAACCCTGTGAGAGGGATTGAATGCAAGAACACTTGTACATGTGGCAAATCCACCATGCGAATGTTGCACCTTTCATAACTCATGTTACCTTATCTCACTTGCCTGCTCAACACATAAAGGTTTGTCTAGGTAACTCTGCCTCTCCCTCTCCAATGTGCATATGTAACCTAACAGTGTTGTAAACCCCATCTATGTATGCCCAAAGAAGGTTGCTTTGACACTCTGACATATGTTCCTCTCACTGCATCATTAGGAATTTCAATTGTTCCCCAACATGAACCAGCTTGGCCACTGACTTCGCACAAAGCACTCTCATGTACTCCAATTCATCATTCTGTTGTAATAAGGTTTCTCGGACTGTCTTGGCTTGCTTATTCATTACTAGAAGGCGAGACTTAAGCTACATAATTTGTTGTTGGTGGATACTGTTAACCACTTAAGTTGCACCTAAATTTTTTTGAAGACTCCATGCCTAAGAGTGTATCATAAGCTTCAATGTACCATTATAGTTCATCATGTCATCAGATTTTTTCAACTCTACTTCTTCTTCTCATATTTCTCTGTTGTACTTAAATTCTGCAAGCCTTGCGGTGACAATGTAAAAGTGATGCTAGTATGAAGAGTCGAGTCATGTAACAGGCTTAGGTAACTTGGGACCTTTTCATCAAGTGAGTTTACTCTGGGAGGATTTTTTCACTTGGTTAATTATCATATCCTTACGAGGACTTAATAATTAATTGAATTTTTTCCTCCACGCATAACCCTAAAGCTGAAGTGCAGCTTGATGGTGAGGCCTTGGGTGAGTCCTAGTGTCTAGGGTAATTTTGTATTACCATACTAGATCACACACAAAATTTCATGGAATTTGAATAGGACTAGGGGGTCATTTTTTAATTTTTAAAATTTCCTGCAAGGTGGAAATTGGAATACATTTTGTATATGAAATGTAATAAGTGATGTCTAGAGAAGTTGTATGGGGTATGTGTGATGAAAATTACACCTATAACCCTCAAATTTCTACTGTGACACACCTTTAGGGGTTAAAAATGTGTTCTAGACCCTCAAAACCCACTTTTCCTAAGTTTAGTGGGAAATTTGGTAATAAATTAAACCAAAAATAAATTAAATGAAGAAAAATAAAAAGCTCCATGTGAAAAAATGACATGGAAATGACCTGGAATTTATCTCAAGTCAAAGGAATGAGTCAAAGTACAAGTGGAGGATGATTTGGCACCTTGCATCATAAATTCATGGCCCACTCAAGAAAATCAAAATTTTGGGTATTAATGCAGCAACTGGTGACTTGGAAAATCAAAATTTTGAGGAGTTAATGGACATGTGAGATATTTAGAGGATATTGATAGATATTTTTTTGGGAGTTTGTCTCCACTTGTGTTCCCTCCTCTTCACACTTGGCACATCAACACTACATCGAATTTGGCTCAAGGAGGGACCACACAATTCCCAAGGAGATTACATTGAGCTCAATGGAAGCATCTACATGAGGTGTCATCACATGGTTTGATCTTGGAGTTTGACTTGAGTTAGCTCCTTGATTGGTTCAAACTTGGGTTTTCTCATATTCACACTTGGAGAATTCTATTTTTCTTGAGGATATCTTGATGCCACATATGGAATTCGATTTGGATTGGTGGCTACTTCATCCCTCCACTTGGAATTTGATTTCCTTCTTGGGATCTTCACCATGGCCATTTGTCACTTGGATGCTACATTGGTATTTTCTCCCATTTCTCTATATAATAGAGCTTTGAGCTCTCATTTTTTATCATTTGTTTACTAGCTATTTTTCTTGCGGAAGCACTTCCACTTTGTACACTTTTCAAGGATTTCAATAAAAAGACTTTGGGGGTCCATTCGTGGATGTTATTCCTTTGGAGAATGGTGCATTATGATATATTGGTATAATATCTTCTATTTATGCTTTGAGTTATTTCATTTTCCATATACTCTTGTAGACTTGCTAGTGAAAATCTATCTTGCATTAACATTTGATTTGGAAGTACGATCTAGATGTTAAAAGTTCTAGTTTATTTCCAAATAAATTCCTAGAAGTTTCAATTCATTGTTTGTTTCTTTAAATATATATGGACTAATGTGTGATTGGATTATTGTAGAATAATTATTTTTGTTGGATCAAGTGTGAGGGGAAGTGTTTGGGAGACCCACTCTTGAAGCATATTCAAAGGAACTCTCATTTGTTCTTTGGATTTTCATAATTCATTTTACGGAGAAGTGTTCTTGTAGGGATTCATTTGGACATTGCCTGTATGCAAGCAAACATTTCACATTTTAAATATTTTCAAATAGTAATTCATTGATTTTATATTAGCTACTTGAGATAATTTTATAAACTAAATGAAGTGATGGAGTTCAATCCAATCACTTGATTTGGTTCCTTGTACATTATTTGTATTATATTTATTTGTTTTACATGTTCTCTCTACACTAGTTGCTTCTTTGTTTTGCAACCCATTGTTGAAGTGTTGATAACAAGAGACTAGAGGAAAACTCTAACTATTAAGTTGTGGGAACTCTCAATCCTTCAAAGTTCATCTTTTAGGAGGCCGTGGGAATTTTAAGAGGGTTTCCATTTAGCTAGGCCATGGGTATTTGAGGAGGATCTTTCACTTGGCATGGCTGTGGATAAAGAAGACTAGCTCATTTTCTTGTGCAAGATTTCATCCACCATTGGAGGCTAATCTTTGGGATACCAAGAGACACCTAAAATTTTCAAATTTGAGAGCATTCTGATTGTAATTATCTTAGTTTCTAATTTTGACTTTCAAGAAGGAAATCTAGTTCTTGAAAAGCCTCATATATTATAAAATATTTCTCTTGAAGTTTTAGTTGATATCTTTTGGAAGGATTCTTGTTTTTGTAACAATCTAATAAAGAGGCTTAGTTTTTTATGGGAGCTTGGGTTTCACCCAAGGCATCCTTTTCTTCTTATTTAGAATGAGAAACATGTGGGTGGATTGATCTTGTATTGTTTTCTTAGTATTCATTTTGCATGCCTTAATAATTAACACAATCTCACCATTACAAACTAACTTTCTAAATTTGATTTTGCTACCATTTTATGCTTTGCATTTGAAGTTTTGTTTTTAAGCACAATTTGAGATTTCACTTTGGAGTAGCTTACTTCAATATATGCAAGCATCTCAATTCATGTGACAAAGTTTGATTTATTTAATTTGACAATTTGTTTCATGTTTGTCTCACTATAGGCTCATTGGTTACTTGCTCATGTATTTTAAAGCTATTTGCTAACTTTGCAAGAATATCATACTTTGAAGCTTCATCTCATTTCATTGCTTTGATATATCATTTGTTAAAGCACTTACTTTGAGAAACTTACAATCTTATGTGCTTATGAAGCTTATGTTCTTGTATCTTGTATAAATTTGAGCAATTATCTAAGTTATCATTGAACATATTTCCATTTAATTTAGGAATTTTCTTTTACAAACACTAATAAACCTACTTGCATTTCATTTAGGCATATTAGCATAGCTTGCATCTCTAATGAAAATTTACCACATAAGATTGGTTGAAAGACATCTCTTAGGGACCCCTTTTCTTTCATCAACTTGAGGGACATAGACCCTCTTATGTGGTTAACATGGTGACCTTGCAGTCATCAAAGCCACAGTGTCTGCAACACCAGAGGCATCGGGTGTCTTTGATATTCCAAGGGAGGTATAGTTAATATAGCCTTGGTTGTATTTTTTTGGATCTCATTTTAAAGAAAGGCCACACCTAGACTAAGCATTTAGATTAAAATTAACCAAGATAATTGCATTTAATCTTAGTTTAAGTGTATTTCATGTTAATACATTTTACTATTTTATTTGCAAATTATTTATGTACTTGTCATTGATGAAAATAATATATTCTTCAGGCAAGTATCATCTTCATTTTTGCATGTAAAGTTTTAACTCGTTTCCTTTGCAAGTCGTTCTATATTGTTTCCTTACATGATTTGGATTTTTAAATGATTATAAATTTTGAAAGAATTTCTTGAAAATAGATTTTATATCTTGCATGTGATATCATATATTGATAAAATATTGTGCTTGATTGATAGGGTTACTTGTGTTCTAATTTGAAACACTTCATTTTTCTTGAGTAAGTGTTATTTATATTTTAAGCAATATTTAAGGCACTGATTTTATCAATGTTAATATTTGGTTCATGTGTTGATGGTTATATATTTAATTTCATATCGCTCATTATATTTGCTCATAATATCAAGTAATCAAAATTTGACATCTCCTAAAAACCTCACATCCCCCCTTTTAACTTAGTTGGGAATAGGTGACAATCCCATCTCTTAAATTTGCCACTAACCACACCTTGTGGGGTTAAGGGATTTTCTCACTAACTCAGGTGTGTGTGCTAGGAGACGACATTTATTTTGGCATCATTGCTAGGGACAAGTCCTCTTGTACCCGGAATAACACCAAATTTCGGTTCTTGCATTTTGAATTTTTAGAGTTAGATTTCTGTTCAAGTGGTCACTCAAATTATTTCATTTTCTACAAGGATTTCTACTTCAATCCTTTCTTCTTGTATACTTCTTGCTAATATTGGACATGAGCCTCTCTCTGATATCCATTTTCTCTTTCAAGGTCAAGTGAGCATGACATCATGAATGGTGAGCATGACATCATGTATGATTTTTTCACCCCTCGTGATTTTACTAACATCCTAGACTATCCAAATTTTATTCTAGATGAAGCCATTGAGGCTATTGAAGAGTTTCCTAGTTTTCTAGGTAACAATGCCATAGTACCGAAAATCACCTTAGGGACTTGCACCTTTGTGTGAGCAAGTGGTGCCATGATATTAAACATGAAGACGTTAAAATGAAACTTTTCATCTTTTCATTAAATGACAATGCTTTGGATTGGGTTCATAGAATTACCTGCTAACAATTTTGACTCTCTAGAATTAATCATTGATGCATTTGAAAAAAAATATGGAGATAAAAGAAAGATCAAAGAAAAATCTCAAGCAAATGAGAATGATAAGGATCTCATCAAGGATTTGACTCAAATTATTAAGGGTATGCGACTCAACCAAGCCCAACTCATTAATACCATGGAGATAAATCATGCATAATCAATAAAGGCCATGGAATTCAATCACTCTGATCAGATGACTTGTTTAATCACAATCGAAGCAAACCATGCTCACTTAATTGAGAACATGGAACTTAATCAAACAAGATTAATAGCAGATCATGCAAAGGAAATAACTACCATGGAGGTTAATCATTCTAATTAAGTGGTTTCTCTTCAAAGCAGATTGCTCGCCATGGAAGAAAAACAAGTACGGTTAATCAAAACTATGGAAACAAATCATGCTAAGGAAATATGTTTTATGAAGGATAATCCAATAAATTTTCAAAATAGGTCGGAGGAAATGGAAAGATTATAGGTACAAAAATTCCAGCTTAGTTCAGATAACGAATGGGAAAACAACAAAGAAATATATCATAAGCCTCCCAATCCACTAAAGCAAACTTCATATTATTATGAGGAGGTCATTTATTCCATTGAAAAATGGCTAATTGAAGGTGACTTAGATAGAAAGGAAACTAAGGGGAATCAGGTTAATACTTATGAGATTGATCCATCACCCATGTTAGAGCATATGTTGAATGGAGAAAGACAGGTCATAGAAGTCATGGATACTTCAAACTTTCCATTTGAGCATTTTCAAGATTGGGCGGAAAGGTCTAATTTGATCGCATCAACATCAACATCATAGTCTATTAAGAATAAAATAAAAAAGTGGAAAGGATTTGGTAAATTTGATGACCATGTACAACACAGTGCTGGGATGGATCAAAGTCATCATATATTTAGAATTGGACAAGGCACATTAGAAAAGTAGCCCAGCGGTCTTCCTGAAAGTAAGAAGGTTCTCAGCATGAACTTCAACGAGAACAGTTGATGCCATGGGGTATCTTTGTATTTTATTTCTAACCTTAATCTTTGTCATTTTTCTATTAGAGTAGTTGTATTTTATGCTCTTAGAATAAATTTCCATTTATAGTAGTTCTTTATTTTCTACACATTGGTATTTGATTTTAAATGATGATATTTTGAATGGATGCTACTGATATATGCCATTTTGTGGATGTAGATTTTAGGTCCTTGCATGCTCTCACTTCTTGTCAAGCATGCATCCCCATGTGGAGCCAGATGTTGACCACTAAAGTTGAACCTAATTTTTTTTGAAGACTCCATGCCCGAGGGTGTATCAGAAGCTTCAATGTACCATCATAGTTCGTCATGTCATCAGAGTTTTTCAACTCCACTTCTTTTTCCCATCTTTTTTTGTTGTACTCAAATTCCACAAGCCCAGCAGGGACAATGTAAAAGTGATACTAGTATGAGGAGTCGAGTCATGTAATAGGCCTAGGTAACTCGAGACCTTTTCATCAAGTGAGTTTACTCTTAGAGGTTTTTCTCACTTGGTTAATTATCATATCCTTACAAGGACTTAATAATTAATTGAGTTGTTTCCTCAAAGCATAACCCCAAAGTCAAAGTGAGGCTTGATATTGAGGGATTAGGTGATTCCTAGTGTCTATGGTCATTGTATATTACCATACTAGATCACACACAAAATTTCATGGAATTTGATTAGGTGTAGGGGGTCATTTTTTAATTTTTAAAATTTCCTGCGGGGTGGAAATTTGAATAAATCTTGTATATGAAATGTAATAAGTGATGTCTAGAGAAATTGCACGGGAAACGTGTGATCAAAATTACACCTCTCATCCTCAAATTTCTACTATGACACAATTTTATGGGTTACAAATGTGTTCTAGACCCTCAAAACCCACTTTTATTAAGTTTAGTGGGAAATCTGGCAATAAATTAACCTAGAAATAAATTAAATGGAGAAAAATAAATAGCTTCATGTGACAAAATGAAATGGAAATGACTTGGAAATTATCTCAAGTCAAAAGAATGAATCAAAGGACATATGGAGGATTATTTGACACCTTGCATCATAAATTCATGGCCCACTCAAGAAAATCAAAATTTTGGGCATTAATACAACAGCTAGTGACTTGGAAAATCGATTTTTTTGGACTTAAAGCACATGTGAGATACTTGGAGGATATTGATGGAGATTTTCTTGGGAGTTTGTCTCCACTTGTGTTCCCTCCTCTTCACACTTGGCACACCATTTCTACATTGAATTTGGATCAAGGAGGGACCACACAATTCCCAAGGAGATTATGCTGAGTTCATTGGAAGCATCTACATGAGGTTTCATCACATGGTTTGATATTGGAGTTTAACTTGAGTTATCTCCTTGATTGATTCACACTTTGATTTTCTCATCTTCACACTTGGAGAATTATATTTTTCTTGAGGATATCTTGGTGCCACATATGGAATTCGATTTGGATTGGTGGCTACTTCATCCCTCCACTTGGAATTCGATTTCCTTATTGGGATCTTTACCATGGCCATTTTTCACTTGGATGCTACATTGGGATTTGCTCCCATTTATCTATATAATAGATCTTTTAACTCTCATTTTGTATCATTTGTTTACTATCTCTTGTGTTTGCAGAATTGTTGTTACTTTATACACTTTTCAAGAATTGCAATAAAAAGACTTTGCGGGTCCATTCATGGGTGTTCTTCCTTTGGAGCATGGTGCATTGTGAGCTACTGGTATAATCTATTTTATTTATGCTTTGAGTGATTTCATTTTCCATATACTCTTGCAGACTTGCTAGTGAAAATCTATCTTTCAATAACATTTGATTTGGAATTAGGTTCTAGATGTTGGAAGTTCTAGTTTATTTTTCAAATACATTTCTAGAAGCTTCAATTCATTGTTTGTTTTTTTAAATATATATGGATTAATGTGTGATTGAAGTATTGTAGAAGAATTATTTTTTGTTGGATCGAGCATGATGAGAATTCTTTGTGAGACCAAGCCACTCTTGATGCATCTTCAAAGGAACTCTCATTTGTTATTTGGATTTTCATAGTTCATCTTACGGAGAAGTGTTATTGAAGGGATTCGTATGGACATAGATTGTATAGAAGCAAACATTTCATCTTTTAAAACTTTTCAAATAGGGTTTTATTGATTTTATATTAGCTATTTAAGAACATTTTCTAAACCAAAGCTAGTGGTGGAGTTCACTCCAATCACTTGATTTGGTTCCTTGTACATTATTTGTATGATATTTATTTGTGTTACATGTTCTATATACACTAATTGTGTCTTTGTTTTGCAACCCATAGTTGAAGTGTTGATAACAAGAGACTTGAGGAAAACTCTAACTATTAAGTTGTGGGAACTCTCAATCATTCAAATTTCATCTTTTATGAGGCCGCAGGCATTTGAAGAGGGCTGCCATTTATCTAGGCCATTGGTATTTGAGGAGGATCTTTTACTTGGCAAAGCCATGGAAAAAGAAGACTAAGATTTCATCCACCATTGGAGGCTAATATTTGGGATACCAAGAGACACCTAACAATTTCAAATTTGAGAGCATTCTTATTGTACTTATCTTAGTCTCTAATTTGACTTTCAAGAAGGAAATCTAGTGCTTGAAAAGCCTCATATGTTGTAAAATATTACTCTTGAAGTTTTAGTTGGGATCCTTTGGAAGGCTTCTCATCTTTGTAACAATCTAATAAAAAGACTTAGTTTTTTGTGGGAGCTTGGGTTTCATCCAAGGCATCATTTTTACCTTGTTTAGAAGGATAAAAATGTGGGTGGATTGATCTAAAATTGTTTTCTTAGTTTTCATTTTGCATTCCTTAAGAATTAACACAATCTCACCATCACAATCTAACTTTCTAAATTTGATTTTGCTACTCTTTTCCATTTTATGCCTTGCATTTGAAGTTTTTCTTTTAAGTACAACTTGGGATTTCACTTTAGAGCAACTGATTCATTATATGCAAGCATCCCAATTCATGTGACAAAGTTTGATTTAATTAATTTAACAATTTTCTTCATGTTTGCCTCACCATAGGCTCATTGGTTACTTGGTCATTTATTTTAAAATTAGTTGCTCGCTTTGCAAGCATATCATATTTTGAAGCTTCATCTCATTTCATTGCTTTGATATATCATTTGTTAAAGCACTTACTTTGAGAAAATTACAATCTTATGTGCTTATGCAGCTTATGTTCTTGTATCTTGTATAATTTTGAGTAATGATGTAAGTTATCTCATTGAGCAAATTTACATATACTTGACTCATTTCCTTTCACAAGCACTAATAAACTTACTTTAATTTCATTTAGGCATATTATCATGGCTTGCATCTCTAATGAAAATTTACCTCCAAGCATAAGATTGGTTGAAAGAAATCTTTTAGGGACCCATTTTCTTTCATCAACTTTAGGGACATAGACCTTCTTATGTGGTTAACATAGTGACCTTGCAGTCGTCAGAGCCACAATCTCTGCAGCGCCAGAGGAATCAGGTGTATTGGATATTCTAAGGGAGGTATCGTTAATATTTCATTGGATCTCCTTCCACAATTTACATAAGAGATTTGTTTCAAAACAGTCGAAGGTCACACATAGACTAGGCATTTAGATTGAAATTAACTAAGATAATTGCATTTGATCTTAGTTTAAGTGCATTTCATGCTAACACATTTTACTATTTTACTTGCAAATTATTCATGTACTTATCATTGATGAAAATATTATCTTATGTAAGCACATAGCATCTTGTTCATTTTTGCAACTAAAATTTTAACTTGTTTTCTTTGCAAGTAATTCTATATTGCTTCCTTACATGCTTTGGAATTGTGAATAATTATATATTTTGAAAGAATTTCTTGAAATCATATTTTATATCTTGCATGTGATATCATATTTTGATAAATTATCGTGTTTGATTGACATGGTTACTTGTGTTCCAATTTGAAACAATTCATTTTTCTTGAGAAAGTATTATTTATTTTTTAAGCAATATTGAAGGCATTGGTTTTAAATATGATAATATTTGGTTCATGCGTTGATGATTATATATTACATTTCATATTGCTCATTATATTTGCTCATAATCTTTTATCCAACAAGTTCACAAAATAGAAGAAAAGATAGATCAACGCCTTCAAAATCAGCCTCTTCAAGGGGGAAACCTCCTTTACATTACACAAATGAACAATTCTTGGATGATACAAATGAAAAAACCTCCTTTCTATATATAGGAGTCTAATGGGTCACAATATAATCAAATGCGACATAACAATAATAATATAAGGGCACAACAATAACAATAGTGGGCTTCTATGGGGCACAATAATAACAATATGGGGACAATAGGGGCACAAAAATAACAATAAGGGCTGCAATGACAATAGTAATGGGGGAATCACTAGTATTATAGGGACATAACATGCCCCTCTCCTTCAAAAAAGTGTTGTCCTCAACGCTTGAGTAGTTATGGATGCTTCTGTATAAAATTCTCACCCTCCCATGTGGAATTTTTAGCGGGTAAGTTCCTCCACTTGATGAGATACTCTGAAATTGATTGATTTCATAGCTGTCGAATTCTTGTTTCTATGACTTCTTCAGGTTCCAATATGATTTTCCTTTCTCGTCAAGTTCTAGTAATATTGTTTGAACTGGGAGTTTGTCACCTATAATCTTATTTAAGCATGAAACATGGAAAACTAGGAGCACTCGGGAAGTTGTAGGAAGCTCCAATTTGTATGCCATAGTACCAATCTTTTGCAACACCTTGTATGGACCATAATACTTTGGTGATAATTTATTATCATTCTTAGCTTGCTTGAGGGACATTTGTTTATATGGTTGTAGCTGTAGGAATACCTAGTCACCTACAACAAAACTTCTTTCACTGCAATGTTGATCTGCCTGTTGTTTCATTCTATTCTGCGCCAAAGTGAGGTTATCCTTTAAGAGTTGGAGAACGTGTTGTTGATGCTCGATGTGATCTTCCACTGCTTGAACCTTAGAATTTTCTCTTAAATATGATGTGATGGATAATGGATGATATCCATAAAGTGCCATAAATGGGGTCATTTTTGCTATAGTATGTAAGGAAGTGTTATACCACTATTCAGCCAGAGGTAACCATTTGACCCATTTTGTATGTTTATCAGATACAAATCAACAAATATATCCTTCCAAACATTTGTTTACTATCTCATCTTGCCCATTAGATTGAGGATGATAAGATGAGCTATGAGCTGACTGAGTACCAAGACTAGAAAATAATTTTATCCAAAAATTTCCAGTGAAAATGGGATCTCTGTCGCTTACAGTAATCTTTGGGTTTCCATGTAGCTTTTGAATTGTTTCCATAAATGCAGTAGAAACTGTACTGATAAGCGCCAAAAATGGGTAATTATATGGGCTCATTTAGCCTCCTAATTCGAATTAATCGACAATTCTCATTAGTTTATTGCATGATTTTGATTATATTTATCCTAATAGAGTGAATTGGGTTAGTCATTATGCCAAAAAGTCTAATGTGTGCTTTATGCAGATTTTTGGTCAATTTTGAGACAAAATCAAAGGTTTTGATCAGCACTTGGCAGCCGAATTCGTGGAAGAACAAGGGAGAGGATTTGTAGGAAGGTGTCCCCTTCATTTATGAGCCCTTACCTCGAATTCTCCACCAGTATCTCGGAGTTCAAGGGCCACCACATCGATGATCACAAGGGCGGTCGAGCAGGGCTAGTAAAGTTGCTGTTAACTGCAAGTTTTGGCAGCCGAGTTCCTAAAGTTTAGGAGGACCGTTGGAGTCCTTAATTTGTATAAATAAGAAGGCTTAGGGCCTCAGTTTGGTTAGTGAGGAGTTAGTCAGATTGTAGTTAGATTTTAGTCAATAGGTTAGTCATTTTTTTAGTCTATTTTCGCACTTTAGTGCAGCCCTGTATCAGCACATTTTCGAGCTTTTTCTTGTAGACAGTTTTTGGGATGTAACTATTATTTTTTTATCAATAAAGATGAATCCAGATTTGCACCAACTCTAATCTTTCTTAGGAGGCTGTAGCTCTTGGGGTTGGGCCCAACCCAAGTGCTAGTACCTCCTTTGTGTACTTTTATGTGTCTTTGCTGCATTCATAGAATAAATTCTGTTATTTAGGTTAAGATCTTGCTTTGCTACTTAGGTTTTTTTTTATGGTTAAAGTAGCTTTTCATGCTTCAGGTTGATTTGACAGTTTGGTAAAGGAAAAGATCTGAAAAAAGGCCATCAAGCAATCCTTGATCTCATCTCTCCCTCCTTGGGACCATGAGCTGAGACTAAGGCATACTTGCTGCCACAAAAACACTGTTTTTGCCTTTCCATGCAATTGCTAGTGTTAGATTTTTAGTTGGAAAAGTTTATACCAGTTGTACTTGCATGTTTAGGATCTGTTCTTTCTTAGTTTCCATAGTTATCTTACATGATTTTCTGCCAATAAACTTCTGTTCATCATGTTTCTGGTTTTTAGGTCAAATTAGGTCAAAATAGCTAGTTCTTTGGTTTTCCTAGTCTTTGTTTGATAAATTTTGGAAAACAGTGTGTAGAACACCTGTAATACCTCCCTGCCCACCTTTCCTCCATCACACAACCTCCTCCAACCCCTAATCCAAGATTTATTCCCTTCATTTTCACATTTTCCCACTTTGCCCTAATTTCTACATTCTTGTGCATCATTGCTCCTTCTATCCTTGAACAAATCCAATCACCTTAATCACTCCTTAGCCTCATTCACCAGGTCCTAGACCCTTTAACATCCTTATCCAACCTCCATTTCCACTTTCCCACCGTTTTTCCACCATCAACCCTCCAAAATCCTCTTTCGGATCTTCCTGTAAAACATCCTGTAGAACCCCTGCAGACTTCCTGTAGAAGCTCACGAGAGTAGTTTTTTGAGATCTAATCGCCATGAAACTCTCTGGAAGGGTGCTAGGGACCCCTTAGTCTCTCTTCTCACCTTCCCAACCTCCTGCAAGTGCCCACTCCATTTCCTTTCACCAATCAACCTCTGCACAGTAAAAAACAGTTAAAGCACATGCATAATAATTCTGCCAACTTACTCAAAAATACAAAAATATGCTTTTTCCAGATTTTACTTCAGAAGTAGCTTATTCACATGCATTTTACCTTTCTAAGAGTCAATGGCATCCATTTCAGCAGCTTTCATCTCTTTTCTTGCACCAGTAGGGTTAGTTGGTAAAACTAGGGTTTGCTAGCGTTTGCATTTTCTTTAAGCTTTCAGCTTCTTTCTGCAAGTAGATTAGCCTCTTTTAAGTTAGCTTTCATCCATGATAGTTAAAATCTTCTTCTAAGAACTCATAGAAGTTGGCTTAAGCTCCTAGTGAACTTGTGCCAGCTGATCAAGTGACAACCTGTAGTAAGAGCTAGTACTTGTGCATATAGCACCGTCGCTTCCAAGTTTGTTACGAACTACCGGGTTGATAAAAGTAAAGAAGGGAGTCCCAGGTGTTACAACATCATTGCTGTAATACTGGAGCCCACCATGTACTTGTTTTAAATGGATGCGATAATGCACAAATTTGTGCCTACTTGGTAAGTTTGTAAACTACCACCATGATGACACTCTTTCCTTCAGACTTGGTAAACCTGTGATAAAATCCATTGAAACCTCCTCCCAACGTTGAATTGGAATGGATAAATGTTGTAATAGACCTGGGGTCTTAATTGTTTTAACTTTATTTTGTTGGCAAACCAAACATTTCTCCACAAACTTTTGAATATCCGATTTAAAGCCATCCCAGAAAAATTCCTTCTTAACCCTGTGGTAAGTTTTTAAAAATCATGAGTGTCCTCCTAAGGGAGAGGTGTGAAATTCCATAAAGAATCTTTTGTTTGAGTTGGGAATTATTACATAGTTATAAGTGATATTTGTACCATAACGAATCATTTTTCTAGTTAAATGTATCAGATGTACCGTGATTTTGTTTTAACTTTTGAATAAGTGCCCACACTTCTTCGTCATTTTTCCATTCATCCCTTGCTTCGTTTATCCAATTTGGTTGGATAATAGAAATGGCACAAAGCAATGTTTCCACATCCTCATCCTTTCTTGAGAGTGCATCTGCCATAACATTTTTCTTCCTTTTTTTGTAGATGATTTCAAACTCATAACCCAACATCTTTGTGACCCATATTTGCTTCTCTTCTAAAGATAATATTTGTTCTAAACATTATTTAAGACTATCATGATTCATTTTTACCTTGAAGTGTCTTCCCATTAGGGAGGGTCGCCATTTCTTAAGTTCATGTAGTATTGCCAATATTTCCTTCTCATAAATAGCTTTGTGTAAATACTTTCCTTTGATCGGACGAATTTCAAAATAAATGGGTCTTTCTTCTTGCATTAAAACAACATCAATTCCATTTCCTGAGGCATTACATTCCACAATAAATGTTTTGTAAAGTCTGGCTGGCGTAGCTAAGGTCAGTTCTTGGCACATTGCCTCTTTAATATGTTCAAAGGCTTTCGTTTCTTCTGGAGTCCACGAAAATGCATCTTTCTTCAATAATGTTGTTATAGGTGCTGTTATTCTCCCATAATTATTAACAAACTTGTGATAATACCTTGTCAACCGGAGAAATCCTCGTAGATGTTTTATGGATGTGGGGATTTTCCATTCCTTAATGGATTTAATTTTGCTAGGGTCTACCTTAACACCTTCGTGAGATACAATATGACATGATTTTCCACCTCTTGTACTCCAAAGAAACATTTGGAGATTTTTGCATATAATTGTTTCTCCTCCAATAGTTTGAGCACCCTGTCAACATGTTGAACATGATCCTTCCAAGACTTGTTGTAGATTAGTATATCATCAAAAAACAATAACACAAATTTTCTAAGGAAGGGTTTGAAAATGAAATTCATCAAATCTTGAAATGTAGAAGGTGCATTGGTAAGGCCAAACGGCATGACCAAAAATTCATAATGACCCCCATGAGTTCTAAACGCTATTTTCGGAATGTCTTCAGTCTTCATTATGATTTGATGATATCCTAAACGAAGATCCAACTTGGTGAAGTAAATTGATCCAATAATTCATCAATGACATGAATGGTAAATTTATCTTTAATAGTGAGCTTGTTGAGCTCCCTATAATCCGGACACATGTGCCATGACCCATCCTTCTTATGCACTAATACTACTGGAGTAGAGAAAGAAATTTTAATAGGTTGAATTATACCAGCCTCTAGCATTTCTGCAACAATACGTTCAATTTAACTCTTTTGGGGATAGGGATATCTGTACGGCCTGATGTTTGGAGGAAAATTTCTTGGAAACAAATGAATAGCATGATCATGATCATGAATTGGTGGGAGGCCTTTGGGAGTCTCAAATACCTTGGAATGATTATCCAAGACTTTTTGGAGGTCTGGAGAAATAGATGATTTCAATGTGGGAACCTCTAGCGAACATAATTGTGAAACTATGCTTCATTTTTCTTTCTTTAGAAGCTTTGGCATTTCGTTAGAGCTGATTATCTTTCCCAGTTTCCCTACGATACCCCTTAATTCAACTTCCTTTCCTTCTGAAGAAAATTTCATGAAAAGCTCTTGAAAATTAAAAGCTATTGTACCCAAGGATTGTAGCCATTGGACTCCTAGTACAACATCAACACCACCCATTGGAATGGAAAACATTGGGCTATTCAATACATATTCTCCCATGGATAGCTTGATATTATGGCACTTTACAGAGAAATTTATGGTTCCTCCACTTGGAACGATCACTTGACACTCTGGTGCTGGATATAGGAAGCAATTCAATTCCTTGGCTATCTTACAATGAATAAAATTATGGGTACTACCCGAATCAATCAACACTATTACCTTTTTCTTCTTGATATGTCATTCTATCTTGATAATTTGAGGAGTGGTAATTCTGACCAATGCATTACAAGATATGGTCGGATTCATTTCTTCTTTCTCTAGGGTTTGTTCCTGGTGTATATCCTCTTATTTTGATGTTTCCTGTTCCTTTTCTTCCTCCTCTTCACAATCTATGTAAAATAATTTCTTCTCAGCACACTTATGACCTTTAGTGTATTTGCTATCACAACTGTAACAAAACCCTGTTGCTCCTTTTTATTCCAATTGTTGTGGTGTTAACCTTGTAGGTTGTGGAAGGCTAGGAGCAACACCACTTCCATATTAATAGTTGTGAGTGATAGGCTTCCTTGTTTCCATAATTTTTCTTGCCAAGCTGAATGCCTTCTCCAATGAATCAGGTTCCAAAAGGTGAACCTCATGTTGGATGTGTTATCACTCAAATTTTCCCAGAAGTTGTAAGAAGGGGAAAGGGGTCCGAGGTAACCACAAACCAATCTTTTAGATATAGAATCTAGCCAATCTATATCCAGAGAGGGCTCTCTCTTTAAGGTTTAGCTTTGTTTTGGAAAGGTTTTAGGCTAGTTGTGAAGTTTAGGAGTTTTGTTTGAGTTTGGGTGGTAAGATTCAATAGAAAAGGGGTAAAACTGAGTAGCTTAGTCCATTTGGCTGATGGAGTCAAAGAAGATGGCTTAACTGGATTTGGTTTCTTAACAAAAGATGGTTTCACAGGGCAAGATGGTCAAACAGGGAACAAATAACAACTTGGAATAGATGGAATGGGCTTAAAATCGGTGAAGGGCAGTTAAGAATCCTTTAGCATATTTAAAGAGGGAACTTGAGTGATTACTACTAAAGAGAAGTTAAGTATTCTTTAATAAATAATCAAAATGAAATAACTAGAAAACATGAGCAATTAAGATTTCACTATTTATACTAATTCAGAAGAAAACATAGAGAATAATAACGACTGAAAACAGAGTGCAATCAAGAAAATTCTGGATTATTCTTTTTCGTTTATCATTCAGATGTGAAACATAGATGATATAATAAACAAGGAAAACTTTAAAACATAAGGTATAGAGGACTTATTGATCTGGTGTTTGCTTCAAGAAATCTGTGAAAAGTCATTTGCTTCAATTCTTTATCCAACAAGCCATGCAAACGTTGGTCCTATCAGCAATTTATTCCAAAATAATCAATATTACATCATTGTCTAAGAATCCACCTAAAATACTTCAAATGGAGAAGTATTTATACTAATTGTAAACTGAAATATCTTGAAAAAATATCAAGATTAGTTTCACTAATATCTCCAACTATTTACATTAATAGAGCTTTAATAAAGGAAATTCCAAAATAATGAATCTATTTGGCACTATGTTTATGGATTTATGGTGAAAAATAAGAGAAAGTCGAATTTTGTAGCAAGTCTTAGTTGATGATGAGGCATCCCAGTCACTAACTGCATCCTTCCTTTGTGCATTTTGCCCCAGAAATTCTGCAAACTTAGGGTCCAATGATACGCTTGTATATCTCAATCTGTGATAGATACGTAAAAAGTGAAAGAGGTTTTTATAGATAAGAATGTTTTTGAGATAAGTCTCTTTCAGTTTCCCCAAATTCATCTCTAGCTATTCACAATATTCTCTCCAAAAAGATGTAAAAAAAGGGACTTTGCACAAACTGAAAAATAGGCTATGAAGACATGCACTTATCTCCCTCTTGGTAATATCTATGTAAAACGTGAGATAGGTTTTTGTATATTGGCCTACTAGGAACAAAAACCTCCTCCAGTTTCTCGAAATACTTCTTGGATTGGCCACAATAGTTTATGCAAAACTATGACTTAAACAGGAAATTTCTGAAGAATGTACCATTTTTGCTCTAATTGTTGGTATTATGATTCTGGTTTGGCTCTATGGTATAGGTGTTGTACTTGATGGAAACTCTCTCAAGTGGCAAAACACTGTTCAAGCTCTCAAAATGATTGAAAATAAGAGGTTCGCAGGTGCATCATTCAAAAGGTGCGAACCCGCAGGTTCACCGTCCAGTAAGTGCGGACATACCTGCAGGTTCTCCGTTCAGAAGGTGTGGTCCCCTAGTTCACTCACTCCAATGCAGAGAAGCACGCTCACGTGGGGTTTCTTATGTTTGAACCTTAGTATTTAGCTCGTCGATTCATGATTCTATGGTTTTGGCCCGTGGTATAGTATCTAAATTATTGAACCCCGGTTTGGATCCCTTGTATTGGTTTTCGATGGTTTTGTCCCATGGTGTGAATAAGGGCTTGACTATAAAAAGGAAAGGAGATCACTTGGCTAGGCACTCGTGAAATTTGAATATCTTAAGATCTAAAATTTTGGGTGATTGGTTTTAAAAGCTAGATCTAAATCAAGGTGAAAACTTAAGGCGAATCTATTGATAAGTCGTGATCTCTCGGGCGCATGACCAGATCTGTGGATCTGACTGTATGGGGCACATTGGAGGACTGTTAATTTGGACCTAATCAGAGGTTTTCAGGCGATCCACGGCGTGAGTGCGGGGGGTACGCAGTGCAGGAGAAGGTGCAATGTGGGGATCCGCAGCGCAACAGAAGGCACAGTGCGAGGTACGCAGATCAGAATAAGGCACAATGCGGAGGTACGCTGGGAAAAAGAAGAACCAGTTGCAGAGGTACGCTATCAGGCAGAGAGTGCAGGTGCGGATCTGAGTAGAGGTACGCAGGGCAGCAAAACGAGTGGATGCAGAGATACGCAGAGCAGAAGATCGACCAGGTGCGGATCTGCGCAGTTTAGACACAGAAGAGCTGCGGATATTTGTAGGCCTCTATTGGTGAAGTTGCGGACCTATCTTGAAACATTTGTTGGTTGTCTTTTATCTATTGCTGCAGAGTTCTGGGTTTAGATTTCTGGTATTACTTTTCTGTTTACAACATTTTGAGAAGTTGGGTGATTCATTGGTTGATTATATAAGGAGATTGGGTGATTTTCATGTACTTGATGATTATTTGATCTTCTTGGATCCAATCTGAAAATTAATGAAACGTGGTCCTTAAAGAAGAAAAAGAGCAAAGGGGGTTGTAGCTCCCTTCCAGGAGAGACTGGAAAACGAGAAAGAGTTGTAGCTCTCTGCAGGTTGCAGCCTGCGTACTGGTAAAGGACTGCACCAGTACAAAATCCTTGTAAAAGAAGTTTCTAATTGAAAGAAGATAGAGACATATTGCAGCAAGTGGTTTTCACCCACATTGGGTTTCCACCTTATATATGGTGTTCTTTAGTATGCTTATCTATTTTTTGTTCTTGTTCATGGTACTGACATACAAATTAATGATCAATATCTGAAGAATAAATTAAAGTATAAATCTGGAAGGTATATTGAAAAGAATTTGATAATACTGATTCACCCTCCCTCTCAGTATTATTTCCAACACTAATTTCATCTTTTAACCTTAAACTTCTTTTGACTATTTTTCACTTTTACTTTGGATAAAATTCATTGTAGTTGGTGAAAGTGTTTTCATCTTTGTTTGACCCTTAATGTCTTCATGTTTACTTTTACTGTTTACTTTTTACTTTTTACTTTTACCGCTCTGTTATTTCATCTGTCTTCACTTTGACATGAATTTGTATGCTATGCTTTGTAACTGTCTTCCCTGCTGTTTATCCTTATGCTAGCTAATTTACTTGACTTGGTCTTCAATCTGATATTCTTTAACCCTGATACACTTTGATTATTCTTTACTGTGTCCTTTTACCTTCACTGTATATTTTAGTTTTTTACTATCTATTTCAACAGTAAATCCTTTTAATTCCATGTTTCCTATACTTGTCTTTCAACTGTATGTTTTATCTTCCATCTCTATTTGAATAGATTTAATAACAATCTTGGAGTAAACAGGTCTTATGACTAGTATTAAGACTGTTTATCCAAGGCTGTAGTCTTCTGATCACCTGTAAAACAAAACAAATTGTTAAGAAAACATTGGTTTGCAGGGGAGGTCGAAAAGGTTTCATTTGAGCTTGAAAGGTTTGTGGAGTGAGTCCAGAATTCTTTTCGAGAGGTGAACCATGCTCGAATCGGTTAACAGAGGCTTCAGGTGGCGCAGATGGGTTACATAGGGTTTTATTGCACAATCAGGTGAAAAACAAGCAAAACTGGGGTTTTTGTATTTAAACGGGTAAATGGTTGATATCGGCAGGCGAATGACAATTGGCGGCAACTAAATGATGAGACGTTTTGTCGTTTAGTGGAAGGCGGTGAGTGGTTTATATCGCACCGCTTATGGATGGGGGTGGTATTTGGGGTCATCCGCGCGATACCATACAATGAGTGACGCATGGTGAGAGTATTGTTTGCAAAACCGCTTCACAATCGCGTGCTAACATTTGGTCGCGAAGGGCCATGCAATATGAACGATAGCCGTTGGATGTGGGGGGCTTGATCAGACGGCTATCAGGGAGGCGAGATGACGGGAGTTTAATGAGGGCGGGCGCAACACGATTAAAGATTTTTTAATTATATCGGGAGCAACGGGATTGGTTGGGAAAGTTATTAATTAACCGTGGGGGTTAATTAATCCTTATTTAATGTGGCGGGGGTCGGGGCTCTTAATTAGTTACAAATTAACTAATTACTCCCCATTAAAGATGTATTATGGTTATATTTAACTAAAGGGGTGGGATATTAAGATTTCGGGGTTTTTACATAGTTAAAGTAATACGGGAATGGGTAAATTTTTATAGGGAAATTAAATAACATAATAACATTAGTCGTTAATATGACCAAATGAATGGAAAAAGTGGTAAGTTGAAAAATTTTTCATGTGTATATTTAAGACATAGGCTAAGTGCAGATGATGGTTTCATGTTGATAGAATGTTTTTAATTTTCCTAAGAAAAATAGGATTTTACTTAGGAAAAGCTTTATAAAGGGAATGAGTGACTCTATGAAGGGGTGAATATTAATGAAGGGGATTTAAGTGCTTTAGGTATTTCAAATTATTGGACTGAGGGTCCGGTCTCTCCAAAAGACAGAGAAATGCTCTGAGCCCCCTTAACTTGTTTATAGGTACCTTTAGTACTTAGGGGAAATTAGTGATTTTTTTGGGAAAAATGGAGTAAGGAAGTTAATTAGTTTGACTTTGTCTCCTTAATGTGTTGTCTCCAATGTGGGTTGTGCTTTGTCCAAGTGATGAAAACAAAAGATTTAAGCATTAAATTTAACCATTCACCACACATTTATTCTGCAACCACCATCTACTTACCCTAGCTACTTTATCCTATCATTTTTACTTCTTTATTAGGGTGGACTTAAACTGGAAAACCCTTATCATACTTTCTTTTCTTTTACATAGCGATACCTATCTAAATCTAAACTTATTACATCCAAGGGCTCAGATTAAACTGTTGAGCTCATTTTATTTACTCTACCTATCTACTTATCTGCCAAGATTACATTGTTTGGTCAGATCTTTATTCTCTAGTTCTACAACATGAAATTGAAATATGAACTAACCAAGCTTAAGCTGTTTGACTATTCATAAATTGTGGCATAAGTGACAAACTGCACACAATTGTTTATTTTACAACAATAAAAAGTAGTGGCATTTAGACTTGCACACTTTCCTTGGTCTTTCTTTTTGTTGGGGTTCATTTTCTCTCTTTTTTTGACCATCTTTATTCTTTTTACCCTTTGATTTTTCTTTTAGGGTATACCCTCTTTACATTTTTTGATTTTTTTATTTTTTTGATTTTTTGACAATATGGAAAACCTTTGCAACAAGGAAAGGTATGAACATATTACATAGCTCATCAAGTCAATCATGAAATATGACACCTATTGGTATAGAAGCATAGCACTCGCTCCACTTGGGGATGGATTTTCCTAGTGGAAAGTCAAGAACAACAGGTCAGATGGCCTCCGAATGATTTTGGATAAACTATGGAATCTTCTTCTGCTTGTTTGATCAGGTGCTCATGTCTTAAATGTCGTAAAATGCTCAAAATTTAAAGTGCTTAGAACTGGTTCAAAGTTGAATGACTGAAAAGTGCTCGTCTTCCCGATTCTGGCGCTGCAAACGGTTCAAAAAACGGTCGCCGTATGAGGAAGTTATGGCAAAAAGAAGAATTTGTCCATAACATTAGAAATTTTAATTTTTCAAAAAAAAATTAAAAAAGGAATATTCCGCCTGGCATGAAATCCGAGGCAACCACCAAACAATAAATGTAACTGCAGTTAAGTTGGCGGAATTTTGGCAGGAGCGCCAAATTTGGCGGACTCGTCATAATTGGCGGAGCTATCTGGAGTTAACTAAAGTTAGCTGGAGTTTTTCTAGGGGCAAACTAGAGAAACTTTAAATGGCCATAACTTTGGCTAGGAAAGTCGGTTTTGGATGATTTTTTTTTTTTTGGGTATTTTCGACCTTTTGAAGCCATTGGTGCAGGTCTTATAGCCATCTGAGGTTATTTGCAGAGGTTTGGAGCCGTGAAAGTTCAAGGAGTCACCAGGGCCCAGTTTTGTGAAGACTGGATAGGGTTGCAGGTATCCATTGGAGGTGATCCAATAGTCAATCCTGAAGGATTCAAGTGTTATGAATCCATTTTTACCATCTATTTCTCCTGTAGATGCTTCTATTTAGCTGTATTTTCAATTTGAGCATTTAATAAAAACAAGGACAAGCCCGGTTGGGAGCTTTGGACCCAGCAGACGTAGCCCTGGAGGGGGTGAACTGCTTTATCAACTTCTTTTGCATTTGTGGTTGATTTATTTTGCAGATCAAATTCATTTTAATGTGTTAAACAGTAAAAGGAAATAACTCTGCTATGCTTAAATGGGTCATGAACAGCTGAAAATTTCATGTGTTTTCTTTCTGCAAGACATGGAAATCTTTTAAACATGTTTAATTCTGAATTGAATACCTTGCAAACAAATTTCAAGTAGTTTCAAATTCAGATCAAGTTGGTATCAGAGCTCAGGGTTTTGTCCAAAGATCTTCTAACTGTCTTGCAAAGTATTGATGCTTACCAGGTTGAAACTTAAAAGAGGGGAAGGACAGTTGACTAGAGAACGAGAGAATCCTCAGTCAAGGAAGGCCAAAGAGCCATCACCTCCACCTTCAATTTCACCCTCAAGAGTCTCAGCAGAAGCTTCAAGGATGTCTGAACATGAGGGAGAAATTCCTACAGAGACAGATCCAAGAGAAGAAGAAAGAGTCTTTAGAAAGGCTTTCTTGGACCTCACTGAAATGGTGAGGATATTGTACCAAGAAAGAAATGAGAAATTGGCTGGAGAAGGGTCCAAACATCCACATGAAGGAGAGGGCTCTTCAGGAGGTAAGAAGGATGATGATCATTCCAAGAAAGGACATGGAGGAAATGGTGATCCACCACCCCCATCTTCACCTTCTTCCTCTTCATCCTCGTCTTCTTCTGTTCATAAGCATAGATCCTCTGGAAAAAGTCATTTTTTGAAGCTTGATGTAAAATTTGAATTACCTATGTTTAATGGTGAAGTGAATGCAGAAAAGCTTGACAACTGGATTAGGCAGTTGGAAGTTTACTTGAGGATCCAGAATATGCATGATGATGCCACAAAGATTCAGTTGGCTTCTTTCAGAATGGATTGAGCAGCATTGGTCTGGTGGGAGGCCAAGACTAAAGAGGAGATCAAGAAATTTGGTAAGGTTACCTTAACATGGCCTGAATTTCTGTTAGCCATTAAAAAACAGTTTTATCCTCTTGCTCACATGCAGAAGGCCATTATGAATTGGCAAAATTTCAGACAACTTAAGGGTCAGAGTGTCCAAGACTACACCCAAGAATTCAGGAGAAGAACTCTCTTGTTAGGGGTAGATTTGCAGACCCAGGAAACCTTGCTGAAATACATTGGTGGCTTACATAGCTACCTTAGACACACCATCTTGATGTTTAACCCTACTAGCCTGGATGAGGTTTGTGTCTAAGCTACCCATTTATAGGCAAGGGGAAAAAACACATTTGTAGAGGGTAGAAACAAGCCCCCCAAGGGGAAAAACAAAGAGAAAACCTCCAAGGGAAAGGGCAAAAAGAATGCATATGTCAAACAGGAGAGTGATAAAGTGATCTGTAAACACTGTTCTAAACCAGGTCATGAGGAGAAAAATTGTTGGAAATTATATCCTGAAAAAAGACCTCAATTTAACAAATCCAAAGGGAAACAAAAAACTGTTGCTACTACATCTACACCACAAGATTTAGGGGAAGACTCAGGTGATGAAACCAAAATTACAGCCATGGGTTTGAAAAACTTGAAGGAAAAAGAAATTGAAACTCAAGCCAGCACTAGTACCTCAAACTGCCATGTACAAGCTCCTAATGAGGAAGAAAGAATTGAACTGTTTCATGTGAGGGTGATTTCAAAACATACTAAAATTGACACACTTTTTGATAGTGGGTCACAAGCAAACCTTATATCAGAGGACTTGGTCAAGCAGCTTAAACTTGAGACCGTTCCACATCCGAAGCCATATCCACTTGGATGGATTTGCAAGGATGCAAATTTACAAGTTTCAAGAAAGTGCACATTGCGCTTTGCAATTACTGCACATTTTATTGATACAGTTGAACTTGATGTGGTACCTTTTGATATAGCAGGAATTGTTTTGGGAAGTCCTTACTTGTTTGACAGGAAAGCTATCTTTCATCGCCATGAAAACAAATATCATCTGTTCAAAGATGGCAAGGAGTTCATTGTTAGAGCTCATCGCAAGAAGACATCAACCTCTCTCATCTAAATCTTGTCGGTCATGCACTCTCCCTCATCATCACCTATTTATTCACCAGATCCCATCTCTGACTTCTTCAATTAATTCTCATCCTGATGATGAACCACAGAGGCTGGTTCGAAACGTCGATGCACTCAAACAATAGATGCGATGAATCCGGAAGATACAACTACACAAAAGACAAATATAGTGATGGTGAATGCAGGACAGATAAAAAGGCTGGTCAATTCAAGTAAGAATTTTGTTCTTCTTATGATTAAGCCCAAGGTTGATGTGAATCATGAGTCATTTGACAATTGTGATCCAAAACTTAAATCAGATCTGTATGATGTAGTTGATGCATATCATGAGATGTTTCAGGAGCCAACAGGTTTGCCTCCTAAGAGGGAGATTCAGCATGAAATCCATTTGCATCCAGATTGTCCTCTTCCAAACATAGGCATGTACCGCATGTCTATTATGGAGAATGCTGAAATAAAGAAGCAAATCAAGGACTTGTTGGACAAGGGTTTCATAAGGCCAAGTACTTCGCCATGTGGGTCACCGATTGTATTAATTCCAAGGAAAGATGGCACTTGGCGTATGTGTGTTGATTTCAGGGTCTTGAACAAGATAACGGTAAAGAATCGTTACCCACTCCCAAGGATAGATGATTTGCTAGACCAACTGAAAGATGCTCGATATTTCACTAAGCTAGACTTGCGCAGTGGATATCATCAAGTAAGAATTGAAGAAAGCGACATTTGGAAGACAGCCTTTAAAACCAAACAAGGACTCTTTGAGTGGCTTGTGATGCCGTTTGGTTTGTGCAATGCACCTGCAACTTTCATGCGGGTAATGGATGATGTCTTGCGTCCTTTTCTTGATGATTTCATTATTGTCTACTTAGATGACATCTTAATTTTCATCAAGTCTAGAGAAGATCATGTCATGCATGTTAGAAAAGTACTTGATGTTTTGAAGAAGAATCAGTTATTCTTAAAATGTCAAAGTGTGAATTTGGAAAGACTTCTTTGGTTTATTTGGGTCACATAGTAGGAGGAGGTGCTTTGAGAATTGATCCTGCTAATATTGAGGCTATTGTGAAGTGGCCTACTCCAAAATCCATAACAGGGTAAGAAGTTTTTTGGGTGCAGCTCAATATTGGAGGAAGTTTATCTCTAACTTCTCTTCTATAGCAGCTCCTATGCATGCAGTGACAAGTGTGAAGCATGCTTTCCAATGGGGAGGCAAGCAGCAAAAAGCTTTCGAATATTTGAAAGAGAAGATTAGTTCAGCTCCAGTCCTTGCATTACCGGATTTGAGACAACCATTTGAGATACAAACTAATGCTAGTGATTATGCTATGGGTGCAGTTCTTCTACAGCATGGTAAGCCTATTGCTTTTCATTCTGAAACTTTTAATGGTGCTGTTGTAAATTATCCTACATATGATAAGGAGTTGTATGCGTTGGTACAAAGCGTCAAAAAGTGGAAACACTACTTGATGGGCAAAGAAACTGTTATACATACCGACCATCATCCCTTACAGTACTTGCAATCACAAAGCAAGTTACAACAATCACGACACTTCAGATGGATGGGCTTCTTGCAACAGTTCCATTTGGTAATAAGGTATAAGAAAGGTACTTTGAATAAGGTTGCTGATATGCTTTCAAGGCCTATTATTGGTGCTGTTACTTTACTTAAGAATGCTTCCATTGTACATGATAGTTACATAGAACAATATGCATCTGATGATGACTTTAAAGATGTGTATGCTAACTTGAGTAAAGGGAATCATGTAGAGGAAAATGACTATCACATGCATAACAATTTGATGTTTCATTTGGGAAAGTTGTGTATACCACAGGGGGAGAGGATCAATGTCATAAGAGAAGCTCATTCTTCTCTTATTGCTGGCCATTTTGGTGTGAGCAAAACAATTGCACATCTACAGAGGTATTGCTATTGGCCTCGCATGGTAGATTCTGTTTCAAGGTTCATAAGAGGTTGTTCATTATGTGCTACAAGCAAGCCTAGCAACAGGAAGCTTGGTTTGTATACTCCTTTGCCGATACCTTCTAGACCATGGGAGAGCATCTCTATGGATTTTGTAGGAGGTTTGCCAAAATCTCGAAAGCAGCATGATTATTTATATGTAGTAGTTGATCATTTCAGCAAAATGTGTATACTTATGCCTTGTAAGAAAACTATAACTGCTGAACAAACTGCTGAATTATTTTTTCATCATGTATGGATTCACTTTGGTTTGCCTACTTCCATTATTAGTGACAGGGATTCCAGATTTGTGGGGAATTTTTGGTCCAACCTATGGGAGATGATGGACACAAAGTTGAAGAAAAGTACTGCTTTCCATTCGCAAACAGATGGACAAACCGAAGTTTTGAACAGAACCATTGTGCACCTCTTGAGAGGTTATTGCAGCAAGCATCCCAAGCTTTGGGATGAACATTTGCACTACATACAACATGCTTACAATTGTGCCAAGCACTCTTCCACAAACACCTCACCGTTTGAAGCTTGTTTTGGTTACTTGCCAAAATCACCTCTTGATTTCATTCTTGAGAAAGATGTCGCCATTGAGGGACATAGTGACATTGATAAAGCTCATTCATTCATTGAAAGAATTCAGCAAATACATCAGCAAATTCAAGAACAGCTTGAGAGGAGTCAAGGCAAGTACAAGGAAAGACATGACAAGCATAGAGTCGATCACAAGTTTCAAGAAGGGGATGAGGTATGGCTGTACATTAGTAAGGAAAGGATGCAAGGAGAAGGTAAAAAGCTGAAGCCTATTCGTTATGGTCCATTCAAAATCCTCAAGAAGGTTGGAAATAATGCTTTTCAATTAGATTTTCCTTCCTACATGCAAATGTATTCTGTTGTCAATGTGGAGAACTTACGTTCGTATGAACCTCCTTTGATTTCTAATCATGAAAATTTTGTTCAGCTGCCATCTATAGAAGATTTCTCGCCAGAATTCTTAGATGAGTTGAAAGAAGATACAATCCTTGACAGAAGGACACGCACTTCAAGGAGAGGCAGTGTAGATTATGTTCGGGTTGGTTTCAAAGGAAGCAAACCGAACAAGGAAAAGTGGGTGGAGGTGGACAGAGTGAGGGATTTGTACCCTCACCTCTTTAACAGGTAGTTGAAGGCTTTTGGGGTCCAAAAGCTTCTTAATGGGGAGGCGTGATCAGGTGCTCATGTCCTAAGTGTCGTAAAATTCTCAAAATTTAAAGTGCTTAGAACTGGTTCAAAGTTGAATGAATAGAAAGTGCTCGTCTTCCCGATTCCGGCACCGTAAACGGTTCGAAAAACGGTCGCTGTATGAGGAAGTTATGGCAAAAAGAAGAATTTGTCCATAACATTAGAAATTTTAATTTTTCAAAAAAAAATTAAAAAAGGAATATTCTGCCTGGCACGAAATCCGAGGCAACCACCAAACAATAAATGTAACTGCAGTTAAGTTGGCGGAATTTTGGCAGGAGCGCAAAATTTGGCGGACCCGCCATAATTGGTGGAGCTATCTAGAGTTAACTAAAGTTAGCTGGAGTTTTTCTAGGGGCAAACTAGAGAAACTTTAAATGGCCATAACTTTGGCTAGGAAAGTTGGTTTTTGACAATTTTTTTTTTGGGTATTTTCGACCTTCTGAAGCCATTGTTGCAGGTCTTACAGCCATCTGAGGTCATTTGCAGAGGTTTTGGAGCCGTGAAAGTTCTAGGAGTCACCAGGGCCCAGTTTTGTGAAGACTGGATAGGGTTGCAGGTATCCATTGGAGGTGATCCAATAGTCAATCCTGAAGGATTCAAGTGTTCTGAATCCATTTTTACCATCTATTTCTCCTGTAGATGCTTCTATTCAGCTGTATTTTCAATTTGAGAATTTAATAAAAACAAGGATAAGCCCGATTGGGAGCTTTGGACCCAGCAGACGTAGCCCTGGAGGGGGTGAACTGCTTTATCAACTTCTTTTGCATTTGTGGTTGATTTATTTTGCAGATCAAATTCGTTTTAATGTGTTAAACAGTAAAAGGAAATAACTCTGCTATGCTTAAATGGGTCATGAACAACTGAAAATTTCATGTGTTTTCTTTCTGCAAGACATGGAAATCTTTTAAACATGTTTAATTCTGAATTGAATACCTTGCAAACAAATTTCAAGTAGTTTCAAGTTCAGATCATTTTTGCTTTATTGTATGTATGACAATGACACTTCTGAAGCTTAGGGCCTTCTCTTTGGGCTTCAACTTCACAATTTTACCATCCAATGAACACTTAAACATTTATCCTTTCTTCTTGAATCCCACTTGAGCACCTTGTCACTTAGGTAGGAACTTTTAGCTGTGTTCCTTTTATCAAAATTATTTTTAACCTTTTCCTGCACAACTTGAGATCTGACCTGAAACTAAAAGGTGCTGCAACCTTCAAACCAAATTAGTAACTCATCGCGATCTTAGGGCCTTTTGATTGGATTCAAATCTTTAAGGATTTATTTCATAATCTATTAAAAACTGAATTAAATCAAACTGAAATCCTACCTACTTACTCTAATCAGCTTTCTGACTGTTGGTTAGGTAAAATGAAACAACCCCTCAAGCATCATATACATTGGTGACCTTTGTTGCTTGTGCTTGTTGGTGGTTAAAATTGAGATCTTGAAATCAAATATAGCTTTGTTAACCTTTGAGAAAATAAGGGAATTCCTGATCTCCTTTGTTGGATCCAGAAACTGTACAAAAGGATCTTGTAACATATATACACTATTCTTGAACTGATTCAAACAACTGTACACCTGTTGTGTATGGCCTACATGCCATGAAATTGAAATATCACTTTTATCTTTATCACCCTGCATGTTTTCAACTGCTCTTTGTGATGATATTTCTACTGATTGTAATGCCTATCTGGTGAAAACATTATCATCTTGATTTTCCCTCTCATAGTCTGTTAATGGAGAAAATTTTTGATTGCATTCATCATCTAACCTATCAGCTATTGGATCATAAAGAACTTGGAAGGATTGCTGAAACTTATTACATATAGGTTCAAATGGAACTTCATAGATTTCTACAAGCTGCTCTTCCTTTTCTTTAAAAAATTTATACCACATTTCCTTTAAAAATTGAAATGATTCAAAACAAAGAGGCAGGGAATCATCTTGGATCATTTGATTATATGTTCAAGCTTCCAAGTCTTCTTCTGCAACCTGACATTTAATGGCATTTTGGGGCTGCAAATCTAGATATGAGAAGTCTTGAATAAAGTTTTTATTGCCCTCTAGATAGTTAATATCAAGACTTGTTGACATTTGATTTCTAATTGCATGATAGTTATCTCTGATAAAATGAAATGAATCAAAACAAAATGGCAAAGCTCCTTCATTGATTTCAAAATTTTCTGCACTTTCCTCCTCATTCTCATAGCTGAAATGAACAAGTTGATCACTATTTTCAAGCTGCTGAACCTGAACTTCCTTATTCTCCAAACTAGCCTTTGATTGCTTTGTAAAGTTAGTTTGGATTTGAAAATCGTAATTATCATCATACTGATCATATTTGGGCAAATCATCAAAAGAAGTAATGTCATCAAATATACACAATAGATCAGGAGATTGCTCCTCATCATATTGCTCTTTGAATCTATCTTCATATTTATGGTAGTTGGAATTAACAAGAATTTGTTCATGGTTGTCAACCTCTTCATTTTGTGAAACAAATGTATCAAAAAATTCAACTTTCATGGTGATCTTCCGCATCATTTCCTCTGTTTTCTTTATCAAAATGTCGAGTTTTTCCTCTTTTTCTACTTTCAACTTTTCTCTTCTAATTTGCAGATTAACTTCCACATCTACTGCCATGTTCTGCATCTATTCCATTATTGAGGGGTTTCTTTCTCTTAGATGAAATTCTATTTTTGAATCAAATGCTCTTGGGTAATGCAAAAGAGCTGAATCAGGGGGAGGTCTTATATTTAATGGTATTGAATAATAGGCTTGATTAAATCTGTCTGAAAATTGTTGTATTGTTTCATCTGGATGTCTTTTTAACTGATTATATTCTTTTATGATTACGAAAAGATTGAATTTAATTATCCATCTATCAAGGAAGAGTTTGAAAAACTGCTCGAGATTTGAGATGCTTGCCTCAGGCAGGGTTTTGAACCAACTCTTGACTTTGTCTTGCAAAGAAAGAGCAAAAAGCCTAATACTAACATCCTCTTCATCTACTTCAAATAAGTTAAGATAATCTTCAAAAGCTTGACTATGTTTTTGGGTAGTGATACCATTCTCTCCACCAAACCTAGGGAGATACTTGGGATAATCGTTAGGGAAAACATGGAGTGGAGGAGGTAAAATGAGTGGTTTATATCTATCAGGAACTTTATGAGGTACTGGAATATGTACATGGATTGTATTATTAGTATTAATTTTTTGATTCTCCTTAATTGGAAAATGATCTCCATAAGAATTAGAATATTGTTGTTCAAATGTGTAAGGAGACTTTATATTTAGATTTTTTAAAAGGAAATAATAAAAATTTAATCTAAAATCATCTTTAAAATACAATATACATTGAAAAATTTTATCAATGAGAAAGAACATAATGTCTTGGATAACAATCCAAGTTAAAAGCCTGATCTTTTCACACAGTTATTTCAGGGTCATTTCTCTAGTGGAGTCTTTATTGTAGAATTGATTTGGAGTCGCCAGGTGGATGATTTTAACCATTGTGTGTCTGATCCCTGTCCACCATCATAGATTAGATCTAAACCTGTAAAACAATTCTGAAGACGAAGTTAGTTCTCTAGGAATCCAAATTTTGAGTATTTTATGATTATTTTGCTTTTTTATGAATTTTCAAAACAACTTCTATGATTTCTTTAAGAGGCTTTAGATATGAGATTTAAACTTTCTTAAAGATTTATTTGACAAGAGGAACGAATCAAGTGTTTGAAACCGAATGTTCAATCCATAAACTAGATCGAAGATAGACTGAAGCAGCATTCATTTACTTGTGCAATTGCAAAGCAAGAGCAGTTCAAAGGCTACCTGGCTAACTTCAAGCTCCGTCTGTAGTTTATAAAGTAAACAATAGTAGCAAACAAATTATTCAGATCCCCAACGGAGTCGCCACTGTGTTATCACTCAGATTTTCCCAGAAGTTGTAAGAAGGGGAAAGGGGTCTGAGGTAACCACAAACCAATCTTTTAGATATAGAATCTAGCCAATCTGTATCTAGAGAGGGCTCTCTCTTTAAGGTTTAGCTTTGTTTTGGAAAGGTTTTAGGCTAGTTGTGAAGTTTAGGAGTTTTGTTTGAGTTTGGGTGGTGAGATTCAATAGCAAAGGGGTAAAACTGAGTAGCTTAGTCCATTGGGCTGATGGAGTCAAAGAAGATGGCTTAACTAGATTTGGTTTCTTAACAAAAGATGGTTTCACAGGGCAATATGGTCAAACAGGGAACAAATAACAACTTGGAATAGAAGGAATGGGCTTAAAATTGGTGAAGGGCAGTTAAGAATCCTTTAGCATATTTAAAGAGGGAACTTGAGTGATTACTACTAAAGAGCAGTTAAGTATTCTTTAATAAATAATCAAAATGAAAGAACTAGAAAACATGAGCAATTAAGATTTCACTGTTTATACTAATTCAGAAGAAAACATAGAGAATAATAACGACTGAAAACAGAGTGCAATCAAACAAATTCTGGATTATTCTTTTTCGTTTATCATTCAGATGTAAAACATAGATGATATAATAAACAAAAACTTTAAAACATAAGATATAGAGGACTTATTGATCCAGTGTTTGCTTCAAGAAATCTATGAAAAGTCCTTTGCTTCAATTCTTTATCCAGCAAGCCATGCAAAAGTTGGTCCTATCAGCACTTTATTCCAAAATAATCAATATTACAGAAATGTCTAAGAATCCACCTAAAATACTTCTATGAATCCACCTAAAATAATTCAAATGGAGAAGTATTTATACTAATTGTAAACTGAAATATCTTGAAAAAATATCAAGATTAGTTTCACTAATATCTCCAGCTATTTACATTAATAGAACTTTAATAAAGGAAATTCCAAACTAACGAATCTATTTGGAACTATGTTTATGGATTTATGGTGACAAAGAAGAGAAAGTCGAATTTTGTAGCAAGTCTTAGTTGATGATGAGGCATCCCAGTCACTAACTGCATCCTTCCTTTGTGCATTCTGCTCCATAAATTCTGCAAACTTAGGGTCCAATGATACGCTTGTATATCTCAATCCGTGATCGATATGTAAAAAGTGAAAGAGGTTTTTGTAGATAATAATGTTTTTGAGATAAAAATTTCTTAGTTTCCCCAAATTCATCTCCAGCTGTTCACAATATTCTCTGCAAAAAGATGTCAAAAACAGGACTTTGCACAAACTGAAAAATAGGCTGTTAAGACATGCACTTATCTCCCTCTTGGTAATATATGTGTAAAATGTGAGATAGGTTTTTGTAGATTGGCCTGCTGGGAACAAAAACCTCCTCCAGTTTCGCGAAATACTTCTTTGATTGGCCACAATAGTTTCTGCAAAACTATGACTTAAACAAGAAATTTCTGAAGAATGTACCATTTTTGCTCTAATTTCATCTTTTAACCTTAAACTTCTTTTGACTATTTTTCACTTTTACTTTGGATAAAATTCATTGTAGCTGGTGAAAGGTGTTTTCATATTTGTTTGACCCTTAATGTCTTCATGTTTACTTTTACTTTTTACTGTTTACTTTTTACTTTTACCGCTCTGTTATTTCATCTGTCTTCACTTTGACATGAATTTGTATGCTATGCTTTGTAACTGTCTTCCCTGTTGTTTATCTTTATTCTAGTTGATTTACTTGACTTTTTCTTCAATCTGATACTCTTTAACCCTGATACACTTTGACTATTCTTTACTGTGTCCTTTTACTTTCATTGTATATTTTAGTTTTTATTGTCTATTTCAACAGTAAATCCTTTTAATTCCATGTTTCCTCTACTTGTCTTTCAACTGTATGTTTTATCTTCCATCTCTGTTTGAATAGATTTAATAAAAATATTGGAGTAAACAGGTCTTATGACTAGTATTAAGACTGTTTATCCAAGGCTGTAGTCTTCTGATCACCTGTAAAACAAAACAAATTGTTAAGAAAACATTGGTTTGCAGGGGAGGTCGAAAAGGTTTCTTTTGAGCTTGAAAGGTTTGTGGAGTGAGTCCAAAATGTTTTTCAAGAGGTGAACCATGCTCGAATCAGTTAAAAAAGGCTTCAGGTGGCGCAGATGGGTTACATAGGGCTTTATTGCATAATCAGGTGAAAAACAAGCAAAACTGGGGTTTTTGTATTTAAACGGGTAAATGGTTGATATTGGCGGGCGAATGACAATTGGCGGCAACTAAATGATGAGACGTTTTGTCGTTTACTGGAAGGTGGTGAGAGGTTTATATTGCACCGCTTATGGAGGGGGGGTGGTATTTGGGCTCATCCGTGCGATACCATACAATGAGTGACGCGTGGCGAGGGTATTGTTTGCAAAACCGCTTCGCGATCGCGCGCTAACGTTTGGTTGCGGAGGGTCGTGTGATATGCACGATAGCCGTTGGATGTGGGGGGCTTGATCAGATGGCTATCGGGGAGGTGAGGTGACGGGAGTTTAATGAGGGCGGGCCCAACACAATTAAAGATTTTTTAATCATATTGGGAGCAACGAGATTGGTTGGGAAAGTTATTAATTAACCGTGGGGGTTAATTAATCCTTATTTAATGTGGCGGGGGTCGGGGCTCTTAATTAGTTACAGATTAACTAATTAATCCCCATTAATGATGTATTATGGTTATATTTAACCAAAGGGGTGGGATATTAAGATTTCGGATTTTTTACATAGCTAAAGTAATATGGGAATGGGTAAATTTTTATAGGGAAATTAAATAATATAATAAAATTAGTGGTTAATATGACCAAATGAATGGAAAAAGCGCTAAGTTTAAAACATTTTCATGTGTATATTTAAGACTTAGGCTAAGTGCAGATGAGGGTTTCATGTTGATAGAATGTTTTTAATTTTCCTAAGAAAAATATGATTTTACTTAGGAAAAGCTTTATAAATGGAATGAGTGACTCTATGAAGGGGTGAATATTAATGAAGGGGATTTAAGTGCTTTAGGTATTTCAAATTATTGGGCCGAGGGTCCAGTCCCTCCAAAAGTCAGAGAAATGATCTGAGCCCCCTTAACTTGTTTATAGGTACCTTTAGCACTTAGGGGAAATTAGTGAATTTTTTGGGAAAAATGGAGTAAGGAAGTTAATTAGTTTGACTTTGTCTCCTTGATGTGTTGTATCCTTGATGTGTTGTCTCCAATGTGAGTTGTGCTTTGTCCAAGTGATGAAAGCAAAAGATTTAAGCATTAAACTTAACCATTCACCACACATTTATTCTGCAACCACCATCTACTTACCCTACCTATTTTATCCTAGCATTTTTACTTCTTTATTAGGGTGCACTTAAACTGGCAAACCCTTATCATATTTTCTTTTCTTTTACATAGTGATACCTATCTAAATCTAAACTTATTACATCCAAGGGCTTAGATTAAACTGTTGAGCTCCTTTTATTCACTCTACCTATCTACTTATCTGCCAAGATTACATTGTTTGGTCAGATCTTTATTCTCTAGTTCTACAACATGAAATTGAAATATGAACTAGCCAAGCTTAAGTTGTTTGACTATTCATAAATTGTGGCATAAGTGACAAACTGCACACAATTGTTTATTCTACAACAGTAAAAAGTAGTGGCATTTAGACTTGCACACTTTCCTTGGTCTTTCTTTTTGTTGGGGTTCATTTTCTTTCATTTTTTTGACCATCTTTATTCTTTTTACCCTTTGATTTTTCTTTTAGGGTATACCCTCTTTACATTTTTTAAATTTTTTGATTTTTTGACAATATGGAAAACCTTTGCAACAAGGAAAGGTATGAACATATTACATAGCTCATCAAGTCAATCATGAAATATGACACCTATTGTTATAGGAGCATAACACTAGCTCCACTTGGGGATGGATTTTCCTGGTGGAAAATCAAGAATAGCAGGTCAAATAGCCGCCGAATGATTTTGGCTAAACTATGGGATCTTCTTCTGCTTGTTTCTTTATTGCATGTATGATAGTGACACTTCTGAAGCTTAGGGCCTTCTCTTCGGGCTTCAACTTCACAATTTTTCCATCCAATCAACACTTAAACATTTATCCTTTCTTCTTGAATCCCGCTTGAGCACCTTGTCACTTAGGTAGGAACTTTTAGCCTTGTTCCTTTTATCAAAATTATTTTTAACCTTTTCCTGCACAACTTGAGATCTGACCTGAAACTAAAAGGTGCTGCACCTTCAAACCAAATTAGTAACTCATCAAGATCTTAGGGCCTTTTGATTGGATTCAAATCTTTAAGGATTTATTTCATAATTTACTAAACATTGAATTAAATCAAACTGAAATCCTACCTACTTACTCTAATCAGCTTTCTGACTGTTGGTTAGGTAAAATGAAACAACCAATGAAACCACTAAAGCATCATATACATTGGTGACCTTTGTTGCTTGTGCTTGTTGGTGGTTAAAAGTGAGATCTTGAAATCAAATATAGCTTTGTTAACCTTTGAGAAGATAAGGAAATTCTTGATCTCCTTTGTTGGATCTAGAAACTGTACAAAAGGATCTTGTAACATATATACACTATTCTTGAACTGATTCAAACAACTGTACATCTGTTGTGTATGGTCTACATGCCATGAAACTGAAATATCACTTTTATCTTTATCACCCTGCATGTTTTCAACTACTCTTTGTGATGATATTTCTACTGATTGTAATGTCTGTATGGTGAAACCATTATCATCTTGATTTTGACTCTCATAGTCTGTTAATGGAGAAAAATTCTGATTGCATTCATCATCCAACCTATCAGCTATTGGATCATAAAGAACTTGGAAGGATTGTTGCAACTTATTACATATAGGTTCAAATGGAACTTCATAGATTTCTACAAGCTGCTCCTCCTTTTCTTTAAAATTTTTATACCACATTTCCTTTAAAAATTGAAATGATTCAAAACAAAGAGGTAGGGAATCATCTTGGATCATTTGATCATATGTTCCAGCTTCCAAGTCTTCTTCTGCAACCTGACATTCAATGGAATTTTGGGGCTGCAAATCTAGATATGAGAAGTCTTGAACAAATATTTTATTGCCCTCTAGATAGTTAATATCAAGACTTGTTGACATTTGATTTCTAATTGCATGATATTTGTCTCTGATAAACTGAAATGAATCAAAACAAAATGGTAAATCTCCTTCAGTGATTTCAAAATTTTCTGCACTTTCCTCCTCATTCTCATAGCTAAAATGAACAAGTTGATCACTATTTTCAAGCTGTTGAACCTGAACTTCCTTATTCCCCGAACTAGCCTTTGATTGCTTTGTAAAGTTAGTTTGGATTTGAAAATCATAATTATCATCATACTGATCATATTTGGGCAAATCATCAAAAGAAGTAATGTCATCAAACATACACATTAGATCAAGAGATTGCTCCTCGTCATATTGTTCTATGAATCTATCTTCATATTTATGGTAGTTGGAATTAACAAGAATTTGTTCATGGTTGTCAACCTCTTCATTTTGTGAAACAAATGTGTCAAAAAATTGAACTTTCATGGTGATCTTCTGCATCATTTCCTATGTTTTCTTTATCAAAATGTCGAGTTCCTCTTTTTCTACTTTCAACTTTTCTCTTCTAATTTGCAGATTAACTTCCACATCTACTGCCATGTTCTGCATCTATTCCATCGTTGAGGGGTTTCTTTCTCTTAGATGAAATTCTATTTTTGAATCAAATGCTCTTGTGTAATGCAAAAGAGCTGAATCAGGGGGAGGTCTTATATTTAATGGTATTGAATAATAGGCTTGATTAAATCTGTTTGAAAATTGTTGATTTGTTTCATCTGGATGTCTTTTTAACTGATTATATTCTTTTATGATTACGAGAAGATTGACTTTAATTATCCATCTATCAAGGAAGAGTTTGAGAAACTGCTCGAGATTTGAGATGCTTGCCTCAGGCAGGGTTTTGAACCAACTCTTGACTTTGTCTTGTAAAGAAAGAGCAAAAAGCCTAATACTAACATCCTCTTCATCTACTTCAAATAAGTTAAGATAATCTTCAAAAGCTTGACTATGTTTTTGGGTAGTGATACCATTCTCTCCATCAAACCTAGGGAGATACTTGGGATAATCATTAGGTAAAGCATGGAGTGTAGGAGGTAAAATGAGTGGTTTATATCTATTAGGAACTTTATGAGGTACTGGAATATGTACAGGGATTGTATGATTAGTATTAATTTTTTTATTCTCCTTAATTGGAAAATGATCTCCATAAGAATTAGAAGACTGTTGTTCAAATGTGTAAGGAGACTTTATATTTACATTTTTCAATGGGAAATAATAAAAATTTAATCTAAAATCATCTTTAATATACAATATACATTGAAAAATTTTATCAATGAGAAAGGACATAATGTCTTGGATAACAATCCAAGTTAAAAGCCTGATCTTTTCACACAGTTCTTTCAGGTTCATTTCTCCAGTGGAGTCTTTATTGTAGAATTGATTTGGAGTCGCCAGGTGGATGATTTTAACCTTTGTGTGTCTGATCCCTGTCCACCATTATAGATCAAATCTAAACCTGTAAAACAATTCTGAAGACGAAGTTAGTTCTCTAGGAATCCAAATTTTGAGTATTTTATGATTATTTTGCAGTTTTATGAATTTTTCGAAACAACTTCTATGATTTCGTTAAGAGTCTTTAGATATGAGATTTAAAATTTATTAAATATTTATTTGACAAGAGGAACTAATCAAGTGTTTGAAACCAGATGTTCAATCCATAAACTAGACCGGAGATAGACCGAAGCAGCATTCATTTACTTGTGCAATTGCAAAGCAAGAGCAGTTCAAAGGCTACCTGGCTAACTTTAGGCTTCGTCTGTAGTTTATAAAGTAAATAATAGTAGCAAACAAATTATTCAGATCCCCAACGGAGTCGCCAGTATGTTATCACTCAGATTTTCCCACAAGTTGTAAGAAAGGGAAAGGGGTCCGAGGTAACCACAAACCAATCTTTTAGATACTGAATCTAGCCAATATGTATCCAGAGAGGGCTCTCTCTTTAAGGTTTAGCTTTGTTTTGGAAAGGTTTTAGGCTAGTTGTGAAGTTTAGGAGTTTTGTTTGAGTTTGGGTGGTGAGGTTCAATAGCAAAGGGGTAAAACTGAGTAGCTTAGTCCATTGGGTTGATGGAGTCAAAGAATATGGCTTAACTGGATTTGGTTTCTTAACAAAAGATGGTTTCACAAGGCAAGATGGTCAAACAGGGAACAAATAACAACTTGGAATAGATGGAATGGGCTTAAAATTGGTGAAGGGCAGTTAAGAATCCTTCAGCATATTTAAAGAGGGAACTTGAGAGATTACTACTAAAGAGGAGTTACGTATTCTTTAATAAATAATCAAAATGAAAGAACTAGAAAACAAGAGCAATTAAGATTTCACTGTTTATACTAATTCAGAAGAAAACATAGAGAATAATAACTACTGAAAACAGATTGCAATCAAGCAAATTCTGGATTATTATTTTTCGTTTATCATTCAGATGTAAAACTTAGATGATATAATAAACAAGGAAAACTTTAAAACATAAGGTATAGAGGACTTATTGATCCGGTGTTTGCTTCAAGAAATCTGTGAAAAGTCCTTTGCTTCAATTCTTTATCCAGCAAGCCATGCAAAAGTTAGTCCTATCAGCACTTTATTCCAAAATAATCAATATTACAGCAATGTCTAAGAATCCGCCTAAAATACTTCAAATGGAGAAGTATTTATACTAATTGTAAACTGAAATATCTTGAAAAAATATCAAGATTAGTTTCACTAATATCTCCAACTATTTACATTAATAGAACTTTAATAAAGGACATTCCAAAATAATGAATCTATTTGGCACTATGTTTATGGATTTATGGTGACAAAGAAGAGAAAGTCGAATTTTGTAGCAAGTCTTAGTTGATGATGAGGCATCCCAGTCACTACCTGCATCCTTCCTTTGTGCATTCTGCTCTAGAAGTTCTGCAAGCTTAGGGTCCAATTATACGCTTGTATATCTCAATCCGTGATAGATATGTAAAAAGTGAAAGAGGTTTTTGTAGATAAGAATGTTTTTGAGATAAAATTCTCTCAGTTTCCCCACATTCATCTCCAGCTGTTCACAATATTCTCTGCAACAATATGTCAAAAACAGGACTTTGCACAAACTGGAAAATAGGCTGTGAAGACATGCTTTTATCTCCCTCTTGGTAATATCTGTGTAAACAGTGAGATAGGTTTTTGTAGATTGGCCTACTAGTAACAAAAACCTCCTCCAGTTTCTCGAAATACGTCTTGGATTGGCCACAATAGTTTCTGCAAAACTATGACTTAAACAAGAAATTTCTGAAGAATGTACCATTTTTGCTCTAATTTCATCTTTTAACCTTAAACTTCTTTTGACTATTTTTCTCTTTTACTTTGTATAAAATTAATTGTAGTTGGTGAAAGTTTTTTCATCTTTGTTTGACCCTTAATTTCTTCATGTTTACTTTTACTGTTCACTGTTTACTTTTTACTTTTTAGTTTTACCGCTCTGTTATTTCATCTGTATTCACTTTGACATGAATTTGTATGCTATGCTTTGTAACTGTCTTCCCTGCTATTTATCTTAATGCTAGCTGATTTACTTGACTTGGTCTTCAATCTGATACTCTTTAACCCTGATACACTTTGACTGTTCTTTACTGTGTCCTATTACCTTCACTATATATTCTAGTTTTTTACTGTCTATTTCAACAGTAAATCATTTTAATTCCATGTTTCCTCTGCTTGTCTTTCAACTGTATGTTTTATCTTCCATCTCTGTTTGAATAGATTTAATAAAAATCTTGGAGTAAACAGGTCTTATGACTAGTATTAAGACTGTTTATCCGAGGCTGTAGTCTTCTGATCACCTGGAAAACAAAACAAATTGTTAAGAAAACATTGGTTTGCAGGGGAGGTCGAAAAGGTTTCTTTTGAGCTTGAAAGGTTTGTGGAGTGAGTCCAGAATTCTTTTCAAGAGGTGAACCATGCTCGAATCGGTTAACAGAGGCTTCAAGTGGCGCAGATGGGTTACATAGGGTTTTATTGCACAATGAGGTGAAAAACAAGCAAAACTGGGGTTTTTGTATTTAAACGGGTAAATGGTTGATATTGGCGGGCGAATGACAATTGGCGGAAACTAAATGATGAGACGTTTTGTCGTTTAGTAGAAGGCGGTGAGCGGTTTATATCGCACCGCTTATGGGGGGATGGTATTTGGGGTCATCTGCGCGATACCATACAATGAGTGACGCGTGGCGAGAGTATTGTTTGCAAAACAGCTTCGCAATCACGTGCTAACATTTGGTCGCGAAGGGCCGTGCGATATGCACGACAACCGTTGGATGTGGGGGGCTTGATCAGACGGCTATCGGGGAGGCGAGATGACGGGAGTTTAATGAGGGCGGGCACAACACAATTATTTTTTTTTAATTATATCGGGAGCAAAGAGATTGGTTGGGAAAGTTATTAATTAACCGTGGGGGTTAATTAATCCTTATTTAATGTGGCGGGGGTCGGGGCTCTTAATTAGTTACAGATTAACTAATTAATCCCAATTAAGGATGTATTATGGTTATATTTAACCAAAGGGGTGGGATATTAAGATTTCGGGGTTTTTACATAGCTAAAGTAATACATGAATGGGTAAATTTTTATAGGGAAATTAAATAACATAATAACATTAGTGGTTAATATGACCAAATGAATGGAAAAAGCGCTAAGTTTAAAACATTTTCATGTGTATATTTAAGACTTAGGCTAAGTGCAGATGATGGTTTCATGTTGATAGAATGTTTTAATTTTCCTAAGAAAAATAGGATTTTACTTAGGAAAAGCTTTATAAAGGGAATGAGTGACTCTACAAAGAGGTGAATATTAATGAAGGGGATTTAAGTGCTTTAGGTATTTCAAATTATTGGGCTGAGGTTCCGGTCTTTCCAAAAGTCAGAGAAATGCTCTGAGCCCCCTTAACTTGTTTATAGGTACCTTTAGTACTTAGGGGAAATTAGTGAATTTTTTGAGAAAAATGGAGTAAGGAAGTTAATTAGTTTGACTTTGTCTCCTTAATGTGTTGTCTCCAATGTGGGTTGTGCTTTGTCCAAGTGATGAAAACAAAAGATTTAAGCATTAAATTTAACCATTCATCACACATTTATTATGCAACCACCATCTACTTACCCTACCTACTTTATCCTAGCATTTTTACTTCTTTATTAGGGTGGACTTAAACTGGAAAGCCCTTATCATATTTTCTTTTCTTTTACATAGTGATACCTATGTAAATCTAAACTTATTACATCCAAGGGCTCAGATTAAACTATTGAGCTCATTTTATTCACTCTACCTATCTACTTATCTGCCAGGATTACATTGTTTGGTCAGATCTTTATTCTCTAGTTCTACAACATGAAATTGAAATATGAACTAGCCAAGCTTAAACAGTTTGACTATTCATAAATTGTGGCATAAGTGACAAACTGCACACAATTGTTTATTCTACAACAGTAAAAAGTAGTGGCATTTAGACTTGCACACTTTCTTTGGTCTTTCTTTTTGTTGGGGTTCATTTTTTTTTTTTGACCATCTTTATTCTTTTTACTCTTTGATTTTTCTTTTAGGGTATACCCTCTTTATATTTTTTAAATTTTTTGATTTTTTGACAATATGGAAAACCTTTGCAACAAGGAAAGGTATGAACATATTACATAGCTCATCAAGTCAATCATGAAATATGACACCTATTGGTATAGGAGCATAACAAGATGTTATCCTTTAAAGTCCCTATGAACACATCAATCCTATGCTACTCTAGAATATCGTTTACCCTTATATTCAATATTTGGAAGTACTCAATGTGCTCCATCATTGAACCCTTTTGTTTGAGATTTATGAATTGACTAAAAAAGGTGTTGCTTTTTGTATCCTCATAATGTGCTATCATTTCTTCCGTAAAAATTTCCCAAGTGATAATTTGTTTGAGAGCAAAGCCATCGATATGATACAAACTGATTTGGTTCCAAATATAAAGTTGCAATGCGTACCTTTTGTGTGTTTTGCACATTATGGAGATCGAAATATTGTTCCATATTTAGTATCCATGTTACGGGATCTTTGCCATCAAACTTCCTCATATCGATCTTTGGAATGCGGTGGGTATTTTGTTTTCATCATGAGTTTCCTCTACTACCTTTTCGCCATTAGGAAGCCTTTATTGTAGTAACTTTTTTAAACCTTCCTTCAAACCTTCCATGTATTTCTTCAATTCTTTAATGTTGTCATTCTACGAATCATGATTAACATTTCTTTTGTTTTCATTATGAGTTTCCTCTACTACCTTTTCACCATTAGGAAGCCTTTATTGTAGCAACTTTGTCAAACCTTCCTTCCAACATTCCATGACTTTATTCCAATCTTAAATGTTGTCTTTCATACCATCTATCTTAGCTTCCACACCTTTCTTTATACCATTCAACTTAGCTTCTATTACTTTTTGTGAGAGTGAAATTTTCTTGCACTTGGTCTCGTAATTTTAATATATCATGTTGCATTTCTTCCTCTTCTTCATGAGTCATGCTAGATATTTAAGGTTGCTTACTAGGTGTTTCCTTTTTCTTTCTTCAGGGCATCAATTAATGATAATAATTCTTCACTATGCCCTTTGAATTCCTTAAAACTAATTTTTCAAACCAAATTTATGCAAAATTTTAAAAAAACTACACACCTTTTTTCATGTTGTAGGAGATTGATATTGAATATGCTATATCTCTATAAGTCTGGATCTCCAAGGTTTGCAATTGTGTCCTGCGGTATCCCTCTGAGTCCTCTTTCTAACCCTGCAAGTCTGATCAATATTGGATTATCCAAGGAAGAGTTATGCCAAATCTCCCATGATGACCTGATTATAGACTAGTTCAGTAGAGCGAACTTGTACGAAGTGCCACATGTCACTGTTTTGACCTTAGGACCTGAATCCAATACATAGAAAACTACAGGCCACCCTCTTTCTATAACTTCTTATGAAATTTCAATCTGATGCTCACAAATAAAGTTATGACAATTTTCCCCAGGTCACCTGTTTGAGATATAATTCAGGATCATGCAAAAACCCTAACTTCCTTGGATCATATCTCTAAAAATATAGCGATACAAGATTTGAAATTCGGACCCAAGATTCTGAGATATTTCGGCTCAAGTTGCTTTTTTTAGCTTCTGAAACGTCACAGAAAAAAGTTATAGCGAAAATTCCACGATGACCTGTTTGGAGCAGCGACTACAATCCAAACCTCTGATACCAAATGTTATGCAACCAGCTCACAAAATAGAAGAAAAGATAGATCAACACATTTCAGCCTCTTCGAGGGGGAAACCTCTTTTACATTACACAAATGAACAATTCTTGGATGATACAAATGAAAAAACCTCCTTTCTATATATAGGAGTCTAAGGGGTCACAATATAATCAAAGTCGACATATTAATAATAATATAAGGGCACAACAATAACAATAAGGGATACAATGACAATAGTAATGGGGAAATTACTAGTATTATAGGGACCTAACATAATCTCAAGTAATCCAAATTTGGCATCTCCTAGAAACCTCACATCCCTCCTTTTAACATAGTTTTGCATTTAGGGACCACCCCCCTTAGCTTACCTAGGAGAGAGCTTAAACAGAGAGAGAGTTTAGAATAGGTGTGTTAACTTTTTTTAGGGCCATATCGTTCTTTTCTTTGATAGTTGCATTTCTTCATTAACACATTAAGTTCACCCAATAACATCAAAACATTGTTCATATTTACATCATTATTCAACAATATATGCAACGATATATAAAGAACATTATCATTATCATCAATGAAACAAAATATAAAAGAATAATAAAAGAAAATAATTCACACATTGAGACATCAGGATTGGTTGGGGACTAGGGAAAAACCCTTTAAAATTCTTCTTTTTATTAGATTTTCAACAAATGATTAAGAAAAATAGAGTACAATGATCCATATCTTCATCCATACAACTATCTAGCAAAAACTACACAATACCTATGAAATGAACCCAATAATGCTTATACTCAAAATTATGATTCTGAAGCCTATAATGAGCTATCCTTGTCTGCGGTCAACTGCCGAACATTGCGGTCACCGAGAAAAATCTTTGGACAACTGAAATTTCATCATTTAGTTGTTGGTCACATGAAGGAGGAGTCATGCATGCGACTCGGAAGGTTCCAGTCACTCCCTGGAGCCTATAAGCCAATGACTGCAGTCTGCAACTAAGACTCAGAAACCCTGGATGTCAGTCGCACAAAATATGAGTTGTGCGTGCGACTGAGATGCTACGGTTGCATGGATGAGCCAGATAGTGAGCGACCATGGTAGAGTTCTTCCTATGTCATGCCTGGGACTAAGGCCCAAAACCCTAAAACAAAGATGTGAGCTTCATACCATGCAATTTTGACTTCGAGCGAACCTATTCCTCCAAAGATGTGCCTCAGACCTGTGTAAGCCAAAAACCAAGAAATAGAATAGAAGAATGTATCATGATGATGTCCAAATTAGGTTGAGGTCACTTGTATTTATAGCCTTCCAAGGGTGTCCAATTTTCTTTAGGGCCGACCTTATCAAATATGCACATGTGGGATTTTCTTCATAAGTACGCTTTCCCTTATCCGATTTGAGTGATATTTAGGTATATTTTGGTCCTCTCAAAAGAAGGAATTCAATGCAATCATTATCTTCATTAAATGAGTTGTCCAAAGTGGAACTTGACCAAAGTTTCATATTTTAACACTGTTGGGTCCCTATAATACTAGTGATTACCCCATTACTATTGTAGTTGTATCCCTTATTAATATTTTTGTGCCCCTATTGTCCCCATATTGTTATTACTGTGCCCCATAGAATCCCTCTATTGTTATTTTTGTGGCTTTATATTATTATTGTTAGGTCGGCTGGGTTATATTGTGACTCCTTAGACTCCTATATCTAGAAAGGAGGTTTTGTCATTTGTATCATCCAAGAATTGTTCATTTATGTAATGTAAAGGAGGTTTCCCCCTTGAAGAGGCTGAATTCTAAGGCATTGATCTATCTTTTCTATCTTTTCTTGAGCTGGTTTCATAACACTTGGTATCAGAGCTTTGGATTCTAGGGTTTCGCTGCTCCAAACAGGTCATCGTGGCATTTTCACTATAAATTTTTTTTCAGCGACGTTTCAGAAGCTAAAAAAAAAACCCATTTGAGAAGCAATCGTACTAAATCTTGGGTCCGAATTTCAGAGCTTTTTGTGCTACATTTGCGGAGATATGATCTGAGGAAGTTGGTCTTTTTGCAGACTCCTGAATTACATTCCAAACAGGTGACCTGGGGAAAATCGTCATAACTTTCTCTCTGAGCATTGGATTGAAATTTCATAAGAAGGTACAGAAAGAGGACGGACTGTAGTTTCTTGTATATATTTTTCAAATCCAAAGGTCGAAACAGTGACTCGTGGCACGTCGTACAAGTTCGCTCTATTGAACTAGTCTATAATCAGGTCATCTTGGGAGATTGTGCATAACTCTTCCTTGGAGAATCCAACTTGGATCAGACTGGTGGCATTGGAAAGAGGACATAGAGTGCTACTACAAGTTTCAATTTGAAAACTGGATGATCCGAAATTGCAGAGATACATCAAATTCAATATCAAGCTTCTACAAAGTGAAAAAAGGTGTGTAGCTTTTTTTAAATTTTTGCATAAGCTTGGTTTGAAAAATTAGTTTGAATCGGTAATTGATGCCCCGAGGAAAGAAAATGCAAACACCTAGTAAGCAACCTGAAAGCGCTAGCATGACTTATGAAGAAGAGGAAGAAATGCAACATGATATATCAAAATTACGAGACCAAGTGCAACAAGTGTCACTTGCACAAAAAGTAACAGAATCTAAGATGGATGGTTTAAGGAAGATGTAGAAGCTAAGATGGATGGTTTAAAGAAAGGTGTAGAAGCTAAGATGGATTGTTTAAAGAAAGACGTAGAAGCTAAGATGGAAGGCATGGAAGCTAATATGAATGGCATGGACGCTAAAATTGATGGCATGGATGATAAGATGGAAGAATTGAAGATAAATATGAATAAGTTGCTACAAGAAATGGTCACTAATGGTGAAAGGGTAGTAAAGGATATTTATGATGAGAACAAAAGAAATGTTAATCATGATTCCATAGACTCTAATGTTGGATGGAAGACTCACCATATTCCAAAAATCGATATGAGGAAGTTTGATGGCAAGGATCCCGCAACATGGATATTACAAATGGAGCAATTTTTCGATCTCAATAATGTGCAAAACACAAAAAAGGTATGTATTGCAACTTTATATTTGGAACCAAATTAGTTTTTATTGTATCAATGGATTTTCTCTCATAAAAAAATTATCACTTGAGCAATTTTTACGGAAGAATTGATAGCACATTATGAAGATACAAAAAGCAACACCTTTTTTAGCCAATTGATAAGTCTCAAACGAAAGGGTTCAATAATGGAGCACATTGAGGAGTTCCAAAAATTGAACATAAGGGTAAAAAATATTCCAGAGGATCATAGGATTGATGTGTTCATAGGGACTTTAAAGGATAATATCCAACATGATGTTCACCTTTGGGAACCTGATTCATTAGAGAAGGCATTCAGGTTAGCAAGAAAAATGGAAAGCAAAATTATGGCAACCAGGAAGAATTCCACTCACAACTATAAAGATGGAAGTGTTGTTTCCCTTAGTCTTCCACAACCTATAAGGTTGACACCACAACAATTAGAAGAAAAAAGAGCAAAAGGGCTTTGTTACAATTGTGATAGCAAATACACTAAAGGTCATAAGTGTGCTGAGAAGAAATTATTCTACATAGATTGTGAAGAGGAAGAAGAAAAGGAGCAAGAAAGGTCAAAAGAAGTGGATATACTCCAAGAACAAAGCCTAGATAAAGAAGAAATGAATCTGACCATATCTTGTAATGCACTGGCAGGAATTACCACTCCTCAAACCATCAAGATAGAAGGACAAATCAAGAAGAAAAAGGTAATAGTGTTGATTGATTCAGGAAGTACCCACAATTTTATTCATTGTAAGGTAGCAAAAGAATTGAATTGCGTCTTATATCCAGCACCAGAGTGTCAAGTGATGGTTGCAAATGGAGGAACAATAAATTGCTTTGGAAAGTGCCATAATATCAAGCTATCCATGGGAGAATATGTATTGACTAGCCCAATGCTTTCCATTCCAATGGGAGGTGCTGATGTTGTACTAGGAGTCCAATGGCTGCAATCCTTGGGTACAATAGCTTTTAATTTTCAAGAAATTTTCATGAAATTTTCTATGGAAGGAAAGGAAGTTGAATTAAGGGGTATTGCAGGGAAATCGGGAAAGATAATCAACTCTAATGGTATGACAAAGCTTCTAAAAAAGGAACAAAGAGGTGTAATTCCACAATTATGTTCGCTAGATGTTTCCACACTGGAATCATCTATTTCTCCAGATCTCCAAAAATTCTTGGACAATCATTCCAAGGTATTTGAGACTCCCAAAGGTCTCCCACCTATTCGTGATCATGATCATGCTATTCATCTGATTCCAGGAAGTGTTCCTCCAAACAGCAGGCCGTACAGATATCCCTATGCCCAAAAGAGTGAAATCGAACGTATGGTTGCAGAAATGCTAGAGGCTGGTATAATTCAACCGAGTCAAAGTTCTTTCTCTGCTCCAGTAGTATTGGTGCACAAGAAGGATGGATCATGGCGCATGTGTCCGGATTATAGGGAGCTCAACAAGCTCACTATTAAAGATAAGTTTCCCATTCCTGTCATTGATGAATTACTGGATGAATTGCATGGATCAATTTACTTCACCAAGTTGGATCTTCGTTCAGGATATCATCAAATCAGAATGAAGACTGAAGACATTCCGAAAACATCATTTAGAACTCATGAGGGTCATTATGAATTTTTGGTCATGCCCTTTGGCCTTACCAATGCACCTTCAACATTTCAAGGTTTGATGAATTCCATTTTCAAACCATTCCTTAGAAAATTTGTGTTAGTATTTTTTAATGATATACTAATCTACAGCAAGTCTTGGAAGGATCATGTTGAACATGTTGACAGGGTGCTACAATTATTGGAGGAAAAACAATTATATGAAAAAAGATCCAAATGTTTCTTTGGAGTACAAGAGGTGGAATATCTGGGTCATATATATCTCATGAAGGAGTTAAGGTAGACCCTAGCAAAATTAAAGCCATTAAGGAATGGAAAATTCCCACATCCATAAAGCATCTGCGAGGATTTCTTAGGTTGACAAGGTATTATCGCAAGTTTGTTAAGAATTATGGGAGAATAGCGGCACCTCTAACAACATTATTGAAGAAAGATGCATTTTCATGGACTCCAGAAGCAACAAAGGCCTTCGAGCATCTTGAATAGGCAATTTGTCAAGCACTGGTCTTAGCTACACCAGACTTCACAAAAACCTTTATTGTGGAATGTGATGCTTCAGGAAATGGAATTGGTGTTGTTTTAATGCAATATGAAAGACCCATTGCTTTTGAAAGTCATCCAATCAAGGGAAAGTTTTTACACAAAGCTATTTATGAGAGGGAAATGTTTGCAATACTCCATGCACTTAAGAAATGGCGACCCTACCTAATGGGAAGACACTTCAAGGTAAAAACAGATCATGATAGCCTTAAATACTTTTTAGAACAAAGATTATCCTCTGAAGAGCAACAAAAGTGGGTCACAAAGATGTTGGGTTATGACTTTGAAATCATCTACAAAAAAGGGAAGCAAAATATGGTGGCAAATGCACTCTCAAGAAAGGATGAGGATGTGGAAGCATTGTTGTGCGCCATTTCTATTATCCAACGAGATTGGATAAACGAAGCAAGGGAGGAATGGAAGAATGACGAAGAAGTGTGGGCACTTATTTGAAAGTTACAACAAGACTCCAGTACGTCTGATACATTTAGCTGGAAAAATGATTCGTTATGGTACAAAGATCGCTTATACCTCTGTAAGAATTCCCAGCTAAAACCAAATATTCTTATGGAATTTCACACTTCTCCCATAGGAGGCCGCTCAGGATTTTTAAAAACTTACCACAGGGTCAAGAAGGAATTTTTTGGGAGGGCCTTAAATTAGATATTCAAAATTTTGTGGCGGAATGTTTGGTTTACCAACAAAATAAAGTTGAAACAATTAAGACACCGGGTCTATTACAACCTTTATCCATTCCAAGCCAACGTTGGGAGGAGGTTTCAATGGATTTTATCACAGGTTTACCCAAGTCTGAGGGAAAGAGTGTCATCATGGTGGTAGTTGATAGACTTACCAAGTATGCACACTTTTGTGCATTATCACATCCATTTAAAGCCAGTATAGTTTCTACTGCATTTATGGAAACAATTCAAAATCTACATGGAAACCCAAAGATTATTGTAAGTGATAGAGATCCCATTTTCACTGGAAATTTTTGGACAATTATTTTCTTGTCTTGGTACTCAGTTAGCTCATAGCTCATCTTATCATCCTCAATCTGATAGGCAAACTGAGATAGGAAACAAATGTTTGGAAGGATATCTTCGTTGCTTTGTATATGATAAACAGACACAATGGGTCAAATGGTTGCCTTTGGCTGAATGGTGGTATAACACTTCCTTCCATACAGCAACAAAAATGACCCCATTTATGGAACTTTATGGATATCAGCCACAATCCATCACATCATATTTAAGAGAAAATTATAAGGTTCAAGCAGTGGAACATCACATTGAACATCAACAACATGTCCTTCAACTCTTAAAGGATAACCTCGTGTTGGCACAAAATAGAATGAAACAATAGGTAAATCAACATCGCAACGAAAGAATTTTTGATGTAGGTGATTGGGTATTCCTACGACTACAACCATATAAGCGAATGTCCCTCAATCAAGCTAAAAAGGATAATAAATTATCACCAAAGTATTATGGTCCGTACAAGGTGTTGCAAAAGATTGGTACTATGGCATACAAATTGGAGCTTCCTGCAACTTCTCAATTGCACCCAGTTTTCCATGTTTCATGTTTAAAGAAGGTTATAGGTGACAAGCTCCCAGTTCAAACAATATTGCCAGAACTTGACGAGGAGGGAAAAATTATATTGGAACCAGAAGCAGTCACAGAAACAAGAACTCGACAATTACGAAATCGATCAATTTCGGAGTGTCTTATCAAGTGGAAGAACTTATCCGCTGAAGATTCCACTTGGGAGGATGAGAATTTTATACAGAAGCATCCAGAACTACTGAAGCGTTGAGGACAACACTTTTTTGAAGGAGAGGGGCATGTTGGGTCCCTATAATACTAGTGATTACCCCATTACTATTGTAGTTGTATCCCTTATTAATATTGTTGTGCCCCTATTGTCCCCATATTGTTATTACTGTGTCCCATAGAATCCCTCTATTGTTATTTTTGTGGCTTTATATTATTATTGTTAGGTCAGCTGGGTTATATTGTGACTCCTTAGACTCCTATATATAGAAAGGAGGTTTTGTCATTTGTATCATCCAATAATTGTTCATTTATGTAATGTAAAGGAGGTCGCCCCCTCGAAGAGGCTGAATTCTAAGGCATTGATCTATCTTTTCTTGAGTTGGTTTCATAACAAACACTCCCTCTCAACTAGGGATAATTCCACCTACATCATGTCATGTGTATCTTGTCATCAAATCATATCCAATCTCAAGTATCTCATCGTCTTGTATAATCATTGTTCATCTCGATTCATCTCTTTCTTATTCCTTCTTATCTCTTGATTGTCCCTGCTCATATGGTGAATATTATTGAATCTAAAAGAAGAAGAATTTTTCATTTGAGATGAACCTAAGCTACCACCCTCTATTCATTGGGGAGCCATTGCTACCACCCAAAATCTCTGCCATGAGGGAGCCCAATGCTACCACCCAGGAACATCGGCGGGGAGTCATATCTACAACTCGCATCAACACATGAGAGCTTAACTCAATCCAGAATAAGATTGGAGATCATATCATCAGTGAGCACATCTCAACCTAGAACCATATCAGGGAGCATATCTAAACTCAGAATCTCATGGGGGAGATAAACAACTATGACCCCGTATAGAGCAATAGGTGATAGAAGGGAGCTACTACTCAACCCATCCTATTTCCTATCGACCTTCCCAACAATGACCCTCAAGAGTCATGTGGTAGAACACTTGCATCATAATCAACTTGGGTTGTACACTCCAACTACACTCTCAACCCGTTGGCTAGACAGGGAGCGATATTCCCAATAAGCCCAGCGTGTGGGTATGATACCAACTGGGGCGTACTCTGCAAATACCAAGAGAAGTGAGGAACATATATGATCCTATTATCCATATATCCCTCAACCCTAGGAGCCCCCCATCTCAATTCCTCACCCTAGGAGCTCAGACAGGGGGGAAGAGCTAGCTCAGTGTCCTCAATCAACGATGCTTTCTATAGATCAACAACATATCATTGTGCTCATATCTATTAATCATCATGTCTCAATAGAAATTGTCTCTTATTCATACAAGACATCAAATCAAACATCATATTAGAACAAAAATATATATATCGCAAAAAGGATACCATAGTCATCCTCCCTCTCAAGGAGGTGCCAACCACAAGCCTAAGCTTGTCTCATACAACAAAATTGTCTCAATATATGAAGGTATCTCAATCCAATATATATATGGGATTCTCTGCCAATCAAATCCACTCATTATTATCACAATGTATCCCTGTCATATTTAGAACTTTCCCAAACAACTTTCTAAGGAGCCTTTTTATCTTGCCTCACAATTGGTCATGTTAGCCACATCGTACTCAACCTTGGTCATACTTAAAGCTACAAAATTCTCATCCAAAACATCATGGTAGATATCATACTAAGGCAACATCTGAATAATGATCCCAATCATCATCAGTACATCCATGCAATCACATATCACTGGAAGAATATATCAGATCATAAATTGTTCATCCTGTGCAAATATATCGAAGGGTGCTCGGTGGAAACTCAATGCGTATGAAGCGGCTCAATCATGAATTCATTTAGGTTCTATGCTCAACATCTACAGATAGGTGTTCAAACGAAACATAAATGCTTCAATCAATTGTCAGTTGCCAAGTCAGGGTCAACAATACCTTTTCATAACTTCTTGAAATTCAATCGTAGTGTCCAAACATTTGCATTTCCACTTTCCAAAAGCTCTTCAATATAGATTTTCTTTTCCAAACTTCATAAATCAATTCGTCATGTAATGATTCATTATTTCAAGCTTCAAAATCCAACTCCTTGTTACTTTGATCATCAGAGGTTCATTATCTGTCAATAGTAGACCATCAGTTAAAATCCAAAAATCAAAGATATACCTTGGACCCCTTTTGAACAAGAGGTTTGGATCGACTCATCTTTTTGGCTTCACTAGGTAACTGTTAATGTGTACATGCCCGACTCAAGGAGCTTGCTTCATATAATATTTTTTGCAATCATAACACTTGACCAAAGCAATCTGTTTAGCCTTAAACAAATCAATATTGTGCAACCAAATCAACTATGCCAACTTATCAAAGTTTATATGCCAAATTAGAGCTAATATAAAAATCATCAATATCACTATAACAAACTCTTTGGACCAAGTGACAGGTAGATCTCACATCCAAATATCAAATTATGACTTTATCATGCCAACAAGTTGTCTTCTACCAAGTGTTATAAACATATTTGGGCTCTGCAACTCCAATCACATATGTCAATAAACCAAGGGCTCTCAAACCCCTAAAAGTATTGTTTCAAACCCTAAAGGATAAAGGTCAACTAATTACATCATTTCCCAGAAGTTATCCCTAAAAAACTACTTAGAACTGGTCAAAACTGGACCATACAGACTGCTCCATGTTGAGGGTGCGATGCATCTCACCTGTTACACACAAGGGGTGCGATGCATACTAAAAAGTCCTTCTGTAGGGTGCGATGAGTGAGAGCAGACAATGGCAGAGGCAGTTTGCTAGGTGGAAACCCAGAGAATCTTCTAGAAACTGCTCATATGACACTTGCCTCTCTGAATTCGCCCAGGGATGAGTAAGAGATCATGAAATCTCCAAGTGGAACCAAGAACTATCAGTGAAATTACACTAATCAAAAACCCAGAAGCTGACTCACCCCCTTGCAAATATCTATATATGGATCCCTCATCCTAGAGATCCAGGGGCTAGAATTTTGTATTTTGTAAGGAAGTGTTGTTGGTTTCTCTGTGAGACATTGTATTTGTTGGGTGATCTTGCTTTTCATGAGGTGAAGAGGGCTTTCATGCTGGGAGGATGATGCTGGATCAGACAGCTGGGTTGTAATCCTCTCTTCTACTTCTACTATCAATAAAGCTATTTGAGTTTTCCTCCATATACTTGTATATTTCTGAATCTTGTATTTGTGTATGCATTTGTATGGTTAATGTACATCTGATTCTACATTGTTTATGGTATCATAGATCTCTATGCTTTGATGGTATTTTGCTACTTTGACTCTACAGGTGTTCTTTGAAGTGGGACAAGTGAGAAAGGAGTGGCGAAGCTCTATCAAAGGAGAGAGGAAACAAGCAAGGAGCCAAGCGAAAGACTAAGGTTGGTGCTCTCTGCTTCTCTCTCATCTATCTCCCATAAAGGAAAACACAAGTTACTTTGAATTGTTTGTTTCTAAGATAGCTACCCGTCTTAGTGGGACTAGCAGATCTGAATAGACACTAGTTTTCCCAGAAACAAAATGGCGACTCCACTGGGGAGCGAATAGTTTTTTTGTTTGTTACTATTGTTTGCTTTATAAACTACAGACAGAGCCTGAAGTTAAGCCAACTAGCCTTCGAACTGCTTTTGCTATGCAACTGCAAAGTAGATCAATGTTGCTTCAGTCAATCTCCGAGTTGGTTTATGAAATGAACATCTGACTTGCAAACATCCTAAGTGCCCTGGTGGTAGCTCAATAACCTCATAAGATCATACCCCTATACTTTGTGTTTACTGTCTATCATAAGCTCAGCCTAAATCCCTGAACTTAGCTGCAAACTGTGGGTGAAAACCAAGCTCAGTCTCATCCTTGGACCATCACATTGTCTCCCATTGATAGTCTGGATGCATCGCACCTCCCGTGTGCTGCAGGTGAGATGCATCCCTGTTTCCCTTAAGGACAAGTGCGATGATTGAATGAGACTGTTTCCCTCTCTGGAATTTGGTTTTTTCTTCATTGTTTTTAGCTCTATTCAGTAGTTTTCCTTCTTATGATCAATATATCATTGTTGAAGCCTTCTTCCTTTACATTATTCAGCCTCCATTGATAAGGAATTGTGAATGTTTTTTTTAATGTATTTTTCATCATTTACAGTCCTCCTTTGCAAATAGTAACTTAGTCAAACTGTCATCTTTTGATTTGAAAGTGTCGCAACTGTCGTTTTAAGTCAAGGAAAAGAGTGTTGTAAAGTCTTCCTCTTTTAGATAGTCGATTGTACTTTTGCCATTGTATTTGATTTGAATTGTCAATTCTTTGAAGTGTTGAAAGTAATTTTCCATTCGAAATTGAAAGTGTCGTCTTAATCTTCCTTTCATTTTGAAAAGAAATTGTTAAAGTGTCGCTTTGAAGAAAAGTAGTTCAGATCTGTACTTAGTTTCCTTTTTGGCATTCTCACATTAAGGAAACGAAAAAAAACAAATACATGCATGTGCATTTGCATTTAGACTGCATGCGGAAATTGATTTAGGAAAAGCACATTTAGTGTGTGCTCTCTAGTCTATGTTGAAAGAATCTTACTCTTATTTCTTTAGTAGCTAGGATTTTCATTGCTAAAAGAAAATAAATCATTGCTTATCATTTTAGATTGCATATTTAGGAATTGTACATCTACATCACGCGGTGAACCTTGAAAGGAAAACTTCTTAAGAATAAATCAACTACAAAATAAACCTCAATGAACATAAAAACGCTTTGGAACCTAACGCACAACATCTAGAAGTCTAGGCTAGAGATGTGTTCCAGCATCGTAAAGCCTGGTAACTATCATTTTCATTTTAGGTTGGGTGATTTCTCCTCTTTGATACGACAAGTTCCAGTACGGACTTGTGCTCCCATGTACCGTCGAGTATATATTGGGAGACCACAATAGGTTGATATCCTTTATCCTTAGGAAGCCGTGTTTGCTGCCCTATCGATCACAATGCACTGAACACAACATTCGGGAAGATTGACTGCCGTACGTAAAGTCCTCGGTAATTTCTTTATAATTTACCACCGAGGTGTATATTGCAGTTTTGCGATTGGTTTGGTAATCCCTCTGTCTAGATTTCTAGAGTAGTCACTTTCATTCCTTTTCAACTCCTTAAAAGAAAAGGTCCATCTGAGCACTTGTCACTTCAGGCTCATTAAAAATCGAAGGCGACTAGAGTCATCTTTAGCTTTTTCTCGACTCTTAAAAATTGAAAAAGCAAGTTGTGTCAAAGAGTCATAAAATTTATTTAATTTGGAATAACATCATTGTTCCCTCGTTGGTCTTAGGTTGAGATAATGGAGTCCACCAATCAAGGATTTCCCCTTGGGGGAATCCTAGTCCTTTCTCTTCTTTGGGAGATATTGGTGCTCCATACATGGCTACATTGTCCCTTCCGGGAATCACAATTGGCCTGCCGGTATGGCTATTCTCGACCTCTGTCGTTCAAAACACCGTAATTCCTCAACAATCGAATCAACAACCAAATGATGCTGGAGTTGCTCCCTCACCTTCTACTTCGTTTGTTTCTCCCTCTCCTTCTTCCTCTTCGCTTGGTGAAACTAGTGATACTAAAAACCAAGTAGCTAAGAAGAAGAAGAAAGGGAAGAAGAAGAAGAAGAAGAAGTCAGCCATGTAAGGGGGCAACCATGCATCGTCTGGAGAAAATCCACACACTACACCTTCCAAACCCAAATCTCCATGTGTAATTTGCAAAGGAAACCACTATCATCGAGATTGTCCTTGCATCCCGCGGATCTTGAGAGACTAGTCTCCCCGCTTGCACAATCCGGTGTCTTCAACCTCTGTCAATCATGTTGAGAGTACACCATCAACTAGTGAAAATGAGGTCAACGGACAAAAAGGAAGATCTCAATTTCCTTGTAGGTTGTGTGAAGGCGATCATGCCCTCCATCGTTGTCCATTTCTAGATGAAGCTAAAAGATTCTTGGATAACTGTCCTGCTTCACCGCAACGACTTCCACCTGGATACAAGAAACTCTTGCCAAATCCATCTCTAGTTGGAAATCCTACTGACATACCTTTGTTGTTTGTCGAAACATCTATCATTGAAGATAAACCCTCTGAGTCCACACCAGAACAAAGTCAGCAGGTCGAGATGATAGTCGACCCAGTCTTGTCTTCAGAAGGTCCACCTTCAAATGATACAGTCTCCAAAGAGAATGAGAACGACACCGTTCAAATTATTTTTGTTAACACAGAATCTGATGAACATGGGGGCAATCTACCCGTTCCTTTACCACAGGAGGGAAGTTCCCCATTTCAAGAGATTCATCCGGCCGTTTATTTGGTCCCTCCTCCAAGCAATCTAGTCATTTCCTTTGATTGGAATCTACTAGTGGGACCCCGCCTTCCATCTAATGTACCATTCCGAATCATAGTACAAGCTTACAAAATGATCATGGCTGGCACTATCATAGATGAAGGGGCTTCCGTGAGTATCCTTTCCTCAACTTCTTGGAAAGTGCTTGGTTTGCCATCGCTTCTGCCTGAAAATCGAAATTTGTCAGGCTTCAACAAAGGAACCAGTCGACTGTTAGGAATCCTTCCAAATGTGCCTATAACTTTGAGAAGGAAAAATGTTCACTTGAACGTGATGGTAGTCCAAGGGCCACTAGATTACAATCTACTCCTTAGGCATGACTACATTTACAGCATGGGAGCTATTGTTTCCTCACTCTTTAGGGTGATGTGTTTCCCGTATGAAGGTAGAATGGTACAACTTGTTGCCCAGCTTTCTTTCCCCAGTTCAAACACGGCTACTAGTCAAATGCCATCCCTAAATGGTCTCTTTGCACAATGAATGTCTCATCAACCTCCAGTCCATCCACCTAATGATCGCGAGTGATTCGGTGAATGTGACGAAACCTAGGGGGCATGCACCCTCATCTGCTTCGGTAGGCAAACCCAGATAAAAAGATAGGTTTCCTCGTAGGATATATGACCAGTCTGACACACCCGTCCATTTAGGATATGTGATCAGTCTAGAAAAGGATTTCCTCGTTGTAGGTTATATGATTGGTATGACGCACCCGTCTGAATAGGATATAGGATCAGTCCGAAACAAGATCTCCTCGAAGGTTATGTGATTGGAAGCTCACACCATTCATCTTTGTCTATTTCGATGGACAAAGCCAAGGAAGTGTTTTGTATACTACGCGGATGAAACAATCTTGCTTTAATGCAAGAACTTCCATATGGTGACCTGGAAACTCTACTTTTCTTTATACCTAGGGGCATGCAAACCTTTTTTACGCAAGTGAAAAGCGACCAGCGTAACTCTAACCCCGTAGTTTTTACTAACTTCAACTGCTTAGGTTAGGTGATTGGTTTGATCCACCATTCACCTTTGTCGGCAGCCCGACAAAGTAAAGGAAATGTTTTGTACGAAACTATCCTACCTAACCTCAATAGTTCCTTAACCTTAGTATAGTAGTTGGTCGTTCCTAGCTTGCATACAAAAGGCTCCTGAGAAAAGTTTCGCATGGGGCAAGCTCACTAAAAAATGAACCTACTAATAAGAGACATATTTAAAAGACGACTGGCATGAGCAATGTTTCCGCAAAGTTCAAGCTTGTTAAAAAATAAACCTAGCACTGAGCACATGTTGGCACAAGGTTCAAGCTTATTAAAAAATAAACCCGCCTTTCAGTAAATAACCTTTGCGATCGCATTACTATCAGCATTTTGAGCCTTGGTCGTGTTCTTACCGTCACCTCCACTCTGCAGATCATACGCCTCCACTTGATTGTTTACCATTTTGAGGAATAGCTGCGACGAGTGATTCTGTTAGCCACCTTCTTTACACTGCCATGCTTGAAAAGTTCCAAACTTACCTAGAACCAGTTGCTACCCGAAAACATCACTCGTTCCTCAAAAACAAGTCTCTTTTAAGCTCTTTTTAGACTCGTAAAATATGAAAAGATTACCGAGCTACTAGCCTTTCCAACTCGTTAAAGTAAAGGGAAGCGCCATCCCTCCTCTATATTTTAATCTTTTTGGACTTGAGGGATCATTACACAAAAATATCTAGTGCTTGTCTTGTTCGGCTCGATAAAACTATTGAAAAGTCATTCCTTTCGTATTATTTTATACTTTTTCGGACTTAAAGGATTATACCACGAGAAAGGAATACTGGAGTTTCCTTTTCGTCTCCTTTCAGACTCTCTAAATATGAAAAGGACCGATTTATCTTTGTCGTTAAACTCGTTAAAGCAATAGCAACAAACTTGTCCATTAGGGCAAGGGCGAGTTTCACTGTCGCTAGGCTCGCTAAAACATAGCGACAGGTTTGCCCGAAGGGAAAATTATAGAACAATCATATGTTATCCTCCTCAAGCTTGACAAAAATAAAGAGGTACTGGTCAACAATGACTGGGGAAAAAGGGAAGAAAACTTGAAGAACTTCATTGGTAGCAGGTCGCTCTTGAACATGACACTTTCACTCCATTGCCATCCATTTTTGGGGTTAACGCTACCAATCCATCACAGTGTCGCCGGTATGTTCAAGAGAAGTCACTTAGAGAATTCACCAAACCAGCCAATGCCTCATCCACTGCAATACCTTCATGCTCCATTTTTCATGATCGCCACCCTAAACCTTGTATCATCAGATCGTTTTCACCTCCAGAAAATCATTTGCTTTGTTTTGTGTCTTAGATGTGGGATTCATTAAGGCCCTCCTATGACGGGTCACTTCTTGTTGAAATCAGCTCATTATCCAAGAATTTGACTTAGGAACAACCCTTTCAGTACTTTGAAGCTTGCATGCCTCAATGACAAGTTTCTCACTTCCGGTGACAGGTTTACATCAATGGCCTTCGACCGAAAGATTTTGCGTGGTGTTCGACATCGACTCATATTTTCACACCACATTGTACTGCAGTACCTTGAGGGTCATCATCATTATTGGTGATTTCTCTCGTGCCTGCTAAAAGCTTACATCATTGGCTGGTAATCAGGTGATGTCTTTCCATGTTCGACTTTAGAACATATTTTCACATGGATCGACTTGTACATCGGGCAAAGATTGAATGAGTTTTGAAGACCCCGGATCTAGTTTCATCCATCCGGGCTGCGATATATTCAGGAAAATAAAGACATCAAATGTACTCCATAGCTACACAGATGATCATCCAAGCTAAGGATGATGACTCTACTAGAACCACTAGTCTGCAACAGCAGATGATTGTTTGTCCTATGTACATGAAAATGAATTTATAAAGCTGAGCATGGGAATGCCCGCCTCAGCTAGATCATGAAAATAATATGAAGATAATATATTGTATTGTATCTTATTACAGGTCAGCTTCTAGTTCGAAAAACCTCGGATCCTCATGATAAGGCATTTCACCCGACATCAGAAGATTTACGACCTCATGCTTTAGGGGGCAACTGTTATAGACATATTTGGGCACTGCAACCCCAATCAAATATGTCAATAAACCAAGGGCTTTCAAACCCCTAAAAGTATTGTTTCAAACCCTAAAGGATCAAGGTCAACTGATTACATCATTTCCCAAAAGTTCTCCCTAAAAAACTACTCAAAACTGGTCAAAACTGGACCATACAGACTGCTCCATGCTGAGGGTGCGATGCATACTGAAAAGCCCTTCTGTAGGGTGCGATGACCGAGAGCAGACAAATGGCAAAGGCAGTTTGCTAGGTGGAAACCCAGAGAATCTTCTAGAAACTACTCATATGACACTTGCCTCTCTGAATTTGCCCAGGGATGAGTAAGAGATCATGAAATCTCTAAGTGGAACCAAGAACTATCAGTGAAATGACACTAATAAAAAACCTAGAAGCTGACTCACCCCCCTGCAAATATCTATATATGGATCCCTCATCCTAGAGATCCAGGGGTTGGAATTTTGTATTTTGTAAGGAAGTGTTGTTGGTTTCTTTGTGAGACATTGTATTTGTTGGGTGATCTTGCTTTTCATGAGGTGAAGAGGGATTTCATGCTAGGAGGATGATGCTGGATCAGACAGCTGGGTTGTAATACTCTCTTCTACTTCTACTATCAATAAAGCTATTTGAGTTTTCCTCCATATACTTGTATATTTCTGAATCTTGTATTTGTGTATGCATTTATATGGTTAATGTACATCTAATTCTACATTGTTTATGGTATCATAGATCTCTATGCTTTGATGGTATTTTGCTGCTTTGACTCTACAAGTGTTCTTTGAAGCGAAACAAGTGAGAAAGGAGTGGCGAAGCTCTATCAAAGGAGAGAGGAAAGAAACAAGGAGCCAAGTGAAAGACTAAGGTTGGCGCTCTCTGCTTCTCTCTCATCTATCTCCCATAAAGGAAAACACAAGTTACTTTGAATTGTTTGTTTCTAAGATAGCTACCCGTCTTAGTGGGACTAGCAGATCTGAATAGACACTAGTTTTCCCGGAAACACCAAGCAATATCAATCCAAACTTCATCAAGTCATCATCTTGATCATAAAAGATGCAAATACATACACCAGGAATAAAGCCATGTAGGTTCCATCCATTTATTGTGATATTGCTTCATACTGAATAACCACTGTTTATACTTCAACCAATGTGTCAAAACTAATGATGTCAACACAAAATACCAATATAAATCATTGAAAGTCACTATGCCCATATAACATTGTCATTAAGGCAAATCATCAATCGTCAAATTAGTCATCAGGTCAAATCCTATGTTTTTTTTTTATCATAGTGAGATCTATAGCCCAAAACGTATCAAGTCAAAGTTATAAATCATTATCAAGTATGATGTCAAAACTCCAAACATTTATCATCTATATCAATCAGCCAAATCATGTCAAACTCTTGCAACTATTATCAAATACTGTCATACTCAAGCCTCAATAGTTAAATCATAATGACATATTGATATGCATATTTCGGTTTCCTACAAACACAAGTTTAGTCAACATATTCACATTATAGTAAGTTAAACATTCAAACTTACCTGCTCATAGAACTTTCTGTTGTTTGCTCCATGTCTGTAGGACTAACATCCTTCAGGTGTACTTTTGATTTTATGCACAAAGCTTCACTTTTGTGACCTACAGGCATATTCACACCCATAGGCCTTCCTCAAGTGGTTGGGAGGCTATAGTCACACCCTTGAGCATAATTTCGTGTGGCTGAGAGGCTACAGTCACACCTATAATCTTGCTTACGTGGGACTGAGCCTTAGAGTAAGGGAAAACTCTCTATTCTCAAATCAGAACTTTGTTGCAGACTAATAATATCAAATATTTGTCTATTCATGTCCATAAATCATACTTCGATAGTAAATAATATACATATAATTCAAATGATAATGTGAGTAAGGATCTTATGGAGAGATTCTCCCTCTGAATGGGAATCCACTTAAGTCATCTTCATTCATGCCATCAACTTTTCTATAATGCTATCATGCATCAATAGATCTAGTAGATCATAAAGTCAGACTATATCATATATTTATCATGATCATATCATGTTAGCATCAACTAATTCACAATTACATCATGACATAAATCTTTCATCAAGGGTTAGTGTAAAATAGCTAATAAGAGTATACTTCAAGAATCATGATCACAATATTACTTGTATAACTCAGACCATCAAGTCAGGGCATTCAATTTTACCATATGCCATAATTACTAAGTATGCCAACAAAAGGTCATGAATATCAATATCATTGATATACTTCTATCATCATGGCTACCAAGATTTTCACAAACAATACCAATAGTATCAAGTTACCATCTACTAGAATCAATAATTTCATCATGTTTAAAAGGTAAGATACTTGTTTAATACCAAGTGGACCATTTTATTATAAGAACAATGAATCCAAATCAATTTCATATGCATGAACCATTTGTGAAGGATACATTCTCATCATACATTAGGGCTTACCTTGTCATCAATATTGCAACTGAAACATAACACCATACATACCTTGTAATGTTTATATATATGTGCACCTTCTCATTTTACATAGGTAGCTGGTAGCACTTTGTCACCTTTTCATCAAGTGCCTCTTTACCTTTTCCAATGCTAGTTCTTCTCTTCTTGCACTAGCCATCTTTCCTACATCTCAAATGATCCTTAAGAAGGATCCACTTATCATATCTCATCAATAGGTTAGAGGCATTCAAATATACACACAATAAGTATAAAACAATAATTAGATCCATAAGTCTAAAAAAAAGTAAAGACATAAAGGAGCATCATAAATCAAAAAATAATTTTCTTCATTGAAAGGTGATCATCTCCCTCATGAACCAACCTTCAAGACACATCAATGTCCACTGTCCATGTGACAACCAAATTCATCAACAACGAGGTCTACTAGAGACTATCCCATCTAGGGATTCATTAAATTTGACAAAAGCACTTGAACATCTTCACATTGACCATGCTAGGGTGTCTAGATTTCATATCTCATTTATTTTCCATAAACTAGGGTTGCTCTCAAACCCTAACCTCATAATATCCATCAAACCCTAATACACAAATTGCCTAGGGTTTCCTTCAAACCCTATAATTCTTTTAGTTTTCCTCCATCCTCTCTTGCTTCCATCAACGGTGTCACCATAGGGGTAATATCCATGACTTTTCTTTAGCCCAGCTCTAAAATGATGTTAATTTTTCTTAGGGCTATATTGTTCTTTACTTTGATAATTTCATTTATTTATTAACACATTAAGTTCACCCCATAACATCATAACATTATTCACATTCACATCATTATGTAGAAACATGTGAAACTATATAGAAAGAACAATATCATCATCAACAATGCAGCTGAACATAAAAGAACAATAGAAGAAAAACATTCACACATAGAGACAACAGGATTGGTCGGAGAGCAGGAAAAAACCAACTATGGGGAATAGGCTTTCAAATTATTATTCTGATTAGATTTTCATCGAATGATTCAACAAAAGGGAGTACAATTATCTATATCTTCATCCATACATATATCCAACAAAAACAACTACACAATATCTATGAAATGAGCCCAACAATGCTTATACTCAAACTTCTGATTCCAAACCCTGTAATGAACTGTCCCTATCTGCGTTCAACTATCGAACATTGTGGTCACTGAGAAAAATCTTTAGACAACTAAAATTTCATCATTTAGGTCTTGATCGCAAAGAGGAGGAGCCATGTGTGCGACTAGGAAGGTTCAAGTCACTCCCTGGAGCCTATAAGCCAGCGACTGCAGTTTGCAACTGAGAGTTGGAAACCCTGGATGCTAGTTGTATGGAGGACGAGTTGTACGTGCGACTAAGATGCTTCGGTCACATGGATGAGCTGGATAGTGAGTGACTATGGTCGATTTCTTCCTGTGTCATGCTTGTGATTGAGGCACAAAGCCCTAAAATAGAGATTTGAGCTTTAGACCCTGCAATTTTGTCTTTGAGTGAACCTATTCCTCCGTGAATGTGCCTCAGATCTGTGCAAGCCAAAAACCAAGAAAGAGAATAGAAGAATGTCTCATGATGATGTCCAAATGAGGTTGAGGTCACTTGTATTTATAACCTTCCAAGGGTGTCCAATTTTCTTTAGGGCCAACCTTATCAAATATGCACATGTGGGATTTTCTTCATAAGTACACTTTCCCTTATCCAATTTGAGTGATATTTAGGATGATTTTGGTCCTCTTGAAAAGAGGAATTAAATATAATCATTATCTCCATCAAATGAGCTATCTAAAGTGGAATTTGACCACATATTAATATTTTAACAAGGTGACAACCCCATCTCCTAAATTTTCCACCAACCATACCTTGTGGGGTTAAGGGCTTTTCTCAATAACTTAGGTGTGTGTGCTAGGCAGAAATAGATACAATTTGAAAACTCTGTCACCACTATGGATACCTCTGTGTCTCTTGGAACCTTGTCAATGGATGGCTCTACAGGTACATGTTCTAATCTCTCCACCAATGTCTCAACCTGAGCCATTAATGGGTCCTCCAATGGTGGTGACCCCTGAGTCACACTAGGAATATCTAAGTGCTCCTCACAACCACTGGTCTTAACTGCCTCATGCTCAACCTCCTCCTTAGGCTCACTATGAGGAAAGACCTCTATGTAGTGGGACTTTCCTTGAGTGTTCCTGTGCCTTAAGGCCCACGAATCATGACAGGTGAAGTAGAGTTTCCTCCTATGAAGGTCCCTCCTTATCTCATCATCTGATTGTCGCCATCCTCTCCACTCCCTTGGAGGAGGTCTGGTGTCCTTCCAGTCAAATCTCTCTACAAGCCTTTGCATGAACTCTGTGTAAGACATGATTCTTGCATGACCCAAAGTGATTATCCCATGATACCACCACTCTTGTGCATCTCCATCCAAATGTAAGGTGGAATACTTAATAGCATCCACCTCTCTTAGAGGGTTTAACCGAAGGTATGTTTCTAGTTTCCATACCCATTATATGGCAGAGCTCCTATCTGAACCATCAAATTTGGGTAGGGTTATCTTTCCCCACTGTCTTTTGTATGCCTTGATTCGACTAACCACCCCTACATGGTGTGAATGGCTTCACCCCCATGGCATGCACATCTATAGGGTCTCTGTCATAAAAGTGAGGATGGATTTGGTCCGTCATCTCACCGCTACTCAACTGGGCCAACATTTCTATCATTATTCTTAAGGATCTTGTCCATGATTCCTTGTATAACTCCTTCCTAAAGTCACTAGAATGCCTATAGTTCAACCAGTTATTGTGCATGCATGCCCAACTCTTCTATGATCATGTTGGATTCTCCAAAACTAGCCAAGATTATGTTATGATACCATTGTAATATTCCCAAGAAAAAATTCAAGCAAATGTTTCCAAAAAGTTTAAAATTTTCTTTGACACCTTTCTACAAACAGTTGATATGTAAATTATGGAAAAAACCTTCAACAAGATAATTTGAAATTTTGTCAAACATATCATAAAAATATGAGAGAATTAACACCCATAGATATATGAGGAAAAAATATGAACTTTATTTAAGAATACTCTTCAATGATTACAATGCAATGGAGAATTTGGGCCTTGTTTCCAGCTAATAAGAAGGAAATGTTTCTTTATCCATTGATATTGTGGTGCTTCGAGGTTGTTCTTCAACATACACAAATTCAATTCAACATTTTTGGACAATATATTTTGGCTCCCAACCTGTCTGCTATAGTTCTACAATCTACTCCAGAAAATTACTGATATGCTGAAGATTAATTTACAACCAATGCAAGGATTCGATTGATCTGAGCTTGCTTCATTTTTATGTGAATTTGACCTACTAATTTGAAGGAAGAGACAATAGCTAATACGCATACCAACAGGGAATGATCCTTTGGAAACTCATCGTCCTATTCGATTGCATTCGACCCTTTGATTGAAAAGGAAATTTTAACCATGGAATGCTTGAATGAAAGCCAAACTTCTCTGCATGCAAGAAGTTGATGATGTTCATAGCTTGACTCCTTTATTTTTCATTGTTTCAACTCCAAATGGCGATTAAACCTTGAATAACTTTGCATTGTATCTGTTATCACAAAATCAGGTACTAAGGGCTGCCACTTAGCAAGATCTTATGTAACTATTTCAAACCAGGCTTTAGACTAAGGCTTAGCCTCCTTAGTCAGAGAGGGCTCTCTCAAACAAACTATTGATTATGATTAACACTAAGAGGGCTAACTCTTGAAATGAAAACTTAATAAACATGCTGGTTGGACAGACAACATAAGATTTCTTCCATTGGGCTCATGGAGTCAAACACCATTTCAGTAAACCATAAAACTACTCATTCATGGAAGTCAGGGCATGTAATGTTTAAACACTCAAAACATTTCTCAAATGAACCTCAACTCATAAATACACACAGGAAGTCTGAGCAGCTAGGTGAATTCAGAGTGATTGTGTATCTATAAAGCTGTAAAACATAAAGGGTAAGACAAAGCCACATACATCTTGAGCATCTGAACAAAGTATGAATCCTGAGAAGAAAAAAGTAGTCTTTTATATTACTGTAACAAGTCTTTACATAAGCCAATATAAACTCTGTTTTTTCAAAAACATCCAACCCCTATTACTTGACTCTCTTAGCTATTTATAAAATTCTTCTACCTGATTCCCCTTCCTCTGAGGGGAACTCGAAGTCCTTTCTAATGACACCTACTCACTTTTTCAACTAACTAATAATTACAGCTGACCACTAATTGACAGCGCTGGAATCCTAAAGCAAATAAGATTCTAATTCTACATCATGCTGGACATAGCATTTATTACAATCAAGATGACGCTTCTACGAGAAAAAGGATAAAACAGGCTCATTCTCTGACAAGTGGTCTCTTTTAGTTTGGCTGTGATAGGTGTCTGTAGTTGCTTGCTGGCCTTTAATGTAACATGTTTTCCAATACCCTGAATTATAGGAAACTGCTCCTGTTTGTCGGTCCTTGGCTTCCACCACTCTTCGAAAATGTAGCAGCATGTCCCCAACTCTTTAATAGCCCAAGAATATAGAGCATCACCATGTTCCTGATGTGCTGTAGACTGTAATGACGGACAGGTGTCTCCTTTTCAAAGTTCCCGCTTGTATACCAAGCTGACTGTCTATGTTAAAAATACCACCTACAGCAGTTTCGTAGCGCGCTACGAAACTGCTGAGCTTTTTTCAAAAAACACAGTTTCAAACCAAAACTTCACCATTTGAGAACTTTGCTGTTAAAACATTCTTTTAACTGTTTTATTGCTGCAGCTGCTGCAGAATCACGAGCATTTACCACAGAATATAAAGGATTCCCTCCAAGCTTGCTAATGTTGTAAGTTTGATAGGAAGGAAAAACTCATTCATATCAGCTTTATGCAGGGCCGTGGCACCTTCTGCAACCTTGAGCATCCACTCAGTTGCAAAAATTTAGCTTCATCAGTGTTTGTGTCCGCATTGGTATTCAATCCTGTTGTCCCAGCATCCAATACAAGAAGCTCTAGTTGTTGAGGTGAAGTAAGAAGATATTCACTAATGCTGATAACATATAGCTGAGGGTAGGCACTAAAACTTGGTGAAGGAAAAAAACATTGTCTTCTTTAGCGGACGTCCAAATTGCCATTCTAAATACATCTTTGATCCTATGCCGAACTTTTAATATCAGAACCTTATAAACAAGTTCATTGACAGCATTTGAGAAAGCTCCAACCCTTTGAGAAATATATTTCCTCTTCATCTGAAACCATGTCTAATAAGTTTCCACCATGCAGTCTTACCTTGTACTACCATTTGCATATATCTTTTGCTCTAGTTCAAGAAACCAGCACCATCATGGCGCACCACCTCCATAAAGAAAGCGACTCCCAAGAGACTCTGCTTTCCCAAGCTTTCAAGATACTAGCCTATCATTTGTTGATTATAAATCTGCTTCTCTCAAATTTGAAAACCTGAGTTATTTAATGAACAGTAGTAAAGTGGGAATGTTGTTTTCAATTAAACTTTCTATAGACAACCATTAGCATAGGATCTTAACTTCTCTGTCAATTTTTTGTTTCAAATGACCTGAAGGAAACTGTAACATTCATTTTACCAATAACCGATGGAACCCCGGACAATGGTAGATGGTCCAGGGCTAATATGTTTTGATATCTTCAATAATTAGCTCAACGTTCGAAGAGCAAAAAATTAATGGAAAGCAGGTAAAACCTTAATGCTACCCTTTTTCTCCTCAAGCTGTCATTTGTAAAAGCCTGTTAAAGGTCTTCCTCTAACACCAACAACAACCATGTCTGCCTCTAGTTCCCGCCATCCTTCCATGATCTTCCTATGCCCGGACTCTGCTATTCTCGAGCACCCTTCCAAATCAATACCTAAAAAATGCCTTCCAATGAAATAAAAGGCTCTTCACCTTCTTTGCAATGGGAGGCACCGGCTTAGAACCTGCTTTCATTTATTTTATTCAATGCAAACTCATCTTTAACGACATCAGTTAATATAATTCCAGCCCTTGTGCCACATCATCAGCAGATACAACTGCGACCATAACACCTCAATGCTTGAAGATATTTCCAACAGTTTCATTCCATCACAATATTGAGCCTCTGACACTGTCGCTGACACATCATTTAGAGTGAGGGACATTTTCTGAGAAGGAACACCTGCGTCCCTCTTATCGTCTGTCATGGCATCCTCATAGCTATCTTCGATATGCGCAGAGACCGAGGGGGCTTCGCTGGCAGTCTCGACACCCCATTAGATTGTAGGGCTTCAGAATTGTGTAACGTCGGCACCGCCCTGAATTTCTTAACATATTTTCCATCCTTGTTAATATCAATTGCAGTCTTTTGGCCATGATTTGGTTCTGGTTCTGAGACATCAACTGAAACCGGCGTTGCACGTTTCACACCTCTCCTCTGATTTTGATACAGCAGTTCCGTCCTCCAGTCTAGCCTCATATTTAACCAAAACTTCATCAGCTTCTTTTGGGTGCTCCCATTCCTCCCCTTCCTTGATAATTTTCTTAAAAATGCCCCCATCCTTGCAGATATCCTTTACACTAGCCCAAGAGAGCAATTCAACATCGAATTTCAGAGTCGCATTGGGTGGAATTGTAGGTGGCGATCCTGATTCTAGAAGCGTAACAAAATTCAAATTTTCAATCCAAGAGGCCATGCATGTCAATACTTGATGTTGAGCCATGATATCAACAGCATCTAGTTGTCTTAGCATGATTTCCTCACACAGGAGTTCACTCAGCTCCGGATGCCCCTTTGCTAGCTTTGCAGAGAGCTGATATTGGAATTGTTGATAAGAATCTGGAAGACTGCCAACAACTGCTGCCCGATATCGACCTGCGCCTTCACCTTCTTCTGCCCACTCCTAATAGACAGGGTCTCAAGCATTTGCAATGCATCATCTCTTATTTGTCTTGAGGGATCAACTACTTTGTAAAGTATAAGGCTTAGCAACCTCTGGGTTTCACATTTGGAAGTTCTCGCCGCATGTACACTTCTGCCAGAACAGTAAAGTACCCATCTGTGATTGATGAATCTGATGAGTAGCACTGGTTTATACATACTGGAAAAAGATACAAGTTGCTTTGAAGAAGATCCATTAGAGCTGTTTTTGCAAGTATAACTCTAGACTAGCCCCCCTCTCTGTACAATAAGCATGCTAGGATTTTAAATCTCCACTGAAAACTCGAACAAATCCCCAATTTCGTAGCACGCTACGAAATCACCTAAACAGGAAGCGCTGCGAAACTGCTAAAAAGGATTCATGCGCTGCGAAAACACTTTGTCCTTAAGCTAGGCTAAAGATTTTGGCAACAGAATTTCCAGTGATAACAGTGGCTCCACTTGGGATAGTGTGCCCTTGTGGTGCACTAAGAACCTGCAGTTCCAGTGCCTTATAAAATTTATTTGACAAACAGAAATTTGCTTGACCAGCATGACTGTAGGAGAAAGAAAGCTACTTCTACTGAAAAATGCTCAGTTGACCTTGAGCTTATTTTGCATTTACCTACCTACCTACCCTAATAATTCAACTTCTTTCTGCTCAATCAATATGAAATTTCCAATATAGCCAATCCTCTGTTTTATCTGACATTTGATTTCTTTGACTGCATCGGAGTTCAAAGCCAATATGATCTTGTGATGACCGCTGCCACTGAAATTGTCTCTGATCTCTAGAGGAAAACTGAAACACTGGAGAGTAAAAATCTTCCATGTAATCAGCTATAGGATCCCAGAATACATGATCAGCTTGTTTTTCCTTGTAACTTTCCAGCTGTGCAAACTGATCTTCAACAGCAGTGTTCAGTTCCTCAATCGTGAAAGAGAAAGGAACCAACATTCTCTCCTTGCGTTCTGCCATAGAAAACCTCTGAAAATAATGATCATGATAATGAAAACTATATGCCTGAATTTGTCCTTCTAAACCTTCAATTTCTTTTTCAAGGTCCTCAGCAAATTCATCCAAAAATCTCATCCTATCCTCTGCCTTGCAATCAAAGGATCTTAGATATGAGGACAAGGACAAAGAAAAAGATTCATTTGTTTCTTCTTTACTATGATCATTATTCCATTGTTTAAAACCTTCCACTGAGGGAGAGTCTGCCACCACCTCTGACCTATCTATCCATTTCTCCAAAAACATAAGCCATAAGTCCTGAAATGATATAATGGATTTGATAGGAAAACTTTCAATCCATTGTTTGCATTTCCCTTGAAGTGAATCATAGAACAACATAATGCAAACATCCTCATGTTTAACTCTAAGAAGTTCAGTAAAATGACAAAAATCTGTGATATGCTTCAGAGTTAAACTCAAATCTTCTCCATTGAATTTGGGACCATTCCTTAGAAAATATGCATCCTTGGGAAAATGATTTGGGAAACCATGAATTCCTGAAAAATCTATGCATGCATACCTTGAAATAAGAATGGTAGCTTCTGGGTCCTTCATAACTCCAGTGGAATCACCATGAACCTATGAATTTCGAACTCTTCAACAATGGAGTCGCCAAGGTAGATTTGCAGCCTCAAAAACCTTCTCTGAGCTCCTGCTACCTTCAGAAGTTCAGCTTCATAATTTCGGGAAAGAATAATCTTCAGACTCCCGGCAGACGCACCAAAATGTTATCACAAAATCAAGCACTGAAGGTTGCCAATCAGCAAGATTCCGTGTAACTATTTCAAACCAGGCTTTGGACTAAGGCTTAGCCTCCTTAGTCTGAGAGGGCTCTCTCACAGATTATGAATATTGACTAATGACAAGAAAAGATGGCTAACTCTTATAAGACACATGAAAAATAAGCTGGCTGGACAACATTGAATTGATTCCCATTGTGCTTATGGAGTCTCTCATATCCCAGCAAACAAAACCACTATCTTTTCATAGAAATCAGGGCACTTTACATCTATATGTTCAAACATAACTTTGAAACCACAGTTTGCCAAGGCATACAGGAAGTCAGAGCATGATTCATGAGTTTTGAGTGATTATGCATTAACAAAACTGTAAAAGAACCTTAAAGAAAGAATACCATCACACATTTGAACAAGAAGATCCATTGTGAATCCTGAGAAGAAAACACAGTCATTTGCATTACTGAAATTTGTTTATACATAAACCAAAACAGTCTTCTCCAAAACATCCAACCCCCACTACATCAAAGTCTGATCTATATATAGAGATACAATCTTAACCACTATGAGCTTCCTCCTCCAGCATGAGGGGAGCTCGAAGACTATTACTAATTACCCTTATCTACCAATTAACTAAGTCATTAAATACATTAAGCACTGACTGTAATTACAAAGAGTGCTAATTAAACTACATATCTAATTCTATCTTCCTCGTATCATTATCTTTCTTTGCTCTTGGACACCTGTCTCCTTTCAGTTTGGCCGAGATAACTGAGAAGTGGATGCAATGAACAAGGTTAGCATTGGATACTGAATGCGCTGATGGTTCATTGATCATAAGAACAAACCCCTGTTTTTCCGATCCTTGTCTCCCACCATCCTTCGAAAGTTAAGCAACATGTTCCCAGCTCTTTAATACCCCAAAATTTATGAGCATCACCATATTTCAGATGTGTTGGAGGCTTCGTTGATGGACATGTGTATAAACCAAAACAATACTCCTCGTATTCCATTTCTGCCAAACCCTAACTGGTCATAAAGTACCTTTATAAAAGTTTTAACTTGAGACAAAATATTTCACCTTTACAAAAAGGCACATTTGTCATTATCTGAATGGCTAGGATAGCCTCATGTGGTCTCCCTTATGTTCCTTAAGCGTTTCCTTCAAAAATTTGCTGATCTTACCATTAAACTGTTTGTCTTCATCCAAAAACAACACCTACAGCAGTTTCGTAGCGCGCTACGAAACTGCTGTTTTTGCTAAAACAAAGTGTATTTTCCTTAAGGAATTTTTTGCTTGGAATTTTGACTTTTTAAACCTCCTTTACATGTAGCAGAGACCTGTATGTCCTCAAAATAATGAAACTAAGCCAAAATTTAACAAAACTTAGAACAACACCTTTCTTTGAACAACAACATCAATTAGCAGCTATTTGACTTAGCTGTATCTTTAAGTTTTCAATTTGTTTCTTCTTGCTTCTAATCCCAGCTTTCAGTTGCTTGTTAACCATTCTGATGTATCTCACCTTCTTTTTCTTGCATTGCTGATATAATGGTAAGTGAAGATGACATGAAATATAAGCTTCTGTTCTGGCTGAAAAATAGGTCTTGGGACAGAGCTTATAACTTCTCGCAGAAAACGTATTTGGAAAAACTGAAGGAGGCTTTTGTGAAACAATCCATGCTGAACAAAAACCTCCTTTGGTTTTTTAAAAAACTACTCCAGCTGCCCAGAATCAATCCTTGAAAAAGATGTGTAAAACAGGAAATTAAAAACTGCACCTACAGCAGTTTCGTAGCGCAACTTTGGTCATTAATTTCTCTTAGCTCGTAATGGATTTGAGGAAACTGAAGGAGGTTTTTCTATTTCAGTCTGTTAGGAATAAAAACCTCTTTCCATTTCCCAAAATAAGCTTTCAGTTGCTTTAGAGACCTCCTGGAAGTTGACTAGTAAACACAGAAAGCAAAGTTTTTTATGCTGAAACAGGCTGCTACAGGGGTTTCGCAGCGCGCTGCGAAACTGTTCTATCATCTTTATGCAGCTGTGATGATGTTTCCTTAGCCCTAGGGCTAAATTCCTTGCTTAATTTAGGAGTTGCCTCGCTTGAACTTGATGAAGATTTTTGATCTCTTACTTTTTTTCATTGAGAATTTTGTCAGTGAGTCAACTATGACATGCCTTCATATCCAAAGACATACGTTCATCACACCTTCCACATCCATCCCACGGGTCATTGCATCAGAAGCAACTAGCACTTCAACATCTCCTGCTCTAAATGCATCCAACGCTTTACTTCGTGAATATTGATGTTGTAGGCTTGAATACTCAATTATCCTTAAGACCAGCCCTTCGAAACAGTTCAATAAGGTACATAACCTATGGGTAGAAACAACAGAAGATGTGAAAACAATGGTCTGCTCCCCTTTCAAAAGCTGCAACAGTGCCACTAAATACAGTGGCTTCAAGTTTGACTCACAAATCAATGTGTAAATTTTCAGTTGCTCAGGTGCTCTTTATTTGCAAATAGTTTCACTGTCTTTGGACTTCCTCGGTAAGACCTTTAATTACCAAAGAATGTAATTTGATAACTTGAGTAAATGATATATAGATCAGTAGCTGCTCATCTGCATTTCTGGAGGGAAGCAGAACTCTGTTCAATAGGCATGCTAGGATTTTGACCTCCACTGAAAACTCGAACAAATCCCCAATTTCGTAGCACGCTACGAAACCACCTAAACAGGTAGCGCTGCGAAACTGCTAAAAAGGCTTTATGCGCATCAAACTAATGTGAGTGGTTTTGAAATTTTGGCATTGGAATTTTTAGTGATAACAGTATCATTGGCCAATTGATCTAGAAATTTAGCAGAGCGAATGGCTCAAGAGAAATGCCACTCGACCTCTAAAAATTGGTTCATTTCCTCCAGGATAAATTGATCTTTTGGTGTTGGTGATTTCGGCCCCTTCTTGCAAACACCAATAACTTCAAATTCATCCTACTAGAAGTGAGCACTCGACCCTCTTGATGAAAAACAATTTGGCCCTATTCCTGGAAAATCGATTCTAACCACTTCAATGATGAACACGACCTCTTGAAGGATCTATAAATTGGCCCAGATGCAAGGACAATTAACTCCTTAAGACTGAAGTTTCCCTACAAAAATACTTAGATCTTCAGAAATAACATTGGAAATGATCCAACTAGGGTGGAAATAATGTCCACCGAAGAAGGAGAAATACTAGCTAGGGTGGCAATGAGATCCATCGAAACTAGGGTGAGGATTTTGCTTGAAACCCTCAATCTGAAACTCGCTTGAGTTTCTCTTCAATAACAATGAGAAATGATCAAATAAAATGCTTAGCAAATGAGTACACCCTCCTTTTATAATTTTTCATTGAGTCCTCTTCCAAGCTTCAAGAATCCCCCTTTAATATTATTTTATTGGTGGGGGCCACTTTTCACTAGGTGAATTTTTTCCATCTTTTTCTAGTAAAATAATATTTGCCACCCTTTTCTAATAAAATAATATTTTTCGCCCATTTTAAATAAAACAATATTTGTTTCCTTTTTCTAATAAAATAATAGTTGCCCATTTTTATTAATATCATCAAAATTGGGCAAACTCCTTAGTAACTTGCACACTCACAAAATCAGAGACATTACACGTGGATACATGAGTTACCCAGGCCTTTGTTTTTTCCAACCTTCTTCATTAGCCTTTTACATTTTCTTGATTTTTCTTTGTATTACTACTCGGGGCTGCAAGAGATGAGAGCATGTTGTGTATGATGTAAAGTAGTTATTACCCCCTTAAGATGTGGGGCAGTTCATCACCCACTAGAGGTTGGGACATGCATGTGTTCCTTAATGTTGGGGAACTAATGGGGCCCTAGGAACCAGATTGATGGCCATGATAAAGGGGTATAGCTCATCTTTGGCTTTTTCCCACATGCTATATTAAATATCGTGACCATATTTTGCATTTTATAATATTGTTTTTCCTTTGTTTCTTGATTATGATCATGATATGTTTTTAATGTTCTTTTAGTTGCATCAACCTCCAGGGAAACATTTTCGGGCCTGACACAAACATGTGGAAAAGGGGAGGGGGTGTAACAGTGCCTTGGACCCAATTTTCATGTGGACCCAGAGAAGGAAAATGATGAAATAGGGCTTGTAATGTGTGAAGGGGAGTGAAAAATATGAAATGGGAAAACATGATTGCGCTACCAAAATCGGGCTTTCCCAAGTAGTTTCCTTCCTAAAGTCATAGGCCAAAATAGGAGATCCCATGGGACTAGGATTGAGGATTGACATGACATTTGAGGTGAGGTAACAAAACTATGTTCAAAACCCTTCATTCTTCCAAGTCACCCACTAATTCATGCCCAATATGCCCAAGGAAAAACAAGCATAAGCACCCAATTTCACAAGGAAAAACATACCTTTAAGTTTAGATTACAAACCTTCAAACATATGCTCTTGACAGATGGGAGAGGGGACATATCACTGATGCAGGGAGAAAATATCAAATGGAACAATGTATAGGCTACATTGGTGGTTTTCAGGGGCTGTTGACTAATAGCTAAAGAGATATCTAGGAGAAAAATTCTCCTATTGGGTCACCCTCTTTTAATGGGTAACTTCTGGATCAAACTGGGACATGAGCTCTCTATAGAGTACATGATTAATGTACTCGAATAGGGATGTCATGAGAACACCAACAATCCTCTAAGATTGTAGACTTGTATCCTACACATCACAAACAATGTTAGAAGCATATGCCTTGGGAATACTTTTACCAACAATGTTTTCATCAAATAAAACCATACAAAAAAGTAAATCTATTCTAAGATGCGAGTCAAATTTAAATGCATCTATTCTATCACGATAACATGATACGATGATAGTATCTATGCAAAATAAAAATGTAATGCATCTTGTTACCCACCACCTATGGGTGTCACCCATAGCATAAAGTTTTCTCCTAGATGGTCTTCAGTTGGTAGCCAGCAACCCCTTACAACCACCAGATAACTCAATGTGCCACCATTTTTGCCACATGAGCCTAAAATTATGTGCCCTTGCCCATATGTTATGATCATATGTTTGAAGGTGGACCTTCCAAACCTAAAGGTATGGATTTCATTATGAGGTTGTGTATCTTTACTTACTTCTCATGGATAATTTTGAAAATGGATTAGTGGAGGGATTCCACTGAAGAATGTGCTTGGTTAGAACTCTTGTCCCCTTCTACAATTTGGTGGTTAACCTTGTATCCTTGTTTCGTGGGATCTCCTTTATTGGCTACTAGATTTAGGAGTGTCAGTACATGGAAAATCCTGATTTTGGTTGCATGGTCCTACTTCCTGACACCACATACATCACTCCCATCTGCTCATTATAACCCCTTTTCACATGTTTCCCATCCAGGTCCACATTTTTCCATTAGGTACACAAGGAGTTAGCCTCTCCCTCCCCTTGTCCACACTTTGGGTTGGCCCTAGAATGATGCCCCAAAGGTTGATGTAGCTAAAAAGAAAGTAAAAAGCATAATTTTGCCACTCTCAATAGGAAATGTACCATAACATGCAAAATATGGTTGGGACATACACATTTAGCACGTGGGAAAAATCCAAGTATGAGCTCTACCCGCATCATTAATGACCATCACCTTGGTTCCTAGGCCCCCCTATATTGCCCCCCTGCACCATTAAGGAACCCACGGTTGTCTCAAACCCTAGTGGAAGATAAAATGCCCAACCTTGAGGGGGTATTCACTACTATATCCTTCATATTATGCTCTCATCCCCTGAAGCCTCGGACAATTTTAAAAGAAAAATAAATAAAAAGGCAAAGGCATATAAGGAAGGGTGGAAAAACAAAGGTCGGGCTGACTCATTTACCACAATTTCTCCCTCCTACAATCGTACACCCAAGTGTGGGACTACCTTATCTTAGCTACCCTTGTACTATGACATGTGGCTTGGAGCATTCCCCTAATGCCTCACTCTGTTCCATCATGATATCACATGAAACCTGCCACTTGATGGATGTACCTTGCACCTATCACTGCCTTAGATGTTGAAACCATCTAATAGGGTCCTTAATTAAGCTCCTTCTTGAACTTGGAGACACCTATACACTCTAAGTCCCATTATGGAAGCACATGGCACTCTAAAGTGTCCACTTTGTTCCATGGTTTGTAAACTCATTTACTCAATCACATTGATGATTTGTTGTACTGGAAGGTGAGGAGATGCATTGGATCTTATAAAAGATTGCAGGTGGGTCTTCATCTTGGGGTTTGATCTCCCAATACAAGTTCCAAGCCCTATAAAGGGTCATATTGACATTCGTGGGGTGTGCGTTGAGAGCCATCGACCTCCACTATAGCAAAAAGAAGATTGCCACACCATGGGATCCTTCAGTACCATCCATTGCTCGCTCGTGTTGACCCAGGGACCAGAAGGGGTTGTGTCGCACCATGTGATACAAAGGGAGGGCTTGCATCATTGTTCCATCCCTTACAAATGGGATACATGCTTGATCGATATACTTGAAGACCCATGAGGATGTTCTTGTGCCCCCATAGCCACTTGGGAGAACCACAGATCATTTTCTTGGAGATCAAGGGGCCACCCCATTTATCACTATATGTGGAGCCCTTCCACTCATTTCGGCACACATCGAACTCCACTAGGCCTTCCAATGGCCCTCATAACTATTTATCTATCATGTTGGCCCTCTTGAGAGGCTTATTTTTCATGTTATGGAGCTATCATGGTGGGCTTGTCACCAAGGGATGTTATTTTGCACATTATTATTAGGGGCATCATTAGGCCTAATTAGGCAATTTAACCCTTAGAGAATCATATATATTGATGATACAATCATTCTGTTCCTTATCATCACTTGGATTTGTATCTCTCTTTCTTGAGAATTTCGCTATACCTATTAGAGGACAAATTGGAGAATCATTGATGCATTTTGATGTTTTGATTTTTTTCTTGGTCTTGGAGCTTCGATTTGTCTCTATTTGATGGTTGGATATACTTTCTATACTTTTAAGAGCTATTTCATTCTTATCTTTATCTCTTGTATACATGATTAATGTGTGGAATTTTTGCTCATGAAATTTGAAAATTTTCCTTAATTTAATGTGAATTTGTTAAAATTGGATCTTGTGATGATATTGCATATGTTACATGTTTGGGTATAGTGAATGAATGTTCCTAGGGGTACATTATTTCCATAACTACCTTGCGAAGTCATTAAATTACTGCAATAAGAAGTATAAATTCTTGTGATTATCGAGTAGCTGCCTCTAGAGCCATGCGAAGTTGTCATAAGATTCCTTGATTGGGTAAAAGCACTCCAAAAATTGAAAGCACATTGACTCCATTCTCCCAATAGTCTTAGGCACTGATCTTATCCTTGGTGATCACCTTAACAAATATCTCTTTCACCTCCTTTTTCTCCTTTCTGAGCCCTAACCCTATAGGTCTCCTAGGGCATCAAGTGAAATCCAATATGGGAATCCATTCCAAGAGCGAGTTGGGATACAATTGTGCTACAGTTTTCTATAGGCCCTCAAACATTTTGAAGGATTTTCCATTGCTATATTTTTAAATATCTCAAGCCCTAGTTCTAATTTCATTCTTGTGCCTTGGTCTCCTTGGTTAGTGGCTTCATCAAGGGTCATTTCATCACAAATCAAGTAAAATCTAATTTCATTGATCCTTTTCTCCTCCCTTGCTTGGTCTAGATATTTTGTTTAAAGTTTCACATGAAACCCTAGACCTTGCTTGGGTCCACTTGGGCTTCTTGTGGTCCCAAACCTTCACCATTCATTATTTCACAAAGGCCACTTAGAAATCCTCTTCTCGTAGGAATCTTAGGTCTAGGGCAATTCCTATCATGAAATATCTTTAATCCGTAGGTTGAGGCCTCCTTTGAGCCTTTCTTGGAGAGCCCTACACCTTGCTTCCAAAGCAAGAAAGCCCATAATTTTAGTCTCTGCTATGAATGGGATCTGGAAATCATTATCTATCCCATAATTGACTTACCATCCATAGTGATTTCCCTCATACCAAGACTCCTCACATTAGTGAAAGTCCGTAAATAGAAGGGGACATCGACTGAGGTGACAGTGGGTCCTTGTTCCATTGTTGCCACCTGGACTAGTCGTTGCCCCTTTGGAACCCCTCTTAGGATCCATGTTAGATTGAGAGGTAAATTTTTTGTCGGCATTTCCAAGGAACAAGAGACATGTGCCATGTTCCCCTATGACAATATTTATTGGCAACTCCATTGGAGGAACAAAGCCCTAATTCCTCATTGAAATTTAAAATCAATGCTTGTAGGGTGAAGCAAGAATTTGTAAAGGAACTTTCAATCACCCTCGCGACTCCCCACATGACCAACATAGAATACTCAACATAATGCGAGATTGGGTAGAAAATCACCCAACTTTGGATATTAATTGGGTTTCAGGATACCCAAATGCCATTAATTGTAATCATAAGGAACCCATGCCAAGGTTTGATGATGATTCATCTTCAACAATTAACCATGTGGCTAATTTCAAGGCATATATCTTGAAGGTCAACATGGTTCATGAAGATGTCTAGATTTTTGTATTCCTCATTTTTATTGGGACCAAATCTGAGGGTTGGCTTGGAAATTCATGCGAACCTAAAAGTATCCCTTCTTTATCCACTTTGGTTGACTGTTTCTTAACACAAGAAAACCTTAAACTACAAGTGGTCGAAGATTCCATCCAAAGCCTAAATTCATTTAAATCATTGAACTTGAGGACTTTCCCCATTTATCCTCATATGTTGCTTTCTAAACATCATGGGGGTTGCCCAAGTTTAATGGGAGTAATGTTGATGCCAAAAGGCATGTGGATGACTTTATATGGGAACTTACCATTTGGATGCCTAATCAAGATGATGATGATATCTTTATGATTCCCTTTGCATTTTCACTTGAGGGTGAGGCTAGGGACTAGTGTACCAACCCGCCTTCGAAGAGTATTGCATATTTTGATCAATTTGAGGATGTCTTCATAAAAAAATGGACTAATAAAGGGAATATTACCAATGATCAAGAAATAAAAGCTCAATTTGATCTTGATGAGTCTGAGGGTGGGGTAAATGAAGAAGAAAAAAGTCAATAAGAACCCCTTTTGCATGATCAACATGAATGGAGTGATGAAACAAGTAATATTGAAAGGTATCTTGTTGAGAATATAAACAAAAAATGCACATCCAAGAAAGAATTTGGGGGTGTCCCTCCACTCCTTAAAGATAATCTTCTTTGCATCACCCATGATGATGCTCTTTAGGAGGTTCCTCCCATTTCCCATGTGGATATTTCTGACCATTATTATGTTGAAAGGAAAATAGGGGACCTACTTTGTAATATGAGCCTTACCTATGATACCACTAACACCATTAGGGCCCCTATATATCCCTATGATCCTAGGGGGATATTTGAGTTATCAATTGATACTTCTCTCACTCCTTGTCAAGCAATCATTAGTGATCCCTTTTCTTCTTCCAAGCTTGATCATTTGAGAAAAGGCCTCGTACACTCTGATCCCCATACCATTTTCTTTCTTCCTTAAAGAAAACATGAAGCATGACACCTTTATGAAGATGACACGCATTAGAGTAGGGTGCATCACATATTGATTCTCACATTAGAGCTAACATCATATTCTTTTATCATGCTAGATTAGGTGCATTTAAATTAGAATTGCCTTTTATTCCTATTGATTTTATGCACCTAATATACGTATGGGTGATCATAACACACCACAAAAACATGCTACCATGTGTTCTTAATCTTAGATGTGCAAGTAACAGGTCTATGGTCCAACATATTGCTAGTGTTCTCATGACTCCTCGTTCGAGTACATTTGTACACTCTACTGAGAGATCATGTCTTAATTGGAGCTAGATGTTACCCAACACCTGTGGGTGACACCTATAGGATATATTTTTCTCCTAGATGGTCCTTATTTGGAAGCCAACAACCCCTTGCAACCACCAGATAGCTCGATGTGCCACTATCGTTACCACACGAGGCAACCATTATGCGCCCTAATCCATCTGTTATGATCGTATGTTTGAAGGTGGGCCTTCCAACCCCGAAGGTATGGATTTCATTATTTAGTTGGGTATCTTTACTTACTTATAATGGACACTTTTGGACATGGATTAGTGGGGGGATTTGGTGGAAAGAATGGGCTTGGTTAGTACTCTTTTCCCCTTTTCCAATTTGGTGGTTAACCTTGTATCCTAGTCCTGTGGGATATCCTTTATTGGATACTAGCTTTAAGAGTGCCACTACATGGGAAATCCTGATTTTTGTTGCGTGGTCCCGCTTCCTGACACCACATACATCACTCCCCTATGCTCATTATAACCCATTTTCACATTTCTGATCCGCATCCACATTTTTCCATTGGGTCCACAAGAAGTTAGCCTCCCCCTCCACTTGTCCACACTTTGGGTAAGGCCTAGAATGATGCCTCAAAGGTTGATGTAGCTAAAAAGATAGTAAAAATCATAATTTGGACACTCTCAATAGAAAATGTATCATAAAATTCAAAAGATGGCAGTGACATACAAATTTAGCATGTGGGAAAAATCCAAACATGAGCTCTACCCCCATCATTAATGGCCATCACTCTGGTTCCTAGGGCCCCCTATATTGGCCCCCTGCATCATTAAGGAACCCATGATTGTCCCAACCCTTGGTGGGAAATGAACTACCCATCCTTAAGGGGGTATTCACTTCTATATCCTTCACATCATGCTCTCATCCCATGGAGCCCCAAGCAATTTTAAAGGAAAAATAAATAAAAAGGAAAATACTATAAAGAAGGGTGGAAAAACAAAGGCTGGAGTGACTCATGTACCATGATTTCTCCCTCCTACAATCATACACCCAAGTGTGGGCTTCCCTTATCTTAGCTACCCTTGTATGATGGCATGTGGCTTGGAGCCTTCCCCTGATGCCCCACTTTGTTCCATCATTATATCACGTGACACCTGTCACTTGATAGATGTACAATGGACTTGCCACCCCCTTAGAGTTTGAAGCCACCTAACAGGGTCCTTGATTAACCTCCTTCTTGAACTTGGAGACGCATGTACACTTTAAAGCCCATTTTGGAAGGGCATGCCACTTTGAAGTTTCGACTTGGTTCCATGCTTTGTAAACTCATTTACTCAATTACACTAATAATTTGTTGTATTGGAAGGTAAGGAGACACATTTGATCGTATACAATATTGCAAGTGGGTCTTCATCTTGGGTTTTGATCTCCGTATATGGGGTCCAAGCCCTCTAGAGGGTCATATTGGAATTCGTAGGGTGTGCATTGAGAGCCATGGGTCTCCACTATAGCAGTTAGAAGATAGTCATGTTGTGGTATCCTTTAGTACCATCCATTGCTCACTCGTGTTCCACCTATTTGGTGATGATGATGCACCTAGACCACCTTGCCCAACCGACTACACACTTGCACTACACACTTGGAAGTTGACCTAGGGCCCAGATGGGGTCGTGTCTCACCATATGAGATAAAGGGAGGGCTTGGATCATTTTTCCAGCCCTTACAAATTGGATACAAGCTTTATCAATCTACTTGGAGACCCATGAGGATGTTCTTGTGTCCCCATAGTCACTTGGGAGCACCACAGGTCATTTTCTTGGAGATCAAGGGGTCACCCCATTTATCACTATATGTGGAGCCCTTCCACTCATTTTTGCACACATTAGACTCCACTAGGCCTTCCAATGGCCCTCCTAGATATTAATATATCATTTTGGCCCTCTTGAGAGGCTTATTTTTCATGTTATGGAGCTATCTTGGTGGACTTGTCACCAAGGGATGTTATTTTGCACATTATTATTAGGAGCATCATTAGGCCTAATTAAGCAAATTGAACCCATAGAGGATTATATATATTAATGAGAGGATCATTCTATTCCTTATCATCACTTGGATTTGTATCTCTCTCTCTTGAGAATTTCACTATACCTATTAGAGGAAGAATTGGAGAATCATTGATGCATTTTGATGTTTGGATGTTTTTTCTTGGTCTTGGAGCTTCAATTTTGTCTCTATTTTATGGTTGGATATAATCTCTATACTTGTAAGTTTTATTTAATGCTTATCTTTATCTCTTGTATACATGATTAATGTATGGAATTTTTTTTGATGAAATCTGAAATTTTTCCTTAATTTAATGCAGATTTGTTAAAATTGGATCTTGTCAGGATATTGCATATGTTACATGTTTGGGTATAGTGAATGAATGTTCCCAGGGTACATTATCTCCATAATTACCTTGAGAATTAATCAAATTACTACAATAAGATGTATAAATTCTTTTCGTAACCTAGTAGATGCCTCTAGTGCCATGCAAAGTTGTCATAAGACTCCTTGATTGGATAAAAGCACTCCAAAAATTGAAAGCACATTAACTCCATTCTCCCAATAGGTTAGGCATTGATCTTATTCTTGGTGATCACCTTAATGAATAACGATTTCACCATTTTTTTCTCCTTTCTAATCCCTAACCCTAGAGGTCTCCTAAGGAATCAAGTGAAATCCACTATAGGCATCCATTCCAAGAGAAAGTGGGGCTGCAATTGCACTAGGTTTTTTTAAGGCCCTTAGAAATTTCAAAGGATTTTTTGTGGCTATATTTTGAAATATCTCAAGCCCTAATTCCAATTTCATTCTTGTCCCTTGGTCTCCTTGGTTAGTGGCTTCATCAAGGGTCATTGCATCACAAATAAAGAAAAATCCAATTTCATTGATCCTTTTCTACTCCCTTCCTTAGTCTAGATAGTTTGTTTAATGTTTCACCCAAAACCCTAGACCTTTCTTGGGTCCACTTGGGCTTCTTTGTGGTTCTAAACCTTCACCATTCATTATTTCACAAAGGCCACCTAGAAACCCTCTTCTCTTAGGAATTTTAGGTCCAAGGCATTCCTTATCAAGCAATATCTCTAATTCTTAGGTCTAAGCCTCCTTTGAGCCTTTCTTGGAGAGCCCCACACCTTTCTTCATGTTGCACACATTTTGTCAAAGTTTCAAGTAAGCAGTTGTGCCAATTTTTTTCAAAGATCAAGATCATCACCCAACAACTTTTTGAGTCATTACAAACCCATTCTGCAAATTTGTAATGTAAATGATGTTAGTAGGACCATGTATTTATGTAACAAACTAGGTAAGCCTATTATTTTCGGGATGAATTTCATCCTAGGATGTTTTTCATCTCATTGATTATCTGTGTTTATTAACATGGATGATCGACAAAGTTTTTCCCTCCAACCTCACCCAAAAGCTAAGGTGGAATTTATCGTCAACGTCTTAGGTGAGTCCTAGTGTTCTAGTCAAGTCTATTGTAAAACTGATCTGAGAATAATTTAAGCTAGTTGGCTAAATTATTTTATTACAGATCACTTGGTCTACTAGAGCATATTGTGTCGCAGAATTGAATAAGTATTTTTAGGGTCTATAATGAATGGGTATTGCCCCTTTGAGGGTTGAATTTGTAAAATCTTATGTAAAAAATATTTTAGTGCATGGTCCCTCATACTTAGACACTATGGCTAAAATATTAGAGCGTGGAAAAATAATTAATCCCCTCATGAGTCAATTAATTAAATTTTTTTGGCAAAAATAAATTAATTCTTAAGCCAAAAAATTAATTAATTTAGAGTAAAAAATTAAAATGTTAGAGAAATTAATTTCTCCAAGTGGAAAAATTCGTTGGTCTAAAAGAAATTAATTTTTGGAGGTCCCGCACCAAGGGAATATTGAAAATTTGAAGAAAAAATGGACCCTTGGACTTTGGTTGTTAAGTCAAAGTCAAATTTCTAAGGAAATTAGCTCAAAATAATCTTTTTTTGCGCTAATAAAAATGGTTTTAATGAGAAATTTGAGAATTCCTCAAAAATAAATATTTTCGATGGTGGAGATTAAAAAATGATCAAATATTTATCAACAGTCGAGGTTATTTTTTCGGGAATCAAGCCAACTAGTCATTATTTTCCACTTGGAGGAATTTTGTTATAAATAGTTTTTTTTTTTTTGTTTCTATTTTCATCTTCTGATGATCTGGGGTTCTAATGTAATTTTGTAAACGTTGGTGTGAAGTCACTATTCTGCTGGGAACGTTCAAATATCATAGTAAAAGACTTTGGGGTACAGTTCATGGTGTCTTTGTCTCATTGATTTGTGGTATGTACTGGATATGCGCATTCTTATATTGTGCTTTAATATTATTTGAATCATTATTTCATTTGTAGATGATAGGAACATTCTATTGGTAAGTTTTGGGTTTTTCTTATGTGATCATATCCATTGTATGTTTTAACAATTTTTCTTGAGAAAATATATAATGTTTGTAGGTTCTCCGATCCTTGAGATCCAAGTTCACACACTATGGGCACAAGATGACCATGTTTGGACTTTGAATATTTTATGTGATGTTCTTACTTTTCTAAGGTTGTGGTTAACATTTATTTTCTGAAATACATCTATCCATCATCAAAATTTTATTTAAAAATTATTCCTCAAAATTTCTTTTCAAACATTGTATATTTGTATACTTTTGTAAATTAATTTTTGTAGAATAATTTTTTGTAAATAAATTTTTCTAACCCTTGTTTTGCTACTATTTGGGTTTGGGGTTTTATTTTAAATTTTAAGTTTTGGGGTTTTTAGCATACTTGTAAATATTATTTAGATTTATTTTATTTTTTAAATAGTTTTTAAAATTGTAAATATTTATTTGATTTAAGTTTTAATTGTGTAGTTTATTTAACTTTTAATTTGAAATTCAAATTTTACTTGTATAGTTTTTATCCCACATTCAAAATTTGAAATTAGTTTCTCCAATTTGTGTCAATATAGACTAACCTTTCACCTTATATTTTCTATTATGCAAATAATTTCACTAATCCTTTGCATTGTTTTCCTTTTTTTTGGGAAAATTTCTTTTTATTTGTATTAAAAAAGGAGTAAATTTATGAAGTTTACAACCCTTAGAAACCCTAGAAGTTGAGGGTTTTTAAGCCCATTTTTGCAGATTGCTTATTTTCAAATTGGGGAAGATACCCATTTTTTGAAAGCCCTAGTCCTTACCCAACCCAAAAAGTTAGTGTTCGGGAGACTTTTTGCAAGCATTAAGAAGGTTGTAAGCCCTACAAGGGCTGTATCTCATTGCAAATTAGGGTTTGTTCAAAGGACATTTTATCTCTAACAATTTGTTTTGCATCAATTTTGGAGTTAACATTGTGTTTTCAGTTGGTCACCTTCATTAGAAGTCTTCATAACCATCTACAAGGCCCCAAGGCCTCTTGTTTTTCTCTCTAATCTTCTTATTTCACCTTTGTCCTAAAATTGAATTGTGAAGTAATTTATGACAACAATATAATTAAGGCCTAAACACATTTTTTATAAGCCTAAGTTCATGAATAAATCACATGAGACATTTATAATTAGCCTAAAGTTAAATTTGAGTACATAGAAGTTATTTTTTGTGGAATGTTGGGTAATTTTCAGATCTGAGATGTTTGCTACAACAGTCATAATTACTTCATAACAATGGGAAAATATCATTTTATTTGGCTTAAAACAAGTTCATAAATTGTCTAACATACTAGGGAGTTAATTGCTTAAGTTGGGCATTCATCATTAGACTTGTTTCATGGTTTATTGCTGACTATAATGAGAGTTATCAGATCAGATATATCACTTATAAACACAATTAAGAGACATAAAATTTATTGGTAGGATATCTAGCATATTGTCAAATTATTTAAGGAACATGGGCATTAATATTTTGGCATAAATCTTCTAGTCTTCATGACTGATATCTCTACATAACAAGTGTGATCATATCTGATATAATATTGAAAATACATCATAAGAAGATTGGCTAGCTTATATTTTAATTTGGCAAGTCATTGGGTGTCTCATTGTTCATATTTGGTTCATAAATGCTTATCATTTTTGGATCTAGGGTGATTTTACTTGCTGCTGTCTTAAAGGTCTAATAATTGCTCATTTGAATGTGATTGGGTCATAAGTGACTTGAGAAAATTCCTTGCTCATACTCCATTTCCTTGTTTCATGGTTTCATGCGCTATTAGGTTTCTAGAAATGATATTTGGAATCTAAAATGTGTTTCTTGTGAGTTTCAGAAGTATCAAAGTTCACAAATTTACAAACTCACTCTCTCTAAAGCACATTGATCTAAATAATCTTGTTTCCTCTTTCAGTAATCATCATTGGATATTAGTATCTAATTGTGTTTTCCTTTCTACTCAAAAGAGCTTTGGTGAATAGTGTTTTCATTATTGCTTCATTGGTGAATAATAATCTCATTTTTTACATTAAGATCTAAATGCTCTTTACTTGAAGTCTTTGAATTAGCATTGAAGTATCTTGTTTCTCTTAAGTGGCAATCTAATTGGTGTTCTTTTCTTAAGGGCTTCTAATCTGATTGAGCATCTTGTGATTGTTGGCATTGAGTAACATTGGCATAAGACCATTAATAATCTTGTTGTAGAATCATCATTGACATTTACTTTGTTGAAATATCTTGGAAGATTTCAAATTGTCTAAAGTAATTGGCATTGACATTCCATATTGAATCATTGAAGTTGATAACTGCTCTATATTGCTATCATTGACATTTGTTAAGCATCTTATGGAAGATCATTTCGTCTTAAGTTGAATTGATCTTTTGTTTAGTATTGGCACTTGATAATGTGACGCATTCTTGTTGTTAAGATTGTCTTTCCATTTATTGTTAAGTACTCTTATCATAAAAATGATAACTAAAGTACTTAAAAATTAACAATCATACCTTAAGAATCACTCAATCCATCTTGCATTGCATTCTAAGTCTAGTTGCACTAATAACTTACCTCCTCAATTTAGCTTGAGGAACTTAGACCCTCTTTAGTGATTAACATGGTGACGTTGCAGTGACCATATCCACAATTTCTGCAGTGCCAGAGGCATCAAGTGATTGGAACATAGGGGGAGGTATCATTAATTAAGCCTTTGCTTGCTTCCTGTTGGATTCCATACTACAACCTACTCTAGAGACTAGTTCCAAAATAGTTAAGAGGAAGATTGCATCTAACTTAAAATTAACCACGATTTTTCTTTTTCACCTAGTTGGTAGGATTTCCATTTCATTTAGGTTAGTGAAACATTTAAGCAACGATTTTCCATTCGGTTACTTGGCATTAAACATATAATAAGAAATAAGTTGACTCCATAAGGCACTGGTCTCACAATTCAATCTAATCTAATCTTTTAATCTTGTTAAAATTAACCAAGTAGCTAGGCCACTCAATCATGTCTCTCGGACTTGTTGGTTGCCAACTTGTCCTTCACCTTCACGTTTCCATAGGGATGACCCCCCATAACATAATGTTGGCATACATCTAGAACAGAGAGATTGGGGATCAGGATGACAGCTCGTGACCTGACTCGTTGTTGCACCGTGCTTGTAAAGTTTGAGAAACAACTTTTTTTGGAGTCATTTCCAGGGATAAGTTTATCTTGTTCTCGACGCTTCAACAACATTTTTATTCCTTATCCCATCAACGCCACATTTTCTGGCGCTATTATATCTCTTCATCTTTTCATCACTTTATCTTTTTTCCTCTCACTAATCTTTTCATCTTCTCTATCCACACCTTTAGCACCTGGACATTTCGGTTGGATTTCTGTTTGGGTGGCGACTACATTTATTCATCCATTCACAAAATATTACACTAGAAGAAATCCCAATAGCTTGGTCAACCTCGCTCTCAAAACTTGGTTGAATAAATTGCATTCTAGTGAGCATTCATTTTCTCAGACAAGAATCCCTCCTTGACATCCATCTGCTTTTTCCTGACTAACTTTCCGGTTTTTTCCTTTTGGATCTTGGAGTTATATTCATGTTCATTTGGCGACTCCACTTCTTTCATTTTTTACAATATTTTCTACTAGAAGCTCGTTTCTGGTGGATCTCTTGTTTTTTTTAATAAGGATCTCTTGCTCCAAAATTCATTGGCTTCTTTCCCTTGAACAAAGTCATCATGGATGACTTTTTCCCCACTTTTCATTTTACTAACATTCCTCATGATATTCCGGAAAAGGGATATTGACATATTACCTTATGTCACGGGTAATGATACAACCACTGCTACAGATCACATCAGAAGGTTCACAACTTTTTTGGAAAGATATGCTCATGCAACTTCATACAATCATGAAGATGTCAAGATGAAACTCTTTGTCCTTTCTTTGGAAGATGATGCTAGAAATTGGTTTTGTGATTTTCTTGACAGTTATTTTTATTCCTTACAAGCCATCGTCAATGTTTTAAAAAATAGATACGTGGATCAAAAGGATTCACATTGTGCCTCTAATATTATGAAGAAGGATGAAAGTGATCATGTGAAGGACACAAATATCATAGAAACGTGTCAAGAAAATGTTCCATATTGTAGAAATTGTGACCATTCTCATGACAAATCCACTTGTGTAGTTGCAAGAAGAATCCATTATAGTGGCAGGACAAGGACACAGGATCAAATTAATATTGATGATGAAAAGGAAAATGATAAGCATCTTATCGAAGAACTAAAGCAAAAGATTTAAAGACATGCAATTTAGTCAAGCAAGTTAATGAAAACCATGGAACTTAATCAAGAATGATTAATAACAGATCACGCCAAGGATATGAGAACCATGTATACCAAATTATTGGCCATAGAAGAACAACGTGTTGAGAGCGAGAAAACATGAAAGTTAATCACTCCAATCAGATGACCACCATACAAAATGATTTGATCACTATGGAAGAAAATCGTAAGGAAGAAATGAAAACTATTCAAATAAATCATGATAGAGTGATAAAGGACATGCAATCTAGTCAGATGGCTCTTCAGAATAGGTTACAGGTTATGGAAGTTATGCAGTATAATGAGATGATCACCTTTCAGAATATGATGGATACCATGGAGGAGAATAATGCCAAAGATATCAATGCTATGAAGGATGAGCATTCTAATCAAATGAATGCCATAAGAAGCAAAAACATCGTTCTTCAAAATAAGCTACAGATAATGGAAAAATCACAGGTTCAGGAACTCCAGCCAAGACCAAAGGATCTAGAACACGAACCTCCTAGCACATAGAAGCAACCTTCATATTACTATGAAAAAGTCATTGATTCCGTTGAGAAATGGTTAAATGAAGATGATTCAGGAAGGAAGGAAATTGATAAGAATCAGGTTGATGCTTGCAAGTTTGATCTACCAGTCATAACATATCACGCTCATGAAAATAAAAAAGAGTAGGTCACAAAAATCTTGGACATCCCAAATTTTCCATATGAGCGTTATCCAGATCAGATAGAAAGTTTCATATCAATTAAATCATCAAAAACATCACATCTTACCAAGAGCAAGCGTAAAAAGCGAAGGAGAATAAGGAAGAGGTTTGATGCATCTAATGGTTAGGATCAACTTGATATTTAGATAAGACATAGTCCTTCGATATGCATGATTGAGCATGGAACATCTGAGAAGCAACCCATAGACTTGTCGGAGAGTCGGCAGATGCTCAGTATGCACTATGTTGAAGATGTCTGATGCCATATGGCATCTTTGTATAGTATCTCTAACCCTACTCCTCTTCATGTATGTCATTAGTTAGTTTTATTTTATGCACTTATGTTTTATATTTTAGTTTGTTAGAGTATATTTTTCTATTCCAATAGATATTCTATATATGCATGATGATTTTGATTATGAATGGATGTTTATGTGATGGACTTCTATTTTATTGGATACAGGATTTTGGGATTCTCACATTACTTCATAGAAGCAACATGTCCCCATATGGAGCCGGATATTGCACACATTTTGTCAAAGTTTTAAGGAAGCAGTTGTGCCAATTTTTTTTCAAAGATTAGGATCATCACACAACATCTTTTTGAGTCATTATAAACCTATTTTACAAATTCGTAATGTAAATGATGTTATTAGGACCGTGTATGTATGTAACAACCTACGTTAGCCTATTATTTTTGCGATGAAATTCATGTTAAGAGGTTTTTCATCTCATTGATTATCTATGTTTTTAAACACGGATGATTGACAAAGTTTTTCTCTCTAGTCTCACCCCAAAGCTAGGGTGGAATTTATCGTCAAAGTCTTAGGTGAGTCCTAGTGTTCTAGTCGAGTCTATTGTAAAAGTGATCTCGGAATAATTTAAGCTAGTTGGATAAATTATTTTATTACATATTACTTGGTCTACTAGATGTCGTAGAATTAGGTAAGTATTTTGAGGGTCTATAACAAATGGGTATCCCCCCTTTGAGGGTTAAATTTGTAAAATCTTATGTAATTTTTTTTTAGTGCATGGTCCCTCATACTGAGACACAATGCCTAAAATATTAGAAGGTGAAAATTAATTAATCCTTTCATGAGCAAATTAATTAATTTTTCTAGCGAAAATAAATTAAATCCTAAGCCGGAAAATTAATTAATTTAGAGTAAAAAATTAAAATGTTAGAGAAATTAATTTATCCAAGGGGAAAAACTCGTGGGTTTAAAAGAAATTAAATTTTGGAGGTCCCCCACCAAAGGAATATTGGAAATTTGAGGAAAAATTGGACCCTTGAACTTTGGTTGTTAAGTCAAAGTCAAATTTTTGAGGAAATTAACTAAAAATAATTAATTTTGGGCTAATAAAAAATGGTTTTAATGAGGAATTCGAAAATTCCTCAAAAATAAATATTTTCGATGGTGGAGATTAAAAGATGATCAACTATTTATCAATGGTCGAGATCATTTTTATGGGGCTCAAACCAACTAGCCATTATTTTCCACTTGGAGGAATTTCTCTTGTTACACACCTAATCCATTATATGGGTTATGGTGTGTATGTGAGTAGTCAAAGGGAGTCCAAGAGACCACTTGGAATATGGAAACCAAGAGTCATTAAAATGTATTATAAATGTATATCATTTGTATAATAAATGCAACTAAAGTTTATCTTTCATAACTGCTATTTATTCATGTGTGTGTTTAACATGGTATTAGAGCGAGCGAATTTTGGCTTTGAGGCACTAGTTTTGTAGCCAATTTCGGTGTCAGTCTTGCCTCTTTGACCTTTGCCCTTGCATAAATAAATTTTCCATTCTACTTCTTCTTCTCTTACCACTCTTCCCACTTCATTGTTGCGTGCCTCTTTCACATAAACACCCTTTCCCTCAACGCTATCTGCACCATTCTCTATCAACCATTTTGCATTGTCCTTTCTGCATGGACGGTAGTTCTATTACTCAGACAAATCACAGGTACTAAGCTGAAATGATTTCCACAGTCAGTGTTGTTATTCACACCAATGTTACCTTTTCTCTTGGATTAAAAAAAAGGGGGGTTTCTCTCATTCCATCAGTTATTCCGAGTTTGAATTGAAGTTCTATTGACTGTCGCCAAGTTTAACTCAAGGTCAGTTCAACATTACATTGTTGGTACTCAATGTGTGCTTGCTCTCGTAGCTTATGGTCAGAGAATTCATTTTGAAAGGGAAAGGTCATGAGGTCCAGTGAGTTTTAAGTGGACTGTGAATCTTTTGTTGAACGCTTGCATAATTAACGCTTCATACTGTGCACGAAACGTTAATTCTTCTTCTGGTGACTCTATCCTCTGAGCGCTTTGCCATTATGCAATTACATGTCTCATCTGACCATTTCTCTCACAAGGATTTTCGATGAGCATTTCTCCTGCCACTCACATACTTCCAATTTGTTGCAACAAGAAAACAATCGCCCCTCACGCGGTCTCTGTGATAGTTGTTACTGCTAAACCTTGAATTTTCCATCGCTATGGAGTATTCAATTGGTTCCATAATGTCAATTGGATGAGAGCATATTTGTTCACTTATTTTCACAGACTTTTTCCTATTGTCGTCTTTACAGAATCTTTGTGTTTTCCGATTTCCATTTGATTTGGAAATAACCAATCAATGGTTTGCCCGCCATTGGTGTAGCCCATGTCTCTGCTGGGTTTTGTGATGAATTCCGAGTGTTTAGTATACTTTTTGTAATGTTCATGGCGTGATTGAACTTTTGGGGGGACCTTTGTGTTTGCTGCCTCCTGCTTCATTTCCAACCGTGGATTGGATTTTATGGGTATTGTCTTCACAATTTGAGAGGTTGGTGAGCATAGTTACTGGTTGTTGCGCCATATTTTTTTCTCCTTACACTACTTGGCACATATACAAGCCGGTAAAATAAAGCTGTTGTTTGAGGTTAAGTGGGGACGGTTGAAATTCCTGTTTGGAACATTTTTGAAGCGAGAATTGAGGTACCTCTAAATCGACACCAGCTAAGTTCAATGTTGCGCGTACTGTCTGTTAATTAAACTCTTGAGCATTCTATAATCCTTGCGTTGAATATCTGAGAAAAAGTTATGGAAAGTGGTTTGTGTTATTGGTATGTGCGTTGGTGCTTTTGAAATCAGTGAGCATTGGTTGGAGACTTGAACTCTTAATTGTGCATTGGTGTCTTTGTTCATATGTTCGTTAATTCTCCACTGAATTTTGTATTCGTTGTGTGTTGAAATTGCAGTGGTTGGTTCATTCCTATCTCTTTGATGAAGAATTTCAACTCGGTTGTGTGATAGTATATGTTGGTCCTTGCTGCATTCATTAAAGATTGATGCTATGTTCCATGAATTAATTCTGAATTGTGAATACCCGCGTTGATCACTGCTTGAAGTTTGGAAGGCCGTGCATGTTGAGCGCTGGTTGCATGGGTTGTTTGCTACATTGTGTTGGTGAATGGACATTCAAGTGTTCGCTTCTCTAAGATCTTTTTGAAAGTCATGTGTGGTGTAGGCATGTTGTATGGTATGCTATTTCCTATGTGTGGTGAGATGATATAAATCTTTAGATCTATGTCGATTTGCATTGCAGTACGATATGTGAAGTTTAAAGATATGTGAATGCAATAAACTTTGAACACTAGTGCTACATGTTTCTAATTCTTCCTTTTTAATTTAAAAAGGGAATTGTTATTTTGATGTGGTTTCAACAACCTAAACTTCAACAACACAATTCAACACACTTCATTTATTTGAAAATGGTTAAAATTCATGAAGTATTACAGGTTATAAATACTTTAATACACTCCATGGTTCATGATACAGTTGAAATCAGAAAGGGAAATCTCTTTGACATTCAAACCTATTTACAAAATGCATAGGATAAGATTGAATTTTTGCAGCTTGAGTCACAACTACAACGAGATGAGTTACAACAACATAGTTTTGAACCTATTTTTGTTCAGAACAATCCTCTGTTTAAGTTCAAGCCAAACTCCCATCAACTGCTAGAAAGTTGTCAAAGCAGTAACATTGAAGTTGAAACCCATCAACAACTAGAAATTGATCAAATCATTGAGCTCATTTGAGGAGAAAATTTGCATACTGATGTAGATGTTCAACTTGCACTTCCCAAACCAATCATCAGACCTTGAAAAGAGATTGTTAGAAACAAGCACAAAACAAGTCTTGGAAATGATAAGGAGGCGTCCTTTCATATTCCAGATTACTCAAAGCCCATCAAATTTTGAAGTGATGGGTTTATTTATGCAGTTCATATTCACCTTTCCCTGCTCCTCGTCCACAACAACAGATTGTGAAATGCCAACATTGTGATCGAGTTGGCCATGTGAAAGATCATTTTTTTGATCTTCACCTGTTCAAGCATTGTGGTCAACACACTCATTTTTCAAACAAATGCGTCAAAAACAAGCCTCCTGCAAGAACAAATATTCACCTTGGATGGATCGCTTCTTGGCAATGGGCTTCAACAACCAAGAAGACATTTCACTCATACAACAAGATTTGTTCTCAGATATTAAAAAGTTTTGTAGTTGAGTTTTCTCCATCTTCTCACCTTGTACCTGAAAGGGGGGAAATTGATGGTCATCTACAAGTTTCAAAGCTACATCAAGCGTGTCCGAGCCACAACCTAAACCCACTACCTGAGCTTATAGCCAAAGACAGTCGTACCCAGATTTAGAGTTGTAACCAGAGACAAGAAGCCCTTAAGAATGGCTTTGGTTGGTGGCCTTCTAGAAACCACTGCAGGTTGTAGACCTCCCTTTTTTCCATGTTGAAGGTCCCCCTCTTCAAATCATTAGGGACACTTCCTCTAACATAAGATTTTAGCTTCTTTTCAGATTTGGAAGAGTTCCAAGAATCACACTAAATGTTTTTTTGCTTGGTGGTATTCCTTAAACCACCGTAGGTTGAAGACCTCCATTTTTCAAGTTGAAGGTCTCTCTCTTCAAAGCATTAAGGAGCACTTCCTCTAGCAGAAGACTTTAGCTTCTTTCTAGATTTGGAAGAATTCCAGGAACTGCGCTAAACATTCTAGTGTTGGTGGTCATCCTTAAACCACCATCAGTTGAGACCTCGAGTTCTCCCACCTTATGCCATCATCTCAGAGAGAACATTCAACTTATTGTTGTCATGCATTGTTGTATTTTTATATTAGATTTCTCTTCTTGGACTCATATATACCCCTTCAGATTAAGGGGGGGAATGTTGGACACCTAATCCGCTAAGGGTTATGGTGTGGATGTGAACAATCAAAAGGAGTCCAAGAGAACACTTGGAATATGGAAACCAAGGGTCATTCAAATGTATTATAAATGTACATCATTTGCATAATAAATTCAACTAACGTTTATCTTTTACAACTTTTGTTTATTCATGTGTGTGTTTAACATCTCGATAAATAGAAGGCTTTTTGCTTCTATTTTCATTTGCTGATGATTTGGGGTTTTGATGTAATTTGTAAATGCTAGTGTGAAGCCACTGTTCTGCTGAGAATGTTCGAATATCATAATAAAATATTTTGGGGTATAGTTCATGGTGTCTTTGTCTCATTGATTTGTGTTATGTGCATTCTATAATTGTGCTTTAATATTATCTAGTAGAGATCTCTTACTTCCTCTTTCCTTGGACTTCTTCTATTCAACTTCCTCCACTTCTTTGGTGATATGAGCTTCTTATATTCTTTTGATATTGTCCTTTTAAGACAATCTTTCCTGTAATGTCCATAATTTTTACATCCATAGCATTGAATCTCAGCTATGCTCTTTCTTTTTCTGAGGACCAGAATTTCCCAAACTTCCCTTTCCTTCTTGCAAATGTTTGAGTCCTTTAACCTTCAACACTTTTGTCCTCAACTTGTCTTCTTCTATCTTGCATAGAAACCACAAGTTGTCGAAAGAGGTAACTTTATTATCCTCATGGAAATTTGTTACCTTGTTCATTAGTTAGTGCATTTAGAACAATGATGATTATCTTCTTATAATCTCTCCCAAATCTCACAATTGAGATCTTATGAAGATATCCTTCATTCTTTGATACCTTCAATTTTGTGTAGATCAGATCTAAGATGTGACCTTCTTTACCACATCTTTAGAGAATATTCTTATGAGCTTATCATATACATCTCTTTGATGTCTCCAATATTTCTATATGAGGGGGCATTTCATAAGAATCCCTTTCCATGAATTCAGAGGAGACCTTTTTCATTGATGTTTTCAATGACTTCAATTTCTTCGAGGACTATGTCTATCCTCCTTTTTCATGCAAGGAATTTTGATGACCCAACAAGCTTATAGATCTCCTTGCAAACACGAACTCACTTTACCAAATTTGATTAAAGAATGAAAGATACTTACTTGGAAAGTGAATATGAAATATTCATCTTGATCACTTTGATGATGGTTGAAGAAGATGTATTAGTGCTCCCTTTTGGACGATCTTCTTCCAAATGAAAAAAACCTTCTTCTTTTTTTTCAAAAAAGAAGACAATGCCTTTTGATCTAGCTCCTTTTGATGATGGTGATTGATGAGGATTTCTTTTCTGTTTCCTTGGATGATCTTCTTTAGAGAGGATCCTTGCTTCAATGAGAGGGAACTTTCCTCATAGCTTTGAAGATGATGATGTCTTCTGGCTTTCAAGATACTTCAACTACTTTGGTAGTGAATGGGTGTAGATCAAAATTGCTTCTAGGGTTTTATTCTTCAATGTAGATCTTGATCTTTTGCTTTGATAACCTTAGACTTGCATAGATGCCTTTCTTGAAACTCGATCCTTGAGTATCTCTTTGATTAGATGCCATTCCTTTGACTATAGCACCTTAGCTCTAGTACCATGTTGAGAAATCTAGGGCATTAGCATTAGGTGATTTCTCTTCCATTGGTGGCTGCTTGTGAATGATTTTTATTTGTTTAGATTAGGATCTTCTTCATTTTAGATTATTAGTGTTCTTCTTCATTAAACAATAACCAATGGATGAACATACATACACAAGAGACACAAGTATGAACTGTTTCTTGCTTGCATATAGATCTCAGAGGAATCCACACTTCTTACTGTAATATACCATCTTAATACCACAGAATAATCTGAACTCTTTTATGCCTTCTCCACCGAAAGAATCAGAGATATGCGAAGTTTGTTCTGTGCTAATGCGAGGAGCCTAGCCTCCTATATATAGTGATTTGTCCATATACTTAAGCCGAATTTAGTATCCGAATGGGTGTGTCACTTTGGGTGAGCCGACATGAGTTTATTACTTCATTTTTGCAGGTCGACATAAAGAGAAGAGGACCGTGCTTGTCTTTGGAGGGATTTCTAAACACTTAATTGACTCATATATATTTTACACATGCTCAAGAAGAGCTCTTCATCCATGACATTAATTCTTTGACCTTAGTTAAAAATACAAAGGCTCTCAATGGGAGCTATCTAAAATAAAATCACTTGCTCATGAAACACATGAAGCAAGGCTTACAAAAATAATTTTATTTTCTTCATTACATCATTTACAAAAGCCACAATTACATGTCATTATGAAGACTGAACCTAGTTACACTTTTCAACAATAAGAAGGTTGGTTATCTTATTTTTTCGTTTGGAAAGTCATTGGGTGTCTCATTGCTTATATTGAGTTCATGCATGCTTCTTGTTTTTGGATCTAGACTGATTTTACTTGCTGCTATCCTAAAGGTCTAATAATTGCTTATTTGAATATGATTGGGACATAAGTGACTTGAGAAATTTCTTTGCTCATATTCCATTGATAATAATTGTTCCTTGTTTCATGTTTTATTAGGTTTCTAGCATTGATATTTGGAATCTAACATTGTGTTTCTTGTGAGTTTCATAAGTATCGAAGTTCATAACTTTACAAGCTCACTCTCTCTAAAGCACATTGATATAAATAATCTTGTTGCCTCTTTGAATAATCATCATTGGATATTGGTATCTAATTGTGTTTTCCTTTCTAATCAAAAGAGCCTTGGTGAATATTGTTTTCATTATTGCTTCATTGGTAAATGATAATCTCATTTTTGACATTAAGATCTAAATGCTCTTTACTTGAAGTATTTGGATTAGGATTGAAGTATCTTGTTTCTCTGAAGTGGAAATCTAATTGGTGTTCTTTTCTTAATGACTTCTAATTTAATTGAGCATCTTGTGATTGTTGGAATTGAGTAATATTGGAATAATACCATTAATAATCTTGTTGTAGAATCATCATTGGCATTTACTTTTTGAAATAGCTTGGAAGATTTCAAATTGTCTCAAGTAATTGTCATTGACATTCCATATTGAAGCATTGATGTTGATAAGTGCTCTATATTGCTATCATTGATATTGGTTAAAGATCTTATGGAAGATAATTTTGTCTTAAGTTGAATTGATCTATTGTTTAGTATTGGAACTTGATAATTTGGCACATTTGTGTTGTTAAGGTTGTCTTTCCATTTATTGTTAAGTACTCTTGTCATAAAAATCATAATTAAAGTACTTAAAACTTAACAATCTTACCTTAAGAATCACTCAATCCATGTTACATTGCATTATAAGTCTAATTGCACTAATAAAATACCACCAAGCATGAGCTTGGTTGATAGACATTTAGGGTCCCCCTTTCTCAATTTAGCATGAGGAACTTAGACCCTCTTTAATGGTTAACATGGTGACCTTGCAGTCGTCAGAGCCACAATATCTGCTTCGCCAGAGACATAAAGTGGTTGGAACACAGGGGAAGGTATTGCTAATCAAGCCTTTTCTTGCTTCGCATTGGCTTCCATCCCAAAACCTACTCTAGAGATTGGTTCCAAAATAGTTAAGAGGAACGTTGCACCTAGAATAGACATCTAACTTAAAATTAACCAAAATGTTGCATTTTCACCCAGTTGGTAGGATTTTAATTTCATTTAGGTTAGTGAAGCATTTAAGCAACGATTTTCCATCTGGTTACTTGGAATTAAATTAATAATAAGCAATAAGTTGACTCCATAAGGAATTGGTCTCACAATTCAATCTAATGTAATCTTTTAATCATGCTAAAATTAACCAAGTAGCTAGGCCACTCAATTGTGTCTTCCAAACTTGTTGGTTTCCAACTTGTCCTTCATCTTCACATTTCCATAGTGACTACCCCCATATCTTTCTATTGGGAGACAAATAGAACAGAGAGGTCAGGGATCAAGGTGATAACCCCCAAACTAAGTCGTTGTTGCACTGTGCTTATACAGTCTGAGCGACAACATATTTTGGCACCATTGTCATGGATAAGTTTATATTTTTCTCGACGCTTCAACAACATTTTCATTCCTTATCCCATCAATGCCACATTTTCTAGTGTTATTATATCTCTTCATATTTTCATCACTTTATCTTTTTTCCTCTCACTAATATATTCATCTTCTATATATGAACCTTTACGACCTAGACATTTCGGTTAGTTTCATGTTTCAGTGGTGACTCTATTGATTCATCCATTCACAAAATCTTACACTAGATAAATCCTGGTGGCTTGGTCAACCTCGCTCTTAGAACTTGGTTGAACAAATTTCATTCTAGTGAGCATTCATCTTCTCAGACAGGAAACCCTCCTTGACATCCATCTGTATTTTCCTGACTACATTTTAATTTTTTTCCTTTTGGATCTTGGATTTAGATTCATGTTCATGTGGCGACTTCACTTCTTTCATTTTTTACAAGAATTTCTTATAGAATCTCGTTTCTTATGGATCTCTTGTTTTTCTCAAATAAGGATCTCTTGCTACAACATCCATTGGATTCTTGTTCCTTTGAAGCAAGTCATCATGGATTATGTGTTCTTCCATTTGAATTTTACTAACATTCTTCATGATATTCCGGAAAGGGCTATTGACATATTACCTTCTTTCATGGGTAATGATGTTGTTAGGGTCCTATATTTTATAGGATGAGCTGGCTATTAGCTGTTGATTTTTTGTATATGAGATGTTGTAAATAATCTTTCATTCTGCAAGTTATTTAAAAAAGAAGAAGAAAATAATAGAAAAAGAAAAGAAAAAAACAAAGGGGATACAAAAAATTTATATATGAAAAAATATGAAAAAAGGAAAATAAACCCAATAAGTGTGAAACTTGCTTAAATGCCACATCAGAGTTTATATATATATATATATATATATATATATATATATATATATATATATATATATATATAATTAGAGGTTTAATCACATCATTTAAACGTGATTAGACTTGGCGAATAAAATGAGTTTATATAAGTTAATGGTATAATCAGAGAGTTTAATCGTGGTTAGATTAGTCAAAATAAAGTTGTTTAGGATAAATAATTTTTACCGCACAATATAATTGCGGTCTAAATTAGGCTTGGATTATTTTTTTTGTTAATTAGGTGTTTTATTAGTTATCACATTAATAAATCGTGATTATGTAGTATAGAATAAATTTTTATGTGATGCAATGGTTTTTGTCGCTATGTAATAAAAGGCGCGCACATTTCAATGGTTGAGATCTCACCCTCCTGGATCAATGGCGGGTGAGGAGTTTCAGACCCCATGTCCTTCCAATGGTTAACCACGGGGGTGGGGGGGTCTGCAAAGGGGTTTCCCCCACTCACCACTCTTGCGACGTGTCCTCCCCTGGCGCGTTTGGGACCCCCCCGCCTAATATCGTATACCATACCCCCCCTTCGAAAACCACCTTTCCACTCCGCTCCCACTCCTGCCTATTTCAACCATTGACCCCCTTTTATCGGATCCACTCTTCCTCCGCCACCTCACATCTCTGCACCCCACTTCCCTTCTGATAAGTGGTGCCTCCCGTCCCCTCCTCAATCCTATACCATACCGCCACATGGAACCTCCTATTTTCCATTTCCCATCACTGTCGCATCCTGTTCCCCCTCCACATCAACTCATCCCCATTCTACCCATTATTTAATCGTTCCACCATTACTCGCTCTTGCGATAATAGACTCGCTCCCTTTAACCGCTAAATTGCAACGGTAAAGTCATTTTTTCCTATAATATCAACTAAAACCTTTTCTGTCACCCTCCTTTCACTGTTTCAAGGTAACAAGGGATCAAAATTGTTCTAGTGCACAGCCAACTAGACAGAGCCTATCTCAACGCCCACTAAGTGATCTAGACCATCACTGTGACCTGTCAGCAAGCCAATTACCTATGCACCTCAGATACCAGTGTTCGACCATTTTTTCTTGGGTAATTCAAATCTCTTGTTCATTCCTCTTTCATCATGGCTCCAAAAGGAAAATCTAAGGCCTCAAATGATAACCCCCTGCTAACCCCTATCATAGATTTAGATCATCAACCCTTGGTAGACCAGGAATATAAAATCTTGGAAACCAGTTGTGAGTTCGACCTTTATGAACTCTACAACAGTTTAAAGCAGAAATTTATAGACCTCAACGATGAATTGGGTATGTGGGAATCTTTCCTACCCCAATTAATTTTCCCTCAGACCTATCACTTCCCTGAGTTCATTTCATGGTGCCAATTTTGCTATATTCCCAGTCAGAGGGAAATTATGGCCCAAAATAATGACATCCTCTTTACCATTACAGATGAATCCATCTCCCAAATGATCCAATTGCAAATATCCACCTCTTAGAAACCATTTACAGTAGATTCTCTCATGGAATTCTACAAAAACCTCACCTTCCCACACAAAGCTAATATTTTTGAGACTTTTCTCCCTGAGGATGCCCAATTACCTAAGTAAAACCCCCATTGTCATCCTCTATGTTCCCTGAGGTGACTAAGAAGATTATTTCTATTGTTTCATGTCCACTTAGCTACCAATCTGATCATTGGGTTGATGAGGCCATCTTTGGTTTCCTATTAGTCTTTACCACAAGTGAAAAGCCTTCCACCTTCAACTACAGTCAATTTTTAGCAAATGCAATCCATGAGCAGTTCCTAAAATTTTATACTAAGGGAACTTTAGAATTTGGATGAGCAGGGTAATGCTTAATCAATGATTCATTGGACTTCCTTGGTAAGGAAGAATTCCAGTGAATTCACCTTCAGTGTTGTTGATAAATTTTTGTACACATTATCTTGCTTATTAAACAACAATGTGGACCAAGAATAGGACCAGAAATTAAGAGAATTCTTCATTTGAGTGAGCATACCAAAACAGATTATTGGTACTTGTACTAGAACTACACAGAGATTAGGGTCTATGGTTGTGAGTTGCCACTTTACAGGTTACCAAAGTTTGTCCCAGTGAGAATTTTCTCATTGGAGTACATAAGACATATGATCAATATGGATGAGCTGCATTTTGTGCAAACAAAGAAGAAATCACAGTTTAAGATAAAACACAGGTGGGCCCATTCTTTTGCAATAGTAGAGCAACAGAAAAAGAAGCATATATCCTTCTAAAGAAAATGAATTTCACACTCAGTTTCACCTGGTCCTATGACACCCTGGGGATTATTTCAAAATTAAGAGTAGAACAAAAGACTACTCCCTACTCACAGACTCCTAGGCTAGAGATTGAGAAGTACATGAACCAGGATCAGTGGCAAGAAAACACCCTACAAGAGGTAGAAGAATAGGTAATTTCGACTACTATAACATAGACTCCTACACCACAGGAGAAGCAAGATGAGAGACCAAGGTAAGAGTTTTCCCCCACAGTCACAGAAATTCCTGAAAAGGAGTTTCAAATCTACAAGAAAAGGTAGAAGAATACTCGAGCAATGGAAGGATCCTTTGAAGAGTAAAATATACAAACAATAGTTTTGACAGACCCTCATGCTTCAAGGAGAACTAAAGATATTTTTGTGGGATATCCATCCTCCCAAGATCCAATAGACACCTCTCTATCAGGGGAATTGGTTCATGACCAAGCTAAACCAAACATATTTTCTAAGTATAGAGAAATAAAGAAGAAAAATGAACAGCTAAAAGCTACAACATATACACAGTTTTGGAAGAAGACAACCTCTTCATAGCATAAGCTGCTCTCTTCCTTTCACATAGAGAAAGGAAAAATGTAGATAGCCTTCTTGGATGCTGAGGTCCCTTTTCCAAAGACTCATGAAGATTATAAGAACTAAATTTTTCTTTCAATACTGATCAAATTCACCCAATTGATCAAATAAACATGCACAAGAAAACATGGTTGATGTTATACACCACTATGACAACTTCAGCAATGGAAGCTTCTAGGCTGAAATCCTCTGTAAATAAGATCCAATATCAGCTCAAATTAGAGAAAGTCTCTTATCTAGCCAAAGATACAAAAATCAAATCATTGGAAGGCCTTGTAATCAAACTGGGATATGATCCCAACAATGTGAAAGTAGCATAAGAGATTATCAGAAGGAAAAATGCTGACATTGCAGCACTCAAGAAGCAGCTCAGGCTTCCCTCCACAGAATACCCATAGACTATGGAAGTTAGGGAATTAGAGAAGGAAAAAGAAGATATGTTCAGAATCATTATTGAACAAAGTGGACAGATCAAAACCATGGAGGTTGAAATGGAGAAGTTGTTAAAGGAAAGAGAACAATACACACAGTTGGTAGCCATTCCACTGATAACAATTCCCATTGCATCTACATCAGCAGTAGGGGCATCCACTTTAGCAACCATCACTGAGGGGCAATCTATATATTATTCAGAGGAACTTATCAAGGCAATGGATGACCTGTCAATCAGAGGACAGGAAATTGAGAAGCTGAAAAATCAGTTGAAGAACCTTCAGGAGCAGAAACTAAAGGTTGACAATGTATACTTAGCTGAACTGCAGAAAACTCATAAATTAACACAAAAGATTGAACAACTTCAAAATGAATCTACAATGGCACAAACATTGGCATAGGCAAAAGAGAGTGTATGGGTGGAAATAAATGAGGCCATGATTGAAATATGGCTCTCAATTCAGATTATTTTTTAGCAAGAGGAATTAATACAGAGATCCAAAGAGGTAGTTGACGAAGTGAAAGAAAATTTAGGGTAGAATCTAGGTGAAGCCACTACTCTGATTAGAATTTTAAATTTGAAGAGCAAGGAAGCATTGGAAGAATTGGAAATTGCAGAAAGGACAAAGACCATTTTGGAGGTGAGAAGGGTCCTTACAAAAAGGAACCTTATGCTTCAATTGGAGAACATATGTCATAATATGGAGTCCATCATTCAGAAGTTTCACAGAAAATTCAATGTGCTAAATAAAAGAGCATTGCCAGGTTTGATAGGGATTGGAGAAAAGATGACCAATTTAGAAGATTATCATGAGAAATTATATACCATAGCCAGAGATAAGTCAATTTTTTCTACCATCAGAGGAAGTATCACAGGAGGCCTTCATGGAAGCTTTGGACTTTGATCTGCTGATCAGACATGAAATAAAACAATTGTTCATTGTTAAGCCCACTTTTCGAAAGTACACCAAAATGGATGAAACCTACAAGAAACTTGTCAAATTCCCCACTCCAAGCGAAGTCAGATGGGACAAATCGTGCGAGTTACTTGGGAAATACAATTTTTACTTTCAAACAACAAGACAACACTTCTTCAGGCCGAGTCATCACCTGCATCCTCGAAAATAATGCCAGAGCACTACAACAGTTTTAGCTGCCTACTAATTTGTACTATTTCTGTAATCAATTTAGGATATTTTGTTAAAAATCTTGATATTTTCACTCGAGAAATTTTTGATAATTTTTGTATAAGTACTTCACAAATCGAAGTACAAACGTTGGGGCTTGTGTTAGTCCCCTAAATTGTACCTTTTTTGACCATCTTTTCGTCCTAAAAGCATAACCATTTACCCCTGTGTTACCTATCATTTACGCCCTCATCTTGCACTAGTGCAAGAACGATGACACATTTCACATTTACTTTATATTTTACATTTTTAATTCAAACTTAGCATTTATTAATTATTATTACGTGATTTCTCACTTGTAATTACTTTTGTAACTCATCGATGTCTCCTATGTTACTTAATAGTTAATGCTTACCTTGACTGCTGATTTTAGTGCAGAACGGATCTCGCAATAGTGCCCGCGACGCGAATCTTGGTAGCAAATCCGAACCCCCCTTGATTGTTGCCTATTTTTGCACCGCCTTAGCCATGACTGCCGAACACATCTGAAGGCAGCAGAGTCCCAGCTATGACAACAAGGTAATCTAGAGTAGTTGAGGTCGGATTTGGGAGAAACAGATAGCTGAAGATAGCCATGGCTTGTTTTGTTAAAACGCTTAATTTTGAAGGCCGCAAGCTTATTTTGTAAACAGTTATGCAATTTGTTGTAACGAAATTCTGCAAACAACATGTAACGAGATGAATGATCCTCTTGGCCTTCGGTCGAGGATCTATATAAGAAGCAATGTAGATAGGAAAAGTTAGAAAATGAATGATTAAGTAAGTGTATAGAACAGAGATAGAACCAGGAAGGCGGTAACAGGCCTGTCTTTTGTTATCGCCCAATCTGGGCTGGATTGTAATCATGTATGTATTTGCTTTATGACTTAATAAGAAGAGAGAGAGCTCCGCCTTACTATTCTACATTGTATCTTTCATGTTTTGAATGTTGATATATTGAGCAAGTGTTGAGCAGCGTTTTTAATTAAAAGGGAAATGCACTGGTTGGCTAGGGCCCAGCCAACCCAGCACGTTCTCCCTCTTTTCTGTTCCTTTTAATTTATGTTTTAAACTGTCAAGTGTGATTTACTTTACAGCCTTTAAATTCCTGTTTGAGTGAGAGCAGATCTGCCACATGAAGTAATTAAATTTCCTTTTCTTGCATCTGATTTCAACTGGTTTTCCCCGCCTAGTCTGAGCAGGAGAAATTACATGCACTAGTGCATGTTGGTGTGTTATTCACTTTCTACACGTTTGGATTGGTTTTCCCCACCTGGTCTGATCAAGAGAAATTACCTGCACCAGTGCACGTTGGTGTGCTATTCACTTTCTGCAAATCTGTTTGATTTAGTTTTCTGCCTGGTTTAAAGCAGAAGGACCATTCTTGCACCAGTGCAAGATTGTGTGATGCAGTAATTCTTTTTAAGTTATTTCTAACAAATTTATTACTTTCATTGATATTTCATAACAGGATAGATTACAAGGATTGTTTCTTTCTTTCTGCAATTTGATAAACTTAGAAACAATCACCCTTTTATGCAATTTGGCTTTCTAACACTTGCAGTAGTTAAGCATTGATTTCAAGGATTAAAAGTTAAAGTGTAAGAAGCTCTGGTCTAGTACAAGAACTAGTTTCTTGTTGCTTGGACTGAGTTCTCTGGACTTGAGAAAGTCTGGACCTTACACGAAAGAAAAAGAACTTTTAGTACAGACATCATTTTACACCCTCGACATAAATCTCTGTTCCTGCACTAGTGCAAGAAGCCTACACTAGTGCAAGATAGATTCTTGCGAGAAGGAAATATTTATATAAGCAGGTTTGAAGGGCCCATCTATTGAAGACTGCTAAAGTGTCTTTGCTGAAAGAAACACACACTTAGTAGTTAGTCAATAATCAGCTAGAGTGATTTCCCTTTTCTTCTAAATCTCTTTTGCAAATGCATTTTCTTTTGTTCCAGTCTTAGATTATTTCTGGCGACTCAAGTTGACTTTTCCTCTATAATTTGATTTTGAAACCTTTCCTTTAAAGAAAGTAGGGATTGATATTGGAGACACTCATACCATCTCTGGCATTGCCTGTGCTTTGTCTCTAAGTTTATGGATCCCCCGGGTTGACAATTTAAGTGTTGAGGAGTTTACTTAAGTGTAATTCCTGCACCCAACATTTTGTCGCCATTGTTGGGGAGGCAATTTGATTTGGTAAGAATTTTCTGATTGTATAATAGAGGTAATTTTTTCTTTCAACATTGTTTGGGAAAGATTTCTCTTTTGAAGGAATTTTACTGGTGTTAATTGATTTCTGGCAGCATCTTTTTATTAGAAATTACTTGTTGTTTTTCTTTCTTTGAAATGCATGCCTAGGAAAGGTAGGGGTTCAAAGCCCACTAAGGGCCAAAATAATTTTGAAAACAATTCTCATATTGGGTCTCCTTCTGTGAGCAGGAAGCCCAATCAAACCCATCACGCAGGAACAATCCACCTGGATTTTGGTGACAACAACTCAGGTGTGGTTCAACCTGTCGAGAGTAAGAAAGAGACAATGGCAGATCATGAAAATTATGTGGAAGGGTCTGGTGAAAACCAGGATTAGGTAAGCGAAGAACAATCCACTTTTGTGTTTCCAATTGTGGATCCTGATACTGTGGCACAAATGAAGAATATTCCACCATCCGCTCTCCCCCATTTTCATGGTAAAGTTCATGAAGACCCTGACTCTTTTCTATTCGAGTTTGATATTTTTTGTAGAAGTTATGATTATTCAACTGATGCTCAGAAGTTAAGATTATTTCTTGCTACCCTCAAGGACTCAGCCTTGCACTGGTTCATGGGGCTAAGAGGAAACTCTATAACCTCTTGGAAACAGATGAAGAGAGTGTTTTTATCTAAATATCAGGAATATTGCAAAACTTGGGACATACATGATGAATTTTTTACAATCATACAGGATGATGATGAAACTCTTGAAGATTACTTAGAAAGATTTCTGTATATTCTACAAAGGTCAAGACTTAAGCTTGATTCCAGCACTATTAGAACTTTGTTCTTGAGAGGACTTACTGATAATGCTAGAAATAATCTAAATCTTCTGGGACAAGGTGACATCTATCAACAAACTTTTGATCAAATTTGTGAATTATGCAGGAAATTTTCAAGAAATCAATATAGATCTGGTAGAGGAACTCGAAATAGAAATAGAAAAACTGAATCTACTAATGCTATGATTATTGGACTAGAAAATAAAATGGAAAACATGAAAATTGATATAATGAATGTTGTTTCTAAATAGTTGGACTCTTTAAAATTTCAGCAAAAACTTATAAAACAACAAGAGTCATTATGTATTTTCTGTCCTAAGTGTAGAGATAAACATCCTCCTAAAAAATGTCCTCTTAATCTAAAAGAAACTAATAAGTGTGCTATTTGTGCAGAAGACCATGCCACAGAAAAATGCCCCTCTATACCAGGACTTAAAGCGGTATTTACAGGGGGACAACCTGAAGCTGAATACTTGAATGCTATGGGAACAAGAATAAATTGGCCTCAGGTAGGTACAGGTATGGCTCCTGATTTTTCTCCACACTATTTTGTTTATCATTCTGTTGAAGCCCCAAAAATTGGGTCTACAACAAGGGGGATACCCACCCGGTCTGGACCTTGGTTAGCAGCTCCTTTTCTGTTTGGTGTAGTGGGTCTGACTGGGGATATGGGACTAGTTTCCCAATTTATGTGCGTGTGTGTTAAGAATTGATATTTCTTTCCTAATAACTTCTAAGTAACATGCTTCTATTCTAAATCTAATGTAATTGTATTCTAATAAACATAAATATCTAATTCTAAAACTAACTCGGGATTTAATCTTTTAATTATGCGATCTAAAATGATTTCAAATGGCAATTGGTAATAAATATCATTCAATTGCTATAAGAAAAGAATTCAATAAAGATGAATTGTTTCGTATAAAAAGTTAGCCGAACAGTTGTGAAAAACATATCGCATAATAAGCTACTCATATATTAAGCATAAATAAATAGCTATCATCGTACACAAGTGCCAAATGATAACTCAAGCATTCAAGCATTCATATATAAATAACTAAACATGAATATCACCTTAACACATAATCAGAAATAGTTAAGAGATAAAAGTACCATTTACAACTATTTCTACTCATGAGCTTCAGCAATAATGATCTATCTTTTCTTAATCCAACATCTACTAAGAGTACAAAAGTGCAACATCAGCAGTAGATATTAAACGCAGATATCAATAAATCTTGTTCCATTCATTTATCAAAACCTCCTCGGAGGGTGCAAAAGTGCATGTTCTGAGGACAAGTTTTTGACAAATTTTAGGACCCTTCTCTAAATGCATGAGAAGGGTTTAAATACTACTAGCTAAATCTAAAAATAATCTATTACAAAAATGTAGGATACGGTTTAAATGACCGTCCTCATTTTAGGAAAAAATAAAGCAAAACTAAAACTAAAATTGAATCTAAAACTAAAACTGACAACTAACTATCTATGTATCCGTTCCTTGTAGTCGCAAGTGTTCAGCATTTGCTTGAGGAGAGTTGGTTGTCCGACTTCCGACTTTAGCTGTCCTGCGAAAACGTAATTGGCAAAAGCTGGCACCATCTTCTCGGTAGAATTAATGATACATTTGAGAGTCATGCACTGGCTGTGTGGTTTAACCAAGTACTGCCAGTAAGAATCCCAATTCAACTTGGTTAACCTTTTGATGGACTCTTCTTTTTCTTGAGCCTTCTGTCTCCAACTTGTCTGTAGATGCTGTACATTTGGTAGATATCCTGGAGTGGTCTCTGATATTAGATTTTCCCTGTGTAAATTTTCATTAATGCAATCAATGACATTATTTGCTATTGTCGTTGCTTCTTCTGCCGCTTGTTCTGCTTTCCTGATCTGTGCATACCACTTGTTAAAGAGCATTTCTTTGTGGGTTTCATTGATTATGGGTGCGCCTGCCTTTTCTCCTTCCTCTGATTCCTGCCAAGCCAAATATTCAGTAACTCTTCTATCAATTAAATCATAATCATGTCGCAAGTCCACGATTTGATTAGTAATTTTGTCACTTATCTCACAATAAGAGCTCCAGTGCGATATTCTTTGGCATAATGTTTCTTGCTGCTGCTGGAGTTGATCATTTAAGGAAATGGATACTGTTACAAATTTTGTAAGCTTAGGATCATCCTTGTGCATTTCTTGCATAACCTGTAACTATTTTTCTCTTTCGGCCAAACTGTTTTGGTATCCTAGCTGCATTTGTTGTAATCTTTCAAGCTGTTTCTGTGCTTTGCTGTTGGTGATGGCTTGTTGTAGCTATTGCTAAAAAACATGTATTTGATCTTCTTTTTCTTTCAGTATTTGTTGTACCTCAGATGCTTTATCAATGGTCGCAGAAGCATATGCTCCTGCAATCTGAGATAATTTAGTGAGATTTTCAATAGGATCAGTGGTGGGATCTTGCCAAAGGATGTCTAATTGCTCTACATCATGAGAGAGCACGCTTTCCAATTTCCTCTTCTTTCTTTGTCTTCTCACCACCGCCTTATGTTGCGGACTATAAAATACATCAAGAGGAGGAATTTCCTCTATTTTGAGCATAAGTTTAGAAGATGGGGTAATGGGAATATGTTCCATTTCTAGGACATTGCTAATTGTCTCTGTGACTATATCATTCATTGTTTGTACATTACTTTCAGGTGTCTTTGTGCTCTGTCCTTCAGTATTGATTAAGTCATTGAATGTCTCCCATTCTTTATCTAGCTCAATTCTGATTTGTGGTGGCTGGACGATGAGAGGGGGAAGATTTACCTGTGGAGAGGTCAAAACCTGTTGTTTTGGGTGCTCCTTAGACTGGGCAGTATCTCTTACTGACCCTTTGCTTTTATTATGGTCACTTTCGGACCTCTTGGAGTGTTCTAACGTTTCTCTCCCAGACTTAGATTTAGACTTGTCTATGCTTGAACTTCCACTGAGACTGATACTGGGAGTTGGTTCCCTCACGAGTTCCAAGCGTAATTTATCCAAAGGGATATTAGCTAACCTCCTTTCTCTGTACATTTTGAACTCTTGAAATTCTGTTGGAGGAAATCACATTTGGGCCAAATGCAGAACTTCTTTAAGTGTACTTTTCTATTGAAACATATCATCAAAAAGATCATCTTCTTTAGAAAACACTTTTATTTTGATTGCAGTAGTGAAATTCTTAACGATATCAGAAGGGTCGAATGGTCTTCCTAGAAATTTGAACAATCGTAGACATAACATGTTGTTTACTTCTTTGAATGCATGGCCTAAATCAAATAGTGAAAAGGCCCCACAGGCCACAGGAAATTGCAACCAAATGGCCTTTTTCTTGTCCTTCAAATCTTTACTCATACCTCCTTCTCCGCAGGTCTGATAAGCAATCTCTCGTGCCAGTAGTTTATCAAGAACATATAAAGGTAGGACATGAGGGGAAGCGAGACTTCCGAATACCCTGACATATGTGAAAATTTCTTCTCCGAACCATCTCGCGACAGGGAGCATATCGACCTTCGCTTCGGGAGAAAATCTTGGAGGGTCTTTATCATACAATATTTTGTATAGAGGTAACATGATTCCATGAAAAATATTGTAGAAATACATAATGAACTTGGAATCCCATAATTCTTTGTGACAAATATGAATGGGTAAGGGGTCTTGAGTAGTCCATTTCTAGCCCATTAGAGGAAACTTGGAAATATAATAGATTGCATCCATCACATAAGCAGATAAGTAGAAAGGGGGATAAATCCTCTGAGTGGTAGTTCTTTTGGACCAGTAATTCAAAATGGCTGTGGCTAAATTGTCGGACAATATCTTAGCCCAATCCACAATAGTAGCATTAGTGGCGGCATCCAATAATGGCAGCCATTCAGATGAAAATTTGTTAACGTCTGGCTTTCCAAAAAGTCTACAGAGCATAGCAGCAGCAAAGCAATACGGGGAGGTGAGAGAACCAGTACTATACATACTGTGCTTATCCTTTTTTAGTGGTTCGTCCCTTCTTGACCAGTCCTTGGTGCATTCTGCCAAATCTTCATTTTCTTTAGCGAACTTCTCCATGAACTGTTTGTTATAAGTTGCCTGTGGCTCTGGTAGATGATACATGAGCCTCAAATCTTGTGAAGTGAACGAGCCAATGAGTCCTTGACCCTGAGTCTTAAATTTTCTATTCGTGATATTAGCACTATCTAGTACCCATTTGACCATGTTCGTGTATGGAAGAATTTTGGGCCTCGCCGCTATCCGGTGTAAGAATGAACATGCTAGTTCTGTAATAGATGCCTCACATGACCCGTGTGAGCCAGCAGTAGCTGTAACTTCTATTATTCTGGGGTTTTCTTCCTCGAGTATATTGTACATGCCTTCCCAAGTTGTAATACCAGCATCTTTGTTACAGGTAGTGTCTGTGTATAAGGGAATCATCTCTTTATCTTCAGAACTCAGAGCTTTACCCTTCTTTCCCATAATATTTTGAACACTGCAATGTACACTTCTCTGTTCTCCGCTCCTGCAGTTTACAAATGAGGCAAGAGTAATGATAAGAAAAAGGTGACGGGAAAGCTTTAAATGCCAAAAACATATAAAATATATCACCCTACATGAAATGGCTCTTCGATCAGATCAAAACTATATTTCATTAATGATTGCCAACTAACTCATTAATTAACATTAAAACGCATAAATGGGCATCGGTTTATGAAAAAATGTTTTTTCGAACAACGAGCCCTGTAGATCTGCGATAAGGTGATTTTGTGATTTGCTTCGCAATATCGCAAATTCGTTGTGTGTGGCAATCATCTATTACAATGTGTTTTCTACAAAATGCGATTTGCGAGATGCGCCATCGCATATCGGCGGTTTGAGGCATTTCAGCTTAAGTGATATTTGAGGCATGTGATGCGATGAGGGTCTTTTGATGCGTGATTTCGCAATCTTAGGATTCCACTTGTAGGAAGGCATCCATTACCTTTTTGCAATGCGACGCTTTTTATTAAGGGAACAATTTTGTTCGAACTTATCATAAAACTTAAGTCTTTTTAAATTTCTCGGGTATTCTCCTAAGTTTATGATAGTAGGTTTTATTCAAAAAGGGAATACAAGCGTTAATTTTTTTTTTTTTAATTTTAAGGGTCCCCACTTATTTAGTATTAGTAATAAAACTAAATAAGAAGGGGGGTTGTTGCTGGCCACAACAATTAGCAATTCACTTGGAAGAACCAGTTACCTCTGCTTTTCTTTTGAATTTTCTAAACTTCCAAAACAGAAAATTTTCCAGAAAATCAAACTTTATTATAGAAAGATAAAGTACATCATGCTTTCAGCTATCTATGATAGTTTGTTTCTTCTATGTTAACTTTGGTTATTTACTTCCTAGAGCTAGTCATTGTATCTACATCAGTCACTACTTAGTTTATAAAGATAAAAACAAAGGCTTCTCTGTAAATCAATTTTAAATATGCTCATTTGTCGTAGGTAGAGCCTCTGCTGCCAGCAGGCGTTTATAGCCTCGACAGGGTTACCTGTTACCCAACAATGATCCTGTATCCTACTTGGAGAAATGTACGATTTTCTAAGGGAAATCCATATCCACACTTATTGCTTTCATTTTCTTTTAATCCTTAAAGAACAATGCCTTGGTTTGGTAGCCAAATTATGACAGTGCCATTCACTTGATTTATAACTTTGCTGAACAAGCTGGCTCGTGATGAGACCCCTTGTCTTTTGATTGCAACAATCTCGAGTCATTGCCCTGTTGTGGTATGCAGTTTTGGCAAAGTCAGCAAGCTATAATATCTATGATCATGATAAGTTGGCTCATGATGAGACCTCTTATTCTTTAAGTTAAAGTGTATCGTTGGATTATTCCTTAAAGCTCGTAATTCCCTAGGTGGGGAGGAAGTCATTGTTTCCTTAAGAATAGCTCTAGACGACAATGGTAGAGTTTTTGGAAAGAGCTTTTCTATAGAGAATCTTCGTTTTGTTATTGATACCTTTCATTTGACTGACATAAAATAATTTCCCACTAAAGGTAGTTTTTTATCAAAATTTACAAGGTTTAAACTAGTATCATTTTTAGACTTATAGCCTTTGACTGTATCTTTTAATAATAATGACCAATTTTCTAAATCAGTTCTATTTATACAAGTGAAAAAACAAAATCTAAAAGAAATACTTGTCTTTTTTGTGAATTCCAAATGTAACCATTCACAACTGGTTTTATTATCAAAATAAAAGAAAAACTAATTTACTAAAAATAGAAGAATGATCTCCTATGGAAAGTATTTTTTGAGGATCTTCCCATTAACAGGTAAAGATTCTCTTTTTCCTGTTAAATCCTGTAACATAAAGGTAGATGGACCTACGATTTCTGCGATTTGGACAGGGCCAAGCCACATTCGTTGAAACTTCGTATGTTTTCCCTTTTCCTCATGAGCCTTATCCCATTTTAAAACTAAATCTCCAATCTGAAAGTCCTTTCTAGACATCATGTTTGAATCAAAAGAAGCTTTTACTAATGCTTGGTGATGAGCATGAGTTATTTTAGCCTATTCTCGTTGCTCTTCTAGCTTGAGGATTTGTAGCTGCCTTAGTTGTAAGGAAGAAGTGGGTGCTTCGTCAATAAATTGAACTAAGGCCAAAGAGGGGATCACTAGATGAGTTAGAAGGACTACTTCTTTCCCATAAGCTAAATTAAAGGGAGAAGTACCAATGGAGGCTTTCTGTGTTATTCAGTCTGCCCATAGAGAATATATTAAAGATTTGTGCCAATTCTTATGAGCTTGGTCGACGGTTCGCTTAATGATTTTTATTAAGTTTTTATTCATTGATTTAGCTAATCCATTCCCCTGTGGATAATAATTGGCAGAGTATTTGAGTTTAAAACCTCTTTTGATCTCAAATTCAGTCATAGCATTTCCAGAAAAATATGATGCATTATCAAACATTAAAGCATAGGGTAAACCAAACCTGGTGATTATGAACTGATTTATGAAATCAATGATATGTTCAGCATTAGTTGTCTTGAGAGGAACTGCTTCTACCCATTTAGTAAAATAATTTGTAGCTGTAAGGATATACCTATGCTATTTAGAAGAGTGAGGAACGATCTCACCTATTATGTCTGATCCCCATTGATCAAAAGGCTGCTCAATGTTGACTGGTTACAAAGGAAATGTGGTTTCTTTTGTTTTCCTGCAGCGGTTTGAAAAACTTGGCATTTCCTTATGTAGCTATGTGCATCTTTGAATAGTGTGGGCCAATAATAGCCTGCGCTCAATATTTTATGTGCTGTTGTATCTCCAGCATAATGTCCACCTGTTGGTCCATCGTGGAGTTCCTGCAACACTTTTTCAGCTTCAGATTTCTCAAGACATATAAGGAGGACAAAATCATAATTCATCCTAAAAAGTACATCATTCACGAGTTGATATTGCTTAGCCTTCAACCTTAGGGCTCTTTTCTTTGTATAATCGAGGTTTGAAGGAGTGTATTCGTTCTTTAGATAAAATATGATATCATCGTATAATGATTCAAGATCGTTTAGGCTTACCTCGTACATTTGTACTTCTAAAGATGGTATTTCAGAAATAAGTGATGCTCCAGCCAGCATTTTGCAAAAGCCTTGACCTTTTACAATATTTGCTAGTTTAATTTCAGCGTCATATTCTTGTAAGGCAGTAACCCAATTTGCTCTTTTCTCACCCACGTCTTTCTGTACTAAGAGATTTCTTACCGCTGGAAACGGTACAATGATTTTTTATGGGTTTTAAGTAGGAGGGGTCTGAAATGTTTGATCGTTTGAAAACAGCATAAGCTTGCTTCTCGATGTCAGAATAATTTAATTCAGCCCCTTGTAGATTTGAACTAAAAAAGGAAATTGGGGCTTCCGCCTTATCTTGATTTGCTTGAGTGAGTATCGCAACATATGATCTATCAGAGGCAAATGTATATAGAATGAAAGGGTCGGAAAAATTTGGAGTTGCTAAAGATGGGGCACTAACAATCACTTGTTTAATCAGATTGAATGCTTCATATTCGTCTTGACCCCATTTGAAGATTGAATTCTAATCATTGCTTGTAAGTGAGATACGATTCTTGAAAAGTCGGGAACAAATCTCTTTACAAAATTAATCTGGCCAAGGAAATATTGCATAGCTTTCTTGTTGTGAGGTAAGGGTATTTCAGAAATCTCCTTGATTTTGTCGGGATCAATATGGATTCTAGATTTTGACACTATAAATCCAAGAAGTTTTCCTTCACTTACAAAAAAGGACTTTTTCGGGTTAAGTGAAATTCCATACCTTAGACAATGTTGAAAGATCTGTTCTAAATCTCTGAGATGATTAGCTCGTTTCTTGGAATATACAGTTATATCATCCAAGTAGATTACTACTGATGTTGGGTCCCTATAATACTAGTGATTACCCCATTACTATTGTAGTTATACCCCTTATTTATATTTTTGTGCCCCTATTACCCCCATATTGTTATTTCTGTGCCCCATAGAATCCCTCTATTGTTATTTTTGTGGCTTTATATTATTATTGTTAGGTCGGCTAGATTATATTGTGACTCCTTAGACTCCTATATATAGAAAAGAGGCTTTGTCATTTGAATCATCCAAGAATTGTTCATTTATGTAATGTAAAGGAGGTTGCCCCCTCGAAAGAGGCTGAATTCTAAGGCGTTGATCTATCTTTTCTATCTTTTCTTGAGCTGGTTTCATAACATTTGGTATCAGAGCTTTGGATTCTAGGGTTTCGCTACTCCAAACAGATCATCGTGGAATTTTCACTATAACTTTTTTTCTGTGACGTTTCAGAAGTCGCAAAAAAAACCCATTTGAGAAGAAATTGCGTTGAACCTTGGGTCCGAATTTCAGAGATTTTGGCGCAATATTTGCGGAGATATGATCTGAGGAAGTTAGTCTTTTTGCAGACTCCTGAATTACATTCAAAACAGGTGACCTGGGGAAAATCGTCAGAACTTTCTCTCTGGGAATCAGATTGAAATTTCGTAAGAAGGTACAGAAAGAGGACGGACTATAGTTTCTTTTATATCTTTTTTAGAACCAAATATCGAAAATTGTACATGTGGCACTTCATACAACTTCGCTCTTCTGGAAATGTCTATAATCAGGTCATCTTGGGAGATTGTGCATAACGCTTGGAGAATCCAATTTGGATTAGACTGGTGGCATTGGAAAGAGGACACAGAGAGCTACTACAGGTCACAAATTTAGAACTACATGATTGTAAAGTACAGAGATACATCAGAGGCAATAGCGAGCTCCTACAAAGTGAAAAAAGGTGTGTATATTTTTTTAAATTTTTGCTTAAGCTTGGTTTGAAAATTTATTTTGAAGGAATTAAAAGGGCATAGTAGAGAATTATTATCGGTAACTGATTCCCCGAGGAAAGAAAATGCAAAAACCTAGTAAGGAACCTGAAATCTCTAGCATGACTCATGAAGAAGAGGAAGAAATGCTACATGATATATCAAAATTACAAGAACAAGTGCAACAAATGTCACGCTCACAAAAGTTAACAGAAGCTAAGATAAATGGCATGGAAGCTAAAATGAATGGCAGGGAAGCTAAGATGGACAATTTGAAGATAGATTTGAACACAAATTTGAAGACAGGCATGGCAGATTTGAAGACAGATTTGACAAATTTTCTACAAGAAATACTTACTAATGGTGAAAAGGTAGTAAAGGAAACTCATGATGAGAACAAAATAAATGTTAATCATGATTCCATAGACGCTAATGTTGGATCGAAGAATCACCATATTCCAAAAATCGATATGAGGAAGTTTGATGGCAAGGATCCCGCCACATGGATATTACAGATGGAGCAATCTTCGATCTCAATAATGTGCAAAATGCACAAAAGGTACGTATGGCAACTGTATATTTGGAACCAAATCAGTTTGTATGGTATCAATGGCTTTGTTCTCGTAAACAATTTATCACTTGGGCAATTTTTACGGAAGAATTGATAGCACATTATGAGGATACAAAAAGCAACACTTTTTTTAGCCAATTGATAAGTCTCAAACAAAAGGGTTCAATAATGGAGCACATTGAGGAGTTCCAAAAATTGAACATAAGGGTAAAAGATATTCCAGAGGAGCATAGGATTGATGTGTTCATAGGGTCTTTAAAGGATAATATCCAACATGATGTTCGCCTTTGGGAACCTGATTCATTAGAGAAGGCATTCAGGTTAGCAAGAAAAATGGAAAGCAAAATTATGGCAACTAGGAAGCATACCACTCAACTATAAAGACGGAAGTGTTGTTGCCCCTAGTCTTCCACAACCTACAAGGTTGACACCACAACAATTGGAAGAAAAAAGAGCAAAAGGGCTTTGTTACAGTTGTGATAGCAAATACACAAAAGGTCATAAGTGTGCTGAGAAGAAATTATTCTACATAGATTGTGAAGAGGAAGAAGAAAAGGAGCAAGAAAGGTCAAAAGAAGAGGATATACTCCAGGAACAAAGCCTAGATGAAGAACAAATAAATCCGACCATATCTTGTAATGCATTGGCGGGAATTACCACTCCTCAAACCATCAAGATAGAAGGACAAATCAAGAAGAAAAAGGTAATAGTGTTGATTGATTCAGGAAGCACCCACAATTTTATTCATTGTAGGGTAGCAAAAGAATTGAATTGCTTCCTATATCCAGCACCAGAGTGTCAAGTGATGATTGCAAATGGAGGAAAAATAAATTGCTCTGGAAAGTGCCATAATATCAAGCTATCCATGGGAGAATATGTATTGACTAGCCCAATGCTTTCCATTCCAATGGGAGGTGCTGATGTTGTACTAGGAGTCCAATGGCTACAATCCTTGGGTACAATAGCTTTTAATTTTCAAGAACTTTTCATCAAATTTTCTATGGAAGGAAAGGAAGTTGAATTAAGGGGTATTGCAGGGAAACCAGGAAAGATAATCAGCTCTAATGGCATGACAAAGCTTCTAAAAAAGGAGCAAAGAGGTGTAATTGCACAATTATGTTCGCTAGATGTTTCCACATTGGAATCATCTATTTCTCCAGATCTCCAAAAAGTCCTGGACAATCATTCCAAGGTATTTGAGACTCCCAAAGGTCTCCCACCTATGTGTGATCATGATCATGCTATTCATCTGATTCCAGGAAGTGTTCCTCCAAACATCAGGCCGTACAGATATCCCTATGTCCAAAAAAGTGAAATTGAACGTATGGTTGCAGAAATGCTAGAGGCTGGTATAATTCAACCAAGTCAAAGTTCTTTCTCAGCTCCAGTAGTATTGGTGCACAAGAAGGATGGATCATGGCGCATGTGTCCGGATTATAGGGAGCTCAACAAGCTCACTATTAAAGATAAGTTCCCCATTCCTGTCATTGATGAATTACTGGATGAATTGCATGGATCAATTTACTTCACCAAGTTGGATCTTCGTTCGGGATATCATCAAATCAGAATGAAGATTGAAGACATTCCGAAAACAGCATTTAGAACTCATGAGGGTCATTATGAATTTTTGGTCATGCCTTTTGGCCTTACTAATGCACCTTCAACATTTCATGGTTTGATGAATTCAATTTTTTTGATAATATACTAATCTACAGCAAGTCTTGGAAGGATCATGTTGAACATGTTGACAGGGTGCTACAACTATTGGAGGAGAAACAATTATATGCAAAAATATCCAAATGTTTCTTTGGAGTACAGGAGGTGGAATATTTGGGTCATATTGTATCTCATGAAGGAGTTAAGGTAGACCCTAGCAAAATTAAAGCCATTAAGGAATGGAAAATCCCCACATCCATAAAGCATCTGCGAGGATTTCTTGGGTTGACAGGGTATTATCGCAAGTTTGTTAAGAATTATGGGAGAATAGCAGCACCTCTAACAACATTATTGAAGAAAGATTCATTTTCATGGACTCCGGAAGCAACAAAGGCCTTTGAACATCTTAAAGAGGCAATGTGCCAAGCACCAGTCTTAGCTACACCGGACTTCACAAAAACCTTTATTGTGGAATGTGATGCTTCAGGAAATGGAATTGGTGCTGTTCTAATGCAAGATGAAAGACCCATTGCTTTTGAAAGTCGTCCAATCAAGGGAAAGTTTTTAAGCAAAGCTATTTATGAGAAGGAAATGTTGGCAATACTCCATGCACTTAAGAAATGGCGACCCTACCTAATGGGAAGACACTTCAAGGTAAAAACGGATCATGATAGCCTTAAATACTTTTTAGAACAAAGATTATCCTCTGAAGAGCAACAAAAGTGGGTCACAAAGATGTTGGGTTATGACTTTGAAATCATCTACAAAAAAGGGAAGCAAAATGTGGTGGCAGATGCACTCTCAAGAAAGGATGAGGATGTGGAAGCATTGTTGTGTGCCATTTCTATTATCCAACCAGATTGGATAAATGAAGCAAGGGAGGAATGGAAGAATGACGAAGAAGTGTGGGCACTTATTCGAAAGCTACAACAAGATTCCAGTACTTCTGATACATTTAGCTGGCAAAATGATTCGTTATGGTACAAAGATCGCTATACCTCTGTAAGAATTCCCAGCTAAAACAAAAGATTCTTATGGAATTGCACACTTCTCCCTTAGGAGGGCACTCAGGATTTTAAAAAACTTACCACAGGGTTAAGAAGGAATTTTTTTGGGATGGCCTTAAATCAGATATTCAAAAGTTTGTGGCGGAATGTTTGGTTTGCCAACAAAATAAAGTTGAAACAATTAAGACACCGAGTCTATTACAACCTTTATCCATTCCAAGCCAACGTTGGGAGGAGGTTTCAATGGATTTTATCACAGGTTTACCCAAGTCTGAGGGAAAGAGTGTCATCATGGTGGTAGTTGACAGACTTACCAAGTATGCACACTTTTGTGCATTATCACATCCATTTAAAGCCAGTACAGTTTCTACTGCATTTATGGAAACAGTTCAAAAGCTACATGGAAACCCAAAGATTATTGTAAGTGACAGAGATCCCATTTTCACTGGAAATTTTTGGACAGAATTATTTTCTTGTCTTGGTACTCAGTTAGCTCATAGCTCATCTTATCATCCTCAATCTGATGGGAAAACTGAGATAGTAAACAAATGTTTGGAAGGATATCTTCGTTGCTTTGTATCTGATAAACAGACACAATGGGTCAAATGGTTGCCTCTGGCTGAATGGTGGTATAACACTTCCTTCCATACAACAACAAAAATGACCCCATTTATGGCACTTTATGGGTATCAACCACCATCCATCACATCATATTTAAGAGAAAATTCTAAGGTTCAGGCAGTGGAACATCACATCGAACATCAACAACAAGTCCTCCAACTCTTAAAGGATAACCTCGTGTTGGCACAAAATAGAATGAAACAACAGGCAGATCAACATCGCAGTGAAAGAAGTTTTGATGTAGGTGATTGGGTATTCCTACGGCTACAACCATATAAGCAAATGTCCCTAAAGCAAGCTAAGAAGGATAATAAATTATCACCAAAGTATTATGGTCCGTACAAGGTGTTGCAAAAGATTGGTACTATGGCATACAAATTGGAGCTTCCTGCAGCTTCTCGATTGCACCCAGTTTTCCATGTTTCATGTTTAAAGAAGGTTATAGGCGACAAGCTCCCAATTCAAACAATATTGCCAGAACTTGACGAGGAAGGAAAAATTATATTGGAACCGGAAGCAGTCACAGAAACAAGAACTCGACAGCTACGAAATCGATCAATTTCAGAGTATCTTATCAAGTGGAAGAACTTATCCGCTGAAGATTCCACATGGGAGGATGAGAATTTTATGTAGAAGTATCCAGAACTACTCAAGCGTTGAGGACAACACTTTTTTGAAGGAGAGGGGCATGTTGGGTCCCTATAATACTAGTGATTACCCCATTACTATTGTAGTTATACCCCTTATTTATATTGTTGTGCCCCTATTACCCCCATATTGTTATTTCTGTGCCCCATAGAATCCCTCTATTGTTATTTTTGTGGCTTTATATTACTATTGTTAGGTCGGCTGGATTATATTGTGACTCCTTAGACTCCTATATACAGAAAGGATGTTTTGTCATTTGAATCATCGAAGAATTGTTCATTTATGTAATGTAAAGGAGGTTGCCCCCTCGAATAGGCTGAATTCTAAGGCGTTGATCTATCTTTTCTATCTTTTCTTGAGCTGGTTTCATAAAAACTGATTTGTTCACTAATCCCTTAAATGTGATGTCCATGGCCCTTTGAAATGTGGCGCTAGCGTTGATCAAATCGAAAGGCATCTTTTGATATGCCTAAGTACCCCATTTAGTTATGAACGTGGTTTTTAATTGATCATTGGGATGGACCAAAACTTGGTTGTATCCTGAGAAACCATCTAAAAAGGACATTAATTCTGACCCTGAAACTGCCTATAATACTTTCTCCATGGGAGGCAAAGGAAAATTATCCTTTTGGCAGGCTTTATTAAGATTTCGAAAGTCAATGCAAATTCTAATGTGTCCATTCTTCTTTCTAACGGGACCCATATTGGAAACCCATTTGGAATGTCGAATGGGAAAAATGATTTTGGCTTTCAATAACTTATTGAGCTCATATTTAATCTAGTTTTCTAGATTAGGATGGATCTTCCTCAGCTTTTGCTAGACAGGTTTTTCATCGTTTATCATTGGGATAGTATGTTGAATGATAGAAGTGTCGTAAGTCTTAAGTTCATCATAGTTCCAGGCAAAGACATTTTTGTATTGTTTCAGGAGACGAACATACGCTAATCTTTCTTCAGGGGCTATGCTAAGACCTAGGTTGATATTTTGCGGCTTGGTATCAGTTCCTAGATTTACTAATTCATAGTTCAGAGTTGAAGTTTGAAGTTTTGAATTAGTAGATCTTTTGAATCGATCTTTTAAATCATATAGGTTTTCTAATTTGACTACTGATTTTGGCATAGCATTATTAGTGCTATCTTGTTGCAATTGTTTGTCATGTTGGTCCTCATCAATTATCTGATTGGTGTAAGATCCCTCTGATGTGAGGAAGCTTACAATATCAGGATCATTGTTGAAAATTCTCCAATTTGTAATGTTATAAGGAATCGAAGGTCTAAAGATTAATTCGATTGAAAATCTATCAGGGCTAAATTCTTTTGAGGGAATGAGCTTGGAAGCTACGTTTGCCAAGAGGTTAGCTCTAGCATTTTGGAGTCTGGGAATTGATGAAATATTGAGTACTATAAAATGTTCAGTCAGATCTTGTACTAAAGATTGATAATGCTTTAAATAACCTGATAGACAATGTATAGTATTTCGTACCTGTCTGATAACAATTTCAGAATCTTTGAAGACTTGTAGATATTTGATATCTAATTCGATCACTTTGTATAATCCTTGTATTAAAGCTTCATATTTTGCAGTATTATTGGTGCAATCAAACTCGAGTCTACAAGTTAGCATAGTTTTTTTTCCTTCTGGATTGATTAATACACATCCTGCTCCTGCTCCTTCATTAGACTTAGAATCGTCAGAAAATAACTTCCAAAATAAAGATTTATTTACAGGACTATCTATAAAATTAATACATTTAGAACTATTTGTTTGAGAAAATTTTTCCACTTGAGATAAAACGGAATGTTCTAAGTAAGGTGAAGTATGAGAATTAAAATTTCCTAAGAAGGAATCAACAGAATAGTTGCCAATTATATTGTTGTTGTATGCTACAGGTTCATTTTCTCCTTCCAATTCTGTTACTATGTATTTCTGATGTCTTTCTTGCTCAACCTTTATTTGATTTGGTTTACCATTGTAAGGGAGCCACATATGCGACCAATCAGTTGCAAAATATCCATGAAGCTTTTTAGATCAATCTCTGCTAAGAATTAAGCCATAAAATTCTAGAATATCTGCAACTAAAATGTCAATAACTTGACATACCTTCGGATTATATGATAGCCTTATGGTTACCTTATTTAATTCGCCGATCACTTCAACTTGCGATCGGTCCAGCTGAACTATGCATACCGCTGATTTTTGAGGTTGAACATTCAACTTTGCACATATTGATTTAGGTAAGATATTAGATGAAACTCCTGAATCCACTAAACAATTATGCAATTTTTTGTTGAAAACTTCATAAGTAAGAAGAAATGGGGGAGTATGAGATTTTGATGTTCCTCCAATTAAAGCGATATCATTTGGATCAACTTTATTAGTCACATTATTTGGAGATCTTCCCATTTCATGCGAAGCTTGCGAGATTACAGTGGCGGGTAGAGGTGCAACTGGTACTATGTGTAATTCTTTCAAAAGTATCTTTTGCTGATGTTTTAACTTGCTCAACTCATAAAAAGTAATGTTAGCCCTAGTCTTCTTCATGTCTTCTATAATATTATACTCCATTTCATCAGAAACAATCAATGTTTTAGATGGAGTTGGTGAATCTGTTTGGACTGGGCTTGTTTGAGTCGCTTTGGGTGACGTTTTCTTAGTTGCGACTTTATCCTTAGGCATTGAGCTTGCGCTCTTTGGCTTAGGAGTAGATTGAGGAGGATCAAGTTGATTTCTACTTCTAGTACTGACCGGCGATGCCCCTTGATCCTCTTCATTTGGTAGGATGAAATCCCACATACCTTGTACTTCTACAACTTCTTCTTCATCAGTGGGATCTTCATTAGCAATTTCCTCTTCTTCTTCTTCTGATTCAACATTTGTAATAGCATTGGGAGGCTTTGAATCAGTCGAAGGATTTCTTCTATAAGGCTTGTATGGATTTTTAGAAGAAGTTTCTGCTACTTGTTTCTTAATGTCAACCATTTCATTAGACATGGTTTTCAGAACTTTTTGCAATTCTTCTAAATCGAATGGGTCTTTTGATTTTTTTCTTTGGATCTTCTTTAAAAGTAACCTTCTTAGATTTTCGTTCATCGACAACATTTTTATTTTCTAAGGCTATGATATGTTTCTCTACTGCTATTGCTTCCTTCATATTGTCAGCTAAAGTTGTTTTGTTAGCCCTATCAATGAAGATTGCTATGTTTGATGGTAAAGCAGATATGTACCATTCACTTCGAACTTATTCGCTAGGCTTGGAAGCGGTAGGAATTTTGTTCAACAGTTTATTGAAACGTGAGTTAAAATCTTTGATAGGTTCCTTTGAATCAGCCCTAAGGTTAGACAGGTCATTGATCAATGTCGCAGTAGACTTGTCATCACCGAATTTAGTCAAAAATAGTTCTTGGAAAATATCCCAACTAGTAATAGATCCAGATGGTAATGAGAAATACCATGATCGGGCTACTCCTTGCAAAGTGTAAGGAAAATTCCGGACAACAACGTCTTCATTAGTAACCCCATTGAGCTTTATAGATAACATAAATTGTTTATGTGTTCTTCTTCTAGCATGCCTGCTTCAGGATTAAACTTAGGCAGCCATTTTTCAGGATGGGCCAGTATTTGACTCAAGGGCGCAGGCATTATGACTGCCCCTGGGTTATTCCATGGAGTTTGGGCCATCGTTGAACTACTAACAAATGAAAGCACAAAAGATGATCCTTGTGGTTGGGAAGATGAGGATATTACAGTTCCAGATGATTGAGAAGGAGATGTTGAAGTTCCAGTGGACTGGTTGACAATAATCTGAAGTGGAGGGGTGGATGGTTGACTTCGCGATGGAGAGGTTGAGATGGATGATGATGATGAAAGAGTCTCTGTTAGGCCCCTATACTACTAGTGTAACCCCTTATTGTTATTAGTACAACCCACTTATTATATTGATGTACCCATGTTGTGCCCATATTGTTACTCTTGTGCCCCATAGAAGCCCGTTGTTGTTATTATTGTGCCCTTACATTATTATTGTTATGTCGGCTCTGATTATGTTATGACCCCTTAGACTCCTATATATAGAAAGGAGGTATTTTCATTTGTATCATCCAAGAATTGTTCATTTATGTAATGTAAAGGAGGTTGCCCCCTCGAAGAGGCTGAATTCTAAGGCGTTGATATATCTTTTCTATCTTTCCTGAGCTGGTTTCATAACATTTGGTATCAGAGCTTTGAATTCTAGGGTTTCGCTACTCCAAACAGGTCATCGTGGCATTTTCGCTATAACTTCGTTTCTGTGACGTTTCAGAAGTCGCAAAAGAAACCCATTTGAGAAGAAATCGTGCTGAACTTTGGGTCTGAATTTCAGAGCTTTTTGCACGATATTTGCGGAGATATGATCTGAGGAAGTTGGTCTTTTTGTAGGCTCCTGAATTACATTCTAAACAGGTGACCTGGGGAAAATCGTCATAACTTTCTCTCTAAGCATTGGATTGAAATTTCGTAAGAAGGTACAAAAAGAGGATAGACTGTAGTTTCCTGTATATCTTTTTCAGAGCCAAAGGTCTAAAAATTAACACGTGGCACTTCATACAAGTTCGCTCTTCTGGAAAGGTCTATAATCAGGTCATCTTGGGAGATTGTGCATAACTCTTTCTTGGGGAATCCAATTTGGATTAGACTAGTGGAATTGGAAAGAGGAAACAGAGGGCTACTACAGGTAGCAATTTCAGAACTTAAATATCTGAAATTATAGAGTTACAGTGGTTTCAAGATCGAGGTCCTAAAATTAAGAAAAAGCAAGATGAGGAAGTTTGATGGCAAGGATCCGGTAAATTGGATACTTCAGATGGAGCAATATTTTGATCTACATGGTGTACCACTGTTACAAAAGGTATGTATTGCATCTTCATATTTAGAACCAGATCAATTTTTATGGTATAAAGGGCTTTGTTCTCGTAAACAACTTGTTACATGGTCAATTCTCACGGAGGAAATGATAGCACATTATGATGATACAAAGAGCAACACCTTCTTTAGAGCAACACCACAACAATTGGAAAGAGTAAAAAGGCTTTGTGACATATTTGAAAGTAAAATTATGGCAACAAGGAAGTCTACCCCTCACAATTATAAAGATGGACGTGTTGTTTCTCCTAGCCTTCCACAACCTACAAGGGTTACACCACAACAATTAGAAGAAAAAAGAGAAAAAGGGATTTGTTACAATTGTGATAGCAAATGCACTAAAGGTCATAAGTGTGCTGAGAAGAAATTATTTTACATTGAGTATGAAGAGGAGGAAGAAAAGGATCAAGAAACATCAAAAGAAGAGGATATATGCCAGGACCCTACCCCAGAGAAAGAAGAAATGAATCAAAACATATCTTGTAAACTATTGGCAAGAATGACCACTCCTCAAACTCTCAAGATAAAAGGACATATCAAGAAGAAAAAGGTGCAAGAAGTGAAAGATCGCATAAAGAAAGAAGAAATGAATCCAACCATATCTTGTAATTCACTGGTCGGAATTACCACTCCTCAAACTATCAAGATAGGACATATCAAGAAGAAAAATGTTCAAGAAGTGAAAGATTACATCGAGCGTCAAGAAATGAATCCGACCATATCTTGTAAAGGATTGGAAGAAATTACCACGCCTCAAACTCTAAAGATAGAAGGACATATCAAGAAGAAAAAGGTTCAAGCAGTGAAAGATCACATCGAGCATCAACAACAAGTTCTCCAACTTTTAAGGGATAACGCCACTTCCGTGCAAAATCAAATGAAACAACAGGTAGATCAACATCATAGTGAAAAATGTTTTGATGTAGGCGATTGGGTATTTTTACTGCTACATCTAAAACAAGCTATTCATAAGAAGGAAATGTTGGCAATACTACATGCACTTAAAAAATGGCAACCTTACCGAATGGGAAGACTCTTCAAGGATGAGGATGTGGAAGCATTTTTTTGTGATATTTCTATTATCCAACCAGATTGGATAAACGAAGCAAGGGATGAATGGAAGAAGGACAAAGAAGTATGACCACTTATTCAAAAGTTGCAAAAGATCCCAATTCAAACAATATTGCCAGAAATTGAAGAGGAAGGAAAAATCATATTGGAACCTGGAGTAGTCACAAAAACAAGAACCTGACAGCTACGAAATCGATCAATTTCAGAGTATCTCATCAAGTGGAAGAACCTACCTGCTAAAGATTCCACATGGGAGGACAAGAATTTTATACAGAAGCATCAAGAACTACTCAAGCGCTGAGGACAACGCTTTTTGAAGGAGAGGAGCATGTTAGGCCCCTATACTACTAGTGTAACCCCTTATTTTTATTAGTACAACCCACTTATTATATTGATGTACCCATGTTGTGCCCATATTGTTACTCTTGTGCCCCATAGAAGCCCATTGTTGTTATTATTGCGCCCTTACATTATTATTGTTATGTCGGCTCTGATTATGTTATGACCCCTTAGACTCCTATATATAGAAAGGAGGTATTTTCATTTGTATCATCCAAGAATTTTTCATTTATGTAATGTAAAGGAGGTTGCCCCCTCGAAGAGGCTGAATTCTAATGCGTTGATCTATCTTTTCTATCTTTTCTTGAGCTGGTTTCATAACAGTCTCGCTATCAGACCCTTTAGGTGATTTCCTTGCTCTCTTCCTTGTAGGTAGAGGTAACTCGGTTGGTTCAATACCAAACTTTTCGCTCTTCAATCTGGTAAGAGGATGAGCAGGGTTATATTGCGAAGTCACACTACCTTGAGATTTTTCAGATCTTTGAGGTGATATAGAAAATTGCTGAAGTTTATGGATCAAAGATTCGACTTCAGGAGGTTCTATAGTAGATTTCTCTGAAATATTCGGGTTTGTGGCAGTGGTTGTTGTTTTATCAACTTCTTGCTCAAGATTTAAAGATTCTAAATGCGATGGAGAAGTCGGGGGAGATGGTGAGGGCGTTTTACTCTCAGAATGGTATTTAGATTTAGATTTACTTGCCATTCACAATTTGGGGCCCTCCTTCTAGCGCCAAATATGTTGAAGCCTCGAAAATCGGGTCTACAACAAGGGGGATACCCACCTGGTCCGGACCTTGGTTAGCAGCTCCTTTTCCGTTTGGTGTAGTGGGTCTGACTGGGGATATGGGACCAGTCTCCCAATTTATGTGCGTGTGTGTTAAGAATTGATATTTCTTTCCTAATAAATTCTAAGTAACAAGCTTCTATTCTAAATCTAATGTAATTGTATTATAATATACAGAAATAAATAATTCTAAAACTAACCCGGGATTTTATCTTTTAATTATGCGATCTAAAATGATTTCGAATGGCAATTAGTAATAAATATCATTCAATTTCTATAAGAAAAGAATTCAATAAAGATGAACTGTTTCGTATAAAAAGTTAGCCGAACAGTTGTGAAAAACATATCACATAATAAGCTACTCATATACTAAGCATAAATAAATAGCTATCACCATACAGAAGTGCCAAATGATAACTCAAGCATTCAAGCATTCATATATAAGTAACTGAACATGAATATCACCTTAACACATAAACACAAATAGTTAAGAGATAAAAGTACCATTTATAACTAGTTCTACTCATGAGCTTCAGCAATAATGATCTAACTCTTCTTAATCCAACATCTACTAAGAGTACAAAAGTGTAACATCAGTAGTAGATATTAAACACAGATATAAATAAACCATGTTCCATTCATTTATCAAAACCTCCTCAGAAGGTGCAAAAGTGCATGTTCTGAGGACAAGTTTTTGACCAATTTCAGGACCCTTATCTAAATGCATGAGAAGGGTTTAAATACTACTAGCTAAATCTAAAAACAATCTATTACAAAAATGTAGGATACGGTTTAAATGACCATCCTCATTTTAGGCAAAAATAAAGCAAAACTAAAACTAAAACTGAATCTAAAACTAAAACTGACAACTAACTATCTATGTATCTGTTCCTTGTAGTCGCAAGCGTTCAGCATTTGCTTGAGGAGAGTTGGCTGGCCGACTTCCGACTTTAGCTGTCCTGTGAAAACGGAATTGGCAAGAGCTGGCACCATCTTCTCGGTAGAATTAATGATACATTTGAGAGTCATGCACTGGCTGTGTGGTTTAACCAAGTACTGCCAGTAAGAATCCCAATTCAACTTGGCTAACCTTTTGATGGACTCTGCTTTTTCTTGAGCCTTCTGTCTCCAGCTTGTCTGTAGATGCTATACATTTGGTAGATATCCTAGAGTGGTCTCTGATATTAGATTTCCCTATGTAAATTTTCATTAATGCAGTCAATGACATTATTTGCTGTTGTGGCTACTTCTTTTTCCGCTTGTACTGCTTTCCTGATCTGTGCATCCCACTTGTTAAAAAGCATTTATTTGTGGGTTTCATTGATTATGGGTGCTCCTGCCTTTTATCCTTCCTCTCATTCTTGCCAAGCCAAATATTCAGTAACTCTTCTATTAATTAAATCATAATTATGTCGCAAGTCCACGATTTGATTAGTAATTTTGTCGCTTATCTCACAATAAGAGCTCCACTGCGATATTCTTCGACATAATGTTTCTTGCTGCTGCTGGAGTTGATCATTTAAGGAAATGGATTCTGTTACAAATTCTGTAAGCTTAGGATCATCCTTGTGCATTTCTTGCATAACCTGTAACTATTTTTCTCTTTCGGCCAAACTATTCTGGTATCCTAGCTGCATTTGTTGAAAGTCCCGTTGTAGTCTTTCAAGCTGTTTCTGTGCTTCGCTATTGGTGCTGGCTTGTTGTAGCTATTGCTACAAAACCTGTATTTGATCTTCTTTTTATTTCAGTATTTGTTGTACCTCATATTCTTTATCAATGGTCGCAGAAGCATATGCTTCTGCAATCTGAGATAATTTAGTGAGATTTTCAGTAGGATCGGTGGTGGGATCTTACCAAAGGATGTCTAATTTCTCTGCATCATGAGAGAGCAAGCTTTGTAATTTCCTCTTCTTTCTTTGTCTTCTCACCACTGCCTTATGCTACAGACTATAAAATACATCAAGAGGAGGAATTTCCTCTATTTTGAGCATAAGTTCAGATGATGGGGTAATGGGAATATGTTCCATTTCTGGGACATTACTGATTGTCTCTGTGACTATATCATTCAGTATCTGTACATTACTTTCAGGTGTTTTTGTTCTCTGTCCTTCAGTATTGATTAATTCATTGAATGTCTCCCATTATTTATCCAGCTCAGTTCTGATTAGTGGTGGCTAGACGATGAGAGGGGGAAGATTTACCTATGGAGAGGTAAAAACCTGTTGTTGTGGATGCTCCTTAGACTGGGCAGTATCTCTTACTGACCCTTCACTTTTATTATGGTCACTTTCGGACCTCTTGGAGTGTTCTAACATTTCTCTCCCAGACTTAGATTTAGACTTGTCTGTGCTTGAACTTCCACTAAGACTAATACTGGGAGTTGGTTCCCTCACGGGTTCCAAGCGTAATTTATCCAAAGGGATATTAGCTAACCTCCTTTCTCTGTACATTTTGAACTCTTGAAATTCTACTGGAGGAAATCGCATTTGGGCCAAATGTAAAACTTCTTTAAGTGTACTTTTCTGTTGAAACATATCATCAAAAAGATCATCTTCTTTAGAAAACACTTTTATTTTGACTACAGTAGTGAAATTCTTAACGATATCAGAAGGGTTGAATGGTCTTCCTGGAAATTTGAACAATCGTAGACATAACATGTTGTTTAATTCTTTGAATGCATGGCCTAAATCAAATAGTGAAAAGGCCCCACAGGCCACAAGAAATTGCAGCCAAATGGCCTTTTTCTTGTCCTTCAAATCTTTACTCATACCTCCTTCTTCGCAGGTCTGATAAGCAATCTCTCGTGCCAATAGTTTATCAGGAACATATAAAGGTAGGACATGAGGGGAAGCGAGACTTCCGAATACCCTGACATATGTGAAAAGTTCTTCTCTGAACCATCTCGCGATAGGGAGCATATCGACCTCCGCTTCGGGAGAAAATCTTGGAGGGTCTTTATCATACAACATTTTGTATAGAGGTAGCATGATTCCATGACAAATCTTGTAGAAATACAGAATGAACTTGGAATCCCATAATTCTTTGTGACAAATATGAATGGGTAAGGGGTCTTGAGTAGTCCATTTCCAGCCCATTAGAGGAAACTTGGAAATATAACAGATTGCATCCATCACATAAGCAGATAAGTAGAAAGGGGGATAAATCCTCTGAGCAGTAGTTCTTTTGGACTAGTAATTCAAAATGGCTATGGCTAAATTGTCGGAAAATATCTTAGCTCAATCCACAATAGTGGCATTAATGGTGGCATCCAATAATGGTAGCCATTCAGATGAAAATTTGTTAACGTCTGTCTTTCCAAAAAGTCTACAGAGCATAGTAGTAGCAAAGCAATATGGGGAGGTGAGAGAACCAGTACTATACATACCGTGCTTATCCTTTTTTAGTGGTTCGTCCCTTCTTGACTAGTCCTTGGTGCATTCTGCCAAATCTTCATTTTCTTTAGCAAACTTCTCCATGAACTGTTTGTTATAAGTCACCTGTGGCTCTGGTAGATGATACATGAGCCTCAAATCTTGTGGAGTGAACGAGCCAATGAGTCCTTGACCCTGAGTCTTAAATTGTCTATTTGTGATATCAGCACTATCCAGTACCCATTTGACCATGTCCGTGTATGGAAGAATTTTGGGCCTCGCTGCTATCTGGTGTAAGAATGAACATGCTAGTTCTGTAATAGACGCCTCAGATGACCCGTGTGAGCCAGCAGTAGCTGTAACTTACATTATTTTGGGGTTTTCTTCCTTGAGTAGACTGTACATGCCTTCCCAAGTAGTAATATCGACATCTTTGTTACAGGTAGTGTCTGTGTATAAGGGCGTCATCTCTTTATCTTCAGAACTCGGAGCTTTACCCTTCTTTCCCATAATATTCTGAACATTGCAATGTAAACTTCTCTGTTCTCTGCTCCTGCAGTTTACAAATGAGGCAAGAGTAATGATAAGAAAAAGCTGACGGGAAAGCTTTAAATGCCAAAAACATATAAAATATATCACCCTACGTGAAATGGCTCTTCGATCAAATCAAAACCATATGTCATTAATGATTGCCAACTAAATCATTAATTAACATTAAAACGCATAACTAGGCATCGGTTTATGAAAAGAGATTTTTCAAACAACAAGCCCTTTAGATCTGTGATAAGGTGATTTTGCGATTTGCTTCGCAATATCACAAATTCGTTGCGTGTGGCAATCATCCATTACAATGTGTTTTCTGCGAAGTGCGATTTGCGAGATGCGCCATCGCATATCGGCGATTTGAGGTGTTAGAGCCTAGATTTGTCTCAGGTTGAAAAGCCAAGGTTCTAGGTCCACATCAAACCACGCTCAGTCTCGTAGCTAGCCCTACGAGGACAGGAGAGGGCCCTCTCCAGGTCGATCTCGACAAAAGACAAGCGATGGGGCTCGAGATGACTGAAATAAAAGCTAATTTTAGGCTAGGTATGAAGCACGAGGGTTTGATTTGAGTTTTTTGGGGGTTTTGTGCTGGAAACAGGGAAAGGAAAATTGGGCTCGGGGATGAGGCACAGTTTCTGCAGAGTTCTTATTGGGGCAAGGAAGGCAATCGTTTTGATGCTTTAAAGTGAGTGAATGGATAGATTAAACTGGTGAGGAGCTAAGGAGAGAAAGAGAGTCTCAAGAATTCTCCTTAAACAGATGAAAACATGGAAATTTAAACAAATTCAAAGGTAGAGCATAGAAGTTAATGGATTCTACCTTAATCACTCATTTTTTCAAATTCAGAAGAAGAAACAGGAAAATGATACACATAACACTAATGAACTTACAATTACTTAGAGAAGAACACCATCAAAACATAAAGCCACATGGATCCCAAAAAGTGCTGCAAAACCCTGGTCTTTCCTTAGCCAAAAATGCAAAGATAGAATGTACAATGATATGCCAAAGCAATCCCTAGTGTCCAACCCTGAAAATGACTTAGGAATTACATGATATAGACTAGCCCAACCCATTCCCTTGCCTCTAGGGGTCGAGCTCATCATTCTAGGAGCTGTTTCAACTAATTCTAAACAAAGCACTAAAATCTAGGCAATCAAAACAACTTGCCTCTATAAGGTAGGAAACAGATTCATTCATTAAATTTTCACTTTTTGGTGAATGAATCCTCTAGAACAAGTAAATAAGTGCCAAAATTAAATCATGTTCATCCAATTACATCAAGATAGATCAAAAATTACATCACAAAGCAAAACTAGTCAAAGTGGCCGAATTTCTGAGCTGGAAGGTGAAAAATTAAGCAAAAATCCTCTGTGCGTCGCGCCAAAATCTGTATGCGTCGCGCCACTTTGAGGCTGAGTTTGAGGCACTTCCTGAAGTCCAAATTGATCCCAAGATATCTCATTATAAATCCCTACCTGTCTACTTTCCAACCCAAGTGGAATTTTTCAATTTGGATGTCATTTGCCCCTCCAAAACTGCAATCTCCCAGGACTGCTTCTTGTGTGTCAAAATAGGGGCAGAGAGGTCATTTTGTGAGTGTTTTTGACCTCCTGAGGACTCAAAACTTGCCCAAACTTCTTGGCCATGCACCAGCAGTCATGATTTTTCATGTAAAATCCAATGATGTAAATTTTTTGCAATTTGGAGCTCCCTATCAAAAGCGTTTGCCACGTGGCGCGACGCATAGGGAGAAAAACCCTGTTTTTTCTACCAAAATTTGTCAAAATGCCAAAAATGCCCCAAATTTCTTGAAATTTGAGCTGGAACTTCTCTATCAAGTTTCATGCTAGGCTAAAGAGGCTTCGGCCAATATCTGAAGACGATCAAGCTCATTTTGCCTCTTTTGCTTCCTTATTTCCTTCTTTAATTTTGCGTTTAGATTCCTTATTTGTGCCTTGCAAACCTTGTTTCGTGCCATGTAGTGAAAGCAATGTGTCTCAACAATGCTTTGTCTCTATCGGCTTTGTCTAGCAGTCCCTCTAAGTGGATGTTGACTCTTTCGAGCCAAGACTCTCGGTCGACATTGATCTCCTACTCAAGTGAAGTAAACTCCACCCTCCTACTTTGGGCAGCTTGGCGATTCTCGAATATGTTTGCCACCTCTATGAGGCCTCCTAAGTGCATGTACTTATTTTGGCAAATCACTGTGGGTCTCCTCCTCATGATCATATGACAGATCAAATGTCATCTCTACTAGTGGATGAAATGTCTTGGAGCTGCCTTGAACTGTCTTGATGCAAAATAGGTGATTTTATGGTGTGCCTTGACCTTTGCCACCAAGGGGAACAGTGATAGGTGGGACTGTGGAGGGAGAGGGTAAGAGGGGTTTTAGAAATGTTTCTGACTGGAATTTTGGGAATAGAATGGTTTTAGGGATAGTTTTTAGATTTTGGGATAGCAATTAGGGTTTAGGAACATGTAGCTAGGGTTTGGGATAATGAGAATTAGGGATATATGGTTAATGAGAATTAGGGATATGGGGTTAGGGAATGGGTTTATGAAATTGGAAAATAAATCAAGGAGGGAGTGATGAAGTGGACTTGACAACAAAATCTCAAACTGCAAACCCTAAGCAATTGTTTTTGAGGAAAAATTGCAAAGAGGTAGGGTTTGAAAATTTTCTCACTAAAACACCATAAACACCAAGGTAACTCATTCATTGGTCATGGGAGAAATGTTAACTTACTTGAACAAAAGAATATTGAGCAAAGTTTACAATTTGGGAGAGTTTTTTGAGTGAATTTTAGGTTTTTTATCCCAATGTGCCGCCCCAGTGTAAATTTACACTGGAAATTTTTGCCCAATGCGCCGCGCCTTCCCTATGCATAGCACTTTTTCCAGGAGACTTTTGGAGGCCTTTCCGGTGTCCAAATTTTGTTTAGGATAGCTCGTTGGAAAGGTATTTCAGTATACTTTCCAACCCAACTAGAATTTTTCAATTTGGAGTTTATTGGCACTGTCAAAAATCAAATCTCCCAAGACTGGTCAAAATGTGCCAAATGAGGCTGCCTCAAGGAAGGGCGTTGTTGCAGTCAACTTTTGAATGCCTTCCTCAACTCCAAATTGAGCTCATGATAGCTCATTGGAAAGATATTTTTGTGTCTAGTTATCACTTGCCTCATCAAGAAAGTCATTTGGCCAACCAATCTATGAGAAAATTTGATTTTCCCAAGGTCACTTTAGAGGTGCATTAATTCTCCCGAAGCGATTGTATTTTTGACATTTCTCTAGAACCATGACACCTGTGTAAAAAGTGAAGGAGGTTTTTCTTCCTTGGCCTATTTTGGACAAAAAATTCTCTCAGTTTTCAAAAATTCATCTTTTATTTCTCAGAAACATCATTTGAGTGAAACCTATCCCGATGTGTGGAACAGGGGATTTGTCGAAATGAAGCGAAATGAAGGGGATAGGGGGCTTCTAAATTCTTGAGGAAATTTTTCTAGGTGGGGAGGTATGTTAGGAAGTAGGGGAAAGTGGAATTTCAGAGATTGAGTGAGGGGAAGGGGTCCAAAAGGGAAAAACACAGGTCTAGCCTAGAAAATTGCCAAGTTGTAGCAAGAAACTAGGGTTTGTGCAAAAATGAGGAATTTGAGGGATCTCAGTGATGGGAAGTGTTTAATAAGGTACATTAAGGATAGGGGAAGGTGTATGAACATCAGGATACAAGTTTTGCTAATGATTTGACCATCCAAGAGAAATTAGCTTCAAAACCCTAGGAGAGGGAAATGAACCTTGCCTAGGCGCAACTGAAGCATGAACAAGGTATAAAATGACCTAGTGGAACTTGACATGATGATGAAAACCCTCTAAATGATGGTACACTCAACTGAATTGTGACATGGACCGACATTTGGACAAATTTGACAGGAGTAAAAGCAAACCCTAGACCTAGTACCTAGTGATCAAATTTTGCTTGAAGACTCACTGAAATGACAAAATTTGACCTTGAAAGCTTAAAATCACTTTGTAAGAGCATGTTTGATCACTGGAGGAAGGCTGCAAAGACTGACACTAACATGAGGCATTTCAGCGTAAGTGATATTTGAGGCATGTGATGCGATGAGGGTCTTTTGATGCGTGATTTCGCATCGCGATTTCACAATCTTAGGATTCTGCTTATAGGAAGACATCCATTACCTTTTTGCGATGCGATGCTTTTTATTAAGGGAACGATTTTGTTTGAACTTATCATAAAACTTAAGTCTTTTTAGATTTTTCGGGTATTCTCCTAAGTTTATGATAGTAGGTTTTATTCAAAAAGGGAATACAAGCGTTAATTTATTTTATTTTTTAATTTTTACATAAGGGTCCCCACTTATTTAGTATTAGTAATAAAACTAAATAAGAAGGGGGGTTGTTGTTGGCCACAACACATTCACATGCATATTCTTATCCTAACACTAATCAGCAGTGGCAGAATGGAAATCAATACTAGCATGGAAAACCTTCTCAACCATGGCAGCAAGGTTGGAGAGGGCCAACTCATTCTTCATTCTCCTACCAACCACTGATGCAATCATATCCTCATACACAAAATTCAATGTTGCAACTTCCGAGTCAGTCTACTCCACCATTTCCTTTACCTCCACCCTTTCAACCCCCTCAGTTTCCTGCTCAACCTATGCCTAATCCTAACAATAAAAAAGCAGTGCAAATGATTTATGTAACAAACACACCTTTATCATTTGAGTATCAGTCTATTCTAGTTGGGTTTCATGATATCCAGTTAAGATCAGGGAGGATTGTAATGCCAAAAAGTTAGAAACAACCCACTGTGATTGTTGAAGAGAAAGGGGAAGAGGAAAATCCTACCCCTTCTCCGAAAACAATCACCAAGCATCCCTTACCCTCTGGATCCTTACCACCTTCTTCCAACCAGCCTCCCTTTCCAAAGAGGCTAGAGATGGAAAGAAGTGAACCCATTTCTAAGACTAGCCTAGCATCAAAGCTTCAGAATCTTTTCATTAAGATACCTTTGCTTCAAGCCATCAAAGAGATCCCTATTTGCACTAAAATTAATAAGGAAATCTGTCTCAAGAAACTCGAGAGGAAGAAATTGGAACCTCAAACCATTCAATTTGTTGGTAGGACGACAGAGTTGATGACTAGATGTGTATCTATGGAAAAATATACTGATCCTGGAAACCTTGTTGTCTCAGTTCAAATTAGTAATGTCCTTGTCTCTAATGTCCTTATAGATCTGGGGGTAGCCATTAATGTCATGACCAAGCAAACCATGGATCAACTTCGGTTATCCCATCTTCGTCCTACTCCCACTGTGCTTGAATTAGCAAATAGATCTAAAATTAAGCCAGAAGGAGTATTGGATGATGTGATCATCTCATTAGACTCTTGGGAATATCCTACTGACTTCATTGTGCTTCAGCCAAAGAACCCAGTAGGAGGACATCCCTTGATCTTGGGTCGACCATGGCTTGCTACCGCCGATGCATATATTGGATGTCGTTCTGGTGATATGTATATTTCACATGGAGACTCTAGGAAGAAAGTTACCTTATATCCCCCTGCCAGATCCATTCAGGACCTTCGAGATACTTTATGGTTAGATCAAAGTAGTGATGACGAGACTCAGCCTATTTCCCTCATCCATCATTACACTGGGTCCTCACAAGAAGATGAGATTCAAGATTTCCTGAATAATCTAGACACCATGCCTAATTTTGAGCCATTGAGCCAAATTTTCAGCCTAGATTTTCAAGACAATTACGACTCCCATTCTTCTGCACCACTACATTTGACCACACCCTTGAGTACCCCCGAGCCTGATACTACTCTTGTTGAGATTAGCTCGGGTAAATCCTTGTATATTAGTTCAGATTTGGACTCATCTCAATGAGAGCAGCTTGTGAATTTGTTGCGAAACCATCTTAGTGCCTTTGCATGGGGTTATGAAGATATGAAGGGTATCCCTCCTAAAACTTGCACACATCATATCTATATTCAGGAAGGAGCCCGACCTGTCCGACAACCCCAAAGGCGAATGAATCCAGCTCTAAAAGACATCGTGAAAGAAGAAGTACAGAAGCTCTTGGATGCTGGTTTCATCTATCCTATTTCTGACAGTCAGTGGGTCTCTCCATTAGTACTAGTACCTAAGAAAGATGGAAGATGGCATATTTGTATCGATTATCGAGAATTAAACAAAGCCACTCTCAAAGATTATTTCCCTCTCCCATTCATTGACCAAGTGCTTGATACCCTTGCAGGAAAGGAATACTTTTCCTTTTTGGATGGCTTCAGTGGTTATAACCAGATATAGATTGCACCTGAAGATCAAGATAAAACTACCTTTACATGTCCATGGGGTACATTTGCTTATAGAGTGCTCCCCTTTGGATTATGTAATGCCCCGGCTACCTTTCAAAGGGCAGTCTTGGCTATTTTTGCTGATCTAGAATTTGTGGAAATTTATATGGATGACTTTTCTGTGTTTGGTAATTCTTTTCAGGAAGCTCTTGAAAACTTGGAAAAAGTACTTCTTCATTGTGAGGAAGCTCATCTTGCTTTAAGCAACAAGAAATGTAGATTGATGTGCAAAGAAGGAGTGGTACTTGGTCATTTGATTTCTAGTAAAGGTATCCAGGTCGATCCAGCAAAGATTGAAATCATTTTGCATCTTCCCGCACTGAAAACTCAAAGGGAAGTAAGAGGTTTTCTAGGACATGCTAGTTACTATAGGAGATTCATTGAAATTTTTTCTAAGATAGCTGCTCCTCTTTTTAGACTTCTAGCTAAGGATAGTGAGTTTTCATGGACGACAGCTTGCCAACAGTCTTTTGAAACATTGAAGGAAAAGTTAGTATAGGCACCAGTTCTGAGAGGTCCTAACTGGTCTTTGCCTTTTCATATTTCCTCTGATGCTTCAGATTTGGCTATTGGTGCAGCTTTAGGACAAGAGGAAAATAAGCAATCCTATGTTATTTATTATATTAGTAAGAATTTGTCTTCTGCTGAATTAAATTATATAGTTATAGAGAAAGAGTTTTTAGCTATGATTTTTGCAATTAATAAGTTCAGACACTATATTACAGGATATGAAGTATTTGTACATACTGATCATTCTGCAATTAAGTATTTGATGAATAAACCATTAACTAGTGGTAGAGTGACTAGGTGGTTACTTTTGTTGCAAGAGTTTAATATTACTATTGTAGATAGACCAGGAAAATCTAATGTTGTAGTAGACTTTCTTTCTAGATTAGATAATCCTGGTGAAACTACTCCTGTTAATGATGACTTTCCAGATGAACATCTTTTTGCTATGTCGACAGATTCTCCATGGTTTTCCGACATTGCTAATTATTTGGTTACTGGAAAAACACCACCCCACTTGTCTGCTCATGAAAAGTGGAATATTATTCAGAAAAGTGCTACATATTCTTGGATTCAAGGAGATCTCTTTTACATAGGCCCAGATTTGATTATCCATAGGTGTGTAAGAGAGGAAGAAGTGTTTGCCATATTGAAATCTGCTCATGATGAACCATGTGGAGGCCACTTCGCTGATAAACGAACTGCATATAAGGTGTTATGTGCTGGTTACTATTGGCCGTCATTGTTTAAGGATGCCAGATAGTATGTCAAGCATTGTCATAGCTGTCAGCGAATGGGTCAGCCTAATCAAACCAATGAAATGCCCTTATGTCCTCATGTTATGATTGAGCCATTTGAAAAATGGACTATTGATTTTATAGGACCAATAAATCCAACATCATTAAGTAAAAAGCATATCTTGGTATGTACAGATTTTGTTACAAAATGGGTATAAGCTAAAGCTGTTTCTTTTGCTACAGAAAAAGTTGTTGATTTTCTTTTTACTGAAATATTTACTAGATTTGGTGTGCCTAGAGAAATCGTTTTTGACAATGGTCCACAGTTTATTTCTAATCTGGTATAGGATGTGATGGAGCAATATAAGATCCGGCATAGGAAGTCCATGCCGTATCACCCGCAAGAAAATGGCCAGGTGGAATCTACAAACAAAGTGATCGAGTCCATTCTTACAAAGACAGTCAATATGCATCAGAAGACTGGGCTGAAAGATTACCAGAAGCTTTATGGGCATACAGAACCACTTGGAGAAATAGCACGGGGCATACACCATATGAGCTGGTATATGGTAAACAAGTTCTGTTACCAATTGAATTCCAGATCAAAACTTACAGGACTGCAGTTCAGTTAGGACTAGATCTCTCTGAGGCACAACAACAACGTCTTCTCCAATTGAATGAGTTGGATGAGTTTCAAAGGGATGTTGTTCAATAGAATATACTGATTTAGCAACAACGTAAAAGGTGGCACGACAAGTTCATTCAGAAAAAGCAGTTCCAACCAGGTGATTGGGTATTCCTTTATGATTCTGTATTTAAAATTTTAAAGGGAAGTTCCATACACATTGGATGGGACCTTATGAAGTGATCTGAGTATTTGAGAATGGAGCAGTAGAAGTTAAAACTATTGATGGACAAAATTCAGTATTCTTGGTAAACGGACACCGGTTAAAGAAGTATTTTCAGCCACTTACCAAGAAAGATTTTACACAACAAGTCCAACAACAATTTGGGACAATAGTGGAGAATGGTAATACCAACCTCTTGAAAACATGAATCCTTTTCTTCTCAAGAATAATTTATTTTTTATTTTTTATTTTTTTATATATAAAAAGAAAAAAAAATAGAAAAAAGTAAAGAAAAAATATTTTCCTATAATTATGAAAATCAGTTTGCTGACATGATTGCAGAAGGGTCAACCTGAAAACCAGCTTGCTGGCAGGAAGATCAAAAATTTCTAATAAAAAGAAAATGTTGCTTGATCTTTAGATATGCTAAGCTACCACCAAGTAGAAGCAGGTTCAGCAAAACCAACCTTTATATAGTTGGGGTAATTAGCATGGATATTTTTATTCAAGTAACACCTAATTTTTGCTGCAGTTATTTTTCTTGCACTAGTGCAGGCAAACTTTCCAGAAATTTTTTTGCCTTTCTTCATACTCCACTTTTGTAATACCCCCTCAGTTTTCTTCTTTGATCCCAGAATATTGACCTTCCCATATTCTTCAAAAGTTTACCCTACCCACTTCGAATAAATCCCACTTTATCCCTAAATTTTTTTCCCTATCCCATTTCTATTTTATCCCTCTTGGCACTTTCTTGGAATCCCTGTAACAGAATTCCTTCCCATTCTAAAAATTCCCTTTTTCCCACTTCTTTATTCCCTCGAGAATTTATTGCAGGATCTTGCATATGGAGAGCAAAAGGTGTGCTCTGAAACATCAGACAAGGCGAAAAAATTTTCAGCATAAAGTTAAAGAAATCATGTGAAAATCTAGCCTATATTTTAATTCTCTATTTTAATATTATTCTTGCACTAGTGCAAGAATGTTGTCCTATGTAATGAGATGAGCAGAAAAAAGTACCAGCAGAATGATATGATTTAAAGTGGTGCAAGACCAGTACAAGCATGCACTTCGTCAGCAGCATAGTACGAGTTATCAGATGACATGAGGAAGTGGTCATGATGAAACATGAGATGAAGTCTTTTTCATTTCATCAATAAGTATTAATGCTATTATGTTAACTAGGAGGAAATTAATTAAAAGTACAAAGTTTTTATTAAGTAGAAATCATGATTTTTTTAATGAATGCTAAGGATTTTTTTTAATTATGAAGAAATGTGAAGATGTGGTAACCATTGCTTGCATGAAATCTATCTTGCTCTGCCATGATCCTAAATGTCATTCGTTCATAATTAGCCCGCTCCTCTATTCATTCTATACAAATGGCAGGACCTCCTATTTATCTTGCAGAAGTTTGTGACCTGCGAAGGGAGATACACCCGTACCCTGGTGTATCATTTCAGAATGCTTCAACACTTTGAAGCAGGCCAACACATTTTCTGGAGGATGAACTTCCCCTACTTCTTACTCAAGGGTCTGGAGAAAATGGCTAAAAGTGTACAGGACGGAAGGGAGGACTAGGTGGACGCAAGGTTATACCATCACGGGCTGATCAAGATATTGGTCCTGAAGCAGCTGGAGAAGAAAGGCATGTCGTGGGAAGAGTTGTTGAAACAACTGCACGAAGGGTCAGCTGAGGGGAAGAAGACAGAGACTCCTGCCAGTACGAGCAAGAGCAAGAAAGAAAGTCCTTCTCGCACTAGTGCGAAAAGGAAACAACCAGAAAAATCGATAGGCAAGGCCTCGTCCTCCGCCAAAGAAAAAGTTCATGCACCCGTAGAAGAAACTCCTTCTACATAGGCACAAGCCTCTGAGTATGATAATCTGTTGGTCCTTGCAGACGCAGTGAAGATTGCAGAGGTTGGAGACGATACTCTGCTGGCCAAATTTATAAAAATGCCTCACAAAAATAGGAAAGTCGCTGAAGCAAGTGGAGACCCACAGCTCCTGCAGGGTGCGGAACCCCATCCTGCACCAGTGCAAGAAGAAGTGCAAGCAGGAGAGGAAGAACCGGAAACAAAAGAAAAAGAAGAAGAAGAGGAGGCAGCAGAAGAAGAGGAGGTAGAAGGAGAGGATCCAGACAATGAAGAAATAGAAGAAGAAGAAGCAAAGGAAGAGGAACCCACAGGAGAGAAGGCGGAACCTGAAAGAGAAGAAATAGAACCCACAGAAGAAGAAGAACCAGAAGAGGAATCTGAGGGAGAAAAGGAAAAACTAAAATCAGATGAAAAGGAACCGAAAGAAGAAGACTTGGAGAAAGAGGGACCACAGGAAGGGGAATTCCCTGATATGACCATGCCTAATATAGAGGTCCCTGAGGAAGTTACAGTCCCTGTTGAAACAGAGGGAGAAAAACAGTTGGTAACCCCTACCAATCGGGAAGCTGAATTGGAGCTTCAAGTACAAAAAAAAACTTGGAGCAATTTATGGTCGAGGCACAGGAGGAGAACGAACGAAGCAAAGGAGAATTAATGGCATAGCTCAAGCAAAAGAAAAGTGAAGAAGGTAGAAAAGAAGTTAAGGTACATCAAGAAGAAGAAGGGTGAAACAGTGCAGCCAGAGGATAATGCACCAAAGCAGGATTGAGCTAGAGTGCTCAAAATTTTGAGTTTTTTGCAAAGATAAAGAAGTTGTGTGAGGACAAACAACAACTTAGGGATGGGAGGATGTTAGTCCCCTAAATTGTACCCTTTTTTACCATCTTTCCGTCCTAAAACCATAACCATTTACCCCTATTTTACCTATCATTTACGCCCTCATCTTGCACTAGTGCAAGAACGATGACACATTTCACATTTACTTTATATTTTACATTTTTAATTCAAACTTAGCATTTATTAATTATTATTACGTGATTTCTCACTTGTAATTACTTTTGTAACTCATCGATATCTCCTATGTTACTTAATAGTTAATGCTTACCTTGACCGTTGATTTTAGTGCAGAACAGATCTCGCACCAGTGCCAGCACTGCGATTATCAGATCTCACACCAGTGCCCGCGACGCAAATCTTGGCAGCAAATCCGGACCCCCTTGATTGCTGCCTATTTTTGCACCGCCTTAGCCATGACTGTCGAACACATCTGAAGGCAGCCGAGTCCCAGCTATGACAGCAAGGCAATCTAGAGTAGCTGAGGTCAGATTTGGGAGAAATGGATAGCTGAAGATAGCCACAACCTGTTTTGTTAAAACACCTAATTTTGAAGGCCGCAAGCTTATTTTGTAAACAATTATGCAATCTATTGTAATGAAATTCTGCAAACAACATGTAACGAGATGAATGATCCTCTTGGCCTTCGGCCGAGGATCTATATAAGAAGCAATGTAGATAGGACAAGTTAGAAAATGAATGATTAAGTAAGTGTATAGAACAAAGATAGAACCAGGAAGGCGGTAACAAGCCTGTCTTTTGTTATCGCCCAATCTGGGCTGGATTGTAATCATGTATGTATTTGCTTTATGACTTAATAAGAAGAGAGAGAGCTCTGCCTTACTATTCTACATTGTATCTTTCATGTTTTGAATGCTGATATATTGAGCAAGTGTTGAGTAGCATTTTTAATTAAAAGGGAAACGCACTGGTTGGCTAGGGCCCAGCCAACCCAACACGTTCTCCCTCTTTTCTGTTCCTTTTAATTTATGTTTTAAACTGTCAAGTGTGATTTACTTTACAGCCTTTAAATTCCTATTTGAGTGAGAGTAGATCTGCCACATGAAGTAATTAAATTTCCTTTTCTTGCATCTGATTTCAACTGGTTTTCCCCGCCTGGTCTGAGCAGGAGAAATTACCTGCACCAGTGCATGTTGGTGTGCTATTCACTTTCTGCACGTTTGGATTGGTTTTCCCCACCTGGTCTGAGCAGGAGAAATTACCTGCACCAGTGCACGTTGGTGTGCTATTCACTTTCTGCAAATCTGTTTGATTTAGTTTTCTGCCTAGTTTAAAGCAGAAGGACCATTCCTGCACCAGTGCAAGATTGTGTGATGCAGTAATTATTTTTAAGTTATTTCTAACAACTTTCTTGCTTTCACTGATATTTCATAATAGGATAGATTACAAGGATTGTTTCTTTCTTTCTGCAATTTGATAAACTTAGAAACAGTCACCCTTTTATGCAATTTGGCTTTCTAACACTTGCAGTAGTTAAGCATTGATTTCAAGGATTAAAAGTTAAAGTGTAAGAAGCTCTGGTCTAGTACAAGAACTAGTTTCTTGTTCCTTGTACTGAGTTCTTTGGATTTGATAAAGTCTAGACCTTACACGAAAGAAAAAGCACTTTTAGTACAAACATCATTTTACACCCTCGGCATAAATCTCTGTTCCTGCACTAGTGCAAGATAGATTCTTGCGAGAAGGAAATCTTTATATAAGCAGGTTTGAAGGGCCCATCTATTGAAGACTGCTAAAGTGTCTTTGCTGAAAGAAACACACACTCAGTAGTTAGTTAATAATCAGCTAGAGTGATTTCCCTTTTCTTCTAAATCTCTTTTGCAAATGCATTTTCTTTTGTTCCAGTCTTAGATTATTTCTAGCGATTCAAGTTGACTTTTCCTCTATAGTTTGATTCTGCAACCTTTCCTTTAAATAAAGTAGGGATTGATATTGGAGACATTCATACCATCTCTGGCATTTCCTGTGCTTCGTCTCTAAGTTTACGGATCCCCCGGGTTGACAATTTAAGTGTTGAGGAGTTTACTTGAGTGTAATTCCTGCACCCAACAACTTGTATCAAGAAAGCACATTTTAATGTAAAGTTGTTCATTGAGTTGAAAGTGATCATTTCATTGATACAAAAGACTATTCCAGGATTCATGTGTCAGGCTAATTGGTGATGTCTTTCTTTTTGTAAACTTGTTATAGCTTTGTTTTCATATGTTTTCTTAATATCTGAATTATTTAAAAAAAGAAGAAGGGTTGAACTTGTTTAATCACACTCTGTCTTGTCTTTTAAGTAATTTATATTTTTTCAAACTGAAGTTAAATATAGAATTAATGTTAAAATACTCTATGTTTACTAGAATCTGAATCTATTCCTCCCTCTCACTCCACAAATCTTCAAAGATCCAAATAGCCTACCTTCCTTGCCCTGTTTCAATCTTTTCTGATATTTCTACATCTGATCACCCTAAGACCTTGACTCCATTGGCCAATGGCCTTTCTTTGCAGTTTGAACCAAAAAATTTCAAACAACCAAACTCTAAACCTAATAACTAGCATAAATCCCACTACAACAAATCTAAATCTAATAGAGAGATCCATCTATGAGTTTAGAAGGGCTAGCTTCTAACTTTGAAAGTGGTTTTGTGGTTAACTCTGGGTTTCTTTCACAACCTTACGAAATTATGAAGTGATAACATCCTGGCAACCATATTGGGGATCCCTCAAGGCTTCATCTTCCCCAGAAAGACTATCAAGTTTTAGATATGATTGCTAACGCTGGACAGTGATTAGACACAAGAACATTGAACCTTTCACCTCGTGACTCCAATCAAGTTTCAACTTGATCCAAAGACTCCATTGTCAAAGAATCCAAATTGCAAAACATTCATGGTGACTCCACTACACACTGATCAGGTTGCTTGCTAAACAAAATGACAAGGTATGTGGAAGACCCTATCTCTATTGAAGGTTTCAAGGAATACTGGGATAATTTTGATGATGATCAAATTGATGAGGCTTTCTCATATTTTTTGCCTATTTATCTAGAGAAATGCAAATGTAGCTCTGAAGCCAAGACCATATTTTTAGCAGAGTTTGCTGAACAAATTGAGAAGGATCTTCAGGCCTTAGAAGTTCAAATTCAAGGCCACAATTTACAATGTCAAAATCATTTCTTTGAGAACCTTTGTCAGCCAAAACAAGAAGTGGTAGTGCTGCATTTTGATATTGAGGTTGAGGATTGTTTTGAGAATAGATCTGATGACTCACAACTGAAACTATATGATGGTAAAGAAAGCATATATGAACTTCCCAAACATGACAATAAATGTGTAGAATACTTTGAAAATCAAACAATAATTCATGTCTTTCACGATTCCATAGTTGTCTACATGGAAGAATTGTTCACTGCAGAGTTTCAATTATGTTTATGTTGTAAAGATCAAGCTTACAATCAGTTTCAAGTGCCCTTACAATCTCTAGTTTTGATTCTTCTTAAACACAGTCAAGGAGCCTAGGTATTGGATCAACTTTTTGATTGGTTATATTGGAGGTTTTACATTGCTTGAAATCAAGAATTTGGTTCTCAGCTGTTAGAATAGGATTGTCTATACATAAATATGCTTACTGGGCAAGCATCTTTTTTAGAATTTAGTTACAATTTACAGTATTCAGTATCATTTTCAGTTTGTACAAAAATTTTAGTTTCAAAACAGGTCACAAGTTGCAGGGTTGGGATCAGCCTAATGGATCATGCTACTAGTCTATGGTGTTCTTGGCACCTCACAGGGAGGATGCCATTCCCATTAGAGCCATTGTTAGGGTCCTATATTTTATAGGATGAGCTAACTATTAGCTGTTGATTTTTTGTATATGAGATGTTGTAAATAATCTTTCATTCTGCAAGTTATTTCCAAAAAAAATAGAAAAAAAAAGAAAAAGAAAAAATCAAAGGGGATACAAAAAATATATATAGGAAAAAATGAAAAAATGGAAAAATATCAAAGAAATATGAAAAAATGAAAAAAAACCCCAATAAGTGTGCAACTTGTTTAAATTCCACATTAGAGTTAAATATATATATACAGAATCAAAGGTTTAATCACACCATTTAAGCGTGATTAGACTTGGTGAATAAAATGAGTTTAGATAAGTTAATGGTTTAATCACAGAGTTTAATCATGGTTAGATTAGACAAAATAAAGTTGTTTAGGATAAATAATTTTTACCACAGAATGTAATCACAGTCTAAATTAGGTTTGGATTAAAATTAGTGTTAATGAGGTGTTTTATTAATTATCACATTAATAAATCACGATTATGTAGTATAGAATAAAGTTTTATGTGATGCGGTGGTTTTTGTCGCTATGTAATAAAAGGCACGCACATTTTAATGGTCTATATCTAACCCGTCCGGATCAACGACAGGTGAGGAGTTTCATACCCCCCATCCTTCCGATGGCTAACCAAGGGGGGGGGGTCTGAAAAGTGGTTTTCTTCGCTCACCACTCTTGTGATGTGTCCTCCCTTGGCAAGTTTCAGAACCACCCCCCCCACACCTAATACTATATATCATCCCCCCCTTTTGAAAACCACCTTTCCACTCTACTCTCGCTCCTACCTATTTCGACCGTTGACCCCCTCGCTTCTGCTCCACTCTTCTTCCACCACCTCACATCTTCGGACCCCACTTCCCTTCTGCCAAGTGGTGCCTCTCGTCCCCTCCTTGCTCCTATACCATACCGCCACATGGCACCCCCTATTCACCATTTCCCATCACTATCGCATCCTGTTCCCCCTCCACGTCAACTCATCCCCGTTCTACTCGTTATCTAATTGTTCCACCATTACTCACTCTCGTGATAACGAACCCACTCCCTTTAACCGCTAAATCACAACAGTAAAGCCATTTTTGCCTATAATATCAACTAAAACCCATTATGTTGCCCTCCTTTCGTTGTTTCAAGGTAATAAGTGATCATAACTGTTCCAGTGCACAGTCAACCAGACAGAGCCTATCTCAGCGCCCAATTAGTGATCCAGACCATCACTGTGATCCATCAACAAGCCAATTACCTCTGCACCTCATATACCAGTCTTCGACTTATTTTTTCTGGGTAATTCAAATATCCTATTCATTCCTCTTTCATCATGGCTCCTAAAGGAAAATCTAAGGTCTCAGTTGATAACCCCCTGTCATATATTTAGATCATCAACCCCTGGTAGACAAGGAATATAAAATCTTGGAAACCAGTTGTGAGTTCGACCTTTATGAACTTCACAACTGGTTAAAGCAGAAATTTATAGACCTCAACGGTGAATTGGGCCTGTGGGAATCCTCCGTGCCCCAATTCGTTTTCCCTTAGACCTATCACTTCCCTGATTTCGTTTCATGGTGCAAATTTCGCTATATTCCCAGTCAGAGGGAAATTGTGGCCTAGAATAATGACATCCTCTTTACCATTACAGTTGAATCCATCTACCAAATGCTCCAATTGCAAAGCTCTTTCTCTATGAAACCATTTACAGTAGATTCCCTCATGGAATTATACAAAAACCTCACCTTCCCACATAGAGCTAAGATTTTTGAGACTTTTCTCCCCGAGGATGCAGAATTACCCAAGAAAAACCTCCCATATTAATCCTTCATTGATTAAGAATATTATTTCTATTGATTCATGTCTACTTGGCTACCAATTCGATCAGTCAATTGATGAGGCCATCATTGGTTTCCTAGCAGTCTTTAACGCAGGTGAAAAGCCTTCCACCTTCAACTACAGTTAGTTTTTAGCAGATGCAATCCATGAGAAGTTCCTAAAATTTTCTACTAAGGGAACTTTCAAATATGCTTCAGTACTTTTTATTTGTTTCTTTACCATCAGACATATAGGTTTCAATTTCCCTTGCAGAAATTGGATGAGCAGGTCAATGCTCAATTAGTGATTCGTTGGACTTCCTTGGTAAGGAATAATTCCAATGAATTCACCTTCAGTGAATTTGTTGATCAATTTTTGTACACAATATCCTGCTTATTAAACAACAATGTGGATTAAAGAATAGGACCAGAAATTAAGAGATTCCTTCATTTGAGTGAGTAGACCAAAACAGGTGACTGGTACTTGTACCAGAACTACATAGAGATTAGGGTCTATGGTTGTGAGTTTTCACCTTACAGGTTACAAAATTTTGTCCCAATGAGAATTTTCTCACTGGAGTACATAAGATAGATGATCATGAGCTACATTTTGTGGCATCAAAGAAGAAATCACAGTTTAAGATAAAAACATAGGTGGGCCCATTCATTTGCAATAGTAGAGCAGCAACCAAAGAAGAAGATATCCTTCTAAAGCAAATGAATTTCACACTCAGTTTTACTTGGTCCTATGACCCCCTGGGGATTATTTCAAAATTAAGAGTAGAACAGAAGACTACTCCATACTCACACACTCCCAGGCCAGAGATTGAGAAGTACATGAACCAGGAACAGTGGTAGGAAAACACCCTACTAGAGGTAGAAGAACAGGTAATTTCAACTACTACAACACAGAATCCTACACCATAGGATAAGCAAGACAAGAGACCAAGGGAAGAGTTTTCCCCCACATTCAAAGAAATTCCTAAAAGGGAGTTTCAAATCTAGAAGAAAAGGAAAAAGACTACTTGAGCAACAGAAGGATCCTTTGAAGAGGAAAATGTACAGACAATAGTTTTGACAAGCCCTCATGCTTCTAGGAGAACTAAGGATATTTTTGTGGGATCTCCATCCTCTTTGGCCTCCCAAGATCCAGTAGACACCTCTATGTCAGTGGAATTGGTTCATGACTAAGCTGAACCAAGCATATTTTCTAAGTACAGAGAAATCAAGAAGAAAATTGATAAGCTAAAAGCTACACCATGTAGACAATTTTGGAAGCAGACAACCTCTTGACAGCATAGGCTGCTCTTTGCCTCTGACACAAAGAAAGGGAAAATGTAGATAACCTTCCTGCACGCTAAGGTCCCTTTCCAAAAGATTCATGAAGATTATAAAAAATCATTTTTTTCTTTCAATACTGATCAAATTCAACCAATTGATCAAATAGACACGCATAAGCAAACATGGGAGATGTTATACTCCACTTTGAAAACTTCAACAATGGAAAATTCTAGGTTGCAAGCCTTTGTAAATAACATCCTGTCTCAACTCAAATTAGAGAAAGTTTCTTTTCTAGCCAAAGATACAAAAATCAAATCATTGGAAGACCTTGTAATCAAACTGGGATATGATCCCAACAATGTGAAAGCAACAGAAGAGATTATCAGAAGGAAAAATGCTAACATTGCAGCACTCAAGAAGCAGCTCAAGCTTCCCTCCACATAAGACCCATAGACTAAGGAAGTTGGGGAATTAGAGAAGGAAAAAGAAGATATGTTCAGAATCATTATTGAACAAAGTGGACAGATCAAAACCATGGAGGTTGAAATGGAGAAATTGTTAAAGGAAAGAGAACAATCCACACAGTTGGTAGCCATTCCACTGACAACAGTTCCCATTGCATCTACATCAGCAACAGGGGCATCCACTTTAGCAACCATCATTGAGGGGAAATCTATAGATTCTTCAGAGGAACTTATGAAGGCAATGGATGACTTATCAATTAGAGGACAAGAAATTTAGACGCTGAAAACTCAACTGAAGAACCTTTAGGAGAAAAAACCAAAGGTTGACAATGTGTACTTAGCTGAACTGCAGAAAACTCATAAATTAACACAGAAGATTAAACAACTACAAAATGAGTCTGCAATGGCACAGACAAAAGAGAGTGTATGGGTGGAAATAAATGAGGCCATGATTGAAATATGGCCCTCAATTCATATTATTTTTTAGAAAGAAGAGTTAATGCATAGATCCAAAGAGGTAATTGAAGAAGTGAAAGCAAATTTAGGGCAGAAGCCAGGTGAAGCCACTTCTCTAATTAGAATTTTAAATTCGAAGACCAAGGAAGAATTAGAAGAATTGGAAATTGTAGACAGGACATAGACCATTTGGGAGGTGAGGAGGGTCCTTACAAAAATGAACCTTATGCTTCAATTGGAGAACAAGTGTCACAATATGGAGTCCATCATTCAAAAGTTTCACAGAAAATTCAATGTGCTAAATCAAAAAGGACTGCCAGGTTTGATAGGGATTGGATAAAAGTTGATCAGTTTAGAAGATTATCACCATAAATTATATACCATAGCCAAAGATAAGTCAAAATTTTCTACCATTAAAGGAAGTATCACAGGGAAAGCCTTCATGGAATCTTTGGACTTTGATCTGCTGATCAGACATGAAATAAAGCACTTGTTCATTGTTAGGGCCACTTTTCAAAAGTACATCGAGGTGGATGAAACCTACAAGAAACTTGTCAAATTCCCCACTCCAAGTGAAGGCAGATGGGAAAATTTTCTGAGTTACCTGGGTAAAACAATTTTTACTTTCAAACAAAAATACAACACTTCTTCAAGCTAAGTCATTACCTGCATCCTCGAAAATAGTGCTAGAGCACTACAACAGTTTTAGCTGCCTACTTTTTTGTACTATTTTTGTAATCAGTTTAGGATATTTTGTAAAAAAATCTTGATATTTTCACTCAATATATTTTTGATAATTTTTGTATAAGTACTTCACAAATTGAAGTACAAATGTTGGGACTTGTATCAAGAAAACACATTTTGATGTAAAGTTGTTCACTGAGCTGAAAGTGATCATTTCATTAATATAGAAGACTGTTCCAGGATTCATGTGTCAGGCTAATTGGTGATGTCTTTCCTTTTGTAAACTTGTTATATCTTTGTTTTCATATGTTTTCTTATCTGAATTATTTAAAAGAAGAAGAAGGGTTGAACTTGTTTAATCACACTCTATCCTGGGTTTTAAGTAATTTATATGTTTTCAAACTGAAGTTAAATATATAATTCATGTTAAAATTCTCTATGTTTAATGGAATCTGAATTTATTCCTCCCTCTCACTCCAAAAAGCTTCAAAGATCCAAATAGCCTTCTTGCCTTGCCCTGTTTCAATCTTTTCTGATATTTCTGCATCCGATCACCCTAAGACCTTGACTCCATTGCCCAATGGCCTTTCTTTGTAGTTTGAACCAAACATTTCAAACAACCAAACTCTAAACCTAATAACTAGCCTAAAATCCCAATACAACAAATCTAAATCCAATAGAGAGATCCCTCTCTGAGTTTAGAAGGGCTAGCTTCTAAAATTGAAAGTGGTTATGTGGTTACCTCTGGGTTTATTTCACAACCTTAAGAAATTACAAAGTGATAACAGATACAACCACTTCTATATATCACATCAAAAGGTTCATAACTTTTCTGGCAAGATATGCTCATACAACTGCATACAATCATGAAGATGTCAAGATGAAGTGCTTTGTCCTTTCTTTGGAAGGTGATGCTAGAAATTGGTTTTGTGAATTTTCCTGACAATACTTTTGGTTCCTTACAAACCATTGTCAATGTTTTCAAAACTATGTATGTGGATCAAAAGGATTTGCCTTGTACCTCTAATACTATGAAGAAGGATGAAAGTGATCATATGAAGTATTGAGAAATCTAGGGCATCATTGATTAGGTGATTTCTCTTGATTAGGTAACTACTTGTGAGTGATTTTTACAACTTTAGATTAGGATCTTATTTTTTGTAGTTATTAATGTTCTTCTTCATCAAACAACTACCAATGCATGAACATAAATAAACAAGAGACATAGAATGTAGCTTATCAGCCAGGACCAAAACCTCTCACTCTTTGAGGGGAAAACCCACACAAAATCTTCTTATAGAGATTCCAATTGATGAATACCAAGAACAAGACCCTTTAGCTATTTGTTGTTGAATAATATAGGGAAAAATAGTGTTGTGATGATTCTTCGTTACTTGATAATTGTTTGTGGAGTCTTTTTACTTTTCTTGTTAGCTTATACTTCTTCTTCTTATTATTAGTTCTTATGTGTGTACTTCATCAAACTACTACCAAAACAAAATAACAAGAACACAAAGTTTGGCTCTCTGCCAAGGACAAAACCTCTCCACTCTTGAGAGGAAAACCCTTTGTAATTTTTCTCTTATTGAAGCTTCTTATTTGAACAACTACCAAACCCCAAACCTTTGATTGGGACATCCTCCAAGAATAAGTCAAATCCTTCCTCTTTCTGCACTATAACTTCCGGCACATTGAACTCTGTCTCCCGACACTCTGCTCCTCACCACTTCGTCCTTCTTCTACTGCTTGGGCTTATTTTCTTCTTAGGAGAAACCCTAGAACATTAGGGCATCTTTACTTCATTATAGGGAGAGACTTCTTTGCTTTCCTTGGATACCTTGTAGACCTAAATGCATATCTGAATGCGGGTTCTCATGTTTCTGTCTTAAACTGTTGTCAAATCTGCAAATATTTCCTTGCTACACATGTGGACAAAACCATAAATCAATCATCATTTTCCTCGCTTTCTTTTCCTTCCTTCTTCGCTAGAGAGAGAGACCTTATAGGCCTTGTTTGCACCCAAAACAGTGATATATGAAGACTTTTACTTTTCTGTTGTTTTGGTCGCAGGCATGCCTTCTTGAACCTCGCACGTGTGGCCGCAGAAACCCTAGAATCTATCTTTTCTCCTTCGTTGTTTTGTCTCCTTGTCTTGTTGAACTTATAGACCTGCTTCCTTAGCTCTTTTCATCCTTCTAGTCCCTTTTATTTCTGCGGATTTCAGAGCTTGTTCTTGTTTTAAATGAGGAGTGGACAACCTCTATAAATAGAGGTATGTCCCTCCTCTTTTAGACCGACTTGACTATCCATTAGCCCGACATACAGTTTACACTATAATTCAACTTTTATCCATCGTTTTGCTGCTTGGAGACTTCGTTGATTCTAGGAGAGGATTTGAATTATCTTGGAGGTGTTCCCATGACCTTGTACATTGAAATACTTGATGTAACATGCCCTCAAAGGGTCTTATCATAGTTACATTTTGACTTTGAATTTCTAGAAGCACTTTAAAATGTGCTTGACCTATTTTCAATGAGAAAGAGACTCATTGACAAAAATAATTTCTCTTTTCTTGAATAAATACAAATATCAAAATTACATTTATGAAGACCTAGCCTAGTTACATTTCCTTCAACATTTTCCACTCCAAGACCAAGACACAAGTTCTCTTGACTGTCAACCTTCTTCTTCACTCCTCTTCCGCTTCGATCTTCTTAGCATCGAGACATTGTCATCACTGAGATATCGAGATCTTCTTTACTATGAGACTTCCTTGCTATCATACTATCGAGACCTACTTCTGTGATGACATAGATATAACACCAAACCACTGTGATACATCACTGAATAGTAGCTCCTTCATATTATTGAACTAGCACTGAACTGTGGCTACTATATATATATATATATATATATATATATATATACTTGTCTGAACTATGTAGCACCGAGACCTTCTTTCAGAGATCTGAAATTCCATTTCTGTGATTATCCCAGAAAAGACTCTCATTGTCCCTTCCTCACCTATTCGAGTTCCTTCTATACCTTGACATTCGAACTTGTCCCTTATCGTCTTCACTGTAATTGTGATCCGAATTTTAGAGGGATCCAAATTCCCTTGACTGTGAGACAACACTGAATTATAGTCTTCTTACTTCTTTGAACCGTGTCACTGTAATCTCCATATGAATCACAGATATATCCGAACTAGGACACTCGAAGTCCAAACTTGTCTCTGTCACTATCATCCAAAAAACTCAGAGAGATGTCTGAACTTGTACTTCATCTTGAGGCCGACTTGAAGATGAGAACTTGTGCTTGTCTTTGGAGGGCTTCTAGACATTTATATAGACTCATATACATTTGTAATATCCCCAAGTAGGGCTCTTCATATATGACATTAATTCTTTTGAAAAATCCTAAAGGCTCACAATGGGAGCCATCTAAAAATAGAATCCCTTGCTCATGAAATCCATGAAGCAAGGCAATAATAATTTTAATTTTCATCATTCACAAAAATCACAATTACATGTCATTATGAAGAACGAACCTAGTTACACTTTTCAACACTCCCTCTTAACTAGGGAGGTATTCATAATGGTACTTGGTCATTCTAAATCTGAAGAATTTCTCATAAGAAGAGTCAGATTGGTAACCCACCTGTCTAGCATCATATTTAACCAACATTGTCACATAGTAAGGCCTTGACTAATAGCTTTATCCACACGATCAGAGCACAATGACGGCGAGACCAATGATTTATAGACACCATAATCATTATCTCTCAAGGTACATAATCCACCTGGGTGTCCATGGGGTATGACCTTCTTTGGACTATTCTTTATCTTGTATAGATAGTCCTCATAGAATATTGGTCAATTACTATCCTTGCCTTGAATGTCCTACCACATTCTCAAGGAGCTTTGAATTCCAGATAGTTACCCAATTCTCCATTCTTTCTTCCCAAGTGAAGACAAGAATGATGTGCCTATATATTTCTCTCAATTAGGGAGGACATATATATTCCAATAAAGGAATGTACTCATTCCTACAGAAGGAATGTACCTAAGCTCCCTCTTGGCTTAGGAATTTTCAAGTTTCTTCTAAGTAAGAAACTAGTTTCCAGGCTCCCTCTTAATTAGGGACTTACAACCATGGAAAATTTTAGGGGCTAATCTTCGCCCAGTGGGCTAATTTTCCATGATTTTCCCACAAAAAGATTCGCCAATTTCCAATTTTTATAAAAGACGATTCGCCCAAATTTTAGAATATAAAATTATTTTACCTTAAAAATCGCCAACATTATATAGAGACTATATATAAAATCATTATAAATTTGAATAATTTTACAAATATATCAATAAACATTTTATAGTTTGCATGTTAGGGAATAGTGAGATTCGCCAATGTTTTTAAACTTCAAGAAAATTTTCCATCCTTAAAATTTTCCTTGCTTACAACAACTCCTTAGTTGCTTGAAGAACTCCTTCCTTCGATGTCATGAATTCCTTCGTCACTGAGTCTTCATCTTTTGGGACTTCTACATAGGGCACAGACCATCCATCACTTTCATCCATGAGTTAGTCATATCATTACTCCTTTCATCATAAAGTGATCCATGAGTCTACATATGGCCTTGCTTCATGCCATGCCGCCTTCTTCATACCATTTTCTTCAGAAGGACCTTACATCTTTCTACATGGTCCTCTGGGAAGACATCAACATTTCTTCCTTTGGCAGTCCTTCATAAGCTTATCCAGATATTTGTTCAAAAATAAGAAATGAACACTTAAATAAAAACTACCTTTGTGATGGTCTTTCATCATGACATCTTCTAGTTTGCATCAACATCCTGCATACATGTTGACATATCTCCAAAGATATCCATTGTTATGGGTCTCCATCTTTTTTAGACTTCCATCAGAGTCTTCCTATCTTTCCGGGAGATTTCCTAGTCAAATATTCTTGGTCTTCGAGATGTTGATTGCCTTTACCATGGTTGCATATCTCATGATCTCTTCCTTCCTTTCTTCACACATTTCATTCCCAGGAGCTTCCAATCAGTGTTCCTCAAATAGAAGTCAACCATATCATACTTCATATGAGGATATATCATGTTGATTTCATTTAGTGTGACCCATGCCTTCTGGAATCCTTTCATAGGAGGAGATTCCTTTCCTTCGGTCATGATTCTTAAGATAGAGCAGTGATCCATGTTACCTGCAATCATACAACGAATTTACAAATTGAATACAAGAATACACACCTCATTTACCTTTATGCCATCTAGGATTATTTAAACAACTTCCTTGATTGAAAAGAGCTTCAATCCCTTGATCTGCTTCATCTCTTATGTCATCATACCATCATCCCATGAATTCCACAAGTTGGAGTTCCTGATGAAGCGCTTGCTTTCTCTCTAGATCAATGAACCCTCCAATGAGGATTCCATCCAAGAATCTTGAGGAAATTGCATTTCCCTATCCAACAGATGTTTCATTTTGAATTTATGTATGATGAGGCTTGTCTTGGATGACTTCTTCCCTTCCTTTAGTTTCCAATGAGGTTCCCAAGAGCTATAACCTTCATAGTTGACTGCTATAGATTTTTGTTCCAACTGTCCTTCATGCTTCCCTATGGTGATGTCATGAGCTCTTGCTTCTAATTCTTTTCCTCTTTAAACTTCCTCCACTTCTTTGGTGAAATGGACTTCTTATTTATCTTTCTTGTTATTTCCCCTTTTGAGATTGGGACAATCTTTCCTGTTGTTCTCATAGAATTGAATCTTAGCTATGTTCTTCTTTCCTTTTGAAAAATGTCTGAATATTTTTTCCCTCAACCTGTCTTCTTCTACCTTATATGGAAACCACAAGTTGTTGAATGGGACAACCTTCTTATCCTCATAGACATTTGTTACCTTGTTCATCAGTTAGTGTATTTAGAAAAATGAAGATTATCTCTCCCAGATCTTACAATTGAGATCTTATGAAGATAACCTTTTATCCTTTGATAACTTCAATTTGTGTAAATCACATCTAAGTGATATGACCTTCTTTATCACATCTCTTTGTTGTATCCAATCCTACAATATAGGGATCAAAGGGCCTTTGACTAATTTCATAAGAATCCCTTGAGCCCTTTGATCCCTTTCCATGTATTCAGTTTATGCTTGACCTTCAGATGGTTTGGAGTCTTTTCCATTGAAATGACTTCACTTTATTTGACGGCTATGTCTATCCTCCTTTTCCATGCAAGGAAGTTCGATGACCCATCCAACTTATAGATCTCCTTGTAGAACGAATTCATTTTTATCAGATTTAGATTATAGAATTAAAAGATACTTACTTGTTTAAGTGAAGATGAAATCTTCAACTTGATTTCTTTTTTGATGATTATCTTGATGCTTCTCAAATGATCCTTTTTAAGGATAAGGATGTCCTTGCTTCAACGAGGGGAGACTTCCTCCTTTTGGATGATATTCTCCCAAATGAAATCCTTGCTTCAATAGAGAGAAGATTCCCCTTTTTATGACAACGCCTTGCAATCTAGCCTTTCATGGATGAACAACCTTCAAGATACTTCAAATTCAAATTGACTGAGATTGGATCCTAGGAATGCTTCCTTGATTCAGCTAGGGATTTTTCTTTCTTTAAGACGATGGTGTTATCTTGATCTTAAAGTGATTATTCTTGGATAAATAAACTTCAAGCTACCTTGACTCATAGATCTCTTCAACTTCATTAGATGTAGGGTCTCTGAGGTCTCTTGATATGACTACCAGCTTCTTTGTAGACTTCGACTTCATTTTTATATCCTTCAACTTGCTTTGATGCCTTTCTTGAAACTCAATCCTTGAGTGTCTCTTTGATTAGATGCCTTTCCTTTGACTTAGTCACCTTAGCTCTAATACCATGTTGAGAAATATTAGGCATCATTGATTAGGTGATTTCTCTTGATTAGGTAACTTCTTGTGAGTTCTTTTTACAACTTTAGATTAGGATCTTCTTTTCTTTAGTTATTAATGTTCTTCTTCATCAAACAACTACCAATGCATGAACATAAATAAAAAAGAGACACAGAATGTAGGCTATCAGCCAGGGCCAAAACCTCTCACTCTTTGAGAGGAAAACCTGCACAAATTCTTCTTATATGTAATATCCCGTTTCAGAGATATTCCCCAAAACCCCAGTAAACTCCAACCAAATACACACAACTAATATAATAATTGGGAAACTCAAAATGATAAAAATAACAGTGGTGCAACATGTAATAATGTAAACATGAGATATAAGCAGATACTCGAGAAATGCAGAGAGAAATGCTAAGCCATTTTATTATACTGAGTAATGGAATGAGTACAGGAGGTGATCAGAAGGATGGCACCTCGACTTGCACCAGGCAAGTGAAGAAATACACTCAGAATAGCAAAGGAATGGCCTCTCTCTGAACTGCGTGGATGCTACTGGAGAATTGTCGTGCTGCTACTACTAGTAGAAATCAAATGAGGATTTGGGATTGTTCCCCTCCTCAGAAAATACTGAAACTCTAGAATCCGCCTCTACTCAGAAAACCCAGAAAAACCCAGAAAGCTTTTCTGAAATGGTTGACCCCCGAAAATCGCCCCTTGGGGAATCACGCAATCCCTCAAGGCCCTGCGCTGCCACTGAGTAGAATCCTCCAAAATACTGCCTGAAACTCTGCCAAACTCCTCCAATATGCAAGAGCTGATCCCTTGCTCAATATCCCAGCTCAACTCCTCCACAAACCCCCAATCCGAAACTGCCTCCAGAAGAATTGCGTCCCTCTCTCTCAAGACTGTGCAGTCCTCCAATGCTCAGCTCCACCTAAATGCCAAAGAACAAAACCACTACAAAAATACTACTAAAAATACCTTGATCGAGTAGGCACTCGAAGTCCCTTGGGGCTAAGGGTGAGATCTCCGAATGGAGACACTCAGCGCACTAAACAGTGCTGCAGACAATTTAAACAGCCAGCATGCTCCAAGTCGAAGTGACTAGCTCAAATGCTCATAATAGAATGCCAAAATGAGGAGGATCCTTTCTCCTTTATAGCATTTGCCTCTCTCAATCTCAAGGCTCCCCTCCTCCAACATAATCTCCTCTTGCCACGTGTTCCTTTTCCCATCTGCGCAGTCCCTCCAAGTGTCTGCGTGGGCCCCATCTCTGCGTGGTCCTTTGGCCCCCTTGGCTCCCCTGTAAGTCACAATGTTGTGCTACTAGGAGTGAATTTTATTCTAAAAGTGAGTTATGTCCTCTTTTCCTTACCTTTTTATTTACAAATAAATATAGAAGGCAAAATTGAGCAAGATAGAATATTCCAATTAGCCACGGCTAATTAGGAATATTACAGTCTCCCCCGGTGAAATGTTGCGTGTCCTCAAGCAACTGAAGTGATGGATGCTGCAAAATTTTCTCACTCTCCCAAGTGGCATCCTCATCCGGAAAATTCTTCCACCTCACCAAGAATTCCTGGATTGTCCTGTTCCATAGCTACCTCTCCTTGGTATCAATAATAGCCTCTGGCTGCAACACCAAATGCCCCTCATCATCCATGGGTGGTAGCTCATCTGTCACTATCACATGCTGCCCCAATGCCTTCTTCGGGCATGATACATGAAAGACATTATGAATCTCGCTGCCTTGGGGCAGCTCCAACTCATACGCAACATGTCCAATCCTGCATACTACCCTGTATGACCCATAAAAGCGGGGCTTGAGCTTCTCAGCCCCCTTCTGCTTCAATGACAACTGTCGGTATGGCTGTAATCGTAGGTAGACCAAGTATCCTACCTCAAAATGTCTCTCCACCCGACCCTTGTCAGCATACAGCTTCTGCTAGTTTTGCGCTATAGCCATATTATCCTTGAGAGCTCAGAGAATATCCTGACTCTCTTGGATCCAAATCTTGGCTCTCGGAGCCTTGCTAGCACCAAACATCACGTCAGAAAAAAGATAAAGGATGATATCCATATAAAGCATAGAATGGTGACATACCGATGGACATGTCATGTGTAGTGTTGTAGCAGTACTCTCCCAGATGCATCCATTTCAGCCATGCTTGTTGCTGCCCATTGACATAGTTACACAAGTAGCCCTCCAGCCACTTGTTAACTATCTCTGTTTTCCCATCCTTCTGTGGGTGATAACTGGTACTCGGTGTTAACTCTGTCCCCACAAACCGAAAAAGCTCCTGCCAAAACCCACCCATAAAATGGTTGTCCCTATCACTAGTGATGGTGTTAGGAACACCATGTAGCCTGAAGATCTCTCTGAAGAATAGCTCAGCCACCTGCGTTGCTGCGTAGTGTGCGGATATGGCGAAAAAGTGGGAGTACTTTGTCAGCCGATCAACGATGACAAAGATTCAGTCCTTGCCCTGTACCATGGGCAACTCTGTGATGAAGTCCATCGACATACACTCCCATTTGCCCTTCGAAATGGGAAGAGGCTGCAATAGTCCTGCTGGATGGTTCATCTCCCCCTTATTCCTCTGGCAAATATCGCACTCCAGGACATGCTGGAGTATGTCCGCCTTGAGGCCCTTCCATGAGAACCTCTCTCTAATGGCCCTGTAGGTATTGGTAAACCCCTGATGACTTGCCAATGGTGAATCATGTGACGCCTGAAGTATCTTCTTCTTGAGCTGAGATTCCTCAGTCAAGAAGATTCGGTCCCTGTAGTAGATGATCTCATCGGCCGCCCTGTACCTGTCATCCACCACCTGCCCATCCAGAACTTCACATGCAAATCTATCCTTGGAGTACTCTATTAGGAGTCGAGCCCTCCAGTCTGCGTCCAAGCTCATAAGAGACAACATGGCTGGTCTACGTGAAAGGGCATCTGCTACCACGTTTTTCTTACCCTTGACATACTCAATGTCAAAGTCATATGCTTGGATCTTACTGATCCACTTCTACTGCCTCTCCTGTAGCTGCTTCTACTCCAAAAAAAACTTGAGGTTGTTGTGATCAGTCCTCACCCTGAACCTGTTACGCACCAAATACTGTCGGTACTTGGCCAATGCATGCATGATGGCCAACATCTCCTTGTTGTATAGAGAATACAACCTCTCGTGTGGAAGGAGCTTCCAGCTCTCAAAGGCTATAGGGTGACCTCCCTGCATCAATACTGTGTCGATCCTCTCTCCCGATGCATCACACTCCAAAACAAATGGCTGCGTAAAATCCGGCAATGCAAGCACTGGGCAACTGCTCATAACCTCCTTGAGCCTATCAAAGGCTCGCTGCGCTATATCCGAAAAACTGAATGCCCCCTTCCTCGTCAAATCCATCAGGGGTGCAACAAGCTGTGAGAAACCCTTGACGAACTTTTGGTAGTAAGTGAAAATGCCAATGAATCCTCGAATTTCTGTCACATTTCTCGGCTCTGGCCAATCTCTGATGGCCCTGACCTTCTCCTCGTGGACCCTTACTCCATCCACCCTATGATGTGTCCCATGTATAACATCTCCATCAACCTAAACTCACACTTGGAGAGCTTGGCATAGAACTGCTGCTCCTCCAATATGCGCAACACTGTCTCAATGTGCTGGAGATGCTCCTCCCAAGTCCTACTGTAAATAAGGATATCATCAAAGAACACCAACACAAACTTCCTTAAGTGACTGCGGAAGATGTGATTCATGCAAGACTGGAATGTAGCTGGGGTGTTGGTTAGCCCAAAGGGCATCACCAAAAACTCAAAGTGCCCATAGTGACACCTAAAGGCGGTCTTGGGAATGTCCTATTCCCTCACGTGAATCTAATGGTACCCAGATCTCAAATCAATCTTTGAGAAGAACCGTGCTCCTCTCAACTCATTCATCAACTCATCGATCCTAGGTATGGGGTACCTGTTCTTCAGTGTCTTTTTGTTCAGGGCCTTGTAGCCAATGCACATCCTCAATGTGTCGTCCTTCTTCTTCACCAACACCACGGAAGAAGCAAAAGGACTCGTGCTCGGCCGAATGTGCCCAAGAGCCAACAACTCCTGAATGGCCCACTCAATCTCATCCCAATAGACCTTGGGATGCCTACAGGGGGTAGTAATCACTGCCTGTATGCCCTGCTCAAGCTCAATGGTGTGATCAAACCCCCGGTCCAGTGGCTGTCCTGTCAGAACCTCCCCAAATACTGTGGCATACCGGTCAAGGATGGACTGTATCTCTGAGTGCATTGTCTGCCCTGTAGTCCCTGTCTCTAATGCACGTAGCTCCACTGCCCATTCTACGTCCCCCTTCCGGAAGACTGCCTCCATCCGATGAGGTGAAATAGTCTGAGGCGGGTATGTGTGTTGTCCCCATATCTTCTCATGCCTCCCTGTCTTCTCATCATCCCACTCCATCTCTAGGGCCTTCCAATTTGTAGTGACCTTCCCTAGAGTGATGAGCCACTGAACACCCAGTACTATGTTGGTGTCCAGAATATTGACCATGAAGAAGTGGTCAGTCAGTGTGTAGGTGCCCATCGTCACGGATAGCTCTGGAACATAACGAGCACACACCATGGTCTGATCTCCTAGGACCAAAATTGAAAATCCATCAAAGCTCTCTGTCGGTATACCTCTCCGCTCAACCATCTGTGCATCAAGAACTTGTGGGTGGCCCCACTGTCAACCAAAACTGATACTCGCTGGCCACGTACTATCCCCCGTACGCACAGTGCCAAATACTTGGGAACTCCTCGCAATGTTGCAAGGGCTCCTTCGGTAGGTGCAAAGGCTGCACCACCTGCTGCTGGTGGTGGAGGCGACAAGGGACCCTACACGACATGACCATCTCTTGCCTCCACATCGTCCTCGTCATCCTCTTCCCTGCTGCTCTCGGAGAAGACCTCAATAAAATGTGCTTTGCCAACAGCACATCTATGTCCTGGTGCCCACGGCTCCTGACAGGTGAAGCACAATTGCTTCTTCTTTAACTCCCTCCTAGCATCATCGTTAATCTGTACTCATCCTAGATTCCCCTTCAGAGGTGGAATCTTCACATCCTTCCCCTTAGGCTGAAAAGCCTGTCGCTGGGGGTAAGGTGTCCGGGTCCTGTGTAATACATCCTGTAAGTCCCGGGTCCTGCTAATAGCATCCTGAAGTGTGGTTGGTCTAGCGGATCTCACTAGACCCCGAAGTGGCTCTACTAACCCCTCAACATACATGTAGATCCTCCGTGCCGTGGATAGGTCTGGCACCATCACTGAAACCCTCAAAAAGTCCCCAATGTAGGTTTCTGGGCTCCCTGTCTGTTTGAGCCTTGTTAGCTCAACAAAGTGTTGTTCCAGATCCCTCCAGTCAAACCTTTCCATCAAACTCCTTGTGAACTCGGCATACGTCGTCACTGTGGAATGCTCGAGTGTAACCATCCCATGGAACCACCAATCCTGGGCCTCACCATCCAAATGTAATGTCGCCACCTTGATGGCCTCTACCTCTGACATCTAGTTAAGCTGGAAATAGATGTCCAACTTCTCCACCCAAGACCTTGCCGAACTGTTTGATGAACCATCAAACGTAGGCAAGTGGAATCTACTAGCTGTGCAGTGGGTGTCTCCATCGTGATAATGCCAATGTCCTCTGTGATGGTCGCGGGGTCTACTATCCCGCTGGAGCTTAACAAAATCTCTAAATGAAAGAGCATCCCTGAACTCCTGCCCATATTCCTGGTACTCTACAAAATAATTGCCCATATGACCCGGCTCTGCCTCCTGCTGGGCTCCGACCCCCGTGTCCGCTCCTAGGAAAGTGGGCATGGTAGAGCGTGTAGGGGCATGTGAGGCCATCTGCGGAGTAATATCATGTTGAGTGGCACCCTTCTATGGAAAATGGTGAGATGTACCCGATCCCTCACAAAAGTGGAAAACTCGTGGGTTCTCACGCTGTCTAGCCTCCACTGCTGTGAATCTCTGCCCCATCACCTCAATCTGCCTCAACAAATCCTGCAATTATTTGAGGATCATGTCTACAAATCTCTTCCCGTCCTCATCTGCCATCAGATCCTCCTGCTCTGCGTCCACCCTAGGCTCCTTCTGTTCTGCGTCCACCACAGGCTCCTCCTGTTCTGCATCCACCACCGGAACACAGTCTCCCTCTTCGTAGGTGTTCTCCAACCTACGCCCAGTGTCTCTGTATCTCCTACCTCTGTAACAGATGTAGGGTTTTTCCCCCAGTGTCATAGATTGCTAGCTCCACAGGCTGAGCCAAATCTATGTTCTGATACCACTGTAATATCCCGTTTCAAAGATATTCCCCAAAACCCTAGTAAACTCCAACCAAATACACACAAATAATATAATAACCAGGAAACTCAAAATGATAAAAATAACAGTGGTGCAACATGTAATAATGTAAACATGAGATATAAGTAGATACTCGAGAAATGCCAAACCATTTTATTATACTGAGTAATGGAATGAGTACAGGAGGTGATCAGAAGGATGGCACCTCGACTTGCACCAGGCAAGTGAAGAAATACACTCAGAATAGCAAAGGAATGGCCTCTCTCTGAACTGCGTGGATGCTGCTGGAGAACTGTCGTGCTGCTGCTACTACTGGAAATCAAATGAAGATTTGGGGTTGTTCCCCTCCTCAGAAAATGCTAAAACTCTGGAATCCGCCTCTACTCAAAAAACCCAGAAAAACCCAGAAAGCTTTTCTGAAATGGCTCACCCCCGAAAATTGCCCCCTTGGGGAATCACGCAATCCCTCAAGGCCCTGCACTGCCACTGAGTAGAATCCTCCAAAATATTGCCTGAAACTCTGCCAAACTCCTCCAATATGCAAGAGCTGATCCCTTGCTCAATATCCCAGCTCAACTCCTCCACAAACCCCCAATCTGGAACTGCCTCCAGAAGAACTGCGTCCCTCTCTCTCAAGACTGCGCAGTCCTCCAATGCTCAGCTCCACCTAAATGCCAAAGAACGAAACTACTGCAAAAAGACTGCTGAAAATACCTTGCCCGAGTAGGCACTCGAAGTCCCCCGGGGCTAAGGGTGAGATCTCCGAACGGAGACACTCAGTGCACTAAACAGTGCTGCAAATAGGCTAAATAGCCAGTGTGCTCCAAGTCGAAGTGACTAGCTCAGATGCTCATAATCGAATGCCAAAATGAGGAGGCTCCTTTCTCCTTTATAGCATTGGCCTCTCTCAATCCCAAGGTTCCCCTCCTTCAAACGTAATCTCCTCTTGCCATGTGTTCCTTTTCCCATCTGCGTAGTCCCTCCAAGTGTCTGCGTGGGCCTCATCTCTGCGTGGTCCTTTGGCCCCCTTGGCTCCCCTTTAAGTCACAACGTTGTGCTACTAGGAGTGACTTTTATTCTAAAAGTGAGTTATGTCCCCTTTTCCTTACCTTTTTATTTACATATAACTATAGAAGGAAAAATTGAGCAAGATCGAATATTCCAATTAGCCACGACTAATTAGGAATATTACATTATAGAGATTCCAATTGACAAATACGAAGACCAATACCCTTGACCTATTTTCCACTCCAAGACCAAGACACAAGTTCTCTCGACAATCAACCTTCTTCTTGAATCCTCTTTCGCTTCGATCTTCTTAGCATCGATACATTGTCATCCTTGAGATATTCTTTACTGTGAGACTTCCTTGTTGTCATACTATTGAGACCTTACTTCTGTGATGACATAGATATAGCAACGAACCACTATGATACATCACTGAACAATAACTCCTTCATAGTGCTGAACTAGCACCAAAGTGTGGCTACTATATATATATATATATATATATACTTGTTAGAACTGTGTAGCACTGAGACCTTCTTTCAGAGATACGAAATTTTGTTTCTATGATTAGCCCAGAAAAGACTCTCATTGTCCCTTCCTCACCTATTCGAGTTCCTTCTATACCTTGACATACAAAATTGTCTCTTATCATCTTCGCTATCCTGGTGATCCAAATTCCCTTGACTGTGAGACAACACTGAATTATAGTCTCCTTACTTCTTTGAACCTGTCAATGTAATCTCCATATGAATCACAAAGATATCCAAACTAAGCCACCTGAAATCTGAACTTGTCTCTATCACTGTTATTCAAAAAACTCAGAGAGATGTCCAAACTTCATTATTGAAATGTGAATACTCTACACACCTATTTATAGTTGTTGACCCATATAAATAAGTTGACCTGTGATCTCGAAGAGGTGTATCTCCAATTAAGGTGAGCCTACATGAGTTTCTAATTAATCTTGAAGATGAGAACTTGCGCTTGTCTTTGGAGGGCTTCTAGACATTTCTATAGACTCATATACACTTGTAATATCCCCAAGAATCGATCTTCATACATGACATTAATTCTTTTGACAAATCCTAAAGGCTCACAATGGGAGCCATCTAAAAATAAAATCCCTTGCTCATGAAACCCATGAAGCAAGTCAATAATAATTTTTTTTCCTCATTTACAAAAATCGCAATTACATGTCATTATGAAGACCGAACCTAGTTACACTTTTCAACATGAAGGACCCAAATATCATAGAAAGGTGTCAAGAAAATGTGCCATATTGCAAACATTGTGACCATTCTCATGATGAATCCACTTGTGTCATTGCAAGAAGAATCCATCATAGTGGAAGGGCAGGGACGAAGGATCAAATTAATATTGATGATGAAAAGGAAAATGATAAGCATTTTATCGAGGAACTAAAGCAAATGATTAAAGACATGCAATTCAGTCAAGCACAGTTGATGAAAACCATGGAACTTAATCAAGAAATATTAATAGCATATCATGCCAAGGATATGAGAACCATGTATACCAAATTATTGGCCATAGAAGAGAAAATGTGATGAGAGCTAGAAATCATGAAAGTTAATCACTCCAATCAGATGACCACCATGCAAAATTATTTGATCACTATGGAAGCAAATCATAAGGAAGAAATGAGTTCTATTCAAATAAATCATGATAGAGTGATAAAGGATATGCAATCTTGTCAGATGGCTCTTTAGAAAATGTTACACGTTATGGAAGTTATGCAGTGTAATCAAACGATCAACTTTTAGAATATGATGGATACCATGGAGGAGAATAATGCCAAAGAAATCAATGCTATGAAGGATGGACATTCTAACCAAATGAATGCCATTCATTTTCAAAATAAGCTACAGATAATGGAAAAATCACAGGTTCAATAACTCCAGCCATGACCAAAGGATATAGAACATGAGCCTCCCATCTCATAGAAGCAACCTTCATCTTTTTATGAAGAAGTCATTGGTTCCATTTAGAAATGGTTAAATGAAGGTGATCCAGGAAAGAAGGAAATTGATAAGAATCAGGCTATTGCTTACAAGGTTAATCCACCAGTCATAACAGATCAAGTTCATGAAAATAAAGAAGAGCATGTCACAAAAGTCTTGGATATTTGTTATGAAACCAACTCACAAAAAGATAGAAAAGATATATCAATGCCTTAGAATTCAGCCTCTTTGAGGGGGCAACCTCCTTTACATTACAAAAATGAACAATTCTTGGATGATACAAATGACTAAACCTCCCTTCTATATATATGAGTCTAAGAGGTCACAATATAATCAAGCCGACATAACAGTAATGACATAAGGGCACAACAATAACAATAGTGGGTTTCTATGGGGGACACTAATAACAATATGGGGACAATAGGGGCACAATAATAACAATAAGGGCTACAATGACAATAGTAATGGGGGAATCACTAGTATTATAGGGACCTAACATGCCCCTCTCCTTCTGAAAATCGTTGTCCTCAACACTTGAGTAGTTCTAGATGATTCTGTATAAAATTCTCATCCTCCCATGTGGAATCTTCAACGGATAAGTTATTCCACTTGATGAGATACTTCGAAATTGATCGATTTCGTAGCTGTCAAGTTCTTGTTTCTGTGATTGCTTCCGGTGCCAATATGATTTTTCCTTCCTTGTCAAGTTCTGGCAATATTGTTTGAACTGGGAGCTTGTCACCTATAACCTTATTTAAACATGAAACATGGAAAACTATGTGCACTGGGGAAGCTGCAGGAAGCTCCAATTTGTATGCCATAGTACCAATCTTTTGCAACACCTTTTACGGACCATAATACTTTGGTGATAATTTATTATCCTTCTTAGCTTGCTTGAGGGACATTTGTTTATATGGTTGTAGTCATAGGAATACCCAGTCACCTACCTCAAAACTTCTTTCGTTGCGATGTTGATCTTCCTGTTGTTTCATTCTATTCTGCACCAACGTGAAGTTATCCTTTAAGAGTTGGAGAACTTGTTGTTGATGCTCGATGTGATGTTCCATTGCTTGAACCTTAGAATTTTCTCTTAAATATGAGGTGACAGATGGTGGATGATATCCATAAAGTGCCATAAATGGGGTCATTTTTGCTATAGTATGGAAGGAAGTGTTATACCACCATTCAGCTAAAGGCAACCATTTGATCCATTGTATCTGTTTATCAAATACAAAGCAACGAAGATATCCCAAACATTTGTTTACTATCTCAGTTTTCCCATCAGATTGAGGATGATAAGATGAGCTATGAGCTAACTGAGTACCGAGACAAGAAAATAATTCTATCCAAAAATTTCCAGTGAAAATGGGATCTCTGTCGCTTACAATAATCTTTGGGTTTCCATGTAGATTTTGAATTGTTTCCATAAATGTAGTAGAAATTGTACTGGATTTAAATGGATGCAATAATGCACAAAAGTGTGCATACTTGGTAAGTCTGCCAACTACCACCATGATGACACTCTTTCCTTCGGACTTGGGTAAATCTGTGATAAAATCCATTGAAACCTCCTCTCAACATTGGCTTGGAATGGATAAAGGTTGTAATAGACCTAGGGTATTAATTGTTTCAACTTTATTTTGTTGGAAAACCAAACATTCCACCACAAACTTTTGAATATAAGTCCATCCCAAAAAAATTCCTTCTTAACCTTGTGGTAAGTTTTTAAAAATCTTGAGTGCCCTCCTAAGGGAGAAGTGTGCAATTCCATAAGAATCTTTTGTTTGAGTTGAGAATTCTTACATAGGTATAAGTGATCTTTGTACCATAATGAATCATTTTTCCAGCTAAATGTATCAGATGTACTAAGATCTTGTTGTAACTTTTGAATGAGTGCCCACACTTTTTCGTCATTCTTCCATTCATCCCTTTCTTCGTTTATCCAATCTGGTTGGATAATAGAAATGGCGCACAACAATGCTTCCACATCCTCATCCTTTCTTGAGAGTGCATCTGCCACAACATTTTGCTTCCCTTTTTAGTAGATGATTTCAAAATCACAACCCAACATCTTTGTGACCCATTTTTGTTGCTCTTTAGAGGATAATCTTTTTTCTGAAAAGTATTTAAAACTATCATGATCCGTTTTTACCTTGAAGTGTCTTCCCATTAGGTAGGGTCACCATTTCTTAAGTGCATGTAGTATTGCCAACATTTCCTTCTCATAAATTGCTTTGTGTAAATACTTTCCTTTGATTGGAAGACTTTCAAAAGAAATGGGTCTTTCATCTTGCATTAAAACAACACCAATTCCATTTCCTGAAGCATCACATTCCACAATAAAGGTTTTTGTGAAGTCCGGCGTAGCTAAGACCGGTGCTTGGCACATTGCCTCTTTAAGATGTTCGAAGGCCTTTGTTGCTTCTAGAGTCCATGAAAATGCATCTTTCTTCAATAATGTTGTTAGAGGTGCTGCTATTCTCCCATAATTCTTAATAAACTTGCAATAATACCCTGTGAACTCGAGAAATCCTCACATATGCTTTATAGATGTAGGGATTTTCCATTCCTTAATGGCTTTAATTTTGCTAGGGTCTACCTTAACACCTTTATGAGATACAATATGACCCAGATATTCCACCTTTTGTACTCCAAAGAAACATTTGGAGCGTTTTGCATAAAATTGTTTCTCCTCCAATAGTTTGAGCACCCTATCAACATGTTGAACATGATCCTTCCAAGACTTGTTGTAGATTAGTATATCATCAAAAAATACTAACACAAATTTTCTAAGGAAGGGTTTGAAAATGGAATTCATAAAACCTTGAAATGTAGAAGGTGCATTGGTAAGGCCAAAAGACATGACCAAAAATTCATAATGACCCTCATGAGTTCTAAATGATGTTTTCAGAATGTCTCTAGTCTTCATTCTAATTTGATGATATCTTGAACGAAGATCCAACTTGGTGAAGTAAATTGATCCATGCAATTCATCAAATAATTCATCAATGACAAGAATGGGAAATTTATCTTTAATAGTGAACTTGTTGAGCTCCCTATAATCCGGACACATGCGCCATGATCCATCCTTCTTGTGCACCAATACTACTGGAGAAGAGAAATAATTTTGACTAGGTTGAATTATACCATCCTCTAGCATTTCTGCAACCATACGTTCAATTTCACTCTTTTGGGCATAGGGATATCTGTACGGCATGATGTTTGGAGGAACACTTCCTGGAATCAAATGAATAGCATGATCATGATCATGAATAGGTGGGAGGCCTTTGGGAGTCTCAAATACCTTGGAATGATTGTCCAAGACTTTTTGGAGATATGGAGAAATAGATGATTTCGATGTGGGAACCTCTAGCGAACATAATTGTGCAATTACGACTCGTTGTTCCTTCTTTAGAAGCTTTGTCATGTCATTAGAGCTGATTATCTTTCCTGGTTTCCTTGCAATACCCCTTAATTCAACTTCCTTTCCTTCTGCACAAACTTTCATGAAAAGTTCTTGAAAATTAAAAGCTGTTGTACCCAAGGATTGTAGCCATTGCACTCCTAGTACAACATCAGCACCACCCATTGGAATGGAAAGAATTGGGCTATTCAATACATATTCTCCCATGGATAGCTTCATAGTATGGCACTTTCCAGAGCAATTTATGGTTCCTCCACTTGCAACCATCACTTGACACTCTGGTGCTGGATATAGGAAGCAATTCAATTCCTTGGCTATCTTATAATGAATAAAATTATGGGTACTTCCTGAATCAATCAACACTATTACCTTTTTCTTCTTGATATGTCCTTCTATCTTGATACTTTGAGGAGTGGTAATTCCAGCTAATGCATTACAAGATATGGTCAGATTCATTTCTTCTTTATCTAGGGTTTGTTCCTGGAGTATATCCTCTTCTTTTGACATTTCTTGTCCCTTTTTTTCCTCCTCTTCACAATATATGTAGAATAATTTCTTCTCAACACACTTATGACCTTTAGTGTATTTTCTATCACAACTGTAACAAAGCCCTTTTTCTCTTTTTTCTTTCAATTATTGTGGTGACAAAGCCCTTTTTCTCTTTTTTCTTTCAATTATTGTGGTGTCAACCTTGTAGGTTGTGGAAGGCTAGGGGCAACAACACTTCCATATTTATAGTTGTGAGTGGTAGGCTTCCTGGTTGTCATAATTTTGCTTTCCATTTTTCTTGCTAACCTGAATTCCTTCTCCAATGAATCAGGTTCCCAAAGGCGAACCTCATGTTGGATATTATCCTTTAAAGTCCCTATGAACACATCAATCCTATGCTCCTCTGGAATATCTTTTATCCTTATGTTCAATTTTTGGAAGTACTCAATGTGCTCCATCATTGAACCCTTTTTGTTTGAGATTTATCAATTGGCTAAAAAAGGTGTTGCTTTTTGTATCCTCATAATGTGCTATCATTTTTTCCGTAAAAATTTCCCAAGTGACAATTTGTTTACGAGAGCAAATCCATTGATACCATACAAACTAATTTGGTTCCAAATATAAAGTTGCAATACGTACCTTTTTTGTGCTTTTCACATTATGGAGATCGAAAAATTGCTCCATCTGTAGTATCCATGTTTCAGGATCCTTGCCATCAAACTTCCTCATATCGATTTTTGGAACATGGCGAGTCTTCAATCCAACATTAGAGTGTATGAAATCATGATTAACATTTCTTTTGTTCACATCATGAGTATCCAATATTAGAGTGTATGAAATCATGATTAACATTTCTTTTGTTCTCATCATGAGTTTCCTTTACTACCCTTTCACCATTAGTAACCATTTCTTGTAGCAACTTATTCAAATTTATCTTCAATTCTTCCATCTTAGCATCCATGCCATTCATCTTAGCGTCCATGCCATTCATTTTAGCATCCATGCCATTCATCTTAGCTTCAGTTACCGTTTGTGAGAGTGAAATTTGTTGTACTTGGTTTTGTAATTTTGATATATCATGTTGCATTTCTTCCTCTTCTTCACGAGTCATGCTAGAGATTTCAGGTTTCTTACTAGGTGTTTCCATTTTTTTTTTCGGGGCATCAATTAATGTTAATTATTCTTCACTCTTCCCTTTGAATTCCTTCAAACTATTTTTTCAAACCAATCTTATGCAAAATTTAAAAAAACTACACACATTTTTTCATTTTGTAAGAGCTCGATATTGAATCTATTGTATCTTTGTAACTGTGGATCTCGAATATCTGAAATCGTGTCTTGCAGTAGCCCTTTGAGTCCTATTTCTAACCCCGCAAGTCTAATCAATATTGGATTCTCGAAGGAAGAGTTATGCCAAATATCCCACGGTGACCTAATTATAGACTATTTCAGTAGAGCGAACTTGTACGAAGTTCCACGTGTCACTGTTTCGACCTTAGTACCTGAAACTGATATACAAAAAACTACAGTCTGTCCTCTTTCTGAAACTTCTTACGAAATTTTAATATGATGCTCAAAGCAAAGGTTATGACGATTTTCCCTAGGTCACTTGTTTGGAATGTAATTCGGGAGTCTACAAAAACCCTAACTTCCTCAGATCATATCTCTGAAAATATAGAGAGACAAGCTCTGAAATTTGGACCCGAAGTTCAGAACATTTTTTGATCAAAAGGGTTTTTTTTAGCTTCTGAAGCATCGCAGAAAAAAAGTTATAGCGAAAATTCCATGATGACCTGTTTGGAGCATATAAACCCTAGAATCCAAAGCTTTGATACCAAATGTTATGAAACCAGCTCACAAAAAGATAGAAAAGGTAGATCAATGCCTTATAATTCAGCCTCTTCGAGGGAGCGACCTCCTTTACATTACACAAATGAACAATTCTTGAATGATGCAAATGACTAAACCTCCCTCCTATATATAGGAGTCTAAGGGGTCACAATATAATCAAGCCGACATAATAGTAATAACATAAGGGCACAACAATAACAATAGTGGGTTTCTATGGGGCATACTAATAATAATATGGGTACAATAGGGGCACAATAATAACAATAAGGGATAAAATGACAATAGTAATGGGGGAATCACTAGTATTATAGGGACCTAAAAATATTCCAAATTTTCCATATGAGCGTTGTCTAAATCAGATAGAAAGTTTTACATTGATCGCATCAACATCAACATCCCATCTTGCCGATAGCAAGTGTAAAAAATGAAAGAGAAGAAGGAAAAGGTTTGATGCATCTAATGGCCTTGAGTAGCTCGATATTTGGATAAGAAAAAGTCCTTTGATATCCATGATCGGACATGACACATCTGAGAAGCAACCCACAAACTTGTGGGAGAGTATGCAGATGCTCAGTATGCACTATGTTGAAGACATATGATGCCATAGGGCATCTTTATATAGTATATTTATTCTCTAAATATGCTCCTCTTCATTTATGTCATTAGTTAGTTTTATTTTATGCACTTATATTTTACATTTCAGTTTGTTACAGTAAATTTTCCTATTCCAAAAAATATTCCATATACGTATGATTATTTTGATTATGAATGGATATCTATTTTATGGCCTTCTATTTTGTTGGATATAGGATTCTGGGATTTTTCACGTTACTTCATGGAAGCAACATGTCCCCGTATGGAGCCAGATATTGCACACATTTTGTCAAAGTTCCAAGGAAGAATTTGTGCCAATTTTGTTTTCAAAGATCAAGATTATCAACCAACAACAATTTGAGTCGTTATAAACCCATTCTACAAATTTGTAATGTAAATGATGCTAGTAGGATTGTGTATGTATGTAGCAACCTAGGTAAGCCTATTATTTTGGTGATGAATTTCATCCTAAGAGGTTTTTCGTCTCACTAATTATATGTGTTTCTAAACATGGATGATCGACAAAGTTTTTCCCTCCAACCTCACCCCAAAGCTAGGGTGGAATTTATCGTCAAAGCCTTAAGTGAGTCCTAGTGTTCTATTCGAGTCTATTGTAAAAGAGAACTGAGAATAATTTAAGCTACTTGGCTAAATTATTTTACTACAGATGACTTAGTCTACCAGATCATATTGTGTCGCAGAATTGAGTAAGTATTTTGAGGGTCTATAACAAATGAGTATCCCCCCTTTCAGGGTTGAACTTGTAAAATCTTATGTAAAAATTATTTTAGTGCATGGTCCCTCATACTTAGACACTATGAATAAAATATTAGAGGGTGGAAAAATAATTAATCCTTTCATGAGTCAATTAATTAATTTTTTTGCAAAAAAAAAATTAAATCCTTAGCCGAAAAATTAATTAATTTAGAGTAAAAAATTAAAATGTTAGAGAAAATTTATTTCTCTAAGTGGAAAAATTCATAGGTCTAAAGGAAATTAATTTTTGGAGGTCCCCCACTAAGGGAATATTGAAAATTTCAAGAAAAATTGGACCCTTGGACCTTGGTGGTTAAGTCAAAGTCAAATTTTGGAGGAAATTAGCTCAAATAATTATTTTTGAGCTAATAAAAAATGATTTTACTGAGAAATTCGAAAATTTCTCCAAAACAAATATTTTTGATAGTGTAGATTAAAGGATGATCAAATATTTATCAACGGTTGATATTATTTTCATGGGAATCAAACCAACTAGCCGTTATTTTCTACTTGCAGGAATTTCTCTATAAATAGAAGGTTTTTTGCTTCTATTTTCATCTCCTGATGGTCTGGGGTTCTGATGTAATTTTGTAATCACTAATGTGAAGCCATTGTTCTACTGGGAATGTTCGAATACCATAATAAAGGACTTTGGGGTATAGTTCATGGTGTCTTTGTTTCATTGATTTGTGGTATGTGTTGGGTATGTTCATTCCTATCTTTTATTTTAATATTATCTGAATCGTTATTTCATTTGTAGATGATAGGAACATTTTATTGGTAATTTTTTAGCTTTTCTTAGGTGATCTCATTCATTGTATGTTATAATGATTTTTCTTCATAAAATATATAGAGTTTGTAGGATCCTAGACCCTTGGGTTCCAAGTTCACAGACTGTGGGAACAAGCTGACCATGTTTGGAATTTGAATATTTTATGTGACGTTCTTACTTCATTAACATTGCGGTTAACATTTATTTTTGAAAATACATCTAGCCATCATCAGAATTTTATTTAAAAATTATTCCAAAAAAATTATTTTCAAGCATTGTATATTTGTATACTTTTGTAAATTAATTTTCGTAGAATAATTTTTCGTCAATAAATTTTTCTGACCCTTGTTTTGCAACTATTTGACTTTGGGGTTTTATTTTAAATTTTATGTTTTGAGGTTTTTAGAATACTTGTAAATATTCTTTGGATTTATTTTATTTTGTAAATAATTTTTTTAAAATTGTAAATATTTATTTGATTTAAGTTTTAATTTGGTAGTTTTTTTCCCAAGAAACAAACACAATTTTCATTAATAGATAAGAAAATTACATGCTTTATCATCAGCATGTGAGATGCATTCACTAGATATCAAAACAATCATAGTTCAATATTTACAATATCAACATAATATTTACATAAATGAAATGATAAAATATTGTCCATTTAGTAGCTAAAGCTGTAAATAAGCAAAAAGAAGAAATAAAAAGAATGATCTTGAGGATCATTCCAAAGAGTTTCCATCCAATTTTATTTTTATCATCAGCATGTGAGATGCATTCACTAGATATCAAAACAATCATAGTTCAATATTTACAATATCAACATAATATTTACATAAATGAAATGATAAAACATTGTCCATTTAGTAGCTAGAGCTGTAAATAAGCAAAAATAAAAAATAAAAAGAATGATCTTGAGGATCATTCCGAAGAGTTTCCATCCAATTTTATGAATGGACAATGGAAGAATTGGAAAAGAAACCATCCTTGAATTCCTGAATCAACCACTGCCCCCTTGTTTTGTTGCGTGGCCTCTTTGTAAAGATGTTCAACGACCACATTCCTTTCACTATACATGTGAGAGCATACAATAAAATCAAATTATGATTTTAAAGTGATGAATTCATCCAATAAACCCCTGAGTGTGTGCAAGTGACAATGATATGCAGAGTTGATCCAATTTATAAAAAGTTGTGAATCCCCAAAAATATGAATCCTGTGGTAGTTTTGTTCCAGAGAAAAGATGAGAAGGTGTCTTAGGCTGCCGAGCTCTGCAAATTTATTTGTGCCTCTCCCTATACTCACTTTTATTTTGAAAGAAAGATGTTCATTTATATGGAACACAACCCCCACAACCCACGGCCTGAGCCGAACCATCAAAATAATCCCAAGGAGTGCTCTTATCTATAACTTCTAGAGTGATGACCCAAGTATGCTGTTGGTCAGGATCATCTGGAATCAGGTTGTAAGTGGCAACAATATTGTTACAAGTGACTGACCAATGGGTCAGAGCATCTTGTAAGATATAAAAATTTATGTTCAACTAGATGTCCCAGCTAACAATCAAATGGAGGTTTCTAGCTTTTTATGTGGCAACCTTGGTCCACCAACGGTGCCAGGCATATGCGATGTTTGGGCCTTCCCATTTGTTGGTAATGTTGAGAGAGGTCGTAATGTGAGACCATACTTGTATAACAACCGAACATTGGAGGAATAAATGGTCGATATCCTCAGCATATTCATGGCAGAGGCAACATCTAGATGGACCATGAAAGGCACGTCGCATAAGGTTAACCTCCGTGGGTACTTTATTCGAAAGGATACACCACATGAACAACCACGTTTTGTGTGGAGATTTTAGCTTCCATAGTGGGCGCCACCACCAACATGTATCCCCCGGATCATGTGCAAACATAAGGGCAGCGTACCCATCCTTTGGGGTATATCGACCATGGGAAGCTGAGGCCCAGATGATCTCATCATCCCGTGTTGATATTCTGATATTTTCTTCCTCCAGAGCTCCTATAAAACGTTGCCATATCCTTCTCCATATGTTTGGGATGCCAAGGTCCCGAGAGTCCAGCCAATGCTGCAGTGTCCAGGGAGGATGTCTGACATCAGTGATGTGGGCAATCTGGGTGATGCCAGTCACTGAAAGGAATTGTCACAAAGCCAGAGGGAGAATGTGTGCATTCCCACATCAAGACCAGGCATCTGTGCCTAGTCTAACCTGCTCACCGTTCCCAATACGCCACGCCAAGCCATCCTTGATGATGCTTATTGACTGTGAGATGGCCTTCCAAATAATCGATGCACCAGATAAATACTGGTCGAGCCTTCGAATCCAATCAATTACAGATAGTGGATGAATGTACTTATAATAGACCACCTCTTTCCATAAGCTCTCAGACTTGATAATTTGCCATCCCATCTTAGCTTACAGTGCCCTTGCAAAAATATGGAGGTCCTTTATACCCCAACCACCCCATTTCTTAGGTTTCCCTATCCTGTCCTAGTGTACCCAAGCAAAAGTCCGCCCCACATTTTCCCCCTGCCATAGGAACCTACAACAAATTTGTTGAATCCTGTTGATAATACCTTTTGGAATCCAGGCAAGAGTCATCCAGTAAACCGGAATGGCCTCCAACACAGATTTAATCAAGGTGAGTTTGCCAGCCCTAGAGAGCCATCTCTGCTGCAAAATGTTTATGCGGCCTTCAATTTTTGCAATGAGCCAAGACCAGTCAGCAATACGGTATCCATTTGGCTTGAGCCTAAACCCAAGGTATTTGAGACCGGTCTCCAGCTCTTGTCTGACGAAATCAAATTGTTGTAAAGCATATCTTTCCTCATTTTGGAGGCAAGACACTAAAATGATGGTGGATTTGTTATAATTTGGCTCCATACCTGTAGCTTTACAAAACAATGATAGAATTTTCTTGAAACAAGAGGTATCACAGAAAGAACCATTTAAGAAAATAAGTACATCATCTACAAACAATAGATGAGAGAGATATGACACATCAGATATCAATACCCCTCCCAGAGACCCATCTGCACGAGCATTTATTAACAATCTACTTAAACCCTCCATGATCAAAAGAAATAGCAGAGGGGATAGAGGGCATCCCTGTCTCAGGCCTCGTTCAACATGGAAAAACCCCGATGCAACCCCATTGATAAGTATGCTATAGGATGCAGAAGTGAAGCAACACATGATCCAATTAATGAAAGAATGAGGGAAGCCGATATGAGTAAGGATGAGCTGCAGATAAGACCAACTTGCACAATCAAAGGCTTTTGAGAGATCAATCTTGAGGATGATAGACTTGTTATTTTAAAATTTGAAATTAGTTTCTCTAATTTGTGTCTATATATACTAACTTTTCACCTTGTATTTTCTATTATGCAAATAATTTCACTAATCTTTTGCATTTTAATTTTTTCTTGTATATAATTTCTTGGGGTTTTAATTTTATTTTTATATATATTTGTTTTTTTCGGGGGAGGGGGGGGGGGGGGGGGGGGGTGATGGGCCAGGCGAGATTTCTTTTTATTTGTACAAGTGAAATCTCTCAAAGGATCAAAGAAAGGAATAAAATTCTAAAGTTTCCAACCCTTAAAAACCCTAGACCTCTAGGGTTTTTGAGCCCATTTTTGCAGGTTGCTTATTTTCAAATTGGGGAAGAAACCTATTTTTTGAAGACCCTAGCCCTTACCCAACCTAAAAGGCTAGTGTTTGGGACCTATTTTGCAAACATTAAGAAGATCATAAGCCCTACAAGGGCTAGATCTCATTGCAAACAAGGGTTTCTTCAAGAGATTGGCATTTTATCTCTAACAATTTTTTTTGCAACAATTTTGGGGTTAACATTGTGTTTTCAAGGTCACCTTCATTGGAAGTCTTCCTAACCATCTACAAGGCCTCAAGGGCTCATGGTTTTCTCTCTAGCCTTTTTATTTCACCTCTGTCCTAAAATTGAATTCTGAAGTAATTTTTGACATCAATATAGTTAAGGCCTAAACACACTTTTTATAAGCCTAAGTTCATCAATAAATCACCTAAAACATTTATAATTAACCAAAAGTTGAATTTGAGTGCATAGAAGTGATTTTTTGTGGAATTTGGGTATTTTTCATATCTGATATGTTTTCTACAACAGTCACAATTACTTCATATTAGTGGTAAAATATTATTTTAATTTGCTTAAAACAAGTTCATAAATTGTCTAACATTCTAGAGAGTTAATTGCTTAAGTTGTGCATTCATCATTAGGCTTGTTTCATGGTTTATTGTTGACTGTAATGAGAGTAATCACATCTAATATATCACTACTAAACACGATTAAGAGGCATAAAATTGATTGGTAGGATATCTAGCATATTTTCAAGTCATTTAAGCAACTTGGGCATTAATCTTTTGGCATAAATCTTCAAAACTTCAGGGCTGTTATCTCTGCGTAACAAGTGTGATTAGATATGATACAATACTGAAAATACATCATAAGAAGTTTGGTTAACTTATATTTTCGTTTGGAAAGTCATTGGGTGTCTCATTTCTCATATGTGGTTCATACATGTTTGTCATTTTTGGATCTATAGTGATTTTACTTCTTGTTGTCTTAAAGGTCTAATAATTTCTCATTTGGATGTGATTGGGACATAAGTGACTTGAGAAATTTCCTTGCTCATATTCCATTGATAATATTTTTTCTTTGTTTCATGGTTTCATGTGCTAATAGGTTGCTAGCATTGTTATTTGGAATGCAACATTGTGTTTCTTGTGAGTTTCACTAGTATCAAAGTTCATAACTTTACAAGCTCACTCTCTCTAAAGCACATTGATCTAAATAATCTTGTTGCCTCTTTGAGTAATCATCATTGGATATTGGTGTCTAATTGTGTTTTCCTTTCTGATCAAAAGAGCCTTGGTGAATAGTGTTTTCATTATTGCTTCATTGGTGAATGATAATCTCATTTTTGACATTAAGATCTAAATGCTCTTTACTTGAAGTCTTTGGATTTGCATTGAAGTATATTGTTTCTCTTAAGTGACAATCTAATTTGTGTTCTTTGCTTAAGGGTTTCTAATCTAATTGAGCATCTTGTGATTGTTGGCATTGAGTAATATTGGCATAAGACGATTAATAATCTTGTTGTAGAATCATCATTGGCATTTACTTTGTTGAAATATCTTGGAAGATTTCAAATTGTCTCAAGTAATTGTCATTCATATTCCATATTGAATCATTGAATTTGATAAGTGCTCTATATTGCTATCATTGACATTGGTTAAGCATATATTATGAAAGATAATTTTGTGTTAAGCTGAATTGATCTTTTGTTTAGTATTGGCATTTGATAATTTGGCACATTCTTGTTGTCAAGATTGTCTTCCCATTTATTGCTAAGTACTGTTGTCATAAAAATTATAACTAAAGTACTTGAAACTTAACAACCTTACCTTAAGAATCACTCAATCCATCTAGCATTGCATTCTAAGTCTAGTTTCACTAATAACTTACCTCTAGCATAAGCTTGGCTGATTAACATTTAGGGACCCCCTTTCTCAATTTAGCTTGAGGAACTTAGACCCTCATTAGTGGTTAACACAGTGACCTTGCAATCATCAGAGCCATAGTCTCTGCAACACCAGAGGCATCGGGTGGTTGGAACACTTGGGGGGGTATCATCAATCAAACCTTTGCTTGCTTCCCGTTGGCTTCCATCCCACAACCTATTCTAGAGACTGGTTCCAAAACAGTTAAGAGGAAGGTTACACCTAGAATAGGCATCTAACTTAAAATTAACCAAAATTTTTCATTTTCACCTAGTTGGTAGGATTTGCATTTCATTTAGGTTAGTGAAGAATATAAGCAGCGATTTCCCATCTGATTACTTGGCATTAATTTGATAATAAGAAAGAAGTTGACTCCATAAGGCACTGGTCTCACAATTCAATCTAATCTAATCTTTTAATCTTGCTAAAATTAACCAAGTAGCTAGGCACTCAATCATGTCTCCCGGACTTATTGGTTGCCAACTTGTCCTTCACCTTCACATTTCCATAGGGACTACCCCCATAACCTGTTGTTTGGAGACAACTAGAATGGAGATGTCGAGGATCAGGGTGACAACCCCCGACTTGAGTCATTGTCGCACAATGGTTGTAGAGTCTGAGAGGCAACATTTTTTGGCGACGGTTCCAGGGATAAGATTATTTTTTTCTCGATGCTTCAACGACATTTTCATTCCTTATCCCATCAACACCACATTTTTTTGCACTATTATATCTCTTCAACTTTTCATCACTTTATATTTTTTCCTCTCACTAATCTTTTCATCTTTTTTGTCTGTAACTTTAGCACCTGGAAATTTCGGTTGGTTTCCTGTTTGGGTGGTGACTCCGTTGATTCATCCATTCACAAAATCTTACACTAGAAGAAATCCCAGTAGGTTGGTCAACCTTGCTCTTAGAACTTGGTTGAACAAATTTCATTCTAGTGAGCATTCATTTTCTCGGACAAGAAGTGCTCCTTGACATCCATCTGCTTTTTTGTGACTAACTTTTCAATTTTTTCCTTTTGGATCTTGGAGTTAGATTCATGTTCATGTGGCGACTCCACTTCTTTCAGTTTTTACAATAATTTCTACTAGAAATTCGTTCCTTGTGGATATCTTGCTACAACATCCATTGGTTTATGTTTCCCTTGAAGCAATTCATCACGGATGACTTGTTTGCCCCTTTCTATTTTACTAACATTCCTCATGATATTCCAGAAAGGGCTATTGATAGATTACCTTCTTTCACGGGTAATGATACAAACACTGCTACATATCACATCAAAAGGTTCACAACTTTTCTGGAAAGATATGCCCATGCAACTGCAAATAATCATGAAGACATCAAGATGCAACTCTTTGTCCTCTATTTGGAAGGTGATGCTAGAAATTGGTTTTGTGATTTTCCTGATAGTTCTTTTGATTCCTTACAAGCCATCGCCAATGTTTCGAAAATTAAATATGTGAATCAAAATGATTCATATTGTGCCTCTAATACTATGAAGAAGGATGAAGGTGATCCTGTGAAGGACCAAACAATCATATAAAGGTGTCAAGGAAATGTGCCATATTGCAGACACTGTGACCATTCTCATGATGAATCCACTTGTGTCGTTGCAAGAAGAATCCATGAGAGTGGAAGGGCTGGGACGAAGGATCAAATTAATATTGATGATGAAAAGGAAAATGATAAGCATCTTATCGAGGAACTAAAGAAAATGATTAAAGACATGAAATTCCATCAAGCACAGTTGATGAAAACCATGGAACTTAATCAAGAAATATTAATAGCAGATCATGCCAAGGATATGAGAACCATGTATACCAAATTATTGGCCATAGAAGAAAAACATGATGAGAGCTAGAAATCATGAAAGTTAATCACTCCAATTGGATGGCCACCATGCAAAATTGTTTGATCACTATGGAAGCAAATCATAAGGAATAAATGAGTTATATTCAAATAAATCATGCTAGAGTGATAAAGGACATGCAAGCCAGTCAGATGGATATTCAAAACAAGTTACAAGTTATGGAAGTTACGCAATATAATTAGACGATCACCTTCCATAATATGATGGATACCAGGGAGGAGAATCATGCTAGAGAAACCAATGATATGAAGGATGAGCATTCTAATCAAATGAATGCCATAAGAAGAAAAAAAGGCATTCTTCAAAATAAGTTGCAGATAATGGAAAAATAACAGGTTCAAGAACTCCAACTATGGCCAAAGGATATGGAACACGAGATTCCCAACTCAAAGAAGCAACCTTCATCTTATTATGAAGAAGCCATTGATTCCATTGAGAAATGGTTAAATGAAGATGATCTAAACAAGAAGGAAATTGATAAGAATCAGGTTGTTGCTTACAAGGTTGATCCACTAGTCATAACAAATGAGGTTCATGAAAATAAAGAAGAGTAGGTCACAAAAGTATTGGTCATTCCAAATTTTTTGTATGAGCGTTGTCCAAATCAGATAGAAAGTTGTACATTGATTGCATCAACATCAACATCGCATCTTGCCAATAGAAAGCGTAAAAAGCAAAAGAGAAGAAGGAATAGGTTTGATGCACATGATGGTTGGGAGCAACTCAATATCAGGGAAAACTTTAAGGATGGAAATTTATCTTTAAGTTTAGAGACCTTGGTGAATATCACTATTTCATAATATGAAATTTGTAAAATGTTTGATGAAACATTGTTAATGTACTTTAGAAAACCTTCTTTAGCGATCAGGTCTAGAACATCACTGGTGTGGCACTTTGGTTTCACCCGCGACTCTCTCAACCTCCAGCTAAGGGTTTTCTGCCCTCCCTTTGTTCGTGTTTTGGACTCCCATCAGCCTCTTGCTGAAATTCCCCTGTGCTTCCTCTAGATTCTTGTTTGCCTAGGCGCCCCTTGTTTTCTGGTCTGGGCCATGACGACAGAGCCTCTGTTGGTGGATATTGTCGTGTTCAACGTCTTGGTTGCGTTGGCTCCAAAGTTTCTGAAGCAGAGCGTGTCTGCATTTGTGAAATGGACTGAGGAGATCCCAAAGATTGACATTAGTGCCCCACAAGTTCGTTCTCGTGCTTTGTAGCTCGTAGACATGGGATTTATTGGCTAGTTCATGGGCCTTTGGCCTTCTCCTCGAATACTTAAATCCTGGATAGAGAAGAATCAGAAACCTCTCATCAAAGGACAGGTGATTTAATATTTTTGTGGAAAAGGATTTTATAATTTTTACTTTGAGAACATGCTGGACATATATTTAGTGTTCAAAAGCAATCCATACTTCACGGGGGACTAGGTGCTATATTTGGATTGCTGAAGTCCAAGCTTTAATCAGGAATGCGACGTACCTTCCTCAGTTCCAGTTTGGGTGAAGTTTTCGTATCTCCCCCTTCACTGTTGGAATGATGCTACTTTTAGGCTCATCGAGAATTCCCTGGGAAAGCATATCGACTGTTCTGAACCGAAAGATGGGATTTTCTCTTGTGCTAAGATCTGTGTGGAGGTCGACTTAGAGAAAGGTCTCCCGGTGGCAGTAAATCTATGTATGGATAGATGGACGCATGTGCAGGAAGTTGACTATGATCAACTTCCATTAAAATGTAATCTATGTCATGAATATGGACGCTTCGCTAAAAGCTGCCCAAAATCCAAGATAGCTTGGAAAAGAAGCCAGGAGAATCATGTTAGTCTCCTATTGCAATAGGTTTCATATTTCATGATTGATTGTTTTACATGCCAAATATGCCATCTTTTCATGCTGCAAGATTCCATATTTCCAAGAAATTCCATTTTGAAGAATCATACCATTTTTGAAGAGTACTACAGATAAGGGAAAGCCAAACAGCTTAATCTTGGCTTCCCTAGGTTTAAATTACTTGTTTTAGAAAATAGAGAATGAATATTTGTCCAAATAGCTTAAACTTGGCAGATTAGTAGCTAGGTAGAGAAATGAAGGAGCCCAACTGCTTAATCTGGGCCCTTGGAAGATATAAGGGTACATTTAGATAGGAGGGCAGTCAAAAGAAAGGAAGATAATCAGGGTCTGCAAGTCTAAGTGCACCCATGCAAAAAGAAGAAAAAATGCTAGGCAAGTACGCTGGGTAAGTAGTTTTGTGGTTGCAGAATCAAGCTATGTGATCCATTTCATCTTTTCAAGTGTTATATCTATTCAGATCTCAGTTATGAGGCAATTTTCCCTTGGAGCAACTCAAACGAGGCATGTCTAACTCCCCCTTCTTCTTATTCCCCAAATCACTCACTAACATCCCCTTGAGGACCTTGGGATCTGCCCAACCAGTCCTGTTACCACTTCATTTTTGTAAAAAACTAAGTCAAGCTTTGACTTTCTTCAGTGAAAAGAAGCCACATTTCTTGTGTAAAAATCATTTCTCCGCAGTTCATTCACTTCCTATGTTTTAAAGGTTTCAATTCACAAACTTAGCCTCTCCCCTACACTTCACCTCACAAATTCATATTAACTTCTAACATTATTATGTAAATCCCTATCTATTTTCCCTTCTCCCTACTAAAAAGCACTAAATAGCTCCCCTATGTACATATCCCCTCCCTCTGGTTGAAAGATAACCTTGACTATGCTTGGGAATCGCTAAGTTTGCCTGAAACTTAGCCAGAACCCTCAGCTTGCCTCTCAAAACCATCTTCTAAAAATGCATTATGACTCATTCCTATGAATAAAATCCCCCTCTAAATGTATAAAATCCATCCTTGGCCGTGTTTTACCTTCCCCAAGGCATAAACCCCTTTTTTGGCCATAAACCCTTCTTAAAACACATAAAACCCTTCTAAAAATGCATTAAGGACTCATTCCTATGCATAAAAATCCTTTTTTGGTTGTCAGACCCCTTCCGAGGCCTCAAGAACCCTTATTTCCCAAAATTTTGACCCCTCCGCACATAAATATTAATTTAATATTCGGGCGGGCCCCCGCGTATAAACCTGCCGCTAGCTCCGCACTCCGTCAGCCCTCCGATCCACCCGCCCAGATCCAACGGCTCTCGGCGATTTCGGACCCGCCCTGATGATCGATGGTTATTCTTTGATAGCTTGGTGGTTTTGCCGTCGTACAGAAGACAGGTGTCCTCCTTTTATTGCGTCGGAGCCCCTCTGACAATTATCGCTCTCGTACAGAAGGCGGTCCGATGAAACCACAAACCGCCTTCTGTCTCTCCGCCCCTGACGTCATCGCCACGACAGCACTACGTCACCCCCGCATCAACCCGCCACTGCGTCCTGTGCCACGTCGTCACCCTGCCGTACTGCCACGTCACCCTGCTGACGTCACCGCCGTACCAGGACCCACTGCTGACGTCATGCTGACATCATCACCGAAAAAAGGAGCAAAGGGCGAAATTGCAGCAATGGATGCCCAGAATGAAAAACTGAGGCAATTTTTGATGCGCAATTAGCGCTTAGCGCTAATTGCGCATCGCTAAGAAAAAATGATCAAAATGGAAAGCTGCCTATGGCTAGGCTACCAGCAGGCCCGAAAATGCGCAGTTTGACAGAATTTCTTCATGAAGGATCAGAAAAGGGGCGATTTGACAAATTCAAGAGTATCAGAGGAAAGACGAAGCCCAGATTAAATTAAAAGAGTATCAGTGAAGTGGCAAAGAGTATCAAATCGGCAATACCAAAGCAGGTGAACATTAAAGACCCCCAAAGCAAAGTCAAAGAAAACGGTGAAGCCATCTAAGGCTCTCAAATCACAATTAATGCACATCAAAACCACTCGAGAGCAGGGGATCAAAGCCCAATGCAAAATTATGGATAAATGAACAGCACAGAGCCAAAAGGACACCATATTAACTCATTTTGATACCGCTACCTCCAACACAGCTCAAAGATATTTTCCTGCATTAAATTCAGGACAAAAATTAGGTTAAAGAAGTTATTTCCCTTAGACCTGTTTAAGGTCTGTTGTAATAGATATTTTAGATATTTTCCCTATATAAAACACCTTAATTCATTGTTTAAAGGGTTGGTTGGTTGATATTCCTCATGCTGGACTTGCACTGTATTTTTGAGAAGCTCTGTAATCAAAGACTGCTGGAATGTTTTGGATGAAGAACTGACTGTTGTGTTATTAATGGTTAAAGAGTGACTGTGGAATTCCTGTGCTACTACATGGCTCAATAAGTTTTTCTACCTCTGTTTACAGTTTTATTATGTTTATGCACAATTGTGTTACCATCTAAATAGCAAGAAAAAAGAATAGCTTAAGTTTTGCTTGACTGCACCTTATGCTCAGTTCTTGTTATTTCTATATGTTTTCCTCAGAAATGGTTATGAATATGCATACTTAAATGATCATGTTTACCCTGTTTCTTTCATATATGACTATTTTTTAGGAATTCTTTACTGCTCCTAGACAAACTTTCATCCACCTTCCCTCTATGTTAGCTAATGAAAGATTCTTAGTTGCCTTTCATTTCTGACCTTCATTCCATCTTTATTCCAGCCTGATATTGTTCTATGTGTAGCTATCCTACTCTATATTCCTCTTGTGATCAAGAAAACGCAACAGCAAGCCCTAATCCATGACTCCATGCCCAATGGTTTGAACTTCTCACACTATGCATCCCAACTCTGCTTGAAAACATCTCCTTCCCACCAAAATCAAAACAAAAACCCTTGTACACCATAACTAGCCTAAAATCAACCCAAAACAAAGTTAAATCCTAAAGAGAGAGCTGCAGGTAGGCTAGGACCTACAGCCTAAAGATTGGTTTGTGGTTACCTCGGCCGTATCCCTTAAGGAGCCAAGGGACAACCTGAGTGATAACAAATCAAACGAACAATGGCAACAAGTAAAAAGAATGAAGGGAAATCTATGGTAGAGTAATGGGATTACCCAAGCCACAAATCAACCTCTAAGGATGTTGGTCCAAGTCGGAGTTCCCCCTCCCCTCCCTTGGGTCCGCCTAGGGTGGGTGGTTCTAGGTTGGAGGTGGAAAATATTTTTGAAGTTTTGGCTTCTACTCCCGAGGTTGATAGCTCCTTCCCCCCCGCCCCTCAAACCTCCCCTGCAGAAATTGTCGTTATGACCGCCTCTCCTTCCCAACCTTGAAAAAACAAAAGGAAATAAGTTCTAGTCCGGAAACTGCTAGCAGTAAAGAAGAATCTTCAGAAGAAGAGGAGGATGAAGAAGATTTTTTATCATCAAAGGAAGGACCGAGAGCAACAATACTGCAGAGCTCAGTAAATGAAAAGTCAGAAGGTATAAGGGTCAAGGATATAGAAAGGAAGGTCAAAAGATCAGGAAGGAAGACAAATAAATAAATAAGGCGGGAAAAAATGGAAAAAGACAAAGAGTTGGGATTCCAACACACAATACCTCGTCAGCTAGCCAGATTGGGGAACAAAGGAGGGAAAAAAGGAGCGAAAAAAGGAAGTAATATGGGCCCTGGCAAGGGGGCGACATCTACAAAAAAATGATTAATGAATATAATATCCTGGAACTGTAGGGAACTAGGATCTGGGAAAATAATATCAGAAGTGAAATCCCTAATCCAAAAGGAAAGACCAGTAGTCACTCTCCTTCAGGAGACAAAGTTGGATGAGCCTATACAACCCTGTGAAACTTCAATTAGTAATCTCTTTAAAAACTACACACTGGATAGCAACTTCTTTTAACATTATAGAGATGAAACAAATTTTCATAGTGATCAATGTATATATGCCTGCACATTTCCGAGAAAAACAATAATGTTGGAAATCTTTGATGGAGTTAAAAGGTTCATAGTTCTGTCAAAAGTGCATTCTAGGAGGAGATTTTAATACCACAATGGGCAGACATGAGAAAAGGGGTGGCTCAATTGTCAGAGACGTCCTCTAGGAGAATAAGGAGGATCTCATCCTAAACCTGAATTTGTTTGATGTCAAGCCTCAGAAATTTCTCTACACTTGGAACAATAAAATATTTGGCCTGGGCCACATTGCTTCTAGGCTGAACCATTTTCTTGCCTTAAACAACCTTTTAGTTTTGAACATCAGCATAAAGTCCATTTTCCCGTGGTGTGGCTTGGACCATCGTACGATTAGCCTCCTAATTTCCCCGTCCCTTGACCTGGGCCCTATCCCCTTCTGGTTTTCCCCTCTATGGTTGGACTCTCTAGAGTTCTTGGGAGTGGTATCCCTCTCCTAGTCAGGGTGGGTCAAGGGCAACCCGGTCACTACTTGGGAATCGCTGAAATCAAAATGTTGAAAGGAGATATCAAAAAATGGCTAAAGGAAAACAAACCCAAAAGACAGTATAATGTAAAGGAAATGGAAGAAAACCTAGCCTCAATACAAGGACAAATGGAAACCTCTCAAGTAAGCTTATCAGACTTCCAAAAAGAAGCTCAGACCTTCAAGGCCCTCCACACTAACCTCAGGAGGGAAGAAGAGTAATGGAGACTAAAATCGAGAAACAATTGGTTGCAAGTTGGGGATAGGAACACAAAGTTCTTCCACAAGCAAGCCAAGTTTAGGGAAACTAAAAACAACATCGCTCAGATAAATTATGGAGGGAAAACCATAAAGAATTTTGAAGAAGTAAAGAGAGTAGCAGTGGAGCATTTTAGAAGCCTCTATAGGGAGGAACCTCTGAGGGATGTTGACAATGAGGACTACTTCCTGGAAAGTATCCCTGCTATGGTCATGATGTACATGAATAAATCTCTGGTCTCTGCTCCTTCGGTTGAGGAGATAAAGCCTTCTCCTCCCCCCTCATAAGACCCCTGGCCAGGAACAACTTCTCGGCTAACTTCTATCAAATAATCTGGGAAGTAATTAAGAAAGATATTTGTATAATGGTTGGATACTCCTTTAAGAGATTCATCATGAGTGGGGGAATCAATACTTCCTTCTTAGCCTTGATCCCCAAAGAGTCAAATCCTTCCTCCTTTTTTCAGATTCTGTCCTATATCCCTCTGCAATGTTTCTTATAAATTTTTCTTGAAGTTACTAGCCTCAAGGCTCAAACCTCTTTTTCCTATTCTAATATTGGCCAAGCAGGGGGGGTTTGTTTCGGGGACGAATTTTTTTGACAATATTATTTTGATACAAGAGGTCATTCACTTGAGTTGGCGAAGGGGGTCATCAAGGTATGATAGTAAAACTAGACATGGATAATGCCTTCAATAGAGGCAGACACAACTTTCTGTTGAAAGTTTAAAGGAAAATGGGGTCATTCCTTGGGTCCCTTTCGTCTATGCCCTCCATGTTGATTATAAAACATATGAACTACAAATCAGTCGTTCAAAACATCAAAAAGAACCAGATCATCAAGAGAACCCAAGTAATGATCCCTCTCTTTCATCAAGTTAAGTTTTTCCATATTCTAAGAAGTAATAATAAGGAAGCTAACAAACAAGCCATTTTGAACTGTAGGATGAATGAGAAAAGCAACAAGGTGAATGGAATTATGGGATCGATCATCATTACCTAATAGTTGTTATGAATCTCAATCTATTGATTTCTAAGTGTGGTTATGGAAGGATCAAGAGTTATAACTGGAGGGATTGTTTGGAATTTATTTCCCCTCATCCTCTATCTTGTCTCCCTTTCCCCCATTCTCCCCCTTCTTCCCTTCTGCCTCTCCTCCCTTCCCCTCCCCCTTAATCTCCCTCCCTTCCACCTCATCCTCCTTTTATCCCTTCACCCTCCACCTTGGCCTCCTTGGCTGCCACCTCCCAGTCCCCCTCATCCCTTCTCTCCTCGTCCTTGTCCCATTGCCATTCATTTCACCCGGTCCATCCTCCCGACTCATGGCACCCCTGTCGTTTGGCATATGATGTAGCGTGGCTGTTGTCCTTGGAATTTTACTACACTTGGACATTGGAGAAGTTTCAGCGTGAGAACCTTGTTATTTTATCCTCGTACCAATAGCGACAGCCACCAAAACAAAGATGAAACCATGCAAAATAATGGGGATTGTGAGGAGAAATTAATCCTTTTGGTCCGGAGTGGTCAGTTCGCATGAGGGAAGCTGGTGTGGGACAAGTTGGTGGTTGTTTTGTTGAGCAGAGGAATTATGGAAGAACCTTGGGATTTCAACAAAATGAGTACCTTACATCAGCTCTGCACTAGAATTCGATCCATCATCCTTTATATAATGAGCAGTAACGGTAAGATCTCCTGTCACAAAAACTGGTTTGCATTTGTCCTTAGGATTTCCATCTTAAGGGCCCAGTGGTCGGGTCATGGAATTCTGGATAGTGGAATAGCCAGTGTAATTTTCACGGTGGTTTCAGAGGGTAGTCATGTGAATGATCTAGTTGTTGTAGAGGGTGGCATCACCGATGATATAGGCAAGAAAGATTTTGTTAATTTGAAAGTCACGATCGGTGGTGTATCAGAGTTTGAAAGTGCAGTCTTTCAGATGCGTAGTAGGTTCAATTTCGGATATGTTGTTCTCTTTCTCTCTGTGGGGCAATTGTCCTGGTATCCCGCCTCCCCCCCCCCCCTCACTGTCATTATGGACGTGGTGAGAATATCATAGGAGGAGGGCTTGGTGTTTGGTTCATGGGGCTGACGTAGACCTCAGTCTGGAAGAATGCTTGGGTGCAATGTGATGGATCATGGGAGGCTCCACCAGGCGGTCTTTGTGACAAAGAACATGTGGAAATCAAGGAAGGGTCGGCAATAATACAAAGGTGCATCCATCAACAACAGAAGGAGACTCTAGAAATGGAGCAGCAGCTAGAGAAGAATGAGAGATTTCGTCAGCTGGAAGACGAAGTTGATGCTCTGCGTCTGCAAATTGAGCACCTGCAACTCAAGCTGGTCGAGAAAAGCCTGGGGTCGGATGAAGAAAACACTGGAATAGATCTTAATAGCTCGGCACCAATGGAGAAGTAACAAATACTATAAGTCTTTCTTTTTTTCCTATTTTTGATGTCAAATTACATATGTAAAAGATTTGTTGAACTAGTTCTGCAGGATTTATAGCCATAGACAAGTAGTAAGGGAGAATTTTTTAATTTTGGGAAAGAAAAATATGCGATGGGTAGAACAGAATGTAAATTTTGAGGCTCTCAAGTGGCTTTGCACTATTTTGTAAATCTCCCGATTTTTGGTTGCGTATGGGAGCAAATTAATACACATTTCCTACCCTTTTTGGTTAAAAAAAATGTTTGATGATATCTTTGTAAAAATATTCAAATTTATAATAAATTTATATAGTCTTTGTATAAAATTTTGGCGATTTTCAAGGTAAAATAGTTTTATACTATAAAATTTGGGCGAATCATTTTTAGGAAAAAATGAAATTAGTGAATTTTATTTTATTATTTATTTATTTATTTTTTCCAGAAAAAGCATGGAAATTTAGCCCACTTGCAAATATTAGCCCTTAAAATTTTATATGCTCAATATTCAGCTAAGACAGAGTCCTTCGATATGCATGATCGGACATGACACATCTGAGAAGAAACCCATAGACGTGCCAGAGAGTCAACAGATTCTCAGTATGCACTATGTTGAAGACATCTGATGCCATATGGCATCTTTGAATAGTATCTCTAACTCTATTCCTCTTCATTTATGTCATTAGTTAGTTTTATTTTATACACTTATGTTTTATATTTTAGTTTGTTAGAGTAGATTTTTCTATTCTAATAGATATTCTATATGCACATGATTATTTTGATTATGAATGTATATCTATTTGATGGACTTATATTTTCTTGGATACAGGATTCTGGGATTCTCACGTTACTTCATGGAAACAACATGTCCCCATATGGAGGTGGATATTGCACACATTTTGTCAAATTTCCAAGGAATCAATTGTGTCAATTTGTTCTTCAAAGAACAGGATCATCGGCTAGCAGTTTTTTGAGTCGTTATAAACCCATTCTACAAATTTGTAATGTAAATGATGTTAGTAGGGCTCTGTATGTATGTAACAACCTAGGTAAGCCTATTATTTTGGCAACGAATTTCATGCTAGGAGATTTTTCGTCTCACTGATTATTTGTGTTTCTTAGCACGGATGATCGACATAGTTTTTCCCTCCAGCCTCACCCCAAAGCTAAAGTGGAATTTATCGTCAAAGGCTTAAGTGAGTCCTAATGTTTTAGTCTAGTCTATTGTAAAGTGATATGAGAATAATTTAAGCTAGTTGGTTAAATTATTTTATTACAGATCACTTGGTCTACTAGATCATATTGTGTCGCAGAATTCGGTAAGTATTTTAGGGGTCTATAACGAATGAGTATTCCCCTTTTGAGGGTTGAATTTGTAAAATATTTTGTAAAAAATATTTTAGTGCATAGTCCCTCATACTTAAATACCATGGCTAAAATATTAGAGGGTGGAAAAATAATTAATCCCCTCATGAGTCAATTAATTAATTTTTCTAGCAAAAATAAATTAATTCCTAAGCCAAAAAATTAATTAATTTAGAGTAAAAAATCAAAATGTAAGAGAAATTAATTTTTCCAAGTGGAAAAATTCGTGGGTCTAAAAGAAATTAATTTTTGGATGTCCCCCACCAAGGAGATATTGGAAATTTCATGAAAAACTGGACCCTTAGACCTTGGTGGTTAAGTCAAAGTCAAATTTAGGAGGAAATTAGCTCAAAATAATTATTTTTGAGCTAATAAAAAATATTTTTAATGAAATCCAAAAATTCCTCAAAAACAAATATTTTCGAAGTTGGAGATTAAAAGATGACCAATATCAACGATCGAGATTGTTTTGATGGGGATTAAGCCAATGAACCGTTATATTCCACTTGGAGGATTTTCTCTATAAATAAAAGGTTTTTTGATTCTATTTTCATCTTTTGATGATCTGGAGTTCTAATGTAATTTTGTAAATGCTAGGGTGAAGCCACTATTTTGAAGGAAACATTCGAATATCATAATAAAAGACTTTGGAGTATAGTTCATGGCGCCTTTGTTTCATTGATTTGTGGTATGTTCATTCCTATATTGTGCTTTAATATTATCTGAATCATTATTTCATTTGTAGATGATAGGGACATTTTATTGGTAAGTTTTGAGCTTATCTTAGGTGATCTGCTTCATTGTATGTTCTAACAATTTTTCTTCATAAAATATATAGAGTTTGCAGATTCCCTGATCCCTGGGCTCCAAGTTCACAAACTGTGGGCACACGCTGACCATGTTTAGACTTTTGAATATTTTATGTGATGTTCTTACTTCGCTAAGGCTGTGGTTAACATTTATTTTTTGAAATGCGTCTACCCATCATAGAATTTTATTTAAAAACTACTCAATTTTTTTTTTTCAAGTATTGTATATTTGTATACTTTTGTAAATTAATTTTTGTAGAATAATTTTTTGTAAATAAATTTTTCTAACCCTTGTTTTGCAATTATTTGGCTGTGGAGTTTTATTTTAAATTTTATGTTTTGGGGTTTTTAGCATACTTGTAAATATTCTTTAGATTTATTTTATTTTGTAAATAATTTTTTTTTTTGAATTGTAAATATTTATTTGATTTAAGTTTTAATTTTGTAGTTTATTTAACTTTTAATTTGAAATTCAAATTTTACTTGTAAAGTTTTTATCCCACACTCAAAATTTGAAATTAGTTTATCTAATTTGTGTCTATATATACTAACATTTCACCTTGTATTTTCTATAATGCAAATAATTTCACTAATCCTTTGTTTTTTAATTTTTTCATGTATATAATTTCTTGGGGTTTTTATTTTATTTTTGTGTAATTGGTTTTATTTTGGAAAAAATTCTTTTTATTTGTACAGGTGAAATCTCTCAAGGAATCAAAGAAAGGAGTAAACTTCTGAAGTTTCCAACCCTAGACGTTTAGGGTTTTTGGGCCCATTTTTGTAGGTTGTTTATTTTCGAATTGGGGAAGAAACCCATTTTTTGAAGGCCCTAACCTTTACCCAACCTAAAAGGCTAGTGCTTGAGACATATTTTACAAGCATTAAGAAGACCGTAAGCCCTACAAGGACTAAATTTCATTGCAAACAAGGGTTTCTTCAAGGGATTGACATTTTATCTCTAACAATTTGTTTTGTAGCGATTTTGGGGTTAACATTGTGTTTTCAGGTGGTCACCTTCATTGGATGTCTTCCTAACCATCTACAAGCCCCCAAGGCCTCTTGGTTTGCTCTCTAACCTTCTTATTTCACCTCTATCCTAAAATTGAATTTTGAAGTACTTTATGACAATAGTATAATTAATGCTAAACACATTTTTTATAAGCCTAAGTTCACCATTAAATCACCTATGACATTTATAATTAATCTAAAGTTGAATTTGAGTGCATAGAAGTGATTTTTTGTGGACTATTGGGTAATTTTCAGATTTGATATGTTTACTACAACAGTCACAATTACTTCATAATAGTGGCAAAATATCATTTCAATTGGCTTAAAACAAGTTCATAAATTGTCTAACATACTAGGGAGTTAATTGTTTAAGTCGGGCATTCATCATTAGGTTTTTCTCATGGTTTATCACTGACTGTAATGAGAGTAATCAAATCTGATATATCACTGATAAACACAATTAAGAGGCATAAAATTGATTGGTAGGATATCTAGCATAATGTCAAATCATTTAAGCAACTTGAGCATTAATCTTTTGGCATAAATATGTCTTCATGACTGATATCTTTGCATAAAAAGTGTGATTAGATCTGATATAATACTGAAAGTAAGAAGGTTGGTTAGCATATATTTTCGTTCGACAAGTCATTGGGTGTCTCATTGCTCATATTTGGTTCATACATGCTTGTCATTTTTGGATCTAGAGTGATTTTAATTGCTATTTTCCTAAAGGTCTAATAATTTCTCATTTGAATGTGATTGGGACATAAGTGACTTGAGAAATTTCCTTGCTCATACTCCATTGATAATAATTGTTCCTTGTTTCATGGTTTCATGTGCTATTAGGTTGCTAGCATTGATATTTGGAATCTAACATTGTGTTTCTTGTGAGTTTCATAAGTATCAAAGTTCATAACTTTACAAGCTCACTCTCTCTAAAGCACATTGATCTAAATAGTATTGTTGACTCCTTGAGTAAATGTCATTGGATATTCGTATCTAATTGTGTTTTCCTTTTTAATAAAAAGAGACTTGGTGAATAATGTTTTCATTATTGCTTCATTGGTGAATGATAATATCATTTTTGACATTAAGATCTAAATGCTCTTTACTTGAAGTCTTTGGATTAGCATTGAAGTATCTTGTTTCTCTTAAGTGTCAATCTAATTGGTGTTCTTTGCTTAAGGGCTTCTAATCTAATTGAGCATCTTGTGATTGTTGGCATTGAGTAATATTGGCATAAGACCATTTATAATCTTGTTGTAGAATCATCATTGGAATTTACTTTGTTGAAATATCTTGGAAGATAGCAAATTGTCTCAAGTAATTGTCATTGGCATTCCATATTGAATCATTGAAGTTGATAAGTGCTCTATATTGTTATCATTGGAATTGGTTAAACATCTTATGTAAGATAATTTTATCTTAAGTTGAATTGATCTTTTGTTTAGTATTGACACTTGATAATTTGGCACATCCTTTTTGTTAAGATTGTCTTTCCATTTATTGTTAAGTACTCTTATCATAAAAATCACAACTAAAGTACTTAAAACTTAACAATCTTACCTTAAGAATAACTCAATCCATTTTGCATTGCATTCTAATTCTAATTGCACAAATAACTTACCTCCAAGCATAAGCTTAGTTGATAGACATTTAGGACCCCCCTTTCTCAATTTAACTTGAGGAACTTATACACTCTTTAGTGGTTAACACGGTGACCTAACAATCGTAAGGGTTACAGTCTCTGTAGTGCCGGAGACATCGGGTGGTTGGAATACAGGGGGAGGTATCTTTAATCAAGCCTTTGCTTACTTCCTATTGGCTTCCATCCCACAACCTACTCTAGAGACTGGTTCCAAAGTAGTTAAGAGGAAGGTTACACCTAAAATAAACATCTAAGTAAAAATTAACCAAGATTTTGCATTTTCACCTAGTTGGTAGGATTTGCATTTCATTTAGGTTAGTGAAGCATTTAAGCAATGATTGTCCATCTGGTTATTTGGAATTAAATTGATAATAAGCAAGAAGTTGACTCCATAAGGCACTAGTCTCACAATTCAATCTCATATAATCTTTTAATCTTGTTAAAATTAACCAAGTAGCTAGGCCATCCATTTGTGTCTCCCAGACTTGTTGGTTGCCAACTTGTCCTTCACCTTCACATTTCCATAGGGACTACCCCCCCATACCCTGTTGTTGGGAGACAACTAGAATGGAGAGGTCGGGGATCAGGGTGACAACAACCAACCTGAGTTGTTGTTGCACCGTGCTTGTACAGTCTGAGCAACAACACTTCCAAAGCAAGTAAGCCCATAATTCTAGTCTCTCATGTGAATGGGCTCTTGAAATTTCTATCTATCCCATCGTTGACTTACCATTGATAGTGATTCCCTCGTACCGAGACTCTTCCCATTGGTGAAGGTCTATAAAGAGTAGGGGACATCGACTGAGGTGATAGTGGTTTCTTGTCCCATTGTTGCCACTTGGTCTTGTAGTTGCCCCTTTGGAACCCCTCTTAGGACCCCTACTAGATTGAGCAGTAACACGTCCTACTCTAACATGCACAATATACAATGTCAAGTATCCAAGAAAGAGGTGCGGTGACCATCAAGTCTAGCTATGTAATAATACCCTTCACCAACCTTACCATGGATTTTGACAGGGACATGGTTTTTATCAACCAACACTACTTCCCCAACCTTGAATTCCTTCTTTGTTTTTTGCACTCTCTTCTTCTTAGGGTTATTTTCTTTATGACTAAGTCTTTTGAGGAGACATACTCCGTGGGGAGGAGAAATGAGCCAGGATACTTAAATTTAGGAAGTTTATCAGGATATGGAAGAAGGCCAAGGTCCTCAACATGAGTCGTAAATTGGAGTTCCCTATAAGGAATGAATGGGGTCCCATCAGGCTGAGCAATGGTGGCATAAGATAAATCCACTTGAAGTTGTCCACCTACAGAAGCACCCCACTTTCTAGACAACAAGATTCCCCATACATAAGGTATAACGATAACAACAACAACGCTCCTGAGCAAAGATATATCCTCATTAACGACTAAAGGTACTTTGAGGTCTTTAATAAGGCCATGGATGAGAACGGATCTAGAATAAAAAAACACATAAATTCTTATAGGGTCAAGTGGTGTTAAATTTTTGTTGTTTCATGACCTTCAATGGAAATTTTTTTGCAAAATCCCTTGAATCAAACATACAATTATGAAGAAGAAGGTTATTAAGAGTCAAGGTGACCAAAAATGGGTCATGGCCAAGGTTAGTCCTAGTGAAATGAATATTTTGGAACATAATAGGGGGATCATCGTCATCAAGTCTTAGGGATTTCTTTACTTGCCTTCTCTAGGAGGGGATCTTCACTTCCTTAATAGGAACTTGCATACTCATCTTGCCTATGGCAACACCAACATCAACGTCTAATTCTGCTTCTTTACTCTTGTGCTTGGGCTCCCCTTTAGGAGGATCCTTCTTTTGGGGTTCCCTTTGAAGATGATCCCTCTCCTTTGATGGTTTAGAGAATGATGAGGCTTCCTTGTCATTCTTTCTAGAATATTACAATCCTTTAAACCTTCCACTATTCTCCACATTCAACATAGGTTCATCTTGTTCTTCCTTAAGTTTCACTTCACCTATTTGCATATGAGTATGTGTTCCACCTAATATGATGTTGAAAGCTTGGAATTCATTAAATACATTCATTTGTTCACCACCCTTCTCATCTTCACTTTCTTCACTAGAACTATCACTTTGATACTCTTCAGAAGATGAGTTTTCTTGTTCTACTGCATTGGTTGGAGCCAAGGTATTATGGACACTTGGTTGAGCTTGCTTACCTTCCCCATTATTCCTCTTGACAAATACCTTGTTCTTGTTCTTGGAGGGAAAAGAGGTTCTTTGTCCCCTTTCTAGAGAAGTGAACATATTCATATACATACTATCCCTACCATTCATGTCCTTAGACAACTTTTTGATTTTCTTGCACAAGGTGACCACTACTTCTTCAACTTGATCTTTCAATTTAACCTTCTTAGTTTCAACCTTGGCCCTAGGAAAGTTGAAAATTTCAATGTGAGCAACAATAAGATTTTGTTCAATTTTAATGGCCATCTCTTTTGCTTCAACAAGAGTGCTAGGATTATTATCCATAAGTTGGTATGTAAAATGCCCTTGAATTCCCCTAATGAATTTTTCTAAAATTTCGGCATCAATGGGTTTAATAAAATCAAGGATATCCCTTATAACCTTGTTGAATATTTGGATGAAATTCCTAACATCTTCATTGTCTCGCTTCATTATGTTGTAAAACTTTTGAATGGCTACACCCCCATCGAAATCAATAGACCACCTCTTCATAAAGAGGTATTCAAATTGATAAAATTTAGTGACACTTCCTTGAGGAAGGCTATTGTACCAATCTCTAACATCTCCCTCAAATGTTAATGCAAATAACATCATTATTACATCTTCATCTTCAATCATTCGAAGGCCAACTACCCAAAAAAATCTATTTACATGTCTCTCGACAGTTTCATCAACTTTCGCTTGGAACTTGGGTAGCCATTCATGATATTTCTCAGGCAATGTGTGGGGAGCATCAATAAATGTGCTAATATTCAAGGGTTTGAAATATGCCACATTCCATCTCCTAAGCTGAGGGGTTTTTGTCAGATTTTGAGTTTGATTTTGGTTTTGGGTTTGGTTAGAGTTGGTATTCATGGTGTCAGGAAAAATCTACCTTACAATAGGAGTTGGATTATTTGGAGGAGACCTATCAATCTCAACAACTCTCCTAGCAACAACTCTTGTTATGGGAGCTATGTTTTCTTCGTGATCTTTGTAACCAAGCAATTTAGGAGTTGCCAGAAGAGGATCTATATTGTCGATGAAAGAGCCACCTCTTCAAAGATATGGCAAAAGAGGCAGACCTGCTTCTTCCACGACAATGGCATAAAAAATGTGACCACACAATATAGCAGGGCCCTAAGGAGGGAAACATATGGGACAACTTCTAGGCTAACTAACAACAATGGGACAATGACCCACTGTCACCATAATCAATGTCCCCTACTCTTTACAAACTTTCATTGATGGGAGGAATCTCGGTGGGAATGAAATCTCTAGGGATAAATAAATTTAATGAGTAAGTATGACGTGATTCCCCAAAGCCCATTCAAGGAGAGACACAACAATGGCTCAATGCTTCAAAGAAGATAAAACACTCTCCAAGAAAATCCTTAGTGTAATATCCCTCCCCTTAATAATGAATAATAAATAATAAAAATAATAATATAATAATATAATAATAAATAATAAATAATACAAAATAAAAAAATAATAAATAACACAAAATAAATAATAATAATATAAATAATAAATAATAAATCACTTAATAATAAATAATAAAAATAATAAATCATAAATGTTAAAATGTTAAATAATAAATGATATTTAAAAATACAAGAAAATAAATAAAAATAATAAAAATAAAAATAGTAATAATTATATTAAAGCTCTAAATAAGAATAAAAAGAAATAAAACAAAGAAAACAATAAAAAAAAATCAGTAAAGCTATGAAAAAGAGAAAATAAAACAAGAAAGATAAAAATCAAAGTTGCATGTAGACACATGGAGTGTGTGCATGTGGTTCCCATCCAATGTTTATTCTATTTAATAGATGGTGAGGAAGATGACTGGCATTCCTGCATTCCATCATTCCGAGATCCTATCTTTCATTCTCTTGGGAGAATGGTGTTCTATGACTTAGGAGTCACTGGCAGTAGTACGTTGATTCAGGGCTCGGGGGTGGCCAATTGTAGCAGAATCCTTGCACAATTGAGCCTACGGTTGGGTGGAGAGTCGTCCCCAAAACCTTGTTGTCATTTGGCAGACTTTGATCACAGGTAATATAGGTATGAACTTATTTGTTTGTTTATGATTTTTAATTAGAAAATTAACTTTATATTTACTTTGGTAATGTTACATATGGTATCAGAGCTTTGGCTCAACCCTTAGGGCCTCTAGACATCTTAGGAAAAAAAAATAAAAAATTATGTTGTTTTTTTTAATTGCTTTGAAAGTTACAGGATGGTTACTTCCAAGAAAGCCGTAGGTTCTACAAACCCTCCCTATACACGAATTTTTTATTCTCGCGTGGAAATGAATAGTGATTTATGCTGCATGAAGTTTTGAAATGCCAAAACATCCAGATTGCGGGTGCATGTCCGGAAATGCCATGATTTGCATGAAAATATAGGTTGGGGATGACAATTATAGATATTAAAAAATGTAAAATAAATAAAAAAGTGGGGTGGATTTTTTTTTTTTTTTTTGGGTTTGTTTATTTTATTTTGTACTCGACATGCACTTTCCCATCTGCTTGGCTTGATATTCTATCAGTGGGGCGATATCCATGAATCCTCCAGTCTTATCTGTATCAACAACCATTGCTCTCGAGAAACTCCAGTATCAATTGTTCTGCCTGGCATGTGGGAGATATCGACCATTGGTTCCAAAACCTTCCGTCCCACTCCCATAAGCTTTCCCAATACGTGATGAGTTAGAACTATAACCATCAACATTGGAACCGTAACCATAACCTGTAGCTCCATAGCCACCAATCATTCCACTGTCATACCCACCAAACCAATATATAACTATTCAAATAAACAATTTGCGGCCAAAGAATGAAGTTCTGAGCGATTTGGTTTGCTTTGCGGATAGAAAGGACTTGTCTCAAGTGACAATGAAATGCTCAGGCAGCCTGATAATCGGTAGTTTTTTATCGTACTTACCAAGATAAAATCAGACCCTGCCAAAGTGAGGATTTACTGCGCCGGATGAGATCCCTGCTCTATGAAAAACTTGCGATTCTAATTTTTGTAAGGGTATCGGTCATCATTTCCGCTGCGGGGAACACAGTACAGTACGCCATCACATATTGTATCTGAGTATATTTTGTGAGATAATTTGGGCACATAGAGTAATTGGTAAAAGTTAGTTTGCCAATCTTCAATTGAGGAAGGAAGAAAACAAGGCAAGGATGTTGAATCCAACTCATCTTCAAATTGCGGTAAGTGGAGAACCTCCTGCTGCACGTGGGACGTTGGAGGAGCCAGATCATTCCATCTGCAATTGGTATTTTACCAGACTAGAAATTGAGGAAAATTCTCCCTCAAGAAAGGATGGTATCGATTTGAGGAAGGAAACATATCTACGAAAATCGTATTGCACCTACTTGTAGGCATTCGTAATGAAAATTAAAGTGTAAGTAACTGACATCCTTGAATGGGTTTTTCCTTTTTCTCGTTTGTTCTTGAATTATGCTTGTTTTGTTGTGTCTCAGTAATGACTTGTATATAGATTCCCAGATCTGATAATATTAACTCAGTTGAAGACAAGTTTGCGTACTTTGATCAATGTAATAACATGTAAAACAATTTCCTTTCAGTTATGATTATGATTTCTTTCTTGAGTGTTTCAGTTGATGATATTTGTGTTGAACATAAATAGCATGAATTTGTATCAGTATAGTAAGCTGTCTAAACTATGTATCGCCCATGTGTGATTATATTTAAAAAGTGTGTGAGGTAAGTATATAAAGATCACTTGCAACGACTAATGGGTATATGCTTGGCTTCGGTCTTATTATTTGGATCCTCTTATGGAAGGAGTTTCCTTGGAGATGTCTTTCCCCAATATGAGGATCGCACTGTCATCCTAACTTTGAGTGCACAGATACCCTACTTTGCAATTTTCTTACATATTATTTATAAGAATTAGGAATTTTCATTATATAGGATCTACACTTTTTTAAAGAATTTTATTATGTAGCATACGTTTCAGGGTTATGTTTTGTCTAATGAGTTATCCATCAAATATTCTTGGATTAGGCTTTTACAAAGTATCATTATTGTACTGTTTTACATTTATTAAAATTAGCAACAAAATGCCATTTGCAATGTCGTTCATCCTTTCTTTGCCTTCTATTGACTGGGGAAGGAATGCTTTTGCAAATTTCGAATACTTTTGCTAATGTTGATCAGGTCCACAGAATCTACTGCCTTGTCTGTGTACTATTTTGTTATTTCTTTTGACAGTGTACCAACTAATCACTGGTACATCAGTGTACGCAGTTTCAGTATATTGATTCAGGTGCGTACAACTGATAATCTTATTTGTCAATTATTTCATTTGCCAGTAGACCCCAAGTTGTTCTCAAGCACTTATTCTTTCTATCCAAGTGCAACGCAATTTCAGCATATGTGGTCATTTTCTAGAGCACCTTGCTCTTCGAATTCCACCGGAATGAAAATTCTCAGATTATGTACAGTTGACATACTTTTTGACCATAGTGGCTTCTTGTTGACTCTATGGTTATCTCTATATTTACTTGCCTCTCTTTTGGTTGATTGAATGGTTGACTTCATTCAAGAGTTTAAACATTGACCTTTGGCACATCGGCTCCTTTTTAGTCGTGAAAAAGATTAGGACAACATCCATTTAGATAATTTAGATCAAGAATGATGTATCATTGGATTCAAGACAATAAAATTTAGCCATCTCAAATGAAGTAAAATTCTAAACATTAAGAGGTTAGTTTTAGGCATCCAGGAAGGCTATCCACTGTCACCATAGTAGTCTTGCTCACATTTTTAGTTGGCTCTCTCCAAGAGGAGGATTTTCTAAAGAAAATATTGCTAAGGTTATGGAGCGGAAGCAAAAAGGTGATTTCTGAAGAGTCAGCCTTAACCAAAGAGGTGGGCATAAAATAATGGATTAATGAGAGTTGTGGGAAGGAATATGAAGGTAGAAAACCAAGACCAATTGTGTAATCACCATTTGGCAAATGGCTTAAAGGGAGCATAGATCAAAGAAGGGTAAGTGCATAAGAATGTAAGGCAAGGCAATAGGGGTTGCTGTGCATGCTACAAATCAGCCTTAGTTTACTGATTTGTATAGAAAAATAAAAAAAAATTACTTTGGTAATTGTAAGTCTATAGGTACTGTACTTAAGCATTGGTGATGAATGTGTGGTTGTTTTAATTTAGCAAAATTTTGGTTTATTATATCAAATATTAATATAAGAACAATAACAATAAGAGGGGTAATTTTTCAAATTATTCATGGTTCAATACAATGCGTTCTCAACATGTTAACGGTTGGGTTATCCATTTATTTGGAACAATAAAATAAAAATTTTACATTCAATTTAAATAAGACAATTGATTATAATTAGGGATCATTTACCATTTAAAGAATAATTTGCTATTATTGTAAAAATAATTTGCTAATAGTTAATAATAAGGCAGTTTCTATTTCTATTAAATATTTTCTGGCTTTTCACACTTAAAATGTGCTTATAATAATTTTAAATCGACTTCTCTCTCAACTCTAGAAAGATTTGAATATGGATGGATAGAATAACAATTATTCCATTCAAGATAAACCCAATTGGTACCTATTATATTTTTAGGTGAATGAAAACTTTAAGATATTTTGGTGATTTTCATAGTTTATTTAATTGAAGATTTTTCGCTATAGTGCTTCCATGCCTAGAGAATATGGGATTTTTATAATCTTTCATACCTTGAGACTATGGAGTTTTTTTTTTAGAATTTTGGGATAATTTTTTTTTTAAATTGACAAACACGGAAGGATGGGTTAAAGTTGTAGAAAATGGGAAAAATCTTTGTGCTTAGAAAGCATTGGACTAGCTCCAAGAATTGTTCCTCTAGTGATGGGAAAAGAACTTATTGGGACTCCCAACACATCTCCTCAAGGGGGTGGGGATTATAATCTCTAGTCTCTAATCTATGCCTTAATTGTTTTGCACTTGGGGAAGACTATTCTCAAAATAAATTGAAAAACATAAACCTAAATGAATGGCTCTCATTACTCCCTAGTGAGATTAGTCAATAATAAGCTTATGATTTTCCATGTTAAAGGAACAATTACCTACCTTGGATGAGGAAATGGTACTATTGATTGTGTAAATGGTATTATTGATCTTATAGTGTTTGCATATTTATCGACATTGTTGTCAAAAGGAACAACGGAATGTGCAGGAACACGCATAGCCATGGACACAAGTTTACAATCTTATGTCTTATGTCTTATGTCTTATTCAGGCAATTTTATGTCTTATCTAGGAAATCATTATGGCTAAAATGTATTGTAATTTAAGGGTTTTGACATGGTGTTGCCTTTGTGGGTGCGCTTGCAGGCGGGCCATCCTATTAATAAACTGATTTTATTTTGTGTTTTAGGGAAGGATAACCTTCCCAGTCATCCGATCCATTTTGGGTCGGGTGACGGTGTCTCTTCTTTATGGTGTGGAATATTTCTTTGGTTGTTTGATTTCTTAAATTTCCTTAGAATAATCATTTAATAGCCATGAGAATCTCAAGATACATTCAATAAATTTGTTTAACGATTTATTTTGTTAAAAGCAGTCCATTTAAATCTTCTAACATAAGTTATGATTGCTTAAACAGATACTTAAATATTTCACTCTACAGCACAAAATTTCAATTTATCTTTATCCTTAAAAATCATGAATCTGTAGAATTAATATTGGTGTGACATATAATGATGAATAAATTTTCTTTCAAAATTCAAGTACCTTTTAACACAATAATGCCACGAATATTCTTAAGCTTTAGTCATTCGAATTTGGATTTTACATTGAGACAATTCTCTAAGTTTTATTCTGACATCATTAATACCTTCTAACTCATGTTTTCAATGGTTTATACTACAAAATTTGTGATTGTTGATAATTTATGGTAATTTATGATTTAAGTATTGTGATTGTTGATAATTTGAAATTTGTCCCCATTCACAATGGATAAACTCTGATATCTTATTACCTTTAGATCATCATTGTTCATTGGCATCTGTTCATTATTTTATTGTTCAATCTGATCTAAAAACACAGAGATAACGTTCCTTGAATGTTGATCATTATTTGGGTTGGATTGTTGTTCTCATTGTCCTTTAGCAGTTGCTTGGCATTTCTCTGGTCTATTATTGCAAGAACACAACTCTCTCAATATGATCTTCTAATAAATTTAATTTTTGCCATTCAAATTACATGTACCTACTCATTTACTACTCATATTATTTATATATTAAACATCATCAAGCTACCATTGAAGTTCCCTTCATTCTTGAGTGAATCAGTTGGGTTTGCAGTATATATATATAAACCACAGGATGGTATCTTTTAGTCTCAGTGGAAAATCGTACAGATTTGGATTAAAGTTTAGATGTTGAGTATAATGTTACATGAGGTTCGTGATTCAAGTGTAATTGCATATAGTGGATAAAGATGTCTAAGGAGAAGTGGAAAGGAGAAACTTGCTAATGATAGTTCATGTGATTATGGCCAACTTGGATCAGATGTTTAAGGTGGTAGAGAAGAAATATCACAACAGGGGTAAGAAATCAATAAGGAGAAACAACCTATTTTAGAACATAATGGAAGAGTTTGGCATAATCATGACTTGGTACTTTAAAGGTATCACTATAAGGTCTATCTAAGGATGATGCACATAAAGAAGAAAATATTGGCAATCAACTAATGAACTTGAAAAAATTAGGGCAATAATGAAGGTTATTTTAAGGAACCTGTAAGGTATGATAAATAGAATGATTGGAGAAGATAAGTTGTGTGCATAACAACATCTATAACAATGGGAGAGCCACATTGTAAAGTTTGTCATAGGTGACTAACTATATGAATGAATTATGGATAACAAAACATATGACAAGGAGATTTTATTATGTTGATGTCTTAAAACAGAAAAAGATAAGCGGATTACACTTGGTAGCTATCTTAATGAATTTATTTATCAGGTATTACCCAAGTTGGAAATAGTAACAACATTTCCATGGTATATCAGTGCTATAGGAGAGGAGGAAAAACCACAATGATTGGAGGTGAGAAATTCAAGTCAATTTACTAAAATAGAATGAAGTGAAGAAACTTCCATTTTTGAAGCCAATAGACATGGAATAGTAGGAAATCAAGACAGGGAGAAAAAGAAAAATATATCTATGAATATCGGGAAGAAGGAAATGAAGGGATGTTCTATCAAGAAGAAAGTTCTTTTAAAGGTATTAATGAGTAGAGCTAGAAACATGATTGGTAATGGTCATAATGATGATCTACACATTTTAAAAATGTGAAGGTGTGAAGTTGCATGATGACCAAATGATAATAAACGAGGAAGATATAGGAAGGAATGTTGCTAGAAATTTTATACGGATACCTTGAGAAGAATTGTGTACATAGTGACAAAAAGAAGTGAAAGTCAATTAATAGAGATTGTACTTGACTCATTATTTCATGAGTAGGACTTCCCATAATGTTAAAAGAGGTTGTTTCCACATAACACCTCAAATTTAAGTTTCTCATGGACAATGATGGTAGTAGTGTTTCCAACTATTTCAAAATCTAAAAAAATGATACTATTTAATAAGAAAGAGTCTTTTGCCCAGCTTGAGGAAACTGAATTTATGATAAAGCAATCAAGTGGTATTGAGATACGAACTTCACGAACTCGATGAGATAAGAAAATATTTCTGTGGATGAAGTGCTAGTTGTTAAATAAGTCAACATGGATCAACAAATCCTCATGCAAGTAAATTAAGCATGATATAAAATTAAATCATGTTGAAAAAATGTTTATATGCGATTGCATATAGCGGTATTGGAATCAGTAAGTCAAAGGGTAAATGGATGTAAAATCAAGGAATTTTAATTTTGAGCTAGATGATTTAAATAATGGTGGTATCACTAGTAATATCTTAACAATGAATTTCACCAAAATTTCCTTGGGGAAGGAGGAATATATGACGAGAGATTAAGACTCAAGATGATGAGGCTCATATGAAATTTAACGATGTACTTAGAGGATTATACCGTTGGTGTAAATGATCAACTACCTAGTTGAAAGAAGTCAAACTGATTATTGAAAAGTAATTGACAACTTGATGAAAACATATTGACGATATTTCATGCTATCATGCTAGGAAGATAATGATGTACATATGGTTCTTATAGTGATAAGGTATCCATACGATAGTAGCGATATGCATAGGTATTATGACGTTATGTCAAGGTATATTGACATTTTCATAGGTATTTAATGTTCAATACTCATGATGGATATGATATGCATAACGTGGCATAAGAATTATGATGTTATAATATGAGGATTATTGACATGTGGTTCATTTATGTGAACTCATGACATGTCTTGATATAATTATGTTGATGGTATAACTGAAGCATGCGATAGCTCCATACAAATCTATGACATGCATGAGCACGCAGTTCCTTATTATTCATAATGTTGCGATTAACAAAGATGAACGTTCTCATGATGACATGCAAGAGTTGGCATGTGGATTATTTCCTATGATACTATGATGATATGGTTAATGCATTGGATGCATGTTCAGATGTGATGATTCACAAGACTCCACAAAAGGGCCGAGAGGGCCGGTTTATTTGATGATCTCGTGCGAGCCCATACGCACAAGGGAGAATAAGTAACACCATATGCGCTGGGGACAAAACTCAATCAACACTACATATGCCAGTGATTCCTTTGTCTTGTGTATAGCTCTTGATGGATAGCTCTTGAAGAGCTATGGGACCATCTTGAGGAGGCCAAGTGCCTGATGTTCCAGGCTAGGTGCCTGTTATTGGATTGGGATGCCGAAGTCTGGAAGGGATGTAAAGGACTTCGATGCCTGGGGTTGTGCACCTTAGTAGTTTTGGAGGGAGTGGGGAAACCTTGCGAGATACCCGGGGTCATTGAGTATCGGACCGGATGCCTACCTTGGGGCAGATGAAGTCTGAATCAGGCGCGAGCCTTGGGGCCAGCCTTGGACTAGGATACAGACCGGGTCAGGCTTAGCCTGGTGCCGAAAGTGGGAAAAAGGACAGGAGATTCCTTGAGATTTCCCGAGGTGTTGGGGACTTTCGATGCCTGCTGGTTATACTAGTTCAGCAGAGGGTGTTGGCAACATGAAGTAAATAAAATAATAAATAATACATAATTCAACATAACTTCGGGACGAAGTTCCTTAAAGTGGGAGAGTATGTAATATCCCTCCCCTTAATAATAAATAATAAATAATAATATAATAATAAATAATAAATAATACAAAATAAAAAAATAATAAATAACACAAAATAAATAATAATAATATAAATAATAAATAATAAATCACTTAATAATAAATAATAAAAATAATAAATCATAAATTTTAAAATGTTAAATAATAAATGATATTTAAAAATACAAGAAAATAAATAAAAATAATAAAAATAAAAATAGTTATAATTATGCTAAAGCTCTAAATAAGAATAAAAAGAAATAAAACAAAGAAAACAATAAAAAAAATCAGTAAAGCTATGAAAAAGAAGAAAATAAAACAAGAAAGCTAAAAATCAAAAGAAAAGTAAAGAAATAAAACAAGAAAGCTAAAAATCAAAGTCGCATGTACACACATGGAGTGTGTGCATGTGGTTCCCATCCAATGTTTGTTCTATTTAATAGATGGTGAGAAAGATGAGTGACATTCCTGCATTCTATCATTCTGAGATCCTATCTTTCATTCTCTTGGGAGAATGGTGTTCTATGACTTAGGAGTCACTGGCAGTAGTACATTGATTGAGGGCTCGAGGGTGGCCAGTTGTAGCAGAATCCTTGCACAATTGAGTCTACGGTTGGGTGGAGCGTCGTCCCCAAAACCTTGTTGTCATCTGGCAAACTTTGATCACAGGTAATATAGGTATGAGCTTATTTGTTTGTTTATGATTTTTAATTAGGAAATTAACTTTATATTTACTTTGGTAATGTTACACTTAGAATGAGGAGATCAAGACCGAGGGTTTGGGATATGTGATGATAATAGACATTACTAAGATCAAGACTCTAGGTGATGAGGTAGGACCTCTCAAGGAAGCTCTTTGTGATGCTTTGACACTTCTAAGAGGCTCCTTGTTCCCTTTAAGAGGCCTAAGAAAGACTTGCATGAGACCTCGGGTTTTGTGAATTATTGTGGACAAAGGCACTTTCAAGGTCAAGGCAAAGAGGAGAGAGGGTTTCTTATGATTTATTCCATTGAATACTATGCTCATACAACCCTCAAAATAAGTCCCTAAACCAGTGAGATACGAGTTAGATTTTTTTCCTTCTAAGGCACACCTAGGGCACAAGATTTTGTGGATGGAGAGCCATGAGAAACCTACAAAACTTGGAGGTCCTCTAGACAAGACCTTAAGGAACAGTCTTATGCCCATGGAATCCACCAATTCACTCTTGAGGATTTCACTTGATACCCTAGCCTAGCTGTCCAACAAGAGGGGACTAGAATTTTAGGAGGAAAATTTATGGAGAAATGAGAGTGTGATCACCAAATGGCTTGGGCTAGTGCCTTCCCCCTTGGGTTAATGGAGTCCTAGATGCTTTAGATTGGCCAAATTTGTCTTCACGGAGCTAAAATGTTGATGCCCTAGCTACCAACCTTCAATAATTACCTACTATTAGAATATGGAATTTCATGAACAAAAATAGGATTTCAACACTAGGAACATTCATTGCATGTTACACCATGAATAATTGAAAATTTCATCTAGTGCAATAACTCGAAATTATTCTTCTAATTGTTAATTTAATTTAACAATTTATTTGTCCATACAAACGACGAATAATTCTCTACTGCGATTTTCAGAAATGAACTACGGAATAAAATAACGCTAGAATCTATGAAAATCTAGCACACAAACATATAAAATTGACACAATTATTTTTGGATAAATGTCCTTGGAAAAACCTAGTTTGGGAAAACTGATGCAGTAAATGAGGGTTTTATTATTATGTAGTAGTGAATTCTGAGTACAATCTATGGATGCCCAATTAACAATCCAAATATAAAGAAAATCTAGCCAAAATTATGTAAGGGAATTACCCTTCTTCCGCAAACAACCCCGACACAAATTTCCTTTAGAAAACTCATCCTCCTAGACCCTCTGCATCAAGCTCTACGCAGTGCTTGCATAGGCCCTATGATGTCTAGCCTTTGAACTGCCTATGATGAAGTTTTTCTACCTGTCTTTGCTGAGGAAATCACTTCTCTGACACTCTTGGAACCTTTGCCCAATCTCTGGAACTGAAAACGATTTTTCCTCCAGCTAAATCGAGTTTCTCTTTTGAAGCAACTCTGCAGTCTTTTACACTGCCTCACTGGGAATAACTCAGCTTCCTTGTTGCTTCCTCGCCGAATTTGGAAAAATTCCTTCAGATCACTGTCTCTTCATCGATCTCTAGCTCTCCAACAACTATTGTTGCTCTCTAGCAATCGATCTGCCAAGGAAATCGAACTGCAGAAGTGTATTCTCCATCACCACATTGATCCCTTCTTATATCTTCCTATTGGGACTCCAACAACCAAGATTAAATCTTAATCGATGACTTATATCATTCATGATCGATCTGTGTGAGTTTCTAGACTAAATTAATTCTGATTAATTAACCATATTCCCTACATTTAGACTTAGCAAATATTTAAAAATCAGTGAATAGTTTAACTAAGCCATCTCTACGTGGAATTTCCATAAATGATTTATGGGTTTTGGAGATCTCATGTATTCTAGCCTCTCCACGAAAATTTATGGCTAGAACACATCCGATTCTACAAAAACTAACACTCCCTCTTAGCGAGGATTGCGTTCTCTCTAGTGTTGCACATCCTTCCACAACACCCTGTCTCTATATCACCTGTTGTCACGTTGCTGATGTTTAGCTACCACTGCCCACCAAACATTGTGCAACTCTGACGTTGCGTCTGTGTCGTTGCTGATAATGTCATACTGCCGCCAACACTGCATCTGCACAACAACTCCCTCTCATTTGTTGCTGCTGCAACTGAGAAGCATCCTAAACACTGAATCATTTGTGTTCAATATGATGCATCTATCTCATGAGTCATGACTGCTACTAGCCTTTGCGCTGTCTCTGAAGAATCTGCGTTGTTCCTAACTCTGCATTGAGCCACTTGCTCTGCTGTCAACATTGCACTGCACTCCTTAGCATCTGAATGCTACTAGTCTGCAATAGTCACTTTGGTACTGACTACATCAACTGCCACTGATCCATCCTGCTACTGAATCTCGTGGGACCCCGTAGTCAGATAATGATCCATGAGGTGGACTCCTCAAGGACCTTGCCCAATCTTTGTATCCCTCTAGGGCTACAACACCAAATCACCCCACCTCACTCCTGGAGGTATATCTGCAAACATCACAAAAGATTCCTCCAACCTGGAGGATATCCTATTTATCTCAGCATGTGTTGCGCCTGGTCCTGCTTCTCCTGCTTCTCCTTCTTCCTGAGAGGACATTGGATACCGTAGTGGCCAAACTCACCATACCTGAAGCACTTGACCTTAGATAGGTCCTTCTTCTTCTTCTCCTCCCCCTGCCCCTAACTGAGACCCTTAGATGCAAGGGCCATTCTCCTCCTCCACACTCTTCGATTTGCTATTGCTGTTGCCGTTGATGGATCTCTTTAACAGATCTCGCCTCAACTCCTCATGCTATAAATCGGCTCACATCCTGTCCCATCTTGGAAAAGTGTCTCTGCATAATCTACTTTGGACAAACACTTGCCAATCCTCCAAGACACTGTTTAGTGCCAATCACACTAGATTTTGATGGTTGAGGTTCTGCTCTAACAACTGCAAGCTGATCTCGAACCTCCTTAATCCTAGCGAGGAAGGGATCTATGCCTTCTCCCTTCGGCATCCTTATGCATCTCAACTTTTCTTCCAGGAACATCTTCTATTGCTTGGAAGTACATTGATATAGTGTGGAGAGAGCTACCAAGATTTATCTAGTTGTACCTTTGTATACCAAATGTGAGACTATATGATCTCGGACTCCATCCAAAATCAACCGCTTCTCCCTTGTCATCTCCTTCCTGTATTCTTTGAGCTGATTTTCATATTGGGGAACTGCCACCACATTATCTATGTAGGATTTTAGGCCATATTCATCTAGAATAAAGGACATCCTAGCCTTCCAGATGACATAGTTGGAAGCTCCATCCAACCTATCTTGATCTCTAAGCTCCGTTGTGGCCATCTCCGACCAAGTCGAAAACTCCCTCTTTCTCTTTGCTTGGTTGCTGCCCTGCTACTCGCACTCCCTTCTGGAATGCACATATCTGCTAGCTGTTATTGCCAATCTGCCTGGAAAGAACAGTCTTTTGAAACTCGAAGTTCCCTAAGAGAAATTTTCCCTATGTGTGTGCTTTTCTCTTCCACCTGAAGTTGGTTTTGCTGCTGCAAAACCCTCTGCGTCCAAACAAGAAATATGCTCAGCGAAAATATGAGTTGTTGTTGCCCCCTCTAATTGTTGGAATCACTAACTCGAGAAACTCGACTTTACTGCAACCCTGCAACTGAAAATTGAATTCCTGCCCCAACAATTTTCTCTGCTTGTCTGAGCACTATGCTACATTTAAGAATTTCGGTCCGTTGCTCCCTCTGAGAAACGAAATTATTTCGTTCGCTTCTGAGCTTTTCGACTGATCACTCACGCTTTGATACCATGTGAAAATTTCATTTATTGTAGTAACTGGAAATTATTCTTCTAATTGTTAATTTAATTTAACAATTTATTTTCCCATACAAACAATGAATAATTCTCTACTAAAATTTTCACAAATAAACTGCGGAAGAAAATAACGTTTGAATATGAGAAAATCTAGCACACATAAAATTGACAATTATTTTGGGATAAATGTCCCCGAAAAAACCCAACTTGGGAAAACCGGTGCAGCAGATGAGGGTTTTATTATTATGCAACAATGAATTCTAAGTACAATCTATGGATGCCCAACCAGAAATCCAAACAACAAGAAAACCTGACCAAAATTATGTAAAGGAATTACCCTTCTTCCACAAGCAACCCTGGCACAAGTTTCCTTCAGAAAAATCATCCTCCTGGACCCTCTGCGTAGTGCTTGCGAAAACCCTATGATGTCTAGCCTTTGACGAAGTCATTATGTTTGTCTTTGCTGAGGAGATCGCTTCTCCGTCACTCCAGAACCTTTGCCCGACCTCTGGTACTGAAAACAATTTTTCCTCCCGTTAAATTGAGTTGCTCTTTTGAAGCAACTATGTAGTCCTTTGTGCTGCCTCACTAGGAATAACTCGACCTCTTTTCTACTGCCTCTCTGGATCTAGAAAACTTCCTTCATATCACTATCTTTGCTCCTCACTGTCTCTGCGTCAATCTCTAGCTCTCCGGAAACTGCTGCTGCTCATTGGAAATCGATCTACCAAGGAAATCGACATGCAAAAGTGTATTCTCCATCACCACATCGATTCCTTCTTATATCTCCCTGTTGGGACTCCAATGACCAAGATTAAATCTTAATCGATGGCTCAGATAATTTCTGAATCAATCTGTGTGAGTTTCTAGACTATTTTCACCTTGACTTAATTAATTATGATTAATTAACCATATTACCTAAGTTTAGACTTAAGAAATATTTAAAAATCGACTAATAATCTAATTAAGCCATCTCTAGGTGGAATTTTTAGAAACGATTTCTGGGTTTTTGAGATCTCATATATCCTAGCCTTTTCACCAAATTTCAAGGCTAGAACACATCCGATGCTACATAAACTAACAAATAATATATGCAAGAACCAACCAAATAGCTTCCAAAATTTTCTTTAACAAAATTAGGGCAAAAGAGCATTTATTTTAGCTGCAGCAATTACATACATTAGGCATTTTCAAAGAAAGATTCCATCAACAAAATAACTTACAAGATAATCATGCAATATATCCATCCATATTCAAGAAGTAACTCCAAGACAAGATCAAAACTTAGCTCCAAACATCAAAGTGCATCCAAGATACTCCATTAGCTCTCTAAAGAAAAATTGTGAATTAGCCAAAGACTCTGAAAATCCCAAGTGTGATAATGCTCTCACAAACGAACATAACTTCTATTTATATGACTCTCACTAAGTCGAATTATTTGCCTAAGGGACCATAACCAAGTCGATCAAGTAGCTTTCATAAATTATGAATTAGCCATCCAAATCCTAGCCGAATTGATGACATCATGCTGATGTAAGGCCGTTGGAGGGCCACATTGAGTCTTCTTTGTGCCAAAATGTGAGAGAGAGCTCTATAAATATCGAACAAGGGGATGGCCCCTTAGTCTCCATGCAAGTCATCATGTGGGGCCCAAAATTGGGTTTGGGGCATAAGCACTGGTCTCGTGAGTCTCCTGATGATAGAAAATCCTATAATGCTCCAATGTTAAGGGCTCTAACGATGGTGTTTTCCCTCCCATGTCTCAAGGGGTGAGACAAACCTCCTCTGGCATTTGGATCAATTGCCATAGCATGTTAAGCTGGTCGGGGTACACTGGTCCAAGTGCATCATCTTGCAAATAGTATGGGACAATGAGTAGACTATTGAGGGTGTTGAAGGTGCCCATGGCATGAAATGATGCTCTAACACATGATGGAGTCCCATGGATTTCAATGCTTCCCCTGGGAGTGTCAATATGATCCTCTGGTGGGCTTGGGCCCCAATTAAGTTGCCCAACCCATGATGAAACCACCTGCCAATTACATATAAGACCCAATGCGCTTCCTCACCATCAAGTACGATAATTCATTAGTACATCTATGTGAACCAAGCTTGTTAATCAAGGGCACATTGAGACTTCATAGTGGGCTTCCCTTCCAAATTTGGGGCTTTAAGCTCGTAATAGTGTTACCTCCCTAGGTAGGGGTGGTTAATAAACAACCCTATTAGGTGTTCCCAACTCCTAAGGGGAAATACAAGTCCATGATACATCCTTCAATTGATAGGGGTCATGTGAATAATGATGAGATGGATGGGGACATTGGGGCCTCAAAGCTAAATGCTATGGATTCAAGGATGGTGATGATAGGGATGTTCACATATTTAGGTGTATAGATGTAGGAGGGAGCAATCGTGGATACACCTCGACCTTTGTTTTTTTCCACCCTTCTTCATTATCCTTTTTCCTTTTCTTGATTATTTTTTGTATTACTGCTTGGGGCTCCAAGAGATGAGAGCATGTATTGTATGATGCAAAACAGTGATTGCCCCCTTAAGATGGGGCAATTCATCACCCACTAGGGGTTGGTATGTGCATGGGTTCCTTAATGTGGGGGCACTAATGGGGCCCTAGGAACTAGGGTGATGGCCATGATAAAGGGGTAGAGCTCATATTTGGCCTTTTTCCATCTTCTATATTAAATGTCTCGACCATCTTGTGTATTTTATAATATTATTTTTCCTTTGTTTCTTGATTGTGGCCATGATATACTTTTAACGTTCTTTTAGGTACATCAACTTCGAAGGAAACATTTCCAAGCTCGACCCAGACATGTATACAAGGGGAAGGGGTGTAACAATGTCTTCTAGACCCAATGGTCATGTGGACCTAGAGACGGAAAATGATGAAATAGGGCTTGTAATGTGCGAAGGGGAGTGAAAAATATGGAACAAGAAAATGAGATTGCACTACCAAAATTAGGGTTTCCCAAGTAGTGTCCTTCCTAAAGCCATAGGCCAATAGGGGAGATCCAACATGAATAGGATTAGGGATTAACCCCCCATTTAAGGTGAGGGAACAAAAGTACCGTCAAAACCCTTCCTTCTCCCAAGTCACCCACTAATCCATGCCCAAAACAAGCATAAGCACCCAATTGCACAATGAAAAATATATCTTTAGGGTTGGATTCCCCATCTTCAAACATATGCTCTTGACATATGGGTGAGGGTGTTAGATTTTTGGTATCATCAAACAAGTGTTTAGTCTCGATTTGTGTCTAAGATGCTAAGGAACATGAGATCTCCAAAACCCAGAAAAGGTTTTGGGAGAAAACACCTAGAGATCTCTCAATTTAATTAATTGATCAATAATTAAAAGCCCAAGTCTAACTAAGAAAATTGATTACTTAATGAGAATTAATTGAAGAGATTGACTTATGCTATAGAGACTCATAGAAATAACTTGGATCAAGTCTAAGATGATCTTAGCCATCGATCACAATTAGATCTTAGTCGTTGATGCTTCAGTGAGAGATTATAAGGGCAGGTCAATGGGATGGAGAAAGACATAAGAGGGAGAGTGAGTTAGCTAATCCCGATCGAGCTACCCAGTTGTAGTAATTCAACAAGGGAGAAGTTTGAGCCAGATAAGGAAAGCGTCAAGGGTTAGCAATAAGGAGAATTTCTAGATAAATTCTCTAGAGGTTTTCTAGTTTCCAACGTCAGGGAAGGGATGCCGAAATTTCCAGCAGAGAGGTCGAGTTCTACAGTGTGAGTTACCCAGTTGCCAGAGCGAGTTGCCCAAAGAGTTTCGATGCAGCTAGTAGTGCCCCGATCTAGAACCAGGAAGCCTAGCGAATTGTTTTCGGAGACAGAAATAGGCAGGAAAACTAACCTAGACAGGTTTCCAGGGCAGCTTGATTTATCTAGAGACAACAAAGCATGCTCCCAGTCTAATTGTGCAAATTGTTAGGGAAGTGTGAGTTGCCCAATGAGGGCTAGATTGAGTTGGAGAGAGGGGAAAAACATTTCCCCAGTTGAGATTTATTTTTTTGGAGCTGAGCCAGGGAGGCCAACAATTGTAATTCTCGATTTTGCTGCATAATAAAATACACCCTCATCGGTTGCACTGGTTTTTCCTTCGGTGTTTTTCCAGGGACTTTTTAGTCCAAAATAATCGTGTCGATTTTTATGTATGTGCACCTATTTCTCAATTCTTAGTTTCACTTTTGCAACATTTATTTTTATTGTGAAGAATTGCAGTGCGATCATTTCTTTAATTGCCCTAAACAATTAAACTGCTAATCAATAAGGAGAATAAATTCCAGTTACTGTTATTTCAAGGAATTTTCACATGGTTTTAGAGCATTGTTGATTAGATCAAAGGCTCAAAGGTGAAAGATCAGTAGATCGTGTAGTTTCAGAGAGAGATCTGAAGCACAAGGTTCATCTCTGTGTAGACCAAGCTAGGGGTGCAAATTTCTGGGCAAAAATTCGATTTGCTAAGAAGAAGAGTTTGCAAACAATGTGGTTGTTAGGAAGCAATGTCGGTGAGTAGATCAATTGATTAACAACACAGATATGGGCGCAAAATATTTGCAGCAAGGGTTGCTGTTGCAGATTTGTGTTGGGCAGGAAAAGAAAAACACACAAAAAAATTCTAGTTTTTCTCAGAGGGTTTCCAATTTTTAATTTTCAGGAGGAGATCCGAGATTTCCTGAGGCAAACTAATTTTCTGATGCGAGTTTGCTAAAATAGCCAGGTTGCACTTCATGTGCCAGTTCCAGGAGAAGGACATTCGGAGGGCTGAGCGAGTAAGCTAAAGGTTGTACATTAGCTAGAGAAGGATTTCTAGAGGCAGATCTACGCGTTCCTAAATGAGTGAGCAACAAAAGGAAGGTTGAGCAGGAAGAAGGAGATTACCGGAGCTAGTATCCATTTTTTTTGAGTTTCACAAGATGGCTTTAGTAGGACTCAGGGATCAAGACAAACTTAGCGGAGCCTCTAATTTTGGCGTCTGGAAGGCTATGATGCAATTTTTGTTAGATGAGCATGGTATGAAGGAGTTCCTGACAAATGTTATGGCAGAGCCAACAGATGCACAACAATTCGCTAACTTTAAGAAAGAGATGGCCAAGATGAAGAGGATGGTCTTAGATGGGGCTCGAGATCATATCGTTCCACATATTGCAGACAAGAATATGACAAAGGACATGTGGGATGCCATTGTAAGACTGTACCAGTCTCCATTAGAGAATCATAAAATAATTCTCAAGGAGGAGCTGAGGACCACAAACATGCAAAAGGGTGAGAATGTGACTTCCTATCTCACAAGAATTTAGAATCTCTGCGATGATCTAGAAGCTATAGGGGAGAAACTTGAAGACAAAGAAATTGTGTGAGTAGCTCTAAATGGGTTTACCAAGGAATGGAGGACCTTTGTTCAGGGGATCAGTGGACGAGATCAACTACAAGATTGGGAACACATATGGAGTGACTTCACGCAAGACGAGCTAAGGCTTAACTTAGTTGAAGGGATCATCATCAACAACAACAAAGGACTAAAAGGTGAGAAATAGGAAGAAGAAAATGTTGCCCTTGCTACTAAGGGAGAGACAAAGAAGGGTCCCGGTGAGGAACAAAACTCAAAGGGAGGCGATAATAAGAAAAAAGACTTGTCGAAGGTCAAATGCTTTAGATGTGGTGAGTTTGGTCACTACGTCACTCAGTGTCCCAAGAGAAAGAAGGATAAGAAGGGGTAGGAGTAGAGGATAGCTTTGGCGGAGATAAATGAGTTGATCTCTAGGTTGGAGGAGTTTGCATTAATAACAGCTATACCTTTAGATGGAGGAGGAGCATGATGCTTAAGAGTTGCAGGATCAGGTAGGGTCCAAGGGGGCACAACATTGGACAAATGTTTCCACATGGATAATTACCTTTGCTACAGGGGCCCACAATATTCAACAGCAGGAGGATTAGTGTTCAGAAGGCGCAGTTAGATCTTGAGGGACAATACAGAGCTAGTTGCAACCAAATACTAGAGAGGCACAAGAGAGTTGGGAACATTTAGTTTCTCAGTAGACCGCGCAAAGCTAGTTGCAGTCAAAGACTCAAGTGATAGTTGTAGAGCCAATGCAGAGACATAATAAATCTACAGATATCGAGTTTCCAGTTACAATGTAGGAAATTTATGTGGTTGGAGGAGGTAGTGCGAATTGCCAAGTTGTAGATTGCAGTAGGAGTTCTAGCCAGAGAGAGACTCCATATAGGAGTTTCCATCCAGGAGAGATTTCTCAATTTTGTTTCAGAGGGAGATCAAGTGAGGTCAAAATCTCTATTGCAATGGTTGCAACAACAATGCAGGAATAACATCAGAGTAGTGGCAACAACAATGTGAGGTGGATCAAAGTATGTGTAGTAGCATGATGGGCAGTGAGAGCTAGTTGTATCACAAATGTCAGGCATTAGCAACTTCGACAATCCAACTACAGGTTGTAGAGGAGAAGTATGATGATGAGGAGAACACCTTCCTTGCTAAGAGGGAGCATTAGATTTTTGGTAGCAGGAGACGTGTTCTAGTCTCAATTTGTGTTTAAGAGGCTAAGGAACACGAGATCTCAAAAATGTTAGTTTTTGTAGTATCGAATGTGTTCTAGTCTCAAAAATTTGTGGAGAGGCTAAAAGAAAAGAGTTCTCCGTAACCCAAAAATCATTTATGGAAATTTCACTTAGAAGTGTCTCAATTAGAATATTAGCTTATTTTTTAATATTTCCTAAGTCTAAACTGAAGAAATTTGGTTAATTAATCAGAATTAATTGATATAAGGTGTGAATTATTTAGAAACTTACATGGATCGACTGAGAAATAATACGGGCCCTTCATTAAGTTCTAATCTTAGTCGTTGGAGGTCCAACATAAGATTATAAGAAGTCGATGGGTAGATGGAGAACACACTTATGAGAGACACAAAGATTGATTTCCTTGGTGAATTCGATTTTCCAAAGGCAGTAACCAGAAGAGTTCAAGTAAGAGAAGGAAGCAGAGACAGAGAGGGGTAGGGACAATGAGGCCAGAGAAATGTTTTCCAAATCCGACAAGTACATTGCAGAGAGGTCGAGATAGCCACAGAGAGGTTGCGCAAAAACCTCTAAGAGGCAATTCGATTCTGCTGGGGAGAAGAAAATTTTCATTTCTAGAGGTAAGAAAGAGGTTCTAGAGGCCAGGAGAGACGTTTTCCTAGTCAGCAGCAGAGTAGACGGCTTGAGGAACAGTTGATTTAGGTAGAGCACAGAAGGAACTACACAAGGGTGATGCAGGGCTATGCAGAAGCTGCTTGGACAACTCACTTGGAGCTTCAGTCAGAGCCCAAATTGCTTGTGGGGGTGAGGAAAATTCTTCACTAGATTTTTTCCAGTATTTTTCTCTATAGGATTGCCATATTTTGGCATCCAGTTATAATAAGAATTTCTCACTGTTGCATAATAATAAAAACCCCTAGCTGTTGCACCGATTTTACCAAGTTGGGTTTTTCTGGGGACTTTAGTACAAAAATAAGTGTTAATTTTTATATGGTTGTGCTAGCATATTTCTCAGTTTCCAGCGCCATTATTTTCCGCAATTTTATTTGTGAAGGTTGCAGTGTGATTTATTCGATATTTGTAGTAGCAAATAAATTGTTAAAATAATTAAAAATGAGAAGAATTAATTCCAGTTGCTGCAAAATGATTTCAAACTCGAAATTTTCACATGGCATCAGAGCGAGTTTAACAGATGAGAAGCTCAGAGGCAAAAGAAGAGAATTCGTTGTTCAGGGAGAGCAGCAAGCCAAAATTTTTTGGGGTTGTGCAATGCCTGTCCAAGCAGTACAAATTGTTGGGCAAGGGTTCGATTTTCAGTGGTTAGGTGGCAAAAAATCCAAATTGTCTAGAATAATGATTGCAACAGGGAGAGGGAGTAGCAACAACTTAGATTTTTTGTTGAGCAAATTTCTTGTTTGGGTGTAGAGGGTTTTGCAACAATTTGTAATAGCAAAATCAATGCCAGGTGGAAGAGAAAAAACACACACAAAGGGAAAATTTCTCTCAGGGGATCTTGAGTTATCTAATTTTTTTTCCAATTGTAGATTGATAGTAGTTGTAAATGGATTTCCTCACTCCAAAAGGGAGTGCGTGTAGAAGATCAAACAACCGAGCAAAGGGAAAGAGTGAGATTTTTGACTAGATTTAGAGATGGCCACAGCTGGGTTTAGAGATCAAGATAGCTATGAGGGAACCTCCAATTATGTCATCTGGAAGGCTAGGATGTCCTTCCTTCTAGATGAATTTGGCCTGAAAGCCTATGCAAAGAATGTGGTAAAAGTACCCCAGGATGCCGATAAGCTCAAGGAGTACAAGAAGAATATGGCGAAAGCGAAGCAAATGATTTTCGATGGAGTTTGAGATCATCTAGTCTCACATGTGGCAAACAAAGGTACAACCAAGGAGATGTGGGATGCTCTCTCCAAGCTATTTTAAAGTTCTTCCGAGCAGCAAAAGATGTTTCTCCATGAGAAACTGAGGAGCATAAGGATGCAAAAAGGAGAAAACATAGATGGATTCCTCTCCAGGATTCAGAAAGTCTGAGATCCACTAGTAGTCATTGGGTGTCAGGTTTTGTAGCATCAGAGTTGTTCTAGTCTTGAAACTTTGTTCAAAGGCTAAAACACATGAGATCTCCAAAACACGGGAATCGTTTATGGAAATTCCACCTAGAGATGGCTCAATTAGATTATTAGCCGAGTTTTAAATATTCCCTAAGTCTAAACTTAGGGAATATGGTTAATTAATCAATATTAATTGAGATAAAGTGAGAATTCTCTAGAAACTCACACAGATCGACAATGAATTAATCTGGACCCTTGATTAAGTTCTAATCTTGGTTGTTGGTGCTCCAACAAAGGATTATAAGAAGAAGTCGATGGGTAGATGGAGAACACACTTGAGATACTTGAGGAGTTTGATTTCTTTGGAAGTTTGATTTTTAGAGAGTAGTAGCAGTTGCCGGAAAGCCATAGAAGGAAACAAAGATAATGAGGGGTAGAAACAGTGAGGTCAGAGGAAGCTTTCCAGATCCGGCGAGTGCATTTGCAGAGAGGTAGAGATAGCCACAGTGAGGCTAACGTAGGGGTTGCATAGAAGCCTCTAGAGGGAATTTTGATTTAGCTGGAGGAAGGGTCGTTTCAGGAGCTAGTGGCCAAAAGAATTTCGAGAGAGCCAAGCCAGAGGACTCTAGACTAGTGATAGTTAGTCAAAATCAGATCAAAAGCAATTCCTAGCCAGCGTATTTCAGGGATGCGCAAAGGCCGATGCAAGACCCACATAGAGGCAGTTGGGAAGTCAGTTCGATTGGCTTGATTGAGCCAAGATTTCCTATGGGGTGAGGAGAGTTCCTCACTAGATTTTTGCCAATATTTTCTCTACAGGATTGTTAATTTTCGGCATCCAGACTGTACTAAGAATTTCTCATTGCTCCATAATAATAAAACCCTCCGCTATTGCACCAGTTTTCCCAAGTTGGGGTTTTCGGGGACATTTGTCCAAAAATAATTTTGTTGATTTTTATGTGTGCCAATATTTTCTCAGTTTCCAGCGCTATTATTTTCTGCAATATTTTTTGTGAAGATTGCAGTGTGTTTATTTCGTGGTTGCCATAGAAATAAATTACCAATTAATTAACAATTAGAAGAAATAATACCAGTTGATGCGATAGGATTCCAGTGGTGAAATTTTCACATGGTATCATAACGTGAGTGATCTATCGGGAAGCTTAGAAGCAAAGAAGGGAATTTCGTTGTTCAGAGCGAGCAGCAGGTTGAAGTTCTTAGACGCTACGTAGTACCCAGACCTGTAGTTCAAATTTTTGGGCAAGGGTTCGATTTTCAGTTGTGGGTTAGCAAAAAAATTGATTTGCCCATAATAGTGATTCCAACAGTCAAAGGGAGTAACAACAACTCAGATTTTTCACTGAGCATATTTTTGGTTGGATGCACAAGGTTTTGCAGCAACAGAATCAACGTAAGGTGGAAGAGAAAAGCACACACGAGGGAAAAAATCTCTCAGGGGACTTCGAGTTTTAGAAGTTCTAGCTTCCAGTAGTAAATTGGTAGTAGTTGAGAGCAGATTTCCTCACTCCAAAAGGGAGTGCGAGTAGCAGTCCAGCAGCCAAGCTGAGGGAAAGAGGGAGTTTTCGACAGATTCAGAGATGGCCACAACAGGGCTTAGAGATCAGGATAGGTTGTAGGGAGCCTCCAAATATGTCATTTGGAAGGCTAGGATGTCCTTCCTTCTGGATGAACATGGCATGAATTCCTATGCAGAAAATGTAGTAGAAGTTCCCCAGGACCTCAATCAGCGAAAGGAGTACAGTAAGGAAATGGCGAGGCAAAAGAGGATGATTTTGGATGGAGTTTGAGATCATCTGGTCTCACATGTGGTAGACAATGAAATGACCAAGGAGATGTGGGATACTTTGTCTGAGTTGTTTCAAAGTTATTCCGAGCAGTGGAAGATGTTTCTCTAGGAGAAGTTGAGGAGTACCAAGATGCAAAAGGGCGAGAACATAAAAACCTTTCTCACTCAGATTCAAAAAATACGAGATCAACTTTCAGTCAATGGGGAGGCACCCCAACCCACAAAGCTTGTATGATTGGCATTGAATAATGTCTCAGACGATTGACAGGTATTTGTCTAGAGTATCTTGGGCAGAGATACCTTGCCAAAGTGGGACAGGATGTGGTCCAATCTACAACAGGAGGAGTTGAGGAGGGCTCGATTGAAGAGTACCATCAACGACAGCCATAGCAAGGGACTGAAGAGTGAGGAGGAGAATGTGGCCCTCACATCCAAGGGTCCCAATCAGAGGCAGGGGACGCAGAAGAAGAAGATGAAGGACTTGTGAAAGGTCAAGTGCTTTAGATGTGGTGAACTCGGTCACTACAACACACAATGTCCACTTAGAAAGAAAGACAAGCACGGAAAGCAGGACCAAACAATAACGTCTGTGGAAATTGACAAGCTATCCTCCAAGTTGGATGAAGAATTTGCCATGTTTGCAACCATACCTCCATGAGAGAGGTGGGGCAATTTGGAGTTGTAGTCCCAGAGATTGCATAGATTGGGCATGGTCCATTGAGGAGTCCATCTCATGGATCATCACTCAGCTACAGGGGCCCACAATATACAGTAGCAGGATGGATCAATGCCAGAGTTGCAGTCAGATACCAGAGTGACAGTTTCAGACTAGTAGCAGTGAGGTGCTAAGAAGCATAGTGCGGAGTTGGCAGCAGCGCAGAGTCAGTAGCAACACAGATTCCTTATCGGACAGTGAAGTGGCTAGTAGTAGTCGGATGCGCAGGAGATAGATGCATCATACTGAACACAGTGGATTCAATATTTTGGACGCTTCTCAGTTGCAATTTTCACAATTGCAACAACAACAAATGAGAGGGTTGGCAGCAGTATGGCAATGTCAGCAGTAGCACATATGCAACATCAGAGTTGTGCAGTGGTTGGTGGGTGGTGGCCAGACATCAACAACGTGACAAAAGGGTGATATTGAGACAAGTTGTTGTAGCAGCAATGGTGTATCACTACAACACCTTTCTCGCTAAGAGGGAGTGTTAGTTTTTGTAGCATTAGAGGTGTTCTAGTCTCAAAACTTTGTGGAGAGGCTAAAACACATGAGATCTCTAAAACATAGAAATCGTTTATGGAAATTCCACCTAGAGATGGTTCAATTAGATTATTAGCCGATTTATAAATATTTCTTAAATCTAAACTTAGGGAATATGGTTAATTAATCAGTATTAGTTGAGATAAAGTGAGAATTCTCTAGAAACTCACACAGATCGACAAGGAATTAATTTGGGCCCTTGATTAAGTTCTAATCTTGGTCGTTGGTGCTCCAACAAAGGATTATAAGAAGAAGTCGATGGGTAGATGAAGAACACACTTGAGACACTTGAGGAGTTTGATTTCCTTGGTAGTTTGATTTCCAGAGAGCAACAACACTTGTCAGAAAGCCATAGAAGGAAGCAGAGACAATGAGGGGCAGAAACAGTCAGGGCAGAGGAAGATTTCCAGATCTGACGAGTGCATTTGCAGAGAGGCAGAGATAGCCATAGTGAGTCTGACGTAGCGGCTACATAGAAGCCTCTAGAGGGAATTTCGATTTCGCTGGAGGAAGGGTCATTTCAGGAGCTAGTGGTTGAAAAAATTTCCGAAGCGCCAAGCCAGAGGACTCCAGACCAGTGGCAGTGAGTCAGAAGCAAATTAGAGGTGATTCCTAGCCAGCGTATTTTAGGCTTGCACAGAGGTTGACGTAGGGCCCACGTAGAGGCGGTTGGGAAGCCAGTTCGATTGGATTGATTGAGCTAGGAATGCTTGTGGGGTGAGGAAAATTCCTCACTAGATTTTGGCCAATGTTTTTTCTTTCTAGGATTGCCAGTTTTTGGCATCCAAATTGTACTCAAAATTTCTCATTGCTGCATAATAATAAAACCCTCAGTTGCTACACCAGTTTTCCCAAGTTGGGTTTTTGGGGGACATTTGTCCAAAAATAATTGTGTCGATTTTTATGTGTGCCAATTATGCTTTAGAGACTTCCAGAAATGACTTGGATCAAGTCTAAGATGATCTTAGCCAGCGATCACAATTAGATCTTGGATGTTGATGCTCCAGCAAGAGATTATAAGAGCAAGTTGATGGGATGGAGAAAGACACGAGGGAAAGTGAGTTAGCTAAGGTAGATCGAGCTACCCAGTTGCAGTGATTCCGCAAGCGAGAAGTTCGAGCCAGACACGGAAAGCAACAAGGGTAAGCAGTAGGGAGAATTTCTAGAGAAATTCTCTAATGGTTTTCCAGTTTCCAGCATCAAGGAAGGGGGGCCAAAATTTCTAGTAGAGGGGCTGAGTTCTGCAGTGCGAGTTGCCAAAGCGAGTTGCCCAAAGAGGTTCGATTCAGCTGCTAGTGCCCAGACCTAGAACCCGGAGGTAGAAACATGTAGGATGGCTCACTTGAGGGGTTTCCAAGGCAGATCGATTTATCTAGAGGCAATAGAGAGTGCTCTCAGTCTAGCTAGGCGAATTGCCAAGGAAGTGCGAGTTGCCTAGTGAGGGCCAGGTTGAGTTGGAAAGAGGGAAAAATAATTTTCCCAATTAAGATATAATTTTTTGGAGCTGATCCAGGGAGGCCAGTAGTTGTAATTCTCTATTTTGCTGCACAATAAAATAAATTGTCATCTGTTGTACTGGTTTTCCCTTCGGGGTTTTTCTAGGGACTTTTTAGTCCAAAATAATTGTGTTGATTTTTATGTGTGCATCTATTTTTTTGTTCCTGATTTCACTTCCGTAAATTTTATTTTTATTGTTAAGAATTGCAGTATGATTTATTCGTTAATTGCCATAAACAAATAAATTGCTAATCAGTTATGAGAATAAATTTCAGTGACTACAATTTCAAAGAATTTTCACAGAGGGGACATATCACTGATGCAAAGAGTGAATATCAAATGGCACAATGTCTTGGCTACACTAGTGGTTGTCAAGGGCTGTTGGCTGAAGAGATATGTATGAGAAAAAATCTCCTATGGGGTCACCCACTTTTGGTGGGTAACAGGGCTAATGAGTAGGGAGTCATACCAAGTTGACAATGGGCACTTGTTCTACGTGGTGCTGTCCTAGCATCTTGCCTCACCTTTGCAAGACTGTTAATCCATGTGGTAACAAGTACTTCACAAAAGGTCTTTACTGCAGAAAATTGATAATAAATTGGATGTATTCCACACATGTAATTGCAGGGTGGTTGGGTGGAGCACTCATGGAGATTTTTGCAGTTGCATTTTTATTCTTTGCATACTGATAACTCCAGGAGTTGACCTTCCCCGTATCAGGGGTATGCCAGTATATTAATTCAATTTATACATAATATTTATATTTTCTTTGAATTGCCGGTTGCCCTGCTTAAGTTTGAAAAATATTATACACAATAATTAGAAATTAGTCATATTGTGGTGATTATGTCGAAAAATATCAAAATCAATGTTTATCAATAGACCTCCATAATAGGAAATTACCTCATACACATAGGTAGTTATCCTAAATGCTAATAACTTTATAATACATATTAAATTGGGTAAATCTTTCTTCATGCTTTCTTGTAAATTCTCACATCAACCTGCAATAACACTGAGATAAAAAAACTCCATCATGGATTCTAGATGCTTGGAAAATATTTGAGAAGCTTCCTATTGGTAACATTGACGAGAACTTGCAAAAGTCTTCCTCCATAAATTTAATTCCAGTTAAACTGAGCATTACATTCACCATCCACACCCCTCATTTCTTTTTTTTCCCAGGTGGAAACCAAACTTGGCTAGAAGCTTGTGGCAGAAAGTATAAACAGATGTGGAATTTGCATATGGGTTCACATACATTAGCATAGATTCTTAACCCTGGATTTGTTAGGTGTTCTGTGGAATCAAAATCTTGAGGTGCCCCTAATAAATCTGGGGTTAAGATGGATCTATAATAATTTGATATTTTACCAAGCTAAAATGTGTGTTATACGAAGACATACCTAGTTACAGACATTTCCCTACAAATACTACAGAGAAACTCACTTCTGTAGTTGCAATAATGGGTCTAATATGCCTCTCTTCCCCTTTCACATATATTGGCCTACATGGGGAGAAAGAGACAAATAGAGTGTTGTAACAGCTTGTGTTTCCTCCCTACCATAAGTTAAGGAAGCATTTTTAAAGACAATGACCTCGGGATGGTTTATATAAATATTTTTAGTACAAGCAGCACGTATTTGTCATCGTGTCTTTTCTATCTACATGTGTGTGGCACAGAGTCATTGCAAAAAAATACAAAGATTAAGACACTTATATAACTTTATTTCCACCATACCTGCTTGTTAAATAAATTTCCTGGAACTAATAGATGGATCTCCTTCTGGCATGTGATGTGTAGATGTAAATTATTGTACACATTCATACACACATGTATGCATAGATACATATGCAAAAATAATTCAAACTTAAATGCACGGCAGTCTTAGAATCATGATAAGCGGATCAGTTATTGATCTACTTCTTGGGTGCCTATGGCTTTATACCTGCAAATTTGGTTAAGCATCAAAGCAAGGCTTTAGTAATCAAGTCGAATAATCTTTTTAGTTACACTGGAAGCATTGGCTGTCATAGAATCTTTTGAAGGCCATAAGAAAGTTAAACAATTACCTAAAATTGTTGGAGCTTTGCAGATTGTTCTCTTGGATATGACTATAGTGAAATTGTAGAAGCAGGGAATTTGTAACAACCAGTACAGAGCTCAAGGCCATCATCCCACCTGTTGACCCACAAACAATTAGAGATGTGATCGTCAGGAACAAAGAATTTTATTGAACCATGCCAAATTTTCATATATTCAAATGTCTTGCCTGACATTGAAGGCGTCAATGCAAAATTGAAAGATGGAAGTAAGACCCCTGCTGCTAAAGGTATTGCAAATGTATTATATGCAATAGCCCAGGCCAGATTCTGATGGACTTTGCTGATTGTTGCTCTTGCAAGGTCAATAGCCTCCAATATCTGTCAAGATGGTTCAATATAAAAGTTTTGAGCATTCCCACATGTTTAACATGAGATATGAAACAAGAAATGAATACACTCTTATATAAATCAGATGAACCACCTTCACATGGCAACATAAATAAAAAGGCTACAAGAACATGGGTGGGAAGTAAGTTGGTGAATATGGAAGCAAAAAAAATATAAGGTACAAAGATTCTGAACCCATGCTAGGCTAACGCTTAAAACAAATAATAATGAGCTTAATTTCTCAAATCAGGACAATGAAATACAACAAATTACGGAGATTTTGTTACCTCTCAAAATAAGATTTATCAGAAAATAGTAATGGGAATCTCAAAATGCAGCAGCTTGATTTTCCACGAGGAAAACTAGTATATAAATGACAGTAAATGCTAAAATCTCACTGCATTCCAGTGATTAGAAAGGTTAAACTAGGCCTCGGAGAAAACCAGAGTTGCAAATATTTCTGATTTCTCCATATTTTTCTGATTTTTTCCAAGTGTTTCAGGTTGCCAATATTTCTGAGTTATTCAGGTACTGGTTTATGCTTGATATTTTCAAATATTTTACCAGATATTTCCAGTAAGTTTTTTGGGACCCTCAATGATGAATTCCCTGAAATGATATTTGCAATATTGGAGGAAATAAATACCTATGTGGTATCGACTGCATCGAACATAGTTTTGAAATTGTAAAGAAAAATATTGTTGCAGACGTTCTAGAACTTAATGTGATATCAAAACTTGTATTCTAAATCTAGAACACTGGACTTATTATTTCTATAATCGATTAATTGATTTAACAACAAAGGTTATGTGACTAGCGTTGAAATTTCAAGGTAGATGCTCATACACATAAATCTATGCCTAATGCAAATTCATGAATACTTTTTCAATATATTTGTCCTACAAAGCCAGTTGTGAGTGATGAAATGTAAATCCCAGAAAGCAGCATCTTCAGCATTGAAAAACATAGTTTCACAATCAACAAAGTAGGGAATCTAGATACTGGCATTCCTCTAAATTTGTTGCTAAGGGAAATCACCATGGGCACATAACTTCTTGAAGATACGGAAAAGATTTTAATGGAGAGGAGCATCATTGGGAGGCACGTATTATCTTGAAGATTGGGAAAATAATTTCTCTGGAGGGGATCCCATTTATGATATTAACTATCAGGGTGAAATTGAGATTGATGAACTTGGACATTATGAAGAGTTTACTTACAGATTTTGATGAAAAATCTAATAATTCAAGTCATGAAGAACATGGAGTGATTTGTTCTCCTCTATTGGAAAGGACGACTTGTGGAGTTATATTAGATGTGAAGCATTCATTACCTTCTGTCCTAGAAAACCTACCTTTGACTTGTGAGTGTTCTCCTTCCTTACCTTTGATTAAATGGCATGAAAAGTCAACAACCTTCGTATAGATTCCAGCTTCAGCCACCATCAAATACCCTTCCCCTTGGATGATTTTACAAGTGAAATCAATGAGATAATCCATTTCAATGATAAAAAGAAAGATTATATTAGTCTTATTGACCTTTGGATGGATGGAATTTGTGTAAGTAATACCCAACGTTGGCAAGAAGTTGGCCTCGTGCTTCATGATTATGATCTTGCCTTGATTATAAACCTTTAAGGATAGAAATTCCACCTAGTGCCCATGATATTTTTAATGTATCCCTGTTTTGGTTCACAACCAAACACAAGGAAAAGTTTCATGATGATGATTACCTCATCAAGTGATTGCACTGGATCTATGACTTCACCTAACAACCACAATCCCTAGTGATCTAGATTGGAACGTTATATTGTTTGTCACCCATCTCGATGCTTTTAGAGTAGAAAAAGTGGAGGAATCAGTTCTCAAGACCATTTTTGCTAGCAGGACCCAATTTGGCAAATTAGGGTCTGAAACCTTCCAGGATAATTTTGAGACATCAAACGACGTTTTTGGGGCATAAAACTTTGTCGCTTTAGCATTGCACATTTTTGTCCTATTCTACACACAAATAACTTTCCAACAGTGCAAGAATCGCATTAATTGGAGTCTGTATACGAAAGTTATGCCACACAAAAATTGACTTTTCTGTTTTCACCACAATAATTCGAGAGGATGCCATATCAGCCCCCATTATTCATTAAAAAGGGGCTAGCCACATGTTTATGATGTAGAAGAATCTAGAAGAGTCTATATTGTAACTATGGTTAAAATTTGAGGTAGTCAAACTTAATTACTAGTAGGCTATCGGGTTGTGTTATAACTGGGCTACTAGGAGGAAAAGGGGTTCCATTTTTTCGAGTGCATTTGTTCCATAGCTGAGCAAAAATAGCCAAAACAGATAGGAGGTAGAGCACACAGAGGGGATTTGTGCACTGTAGCAGCGCACGGGCCACAGGCCATACTTCTTTGTACTCTCAGTCATATTTCCATTCAGAGAAAGAGAGTGGAGCGACCTCACCTTTTAATTGGGTTTTTCTTCCGAAAGGGTTTTGTTAGGTCATATCGTGTGTCAAATATGTTTGTGAGATTTTATTCTGTTCTCTATTTTCTACATAATTTTAATTCACATGCATACACTATTAACAATAATTTATAGATCTAAAAGGAAATAAAACTATAATAGTGTAGAATTTCATATTTTAAATTTAATTTGATCAAATCTATTCTGACGAATTGTCTAGTGGAATATCCATGGTAGTTTACGGATTGTATTGGTATCAGAGCAGGTTTCTTTGGGTGTATTGTGGAGATTTTCGAAGGATCTATATCGACTGGGCCAAAAGTCGTAAAACCCTAATCATGGTCGACGAATCTATGAATAACCCTCGTGATCTTGCAGAGAGAGGTTTTTTGGCTCGAACAACAAGTCATTGATATAAATCGTAATGTCAATCTCCTCATGGTGGCCCTGAGCAATAAGTTGGGATATATTCAGAAGATGGGGGTTCTAATGCAGAGGACAAATAATAAGGGGGATTAGGAGATTGGGAAGAAATGGAGAACCAGCAACAGAAAGGACCCGGAAAAAATCAACCTAGTTCGAGTTTCGTAAATCAATCACAACCCCTATTCAAAATGGAAGGGAATGTTAATATCAAACCATACCACAATGACATCAATGCTCTAAAGCTAAATCACTAGTTGCAACAATTGGAAGTGTATTTCAACGTCCATCAAATTGAGGAAAAATAAAAGATTTCATTTGTGTGGCTGAAATTAAATGACCATGCCCTAACTTGGTGAGAAAGCCACACGAATACTTCGAGGTTGGAGGGAGAGCCTCCAATGACTAAGTGGGAGGACTTCAAAACCCTCATAAAGTCACAGTTTTACCCTATTGAGTATGTAGAGGACCAGTGGATCCGGTGGCACTACTTCAGGCAAAATCCGAGGCAAAGCGCGCAAGAGTTTACCACAGTGTTCAGAAAGATGGCCATAATGCTGGGTATCTCGCCAAAGAATTCAGATGTACTCCTCAAGTATTTGGGGGGTTTACATCGCCATCTACAGGAGAAAGTGATGGTATTCAAGCCCAAATCAGTGGATGAGGCTTGTGTACAAGCACAATAAATGGAGAACATAGGCCTGAAGAAAGCACAATCAAGTGGATCGCAGCAAGAGCAACAAGAAGCTTGTAAGGAGGGGAAGAAGTGTTGATTTTGGGTAGCATCAGATGTGCTCTAGCTATGAAATTTGTGGAGGGGCTAGAACACATGAGATCTCCAAGACTCATGAATCGTTTGGTGGAATTCCACTCGGATTGTGTTTTATTAAAATAATTAATATTTTTAATGGGGTTCCTAAGTCCAAACTTAGGAAAATAAAAATATTAATGGGTATTAATGGAAATATGGGTGAGGATCTTCTAAGTGATAAAGATCAAGTCTAATTTAATCTTAGTTGTTGATTAGGGAGTTAATCTCAGCCGTTGATTCATCAACGGGAAAAGTATAAGAGGAGGCTTGAGGGTCAGTTGGAGATACACCAAATTGATCAATCAGTTCAATTTTTCTGGGGTATGGTTTGTTGAGAAAATCGAACCCGTGATTTGAGTTGCAGTGAGAGGGGCAGAAGCCGAGATTTGGATTGGCAAGGAATTTCCGAGCCAAAGAGTACGTAGTAGAGAGGCAGCGCAGAGGCCTATGTAGCCCAGGAGGGGCTCATGCAGGCCAGGAGGGTCTCTTGCAGTAGCAGTGTAGAGTATTTGTTAGTGGTCTGAGATTTCGCTGAGGAAGCAAGGTTCTGAGCCGGGAGGGTTGAACAACAGACTTCACTCAGCAAATCAATCCAGCAGAAAGGGTGACACAGTCTTCTAGAGGCGAGACGCTGGCCCACACAGTGATTGCGCAGAGACTTCACAGTGTTTGTTGGAAGGGTCAAATCACTCATTGGATTAGCTGTGACTTGGGGAACAAGGTAAAACCCTCGAATGTATTTCTTGTTATCGTGATTTCTCTGTAAGGTTAGCTGGTGTGAGAGGCAACTTCTTGTACTCAGATTCTGCTTGCTTAATAATACAAACCCTCTATCTGGTGCATCGGTTTTCCCACATTGGGTTTTTTTGGGGATGTGTTGTCCAAAAATAATGGTGTCCCTTTTGTGATTGTCTCATCTATTGTTTCAGTTTATGATCTATATGTCAGTGTAGTCTACAGTAGTGTCTACATCAATGTTTATCTAATTAAATAACTTGTTGAATGAAATAACAAGTAGAAGATGTTAAACCAGTAACTGTAGTAGGATTTCTGTTTGTAAAGATTCAAAAATTTTCACATGGTATCAGAGCATTACAGATACTGAAGCCATTAGCCGGGAGATCCAGCAATTTACTGTAGAGAGGTAGTTGTCTCGAGTGACAACGTTGTTCCAGAGCCAGAGACACAGAGGTAGAGTGACGTAGTGGAGAAGAGGTGACGTAGAGGTTCACGTAGTGCCTACGTCAGCATTCTGAGCCAGGTGAGGATGACACAGTTGCTGGGAGGAGCCCACGCAGTAACTGCGTCAACAATCTAGGCCAACGCAGAAGCAGAGAGGAGTAGATCAGGTTCACGCAGAGCCACGTCATCTTTCTGGACCAGGAAGGAGTGACGCAATGGCTAGGAGGAGCTGATCTATCTCACGCAATGATTGCGCAGAGCTTGAGGAGCTCAAATTCTTCAGTTGCTAGGGCAGAGGGAGCAGTGTAGATCATATCTAAGGTGCTGGTGGGACGTTGTTGCTGTTGGTGAAGAACAATATCTGAGGAGACTGAACCAAGGTAGAGGGAGTCACTGCCTTAACAGATTTCTTGCCAAAGAAATCTAGGTCTGGGTTGCAGAGCAACAGCAAAGGAGGATTGGAGAGGAGTGATTCGACATTGTTTGGTGAAAGGATTTCCGTGAAGGAAATCAAGACTCAGAGGGAGTCTAGAGGGAACTTGTTCCTTGAAGGATTTCTAGTGCCAAAGAAATCTAGATCCGAGTTTTGCTGGGCAGCAACGAAAGAGGGAGAAGAGAACCTGTTTGACACTCATTTGAGCAGAGATGGCAATTAATGGAGTGACGGATCAAGACAGAGTAGATGGAGCATCCAACTTTGTCATCTGGAAGGCCAGGATCCTGGCAGTCTTGGACAAGAATCACATCAAGGATTATGCCTTGAAGGTGGTTGCTATTCTGGTCGATCCTGATCCTCTCAAGAAATATGAGGCTCAAGCAAAGGCGAAGTGCATGATCTTGGACAGAGTCAAGGATCATGTGATCCCACATATTGTTGAAAAGGACATAGCAAGGGAAATGTGGGAGGCCTTGACTATCTTGTACAATGGAACTTCCATTCAACGTAAGATGTTGCTTGAGAATCAGCTAAGACAATGCCAGATGTAGAAGGGAGAAGAAATTGATCCCTTTCTTCTCAGACTACAAGGGATTCGAGACTAGCTGACTTCCGTGGGGTCTACACCAGATCTTGAGTTCATGGTCAGGACTGCCCTAAATGCAGTCACTGAAGACTAGGAGCTTTGTCCAGAGCATCTTGGGCAGGGCTTCTCTCCCCAGTTGGGAAGAGATGTGGGCAACTCTTCGACAGGAAGAGATCAGACGGTTAACCAAGGCGGGAAGTAGTGGCAAAGGAATCACAGTTAAGAAGGAGGAAGAGGATGCAACTCTCGCATCAGCGGGACAACAAGGGCAGCAGAAGAGGAAAAAGAAAGACATATCCAAGGTCAGATGCTTCAGATGTGGAGAACTGGGTCATTTCACCATTCAGTGCCCTCAGAAGAAGGGCAAGGAAGAGAAGTTTGACTCAAAGGTTGCTCTAGCAAAAGCTGACAAGGAAGACGATCATGAGGATTGCGCCATGAGTGCTGATGCATCTCTAGAGAAGAGGTGGGGCGATATTGAGCTGTAGTCGGGAGGACTACACAAGAGGGCAGGATCCTTGAGATGCCCAAACTCTTGGATCACATACGGCTATGGGAGCCCTTAATAACAGTAGCAAAATGATGGGAGTCAGTGGGTGCGAGGGATGATGTAGCGACAGTGGCAGAGCTAGAGTGCCAAAGTCTGAAGCAGCATAATAGAGTGTTGAGCCGTGCGAGATGCACAGAGCAGATACAACAACAGCACAGTAGCATCAAAGGGTCAACACAGATTAGCAGCAGAGGTGGCTTCAGCATCCAAGGAAATCCCAACTGACCAACATGTCAGCTTTTGGGTGACTTTTTTCAGTTGCTTACTTCTCAGCAACTGAGTTGCAGTGTTGCAGTTAGTAGTGGCAATGCTATGGGCAACATGATACAACATATTGAGAGGGAGCTACAATACAGATGTAGCAATGACAGTGGTAGTGTCATGGATAGCAATACAGGGTGCAGCAGTGCAGTGGATGAAGGGCAACATGCCAAGCATCAACAGCACAGAGGACTGATGCCGTGGATCAGTGTGATACTTCTGTTGGGAAGTATGGCAAGAGCACATTCCTCGCTAAGAGGGAGTGTTGATTTTGGGTAGCATCAGATGTGATCTAGCTCCAAAATTTTGTGGAGGGGCTAGAACACATGAGATCTCCAAGACCCATAAATCATTTGGTGAAATTCCACTAGGATTGTGTTTTATTAGAATAAATAATATTTTTAATGGGGTTCCTGAGTGACCCGGTTAATTCTCAGACTGACACGTGGGGGATCACTAAGGTCTTCATCATATGGCGAGGCAGGTTGCTACTCAGGATTGGGGTGAACAATGGAGTGGTAGGCTCTGACTTTGCAAAGTCGGCTTGGCAGATTGGGCATAACCTCGATCATCACATATATGATGGCCAAGAGTTACAGGAGAGGCTCTGGTATGAGCATGTTAGTCAGTCAACCATGACTAGGGTGTCGCAGGGTCAGCAAGACAATTTCTTTCCGTAGTGGGCATGGGACCCTGCCATCATAGTGTTTGACAATTCAACTACTCTTAAGGATGAGTTGGTTAGTATAGGGGGAGATCATCCGAGTCTTCCATTAGGTTCTAGTGATTCACTGTTGGCATGGGGGACTTCACCAGCATGGAGGGATGAGCAGCAGGAGGAGATTAAAGGAAGCTCATGCAAGTGATGTTTCATCTCCATAGGGATTGGATTGTATCTTCAGGAGTCTACTCTTGGAGTGCATGAGATAGATTACTTAGTAGAGTAGATTCACGAGGGGTTGGCCAGGACTTTATATTACTGTGATGCTCCACTTGTTGATAGGATGCAGAGGGCTTCTAGGGCCTGTACCTGGCTGGACAATGAGTGGATAGTTCAGGAACTTGGTATCGAGGGATTCCTTTATGACTGACTAGTACATGAGACAGGGATGGCTCAGTGACACATTTGGGATCCTGGATGTAGGTTTTAACCCTATACAGAATTTACCTGCATACGAATTCTTAAACAAAGAAAATAAACAATGCGAGAGCATAACCCATAAAACACATATGCACAGATATTTTTTCCCTGGATCCCAAAACCGGGACTACCAGCTTGATTTTTCATTATTTTCCTTTCAATGTTATAATACATATTTATACATGTCGAAGCATCCAATACCATGGACCGAAAACCATCGCGTCCAATACCATGGACCGAAAACCATCGCGTCCAAAAAACATGTGCAAAAATCATGCACAAAACCATAGGTGGGTCCGCCCAACCTAACATATGGTCCAAAACCCCCTTCAAACCCCTTATTAACTACGTGGAAAGAATATAACACAACCCAACAATCTCCCACTTGTTGTTTTCTTTCCACAGGGGGCCACAGGAGAGCTTAGTCATTTTTTCAGCCCTGAGATTCCCATTGCTTCTCTACACCAAGAGAACTTCTCAGAGCTCACAGATTTTGTCAATGCATCTGCAGTATTCTTCAAAGTGTCCACCTTTACCAACAACACCTTTCTGTCTTCTATCATATCCCTCACAAAGTGATACTGAACATCAATGTGCTTTGTCTTTGAATGATAAGCAGGGTTCTTTGCCAAGAAAATTGCACTTTGGCTGTCACAGTCTATTCTTATAGCTCCCTGTACTAACCCCATACTTGAACACAATCTCTGCAACCAAACTGCTTCCTTGCTTGCATGAGTGGCTGCCATGTATTCTGCCTCTGTAGTTGATAGTGCCACTACAGATTGTTTCTTACTCATCCAACTGACTGCACCTCCAAATAGGTTAAACACATACCCACTTGTAGATCTTCTCTGATCCAGATCTCCAACCCAGTCTGCATCAACAAAGCCATGAATATCCAACACTCTGTCCAATCCTGGTCTTCCTTGGTAGCACAAACCATAATCACTAGTGCCACGCAAATACCTGAAAACCCGCTTCACTGCTGTCCAGTGCTCCTTCCCAGGTTTTGACATAAACCTGCTCAATACTCCCACTGTATGTGCAATGTCTGGTCTACTACAGACCATTGCATACATCAGGCTACCCACTGCACTTGCATATGGAACACGGGACATGTCCTCTTCCTCTTCTTGTGTCTTGGGACACTGTTCAGCAGATAACCTCACACCTACAGGAATAGGAACCTTCACCGGTTTACTATCCTGCATATTAAACCTCTGGAGTATTGTCTCGACATACTTCCTTTGGTTTAACCAGAGCTTCCTCTTTGACCGATCTCTTTTAATTTCCATGCCCAAAATATAGTTTGCAACACCAAGATATTTCATGTCGAATTTGGAGGACAATTGGGTCTTCAAATCCTGGATAATTTCTTTGTCATTTCCAACCAGCAACATATCATCCACATACAAGACCAGATAAATAATATGGTCACCAATTAATTTAAAATACACACAATGATTTGCTTTGCTTCTGGTGAAGCCAAGTCCCCGTATAAATGTATCAAATTTCTGATACCACATCCTTAGTGACTGTTTTAACCCATACAGAGACTTCTTTAACTTGCATAACAGTTCTTTCTTACCCTTCACCGCAAAGCCTTCAGGTTGCTTCATGTAGATTTCCTCTTCCAAATCCCCGTGAAGAAATGCTGCCTTCACATCCATCTGTTCTACCTCAAAATCAAAAGCAGCAGCAACAGATAAAAGTAATCTAATAGAAGTTACCTTGGCAACAGGAGAAAAAATATCACCAAAATCAATTCCCGGCACCTGGGAATAACCTTTTGCTACCAACCGAGCTTTGTATTTCTCCACCTTTCCTTCTGCATTTGTCTTCTTCTTGAACACCCATTTGCTTCCAATGGGTTTCCTTCCAGCCGGCAACTCCACCAGATCCCAAGCCTCATTTTTGTGCAAAGATGCCATTTCATCGACCATGGCCTCTTTCCAGAGTTTTCCATCCTCTGAATCCACTGCTTCCTTCACAGTTCTGGGATCATTATCAGTAACAGACAAAGCAAAATTTGAACTGAAAGCAGATGGACTATACCTTTCTGGCTGCCTTCTTTCTCGAACTGATCTTCTCACAGCCGGAGTTTGTGGCTCTTCATCTTCTGATTCCTCCTCTGCTGCAGAGTCTGATTCTTCCTCCTTTGGCTCAAACTCTATCTTCTCAGGTTCCTTTGGTTGGACTTCATGTTGAATAACATCTTTTACCTCTCTAAACAACACATCTCGGCTGTACACAACCTTCTGTGTGACTGGGTTCCAAAGCTTATAACCCTTTAAACCATCCTTATACCCAATAAAGATGCACTTTTCAGATTTACTATCCAACTTGGTTCGTTTCTCCTTTGGAACATGTACATATGCATCACATCCAAATACCCTTAGATGTGAAAGAGAGAGTTTCTTACCAGTCCATACTTCTTGTGGAGTCTTATCCTCCAACGCTGATGAAGGTGATCTGTTGATCAGGTAACATGCAGTATCCACCGCCTCTGCCCAAAATTCCTGTCCTAACCCGGCACCACTGAGCATGCTTCTTGCCCTTTCCATCAATGTCTTGTTCATTCTTTCTGCGACTCCATTTTGCTGAAGTGTATATGGAGTAGTCTTCTGCCGTGCTATACCACACTTCTTACAAAATTCTTCAAATTCCTTGCTGCAAAATTCTCCACCATTATCTGTCCTCAGCACCTTTATCTTCTTCTCTGTCTGATTTTCCACCAGAGCCTTAAATTCTTTAAACCTATCAAAGACTTCAGATTTCTTCTTAAGAAAATATATCCATGTATTCGTTGAGAAGTCATCTATGAATGATACATAGTACATAGAATTACCCAGTGATGGAACCTTCACAGGTCCAAACACATCACTGGGCACAAGCTCTAATATCTGTTTCGTCCTCTTACCACCAGAGGGGAAACTCACCCGATTCTGCTTCCTATATACACAATTTTCACAAAAATCAAAATCCAGAGAGCTATTATTCATACCTTCTACCATACCTTTACCATGAAGTATTCGAAGGCCCTTCTCTCCAATATGTCCAAGCCTTTGATGCCACAACATGGTCTTCTCTCCAGAGACCACTAGATTCTCTACTCCATTTTCAGGAACCATAGAACTATTGCACCCATCAACAACAGTGCTACCTTGCAGCTTGTACAGAGTTCCAATCCAAACTCCCCGCATTAATATCAGTGCTCCTCGAACCATCTTGCAGGTATCTTTCTCGAACACCGTCTTTACACCTGCATCATCCAACTTGCTTACAAAAATCAGATTTCTGGCCAATGCAGGAATATGTAGAACACCCGGAAGTGTTCTAACCCTTCCACCTTGCAACTTCAACTTTACTTTTCCCCGACCAATGATTCTAGCCTTCCTATCATCTCCTAAGAAGACATCACCACCATCGTATTTCTCATACTCGCAGAACCACTCTCTATGGGGAGTGAAGTGAAAGGATGCACCTGAGTCAATCAACCATGCCTCATGATCTACATGTGTACTTGAAGAAGCCAAGTACACATCCCCACCTTCATCTGAGGTGGTTTTCGCCTTTGCAGAAGGAGCATCATCAGATCCCTTTCCTTTATCAGGAGCTTTAGATTTACAATCCCTTCTGAAGTGCCATTCCTTTCCGCATTTCCAGCACACCAACTTTGTAGGTTTTCTTGGAGATTTAGATCTCCCTCTAGATTTAGATCTCCCACTCGATGACTTATTTTTGTTTCTGTTCTGGGACCGTCCTCGTACAGACAAGGCATCACCATTCTGGTTGTCCATATTTTTCCGTCTCATCTCCTCCGTCAGCAAGGCTGAGACTATTTCATCAAACTGCAAAGCAGTTGCATTGCTACCTATTGCAATAACCAGACTATCCCACGAATCTGGTAGAGAACACAACAGTTGATGCACTTATCTTCATCTGAAATTTTAATATCAATAGATAATAACTGACTTACCACAGTATTGAACGCATTCAGATGCTCTGTCATCGAGTCTCCATCTTTCATCCTCAGGTTATACAGCTTTTTTCGCAGGAACAGTTTATTCACCAGAGACTTAGATTGGTACAAAGTCCCTAACTTGACCCACAAAGCCTTTGCCGTAGCTTCCCCTGATACATTCAGCAATACTGAATCCGAGACACACAATCGTATTGTGCTCTTTGCCTTCCGATCCAACTTCTCCCATTCTTCATCGGTCACTCCCGATGGTTTAGTACCCGGATCTACCGCGATCCACTGATCTTTATCCACCAACAGATCCTCCATCTTGAGTTTCCACAACTCAAAATTCTGACCATTGAACTTCTCAATCTCTATCTTTCCATTGCTTGCCATCTTCTTTCACCACCAGAATCGATCTCGTAGATCTCCCACTGAATAGGGTTTACCACAGGCCCGAGCGAAACCCTTCAGCAACAAAGGCGTCCCCTTGAAGCCAAAACAACTTTGATACCAAATGTAGGTTTTAACCCTGTACAGAAATTACCTGCATACGAATTCTTAAACAAAGAAAATAAACAATGCGAGAGCATAACCCATAAAACACATATGCACAGAGATTTTTTCCCTGGATCCCAAAACCGGGACTACCAGCTTGATTTTTCATTATTTTCCTTTCAATGTTACAATACATATTTATACATGCCAAAGCATCCAATACCATGGACCGAAAACCATCGCGTCCAATACCATGGACCGAAAACCATCGCGTCCAAAAAACATATGCGAAAATCATGCACAAAACCATAGGTGGGTTCGCCCAACCTAACATATGGTCCAAAACCAAAATTTTCTGGGGCGCTGCCCCGGACCCCATAAAGTGGAGTTACAGGTGCCCTTCAAACCCCCTATTAACTATGTGGAAAGAATATAACACAACCCAACACTGGGATTATTCGCAGCGACCGTTTGGGTCAACAGATAGAGAGGGCGCTTGTCAAGCATTGCTTGAGGACAAGAATTTTTTGGTGGGGAGTACTGTCATGTCCCCAATAAATAATTTTTCTAAGTAGACCATGTGAAAATTCGGAAACCCGAATCCTATTGCAGCAACAAGGAATTATTCACCTAATTGTTTTTTTTAATTAAAAAATTGATTTACTGTTTCCTACATCAAATACTGAATAACTCACACCGCAACCTACACAAATAAAACTGTGGAAGAATAAACGCTGGAAGAAATGCTAGCACACACACATAAATTTACACAGTTATTTTTGGACCAATGTCCCCGAAAAAATCCAACTTTGGAAAGCCAGTGCAGCGGTGAGGTTTTTATTTATTATGTAGTAGTGAAATCTAAATACATCTATGGATGCCCAACTGGTTATCCAAACAACAAGAAAATTTGAGTAAAACACTAAAGGGAATTACCCTTCTCCCACAAGCAATCTCTAGCTAGACTTTCCCTATCAAAAACTCAGCCTCCTGGAGCTCTGCGTCAGGCTCTGCAGTGCTCTACGTAGTTGGTTGGACGACTTGCTTCAGAGTGGGCTCTGATGAAGTCATTTTGTCTCTAGATGCTGAGAAATCGTCTCTTCAGCTCTCTAGGACTCCTTCCCGGCCTCTGGAAATGAGAACGGATTTTATTCTCTCCAAATCGAATTGCCTGACTGAAGCTACCACGCTCCCCCTCAACGCTGCCTCTCTGGGATAATTCGGCTCACTTGCTGCTGCCTCCCCAGATCTGGAAAATCTTTCCTTGGGATCACTGTCTTTGCCCCTCATTCACTGCTTCGATCTCACGGGCCCTCTCTCCGGCAACTAACTTTTGCTACTCTGGAAATCGATCTGCTCATGAAATCGAACCTCTCAAGTGTCTTCTCCAAGTGCCCATCGACTTCTTCTTATAATCCTTTGTTGGAGCACCAATGGCTAATATTAAAACATAATCGATGGCTAGGATCATTTTGAAGTCGATCCGTGTGAGTTTCTAGATGATTCATGCCTTGGCTTAATTAATACTGATTACTTAACTATATTCCCTAAGTTTAGATGGGAAATATTTAAAAACTAGTTAATAATATAATTAAGTCATTTTTAGGCGGAATTTCCATAAATGATTTCTGGGTTTTGGAGATCTCATGTATTCTAGCCTCTCCACAAAATTTCAAGGCTAGAACACATCCGATGCTACAAAAAATAACACTCCCTCTTAGTGAGGAATGTGTTCTAGTGCTACTGCACACCCTGTCTTTGCATCATCTCCTGTCATGCTGCTGATGTCTGGATATATTGCCCACCAACCACTGCGCAACTCTGATATACGTTGCATCTGTGTTGCTATTGACCCTGCTGAATTGTTGCCAACACTACGTCTGCACTGCAACTCCCTCTCATTTGTTGATGCTGCCACTGCAACATCAACATTTGCAACTTAAAAGCATCCAAAATAATAAATCATTTGTGATCAGTATGATGCATCTGCCTCCCGAGTCCTGACTGCTACTAGCTATTGCTCTGTCTACTGAAGACTCTGCGCTGCTGCTGACTCTGCACTATTGCGAACTCTGCACTGCGTTCCCCAGCATCTGACTGCTACTAGTTTGCAAATGTCACTCGGCCTTTGACTGCATCTCTTGCCAGTGATCCATCCTGCGATTGAATATTGTGGGCTCCCGTAGCAAGGTATTGATCCAAGAGGTGGACTCCTCAAGGATCCTGCCCATCTGTAGCGCTCTGAGGCTACAAAACCAAATCTCCCTACCTCACTCCTAGAGGTATGTCAACAAACATGGCAAAGTCTTCCTCCAGACTAGAGGACAACCTATCGATCTTTGTTGATGCTGCCTGCTGGTCCTGCTTCTCCTCCTTGTCCTTCTTCCTAAGAGGACACTAGGTGTTGTAGTGACCAAGCTTACCACATTTGAAGCACTTGATCTTCGACAGGTCCTTCTTCTTCTTTCTCTGCTCCTCCTCTCCCTGATTGGGACCCTTAGATGTGAGGGCCACATTCTCCTCCTCCACCTACTTCGATCAACTGCTGTCATTGATGGAGCTCTTCAATAGAGCTCGTCTCAACTCTTCTTGCTGCAAGTTAGCCCACATCCTGTCCCACTTTGGTAACCTATCTCTGCCCAATATGCTTTGGACAAAGACCTATCAGTCCTCGGAGACACTATTGAGTGCCAATCTGACAAGCTCTGTAGGTTGAGGCGTTGCCCCAAAAGCTGACAACTGGTCTTGGACCTCCTGAATCCTAGTGAGGAAGGGGTCTATGCCTTCCCTCTTTTGCATCCGAATGAGCCTCAATTTCTCCTCTAAGTACATCTTTCGCTGCTCGAAAGTGCCCTGGTATAGCGTGGAGAGAGTCTCCCACATCTCTCTGGAAGTCCCTTTGCCAACTATGTGTGAAACAATGTGATCTTGGACTTTGTCTAAGATCAACCTCTTTGCCTGTGCCATCTGCTTTCTATACTCCTTCAGTTGATCTGCATCCTGGGGCACTGCTACCAATGCATCAATATATGTCTTCAGGGAATATTCATCCAAAATGAAGGACATCCTTGCCTTCCAGATGACATAGTTGGAAGCTCCATCCAACTTGTCCTGATCACAAAGTCCAGTAGTGGCCATCTCAACCAATGTCGAAAATTTCCTCTTCCATTTTGCACAGTTGTTTCTAGGCTATTCGCACTCCCTTCTGGAGTGAGAAACTATGCTCACAACAACTACTGATCTGCAAGGGAAATCGAACTTCTTGAGACTAGAAGTTCCCTGAGGAAAATTTTCACTCAGTGTGTGCTCTTCTACAACCTGACACTAGCACTGCTCAAGCAAACTGCTGCAAAACTACTATGTCTAGCTAGAGATTTGCTCTTCGAGAATTTTGGGTTGCTCCCTTTGCCTCTGGAATCCCTGTTCTGGAGAGATCAAATTTTTCTGTCGCTCTCAGAAAAATCGAATTTCCTCAAGAAATTCGGTCACTTAGCAAAATGACTGCACTACCCTATGGGGTTTCGATCTGCTTACCACAATGAACAATGAAACTCCTTTCTTCGCTATTGAGTTCTTCGGCTAATCATATGTGCTCTGATACCATGTGAAAATTCGGAAACCCGAATCCTTTTGCAACAACTGGAAATTATTCACCTAATTTTTATTTTTAATTAAACAATTTATTTATTGTTTCCTACAACAAATATTGAATGAATCACACTGCAACCTACACAAATAAAACTGAAGAAGAATAAATGCTGGAAGAAATGTTATTACACACACATAAAGTTTCAAAGTTATTTTTGGACTAATGTTCCCGAAAAACCCAACTTGGAAAAACCGGTGTAATAGTGAGAGTTTTATTTATTATGCAGCAGTGAAATCTGAGTACATCCATGGATGCCCTCCTGGCTATCCAAACAACAAGAAAATCTGAGTAAAATACTGAATAGAATTACCCTTCTCCCACAAGCAATCTCTGGCTAGACTTTCCTTATAAAAAACTCGGCCTCCTGAAGCTTTGCGTCAGCCTCTACACTGCTCTGCGTAGCTCGCTGGACGACTTGCTTCAAACTGGGCTTTGATGAAGTCGTTCTACCTCTAGATGCTGAGAAAATCGTCTCTCCGGCTCTCTAGGACTCCTTCCCGGCCTCTGGAACTGAGAACAAATTTTCTTCTCTCCAAATGAAACTGCCTGATTGAAGCTACTGCACTGCTCCTTAGCGCTGACTCTCTGGGATTATTCGGCTCACTTGTTGCTACCTCCACGGATCTGGAAAATATTTCCTCCGGATCATTGTCTCTGCCCCTCACTCACTACGTCAATATCACTGGCTCTCTCTCGGGCAATTGACTGCTGCTACTCTGGAAATCGATTTGGTCATGAAATTGAACCTCTCAAGTGTCTTCTCCAAGTGCCCATCAACTTCTTATAATCCTCTGTTCGAGCACCAACGACCAAGATTAAAACATAATCGATGGCTAGGATCATTTTGAAGTCGATCCATGTGAGTTTCTAGATGATTCACGCATTGACTTAATTAATACTGATTACTTAACTATATTCCCCAAGTTTAGATGGGAAATATTTAAAAACTGGTTAATAATTTAATTAAGTAATTTCTAGGGGGGAATTTCCTGAAACGATTTCTAGGTTTTGGAGATCTCATGTATTCTAGCCTCTCCACAAAATTTCAAGGCTAGAACACATCCGATGCTACAAAACTAACAGACCTCCATTTTTGCAATTTTGGCTTTGAGAAAATACTTTGGCAATTAAACTAAGGAAAAGTGGGTCAAGGGAGTCCCCACTTAATTTTTCGAGAAAAGGATGCAACAAACATTAGAGAAAAGGAAAATTTATTTTGGTAGTGGGATGTGGGGTCACCTAAGAGGTGAATTCGAACCCCTTAGGAAAATTGAGCTAGGGAGGAGGGAGAGAAAGGAGGTCAAAATGGTGGAGCCCACAAGGAGAGAAAAGAGCAACAACTATAAAAGGAGGGGGACCTCATTTTGGTATCTTTTGATAATTGACATTTGAACTGGAGTTCTCTTTAGTTGTTCAACCAAGACAACAAGTGCTGCTTAGCACAAGAGATTTCTGTTGGAATTTCTAAGTCTAACCCGTTAGAAACCCTTCATGTATTTTCTGATTTATTTTTGCCTACTTGTTCTGATTAATTAACAAGTTATTTACCATGTAAACACTGAAAATAAATACAAGTACATGCTCAACACATTACAGATCATCAACTGAAGGAAACAAAACAAGCACACAAGTGACACTGTTGTTCTTGGACCAATGTCCCTAGAAAAACCCAATGCGGAAAAACCGGTGCAACTATTTGAGGGTTTGTATTATTAAGCAGTTTTAGAATACAATCTAGGTGCCAAAACCGGCTCACCCAACAGAGAATGTGTTGTTAAAATCGCGATGATATCGTGATATTATCGCTTTATCGCGATTTTTCCCCGAAGCCGATATTATCGCAAGTAATACTCGCGGTTTTTTTTAATACGCGATTTTTTCCCAATTTATCATCGAGGGTCAGGGTAGCGCGGTTTTATAAGGGATGCTAAATGTTCGAAATGCAATTTTTTTTGAAAGAAACAAATAATTTTTGAGTGGGGCAGCTTAATGATAAAGTCTAGGCCCTAGTATTGATATGCTATTCATGGTAATGTTAAATTGTTAAAGTAAAAGTGACATTCTCCTTAATCTTCATTTTCATCCTTTTACTTAAATTTTTACCATTACCATGAAATGACTCAGGATGTTTGAGAGTGGTTCCGGCCTCATTGGATTTCATATGGAGAAAGTAGAATTTTAGATTTCATTCAAAATCCAGCAGACTTATCAGTTTTTCAGGATTTCAGGATTGGGAGATTGTAATGTTTCCAGGTGACACCACCTGTCGGGGCTACCCCTGCCACCAGTAGAGGACGTGGTCTACCTCCTATAGCTCCTACTTCTAGTTCTTCAGCTTCTATAGCACAGCAGACTCCGCTGCCAACTCCACCAGCACCAACATCTACATCTAGAGGGAAAGGGAAAGCTGTGGCATTTTCTCGCAAGAGGGGCAGAGGAAATCAATAGGATTAGACTTTAGTTATTTTCTTCATTTTATTGTATATGACATTATGACATGATGAGATACATTATTATAATTTTTATTGATATTTTGAGGCTGAGTTGGGACTCAGGAGTCGGGAGTTACTATTCAGGACATGATTCAATGTTATGTGTGATTTTAGCACTAGAAATGATATTAAACATCTTATATATTAGTTCTTTTATCATATTTATGTGTCAATGTATTTATTTTATGTTGTAGAAGGTTTAGATATTAAAAAAATTGAAAAAAACGAATATTATTGTACCAAACGATTTTTTCCCGATTATTTCCGATTATTTCCCGATAATTACGATTTTGTCTGATTTTTTCCTCGCGTCGATATTATCCCGATAACGATTAATGCAACATTGCTCGGCAGTACTACCTCTCAGTCGGAGACAAATGTTCTAGCTGAAACCCTGGATAAACACTCCGACAGCTCCCAGCTCCAATCTGGCCCACGAAAAACCCCAACGTCAGCCTCTAGGGACTGCGTCAGCCCTTTCTGGCCCAACGTCACCCTAACTCCCCCTGCGTCAGCCTCTAGAGGCACTGCGTCACCCACGTTGGCTCTCTAAGGCACTGCGTAGCTCCTAGCTGCTTCTGCGTGAGCCCTGGTTATCTCTGCGTGAACCTCTGGCTGGCTCTGCACCCCTCTCTCCTGGCTTCTGCGTTGATCCTCCTGGTACTATCTCTGCCTCTTTGCTTCTGTATTCACTACCCCTGAGCTGCAACACTGATCACTCTTTCAACTTCCTCAGTGAACCCTGCCCTAGAAAATCGAAATCTTGATCAACTCGGTGTGTTCTCCAAGTGATCCTCAAGCCTCTTCTTATACTTTTCTCGTTGACAATTCAATGGCCGAGATTAAGTCCTTAATCAATGGCTAAGATTAACTATGGTTTGATCCTTTACTTTTGGACCCTTCTAACACAGTTTTATATTAATTCACATTAATATTTTATTTTCCCTAAGTCTAACTCCATTAAAAATATTAATTATTTTAATATCTCCCAAACTGTTAAGAATCTGCCCAAACCATTTCTGGGTATTGGAGATCTCATGTGCTTTAGCCTCTCCAATTTTCGTGGCTAGAGCACATCCGATGCTACCCCAAATCAACAATTTCCAAGTGGAAATTCCACCTCTACATTTGATGAACTTCGAGTGTCACCCTAGGAAATAATTTGGGAGTTAGTTCCGAGCATTTCAGGAGCCATTTCATAGGATTTCCTTTAGTTGGTGCATTTTTCTCCAAGGGCGTAGAAGGAAACTCGTGGGAGTGAGAAAGATCAGCAAACAATAGAATTTGGGCCAGAGAATTTGCAGACATTTATCCATAGGGAGGACGAGCTTCTCCTTGGTGATTTGTAGGGATGAATTCGAGGGAATTTGAGGGGCCGAATTTACATATTTCCAGCGGTGCACAGGAACTCCCAATTAGAGATTTCGCAAGGTTTGGAGTAGAGTTGTGGAGAGATAAGGGTCAGAGTTAGGGAGTATTTCTCAGAGCAGATTCACAGGAGTTTGGGAGGTTTTCCAGGAGGACTTGGTTCACATTTATTAGTATATTTTCCAGCAATGTGTTTGGCTTGATATAGAGGGAAATTTGCATTTCTTGGTGTCACCGGGTGAAGTTGGAATCAACTCAAAAGATTTTTGGATTTTCGTGGGTTTATTGAGAATAGGCTCTAGCTAATTTTATAGAATTTACGAGGAAAATTTGAGACAATCATACATTTTTATAACAGGGTGTATTGTTGGTTAGCTGGAAAATTCACATCACATTGTGGGTTCAATTTTGGTTTGGAGTCGAGCCAAACCTTTTTTAAGTATTTCTGAGTTTTAGGAGAGGAGTCTGTGGCTGCAATTTCAGATCGATCCAGGCATTATTGAGGGAAGAACTTCAGTTTCCTGTTGAATTCTGGTAGCATTGAATGTGCTCTAAGTCTCAAATTTTGCAGGGAGGCTTGGGCACATGTATTCCAAAGAACTCAGAAAGCATTTTGGGAAATTCCACCCGAAGACAGTTTTATTAAAATAATTAATTATTTTTAATGGGTCCCGAAGTCTAAACTTAGGAAATTAAAATAATTAATGGATATTAATTCTAACTGTGGGTGTAACTTCCAGAAGAAGACAAGGATCAAGCAGAAATGATCTTAGCCATTGATTAGCTTCTAATCTGGGCCGTTCAATGTCAACGAGAATATTATTTAAGGAGGCTTGAGGGTCATTTGGAAGACACACACATAGAGTTGATTAGTTAGATCGAATTGCTGAAGCTAGACGCAGCGCAGTGATTTGTAGTGATCACGCAGAGAGGGGCGGAGGGAGTTTTGGTTGGAGGATCTTCTCCGGAGACAAGAATACTCAGTAGAGAAGTAGAGAGACACGAAGAAGAGGCAGCGCAAAGGCCAGAGAGGGTGACGCAGAGCCAGGAAGGGCTCACACAGACCCTAAGCATGCCCCATGCAGAGCAGCGCATAAGCCTTCACGCAGAAGTTTGAATTTGTTGAGGAGGCCGATTTTTCTACGCTGGGAGGGTTGGAATCAGTTCCAGAAGGCAAATCGATTCTCAGTAGAGGTGACGCAGTGCCTTAGAGGCTAACACAGGCCCACACAGGGGCAACACAAAAGTAGTCGGGGAACTCGTTGGTTCAACTGTCAGATCAGCCAGAACTTGCAGTGTAGAGTGAGGTAATCTCACTAATTTCTTTTGCCGAGTGATATTCTCTATACTGGATTGCCAGCAAGGCATCCAAAGATTGTATTCAGAAATAACTTCAGCTTAATAATAAAAACCCTTAGATCTGCTGCATCGGTTTTCCCGCATTGGGTTTTTTCGGGGACATTTGTCCAAAAACAACTGTGTCATTTGTGTTGTATCTTTCTCTATTGTTCAGTTTCTTGTTTCGGCATATTATTTTAAATGGTGTAGGCTGCAATGTATGTATTTCGATGTTTGCCATAGGAAACTGCAAATAACTTGTTCATGTAAATCTAACAAGTAGGAGAAATATCATCAATTGCTGCAGTAGGGATTCTGATTTTAGGAATTTTCACATGGTATTAGAGGAGTGTAGGTGAAGCAAGAAGAACAGTGTCAGAGAACCTAGTGCTGAGGAAAATAGGAGATTGAAATCGCTGCAGGAGGCAGCAGTTCAAATCCCTAGAGGGGTTTGCGCGACCCAAGCCAGCAGGGATGAATTTTCGAGGCAGTCTCTCTTTGAGTGAATCGACAGAGAGGAAGGGCTTCTAGATCGAAATTTTGCATGAGGAAGAGCTGGTGGGACACAGTTTTTCTACAGGTTATTTTGCTGGGCAGAAAAATGTCAGAAGAGAGAAGAGAAGCACAGTAAGGGAATTTTTCCTAAGTAGACTTCCCGGTAAGAAGTTCGTTTTCTTATTGGTTGAGCAGCAACAGTAAGAGCAGAGAGGAACAGTTCGACATTTTCATGGCAGAGATGGAAACCAATGGGCTGAGAGATCATGACAGGTTGGATGGAGCATCCAACTACGTCATTTGGAAGGCAAGAATGTCATTCCTTCTAGATGAGCATTCTCTCAACACCTATATCGACAACATGGTGGTTGTGCCTGCAAATGAAGATCCGCTAAAGAAGTACCGAGCAAAAATGGTGAAGGCCAAGAGGATGATCTTGGATGGAGTAAAGGATCGTGCAGTATGTCACATCGCTAGCAGAGGGATTGCTAAGGAAATGTGGGATGCCTTTGCAATGCTATATCAAGGATCTTCCAAGCAGCAGAAGATGTACTTGAACTGAGATCTGCACAAATGTAGAAGGGGGAGGGCATAAATCCGTTCCTCACGAAGCTTTCGGAGACTTGAGATGAGTTAGCAGCTGTGGGGTCTATATCTCAAGGGTCCGAATTGGTTAGACTGGCTGTCAATTCAGTGTCAGATGAGTGGCAAGTCTTTGTCCAGAGTATTCTGGACAGGGCGACTTTGCCAAATTGGGATGAGATGTGGGCAACTCTTAAGCATTGAGGAGCTGAGGAAAGATCCAGTCAAGAGTAAGCTTGACGGAAGAAACAATAGTGGGTTGAAGCCCAAAGAGGAGGAAGAAAATGCAACCCTTGCATCCAAGGGGCAACAAGAGCAGCAAAGGCGGAAGAAGGACATCTCAAAGATCAAATGTTTCAGGTGTGGTGAAATGAGTCACTATGCAACACAGTCTCCTCTCAAGAAGAAGGACAAAGATGAGAAGCACAATCCGAAGGCTGCACCCACGAAGATCGAGGAGGAGGAGTTTGCCATGACAACCGAGATACCTCCAAAAGGGAGAAAAGATTTTTGGATTTTCGTGGGTTTATTGAGAATAGGCTCTAGCTAATTTTATAGAATTTACGAGGAAAATTTGAGACAATCATACATTTTTATAACAGGGTGTATTGTTGGTTAGCTGGAAAATTCACATCACATTGTGGGTTCAATTTTGGTTTGGAGTCGAGCCAAACCTTTTTTAAGTATTTCTGAGTTTTAGGAGAGGAGTCTGTGGCTGCAATTTCAGATCGATCCAGGCATTATTGAGGGAAGAACTTCAGTTTCCTGTTGAATTCTGGTAGCATTGAATGTGCTCTAAGTCTCAAATTTTGCAGGGAGGCTTGGGCACATGTATTCCAAAGAACTCAGAAAGCATTTTGGGAAATTCCACCCGAAGACAGTTTTATTAAAATAATTAATTATTTTTAATGGGTCCCGAAGTCTAAACTTAGGAAATTAAAATAATTAATGGATATTAATTCTAACTGTGGGTGTAACTTCCAGAAGAAGACAAGGATCAAGCAGAAATGATCTTAGCCATTGATTAGCTTCTAATCTGGGCCGTTCAATGTCAACGAGAATATTATTTAAGGAGGCTTGAGGGTCATTTGGAAGACACACACATAGAGTTGATTAGTTAGATCGAATTGCTGAAGCTAGACGCAGCGCAGTGATTTGTAGTGATCACGCAGAGAGGGGCGGAGGGAGTTTTGGTTGGAGGATCTTCTCCGGAGACAAGAATACTCAGTAGAGAAGTAGAGAGACACGAAGAAGAGGCAGCGCAAAGGCCAGAGAGGGTGACGCAGAGCCAGGAAGGGCTCACACAGACCCTAAGCATGCCCCATGCAGAGCAGCGCATAAGCCTTCACGCAGAAGTTTGAATTTGTTGAGGAGGCCGATTTTTCTACGCTGGGAGGGTTGGAATCAGTTCCAGAAGGCAAATCGATTCTCAGTAGAGGTGACGCAGTGCCTTAGAGGCTAACACAGGCCCACACAGGGGCAACACAAAAGTAGTCGGGGAACTCGTTGGTTCAACTGTCAGATCAGCCAGAACTTGCAGTGTAGAGTGAGGTAATCTCACTAATTTCTTTTGCCGAGTGATATTTTCTATACTGGATTGCCAGCAAGGCATCCAAAGATTGTATTCAGAAATAACTTCAGCTTAATAATAAAAACCTTTAGATCTGCTGCATCGGTTTTCCCGCATTGGGTTTTTTCGGGGACATTTGTCCAAAAACAACTGTGTCATTTGTGTTGTATCTTTCTCTATTGTTCAGTTTCTTGTTTCGGCATATTATTTTAAATGGTGTAGGCTGCAACGTATGTATTTCGATGTTTGCCATAGGAAACTGCAAATAACTTGTTCATGTAAATCTAACAATTAGGAGAAATATCATCAATTGCTACAGTAGGGATTCTGATTTTAGGAATTTTCACATGGTATTAGAGGGGTGTAGGTGAAGCAAGAAGAACAGTGTCAGAGAACCTAGTGCTGAGGAAAATAGGAGATTGAAATCGCTGCAGGAGGCAGCAGTTCAAATCCCTAGAGGGGTTTGCGCGACCCAAGCCAGCAGGGATGAATTTTCGAGGCAGTCTCTCTTTGAGTGAATCGACAGAGAGGAAGGGCTTCTAGATCGAAATTTTGCATGAGGAAGAGCTGGTGGGACACAGTTTTTCTACAGGTTATTTTGCTGGGCAGAAAAATGTCAGAAGAGAGAAGAGAAGCACAGTAAGGGAATTTTTCCTAAGTAGACTTCCCGGTAAGAAGTTCGTTTTCTTATTGGTTGAGCAGCAACAGTAAGAGCAGAGAGGAACAGTTCGACATTTTCATGGCAGAGATGGAAACCAATGGGCTGAGAGATCATGACAGGTTGGATGGAGCATCCAACTACGTCATTTGGAAGGCAAGAATGTCATTCCTTCTAGATGAGCATTCTCTCAACACCTATATCGACAACATGGTGGTTGTGCCTGCAAATGAAGATCCGCTAAAGAAGTACCGAGCAAAAATGGTGAAGGCCAAGAGGATGATCTTGGATGGAGTAAAGGATCGTGCAGTATGTCACATCGCTAGCAGAGGGATTGCTAAGGAAATGTGGGATGCCTTTGCAATGCTATATCAAGGATCTTCCAAGCAGCAGAAGATGTACTTGAACTGAGATCTGCACAAATGTAGAAGGGGGAGGGCATAAATCCGTTCCTCACGAAGCTTTCGGAGACTTGAGATGAGTTAGCAGCTGTGGGGTCTATATCTCAAGGGTCCGAATTGGTTAGACTGGCTGTCAATTCAGTGTCAGATGAGTGGCAAGTCTTTGTCCAGAGTATTCTGGACAGGGCGACTTTGCCAAATTGGGATGAGATGTGGGCAACTCTTAAGCATTGAGGAGCTGAGGAAAGATCCAGTCAAGAGTAAGCTTGACGGAAGAAACAATAGTGGGTTGAAGCCCAAAGAGGAGGAAGAAAATGCAACCCTTGCATCCAAGGGGCAACAAGAGCAGCAAAGGCGGAAGAAGGACATCTCAAAGATCAAATGTTTCAGGTGTGGTGAAATGAGTCACTATGCAACACAGTCTCCTCTCAAGAAGAAGGACAAAGATGAGAAGCACAATCCGAAGGCTGCACCCACGAAGATCGAGGAGGAGGAGTTTGCCATGACAACCGAGATACCTCCAAAAGGGAGAAAAGATTTTTGGATTTTCGTGGGTTTATTGAGAATAGGCTCTAGCTAATTTTATAGAATTTACGAGGAAAATTTGAGACAATCATACATTTTTATAACAGGGTGTATTGTTGGTTAGCTGGAAAATTCACATCACATTGTGGGTTCAATTTTGGTTTGGAGTCGAGCCAAACCTTTTTTAAGTATTTCTGAGTTTTAGGAGAGGAGTCTGTGGCTGCAATTTCAGATCGATCCAGGCATTATTGAGGGAAGAACTTCAGTTTCCTGTTGAATTCTGGTAGCATTGAATGTGCTCTAAGTCTCAAATTTTGCAGGGAGGCTTGGGCACATGTATTCCAAAGAACTCAGAAAGCATTTTGGGAAATTCCACCCGAAGACAGTTTTATTAAAATAATTAATTATTTTTAATGGGTCCCGAAGTCTAAACTTAGGAAATTAAAATAATTAATGGATATTAATTCTAACTGTGGGTGTAACTTCCAGAAGAAGACAAGGATCAAGCAGAAATGATCTTAGCCATTGATTAGCTTCTAATCTGGGCCGTTCAATGTCAACGAGAATATTATTTAAGGAGGCTTGAGGGTCATTTGGAAGACACACACATAGAGTTGATTAGTTAGATCGAATTGCTGAAGCTAGACGCAGCGCAGTGATTTGTAGTGATCACGCAGAGAGGGGCGGAGGGAGTTTTGGTTGGAGGATCTTCTCCGGAGACAAGAATACTCAGTAGAGAAGTAGAGAGACACGAAGAAGAGGCAGCGCAAAGGCCAGAGAGGGTGACGCAGAGCCAGGAAGGGCTCACACAGACCCTAAGCATGCCCCATGCAGAGCAGCGCATAAGCCTTCACGCAGAAGTTTGAATTTGTTGAGGAGGCCGATTTTTCTACGCTGGGAGGGTTGGAATCAGTTCCAGAAGGCAAATCGATTCTCAGTAGAGGTGACGCAGTGCCTTAGAGGCTAACACAGGCCCACACAGGGGCAACACAAAAGTAGTCGGGGAACTCGTTGGTTCAACTGTCAGATCAGCCAGAACTTGCAGTGTAGAGTGAGGTAATCTCACTAATTTCTTTTGCCGAGTGATATTTTCTATACTGGATTGCCAGCAAGGCATCCAAAGATTGTATTCAGAAATAACTTCAGCTTAATAATAAAAACCTTTAGATCTGCTGCATCGGTTTTCCCGCATTGGGTTTTTTCGGGGACATTTGTCCAAAAACAACTGTGTCATTTGTGTTGTATCTTTCTCTATTGTTCAGTTTCTTGTTTCGGCATATTATTTTAAATGGTGTAGGCTGCAACGTATGTATTTCGATGTTTGCCATAGGAAACTGCAAATAACTTGTTCATGTAAATCTAACAATTAGGAGAAATATCATCAATTGCTACAGTAGGGATTCTGATTTTAGGAATTTTCACATGGTATTAGAGGGGTGTAGGTGAAGCAAGAAGAACAGTGTCAGAGAACCTAGTGCTGAGGAAAATAGGAGATTGAAATCGCTGCAGGAGGCAGCAGTTCAAATCCCTAGAGGGGTTTGCGCGACCCAAGCCAGCAGGGATGAATTTTCGAGGCAGTCTCTCTTTGAGTGAATCGACAGAGAGGAAGGGCTTCTAGATCGAAATTTTGCATGAGGAAGAGCTGGTGGGACACAGTTTTTCTACAGGTTATTTTGCTGGGCAGAAAAATGTCAGAAGAGAGAAGAGAAGCACAGTAAGGGAATTTTTCCTAAGTAGACTTCCCGGTAAGAAGTTCGTTTTCTTATTGGTTGAGCAGCAACAGTAAGAGCAGAGAGGAACAGTTCGACATTTTCATGGCAGAGATGGAAACCAATGGGCTGAGAGATCATGACAGGTTGGATGGAGCATCCAACTACGTCATTTGGAAGGCAAGAATGTCATTCCTTCTAGATGAGCATTCTCTCAACACCTATATCGACAACATGGTGGTTGTGCCTGCAAATGAAGATCCGCTAAAGAAGTACCGAGCAAAAATGGTGAAGGCCAAGAGGATGATCTTGGATGGAGTAAAGGATCGTGCAGTATGTCACATCGCTAGCAGAGGGATTGCTAAGGAAATGTGGGATGCCTTTGCAATGCTATATCAAGGATCTTCCAAGCAGCAGAAGATGTACTTGAACTGAGATCTGCACAAATGTAGAAGGGGGAGGGCATAAATCCGTTCCTCACGAAGCTTTCGGAGACTTGAGATGAGTTAGCAGCTGTGGGGTCTATATCTCAAGGGTCCGAATTGGTTAGACTGGCTGTCAATTCAGTGTCAGATGAGTGGCAAGTCTTTGTCCAGAGTATTCTGGACAGGGCGACTTTGCCAAATTGGGATGAGATGTGGGCAACTCTTAAGCATTGAGGAGCTGAGGAAAGATCCAGTCAAGAGTAAGCTTGACGGAAGAAACAATAGTGGGTTGAAGCCCAAAGAGGAGGAAGAAAATGCAACCCTTGCATCCAAGGGGCAACAAGAGCAGCAAAGGCGGAAGAAGGACATCTCAAAGATCAAATGTTTCAGGTGTGGTGAAATGAGTCACTATGCAACACAGTCTCCTCTCAAGAAGAAGGACAAAGATGAGAAGCACAATCCGAAGGCTGCACCCACGAAGATCGAGGAGGAGGAGTTTGCCATGACAACCGAGATACCTCCAAAAGGGAGGTAGGCTGATTTAGAGTTGTAGTAAGAAAGAGCTATAGATGGGTAGGATCGTTGAGGAGCCCACCTCTCGGATCAATTCCTTGCGACGAGAGCCCATATCAGAAGTAGCAGGATGGATCAGTGTCAGTTGGTGCAGAGGAGCATTGGAGCAACAGATGCAGTGGCTAGAATGCCAAGTCTGAGCAGTGTAGTGCAGAGTTGCAACAGTTCAGGGAGGCACAATGCAATAGCAGTAGCAGCACAATGGCTTTAGAGGGATAGCATGGGACTAGCAACAATCAAATCTTCAGCATCGAGATGCATCTATGCTAAACACTTGTTTAGTAATTTGGGATGTTTTTCCATTGTTGATGCAGTAGCAAAATCAGTTTACAGTGCAGTGGCAGTGGTAGTGCCAGCAGCAGCATGGACGCAGAAATTCAGAGGGGGCTGTAGTACAGATGTAGTGTTGACAGTGGCAGTGTCAGCAACAGTACAGTTGCAACAGCAACGCAGTTGTTGGTGGACAACATGTCAGACATCAGTAGCGCAGAGGACGATGTTATGTGGTCAGAGTGATGCTTCAGTGGGACACATTGCAAGAGCACATTCCTCGATAAGGAGTGTTGATTTCTGGTAGCATCGAATGTGCTCTAAGTCTCAAATTCTGCAGGGAGACTTGGGCACATGCATTCCAAAGAACCCAGAAAGCGTTTTGGGAAATTCCACCCGGAGACAGTTTTATTAAAATAATTAATTATTTTTAATGGGTCCCTAAGTCTAAACTTAGGAAATTAAAATAATTAATGGGTATTAATCTAACTGTGGGTGCAACTTCTAGAAGAAGATGAGAATCGAGCAGAAATGATCTTAGCGATTGATTAGCTTCTAATTTGGGCCGTTAAATGTCAACGAGAAGATTATTTAAGGAGGCTTGAGGGTCATTTGGAAGACACACACACAGAATTGATCATTTAGATCGAATCACTGAAGCTAGAGGCAACGCAATGATTTGTAGTGATCACGCAGAGAGGGGCAGAGGGAGTTTTGGCTGGAGCATCTTCTCCGGAGCCAAGAATACTCAGCAGAGAGGCAGAGAAACACAAAGAAGAGGCAACGCATAGGCCAGAGAGGGTGACGCAGAGCCAGGAAGGGCTCACGCAGGCCCCACACAGAGGAGCGCATAAGCCTTCACGTAGAAGTCCGAATTTATTGAGGAGGCTAATGTTTTTGAGCCGGGAGAGTTGGAATCAGCTCCAGAAGGAAAATCAATTTCTAGCAGAGGTGACACAGGCCCACGCAGGGGTAGCGCAGAAGTAGTCGGGGAACTCGTTGGTTCAACTGCCGGATCAGCCGGGACTTGCAGTGTAGAGTGAGGTAATTGTGAAAATTTCTGAATCTACACATCAGAAATCCTACTGCAATCACTGGTTTATCATCTCCTACTTTTTATTACATTCAACAAGTTAATTTATAAACAGTGATGAAAAACACTACTAAAGACTACTGACATATAGATCATAAACTGAAACAAATATGAGACAAACACACAAGGGACATCGTTATTTTTGGACAACACGTCCCCGGAAAAACCCAATGCGAGAAAACTGGTGTAGCAACTCTGAGGGTTTTCTATTACTAAACAGTAGTTTTGAATACAACTCTGGATGCCCTCTTGGCTATCTAGTTACACAGATAAAATACACTGGCAGAAACCTAAGTGATATTACCTCACTTCACCCAGAAAAATCCCTCTAATCTAGCAATTGGACTGACTATCCTCGGCTACAACTGCGTTGCCCCTTCGCAGTAGCTGCGTGGGCCTGCGTTGAGCACTCTGAGACTTTGCACTGCCTCCTGGAGCTTTGACGTCAGCCTTTGTTGATCCTGTTGCTCCCCGACTGAATTCGGACTTTTGTAGGAGGGAAACTCTTCCCCTGCACTGGCACTGCGTCAAGCAATGCGTGGGCCCTCTTGGCCCAACGTCAACCTTCCTTTTTCTGCGCTACCTCCTTTGGTGTATCTCTGCCTCTCTCTGTTGAGTATTCAGGGTCCCAGAGAAGATCCTCCAACCCCAACTATCCTTGCCCCTCTGCTGCAACTCAGATCACCTGTTCGACTTTCTCAACAAACCTCGCCCCAGAAAAATCGAACTGACTGATCAACTTGGTGTATCTCCAACTGACCCTCAAGCTTCCTCTTATACTTTTCCTGTTGATGACTGAACGACCGAGATTAAGTCCCTAAACAACGACTAAGATTAAAACAGACTTGATCCTCGTCTCTTAGAAGCTTCTCACCCATATTTTTATTAATACCCATTAATATTTTTATTTTCCTAAGTTTAGAATTAGGAACCCATTAAAATTATTAATTATTTTAATAACTCACAATCCGTGTGGAAATTCTCCAAACGATTTCTAGGTCTTGGAGATCTTATGTATTCCAGCCCCTCCACAAAATTTCGAAGCTAGAGCATATCTGATGCTACCCAAAATCAACACTCCCTCTTAGCGAGGAATGTGCTCTAGCAATACTTCTCAATAGAAGCATCACACTGATCCACGACATTGGTCCTCTGTGCTGCTGATGCTTGGCATGCTGCCCTTCATCCACTACACTGCCGCATCCTATACTGTTGCCCATGAAACTGCCACTGTCACTGCTACATCTGTACTACAACTCCCTCTCAATATGTTGCATCATGTTGCCCATAGCACTGCCACCGCTAACTGCTGCATTGCAACTCAGTGGCTGAGAAGTAAGCAACTGAAAAGCCACCCAAAAGGCTGACATGCTGGTCAATCTGGATGCCTCGTGATGCCGAAGCTACCTTTACTGCTAATCTGTACTGACCCTCTACTGCAATCTGCTCTGTGCCTCCCTCACTGCTGCAACTTCCATTGCGTTGCTTCAGACTTTGGCACTCTAGCTCTGCTTGTTGATTTGTGGTAGCATCGGATGTGCTCTAGCAATGAAATTTGGTGGAGAGATTGGGGCACATGAGATCTCCAATACCCAGAAAGGGTTTGGGCAGATTCTAAACAGTTTGAGAAATATTAAAATAATTAATATTTTTAATGGAGTCCCTAGGTCTAAACTTAGGGAAATTAAAATATTAATGTGTATTAATATAAAATCGTGTTAGAATGGTCCAAAAGACATGGATCAAGATAGATCTATTCTTAGCCATTGATTAGGGACTTAATCTCAGCCGTTGATATGTCAACGAGAAAAGTATAAGAGGAGGCTTGAGGGTCACTTGGAGAGTACACCAAATGATCAATCATTCTATTCTCTAGAGCGAGGTTTGCTAAGAGAGATAGAATCAATGATCGGAGTTGTAGTTGAGGGGCAGTGAGTACAGAGAGACAGAGAGGCAGAGATAGTGCCGGGAGATCAACATAGGAGCCAGAGAGAGTGACGCAGTAGCAGCCAGGGCTCACGTAGGGCCACGCAGAGGTAGCCAGGAGCTGCGCAGTGCTTCAGAGAGGCCAACGTAGCTGACACAGAGGGCTAGAAGGCCGATGCAGGGCCTCCTGAGGCTAACGCGGGCCTATTCAGGGTGTTGTAGGGCCAGCGTTGGGCAGAGAGAGGCTAACACAGTCCAGATAGGCTAACGTTGGGGTTTATGGGGCAGATTGGAGCTGAGGAGCTATCAGAGGGTTTATCCGGGGTTTCAGCCAGGACATCTGTCTCAGATTGAGAGCTACTACTGCTAAGGGCATTTTCTATTGGGTAAGCTGGATTTGGCACCTAGATTGTACTCTGAAATTGCTTAATAAGAAAACCCTCATATAGCTGAACTGGTTTTCCTGCATTGGGTTTTTTCGGGGACATTGGTCCAAAAATAATGGTGTCATTTTGTGTGCTTGTATCTATTTCCTTCAGTTGATGATATGTAATATGTTGAGCATGCACTAGTGTTTATTTTCAGTGTTTACATTGTAAATAACTTGTTAAGTAACAGAACAAGTAGGTAGGAATAAATCAAGGAAGTGCATGGAGGGTTTCTAACTAGTAGACTTAGAAACTTCAACACTACCACTGTTGCTCCATCGTCCCTTGCACCAACTGACTCCCATCATTCTGATACTGTCATTAATGGCTCCCGTAGCCATATGTGATCCAAGAGTTTTGCCACCTCAAGGATCCTACCTCCGTGTAGTCCTCCCGACTACAACTCAATGTCGCCCCACCTCTTCTCTAGAGGTGCATGAGCACTCATGGCACAATCCTCATCGTCATCATCCTTGTCAGCTTTCGCTGGAGCAACCTTTGAGTCAGACTTCTCTTCATTGCCCTTCTTCCGAGGGCGCTGAGTGGAGAAATGTCCCAGTTCCCCACACCTGAAGCATATGACTTTGGATATATCCTTTTTCTTCCTCTTTTGTTGCCCTTGTTGTCCTGATGATCCACAAGCTGCATCCTCCTCCTCCTCCTTCTTGACCCGAGCTCCTCTGCAGCCACTCCCTGCCTTGGTTAGCCTCCTGATCTCTTCCCGTCGAAGAGCTGCCCACATCTCCTCCCAACTAGGGAGAGAAGCTCTGCCCAAGATACTCTGGACAAATGTCTCCCAGTCTTCAGTGACTGCATTCAGGGCAGTCCTGACCATGAACTCAGGATCTGGTGTAGACCCCACGGAAGTCAACTGGTCTCGAATCCCTTGCAACCTGAGAAGGAAGGGATCGATCTCTTCTCCCTTCTGCATCTGGTACTGTCTCAGTTGATTCTCCAATAGCATTTTCCATTGAACGAAAGTTACCTCATACAAGGTGGTCAAGGCCTCCCACATTTCCCTTGTTATTTCCTTTTCAGCAATATGTGGGATCACATGATCCTCGACCCCGTCCAGGATCATGCACTTCACCTTCGCTTGAGCCTCCTCGTATTTCTTAAGAGGATCAGAATCGACCAATACAACCACCACTTTCAAGGCATAATCCTTAATGCAATTCTTGTCCAAGACTGCCAGGATCCTGGCCTTCTAGATGACAAAGTTGGATGCTCCATCCAATCTGTCCTGATCCGTCAATCCATTGACAACCATCTTTGCTTAACCAAATGTAGGACTGGTTCTCTTCTCCCTCTCTTGCTGCTACTCCAGCAAGACTCGGATCTAGATTTCTTCGGCGCTAGAAATCCTCTAAGGAACAAGATCCTCTAGACTCCCTCTGAGTCCTGATTTCCTTCACGGAAATCCTCCTGCCAAATGTCAAATCACTCCTTTCCAATCCTCCTTTGTTGCTGTTTAGCAACCTGGATCTAGATTTGTTTGTCTAGAAATCTGTCAAGCTAGTGACTCCCTCTACCTCGACTTTGTCTCCACAGACACTGTTCTGTGCCAACAACAACAACGTCCCACCAGCTCCTCAGATCGAATCTGCACTGTTCCTCCAGCCCTGGCAACTAACTGATTTGAGCCTCTCAAGCTTTGCACTGGCCCAGAGAGCTGACGCAGTCACTGTGTGAGCTCCTCTCAGGTACTGCATCACCCTCTACAGGCTCGAAATGATGATGCAGGCACTGCGTGAGCCTCTGCATCACTTCTCTGGCTCTGCGTCACTCCTTCAGCTGCTCCTCCGCCTCTGAAACAACACTGTCACTCGGGACAGTTGCTTCTCTGCAACAAATTCACTGGATCTCTTGGCTGATGTCTTCAGTGTCCTATGATCTGCAATGCTCTGATACCATGTGAAAATTTCTGAATCTACACATCAGAAATCCTACTGCAATCACTAGTTTATCATCTCCTACTTGTTATTACATTCAACAAGTTATTTAATTTATAAACAGTGATGAAAAACACTACTGCAGACTACACTGACATACAAATCATAAACTGAAACAAATATGAGACAAACACACAAGGGACACTGTTATTTTTGGACAACACGTCCTTGGAAAAACCCAATGTAGGAAAATCGGTGCAGCAACTTTGAGGGTTTTCTATTATTAAGAAGTAGTTCTGAATACAAATCTGGATGCCCTCTCAGCTATCCAGTTACAGAGATAAAATATACTAACAGAAACCTAAGTGAGATTACCTCACTTCACCGAGCAAAATCCCTCCGATCTGACAATTGGACTGACTAACCTCGATGACAACTACGCTGCCCCTTCGCTGTCGCTGTTTGGGCCTGCGTGGAGCACTCTGAGACTCTGCATCAGCTCCATGCTACCTCCTCCACCTCCTGGAGCTCTGATGCCAACCTTCTCTGCTGATCCTGTTGCTCCCCGACAGAATTCAAACTTCTGCAGGAGAGCAGCTCTTCCCCTGCATGGGCCCTCCTGGCCCAACGTCAACCATCCTTGGTTTGCGCTGCCTCCTCTGGTGTATCTATGCCTCTCTCTGTTGAGTATTCGGGGTCCCTGAGAAGATCCTCCAACCCTAACTATCCCTACCCCTCTATTACAACTCAAATCGCCTGTTCGACTTTCTCAGCAAACCTTGCCCCAGAAAAATCGAATTGACTGATCAACTTGGTGTATCTCCAACTGACCCTCAAGCCTCTTATACTTTTCCTGTTGATGAATCAATGGTCGAGATCCTCGTCTCTTAGAAGCTTCTCACCCATATTTTTATTAATACCCATTAATATTTTTATTTTCCTAAGTTTATGTTGATTTTTTGTAACATCGGATGTGCTGTAGCCTTGAAATTTGGTGGAGAGGTTAAGGCACATGAGATCTCCAAGACCCAGAAATCGTTTGGAAAAATTCCACCCGGATGAGGAGTTATTAAAATAATTAATATTTTTAATGGGTTCCTAAGTCTAAACTCAAGAAAATTAAAATATTAATGGATATTAATAAAGATAAAGGTGAGAAGCTTTTAAGAGATGAGGATCAAGTCTGTTTTAATCTTAGTTGTTGATTAGAGACTTAATCTCGACCATTGATTTATCATCAAGAAAAATATAAGAGAAAACTTGAGGATCATTTGGAGACACACCAACGGATATTCAATATCTCAAGGAAAATCGATTCTCAAAGAGAAGGAGATTGATTTCTGTTAAAATTGGCAACTAGGGCCAAACTCCATGTGGGTCACCTCATTTATCGCAGCTGATATTTTTCCTAGATTCCTCTTGTTGAGAGGTGTAGGATTGATCTAAAGATCATCCGATTTTGACAAGTATTTATGGAAATATGAATTTATTTGCATTTACTTGACAAAGTGTCAAGGTCGGCCAGCAGTGAAATGTGTGGCACACATGCCCAGTGAATCATATAAATACAAGAGAGGTTGATTCATTTTCTCATCATCTCATCTCCACATCTCTTCTCTCTCCTAGTCTCTTGGGTATGCATAGGAGGAAGAAGACTCTCTCACGTGGGAAGAAGAAAGAGGACGCAGTTAGGGCAGCAAGCTGTGACGTGGAAGAAGGAGGACGCAGGAAGGTACAACAACACGTTTTGGGTGCTAGAGGACTGCGTTGACCAGCGTATAGGCTCCCTTGACTACGAATTTGTGTGGGGAGTCTCTCTCTTGCTAGCCGCAATTCAGATCAGCCTTGTTGACCTTTGTTTGACCACTGTTTTGGGGCAGCGTTCACTGGTTAGGGCTGACTGCAGGAGCTGATATATTGACTGCTGTTTTGACCATGTTTTGAGGACTGTTTTGGGCTGCTACTTATTGTTGTTGAAGACCGAGTTCTTCAATTTGACTAGAAGTCAATCTGGCGCTGTTTGACGAAGTTTGACTTTGCTGATCTAGGGTTTGCTACTGCTGATATAAAATTACAGAATTTTGATTTTGTACTATTTCTCTTTGTTGAACTATTGAAGATAAAAGAAGATTTGATCAAAGGGTTTTCCCACATTGGGGTTTGTCCCTGGCTAGCCGCCACATCTTGTGTCTCTTATCTTGGCTTGTTTTTTGTCGATCGTTTAATGTTCTATCTGCACTTTACTTTATGTTTATGTGATTGCTAAACAATGGCTAATAAAAAGATTTGAAGTAAACTTCTCTAAGCATAGAACATACCATAATTTAACAATTTCAGAGGGAGAGTTGCAAGGTGGAGGAAGAAGAGGGCATCAGCAACAGGCAGTGACAGAGGAGGAGGTGACGCAGGGACATTGAGAGACAACGTAGAGTGAGAAACAGTCCAGGGGAGACACAACCCTCACGCAGGGCTGACGCAGAGGGACTCAAAGCCATGCAATGTGGCGCAGAAGTGGCAGAAGGGTCTCCAAGGTGTCAAAAAGTTTCCAGGGGAAAATCTCAGGTGTTTTCTTTCAGTTTCTTTGTAAAATCATTCCTTGTAAAAGCGATTGTTGCTGAAGATTAATAAAACCCTCATCTGCTGCACCGGTTTTCCCACATTCGGTTTTTCCGGGGACAATTGTCCAAAAACAACTGTGTTGATGTGATTGGTTCTTGTGTATGTGTTTTCTCTGTGTAATTATGTGATAATTGCAGTAGAATTTATTTTAATATTTGTTGAAGGGATTTCATAAATAACTTATTGTGAAGAAAATAATTAGTTGAAATAAATCAGTAGTTGCAATAGAATTCAGGTTAGAAATTTTCACATGGTATTAGAGCAGAGATCCGGCAACAAGAGAGAAGAATTGGCTATGGCACGGTGCAGAGGCATCAACTCAAAGGGACTCACGCAGATTTCCAGAAGATAGCACAAGGGACATGGATCACAATTATTCTATGTTAGCTTCTAGACTGGAAGAAGAAGTCGCTTGCCTAGCAAGCTCTGCCTCCTCTAAGGTTTGGTATATAGATAGTGGAGCTTCCTAGCATATGACAGGAATTCGAGAATGTTTTTCAGATTATCAGGAAGAAAGGATGAATTTTCAGATCACCATGGAAAATAAGGCAAAGTGTACCCCCGTAGGAAGAGGTACTGTAGTCTTTCAAATCGAAGCAAGAGAACGACTTCAAGCAACCAATGTGCTGCATGTGCTAGGATTGGGGATGAACTTACTCTCCATATCTCAACTTAAAAACAAGGGCTATGACGTTTTCTTCATTAAGGAGAAAGTATTTGTCAAACACCCAAGTTGGAGAAAGAAGGCCTAGATTGGAATCAAAAGTAATAGGTTGTATAGATTACAACTAGAATCTCCACTGGCACTGATAGGAAGCAATGGGGATAAAGATTTGAATGAACTATGGCACGAGAGGATGGAACACTTACACCATGGGGCTCTGAGAATTCTTAGGAAAACAGTATCAGGAGTTCCAGAACTAAGTATCGAACAAAATGATGTATGCAAAGGGTGTACTCTAGGCAAGTATGCCAAACTAGCGTTTTCCAGAAGTAACAATAGAACTAAGAGTGTTCTAGGATTGATACATTCAGACATCTATGGACTGATGTCCACAAAAGCTCTTAGTGGTGCAAAATACTTCGTCACCTTCATCAATGACCATTCCAGGAAGACGTGGATCTACTTTCTGAAAAACTGAGGAGGTTTTTGGTCGATTCAAAGAGTTCAAGGCTCTAGTGGAGAATCTGATAGGAAAGAAGATAAAAGTGTTGCGCTCAGACAATGGTGGAGAGTATGTTGACAAGGATTTCACCAATTTTTGCGCTAGGGAAGGCATCCGAAGGGAGTGGACAACTCCCTACAATCCGGAGCAAAATGGAGTAGCAGAAAGGAAAAACAGGACTATTGTGGAAGCAGCTAGGGCAATGCTATATGATCATAATATGCCCATATTCCTATGGGAAGAAGCATGCAGTACGATAGTTTATGTCTAGAACAGGACTCCGCACAAGGCATTGGGCAAAATCACTCCGGAAAAGGTCTTCACCGGGAAGACACCTGAAGTCAGTCATTTCAGGATATTTGGGAGTTTGGCGTATTGTCGTATACCCGAAGAAAAGAGAAAGAAATTAGATCAAACTGCTGAGAAAGGATATCTTGTGGGATATAGTGAGAATGCTAAGGCATATAGAGTCTATCTTCCAGGGAGTAGGAAGGTAGTAGTTCGACGGGATGTAAAGTTCATGGAGGACAGAGCTTTCAAGAAATCCCGAGAAATGCCTTCCGAGGAGTAGTCAAAAGACGATCTGTTGGTCCAACCACTTCGACCAGCAGAAACTAGTACCAACAATTCTCCTAAAGGCAAAGCTTCAGAACAGGAGGAATCTCAGGAAGAGGAAGAGCTAATAGATGTACCCACTACTAGTGGAAGAATGAGCTGGGAACTCCGACAGATTCTATGGGATGCAGAGGACTTCATTGGTGCACCCAAGAATGAAAAAAGGGAGAGAAGATAGCCAGACATATACCAGGCCCTAGTAGCTTAGGTTGGGGAACCTTCTAGTTTTCAGGAGGCCGTTCAACATCAAGTATGCATAGTTGCTATGGTGGAGGAATATAGTGCTATAATGGTCAATGATGTCTGGGAAGTGGTACCTAGGCCTCAGGACATGTCAGTGGTAGGTTCAAGATGGATCTACAAAATCAAATATGCTACAGACGATAGTGTGGAGAAATACAAAGCCAGGTTTGTGGCTAAGGGGTATGATCAGAAGGAAGGGATAGACTACGAAAAAACCTTCACCCCAGTAACCAGGTATACTTCTATCAGAACCGTGATATCCCTTATAGCACAGATGGGGTGGGAGATTCACCAGATGGATGCCAAGACGACATTCTTGAACGGGGTGATAGAAGAGGAAGTATACATTGAACAACCAGAGGGTTTTGAGACACATGAGAAGAAATCTCATGTATGCAGATTAAAGAAAGCCTTGTATGGGCTTAAACAGGCACCTACAACATGGTATGGTCGAATTAATGGCTACTTGCAGAAGATGGGATTCGTCAAGACTGACGCAGATCCTAATCTCTACTATCTTGTCATAGAGAATGAACCTCTAATCCTGGTATTATATGTGGATGATATTTTCTTGTCAGAATCATTGAGGCTCATCAAAGACTGCAAGAAGAACCTAGCCACAGAATTCGACATGAAGGATTTGGGATAGATGCATTATTTCCTGGGGTTGGAAGTTTGGCAGCAGAAGGGTGAGATCGTCCTTGAACAAGGGAGATATGCTACAAAGACCTTGAAGAGATTCAGGATGCAACACTGTAGACCTATGGCTACTCCAATGATCACCAACTAGAAGAAGATTGATGCATCAGAAGACAAAGACGTTGATCCCACCTTGTATAGGCAGCTTATAGGGTCCCTGATATATCTGGTCAATACCAGGCTAGACATTTGTTACGCTTTCTGTTAGAGTCGGTCTAGAAGCCCTCCATCAGCGATCAAAGCTTTTTGCATTTGCATAAGTAGGTGTCTCATCAGTGTCATCTCATTTGCATTCCATTAGGCATGCCATAACCCTGATGGAGGAGCTGGTGTCTTTATTCCCCTCTTGGCACTGCTGGATCAAGTTGTTTCAGTCAATAAACTCTTTTAAGGTTGATTGTCTTGTCTTGAGGTCAAAAGTCCTAGGTCTAGGGTTTGGGTCCAATTTGTCTTTAAGGTCAGGTCTTTAAAAGTCAATAAATGCCCAGCAAGCCAGAGGGATGACTATCAAAGTGTTTCTTCAAAAGATTTCATCTTGTACAGCTAATTTTTACCTTGGATTTAAAAAACCCTGTTTTTAAAGCCCAAGGTCATTTTCTCAAAGTTTTGTAAAAAGTTGTAAAAATTCAAAATTCTTTGGAAGTCAGCATGCAGCCCTGGTCCCCTTTTCCAAGATTCCTCAGAAGCTGTCCCTGCAAAAACTTTCAAGAAAAACATCAATTCAACCAATTTCAGGACAAAAGGAAACCATAAAGTTAGCAGCATTCAAAGTTTGAAAAAGTGTCATGATAAACATTAGAAAGAGGGTTTGAAATGAAATTAATTTAAAACAAGACTATAAAGCCCCTTTCTCCCTCCATTTAGTCTTCATTGTGCCTCAAAGCAATAGAGAGAATCGTTTTGAAGAAAATTTGGGTGAGTTTGTCTAGTCTGCCTGTGCGCGACCCATTGAGACTGGCGCGCGACCCGTTGGGCAAGCACAACCCGTCAGGCTGCCCATTCCAGTTCAGAAATTACACAGGCGCGACCCGTTGAGGGCGCGCGACCCGTTGGGCAGTGCGCGCGACCTGTTGGGAATTCCTCTGCCAAATTTCGCCAGTAAGCTGCTAAATAACCCCGGATTGCTTCCAGGTTGCAGGTAGGCCTCTCATCATTAAAATACATTGTTTGCCAAAGCTTGAAAAGCATGAGAATGTATTTTAAAGTCATCATTTTGAAATAATGAATCCAATGCATATTTGCTCAAGAAGGTCAAAGTGTTGGTTGAGCTAGGGTTTGTCTTATTGTTTTCAAGGTTATCCTTTTCACCCCCACTTTTTCCCTACATCCTATTTCCACCTCCCTCATCATTTTTACTCAATCTCTCTACCAAAAATACCAAAAGCCCTAAAACCCTACCCCTATTCCTAAAAAATCAAGAATCTAATCCTAAACCCTGCTTCTCATAAAAACTTTGCAAATGATAATTGTGTGATGGGATATATCATCATTCCTTCCCTTAAATTCCCTATTTCATATATTTTTCCCAATTTCCCTTAAAAGTTTCCCTCCCTAAACATCTCCCTTGTGTTTTTGTCCCCTTGGAGCAACATTTAAACAGTCAAAACAGCAGGGTATCCCATGGGAGGATTTTATCTCTTGAGAGGCTATGTTTCTCCAGGTCAATGCTCATTTGGAGAGGCTGCTGGCCAAGGCCAATAAAGATAAGGACCTGCTCCGGAACATGAAAAACCACTATTGGGTCCGAATGCATGTATGCAAGGCAAAAATGAAGGTGATCCAAGGGCGGTTAACCGAAGCACTAATACGAAGGAAAAGGCCCACATCTTGGCTGAGGCTTCTTTGTAGGAGCATGGTGTTAAATAACTCACTTCCAGCACAAAATTCTAAAAATTTTGAGCATTTTTGGTCATTTGTGATTTTTTTGGCAAAAAACAGGTTTTCTTCACCAACGGGTCGCGCGCCGCGCGCGACCTTTTCGTTGGGCAACTCCTTTTTGGGAAAACTCAGCATTTTTGGATTTGTCATGCAAAGATACACTTGCTCAGCCATTGCCAAGAAATTTCACCAAGTTTTGGGCCTCCAGAAAGTCAAAAAACAAGCAAAAAATGACTTTCTGCCACCTTTTTGACACACAGGAAGCAGTCTTGGGAGATTGCAATTTTGGAGGGGCAAATGACCACCAAATTCAGAAATTCCACTTGGGTTGGAAAGTAGACATCTAGACCTTTCCAACAAGCCCACTTTTGCCTCATTTGGACACCTGGAAGTACCTCAAAATCAGCTCCAAAGTAGCGCGACCCGTTCAGAAAGAGGGCGCGACCCGTTGGGCAGTTTTCATAGGAATTCATCTACAGCGCAGGAATTCGCCCAGCTTTGACCAGTTTTGAATTGTGATGGGATTTTTCACCCTTTTTGATGTAATTAATGTATTTTCATGATGACATGACACTTATTTACCTATTCTAGAAGATTCATTCATGAAATAACAAACATTTAATGAATGAATTGGTTTCCTAGCTTATAGAGGCAAGTTGTTTTGACTGCCTAGATTTTAGTGCTCAGTTTAGAATTGGTTGAAACAGCTCCTAGAAGGATGAGCTCGACCCCTGGAGGCAAGGAAAGGTATTAGCTTGCCTATATTATGTATTTTCTTAGTCATTTTCAGGGGTTGGAAGGTTGGACTCTTGAGGGAGAAGCTCTATTGTATTACTCATTGTATCTCTGCAATTTTGGCAAAGGAAGAAAGACCAGGGTTTTGCAGTCTTTTTGGGATTCCTGTGGTTACATGTATTGATGGTGTGTATCTCTTTGTACTTGTAAATTTGTTATGTGATTCATCATCTTACTTTTCCTTCTGCAAATTAGGCGAATGAAGTGTTAAAGTAGAATTCATGATTGTCATGCTCTGCTTTTAAGTTTGCTTAATATTTATGTTTTCATCTGTCTAAAGAGAACTCTTGAAGGTTTCTTGCTCTCTTTAGCTCCTCACCGGTCATTCCTATCCATTCACTTAATTCAAAGGCATCAATACAGTCTCCTACCTTGCCCCAAAGAACTCCCTGCAAAAAACTGTGTCCAATCCCCGCACCCAAAATTGCCTTTCCCCGATTTTCCACCAAAATCCTAAAACTTCCCAATTCAAACCTTTTTATCAGTTTACTAGCCTAAAATCAGTGTTCCCTTTTTGGTTATCTCGCCCATTGAAGATCTTTACCGAGATATACTGGAGAGAGCTCTCTCCTGCCCCATAGCGCTAGCTACGAGGCTAAGTGGTTTGATGTTGCCTTGAAGTTTACCTTTCGCAGCCTGAGGTGAAATTTCAAGCGCTAACACTTTCAACACCCTTAGTCAGTTCATGGTGGAACCCAAGAGGGCGCACTAAGCAACAACCAAACATGTTCTCAGGTATATACAAGGAACAGTCGAGCATGCACTATTGTACAGCTAAGGCACTGACATCAGGCTAAGTGGGTTCACTAACGCAGATTGGGCTGGAAGTTCAGTAGATCAGAAAAGTACAACTGGGTACTGTTTTAACATTGGATCAGGGATGACCTCCTGGTGTAGTAGAAAACAAAAATCTGTGGCTCTGAGCTCAGCTGAAGCAGAATATATGGTAGCTAGCATAGCTTCCTGCGAAGCCATATGGCTTAGGAAATTGCTTATGAATCTATTCAGGAGAAGGAAGGAAGCGACCAGGATTTTGTGTGATAATCAGAGTTGCAAGCTCTCTGAAAATCCAGTATTTCATGATCGCTTGAAGCACATTGATATCAGGCATCACTTTGTCAGAGACAGTGTCCAATGAAGGGCAGTACAGTTGAGGTACACTCCTATAGGAGAACAGGTGGCAGACATCCTCACTAAGGCTCTAGGAAGAATAAAGGTTGTTTATTTCAGGGAGAAGACGGGGATGGTGAAGAATCCATTTTAGTAGCAGAAATGGATAGGTATCAAGAGTTGCAGTGCAGCAGTTAGCAGTGGTAGTGTTATGGGCAGCATGATGCAGCATGTTGAGAGGGAGTTGTAGTACAGATGAAACAGTGGCAGTGGCAGTGTCATGGGGAAAAGTACAGGAAACAACAATGCAATGGATGTGGGGCAACAGGCCAAGCATTAGCACAGAGGACCGATGCAAAGGAGCAGCGTGATGCTTCTATGGTGAAGCATTGCTAGAGCACATTCCTTGCTAAGAGAGAGTGTTGATTTTTGGTAGCATCGGATGTTCTCTAGCCTTGAAATTTGGTCAAGGGGCTAAGGCACATTAGATCTCCAAGACCCAGAAATCATTTGGAGAAATTCCACCCAAATGAGGACTTATTAAAATAATTAATATTTTTAATGGGTTCCTAAGTCTAAACTTAGGAAAATTAAAATATTAATGGGTATTAATAAAGATAAGGATGAGAAGCTTCTAAGAGACGAGGGTCGAGTCTGTTTTAATCTTAGCCATTGATTAGAGACTTAATCTCGGCCGTTGACTCATCAACAGGAAAAGTATAAGAGAAGACTTGAGGATCATTTAGAGACACATCGACAGATATTCAATATCTCAAGGAAAATCGATTCTCAAAGAGGAGATCGATTTCAGAGGGAGAGTTGCAGGGTGGAGGAAGAGGAGGCCATCAACAACAGTCAGTCACTGAGGAGGAGGTGATGTAGGGACATCGAGAGACAGCGCAAAGGGAGACGCATCCCTCACGCAAGGCTGATGCCGAGGGACTCAGAGCCACGCTGAACCACGCAGAGTGATGCAAAAGTTACGCAGAAGTGGGAGAAGGGTCTCCAAGGTGTCAAAAAGTTTCCAGGGGAAAGTATTAGGTGTTTTCTTTCAGTTTCTCTGTAAAGTCATTCTTCGTAAAAGCGATTGTTGCTGAAGATTAATAAAACCCTCATCTGCTGCACCGGTTTTCCCACATTGGACTTTTTCGGGGACAATTGTCCAAAAACAACTATGTTGATGTGATTGGTTCTGTGTATGTATTTTCTCTGTGTAATTATGTGATCACTGCAGTAGAATTTATTTTAATATTTGCTGAAGGGACTTCATAAACAATTTATTGCGAAGAATAAGTAGGTGAAATAAATCAGTAGCTTCAGTAGAATTTCAAGTTAGAAATTTTCATAGTTTAGACTTAGGAACCCATTAAAAATATTAATTATTTTAATAACTCACAATCTGGGTGGAATTTCTCCAAACGATTTCTGGGTCTTGGAGATCTTATGTATTCTAGCTCCTCCACAAAATTTCGGAGCTAGAGCACATCAGATGCTACCCAAAATCAACAGTGATCTCACTAATTTCTTCCGCTGAGTGATATTCTCTGTACTGGATTGCCAGCAAGGCATCCAAAGATTGTATTCAGAAATAACTTCAGCTTAATAATAACAACCCTCAAATCTGTTGCACCGGTTTTCCCGCATTGGGTTTTTTCCAGGGACGTTTGTGTTAATTTTAGGTATGTTCTATGCTTAGAGCAATTTATTTCAATTTTCATAGTTAGCTCAATATCTTTTCCAAATTAGCAATCACATCAGCATTAAAGTAAACTGCAGATAGAACATAAACATAAATCGTAGAAGACAAGCCAAGACAAGAGGACATAAGATGTGGCACTAGCTAGGGACAAACCCCAATGTGGGGAAATCCTTGATCAATTCTTCTTATATGTTCTTCAATAGTTCAACAGAGAGAGAGAGATAGTATGTTTACAACAGAAGTCAACACTTTGACTTATCTAGATAAGAGCATAGATCATCTCTAAGAAGATGATACATGAGATTAGTTGAAGACATGCTGCTTCAACTAATTCTCCAAGGTGACTCCTTCACCTATCGTTGTGCTGCATTTCGTCATCATGCTGCACCATGCTGCACCCATCATCACTATGCTGCATCTCATCATGCTTCATTCATCATGACTGTACCCATCACTGTACTGCATTATGTGCCATTGTTGCACCATGTTACCATACTGACCGATGCATTGGTTGCATCTTGCTTGCTTGTTGTCCCTTGCTTGCTTGCTGTCCCTAGCATGCTTGTTGTCCTTAGCATGCTTGCTGTTGCATGCTAGCTGTCCCTTGCATGCTAGCTATAACATTGCATGCTTGGTGTATTTGTTGCTAAGTACCATACAACTGTCCCAATGTTAGTTAGTTTTCCCTTGCATGCTGCTCTTGTTCCGGCAGTTCCCAGCAGTTCCGACAGTTTTGGCTGTTCCCGACAGTTCCGACAGTTGTTGACAGTTTCGGCAGTTCCTGGCAGTTTCTGCAATTCCGGCAATTCCGGTTGTTCTCGGCAGTTCCCAGCAGTTTCGGCTTCTGCCCTCAGCTTTTTCACCTATTCCGGCAGTTCCCGGCAGTTCCGACAATTCCGGCTGTTCCCGACAGTTCTGGCACTTCCGGCAATTCCAGCTATTCCAGCTATTCCCGACAGTTCCGACAGTTCCGACTTTTCGCAGCAGTTCCGACTTTTTCCCACTGTGTCATCTTTCCTAGCTGTTCCGGCAGTTTTGGCTATTCCCAGCAGTTCCGGCTTTTCCGGCTTTCCCTGGCAATTCTGGCAGTTCCAATAATTCCGGCGATTCCCGGCTGTTCGAGCTATTCCCGACAGTTCTGGCTTCTACCCTCTGGATTAGGGCAGCGTTATCCCTTAGGATCTCTCCTCCTACTAAAACCCAAAGACAAGTAGAGAGGAAGAGATCCCAAGTGCGTTGAAATGACTTGAAGGCCACCTCTATTTATACTAAAATGTTGAGCACAAGTGGGGTTTATTTGGTTGCTAGCCGACCTTGACGAATTGTCCAATAACATAAATAAATTCATATCTCCATGAATACTTATCGGAATCGGATGATCTTTAGATCAATCCTACACCTCTCGATGAGGGATCCAAGAAAAATATCAGCGTCCATTAATAAGATGACCCACATGGACTTTGGCCCTAGTTGCCAATTTTAACACTCCCTCTTAACTAGGGAGAACTCCATTCGCTGATCCATATGTCCGATTGTACTATCTTTGGCATCAGTGCCCTGCACTACTCTGCTCTACTGAGCTCTGCTTTTCTCTGCTGAACCGTGAAGAAGAAGAATTGATCGAGAATGTCTCATACCATTCTCTACTGACCCGAAGTTAGTTTCATCTGAAGAGAGTGTGTCACATCACTCTTACTGGCCCGAAGTCAGTTTTATTGATCCCAAATCAATAGCACAAGAGAGTGTCTCAAATCACTCATACTGATCCCAGGTCAGTTTCATTGATCCCAGATCAATGGAGGTCATCCTAGCATAGGGAGTACGGTAGATACATCGATGCGTCCATTGATAGTACTACTATGGTCCCTAACCCCATTTCCCTGCTCATTGATCAGATGAGAGGTACTTCCCATGAGTCCTAGACTGCATGGGTAGGATGCCTCGACAAGAGAAATAATCATCCTGTCCATAGGAGAACTAATCATCCTGCCCCACAATTGCCATGGGAGAACTAATCATCCCGGCCCACAGGAGAACTAATCATCCTGTTTCACAGTTGCCACGGGAGAACTAATCATCCCGGCCCACAAGAGAACTAATCATCTTGTTCCACAGTTTCCACGGGAGAACTAATCATCCCGGCCCACAGGAGAACTAATCATCCTGTTTCACAGTTGCCATGGGAGAACTAATCATCCCAGCCCACAAGAGAACTAATCATCCTGTTCCACAGTTGCCACGGGAGAACTAATCATCCTGACCCACAAGAGAACTAATCATCCTGTTTCACAGTTGCCACGAGAGAACTAATCATCCCGGCCCACAGGAGAACTAATCATCTTGTTTCACAGTTGCCACGGGAGAACTAATCATCCCGGCCCATTGGAGAACTAATCATCCTGTTCCACAGTTGCCACGGGGGAACTAATCATCCCGGCCCACAGGAGAACTAATCATCCTGTTCCACAGTTTCCACGGGAGAACTAATCATCTTGACCCAGGCAACATTCGAATAATCATGCAATTTCATATTTTCGGCAGTGTATCTCAATCCATGAGAGATTGTGCCTCGAAGATATCTCAGAAGATTCTTGGCACCAATCTAATGAGGCTCAACCAAATATGAGTTCACCATGCTAACTGCAAAACATATGTCCGGACGGAAGTTCACCAAGAACATCAATGCGAATGAGTTTATGAAACTCAGAGGCATTTCTCAAATCTGGTCCGACATCACTACCATATAACTTCTGAAAGTTAAGATCTTCGAGGTAGTCACAGGCTTGCAGTTTATCATTCCACATCCGGAATCCAACTCACTCTTACTTCTGCAAATGAGAGGGTCTGCACCTGTCAGAAATAGGTTGTCCTCATAAGGTGCTGGCATGAGAGGTCTATCATCCACAACCTTCAAACAATGGTTTGGATCGGCTTCACTCTTAGTGAATCTCAGCTTCATCTGACAGCTATCAATCCTCTCATACTACACCCGGGGAGTTTTGTTTCAAGCCATAGAGGGATTTCTTCCACCTGCATACGTGAGATTCCTGACCATCAATCTTAAACCCCTCGGGTTGTTCCAAACCTGTGGACCTACTACATGAGGGGAATGGTCCCCTTGTAATATTTTCCTTCAGTACATCTCAGACATGTACTTTCATGCTCTTTTTGAATTCAGGCATCCCAGTCACCATCTGACTCACAGACCTCCGGTGTTATGTGTCAATGGACATGGTCCCCAGTGGACTTCTTGCAACTTGATACAACCATGAACTCAAAAACATCTTTGAAAATTCTATTTTCAAACACGTACCTTTCCATCGATGAGTGCCACCCTGTAACCTTTGACTTCCATTGCCGACATGGACACCAAGTTCTTCTTGTGATCAAGTACATAAAAAAGATTCTGTAAATGAATCGAGTTACCCTCATTCAATTGAGGGGTAACATTCCCTACACCCTTTCTGGGATAGGTGGCATCGGCTCCTAGTATAATCCCACGATTGTTTCCATCTCTACCAAATTAGAGAGTGCACCCTACTATCCGATGAAGCACTATAATCAATAAGCCAGCTTCCCAAAGAATCTGAAGGTGAGGGCTAATATAAGATAACGCTTCTTTATCTTATCAAAAACAACATTTGATTCTTCATACCTGGGGTTCCTTGTTTTTTTTTTTTGAAGAGTCGGCCATTTCCTTGATGACCTTCATTACCTGTCATTCCTTTGATCATTGAAGATGTCCCTAGAATGATTGTTATCTTCATCAAGAGATGTGTCTCTGCCATTCGAACACTCCTTCACATAATGGCCGAACTTATTGCAACCAAGGCATCTGCCTTTCCTTCCACCCTTAGATCTAGACTTCCCAATGAAGTGATCTTTAGGTAGGCCATCAGAAACTTCCGCTACGCCATTCTGATAATATTCTCTGCTTCGACTTCACCCTCGGTGAATTTGAAGAGGGATGAGGAATCCACTGATCCTTTTGTCCTTTCCCAACTGTCTTCGGTGATTGCTCTTTCACTCTTGCTTGGGCATTGTCTTCACCTCAGCTTTGATACCATGTTAATTTTAGGTATGTTCTATGCTTAGAGCAATTTATTTCAATTTTCATAGTTAGCTCAATATCTTTTCCAAATTAGCAATCACATCAGCATTAAAGTAAACTGCAGATAGAACATAAACATAAATCACAGAAGACAAGCCAAGACAAGAGGACACAAGATGTGGCGCTAGCCAGGGACAAACCCCAATGAGGAGAAACCTTTGATCAATTCTTCTTATCTGTTCTTCAATAGTTCAGCAGAGAGAGAGAGATAGTACGTTTACAATAGAAGTCAACACTTTGACTTATCTAGATAAGAGCATAGATCATCTCTAAGAAGACGATACATGAGATTAGTTGAAGACATGCTGCTTCAACTGATTCTCCAAGGTGACTCCTTTACCTATCATTGTGCTGCATTTCGTCATCATGCTGCACCTCACCGTGCTGCACCATCTTGCACCCATCATCACTATGCTGCATCTCATCATGCTTCATTAATCATGACTGTACCCATCACTGTACTGCATTATGTGCCATTGCTGCACCATGTTACCATACTGACCTATGCGTTGGTTGCATCTTGCTTGCTTGTTGTCCTTAGCATGCTTGCTGTTGCATGCTAGTTGTCCCTTGCATGCTAGCTGTAACATTGCATGCTTGGTGTATTTGCTGCTAAGTACCATACAACTGTCCCAATGTTAGTTAGTTGTCCCTTGCATGTTGCTCTCCTTCGGAGACAGATGCTCTGGCTGTTTTAGTAATTCCCAACAGTTCCAGCAGTTCTGGCTATTCTCGACAGTTCCAGCAGTTCTCAGCAGTTCTTGCAATTCTAGCTGTTCCCAGTACTTCCCGGTAGTTTTGGCTTCTGCCCTCAGCTTTCTCACCTGTTCCGGTAGTTCCCGGCAGTTCCAGCGATTCCAGCTGTTCTCGACAGTTCCAGCTTTTCACGGCTGTTCCCAGCAGTTCCGGCTTTTTCCCTCTGCGTCAGCTTTCCCGGCTATTCCGACAGTTCCTAGCAGTTTCGGCTATTCCTGACAGTTCCGGCAGTTTCGGCTTTTCCTGCTATTCCCTGCAATTCCGGAAATTCCGGCTATTTTCGGCGGTTCCGGCTTTTCCGGCTATTCCCGACAGTTCCAGCTTTTGCCCTTCTGATTAGGGCAGCGTTATCCCTTACGATCTCTCCTCCTTCTAAAACCCAAAGACAAGTAGAGAGGAAGAGATCCCAAGTGTGTTGAAATGACTTGAAGGCCACCTCTATTTATACTAAAATGTTGAGCACAAGTGGGGTTTATTTGGTTGCTGGCCGACCTTGACGAATTGTCCAATAACACAAATTAATTCATATCTCCATGAATACTTATCAGAATCGAATGATCTTTAGATCAATCCTACACCTCTCGATAAGAGGGATCCAAGAAAAATATCAGCTTCCATTAATAAGATGACCCACATGGAGTTTGGCCCTAGTTGCCAATTTTAACAGTTTGTCGAAAAACAACAGTGATTTGTGCTGTATCTTTCTCTATTGTTCAGTTTTTGTCTCAGCATATTATTTTAAATGGTGTAGGCTGCAGTGTATGTATTTTGATGTTTGCCGCAGGAAACTGCAAATAACTTGTTCATGTAAATCTAACAAGTAGGAGAAATATCATCAGTTGCTGCAGTAGGGATTCCGGTTTTAGGAATTTTCACATTTCCTTCTAGCAGCAATTAGCAGAAATTTTAGGCAGTGAGCATATACTGTGGGGAGCCATTTCTAGCATCTAGGTCATCATATTTTCACATGGGTTTTGTGGAGCTTGCATAGCAAGCCCAAGTTCTATCATTTCAACTCATTTTAGGTACATCTTCCCAGTTTATTAATAAAATGGCTCAGATTATTTGGCTGCTATCTCTTTTGTTTTAATTTGTGGTTGTGTCCTTCACTTATGTTAAAATTGGCAACCAGGGCAAAACTTCATGTGGGTCATCTTATTCATGGCTAATAATATTTTTATTAGATTCCTCTTGTCGAGAGGTGTGGGATTGATATAAAGATCATCCGATTCCGATAAGTATTCATGGAGACATGAATTTATTTTGATTATGGAATTATTATCAAACCGACCTACAACTCATGTAGGCTCAGAAGCCCAACAGTCGCATCTATTCACTCACCAACGTTGTGTATAAATATAAGAGGACTTTTCCTCATTTGGACTCACTCATCTCATCACATCTCTCTCTCTCTCTATTCCGCAGAAATGAGTCTCTTCTCTACTGCGCTGAAATGGGTCTCTCTCTCACACATGTGAAGCCGGAAGCTGTTGAATTTGGAGCTGTAACCGCAGAAGTAAAGATTGACTTGCGTGACCTAGAAGATCTCCTCATCTTAACTGCGCTGTAGGTTCATCTGAACCTCCTCTAAAAGCCGCAACTTTTGGTGGTGGAATGAAGTCAATCCAACGAACGGTTTGCAAGATATCGACTGCCTTAGTTTGAAGCCGGAAACTGCTGAAACTGAAGCTGCAACTGCAGAAGTAAAGATTGACTTGCGTGGCCTAGAAGATCTCCTCATCTGAACTGCGCTGTAGGTTCATCTGAACCTCCTCTGGAAGCCGAAACTTTTGGTGGTGGAATGAAGTCAATCCGACGGTCGGTTTGTGAGATATGGTCTGCCCTAGTTTGATAATGAAGCCGCTAATGCTGATGCTGCTGATCTAGGGTTTGCTACTGCTGATATGAATCAGATTTATTGTACTATTTCTCTCTGCTGAATTATTGAAGATAAAAGAAGATTTGATCAAAGGGTTTCCCCACACATTGTGGGGTTTGTCCCTGGCTAGCCGCCACATCTTGTGTCTCTTATCTTGGCTTGTTTTCTGTCGATCGTTTAATGTTCTATCTGCACTTTACTTTATGTACATGTGATTGCTAATCGGTGGAATATAATAAGAAAAAGAAGTAAACTGTTATAAGCATAGAACATACCATAACTTAACAACTTATTATGTTGTTCCTTATAAATTGCTTTGGTGTTTGCTGATTATTTCCAATTAGGAACATTACAAGGTTGCATTGAGTACAATTTTCAGAATTTATGCCCAGGTTCTTCACTCTAAATTCGAAAAGAAATCTTTTGCATTTAATAGAATGAAAACGTTGTTCAGGGAGTGAAGTTTCTATGCATGATTGTTCACTTACTGTTGTCCAAAAGTTCTGAATACGAATATTGTAGTAAAATTTCTGAGTATGTTCCCAAGTATGCATGCAAACTGTTTGTAGAAACTCTGTTACAGGTAACGAAAAAGATTTGAAGAAAAATTGTCCAAATTTTGAGTGCTGGTACATTACACACAGATTAGCAGGCACTTTTAGGACATCATTCTCTGAGACACATTCTCCATTCACTGGGCAAAGAGAAACCATCTAACATAAAGAGAGCTGAGGAGTTGGTCTTCATGCATAGAAGTCTACGGCTTATGTTGCATCAAGATCTCTGTTAAAAGGAGCAATATTATAAGGGGTATGAGTCAGCAAGAAATTGTTTTAGAGGAGTCTAGCAGAGATGGCCTCTCAGAGTTTACCACAGATGATGATCTACCAACATGGCACCACAAGATAATGCAGTAGTTGAGAACAAGTGGTTATTTTGAGAGTTGATGATAGAAGATGATGTTGACCTGAAGGACCTCAGCACTTTAGATGATCAAGATGCAGGTAAACAATCTTGTTTCCCGACTTGATTCTTGACTTTTGTTTCCTTCTTATCATTGTGGTTTTGTTTTTGCAGAGTCTAAAGACTGAACGATAACTAAATACTCATTTTGATCCTTGGGCCTTCGCTCATAATATAGTGGAGTGTGGAGATATTTGTGTTTTGGCCCAACATTATAGTTACTTCCCTTTCAATTAATGAAAAATTTAAATTTTAATGTTTTGTTTCAAATTTGAAGTTTGTCTTTATGAAATGCATGCATATATGCTTTTCTATATGTATTATTAGTTGAACCCATGTTTTTGATGATATTTACTTGGAAGTCTTTCTGAACCTGGCATACCTCAACACATTTATCGCATCAACCTTGACTTAAAGTATTGTGTGTGTGAAAGAACTACGTGGTAGTTTTCTTCTATCTTACATAACTAACAAGATTACTACAGAAAACAAAACTTAACCTTAGAGAGCATATTTCTGAGTAGGTTGATGAATTTTGACTAGTGTGCAACCCATCATCAACAAGAAGTCTTGAGATTTATGTGAATTGTGGCTTCAAATTTCTCTTTTTTTTCTTCCAAGGAAAACTTAGTGGAGAAAGTTGAAACCTAGGGGATGTTTCCCCACATTCGTGGATGGGATCCCTAGTAAACCTGTCAATGTTGACTAGAGTACATAATCCAGGGGGATTCAAACCATGCACTCGCTGGCACATAACTAGATAAATGCCCAGCAACATTGGCTACAATTGGTGGAGCTAACCACTTGGGCTTGCTTCAAATTTCTCTTCTATCACTTTAGTACTGGAAATGAATGAAATCAGCTTGTATGAACTGAACCTTCAAAGGACTCTACCTGCGAAAGTCTATTGCCAAGGAGTATGACAGATGCTGCATCAGAAGCAGCATCATCTCTTGCTTGCAGTCGTAGAGCCACTCCAACATCAGCAAGTGCCAAGGATGGTGCATCATTTATTCCATCTCCTACCTGGACAAGAAACATATAGATGGCTTGAATTTATATGCATTACAACTTACAACGTTACAGGAATAAATATCCCATCAATACTTTGTAGCCAGAACATCCCACGGATATGCAACCAGTATTTTAAAGGAACGCAAATGCAATTTGGTTTTATAGTTTTCCTAGAAATATACTACAAGAGGCTTTTAAATAACATTCGACCAAGGGTTGAAGGAAGATAAGTCAAATTTTACAGCATACAAATTGACCAAGATACAATCTCATAAATGTTGGCTTTGTAGCTCTGGGAATGGGAAAAGTTGAGAATAATGAAATATTTTGGTCTAGCTGGAAACATGTATATACATTTAAAATCTCCCTCTATAAGGATAAAACATTGAAATCAACATCAGGTTGTCAACTATATGTTGCTTCGCACAAATTAAAGTAAGAAAAACAACCATAATTACCATGGCTACAGAATGCCCCTGCTTTTGCAGTGATGATATGAAGTTGCTTTTCTCATGTGGCCGAAGGCATGCATTGATATTGTGTGCATCGTTTATCCTAACCATTTCAGCTACACTTGCCACTGCCTCTTCCCTGTCTCCTGATAACAGGATTGTCCTTATTCCCATTTTCTGGAGTCTGCATCATCCATGTAAGTAACCTTGTTAAAGGATTGCTCATACATGTATGTTGTAGGACTAAATTCAGCCTTGTTCTCAAAAAGTGAAACGTTAATCATTACATCAATGCTATGAAAAAATTCCTACTAAATGTCCTTTAGAAGTAAAAAAAAATGGCCGAGCCTTGATTGTAACTAAATGCAACATATGGAACAATGCTTCTTTATTATTATATGAATGCATTTTATGATTTAATTTTATACTGACGTGATAACTTTCTAATGTATGTACATTATTATAAAGCCACAAATGCATGCGGGATCAATTTTTAAGGCTGGGAGCCTCATCTGATATCACTCCCTACATTAATAGCAAAGATAAATTAATATCATAATTGCATAGGTTTGCAAAACACAAAGTGTTTATTGCCGGCATACACATTAAAACTGCATTTCTGCAGAAGTAGAATGTACAATGTGAACACTCATTCAAAGCATAGTTCTATTGAAAAATGGTTACAAACTATACTAGTTGATGTCAGACTTCAAGTAACTAAATTTGAGATTTGAGTTTCATCTTTCAAAGAACTAATTATTCAGTTTGTGTGCACGTGCATGTGTGCTAAATTATCGGCAATATCGGGGAAAATATCGGAAATTATTGGGAAACTTTAAAAATACAATAGTAATCATTTTTTTTTCTCAATGTTTTAACTTCTAAAAGAACATCAACATTAAACAAACACATTGCTACATAATGTTGATTTCTGGTAGCATCGGATGTGCTCTAAGTCTCAAAATTTGCAGGGAGGCTTAGACACATGCATTCTCCAATACCCATAAATTCTTTTGGGAAATTCCACCCAAACACAATTTTATTAAAATAATTAATGATTTTTAATGGGTCCTATTAACCACTGGAGTGGCACCTGATGATTATATGAAGACTCCATGCCCAAGGATGATCCAGAGGACACTTGTACCATCAGATATCATCAGTCAACGAAGTTTTTTAACTCTACTTCTATCTTTTCATCATCTTTGTACCCAGATTCCACACCCTGTGGGGAATTATAATAAGTGATACTAGTAATAATGAGTTTTTGAGTCTGTAACGGGCCTAGGATGTTGAGTCTCGATCAACAAACAAGTACACCTTGGAGTGCTTTTTTTATCTGGTTAATTATCCCTTTATTTGAGCATTGTTTTTTATTTTGAACACTAATATCAATACTTTCTTGGAAGCAATTGCATTCACTCATGCATTTAATCTAGGCATTTAAGTATAAGAAAGCTTCCAAGCCAGGCCCCAAGCCTCACTAAAATTAATTTCCAAGCATAAGCTTGGTTGATAGAAAGTATAGGGAAAAAAAATTTCTTGGAAAGTTCTTCCATCTGGTACGAAGCAAGGTAAAAGCGTTGTGACCCTGTAGTTATGAAGGTGGTTTGTCCCCTTGTAGGAACGAAGGCACACTCTGGCTCGTAAGACTTAGGGAATGGGTATCGTTAATGACACCTCCGTGCCCTCGCCCCCTCTTTCTTATAGTCACCCCAATTTTTACCCTTTGGTAAGAGCTCAAGAGGAAGACTTCTCATTTAGATTAGACATTTTAGATTAAAAATAACCAAGACTAATTGCATTCAAATTTAGTATAGGTGCATCTCATGCTAATACATCTTATTATTTCACTTGCAATTGTCCATTTTACTTGTCATTATTGAATATTTTATGTTAGCAAGCATTGTTTCATTTCCCTTTTGCAAGTAGAACACTAATTGATTTTCCTTTTGCAAGATATCTCTATATGCTTTGATTTAGGCATTGATTATATTTTAAAAGCATTTTATATCTTGTATCGATTATCGTGCTAACATCTTTGTCTCCATTTCAGGATTGCTTTGCTTTCATTTTTTGAAGCATTCTACTTTTGTTTTGAGCAAATATATCTTTCATTCCCGTTGAGAAATTTATCTTAAGGCACTGGTTTTATGGTTTTAATATGTTAATGATTTTTATTGCTCATATCATATTTTGCTCATAATTCTTAAAAGTAATCCACTTTCACTTTAACATCTCTCCTAGAATCTCACATTTCTTTTATCTTAGTTTTCCATATTGGGAACCACTCCCCATAGCTAACCTAGGAGATAGCTTAAACGGAGAGAGAGAGGATTTAGTGTGACAACTCTTTCTCTTAGTTCCCCGCCACCAACCACACCTTATGGGGTTGAAGGCTTTTCTCACTAACTTGTAGGTAGGTGTAGGTGGCAAGGTTAACAAGTCCCTAAGTCTAAACTTAGGAAATTAAAATAATTAAAGGGTATTAATCTAACTGTGGGTGAAACTTCTAGAAGAAGACGGGGATCAAGCCAAAATGATCTAAGCCATTGATTAGAAGTTAATCTGGGCCATTGGTTGTCCAATAGAAAGATATAAGAAGAGGCATGAGGGGCACTTGGAAAACACATCGAGTGGAGTTCAGTAGATCGAATTTCTGAAGCAGAGCAACTGTCGGTGAGAAATTTGAAGTGAGCTTTTGCAGTGAGGGGCAGGGATAGTTCTGGTTTGAGATTTCTCCTGATTTGGGAATACTCAGCAGAGGAGGCAGAGAGAGATCCAGGAGAGGCAACGCAAAGCCAGAAGATGCTGACGCAAGGCCACACAGAGGCAGTGCAGAGCCTTTAGGAGGTCTAAAAATTTGCTTAAGGGATCGATTTCTGAGGCCAAAAGCTGGGGTGTGAGACTGGGAGGTGAAAATCAAAGTTCCTGGGAAGCAAATCGATCAACAGAAGCAGTGACACAGTCCCTAGAGGCTATGGCGTTGGGCTGATGCAGTCACTGCGCAGAGGCAACCATGGGTTATTCATGCAGTGGCTGGACCAGTCAAATCTCCAGTGATAGTGTGATGTAATATCACTTATTTCTCTGTCAGTGATATCCTCTGTATTGGATAGCCAAGCAGGCATCCAGAGATTGTATTTAGAAATTACTACTGCATAATAATAAAACCCTCAGAGCTGCTGCACTGGTTTTCCCACACTAGGTTTTTCTGGGGACATTTGTCCAAAAATAATTGTTTAGATGTGTTGTTTATTTCTTTCTTGTTCAGTTTCTTGTTTCCGCATTTTATTTAAATAGTGAAGGTTGGAATGTATTAGTTTCGATGTTTACTGTAGGAAACAATAAATAATTTTGTTCAATAATTAACAAATAGAAGAAACATAATTAGTTGTTGCATTAGAAATATGGGCATCCAAATTTTCACACATAAATATGAAAATAAAGTCGACATATAAGATGTATAAGATGTCGAATGATACATCAGACTTCGACATTGAAATATGATATTTGCCCCGAGTCATAAGAACTAATAGAATGATACAAAATCATATCAAAACAAAAATAAATGTATCTCATGATATGAATCATGGCAATGAAAATTAAAACAACAAATTTCCCCTTGTTTGCTTGATGGAAAATGGTCACAACATACTCAACTGAACCAAAAGATTGGTCGACCAAAAAATACATAAAATATTCAAAATTTGAAAACAACATATAATTCATGTGCATCTATATGAATCCAAATTGTTATACACAAATATGCAAAATTTGTCATATATATAGCAAGGGTGCATATAACCAAAATATCATCAAATGCAAGCCATCTTTGAATAAAAAAATATCAATAGAGAGGCTCTATATGGCCTTTGAAATCCAAAGAATTTCATGCTATAACAAATTGTTACATAACATCAAAACCATTGCCTATATTGGGATCCTCTTCATCAAGATCACCCTTTGAGCATTAAAATAAGATATAAAAATCCCTAATATGTTAATCGATGGTTTTTCTTGAGTGAAGTGTACATTTTTACTAGGATCATGAATAACTGAGTTAGATGTACATTAATACTACAGTCATGAAGGAGGATTTCAATAGTCAATGCCACCAACATCGAGCTACATAGAGGGCTTGGTGATCCTAATTAAATGTTAGTTTCATACCCTCATCCATCACAAATGTAATAGAAACATTGCAATCCCTAAAATCCTAAAATCCTAAAGACTGTTAAGTTTGTTGGATTTTGAGTGGGATCTAAAATTCTACTTTCCCCATATTAAATCCAATGAGGTCAAAACCACTCTCAAACATCCTGAGTCAATTATTGGTAATGTTAAAAATTTAAGTAAAAGGATGTGTTGACCACTACGTGTCAATGACCCATCGAAGTACACCCCCTTTTTTCGCAAAGGGAATAGTGCCTGATCGATGTGTTCATGCCGTCCAACTATCATCATCAGCTTGACTTCCGAGATGTTATGTAAACCCATTCTGCATGTGTATAATGTAAACAATCTCAGCAGACCCGTGTCATGTATGTAACAACCTAGGTAAACCTACCTTTTGTCGCTAGGATCTTAAGCGAATCCTAGTGTTCTAGATTGAGTCTATGTAAAAGTAATTTGGGAATAATCCTAATTATTTGGTTAGATTATTTTATTAGGAATTGCTTAGTCTGTTGAATTATACTTGTGTCACATAAATGGGTAGTCTGTGAGGGTCTGTAACAAATGGGTTTTCCCCTTTTATGATGTAAAAATGTGTAAATCTTGATGTAAAATGTTTAGCGCATGGTCCCTCATAATTAAAAAACCATGGCTAAACATTTGAGGGTTGGAAAATTAATTTATCCCCTTATAGGTTAATTAATTAATTTTTTTGGCCCAAAATTAATTAAAATTCTAAGCTAGAAATTTAATTAATTCTAAGTCTTCAGTAAATTTAAATTCTCCAAAAGCAAAATTTGTCGGTCCTAAAAAATTAAATTTTAAGAGGTCCTGAGACTAAGGTAAATTAATTATTTTGATAAATTGTAAACCTTTGATCCCTCGGAATTAAGTCAAATTCAATTTTTTGGGGAAATTAACTCAAAATTTTTATTTTTTAATTAATTAAAATGCATTTAAATGAAAATTTTGAATCTCTTCAAAAATAAAATATTTCGACAGATGAGATTAAAGACATTTTGATCTTTATCAACGGTCGAGATTACTTTGATAAGGATCACTCGAACTAGCCGTTGGATTTATCTTCAAATAGGAGGTCATTTGTTAGTCGATCTATCCGATCTCTGAGTCATGTGCTTCGCAAGAAGCTCTGGTGTAATCTCTCTGGAAAATAAAGAAAGACTTTGGAGTTAAATTCTGTTGGTGTTACTCTTCATGGAAATGTTGTAAGATGTTTTATTTCATGCATAATATTTTCTAAAACTATTGATGATAGCTTCTAAAGAGTGATATGAGCACAGGTATCTTGTTCATTTTGCTAGGGTTTGAACAATAATTTTAATTTTGAACGTAATCACAGGTATCTCTATTTGTCTAGATTTAATTATTATTTTCTCACTCTATTCTTAATGGTTGGATCGAGTTCTGCAGGGAAATCTTGAGATAGATTATTAGGCATTAGGGGATAGTCTTCAGTTGGACCAGCCAACTCCCGATCTGTATTTCCTGAAGAGCCTAACTAAATAAGCTCCAGGCTTATCATAAGATTTTTGTTTTGTGATGCATGAGGGTTTCGAGCTAGCACCTCCTTTTAAAATTTAAAAATCTTCAATTTCTTTGCAACATAATGGTAGATCTGGCTACTTAGAGCCTTCAGTTTGTAAATATTGTATTTTTCTAACGTGGGTTTTTCTGGGTTTTTAATTTCATCATTGTATATATCGTTTGGGTGTTTTCTTTTTGTTGTGCAGCTGCAGATCTGAAGGAGAATTTTTATTTGAAGCCAGATCTAGGCCTTGGAGGGTAAGATCTGGCCTCAAAATTATTTTGCAGGGGCATTATTCCAATTTTTTTTCCAGTTTGAGGGTTTCAAAATTTATATCTAGGGATTTCATGAGTTTTTCTTAGAGCAGATTTTAAAGCTGGAGTATACTGGTTTAACATATAAATTTATGGAAATTTTTTAAGGGTTTCTTGGGCTACCATTTCTTTTTCTATCTGTTGCCTTATTGAGCCCTCTTCTCTACTGCGTTTTTACTTCCCTCTCTCTGCAAAATTTGAGGCTCCATCCTCTGTCGTCCTTCGTTCCTGCATTTTCTCACATTGCTCAGACTCCAGCATTATTCCTCCTCGCAGCTCCTTTCTTCCATCATTGCCCATCTCCTTGCATACCTGTGTGTCTCGCTTTTCCTCTTCGCATTCACCTCGCCATTCGTTGTTGCTCACTGCCTGCACTAACACATGCCTGCAAACCTAGAGGTTCCCTCCTAACCCGCGGCTACCTTCCTCCATGTGCTTCAAGTCCTTTGCTCCCTCCGCGGCCATAGGCAAGCTCCCTCGACCCTGCATCCCTCAAGTTCCTCTGCCCTCGAGCTCCATCTCCTTCGCTACCGCCGTTTCCCTTCTTCGACCTGCACTAAACCAAAACACTGTCAACCCATACGATTTCCTTTGTTTTACTTTTTAGTTTCTTAGGGTTTTCATAATTCGATTTTTGTTTTGTTCTTTGTTTTAAAAAGAAATCTAGAAAATTTTGTTTTTGTTTTTGTTTTCATTTATTTTTTTACTTCTGATTTTTTGTTTCGATTTTTTTATTTATTTTTGCTTGTTTTGTCTTTTCTTGATTTTTGTTATGACAATTTGATTTTGATTTAAATAAAATAAAATTAAAAAACAAAAATTTATAAAATTCCATTTCAACTTTTTTTAATGTGACCTTAATGTTTCTAAAGAATTAATTCAAAAGAGAACTTTGTGCTCTCACACTAAAAGTTTTATGTGGCTTTTGGCCCATTAAAAATTTATCTTATTAAAGACTTTTGATTTTTTATTTTTGTCACATTAAAAATCATTTGCCACATCAAATTTGCTTTATAAGCTTAGCACATTAAAAAAAAGGAATAATTAAAATTTTTAATCTAAAGTTCCTTCTTGGTGTCTTTTTGTTTAAAAGGTAAAATTTAAAGGGAAAATTTTGTGGTATTGACATTTTAATTTCTCTATAGTCAAACACGTTTAATGTTTTTAAATAATCTCTAAAGATTGACTAAAGGAGAACAACAATTTTTTTTAGATATAGCTCATTAAAGGAAAATCATTTTAATCCTAGGATTGCGAATTGCTTAGCATTTAAATTTCATAGTTCTTCATGGTATTTAATTTTTTTGAAATTTAATTGCTAGAATATTTTGCATGCTAAGGTTTTGAGCATCTAATTGTTCATGATTGTCGTTTCTATCACATCTCTAATTTTCTTCTGAATAGCTTGATTTTGTTTCTTCAAGTAGGTTCATGGTTAATTGAGCATCTAAGGCACTAGTCTAAAAATCATTTCTATCTTGTGGTTATGTCTTATTCATCTCAGTTGATATATATAAATAACTCAGTTAATTAGAACTTGTCTCATTTTCATTAAGTTATTCAACCTTAAGTCTCCTAGAGCCTGTGTTCCACAGGTTTTCCTCATTCATTTACCCCTAGGGACTACCCTCCTTGACTGCTCTGAGTGTTGTTGCATTGTCGGGACACTTTGTGTGACAACATGATGAAAATGAAAGATAAAAAAAAATGTCACTTTTACTTTAAGAATTTAATATTATCATTAATTACCAGGTTATGTATCTCATGGGATGAATGATGGGGAATGAAAATAATAGATTTTGCCTTGTTTGCTTGATAGAAATAGTCAGACTATCCTCACAACTCAATCCCCTAACTCACTTTTAAAATATTAGGGTCAAAAGAAAAAAAATTGTTCATAAGTCGAAATTGACAAAGCAAGGCGATAATTTCCTAAATTATCGTGATAAATTGAATTTATCGCAATAATTTCAAATCAAGCAATTTATCGTGATAAATACCATCAATAATATTGACTAAGTGTTTTTCGGCATTAATATCGCAATAATTTCGATATTGTCACGATATGTGCAACACTGGTTTGAATCCTCCTGGGCTTATGCTATGTTGATGGGTTTCTTGGGGATGCTATCCACAAATGTGGTAAAGCATCGCTTGGGTTTGCCAATGAGGTTTTCCTTGGATACACACACACATAATTCAAATCACCCATTGATATAATATGTTACCACTAAAGATTCCATTTTCTACAATGGGGATAGAGAAGACACAAGGGAGAAAGGATGCATGAGAGGTGATGTGAGGAAGAGAAGAGAGAAAGGGCAGGTTATATGGTCAAGGAAAGCTCCAACATAGGAGGGGGCTCTACGAGGCCTTGTGCAAATGTATAGAGTATAGAACAGGTTTGGAACGTCTCCAGTTGAGCATGTACAATCATTTGAGCTCAGTTATAGGAATTGTTGGTCTGGGCTAGTATATGGACACAGGGTAGGGGATATTAGGTTTTGCAAAGGCTAGTTTGACTTTATCCATCTTAGCAGCTTCAAGATCACTAGGCACAACAGGTTCAATTGGCATATCAACGAAGAATACAGAAGTACGTGATTGTACAATCTTTGGGCAGATTTTTCAGTTTACTAGATTTTTAGTCTTTGGGTTCAAGGGTCGATTATATGGTCATGGAGGAAATATCCAACATATGAGGGGGCTCTGCATGGCCTTCTGCAAATGTATAGAGTACAGAACAAGGTTTGAGACATCTCTAGTTGAGCATGTACAATCATTTGAGCTCTCTGTTGTAGGAACTGTTGGTCTGGGCCAGTATATGGACACAAGAAAGGGGATATCAAGTTCCGCAAAGGCTGGTTTGACTCCATCCAGCTTAGCAACTTCAAGATCAGTTGTCACATCAGGTTCAATTGGCGTATCAACAAAGAAAACAAACGCAAGTGCCCATACAATTTCTGGACAAATTTTTCAATTTACCACATTTTCAGTTTTCAGGTTCAAGGGCTGGCTAAGTTGTAGGATATGGGGAAAAGGGTACGAGTTTTCGAAACGGTCACAGGTACGAAAGGTGACCCCCCTAAATTTTGGAAATAGGGTAATGCATTATATATATATATATATATATCTTAGGACATTTAAGAAATGTTATGTGCAATCATAAAGCATACATGATACATTATTAGATTATGATTAAATTGTTCAATGTCATTGCATAAACTACAAGTTATCAATTATACATGATGATGAAACATACTAACATCACATGTACTCATGAATGATCACATAATGAAAGCAGTAATATCCAAAAACAATCTTGATAAATGACGTTTATTATAAATATGTATCCAAAGTCAGCCTTTATTACATATATGAGGTTGCAAGTACAATGCTACATCAACAAGGATCAAACTGTGGACAATGAACACATGTAGACTATAAAGACTATAGACTAATAGTCTTCATTCTTCATCCCCATCATCATAATCCTCATCAAAAATAGAAGAAGAAGCATGCTGAATAGTGGATGGTGGTGCTGAAGAATATGATTGACCAATTCCACTTCTAAGCTCTCAGTCCTCAATATTTAAGGCAGCAAGAGAGAACTCCAAACAACAAGTTTCTGGATCCACATCTTATTCTTTAGAAGGACCACTGCTATATTCTGGACCTTACACTGCCTCAACTAGGACTCATGTGCTGGAAATAACTCAACCTCCTTTCCTCCTTCGGAAAACTGGAAACCTCTCGAGAATTTCTCTAGAAATTCTCACTGCTGAATACCTCGTGTGAAAATTTCTAACTTGAAATTCTACTGCAATAACTGATTTATTTCACCTGCTTATTTCTCACAACAAGTTATTTACGAAATCCCTTCAACAAACATTAAAATAAATTCTACTGCAGTTATCACATAATTACATAGAGAAAATAACAAGCACAAGAACCAATCACATCAACACAGTTTTTTTTGGACAATTGTCCCCAGAAAAACCCAATGTGGGAAAACCAGTGCAGCAAATGAGGGTTTTATTAATCTTCAATAAAAATCACTTTACAAGGAATGCTTTTATAGAGAAACTGAGACACTACTGAGAGAAAACACCTGAGGCAAAGTTCATCCCTCTCCTGGAAACTTTCTGACACCCTAGAGACCCTTCTCACACTTCTGTGTCACTCTGCGTCCCTCTGCGTCAGCCTGAGTCTCCTGGATTGCGTCTTCCCTCTGTGTGGTTCTGCATCCCTCTACGTCAGCCTGCGTGAGGACTGCATCTCTTGGATTGCGTCTTCCCTCTGCGCTGTCTCTCAATACCCCTATGTCACCTCCTCCTCAGTTACTGACTGTTGTTGATGCCCTCCTCTTCCTCCACCCTGCAACTCTCCCTCTAAAATCAATCTCCTTCTCTTTGAGAATCGATTTTCCTTGGGATACTGAGTATCTGCTAGTGTGTCTCCAAATGACTCTCAAGTCTTCTGTTATACTTTTCCTGTTGACGAATCAACGACTAAGATTAAAACAGACATGATCCTCGTCTCTTAGAAGCTTCTCACCCATATCTTTATTAATACCCATTAATATTTTTATTTTCCTAAGTTTAGACTTAGGAACCCCTTAAAAATATTAATTATTTTAATAACTCTTCATTCGGGTGGAATTTCTTCAAATGATTTTTGGGTCTTAGAGATCTCATATGTTCTTGCCCCTCCACAAAATTTTGGAGCTAGAGCACATACGATACTACCCAAAATCAACACTCCGTCTTAGCGAAGAATGTGCTCTAGTAGTACTTCCCAATAGAAGCACCACACTGATCCACAACATCGGTCCTCTGCACTGTTTGATGCTCGGTCTACTGCCCCTCATCTACTGTGCTGCTGCAACCTGTACTGCTGCCCATGACACTGCAACTGTCACTGCTACATTTGTAATGAAATTCCCTCTTAATATATTGCATCATGTTGCCTGTTATCGCACAGATTGTCACGACAACGCTCAGACCGGGGGCTGTCACCCTGATCCCCGATATCTCTGTTTAAACCTGTCTCTCGCAGCTAAGGGGGGTAAACCCTATAGGAAAATAGATGACCAACTGTGAATCAGTTGGTTTGGGAGACACGAAAGGAAACCAACACTAGATAGATCTTATTGAATTAATAGACCAGTGCCTTGTGGAGTTAATGTTTAAACGATTAATTATCAGATGCTGCAGAAATATAAACCATGTAGAGCAATCATTTATCATCAAAGCTTAACTTTTACCAGATACGAGATAATCAATAAATGCTTAATGGTTTAAAGATACTCTAGCAAATTTAAAATTTCGAAAGATAAAGTGCTTTAAACAATCACGTAAGATGCTAGCCAGAGATTACATTCATATAGTTAATCTTTGAATGAACATTTAAGCATGATAAACATTAATTCCCACGTCAAAATTTTAGCCTTAGCAGAAAAGATAAAACATAACAAATTCCTGAGCCAAGACTGAAACTGGCAAAATACTTTCAAAAAATATTTTTATATTTTTCAGACAAAACTTTAAAACAAAAATTAGAGCTAAATGAACCTTAAAAAGTCTAAAAAATCTAAGTGATATTAAATCCAAACTAAATCAAAATCTAAACTATAGGAAGATGATTTTTTTTTTTTTAAAACAAAATTTGCAATTATAAAATCTAATCTAAAATAAAAAAGGAACCTTTATATTATATTTTTTATCAAGATTTTACTTTTTTATAATATTTTTATGATTTTAAATTTTAAAATGAAACAAAACTAGAGTCTAATCTAAAACTATATAAAAATCAAATTAAATCTAAGTCTAAAGTTTTAAATCCTAAAAAAAATTAAACAAAATCGAATCTAACCCCCTTTTTTTATATTATAATTTTCATTTAAAAGAAATTAAACTAAAACTAAACAAAATCTAACCTAGACTAAATAAGATTCAACATTTAAAAAAAACCTAACACGTGAATGAAATCAGACGCAAATGGAATCAACACTTACGCATATTATATTTACCTCACAAAAAAAAAATTGGAATCGAAATTTTCGTTTGTTGCTGCACCTGGAAAGCAGACGGTGGAAGACTCACGTATCATAACTCACCAAAAATTTACCTGGCCCGTATTGTTTGATCACTTTGTGCGTTTGCAGGTGCGTGGAGTTCTTCAGCAACTGGAGCAGCGTTTGGATGAGTTACAGATTGATAACCGACGTACTCGACTGGCAGAGGAACTTCAACGGATTGCTTTTCTTCGACGACGGACAGAGGATGGCTTAGTAGTTTCCAACAGCGTTCGATGGCAGAATGCTCTGATGTATGGTGTTTTGGCTGCACATGGGGGAAAGATACTGGTTACGTGGACGCAGCGTGGAGAGGTGGTCATGCGGATGGCTGGAGAAGGGACGCAGGGAGAGGTGGACGTGGGAGAAAGATATCAAGGGTGCAGGAGATGTTTGATTGAGGGTGAAAAATAGAACACGCAGAAACTTGGAGAAGAGAGGTAAAAGTGTATTTTTGAGTGGATACAGCCGCAGGGGTGGATAGAAAAGTTTGAAAAAAAATAGATTGATACGTGGGTAACAGAGTAGCATACAGGATCTAAGGAGAGATGAGCGAGCTGCATGAGGATAAAATGCAAAAGGGACAGATTGCTGAGTAGGCAGCAACGTGGAAATGGATTGATGGCTGGAGATGAAATCGCTGCAGATTCCTTTTTAGATAAAATTTGAAAACCCTGAACAGCAGACAGCACTGATAAACCCTCGGATGCTTCAGAAACCCTGCAACCTAAAATGAAAAATTACCCAAAAATAATATGTGCATAAAACAAAATTAAAACCCTAGATCAGCTAAATAGCATTTACAACTTTTGACTCTTAATCAGCTAGATTTGTCAATAATCCACAGTAATATTTTCAACGTATAAGTTTAATGTAAGACGCTTCAGAAAACCCTGCATGCATTCATAAAAAAAAATCGAATGATTAGCCCGGGATGAAGAACTGGCTGGGCTCTTTCAGAAAACACAATTCGGGAGTTGGTTGGTTCAGCCGATAACTTCCCCTAACGCCCGGTAATCTGAAAAAGAGATTTCCTGCACAGCTTAAAATCAACCATTAACATAGAGGGAGAAAACAATAGTGAAACCCCGATCAAATGGAGATACCTGCCACTATATTTCAGAATCTAAACTATCATTCAAATCCCAAAGATCAGACAAGATACCTGTGCCTAGATCAATCTTCATTAAGCTATCATCAATGGCTGAAAATAAAATTATGCAGAAAAAATAGAACAACCTTACAGCATTTTCAGAAGAGTAACACCAGCAAGATTTTTAACCCTAAAGTCTTTCTTTATTGCACAAAAAATGACTACAAGAGAGCTTTCTTTAGCACCAGACTCTCAGATCCAATCTGATCTCAAATGACCCCTAGCACCCTATTTAAAGGAAAAATTCCCAACAGCTAGTTCGAGTGATCCACGTCAAAAAGATCTCGACCGTCGATGAGGATCAAGACATCTCTTAATCTCATCCGTCGAATTTTTTTAATTCATTAAAAATTGAAATTCTGCATTTATTTACTCAAAAATAATATTATTTTATTATTTTTATTTAAATTTTTATTTATTTTTTTAATTTACTTTATAATTTTATTATTTTATTATTTTTTAGTTTTTTTTTTAATTTTTTAATTTATTTTTAAATGGATCCTCGAACTTAGCCTTTGGAAAAAATGACCTAGGACCTAGGACTTAGGACTTTATGAGGGAATTAGAAAATTTTCTAATCCTCAAGACACTTTACATCATGACTTTTACAACTTTACATCTCAAAGGGGAAAACCCATTTGACATAGACCCTCATAGACCACCCAGTTCTGCGACCAAATATAATCTAGCAGATCAACACACTAGGATTCCTCTAAGATTCTAATGAAAAAATTCATTCCGGCTTTGGGGTTAGGCTGAAGGAAAACTCTGCCGATCATGGATCGGTGAGACAAAAAACCTTCCGGAACGTAGATTATCACTAGAAAATTAGGTCCACCTAGGCAATTTACATACATGACTCATATCTGCTAAGATTATTTACAATTCAGACTTGCAGACTGGGTTTACAACATAGTATGATCAAGTCGAAGATGACTGTCGAATGGCATGGACATGTCGATCAAGCGCTATCCCTTTTTGCGAAGGAAAAGGGGGTGTACTGCTATGGGTAGTTGACACGTAGTGGTCAACATTGCCCATAGCACTGGCACTGCTAACAGTTGCATTGCATCTATACTCTCCGCTTCTGCTACTGGAACGAATTCTTCACCATCCCCATCTTCTCCCTGAAATAAATAAACTTTGTTCTTCCCAGAGCCTTGGTGAGAATGTCTGCCACCTGTTCTCCAGTAGGAGTGTACCTCAACTACACTGCCGCTCGTTGGACACAGTCTCTGACAAAGTGACATCTGATATCAATGTGCTTCGAACAATCATGAAACACTGGATTCTCAGAGAGCTCGATGCAACTTCAATTATCACACAAAATATTGGTCGCTTCCATCTTCCTCCTAAATAGATTCACAAGCAATTTCCTAAGCCATATGGCTTTGCACAAAGTTGTGCTAGCTGCCATATATTCTTCTTCAGCGGAACTCAGAGCCACGTATTTCTGTTTCCTATTACACCAAGAAGTCATTCCTGATCCAATGTGGAAACAGTACCCAATGGTACTTTTCCAATCTACTGAACTTCCAACTCAATCTGCGTCAGTGAACCCACTCAACCTGATGTCATTGCCTTGGGTGTACATTAGTCCATGCTCGACCGTTCCTCGTATATATCTGAGAACATGCTTGGCTGCTGCCTAGTGCGCCCTCTTTGGTTCCACCATGAACTGACTGAGGGTATTGACAGCGTAACAAATGTTTGGCCTGGTATTGACCAGATACATCAAGGACCCTATGAGCTGCGTGTACAAGGTGAGATCAACTTCTTTATCTTCGGATGCATCAGTCTTCTTTCAGTTGGTGACCATTGGAGTAGCCATAGGTCTACAGTCCTGCATTCTGAACCTTTTCAAAATATTTGTAGCATACCTTCCTTGTTCAAGGAAGATTTCATCTTTCTACTGCCAAACTTCCAACCCCAGGAAATAATGCATCTGTCCCAAATCCTTCATATCGAATTTTGTGGCTAGGTTTTCCTTGCAATCTTTGATGAGTCTGGATGATCCTGTCAGGAAAAGATCATCCACATATAACACCAGGATTAAAGGCTCATTCTCTACAACAAGATAGTAGAGATTAGGATTTGCGTCACTCTTCACGAATCCCATTTTCTGCAAGTAGCCATCGATTCGACCGTACCATGGTCTCAGTGCCTGCTTAAGCCCATACAAGGCTTCCTTCAACCTGCATACATGAGATTTCTTCTCATGTGTCTCAAAACCCTCTGGCTATTAGGGCGAAGGTTTCTTTGTAGTCTATCCCTTCCTTCTGAGCATACCCCTTAGCCACAAACCTGGCTTTGTATTTTTCCACACTGCCATCTACAGCGTATTTGACTTTGTAGATCCATCCCAAACCTACCACTGACCTGTCCTGAAGCCTAGGTACCACTTCCCATACATCATTGACCATTATAGAACTATATTCCTCCACCATAGCATCTACCCATACTTGATGTTGAATGACTTCCTGAAAACTAGAGGGTTCCCCAACTTGAGCTACCAAGGCCTGGTATTTGTCTGGCTGTCTTTGCTCCCTTTTCTCATTCCTAGGTGCACCAACGAAGTCCTCTGCATCCCATAGAATCTGTCGAAGTTCCCGGCTTGTTCTTCCACTGGTAGTGGGTAAATCCATCTGCTCTTCCTCTTCCTGAGACTCCACCTATTTTGAAGCTTTGTCTTTAGGAGAATTACATGTATTAGTTTCTGCTAGTCGGAGTGGTTGTACCAACAGATCGTCTTTTGACTGCTCCTCAAAAGGCATTTCTCAGGATTTCCTGAAAGCTCTGTCCTCCATGAACTTTACATCCCACCGAACTACTACCTTCCTATTCCTTGGAAGATAGACTCTATATGCCTTAGCATTCTCGCTATATCCAACAAGATATCCTTTTTCTGCAGTTTGATCCGATTTCTTTCTCTTTTCTTCAGGTATATGGCAGTATGCCAAACTCCCAAATATCCTGAAATGACTAACTTCAGGTGTCTTCCCGATGAAGACACTTTTCGGAGTAATCTTGCCCAATGCCTTGTGAAGAAACCTGTTTTGGACATAAACTGTTGTGTTGCATGCTTCTGCCCACGGGAATTTGGGCATATCCTGATCATACAACATCGCCCTGACTGCTTCCACAATAGTCATGTTCTTCCTTTCTGCTATCCCATTCTGCTCCGGATTGTAGGGAGTTGTCCACTCTCTTCTGATGCCTTCCCTAACGCAAAAATCAGTGAAGTTCTTGTCAACGTATTCTCCACCATTTTCTAAGCGCAACAATTTTATCTTCTTTCCTGTCAAATTCCCTACTAAAGCCTTGAACTCTTTGAATCGACCAAAAACCTCATCCTTGGTTTTTAGAAAGTAGATCCAAGTCTTCCTAGAATGGTCATCGATGAAGGTGACGAAGTACTCGGCACCACTAAGAGCTTTTGTGGACATGGGTCTACAGATATTTGAGTGTATCAATCCCAGAACACTCTGAGCCCTATTGTTACTTCTGGAAAATGTTGCTTTCGCGTACTTGCCTAGAGCGCATTCTTTGCGTACATCATTTCGTTTGGTACTTAATCTGGAACTCCTGATATTGTTTTCTCGAGAATTCTCAAAGCCCCATGGTGTAAGTATCCCATCCTTCTGCGCCATAGTTCATTCAAATCTTTATCTCCATTGTTGCCTATCAATGCCATTGGAGGTTCTAGCTGTAATCTATACAGCATGTTACTTCTGATTCCAATCTAGGCCTTCCTTTTCCAACTCAGGTGTTTGACGTATACTTTCTCCTTAATGATGAAAACGTCATAGCCCTTGTTTTAAAGTTGAGATACAGAGAGTATGTTCATCCCCAATCCTGGCACATGCAGCACATTGGTTGCTCGAAGCCGCTCTCCTGCTTCGGTTTGAAAGACTACAGTACCTCTTCCTACGGGGGTACACTTTGCCTTATTTCCCATGGTGATCTGAAAATTCATCCTTTCTTCCTGATAATTTGAAAAACATTCTTGTATTCCTGTCATATGCTAGGAAGCTCCATTATCTATATACCAAACCTCAAAGGAGGCAGAAATTTCTAGGCAAGCGACTTCTTATTCCAGTCTTGAAGCTAACATAGAATAATTGTGATCCATGTTCTTCGTGCTTTCTTCTTTTTTTGGAAATCTGCGTGAGTCCCTCTGAATTGATGGCCTCTGCATCTCCTGACCCATAGCAGATTCTTGTTTCATGTTGCCGGATCTCTGCTCCGATACCATGTGAAAATTTCTAACCTGAAATTCTACTGCAATTCTAATTTATTTCACCTACTTATTTCTCACAATAAGTTATTTACGAAATCCCTTCAGCAAATATTAAAATAAGTTCTATTGCATTTATCACATAATTACATAGAGAAAATAATAAGCACAAGAGTCAATCACGTCAACACAGTGGTTTTTGGACAATTGTCCTCGGAAAAACCCAATGTGGGAAAATCGGTGCAGCAGATGAGGGTTTTATTGATCTTCAGGAACAATTGGTTTACAAGGAATAATTTTACAGAGAAACTGAGACCCTACTGAGATAAAACACCTGACACAAGGTTCATCCCTCTCCTGGAAACTTTCTAACACCCTGGAGACCCTTCTCCCACTTCTGTGTCACTCTATGTGGTTCTACGTCCATCTGCGTCAGCCTGCGTGAGGATTGCGTCTCCTAAACTGCGTCTTCCCTCTGTGTTGTCTCTCAATACCCCTGCGTCACCTCCTCCTCAGTCATTGACTGCTGTTGATGCCCTCCTCTTCCTCCACCCTGCAACTCTCCCTCTGAAATCGATCTCCTTCTCTTTGAGAATCAATTTTCCTTGGGATACTGAGTATCTGCTGGTGTGTCTCCAAATGACTCTCAAGTCTTCTCTTATACTTTTCCTGTTGATGAATCAATGGCCGAGATTAAGTCTCTAATCAACAGCTAAAATTAAAACAAACTTGATCCTCGTCTCTTAGAAGCTTCTCACCCATATCTTTATTAATACCCATTAATATTTTTATTTTCCTAAGTTTAGACTTAGGAACCCATTAAAAATATTAATTATTTTAATAACTCCTCATCCGGGTGGAATTTCTCCAAACGATTTCTGGGTCTTGGAGATCTCATATGTTCTAGCCCCTCCACAAAATTTTGGAGCTAGAGCACATCTGATGCTACCCAAAATCAACACCTCGTTGTTGTTGTCTCCCTAGCTTTAGCAGTGCCCTTGCTAAAACATTGCAACTAGGTAAGTCGAATTGCTTGAGCTTACTCGATGTCTCAATTATGTCTCTCCAACCTCATTGACCCTGCTCTTATAATCGTTTGTCGAGTAACCAACGACCATGATCATATGATCATCTTGACTCCGTCAATTAACTTTTCCGTAAGTCTCTAGACCAAAATCAATTTCCCTCATTGTATCTGATTTAATTAACCAATTTTCCTAAGTTAGACTTAGGAAATATTTAATTATTGGAGAACTAATCTAACTAAGGTGTTTCTAAGCCTTTTCTCATGAAACCTTTTCTGGGTTTTGGAGATCTCATGTTCCTTAGCCTCTTAGACACCAGAGAGACTAGAACACTTGTATGTTGCTACCCCAAAAACTAACAGGGCATGCGAGATTGCCTGGAGGGTTGTATGAGTTGCCAGAAGAGCCGAGAAGAGGCCGACACTTCTAGAGGCAAGGCTATGAGGCTAGTTTACTAGCCAAAGGCCGCATGTGTAGGCCATATTGTTTTCCAGGAGAGCTGAAAATTCTCAGAGAAGTCGAGATCACTTGCAAAGGGAGTTTGTTGTTGCACAAACTAGCAGGTCTAGTTAGTAGGCTAAAGCTAGAGGGCACAACAACAATTTGGGACAAAGGCCCACTCTCACCATAACCTATCTTGTAATGTTCCTTCTCATTAAAATCAGCTAAGGGAGATTCACAATTTTGCAATTTTGGAATGAATACAATTTCGGTGCCAAAACTTAGGAAATATGGGTGAAAAGGGGAAATAATAATTAAAGTTCCAAGGAGGTTCCCCAAACATTAGAAAACCAAAGGGAAATTCGATGGATAGTGGAAAGTGGGGGCCACTCCAAGGGAATACGTGCCCCTTGGAGAAATTCGACTTAGAGGAGAGAGGAGGTTCAATGGGTGGAGCCCACAAGGAGCAAGAGGGTAGCCAACTATAAATAGGAGGTGAGGCTCTCATTTTGGGGCTTTTTGACAAATTGACAATTGAACTAAAGTTCTCTTGAGCTGCTTAGCCAAGACAACACAATGTTGTTCAACACAAGGGGATTCCAAGCAGAAATCTCCTCTCTACCTTCGATGGACTTCAAGTGCCATCCCTAGGGGAGCTTCTTTCACCTTTAGCAAGCTGCTCTCAAAGCTATTAAAGGAGTTCAAACAACCAGTTCAACTAGTGAAGGGCGCAATTAGAGAAATTCACACCACTTGGAGGAGCTACATTTGAAGAGGAGAAATTTTGGGCTTTCATGGGCATATTGGCTTAGTGGTTCCCTGGAGATTTTGGTTGGTTGCAAAGTTGATAGTGGGGAAATTCTACAGTTGGAATTTGTGGCTCTAGGGCCTGCGTAGGGGCCATTCTGAACAAATTCGCAGGGGCTTGATGGAAGAATTTTGTTGTGAGGAGGGTTGTAGTTGGAAAAAATATTTTGGAGAGAAATTCCCCGAAAGTTTGGGAAGCTTTCTTGGTGGAATTGGGGGAGAATTACAATTATTTTTCAGAAGTGCGTACTGCCTAATCACTGGGCAATTTGCACTATTTTATGGGTCAGCAAGTGCTTGGGAGTGAGCCATTTCCCTTTTGGGTTTTGCGGATTAATTTGGGAGAAGCTACAACTGCAATTTCAAGGGATTCCAGGCACTATAGAGGGATATTCTTATCATTCTCAGTGTAGCTGCAACTATAATTTCTTGGGCCTATGCAGAGGGACATTGAGCAAAGGGTTCCAACTCTTGTAGACATTTCTATCACCTGGGTTTTGCTTCAACTTGCTTATGCAAGCCCAGGTGCACTTATTCCATGCTATATGTACCCATTCAACTTAGATTTTAATAAAATGGCTTAGCAGTTGTTCTGATTTTTGTGTGTACTTGTATACTGTGTTTGTGCTTATTTTCTCTAATGTTGTCTAGTGCATGCTTCTGTTATACACTTAATATTTCCATTAGGAATATTACAGTGGTATCAGAGCATGTTCTTGGCCAGTGTGGGGAGATAAAAGCAGGTAATGCCACCCAGGTACCAAGGAGTCATTTTCCAGAAAGGGCGAGGTAGGGGAAGAGGTAGAGGTCATGGCAGAGGAGGGAAAGACCCATTTTCAGATATTGAATTAGACAATTTCAGAGAGCACATGGAAAACCAAGAGGGTCCTAAGCAACCTAGACAAGGGGGCCAAAATCAGGTTTAGGAGGAGCTGCTGAGGACAAACTAGTAGATGTTGAGGCAGGGCCAACTCATGATGGATATGATGTATCAAGTGATGGGCTTACATGTGAACCACAAACAAGAGCCAAAACCTCAAGATGATGGGGGTTATAGGGCAAGGGAAGGAAGCCACACACATGAGCGTAGTTTCTAGCAACCACACACCCCCTTGCATGGCCAAACAAGCCGCCCCACAATACCACATTCCCTATATGAGCCAGAGTGTGAAAGGGAGCCAGACCTGGTTGTGGATTTCGTGAACTCGGTTGCATTGGGTATTGATGAGTATGAGGGCCTAGACCCAAGGCTTCAGAGGGTGATGTCCTTTGGGGAGTACATTCAGCTCAACGAGAGGCGTACTACTGGGACTGGAGTTTATTAAAGAGGATGGTAGTCGAGTGTTGATTTGGGGTAGCATCAGATGTGCTCTAGCCATGAAAATCGGTGGAGAGGCTAAAGTGCATGAGATCTCCAAGACCCAGAAATGGTTTTGGACAAATTGTACCCGGTTTGGGAGATATTAAAATAATTAATATTTTTAATGGATTTCCTAAGTCTAAACTTAGGAAATATAAAATATTAATGGGTATTAATATAAAACTGGGTTAGAAGGTTCCAAAAGTCATGTATCAAGCCAAATCTAAGCTCAGCTATTGATTAGAGATGTAATCTTGAACGTTGAAGGACCAACAAGAAAAGTATAAGAGGAGGCTTGAAGGACAGTTGGAGAACACAACAGTGTGATCAGTCATTCATTTTGCTAGAGTGGGGTTGCTAAGCAAAGTTGAATCAGTGATCAGCAGCGAGGCGCAGTGAGCACTAGACAGAGAGACATAGACCAGCGCAGAGGCAAAAAGCGAGAGCAACAACTAGTTCAGGCCACGCAGAGCCTAACAGAGACAACAAAAAGGCCAGAGGGACTATGTCATCCACGCAGAGGCTGCAAGAGTGACACAGAGGGTCCCACAAGCTGCGTAATGCCTCAGAGGGATGACGCAGAGAGGTTTGAGGCTGACACAGGGCAGCAAGAGGCTGACGCAGAGGCTAGAAGGGCCAGCGTAGAGCTTCAGAGACGCTGAAGAGGGTTTCGTGGGACAGGTTTTTTGAATACCTGTTTCCGAATAGAGAGGTATTGTTGTAGTGTATTTTTCTCTGTCGGGTGAGCCAGTTAGGCACCCAGTTGTAATCAAGGAAATACTGCATAATAATTAACCCTCAGAATAGCTGCACTGGTTTTCCCGCATTGGGTTTTTACAGGGACATTGGTCCAGAAATAACAGTGTCACTTGTGTATTTGTTTTTCTTTTAGCTGATGATCTGTAGATGTTGTGATTGTACTGTGTTTATTTCGGTATTTAAATGTTTTAAATAACTTGTTCAAAATTTACAAGTAGAAGAAATAAACCAGCGGAATACAGATTAATTTTCTAACAGATAGACTTAGAAAATTCAACATGGTATCAAAGCGTGGTTGCAGATCACAGGAAAGCTGAAGGCATCAGCTAAGCAGAGCATTTGCAGCGAAATCAGTTGCCTTGAGTGATAGAAGTTGATCCTTGCAGAAGCAATAGAGGAAGGGTTGATGCAGAGGGACTGCATCATTAGTATGGGCTAGAGAGAGGCCAGCACAAAGGCTGAGGAGGGCAAAGAGAAGCTAACGCAGAGCCATGCAGAGACCAGGAGGGTTGACGCAATTCGTTGAGGGAGTTGTTTTGCCAGTGTCGGGATTGCGTAGAGCTAATAGGCTCAATCCTTCAGTTGCTAGGGCGAAGGAAGTTGTGGGCAGTTTGCGGGAGCGAAGCTGGTGGGGTACTGTGGTCAGAACAATACCTAACAGGGCAAAACCAAGGTAGAGGGAGTTGCTGCCGAGGCAGATTTCTAGCCAAGGAATCTGGATCAGTGTTGCAGTTGCACAGACGATCGGAGAGGGGCAACTTGACGGTTGGCAGAAGGATTTCCAGGAGGGAAATCGGGACTCAGAGGGAGTCCAGAAGAGAACTTCCAGACGGTAAGTAGAAAGACTCGCAGGAGTCGAACCAAGAACTTCTAGGCAGGAAGTAGAGAGACTTGGAGGAGTCGACGGAGAAGAGTAGAGAAATGGCCATGAATGGGCTGAGGGATCAGGATAGGTTGGATGGAGCGTCCAACTTTGTGGTCTCGACGGCCAGGATCCTATCCATTCTAGACAGAGATCGCATCAAGGGCTTCGCCTTGAGAGTAATGGCTATCCCAGTTGACCCGATAGCTAATGAAAGGTACGAGGAGGAAATGGCCAAGGCAAAATGAATCATCCTTGATGGGGTCAAGGATCATGTGGTCCAACATATTGCCGAGAAGGAGACGACAAAGGAGATGTGGGACACCTTGAAGACATTGTTCAGCATACTTCCGTGCAGAGGAAGATGTTACTTGAGAATCAGCTAAGGTCATACTAGACGCAGAAGGGAGAGCAGATAGATCTCTTCCTCGGTCGGTTGAAGGAGATCCAGGACCAATTGACTTCCACAGGGGCCACGCCGGATGGAGTTGATGGTAAGAACCGCACTCAACGCAGTCTCCGAGGAGTGGGAGACATTTGTCCAGAGCATACTAGGCAGGGAGAATCTTCCAGATTGGGAAGCATTGTGGGCGGCTCTTCGTCAAGAAGAGATCAAACGGGTGACCCAGACGAGAAGTAGCAGCAAAGGAGTCTGAATCAAGAAGGAAGAGGAAGAGGATGCAGCTCTGGCATCTGCGAAAAAAGCAGGAGAAGAGGAAGAAGGACCTCTCCAAGGTCAAGTGCTTCCACTGTGGGGAACTGGGTCATTATGCGAACCAATGTCCAAGGAAGAAGAACAAGGGAGAGGCGTTTGACTCTAAAGCAGCGCTAGCGAAGGCAGATAAAGAAGTCGAGGAGGATGACGATTGTGCCATGAGTGCTCATGTGCCACTAGAGAAGTGGGGAGAGATTGAGGTGTAGTAAGGAGGACTATAGGCGATGAGGGGCAGGATCCTTGAGGTACCCAAACTCTTGGATTATACTTGGCTGTGAGAGCCCCAAAGAGAGAGTAGCAGCACTAGCGGATGTAGGTAGAGAGGGATGCAGGTGAAGTGACAGAGAGTGCTAGAGTGCAAGAGTGCAAAAGGCACGGGAGTGTTGCAACGGTGCAGGATGGCACAGATAGGTTTGCAGTGGTGCGACATGCAGGGAGTTGTTGCAGCAGCGCAGAGGTCAGTAAAGGGAGCACTTGTTAGCGGTAAAGGGAGCTTCAACATCGGGAGTGTTTCTAACCTGAGAGGGATGTCAGAAGTTGGGTGGATCATACTTACTTCTCAGTGATTGTGTTGCAATGCAGTAGCAGTATGCAGTAGGACGATGCAGCATGATGAGAGGGGATGTAGTGCAGATGCAGTGTTGGGATGATGGACTAGCAGCAGCGCGAATGCAGAGGGAGCTGCCATACAAATGTAGTAGTGCAGAGGATGTTGGGTAGGGAGGCCTAGCATCAACACAACGACCGGTGCCAGATAATCAAGGTGATGCTCAGTGTGGAGTATTACTAGAGCACAATCCTTGCTAAGAGGGAGTGTTGATTTGGGGTAGCATCAGATGTGCTCTAGCCATGAAAATTGGTGGAGATGCTAAAGCACATGAGATCTCCAAGACCCATAAATGGTTTGGACAGATTCTACCCGGTTTGGGAGATATTAAAATAATTAATATTTTTAATGGAGTTCCTAAGTCTAAACTTAGGAAAAATAAAATATTAATGGGTATTAATATAAAACTGGATTAGAAGGTTCCAAAAGTCATGGATCAAGCCAAATCTAATCTTCGTCGTTGATTATAGATTTAATCTCGACCATTGAAGGACCAACAGGAAAAGTATAAGAGGAGACTTGAGGGTCAGTTGGACAACACACTAGTGTGATGAGTCATTCATTTTTATAGAGCGGGGTTGCTAGGAAAGTTGAATCAGTGATCAATAGCGAGGGGCAGTGAGTACTGGATAGAGAGGCAGTGACAGTGCCAAGAGACCAGCGCAGAAGCAGAGAGCGAGGGCAGCAGCCAGTTCAGGCCACGCAGAGCCCAGCAAAGAACGCAGAGGCCAAAGGGACTGCGTCATCCACGCAGAGACTGCAGGAGTGATACAGAGGGTCCCAGAGGCTGTGCAGTCAGAGGGCTGACGCAGGGCAGCAGGAGGCTGACGCAGAGGCCAAAAGGGCCAGCGCAGAGCTTTAGAGACGCTGAAGAGGGTTTCGTGGGACAAGTTTTCTGAATACCTATTTCTGAATAGAGAGGTATTGTTGGCGTGTATTTTTCTCTGTCCGGTGAGCCGGTTAGGCACCCAGTGGTACTCAAGGAAATACTGCATAATAATAAACCCTCAAAATAGCTGAACCAATTTTTCCGCATTGGGTTTTTCCAGGGACATTTGTCCAAAAATAACAGTGTCACTTGTGTGTTTGTTTTTCTTTCAGCAGATGATCTATAGATGTTGTGACTATATTGTGTTTATTTCGGTATTTAAATGTTTTAAATAACTTGTTTAGAATTTACAAGTAGAAGAAATAAACCAGCAGAATACAAATAAATTTTCTAACGGATAGACTTAGTAAATTCAACATCGAGTCAAGACATCCAAAAGGTTGTCGGAAGGTCACGCTTCCCAACTTTGATAGGGCAGCCAAGAGCTCAATCAGGGCGTGTGTTCAGAAGTTAGACACTTACCTCCACTTCAACCCCATGCGTGAGATAGACGCTATCTAGTTTGGTACATTACACTTGGAGGGGGACGCACAAGAGTGGTGGTACCATGGCTTGATCACGCTAGGGCACATTCATATTAGCTCGTACACAGAGTTTAGTAGGCAAATGATTGAGAGGTTTGATAGGAAGGACCCCGACCTGCATTTTAGGGAGTTGGCACATTTAAGAAAAATGGGTAGCGCAAAGGGCTACATATCAGAGTTCCAGAGGCTTGCAGTGATGGTATCAGATATCTCTGAGGCCTGGTTGATCATGTTGTTTGTAGAGGGATTATCTAATCCCTTGCATGGGTGGGTGAGAGCCTACAAGCCTACAACACTGATGGACGCTATTTCCAAGACCCGGGACATGATTAACACAGTGCCCAAGACCAAAGCCCCTATACCCGCCACGGTTTTGGCACCTCAAGGGAGCAGACGTACTCAACAGCCTCAGAGAGAGTGGGCATGGTTAGTTGGATGATGAGACTAGGAGGGACCTCTAGAGGAGGAAGTTATGTTTCACATGCCAGGAGCCGTGGGCACTAGGGCACAAGTGCACTAAGGGCAAGACCCATTACATTGAGGTGTACTCAAATAGCGAGGCGAAGGATGAGGCAGAGTAGGAGACAAACCATGGAGATGGGGGACCATAGTTTGCGGGAGGACCATCACCACCACCACAACCTCAGGGGGGAGGCCCAGTTTCCCCTTCTGGGGGCATTCTAGCTTCACTTCGGGGAGTTTCAAAGTACTTCAAATCAGAGGTATGGTGCAAGGGAAACGTGTGTCAGTACTAGTGGACAATGGGGCTACCCACAACTTTTTCAATGCCAGATGGTGGAGCGGAGGGGCATACATACAGACACATTTGAGGGATTCTTGGTGCTGGTGCTACGAGACCGGATGATGCAGTGCATGAGATATGTGTGAAAATTTCTAATACGAAATTCTACTATAGTAACTAATTTATTTCTTCTACTTATCTTCCACAATAAGTTATTTACAAAAACCCTTCAGTAAACATTAAAATAAATTCTACTGCAGTTATCACATAAAAGCATAGAGAAAATAATAGTGATATACAAGCACAAGAATCAATCACATCAACACAGTTATTTTTGGACAATTGTCCCCGGAAAAACCCAATGCGGGAAAACTGATGCAGCAGATGAGGGTTTATCTATTAATCTTCAGCAACAATCTATTTACAAGGAACAATTCTATAGAATATTGAAACACTTCTAAGAGAAACACCTGAGACCATTTTCCTCCTCTACCCGGAGAAGTTCTGACCCCCCGGAGACTCTCTGTCCTTCTCTGCGTCACTTCTGCGTGAGGTCTGCGTGAGGATTGCGTCTCCAGCTGCGCTGTCTCTTTGATCTTCCCTCTGCTCTATCTCTAGGATGCTCTGTGTCACCTCCTCCTCAGTCTCTGACTGATGCTGATGTCGTCCTCTTCCTTCACCCTGCAACTCTCCCTCTGAAATCGAACTCTTTCTCCTTGACAATCGATTTTCCTCAGGTTACTTAGTATTTGCCCGGTATTTCTCCAAATGACTCTCAAGTCTTCTCTTATACTTTTCATGTTGATGAATTAACGGCCGAGATTAAGTCCCTAATCAATGGCTAAAAGATTAAAATGGACTTGATCCTCGTCTCTTAGAAGCTTCTCACCCATATCTTTATTAATACCCATTAATATTTTTATTTTCCTAAGTTTAGACTTAGGAACGCCATTAAAAATATTAATTATTTTAATAATTCATCATCCGGGTGAAATTTCTCCAAATGATTTCTAGGTCTTGGAGATCTCATGTATTCTAGCACCTCCAAAAAAATTTCGGAGCTAGATCACATCCGATGCTACCCAAAATCAACAATGTGTTCCTAGTTTGACCTTGACTATGAGGAACTATTCCACGACCGATCATTTCTTTGTGGTTGATGTTCCAGACACCAATGTGTTGATGGGTGTCCAGTGATTGTACTCATTGGGTCGGGTCACCATTGATTAGCGAAAATTGGATATGGAGCTTGTTACCACACAAACTAGCAGGGGGCCTAAAAGGGATTCCTATGAGGGCAACTTCTAGGTCAAGGGAAACTATGGAGACTTATCCCACCATTGTTGGGAATCACGATTGTTGTTAGACAAAAACCCGCAAGTGTTAGTCAACAATCGCATTGCCAGAGATAAGGATCCACAAGAGGCGGTTAGTCCATGTCACGAAACACACAGGGAGTGTTGGTTTATCCAATGTCCAACAATCTCCCCCCCAACGCGAGTTGGGTGTGTATCAAACTCGTGACCTACGCTCTGATACCACTTGTTGGGAATCATGATTGTCGTTAGACCAAAACCCGCAGGTGTTAGTCAACGATCGCATCACCAGAGATAAGGATCCATGAGAGGCAGTTAGTCCATGTCACGAAACACACGAGTTTTGGTTTATCCAATGTCCAACAACTGTCACCATGGCTAAGACTCCCAACTATTTACGGACTTTCACCGATGGGAGGAGACCCAGTGGTTGGGAAGTCACTTATAAAGTATAGATCAATGAAGGGGTTGAGTGACTCAAATGATTCCCTTTTGCAGAAGAGTTTGAAGGATAGGGCTTGCTTGCTCTTTAAGCAAGGGACTTGATCTTCTAGGGAAGGGGGATGAGGATTAGAGGGTTGAGGTAGAAGGATAAGACCTATGAAGGAGGTTCTCAAATCCCTAAAATCCTTTTGAGAACTTGGATTCTCAAGTAGTCCTTGATAAATAGGCTTTGGTGAAGAATGGGCCCACACGAGGCCAAGTGGACCCAACCCAGGTTAGTGGATAGATTTAGACAACCAATGATGTTCTTAACCTGCTCAAGGTGAGGGGAGAGGATCAAACAAGAATTTCTTCCAAAGATGTCAAACTGATCCTACTAGGTTCTAGCCTTGGAAACACTTAGGTAAAACTTGATCATAGAGCTAGAGCTTGAGGTATTCAGAGATTCCTTGTCATAATTGCTTCAAATTTGGAGGAGAGAAAGGGGACCCAACAGCGCAGTTGTATCTCGGAGATCGAAGTTTTCTTGTAGCCAGTTTCTCGAGAAATTGATGCCCTAGGTGACCTAATGAGGCTAGACCTAGGGAGAAAGGGAAAAAGGGGTAAAAAGAGGGTTAAATGATCACCCTTTTTGAGGGACCAGTGAAGGAAGTCAAGGATAATAATGAAGGAAGATTTAGTTTCTTGTTCAAGGAGGCTCCAAAAGTCAACTTCGTCCAATGTTAGAGGAAAGAGAAGAAAAGTGACTTTCAAGCATTTATACTTCATACAAATGGTGCAAGCTTATCAAGGTAACATGATCTCTACGAGGTTTCATTCATCTAATAATGGCCTATACAAAAAGAAGGCTAAATAGACACATAATTCCACATTTCATACACGTAGCAATTAGCCCTAATTATAGCAAAATTCAAATGTATGCAACAACAAGAAAAATAGCGTTAAATTTGCACTTACAATGTTAGAGAGTATATCCAACCAACATCACATTTGCAAATGAGAAGCTCCAAGATAGAAATAGCCCAAATCCATACATCAAAATTCATCCATCATCCAAACTAGTCCTCCAACAAAAAAGTATGAAATTCTCTAAAGATAGAGAGATCCCAAGTCAAGTGATGATACAAATGAATCCAACTAACTCCTATTTATACACCAATTATGAATTCGATTTAGCTAATGAGCCTACATTAGCCCCTAAAAATAAAATAATGTGCAAATGCCATAACTTTGGTGACAAGCCCACCAAACTAGATCACAAATGAAAAGATAAGCTTCTCAAGAGGAAAAATAATAATCTATGCATGTTGTAGGGCCCTTTGAGAGGCCTGATGACGTCCATGGGTGCCACAATGAAGAATAGGACCCTCAAAAGAAGTGGACAAGGGGTTAGCCGCTTGTAATAATCGGTGGTGTTCCAAATGACTGTGGGGGCACACAAGTGTCCTCATGGGTCTCCAAACAAGTCGAAGATGCCTGTAGGTTGCCCTCAAGGGCTAGGATGACAATGTAGGAGATGCCACATCATCGTAGAAGTCCTGGATCATCTGCCAAGTGTGTGGTGTAGATCTGGGGTCAGCTGGGCATGATGGATCAGGTGCATCCTCCTCGTCCAATAAGTGAACCACAAGCAATCTTTGAATGGCTGTGGGGATCCATGAAGTGAAATCTGCTGCTATGGAGGCCCATGGCTCTCAACTCTCACCCTACATGTGCCAAAGCAGACCTCTAGAGGATTAGGACCCTGTATAGGGAGACCAAACCCCAAATGAAAACCATCTACAATCCTGCATAAGATCCAATGCGTCCCCTAGGCTTCCAATACAACAAGTCATTAGAGAAATTGAGTGAATAAGCTTACCTAATCATGGACCACAGGTGGGGACTTCATAATGGCCTACCCTTCCATAATGGGCTTTGGGTGTGCCAATGTCTCCCAAACTCCTAATGGGGTTAACCAAGTACCCTATTAGGTGGTTTTTGCTTCTAAAGGGGATAATATAGTCAAGGTACATCCGTCAAAAGGTGGTGGCATGTGGCAGATAGGTGAATGAGGTAGGGAATGAGAGGGAGTAGCCCTGGGTCACATGTTGGGGCATAGGGGTAGCTAATAAGAAGGAAGCCTACAGTTGGGTTTATAAGGTGTAGGAGGGAGCAATTGTGGTACATGAGGTGCCCCAGCCTTGATTTTTCCACTCTTCTTTTATGACTTTTTCCTTTTTTATGATTTTATTTGATTGACCGCTCAGGGCTCAAGGGGTTAGAGCATGATGTGTAAGATATAGCAGTGAATTCCCCCCTTTAAGGTTGGGCAGTTCATTGCACCCTTGGGGTTGGGACAATCATGGGTTCCTATGTGTTGAAGGAGGCTCATAGAACTTGTTGGAACCAGGGTGATGGCTAGTATGATGCAATAGAGCTTCATGTAATGGATTTTGCCTACATGCTAAATGTTTTTGTCCCAGACATCTTTTGCATTTTGTGGTACTTTTTCTGTTGAATGTGGCCATATATGCTTTTAACTTTCTTTTTAGTTGCATCAACCTCCAGGCTTCATTCCAAGCCATGACCCAAGGTGTGGGCAAGGGGAAGGCATGAGCTGACCCTATGTGGACCCAACGGAGGAATGTGCACCTAAGTGGGAGAAGCGATGGATGGAGTAATAATGAACGGAAAGGAGGTAATATAAGTTGATAAGGGGGTGGGACTATACAACCAAAATCGGGGTTTCCCATGAAATACCATCCTTGAAACCAAGTGGTCCGTAGAAGAGATGCCACAAGGCTAGAATCCAAGGTGAATTCCTAAAAGGGGTCTAGGCAACAAAAGCACAGACCTAGCCCATTCTTTCCGCCGAATCCCCTCATTAATCTATACCCAAAAGTATCCATGATAAGCAAACTACAAGACTCAATTTCAAAACGACAAGGGATACCTTTAGCTTTGGGAGGCCCACCTTCAAACATATGATCATGGCATATGGGCGAGGGACCACATGGCTTGCTCAGGTGGCAGAGAAATGGCACAGTGAGCTCGCTGATGGTTGCAAGGGGCTGCTAGCTGTTGACTGAGGACCATCTTGCAGAAAAGGTTTTTCCTACGGATATTGCCCACAAAATGGTGGGTAACAGAGCTCACACACCCAAAAGGGAAGTTAGTAGTGCTAAGGGGTATGCACTCCTACCCACCACAGACAATATCCTGCCATTGGATGGAGGCAAAAGTGCAGCGTGGGGACATAGAGTGGGCGGTGGAGCTTAGGATTTCAGAGACAGCTACTCAGACACTACAGGTTCATCCAAACATCCTTGCACTGTTGGATGTTGAATTACCACACTCTTGGTGTCTCGGATAGAATCTTAAATCACTAACGTTACCAAACCAAAGATCACAACGAAACTGCTTTGCACAACAGAATATAAAAAACCAATAAATCTACTAGTGCACAAAATATAGACAACTTTTTACAATTTTCAACCCAACTTTGTTATATTAATCAAACTGAATAATACAACAGTCTAGGGCTCGCATACCATGGATAATGGCCCTCATACATCCACTAGTACACAATACAAAACTGGGGCTTGGTGCCAATCCATCGACAACCAATCTACCCTCAACAAGATACTATGACCATCTAGTTGTCGCATGCTCTCTCAGCTCCTCTCGGTTGTACCCTATACCTACTTGGTCCTTCGTCTCCCGATCTGCAACATTGCCTCTATCAACGATCCAAGTCCATCTGGCCACTGAACCTCGGCACTCCAATCTGCTCACTAGTTGTTCCTTAGTCCATCAAGGGCACCACTCATCGAGACTCCTGTTGAGTTGTTCGCAGCTCCAGTCGTGAACAAATCTCAATCTACCCACTGTTTCTCCTCAGCTACTCAGGGACTTCATCCCACTGCTGCTCCAATGAAGACCAACAAAGGGCACAGAGGGTTGTCTTATCACTGCAAGATGTCCATCTCCCACAATGAACACGGGCTGGGAGGATTGCCCATCATTTGCTGTAGATGTCCATTTCCCACAATGAACACGGGTTGGGAGAATTGCCCATCATCTATTGTATATCCTTCTACACACACAAGTGTAGGGCTACTCAAAATTGCTCCTTGCTTATCAAACCCTTGAGCTCAACAACTGCCACTCTAGCAACCACCTAGGTCCGTGAAGATGGTGCACATCGGGCTCCAATTTGGGCACCATCACGCTGTCCTCCAGCAAACCATAAATGCCTATTACACATCCACACTTGGTCTACTCTCACGCTGCCCCTCAACAGACCACAAGAGACCAATCCTGTTGTAGCATTTGCTCCTAGTTAGGGCATCCAATGATCTAGGAAACCCCTCCTCTTGGCTGCCAACAAACTTCTCAACATGGCCTCTCCTAGGACCCTCATCCTCTAGCATCCAATCATCAAATCAAGATGACATATGCAACTCCCTGTTGCTACTACCTTGCCTTTGATTTTTGTGCATCCATAAGACTGGTTAGGGCACACAACAACCCTAAACCACAGCTCCAAAACCATTGTTTCCTTGTCCAACTTTATGCCTCTCCTTCGCTGCCTTTCTAGTCTTCGTCTAACATTATAGTAGGTCTTGGAAACGGTCGGAAAATCAAAGTAGTTTTATTAGGGTTTGATTCTCCTTTCTTGATAATTACTTGTGAATGTGTTGGCTTTTTTTACTTCTTTATTATCTTATCCTTCATCAAGCAATTACCGTATTATGTGTATATGAAGATCACAAAACAAGAGACACAAGATATAGGCACTCTGCCATGGAAAAAACCCCTCAAGGGGAAAGCCCAGTCAAAATAATTCTTCCTTTCAATAGTATTCTTTGAGACTCTTCACCCTAGACCAAAACTAGACTTTCCCTCCACACCAATGTTGAAATTTCTAAGTCTGACACGTTAGAAATCCCTACTGCATTATCTGGTTTATTTCACCTACTTGTTTATTCCTTAACAAGTTATATACATATAAATATTGAAAATAAACACAAATGTAGTCTTAACTCATATACAGATAAGCAACTGAAATACTAGACAAACACACAAGGGACACCGTTATTTTTGGACAATCGTCCTCGGAAAAACCCAATGCAGGAAAACCAGAGCAGCAGTTTTGAAGGTTTTATTATTATGCAAATTCTTGAGTACAACTATGGTGCCAGAAATGGCTCACCCAACAGAGATTGTTACACGACAGTAATACCTCTTCTCGGAGACAGATATTCAGCTCTGCCCCACGAAAATCCTTCCGGCGATTCTCCTAAGCTCTGCATCAACCCTGTTGATTTGAGGTAGCATCGGATGTGCTCTAGCCATGAAAATTGGTGTAATGCTAAAGCACATGAGATCTCTAAGACCCAAAAATGGTTTGGACAGATTGTACCCAGTTTGGGAGATATTAAAATAATTAATATTTTTAATGGAGTTCCTAAGTCTAAACTTGGCAAATATAAAATATTAATGGGTATTAATATAAAGCTAGGTTAGAAGGTTCCAAAAGTCATGGATCAAGCCAAATCTAATCCTAGCCATTGATTAGAGATGTAATCTCGGTCGTTGAAGGACCAATGAGAAAAGTATAAGACGAGACTTGAGGGTCAATTGGAGAACACACCAAAGTGATCAGTGATTCGATTTGCTAGAGCGGGGTTGTTAAGCAAAGTCGAATCAGTGATCAACAACGAGGGGTAGTGAGTACTAGACAGAGAGGTAGAGACATTGCCAAGAGACCAGCGTAGAGGTAGAGAGCGAGAAGCAGCAGCCAGAGTGAGCCACACAGAGCCCAACAGAGACAACACAAAGGCCAGAGGGACTATGTCATCCACGCAGAGAGCTGTAGGAGTGATGCAGAGGGTCCCAGAGGCTACGCAGTGCCCCAAAGGGTTGACTCAGAGAGGTTTGAAGCTGACACAGGGCAGCAAGAGGCTGACGCAGAGGCCAGAAGGGCCTTCACAGAGCTTCAGAAACGTTGGAGAGGGTTTTGTGGGACAGGTTTTCTGAATACCTGTTTTCGAATAGAGAGGTATTGTTGCTAATTATTTTTCTTTGTCGGGTGAGTCGGTTCGGCACCCAGTTGTACTAAAGGAAATATTTCATAATAATAAACCCTGAGAATAGCTGCACCGGTTTTCCCGCATTGGGTTTTTCCGATGACATTTGTCCAAAAATAACGGTGTCACTTGTGTGTTTGTTTTCTTTCAGTCATTGATCTATAGATGTTGTGACTGTATTGTATTTATTTCGGTATTTAAATGTTTTAAATAACTTGTTCAAATTTAAACAAGTGGAAGAAATAAACCAGCAGAATATAAATTAATTTTCTAACAGATAAAATTAGAAAATTCAACATGGTATCGGAGCGTGGTTGGTGACAGAGCTGATCCTTGCAGAAAGTAACAGAGGAAGGGTTGACATAGAGGGACTGCGTCATCAGTCCGGGACTGAGAGAGGCCAGTGCAGACGGTGAGGAGGGCAGAAACAGGCTCACACACAGGCACGCAGAAGCCAAAAGGGCTGACGCAGTTGGCTGAAGGAGCTATTTTGCCGATGCGGAGATTGCATAGAGCCAAGAGGCTCAATCCTTCAGTTGCTAGGGCGAAGGAAACTGTGGGCAGTTTGCAGGAGCGAAGCTGGTCAGGTGTTGTGGTTAGAACAATACCTAACAGGGCAAAACCAAGGTAGAGGGAGTCGCTGACAAGGCGGATTTCTAGCCAAGGAATCCAAATCAGTGTTGTAGTTGCACAGATGATGGGAGAGGGGAAACTTGACGGTTGGCAGAAGGATTTCCAGGAGGGAAATCAGGACTCAGAAGGATTCCAGACGAGAAGTAGAGAGACTCGGAGGAGTCGAACCGAGAACTTCCAGACGGGAAGTAGAGAGACTCAGCAGGAGTCGAACCGAGAACTTCCAGGCAAGAAGTAGAGAGACTCGGAGGAGTCGATAGAGAAGAGTAGAGAGGTAGTCGTGAATGGGCTAAGGGCTCAGGATAGGCTAGACGTAGTGTACAACTTTGTGGTCTGCAAGGCCAGGATCCTGTCCATTCTAGACAGGCATCGCATCAAGGACTTCGCCTTGAGAGTAATGGCTATCCCTATTGACCCGATAGCTAATGAAAGGTACGAGGAGGCAATGGCCAAGGCAAAATGCATCATCCTTGATGGGGTCAAGGATCATGTGGTCCAACATATTGCCGAGAAGGAGACGACAAAGGAAATGTGGGATACCTTGAAGACGTTGTACCAACATACTTCCGTGCAGAGGAAGATGCTACTTGAGAATCAGCTACGGTCATACCAGATGCAGATGGGGGAGCAGATAGATCACTTCCTCGACCGGTTGAAGGAGATCCAGGACCAAGTGACTTCCATAGGGGCCATTCTGGATGAAGAGATGTTGGTGAGAACTACACTTAACGTAGTCTCCGAGGAGTGGGAGACATTTTTCCAGAGCATACTAGGTAGGGCGGATCTTCCAAATTCGAAAGAATTGTGGGCGACTCTTTACCAAGAGGAGATTAGGCGGCTGAGCAAGACGGGAAGTAGCAACAAAGGAGTCTAGATCAAGAAGGAAGAGGAAGAGGATGCAACTCTTGCATCTACGGGAAAGCAGGAGAAGAGAAAGAAGAAGGACCTCTCCAAGGTCAAGTGCTTCCACTGTGGGGAACTGAGTCATTATGCGAACCAGTGTCCGAGGAAGCAGAACAAGGGAGAGGCGTCTGACTCTAAGGCAGCGTTAGTGAAGGCAAAGAAGGACGTCGAGGGGGATGGAAATTGTTCCATGAGTGCTCATGTGCCACTACAGAAGAAGTGGGGAGACATCAAGCTGTAGTCAGGGAGACTACAGGCGATGAGGGACAGGAAGATCACAACGAAACTGCTTTGCCCAGCAGAATATAAAAACCAATAAATCTACTAGTGCACAAAATATAGACAAATTTTTACAATTTTCAACCCAACTTTGTTATATTAATCAAATTGAATAATACAACAGTCTAAGGCTCTGATACCATGGATAATGGCCCTCATACATCCACTAGTACACGATACAAAACTGGGGCTTGATGTCAATCCATCGACAACCAATCTACCCTCAACAAGATACTATGACTATCTGGTTGTCGCATGCTCTCTCAGCTCCTCTTGGTCATACCCTATACCTACCTGGTCCTTTGTCTCCCAATCTGTAACACTACCTCTCTCAACGATCCAAGTCCATGTGGCCACTTAACCTCGGCTCTCCAATCTGCTCACTAGTTGTGCCTTAGTCCACCAAGGGCACAACTCATCGAGACTCCTGTTGAGTTGTTCACAACTCAACTCATGAACAAATCTCAATCTTCCCACTGTTGCTCCTCAACTACTTAGGGACTTCATCCCACTGCCGCTCCAATGAAGACCAACAAAGGGCACAGAGGGTTGTCACTTATCACTGCAAGATGTCCATCTCCCACAATGAACACTGGCTGGGAGGACTGCCCATCATTTGTTGTAGATGTCCATTTCCCACAATGAACACGGGCTGGGAGAACTGCCCATCATCTGTTGTAGATGTCCTTCTCCACACACGTGTAGGGCTACTCAAAGCTGCTCCTGGCTGATCAAACCCTTGAGCTCAACAACTGCCACTCTAGCAACTACCTAGGTCCATGAAGATGGTGCACACCGGACTCCAATTTGGGCACCATCACACTGTCCTCCAGCAAACCATAAATGCCTATTACACATCCACACTAGGTCTACTCTCACGCTGCCCCTCAACAGACCACGAGAGACCAATCTTGCTGTAGCATTTGCTCCTAGTTAGGGCATCCAATCATCTAGGAAACCCCTCCTCTTGGCTGCCAACAAACTTCTCAACATGGCCTCTCCTAGGACCTGTTGACCCTGTCGCCTACACCTACCTACAAGTTAGTGAGAAAAGCCTTCAACCCCACGAGGTGTGGTTGGTGGCAGGGAACTCAGAGAAGGGGCTGTCACACTAATCCTGACTTTCTCCGTTTGAGCTATCTCCTAGGTTAGCTAAGGGGGGTGGTCCCTAATGAAAAGTTAAGTTAAAAGATGTGAGTTTCTAAGAGAGTGTTATAGTGAAAATGTATTACTTTTAAGGATTTATGGGAAAATTTGAAGTGAGCAACTTGAAATAACAATGCCAATCAATAAAATGATTAAAAACCATAAAACCAGTGCCTTATAAGGAATTTGCTCAACAATTTAAAGATATATTTGCTCAGAGTAAAATGCAATGCTCTCAAAAGAGAAAACTAAGTAACTCTGAAATGTAAATAAGAATTGTTAGCACAAGATACGTAAGATACAAAATGCTTTTGGGATAATCAACTTTATAAATCAAAATATGTGAAACATATCTTGCCAAAACCCAAAAATTAGTAATTAACTTGGAAATGTAAAAGAAAGGAAGTGCTAAACCAAGACATCAATATGTAATTAGACTTGAAACATGAAAAGAAAACACTTGTTTGAAATGATTACAATACTTGCTTTTGGAATAGACTTTGCATATGAAAATTCAAACCATCAAGAGACAAGTAAAGTAAATGTAATGGAAAGTGTTTTTGGTTAATTTTATTAATTAGCTTTACAACAAGATTACAATTTAACTCTTCAATCCTCAGACCTCACCCTCGCCCAATGATATGGATCTCATAGTGAGGATTCAATAGAGGAGTAGAGGATCCCTAAGATGTCTACTTCAATCAAATTATGTTGGAGGTAAAATTTTAATGAGGCTTGGGGCCTTCCTACACCAAAATGCCTAGATGAAATGCAAATTGTGTTAATTCCCCAAATTATAATAATGATACATGCAAATGCTTCAAACATATTGATTTGCAATGCTTGAAAATGAAATTCTGTTCAACATAAGTTGCAATTATAACTTCAATTGGAGGAATAAAATTAGCTTAAAGTGTTGCATGTGTTTCATCAATGAATTAAAATGATACAAGTAATTTGCTTGAAAGTAAAATTTGTTTCAAATAGACAACGACAATAAATTGCTCCAATATTCAAGATAACAATGTAGCATAAAATTGAAGCATGTATTCAAGTGCCATGAAACACTTTACCAAGGTAAATGGAAACGAATCAAAGTTTGTTAAGAATATAAAATGCTTGCATGTAAAGGATGAATTTCCCAAAGTAAAGTGTAAGCTTGTAGCTCCAAGCAACAATGAGAAAGAAAATGCAAAGCTCAAATGAAATTGTAATAAGATCCTCATCCTCTAGCATCCAATCATCAAATCAAGATGACATACGCAACTCCCTGCTGTTGCCACATTGCCTTCAATTTCTGTGCATGCATGAGACTGGTTAGGGCACACAATAGCCCTAAACCACAACTCCAAAACCATTGTTTCCTTGTCCAACTTTATCCCTCTCCTTCGCTGCCTTTCTAGTCTTCTTCCAGCATTACAGTAGGTCTGTGAAACGGTTGGAAAATCAAAGTAGTTATATTAGGGTTTGATTCTCCTTTCTTGATAATTACTTGTCAATGTGTTGGCTTTTTCTAATTTTTTATTATCTTATCCTTCATCAAGCAATTACCATATTATGTGTATATGAAGATCACAAAACAAGAGACACAAGATATGGGCACTATGGCAGGGAAAAACCTCCCTAAAGGGGAAAACCCAGTCAAAATAAATATTCCTTTCAATAGTATTCTTTGAGACTCTTCACCCTAAACCAAGACCAGACTTTCCCTCCACACCAATGTTGAAATTTATAAGTCTGACACGTTAGAAATCCCTACTGCATTATCTGGTTTATTTCACCTACTTGTTTATTCCTTAACAAGATATTTATACATATAAATACTGAAAATAAACACAAATGTAGCCTTAACTCATACAGATCAGCAACTGAAATACTAGACAAACACACAAGGAACACCGTTATTTTTGGACAATCGTCCCCGAAAAAACCCAATGCGGGAAAACCGGAGCAACAGTTCTGAGGGTTTTATTATTATGCAGATTCTCGAGTACAACTAGGGTGCAAGAAATGGCTCACCCAATAGAGATTGTTACACGACATTAATACCTCTTCTCGGAGACAGATATTCAACTAGTCTACCCCATGAAAATGCTTCAGCGCTTCTCCTAGGCTCTGCGTCAGCGTTGTTGATTTGAGGTAGCATCAGATGTGCTCTAGCCATAAAAATTGGTCAAGAGGTTAAAGCACATGAGATCTCTAGGACCCAGAAATGATTTGGACAGATTGTACCTGGTTTGGGAGATATTAATATAATTAATATTTTTAATGGAGTTCGTAATTCTAAACTTAGCAAATATAAAATATTAATGGGTATTAATATAAAACTGGGTTAGAAGGTTCCAAAAGTCATGGATTAAGCCAAATCTAATCTTAGCCAATGATTAGAGATGTAATCTCGGTCGTTGAAGGACCAACGAGAAAAGTATAAGACGAGGCTTGAGGGTCAGTTGGAGAACACACCAGAGCGATCAGTCATTTGATTTGCTAGAGCGGGGTTTCTAAGCAAAGTCGAATCAGTGATCAGCAACGAGGGCTAGTGAGTACTGGACAAAGAGGTAGAGACAGTGTCGAGAGATCAACGCAAAGGTAGAGAGCGAGAAGCAGCAGCCAAAGTGGGCCACGCAGAGCCCAACAGGGACAACACAGAGGCCAGAGGGACTGCGTCATCTATGAAAAAAGCTCCAGGAGTGACGCAAAGGGTCCTAGAGGCTGCATAGCGCCTCAAAGGGCTGACATGGAGAGGTTTGAAGCTGACACAGGGCAATAGGAAGCTGACGCAGAGGCCAGAAACGCCAACGCAGAGCTTCAGAGACGCTAGAGAGGGTTTTGTGGGACAGGTTTTCTGAATACCTGTTTTTGAATAGAGAGGTATTGCCGCCAGTTATTTTTCTCTATCGGGTGAGCCGGTTAGGTACCCAGTTGTACTCAAGGAAATATTGCATAGTTATAACCCTTAGAATAGCTGCACCGGTTTTCCCGCATTGGGTTTTTCCGGTGACATTTGTCCAAAAATAACAGTGTCACTTGTGTGTTTGTTTTCTTTCAGTCGTTGATCTATAGATGTTGTGATTGTATTCTATTTATTTCGGTATTTAAATGTTTTAAATAACTTGTTCAAATTTAAACAAGTGGAAGAAATAAACCAGTAGAATACAAATTTATTTTCTAACGGATAGAATGAGGAAATTCAACATGGTATCGAAGCGTGGTTGCAGATCACAGGAAAGTTGAAGGCATCAGCTGAGCAGAGCATTTGCAGCAAATTCAGCTGTCCCGAGTGACAGAGCTGATCCTTGCAGAAAGTGACAGAGGAAGGGTTGACGCAAAGGGACTGCGTCATCAGTCCGTGCCTGAGAGAAGCCATCGCAGACGCTGAGGAGTGCAGAAACAGGTCACGCAGAGGCCAGGAGGGCTGACGCAGTTGGTTGAGGGAGTTGTTTTGCGGATGCCAGGATTGAGCAGAGCCAAGAGGCTCAATCGTTCAGTTGCTGGGGCGAAGGAAACTGTGGGCAGTTTGCAGGAGCGAAGCTGGTGGGGTACTGTGGTCAGAACAATACCTAACAGGGCAAAACCAAGGTAGAGGGAGTTGTTGCCAAGGCCGATTTCTAGCCAAGGAATCAGGATTAGTGTTGCAATTGCACGGATGATGGGAGAGGGGAAACTTGACGATTGGCAGAAGGATTTCCAAGAGAGAAATCGTGACTCAGAGGGATTCCAGAAGGGAACTTCCAGATAGGAAGTAAAGAGACACAGAGGAGTCGAACCGAGAACTTCCAAACGGGAAGTAGAGAGACTCAGTAGGAGTCGAACCGAAAACTTCCAAGCAAGAAGTAGAGAGACTCGGAGGAGTCGACAGAGAAGAGCAGAGAGATGGTCGTGAATGGGCTGAGGGATCAAGATAAGTTGGATGGAGCATACAACTTTGTGGTCTAGAAGGCCAGGATCCTGTCCATTCTAGACAGACATCGCATCATGAACTTCGCCTTGAGAGTAATGGCTATCCTAGTTGCCCCGGTAGCTAATGAAAGGTACGAGGGCGCAATGGCCAAGGCAAAATGCATCATCCTTGATGGGGTCAAGGATTATGTGGTCCAACATATTGCCGAGAAGGAGACAGCAAAGTAAATGTGGGATACCTGAAGACGTTGTACCAGCATACTTCCATGCAGAGGAAGATGCTATTTGAGAATTAGCTACGGTCATACCAGATGCAGATGGGAGAGCAGATAGATCACTTCCTCGGTCGGTTGAAGGAGATCCGAGACCCACTGACTTCCATAGGGGCCATGCCGGATGAAGAGATGTTGGTGAGGACTGCACTTAACGCAGTCTCCGAGGAGTGGAGACATTTGTCCAGAGCATACTAGGCAAGGCAGATCTTCCAAATTCGGAAGAATTATGGGTGGCTCTTCGCCAAGAGGAGATCAGGCGGCTGAGCAAGACGGGAAGTAGCAGTAAAGGAGTCTGGATCAAGAAGGAAGAGGAAGAGGATGCAACTCTGGTATCTGTGATAAAGCAGGAGAAGAGGAAGAAGAAGGACCTCTCCAAGGTCAAGTGCTTCCACTGTGGGGAACTGGGTCATTATGCGAATAAGTGTCCAAGGAAAAAGAACAAGGGAGAGGCGTCTTATTCCAAGGCAGCGCTAGTGAAGGCAGACAAGTAGGTCGAGGGGGATGGCGATTGTCCCATGAGTGCTCATGTGCCACTAGAGAAGAAGTGGGGAGACATCGAGCTGTAGTCAGAAAGACTACAGGCGATTAGAGACAGGAAAATCACAACGAAACTGCTTTGCATAGCAGAATATAAAAACCAATAAATCTACTAGTGCACAAAATATAGACAACTTTTTACAATTTTCAACCCAACTTTGTTATATTAATCAAACTGAATAATACAACAATCTAGGGCTCCCATACCATGGATAATGGCCCTCATACATCCCACTAGTACACGATACAACACTGGGGCTTGGTGTCAATCCATCGACAACCAATCTACCCTCAACAAGATACTATGACCATCTGGTTGTCGCATGTTCTCTCAGCTCCTCTTGGTCATACCCTATACCTGCCTGGTCCTTCGGCTCCCGATCTGCAACACTGCCTCTATCAACGATCCAAGTCCATTTGGCCACTGAACCTTGACTCTCCAATCTTCTCACTATTGTGCCTTAGTCCATCAAGGGCACAACTCATCAAGAGTCCCGTTGAGTTGTTCACAACTCCACTCGTGAACAAATCTTTATCTGTCCCTTATTGCTCCTCAGCTACTCAGGGACTTCATCCCACTGCTGCTCCAATGAAGATCAACAAAGGGCACAAAGGGTTGTCACTTATCATTGCAAGATGTCCATCTCCCACAATGAACACGGGCTGGGAGGACTGCCCATCATTTGCTGTAGATGTCCATTTCCCACAATGAACACGACTAGGAGAACTACCCATCATCTGCTGTAGATGTCCTTCTCCACACACAAGTGTAGGGCTACTCAAAATTGCTCTTGGCTTATCAAACCCTTGAGCTCAACAACTGCCACTCTAGCAACCACTTAGGTCCATGAAGATGGTGCACACCAAGCTCCAATTTGGGCACCATCACGCTGTCCTCTAACAGACCATTAATGCCTATTACAGATCCACACTTGGTCTACTCTCACGCAGCCCCTCAACAGACCACGAGAGACCAATCCCGCTATAGCATTTGCTCCTAGTTAGGGCATCCAATCATCTAGGAAGCCCCTCCTCTTAGCTGCCAACAAACTTCTCAACATGGCCTCTCCTAGGACCCTCATCCTCTAACATCCAATCATCAAATCAAGATGACATATGCAACTCCTTGCTACTGCCACCTTGCCTTCGATTTCTGTGCATTCATAAGACTGGTTAGGGCAAACAACAACCCTAAACCACAGCACCAAAACTACTATTTCCTTGTCCAACTTTATCCTTCTCCTTCGCTGCCTTTCTAGTCTTCTTCTAGCATTACAGTAGATCTTGGAAACGGTTGGAAAATCAAAGTATTTATATTAGGGTTTGATTCTCCTTTCTTGATAATTACTTGTCAATGTGTTGCCTTTTTTTACTTCTTTATTATCTTATCCTTCATCAAGCAATTACCGTATTATGTGTATATGAAGATCACAAAAAAAGAGACACAAGATATGGGCACTATGCCGGGGAAAACCCCCCTCAAGGGGAAAACCCAGTCAAAATAATTCTTCCTTTCAATAGTATTCTTTGAGACTCTTCACCCTAGACCAAGACCAGACTTTCCCTCCACACCAATGTCAAAATTTCTAAATCTGTCACGTTAGAAATTCCTACTACATTATCTCGTTTATTTCACCTACTTGTTTATTCCTTAACAAGTTATTTATATTTATGAGAGATTCTTCAGCGTAAATCACATAAAATTTCATTTGTCGACGCGTTTCGAACCAACCAGTGTGGTTCATCGTCAGGACAAGTTGAAGAATCAGATCTAGCTTTGCATATTAAATAGTCAGAGCAGAACATCAAACGGCTATATAACGGCTAAATTTGACCAGGAGACGTTAGATGGACAGGATTAAGGGCATGACCTATATTTTAATAATTAAGTTAATTTAAATAAATATCAAAAAGTTAATTAGTTATATTCTTATTTAAAGGAAAATAAATTAATTAATTTAAATTAGTAGTTAGTTGAAAAGTAAATTAATGAATTAATTTAAATTAATAGTTAGTTAAAAAGTTATTAAATGTACATAGTTATTTATATATATATTAAAGATAAAGGGAATTATTTTATAAATTAATTATAAAATAAAATATCATAGAAATTAATTTATATAGATTATTACAAAGTTAGTTATAGATAAAAAATAAATAAATAAATAAATAAATACACAAGGGACACACAAATGTAGCCTTAATTCATATACAGATCAGCAACTGAAATACTATACAAACACACAAGGGACACCGTTATTTTTGGACAATCATCCTCGGAAAAACTCAATGCAGGGAAACCAGAGCAGCAATTCTGAGGGTTTTATTATTATGCAGATTCTTGAGTACAACTAGGGTGCCAGAAATGGCTCACCCAACAGAGATTGTTACGCGACAATAATACCTCTTCTCGGAGACAGATATTTATAGCTAGTCTACCCCATGAAAATCCTTTGGGTGCTTCTCTTAGGCTCTGCGTCAGCCCTGTTGATTTGAGGTAGCACCGTATGTGCTCTAGCCATGAAAATTGATGGAGAGGCTAAAGCACATGACATCTCTAAGACCCAAAAATACTTTGGACAAATTGTACCCGGTTTGGGAGATATTAAAATAATTAATATTTTTAATGGAGTTCCTAAGTCTAAACTTAGGAAAAATAAAATATTAATGGGTATTAATATAAAACTAGGTTAGAAGGTTCCAAAAGTCATGGATCAAGCGAAATCTAATCTTAGCTATTGATTAGAGATGTAATCTTAGTTGTTGAAGGACCAACGAGAAAAGTATAAGAAGACGCTTGAGGGTCAGTTGGAGAGCACACCAAAGTGATTATTCATTCAATTTGCTAGAGCGAGGTTGCTAAGCAAAGTCGAATCAGTGATCAGCCGAGGGGCAAGGAGTACTGGACAGAGAGGCAGAGATAGTGCCGAGAGACCAGCGCAGAGGCAGAGAGCGAGAAGCAACAGCGAGAGTGGGCCACGCAAAGCCCAGCAGAGGTAGCGCAAAGGCCAGAGGGACAGCGTCATCCTCCCAGAGAGCTGCAGCATTGATGCAGAGGGTCCTAGAGGCTGCGCAATGCCTCAGAGGGCTGACACAGGGCAGCAAGAGGCTAACGCAAAGGCCAAAAGGGCCAGTGCAAAGCTTCAGAGACGCTGGAGAGGGTTTCGTGGGACAGGTTTTCTGAATACATGTTTCTAAATAGAGAGGTATTGCTGCCAATTATTTTTCTCTGTCGGGTGCGCCGGTTAGGCACCTAGTTGTACTCAAGGAAATACTGCATAATAATAAACCCTCAGAATAGCTGCACCGATTTTCCCGCATTGGGTTTTTCCACGGACATTTGTCCAAAAATAACTGTCACTTGTGTGTTTGTTTTCTTTCAGGTGTTGATCTATAGATGTTGTGACTGTATTGTGTTTATTTCGGTATTTAAATGTTTTAAATAACTTGTTCGAATTTAAACAAGTGGAAGAAATAAACCAGCAAAATACAGATTAATTTTCTAACGGATAGAATTAGAAAATTCAACAAGCCCTGCTAGCTTCAGCATAGTTCCTGAACCCTCCGCGTCAGCCTTTTGCCTCTCTGCGTCAACTCTCTGGCCTTCTACGTCACCCATGCAAGCCCCTCAGCCTCTGAACAATCTCTAGTTGCCTTTGCGTGGCTCCTATTGCCTCTGCGTAGCCGTGTTTGCCTTTGCATTGGCCTCTTCAGTCACTACGTTGACCCTCAGGCACTATGTCTGTCTCTCTGCTATGTACTCATGCCCCTCACTGCAACAGATCACTTGTTCAAATTTTCTCAACAAACTCCGCTCCAGAAAAATCGAACTGACTGATCAATCTTGGTGTATCTCCCACTGACCCTCAAGCCTCCTCTTATACTTTTCCTATTGAGTCTTCAACGGCCGAGATTAAGTCCCTAATCAATGGCTAAGATAAGATTTGGCTTGATCCATGTCATTTAGAACATTCTCACCCATTTTTATATTAATACCCATTAATATTTTAATTTTCCTCAGTTTAGACTTAGGAACTCCATTAAAAATGTTAATTATTTTAATATCTCTCTAACCGTGTGGAATTTCCCCAAACCATTTCTGGGTCTTGGAGATCTCTTGTGCTTTAGCCTCTCCACCAATTTTCATGGATAGAGCACATCCGATGCTACCACAAATCAACACTCCCTCTTAGCGAGGAATGTGCTATAGTAATGTTCCACCACTGAACATCACACTGATCCTTTCGCACCGATACTTGTGTTGATGCTTGGCCTACTACCCAACATCAACTGCACTATTGCTTCCTGTACTGCTACCCATGACACTGCCACTTCCACTGCTACATCGGTACTGCAGCTCCCTCTCAACATGCTGCCCATGCTACCCATAGCACTGCCACTGCTAACTGCAGCACTACAACTCAATTACCGAGAAGTAACTGATCTACCCAACTACTGACATCCTTGTCAGCCTAGAAGCCTCCTGATGCTGAAGCTACCTCTTCTGCTATCCTGTGCTCCCTCTACTGCCTTTGAGCTGCTGCAAACACCTCTGTGCCTTTCACACTGCTGCAACCCCCACGGCGCTGCTACAAACCTCTGCACTCTAGCACTGCCTTGTCGCTTCATCGCATCTTGCTTCTACCGACATCCGTCATCCTGCTACTGTCATTCAGGGCTCCCGTAGCCGGATATGATCCAAGAGTTTGGGTACCTCAAGGATCCTACCCTTCATCTTCTGTAGTCCTCCTGACTACAGCTCGATGTCACCCCACCTCTTCTCTAGAGGTGCATGAGCACTCATGGCATAGTCGTCATCAGTCTCGACTTCTTTCTCCGCCTTAGCTGGAGCTGCCTTGGAGTCAGAAGCCTCTCCCTTATTCTTCTTCCTGGGACATTGGGTTGCATAATGACCCAGCTCCCCACAATGGAAGCACTTCACCTTGGAGATATCCTTCTTCTTCCTCTTCCCTTGTTGTCCCGCAAATGCCAAAGCCGCATCCTCCTCCTCTTTCTTGATTCGACCTCCTTTGCCGCTACTCCTTGCCTTGGTCAACTGTCTGATCTCTTCTTAGCGAAGAGCTACCCACATATCTTCCCATCCTGGAAGAGTAGCTCTGCCCAAAATGCCTTGGACAAATGTCTCTCACTCCTCAGAGACTGCATTCAGGGTGGTCCTCACCATGAACTCTTGATCCGACGTGGCCCCTATGGAAGTAAGTTGGTCCCAAATCTCTTGCAACTTGCTGAGGTATAGATCTATCTGCTCCCCCTTCTGCATCTGATACGACCGCAGTTGATTCTCCAACAACATCTTCCTCTGCACGGAAGTGCCCTAATACAATGTCATCAAGGTATCCCACATCTCCTTTGTCGTGTTCTTCTTGGCAATATGCAGTATTACATGATCCTTGACAGCTATCAAGGATTATGCACTTTACCTTCACCATTGCATCCTCATACTTCTCATTATCAGTTGGGTCGACTGGGATAGCCACAGTTCTCAAGGCGAAGCCCTTGATGCAATGTCTATCCACAAAAGACAAGATCCTAGCCTTCCAGATGACAAAGTTGGAGGCCCCGTCCAACCTGTCCTGATCCCTCTGTCCGTTCATTGCCATCTTCGCTCCTTTACTGGACTCCCTCTAAGGTTCCACTTCCCTCCTAGAAATCTCGCTCTAAGTCCTGATTTTCCTGCTGGAAATTTCCTGCCAACTGTCGATCTGCTCCTCTCCAATCCTCTTTGCAACTGCAACTCGGATCTAGATTTCTTGGCTAGAAATCCGTCAAGGTAGCGACTCCCTCTACCTTGGTTCTGTCTCGTTAGGTACTGTTCTGCTCCGACAGAAACATCACCCCACCAACTCCATAATCTTCCCACAGCTACCTAGGCCCCGACAATTGAAGAAACTGAGCCTTCCAGCTCTACGCAATCTCAGCAAAGGCTGAATCACTCCTCTGTCCAACTATGCCAAGCCTACCTGGCTGAGTAGGATTACGTGGCTCTTCGTGAGCCTCTTCTACCTCTCTCTGGCTCGAAATGATGATGCAGGCCCTCTACGTCACTCCTCTGTTGCCTTCTGCTTAGGAGCAGCTCTATCTCTCGAGACAACTGCTATTGTTGCAAATTTCCGATAATGTTGGTGCCTTCAGTCCTCCTATGATCTAGAATGCTCTGATACCATGTTGAAATTTCTAAGTTTGACACATTAGAAATCCCTACTGCATTATCTGGTTTATTTTACCTACTTGTTTATTCCTTAAGAAGTTATTTATACATATAAATATTGAACATAGACACAAATGTAGCCTTAACTCATATACAGATCAGTGACTGAAATACTAGACAAACACACAAGGGACATCGTTATTTTTGGACAATCGTCCTCGGAAAAAGCCAATGTGGGAAAACCGGTGCAGCAGTACTAAGGGTTTTATTATTATCCAGATTCTTGAGTACAACTAGGGTGCAAGAAATGGCTCACCCAACATAGATTGTTACATGGCAGTAATACCTCTTCTCGAAGACAGATATTCAGCTAGTCTGCCCCACGAAAATCCTTCTGGTGCTTCTCCTAGGCTCTGTGTCAACCCCGCTAGCCTCAGCGTAGCTCCTGAACCCTCTGCATCAGCCTTTTTCCTCTCTACGTCAGCTCTCTGGCCTTCTGCGTTACCCACGCAAGCCCCTCAGCCTCTGCGTGGCTCTTGCTGCCTCTGTGTAGCTCTAGTTGCCTCTGCGTCAGCCTCTTCAGTCACTGCGCTGACCCTTAGGCACTATCTTTGCCTCTCTGTTATGTACTCATTGCCCCTCGCTGCAACAGATCAATTGTTCGAATTTTCTTAGCAAACCCTGCCCTAGAAAAATTGAACTGACTGATCAATCTTGGTGTATCTCCAACTGACCCTCAAGCCTCCTCTTATACTTTTCCTGTTGAGTCTTCAATGACCAAAATTAAATCCCTAATCAACGACTAAGATTAGATTTGGCTTGATCCATGTCATTTAGAACATTCTCACCTAGTTTTATATTAATAACCATCAATATTTTAATTTTCCTAAGTTTAGACTTAAGAACTCCATTAAAATATTAATTATTTTAATATCTCTCTAATCGGATGGAATTTCCCCAAACCATTTCTGGGTCTTGGAGATCTCATGTGCTTTAGCCTCTCCACCAATTTTCATGGCTAGAGCACATCTGATGCTACCACATATCAACAACCAAGTCAACCTCCCAGATCTTTGACCCCTTCTAGCAACTTCAACTAGGCAGCAGCTTCCAGCAACAGTGAAACTTAGGAGACTTTGATCTCCCAATCCAGACCACGAAACAAAGAGAGAGAGGCACCAAAATCTCGATTTTCTTCCTCTCCTTAGACTTCTCCAGCTACTCTTGAGATATCGAACTTGCTTGAGAGTTGATACTCCAAATGATTTCGACTAGCTTGTATTTATAGGCTTCTTGTGGGTCGAATTAGGATCCTTAGGCCGACTTGATGTGGAGGGTACATTAATCATATTTGACTCAATAATAAACCTTTTTACATGATTCAAAAGCCCAAGAAGGGTCTCTTTGAATGTACAAGTACTCTATAAACTCAATATTAATCCTAGGAGTCCATAATGGAGACTTTGACTAATATAATGATGACCCAAGCATGAAACCCATGCTTTAATAAGTCATTGTTACAATAATAAAAATTATTTTCTTTATTCTTTTGACAAGTACATTACATGATGACTCAAGTACATTAATGAAGACCAGACATAATTACATTTTCCAACACTCCTCTTAACTAGGGAGGTATTCATAATGTACAAATACAATGGAAGATCTCAAACTATTTGAACTATGAAGAATTTTGGGCACCGCAATGCCATGGACTAGATTCCTAACCATTGCAATCTATCAATTGGTCTCTCAACAATTTAGGCACTACAATGCCACGAACTAGATTCATGACCAGGGAAATCTATCCATTGGTCTCTCAACAATTTACGCACCACAATGCCACGCACTAGATTCCTGACCAAGCCAATCTATCCAAGTGGGAATAAGGTGGGCTCGCTTTCAGCGCCTCTAGGTACCATCAAGCTTACTTGCTAACCACCAACCCAAATATCCATGGTCAGAGCTCTATGACCCACGCCACCTTCCCTACTTTGGGACATAGACATCAACACAAAGTGTCGGCTAGATGTCCTCCTAGGCAATGATTTGTGAAAATTCCTACACTCAAGGAACCCCTACTGCAGCAAATTTGAATTTACTTCTCCTACTTGATTTTAATATACATTATCAAGTTATTTTCTCAATAACACTGAAGTAAATTACTTTTATAGCCTACACCAACTAAATTTGATTACATGAAACAAGAAACTGAGCAAAGAACAAGATACATAGGACACAGTTATTTTTGGACAAAATAGTCCCCGGAAAAACCCAATGTGGGAAAATCGGTGTAGTAGCTCTGAGAGTTTTATATTATTAAGTAGTAGTGCTTAATACAATATTGGTTTCCCTCCCGACAATCCAGTGACAGAGAAAAATAAAATGGCCGAAAAACTTGAGTGAGATTACCTCACTTCACCCGGCAAATTCCGACTGATCTGGCAACAAAACTGGCTAAGCCCGACTATCTTTGCGTTGGCCATATGTCGGCCCTGCACTATCTCTTCTACCTCCTGCAACTTCTGCGTCAACTTCTCCCGACTGTTCCGATAATTCCCCGGCAGTTTCTGGCTTTTTGTGTAAGGGTAGCCTCACTTCTTTGCTGGCCCTTGTGGCTCTGCATCAAGACTGCGTGGGCCCAGACTAACCCATCGTCAGTCCCTCTAGATGCTACGCTGCCTCCACTAGTGGCTCTCCACCTCTCTGCCCAGTATTCCTGAACTATCGCTGCCCCTCTACTGCAGAATGATCACTCAGTTCGAATTTCTCAGCTTCCTAGCCCCAAAAATCGAACTCCAAATCAATTTGTTCTCTCCGTGTGTATTTCTAAATGAACCCCAAGCCTCCTTATACTTTTCTCGTTGAGATTTCAATGGCCAATATTAAGTCTCTAATCAATGTCTAAGATTAAAATGACTTGATCCACTTTCTAGAACATTCTCACCCATATTTTGATTAATACCCATTAATACCTTAATTTTCCTAAGTTTAGACTTAGGAACCCCATTAAAAATATTAATTATTTTAATAAAATACAATACGGGTGGAATTTCACCAAGCGATTTTTGCGTTCTTTAGAGCCCATGTCCCTTAGTCTCTCCACCAATTGTCATGGCTATAGCAAATCCTATGCGACCAAAAACTAACACTCCCTCTTAGCGAGTAATGTGCTCTAGCAACAATGTCCAACTGCATGCTCCTCTGTCTCTGAAGCATCTCCTTTCCGCACTATTGCTGCCACCAACACTGTGTTGTTGTTGCTACTATATTGTTGCCCATGACACTGCCACTATCACTACTGCATCTATACTACAGCTCCCTCTACATCCGCTCCTAACACTGCCACTGTTAGCTCTGCACTGTGTCATTTTCCAATTGTTGTTGCTCAGCAACGGAAAAGTATTCAAAATTTCTGAACTAACTGTGTTCAACATACTACCATGTGAATGTTGGAATCTGACTACTACTAGTCTCTGATCATCTGAATCTTCTGCGCTACTGCTGACTTCTACATTGTGCCATCTGCACTGCTACCAACCTTGCTTTGCGTTGATCAGTCTCTAGTCTCAGGCCACTGCATCTGTCTCTCCAACCAACCCACTGCATCATCTGACACTAAGTCCATCTCGCTACTATTGGATCTTGGGCTCCCGTAGCAAGGAATTGATCCAAGAGGTGGACTCCTCAAGGATCTTGCCCATATGTAGTCCTCCCGACTATAGTTCTATATCGCCCCATTTCCCTCCTAGAGATGCGTGGGCACTCATGGCAAACTCATCTTCGTCAATTTTTGCTGGAGAAGCCTTAAGATCATGTTTCTCATCCTTATCCTTTTGTTTCAAAGGACACTGGGATGCAAAGTGGCCGAAATCGCCACATCTAAAACATTTCACCTTCGAAATGTCCTTCCTCTACTTCTACTTCTATTGTCCCTTTGATGCTAGAGCTGCGTTCTCCTCCTTAGTCTTCGTGCAACTCCCATTGCTGCCATTGAGGTTGACCTTAACTAGGTCGCTTCTTAATTCTTCCTGTTGAAGAGCTTCCCACATCTCCTCGCATGAAGGTAGTCTTTCCCTACCCAATATACTTTGGACGAAGACTTGCCATTCATCCGAGACACCATTCAGGGTTGTCCTTACCATTGCGGTAGACTAAGGAGTGGACCCCACTGCAGCAAGCTGGTCTCTGGTGTCCTAGAGACGTTGAAGATAGGAGTTAACCCCTTCTCCCTTCTGCATCAATGTCCACTGCAACTTTTGTTCTAAGTACATCTTTCATTGTTTAGAAGAACCTTCATACAATGAAGCCAAAGCTTCCCACATTTTTCGGGCTATATCTTTGCCCTGCAAATGTGAGACCCATGATCTCGAACTCCATCGAGTATGAACCTCTTCGCCTTTCCCTACTCGACCTTGTACTTCTTCTAATCATTATCAGTGGGAACAACCACAACACTCTTGATGTAAGCTTCGAGATCGTACTCCTCCAGAACAACTAAGATTCTGGTCTTCCATATGACATAGTTGGAAGCTCCTTCCAACCTGTCCTGATCTCTGAGCCCATGTGATGCCATCTCACCAAAACTGTCGAATTGACTCCTCTAGTCACTGCTCAGCACTGGTCTGTTGCCCGACAAGTGAAAAAGTTCAAACTTTTGGCGAGAAAAGTCCTCTAAGGAGGAAATGCCCCTTCTAAGTGTCTTCGTTCTTTTCTGACGGATTTCTACCCTGGCAGAAACTGCGCCCTTCAAGTACTATGTTGAGGCTCTACGTCACTCCCTCCGCCTCTGCAAGCTCACGAACCGGAAATTGTACCTCTCTGTCGACTCTCTCAAATAGAGATACCCTTGGAATCTCTGCTTTCCCGGCAAGGTATGCACAATCCCTTCAAGGGGATTCAAATTGCTACCAAATGCAGCTATTGACCTCTCTGCTCAGCATTGGATCTGCTCTTCCTATTTCAAAATCAATGCTCTGATACCATGTGAAAATTCCTACACTCAAGGAACCCCTACTACAACAAATCTGAATTTACTTCTCCTACTTGATTTTAATATACATTATCAAGTTATTTTATGAATAACATTATAACACTGAAGTAAATTACTTCTGCAGCCTACACCAACTAAATTTGATTACATGAAACAAGAAACTTAGCAAAGAACAAGATACATAGGACAATTATTTTTGGACAAAATAGTCCCTGTAAAAACCCAATGCGAGAAAACCGATGCAACAGCTCTGAGGGTTTTATATTATTAAGTAGTAGTTCTAAATACAATGTTGGTTGCCCTCCCAACAATCCAGTGACAAATAAAAATATAATGGCAAAAAAACTTGAGCGAGATTAACCCACTCCACCCAGCAAATTCAAGCTGATCTGGCAGCAAAACTGGTTAACTCTGGCTATCTCTGCGCTGGCCCTGCGTAGGCTCTGTGTCAGCCTTATAGGCACTGCGTCAGCCTTGCGCTGTCTCTTCTGTCTCCTGGAACTTCTGCATCAACCTCTCTTGGTTGTTCCATTAGTTCCCCGATAGTTTCCGGCTTTCTACGTGAGGGTAGCCTCACTTCTGCACTAGCCGTTCTGGCTTTGTGTCAAGATTGCGTGGGCCCAGACTGGCCCAGCATCAGTCCCTCTAGATGTTGTGCTACTTCCACTAGTTGCTCTCCACCTCTCCACCCAGTATTCTCGAACTATCCCTGCCCCTCTGCTACAAAATGATCACTTAATTTGAATTTCTTAGCTTTCTAGCCCCAGAAATCGAACTCCAGATCAATTCGTTCTCTCCGTGTGTCTTTCTAAATGAACCCAAAGCCTCTTTCTTATACTTTTCTTGTTGAGACTTCAACGACCGAGATTAAGTCTCTAATCAATGACTAAGTTTAAAAATTGACTTGATCCACTTTCTAAAACATTTTCACCCATATTTTGATTAATACCCATTAATACTTTAATTTTCGTAAGTTTAGACTTAGGAACCCATCAAAAATATTAATTATTTTAATAAAATACAATCTGAGTGGAATTTCACCAAACGATTTCTTGGTTCACTCACAAAGCCTCAACAAATCTCTTCCATTTTCTTATCATCAATACAATCAACAATGTCTACCAAACCAAGCAAGTTCCTGAGATACTCAAACTTCTTATTAGGAAGAGCCCTTGTTAGTATGTCTGCTACCAGCTCATCTGTCCAGACATACTCCAACTTCACGATCCCATCTTGCACCAAGTTCCTAATAAAGTGGAACTTATTGTTGATATGTTTCGTTCTAGCATGAAACACGGGATCTCCAGACATCTTGATACAACTTTGGTTGTCACAATTAATCATAGTAGGACCCCAAACTTCTCGAACAAATTTGTCAGAAGCTTCCTTAACCAAATAGCCTCCTTTCCTACTTCACATGCAACCACATATTCTGCCTCAACACTACTTAAAGCAACGAGATCTTGCTTCCTACTCATCCATGAGATCATAGCGGCTCCCAGACTAAAACATCATCCGGTAGTACTCCTTCCATCAGTCTTGTTGTCGCACAAAGTGTCTAGGCACCGCGAAAACGCTCAGATCGGGCGCTGTCACCTTGCTCCCCGATCTCTCCGTTTAAGCTGTCTCCCTACAACAAGCTAAGGGGGGTAGATCCTATGGATAAATGGGATGAAGGAGAACCAGCTGGGAATCAATCGGCTTGGGAGACACAACGAGGCAATCAAATACTTGATTAAGGCTTAGCAAGATTTAGAATTTGATTAAACTTTAAATGATTAATACCAGTGCCTTATGGAGTCAATGATCCAAGTAATTGATTATCAACTGCTGCTTAGGAAACAGAGATATGAAATCTTTTTAACAATCGCTTGAAAATATTTGCAAAATGTCTAACATGTAACAAGCATTAAATAATCCAAGCAATGACGATAGATAGATGCAATATATTCAACAAATGCACAATGCCTTAGCAATTAAACTCCAAGAGATACAAATACCTTAATCAACCATGAAATTTAAAAGCTAAACAGTTCAGATCCTAGAATTTAAATGATTATACTTGAAATCCCAAATTTAGGAAATTTACCACTTTCAAATAGTTAATCTTCATATATAAAAATTTAAGCACATTTAACTATATAGAAATGACAAATGCTAATACCACAACAGCCTTTAGCACAAAAAGACACCAAGAAGAAATTTTAAATTTGACGACTTAATTATTTCTTAGGTGAATTTCTCCATATGCCAAGCAACACTAAAAATGACCCAAAATAAGTCGAAAAAAGGTTTAACAATTTTTTAATGGACCAGAGGCCACATACAAACAAAAAAAAAATTAAAACCTTTAAATATGAAATTTATTTCGATTTAATACTTTAGGATTTCTCAAAGTCATAAGTAATGTGAAGTCCCGTTTTGGATTGTAAAATATTTTAGATGTTTTTAGGATTTTTAGTTGTTATTGCTGCTGTTGTTTTTTTTTTAGAGTTTTGAATAAAAAGATAGAAACAAAAATCATGAATTACAAAATAACGCCTTAAATAAAAAAGATGAGAATATCAAAAAACAAAATCAAAATTTAAAATATAACCCTAACTCCTAACGTAAGCCAACAACCATACACAATAAAATGAAAAAATCGAAAGCGTTTTTTTTATTTGTCTTTTGCAAGTTGGCTAGGCGGCCTGGGTAGCGAGTGAGAGGAGCTATGCTCAACGATGGAGATAGCATGCAAATGAGGAGAATTGAGAGCTACGGGCAAGGGCTGTGAAGGTAAGTTTGCGGGTAGATGGAGAGGGCAAAAAGCAGACAAGGAGGCAGTGGAAGAATGTTGCAGGTTGAGTGCTGAGACTGCGGCGTTGAAGGAGCTTGGACGCAAGATTGAGAAGGAAATGCATGAATCTATGGGCAGCAGATGGATAAAGCTACGTGGAGAGGGTTTAGGTGGCAACATGAAGTTTGAAGGGGAGTGATGGCAACGAAAGATGAGGGAGCGTGCGGGCTTCAAACTCTACGGACAGCGTGGAGAGGTGGAGCTCAACACGGACAGGAGACAACAAATTCATTTGTAGGTTTGTGCAGGTGGCAAAGGATAGCATGCACATCTGGAGGGGTTGGCCTAAAGGAAACGTGCAATGAAGGCTGCGTGAGGGGGATGAGCTAATGCCACAGGGTTTATCGTAGATGAGGGAGCAGCATGGAAGAGTTTTGATGGCAGGAGATGGCTGCGTGAAGGAGGGTTTGGTAAGAGATGGGCAGCAAAGATGATGAATAAAACTAAAGGCAACAAAACCCTTTAAAAAGGAATTCGAAAATGATTCTGCCTGAAAAACCCCAGGTAGCAAACAAAATGGGAAATCGCTGCCCAATAAAACCTTGATATTTCCAAATTTAAATGTTATATTCTAGTTTAGGATTTATTAAAAAAATTTCCCCAGATTTAGAAGAGATTTTGAAACCCTTGTTCTGCAAAACAATTCCCTTGCAAAAACTGGTTTTGAGGCCAGATCTTACCCTCCAGGGCCTAGATCTGACTTCAAAATCAAACTTCACCTTTAGATCTGCAACCTGTTCTTGAAAACACAAACACCCAGAATCCCGATATACCAAAAAAAATGAAACCCCAAAAACCCTAAGTCAGAAAAATTTAAAAAAAATTTAAAAATCTATGCACAGGAGTAGCAGATCTACCAGATTTGGCGAGTGTGAGTCCAACTCCGCTCCCAGATATGATAATCTGAAGCTCTGAAAAGCCAGATTTATCAATTTAGCACAGAAAATTTTTAAAATTTTAAATTGAAACGAAGGTGCTTCGCCAAAAACCCTTCATGCATCAAAAATGAAACTTCTTATGATAGCCCTGGGATTTAATCAAGCTGGGCTCTTCAGAAATACTAATCAGGAGTTCGTTGGTCCAACTAAAAACTTCCCCAAACGCCCGATGATCTAAAAAACAAAATTCTCTGCACATCTCAATTCAACCATTAACGTAGAGCGAGAAAACGATAATAAAATTTAGATTTAATAGAAATACCTGCCATTATATTCAGAACTTAAATTACCATTCAAACCCCAGTGATCAAGCAAGATATCTGTGCTTAAATCACTCTTCATAAAGCTATCATCAATGGTTGAAAGGAAATCTATGCATGAAAATAACACATCTTACAACATTTCCACGAAGAGTAACACCAGCAGAAATTAACCCCAAAGTTTTCCTTTATTGCTCATAAAAAATGATTACAAGAGAGCTTTCACTTAGCACACGACTCAAAGATCAAATGATCTCAACTGACAACTGACCCCCTATTTAAAGATAAATTTCTCAACGGCTAATTCGAGTGATCCTTGTCAAAGTGATCTCGACCGTTGATGAGGATCAAAATTTCTTTTAATCTCATCTGTCGAAATTTTAAATATTGAGGAAATTTCGAAATTATCAATTAAATGCATTTTAATTAATTCAAAAATTAAATTTTTGAATTAATTTCCTCAAAATTTTGACTTTGACTTAACCCCAGGGACCAAGGGCATAAAATTTAGCAAAATAATCAATTAACCTTAGTCCCTGGACCTCTTAAAATTTAATTTTTTAAAGGACCCACGAATTTTGCCTTTGGAAAATTTAAATTTACCTAGGACCTAGGACCTATGAGGGGATAAATTATTTTTCTAACCCTCAAGACACTTTACATCATGAATTTTTACATTTTTTACATCTCAAGGGGGAAAACCCATTTGAAAAAGACCCTCACAGACTACCCAATTCTGTGACACGAATATAATCTAGCAGATCAAGCAATTTGTAATAAAATAACCTAACCAAATAGTTAGAATTATTCCCAAATCACTTTTACATAGACTCGATTTAGCACACTAGGAATCGCTTAAGATCTTGGTGACAAAATTCATTCCGGCTTTGGGGTAAGGCTGAAGGAAAACTCTGTCGACCATCTGAGAATGGATCGGTGAGACAAAAACCTCACAGAATGTAGATCGTTACCAGAAAAATAGGTTTACCTAGGCAATTACATACATGACACAAATCTGCTGAGATCGTTTACATTACATATATGCAGAATGGGTTTACATTATAACATGATAATCAGGCTGATGATGATAGCTAGACAACACAGACACATCGATCGGGCGCTATCCCTTTTGTGAAAAAGGGGGTGTATTGCTATGGGTCGTTGACACGTAGTGGTCAACAGGTCACACTGCCACCCCAATCAGAGTCTATGAAGCCAATTAGCTTGACTTCCTTACTATCATACTCTAGGCAGTGATGTATAGTGCCACGAAGATACCTCAATATATGTTTGGTAGCTATCCAATGATCATGTCGAGGCTCCAACTAAAAATGACTAATTTCACTACAAAATATATATCCGGCCTAGTGTGTATCAGATACATTAAGGATCCCACCAACTGTCGATATGTGGTAGGACCCACGAGACTAGAGTCAGAGCTCCTCAACTTCTTGAGGTTGGTTATCATAGGAGTAGTCATCGACTTGGAATCTTGTTGATTTTTGTAGCATCAGATGTGTCCTAGCCACAAAATTTTGTGGAGGCTAGAATACATGTTTTCTCCAAAACCCTGAAATGGTTTCTAGAAATTCCACCTAGGGATGACTTAATTAAAATAATTAACTTCTTTCTTAATGGTGCCTAAGTCTAAATTAAGAAATCTAGTTAATTAAAGGATATTAATTAAGTCATGGTGAGAATCTTCTAGAAGAAGACATGGATCGATTTCTAATTAATCTTAGCCATTGATTATGTTTTAATCTTGGCAATTGGTACTCCAACATAAGACTATAAGAAGAAGTCGATGGTTGATGGAGAACACACCAGGGCAAATACTCAGTTGCTCAAGCAGATCAATTTTCTCAGTGGCTAAAGTTCGGCAAGAGAAAATCGAGTCATAGAGTGAGTTGCAGGTGGGAGAGAGAGGGCATCAACAATAGTCTAAGAGTACATGACAAATTTGGAAGGCGCAACACAGAGGAGGGACACAGTTGACGCAGGCACTACGTAGGGGGTGATGCAAAAAGGGCATCTTTGCCAACATTCAAGGGTATCCTCGTGACCTTGCAGATGATTCTGCTACGAACACGCTCTCGATTTTCCAAGGGAATAATGCAGTCAATGTTGATTCTCACATAAGAAAGTTCACAACTTGTATACAAAGATATGTTCATGCGACTGATACAATCATGAGGACGTTAGAATGAAGCTCTTTGTCCTTTCATGACAAGCCTAATAACGCTTTTGATTCTTTCCAAGCTCTTACTGATGCATTCAAAGATAAATTTGGGGGCAAAAGAGAGAGAAAATATTTGGTCAAAGAACTTAACTCTATAAAGTAAAGGGAAAATGAAACAATTGAAGAATTTAATCAAAGATTCAATGGTATCCTGAAAGATATGACTCAATATTACAGGGCACCCGACAAAACAGTGTTAGAACAATATCTTGAAGCCTTCTGTGTTGACACTCAATATGAGATAAGACGTGCCAAACCTACCAATTCAGTTGCTGCTCAAAATGTAGTTGAAGAATTAGAGAATGATAAGAAATCTTTAGTTAAATCAGAGATTCCTGGTTTTGAAAGAGATCCAGTTAAATCTAAAGGAAAGGAAATAAAGAAGGTAGAGCATGACCCAATTAAGGAATTAACGCAAATGATTAAGGAAATGAGAATTGAACATCCTTGAGAAATAAGTGTCATGCAATTTGGGTTGATTCAAATTGAACGAAATCAGAATCAGAATGTTCAACCTAGAAATAATAATAACAATAGAGGAAACAATAATCCATGGCCAAGAAGGAATCCTCCTAATGATCAGAGACCTCCCACTCCACTTGAGTTTGCCAATGTTGTTGACCAGCCTATCCCATTTTGTAGACCATGTGAAAGTTTCCATTAAGAACGTGCATGTGTGATTGCTAGAAAAATCTTGGATGAAGCAACAAAGGAACAAATAAATAATAGTCAGAATTCTTCCAAGGAAGGTCGTTGCACATATATGATTTCCTCATCCTTCACCGTAAATAATTTAAATGACGAAAAAGATCCTATGACTCAAATCTATGGTGAAACTCCATCTCAGGAGCAAATTCTAGAGATTGCTAGAAGTAAAGGTTATACTTATCAAAGGAAAAGTAAAGAGCGGAATCAAAGTAAATAGGTTGCATCTGAAAGATATAAAATAGAATTAAAGATTGATTGGGCCGCATGGATAAATAGTATCAAGATGTCTGTCCCAGTGCTTGAACTCTTAAAGATTCCTTCTCAAAGGGCAGCACTCTTCAAGGTTTTAGGCATGGCTCAACAGGATAAGGTTGACACTCATCCTAATTTGTATATGACTAATGAAGACAATCAACCTTTCTTCCTTACATTAGAATTTAATGATCGATTACTTCACAACTGTATGTTGGATTCCGAAGCTTTGACTCATGTTATGACTAAAAAGGTTATGGATCAGTTGAATTTGAAAAATTCAAGGCCTTATCACAACATTTTCTCTATGGACTCCAAGAAAATTGAAGTCCTTGGTGTGGTTAAAGACTTATAGGTTGCCAGGGATAATTATCTATACAAGATCATCACCATGGACATAGCAATCATTGATATGCCAGATGTATGGGGCATGCTTCTATCAAGAAAGTTTGCAATCAATTTAGGAGAATGTATTCAGATGGACCTCTCATATGCTACTATTCCTGTGACAGCCGGTGGTATGGTCATGTTGTACAGAGAAGTAGAAAGAATATATCATGTTGAAAATACAAAGAGGCCAGATGATGATCAGGAAATTGAACCACAGGGTCATCCTTAGAGCATAATGCAGCGGTCACAGAGTTTCTATATATCACTTTTCTTCATCTCATCTCCCATCCCATCCTCCGAGCAGAAAAAGAAGGCTTGATTTTGGAAAAGATGTACAACACAGTGATCAGAGTCTTCACCAACCAAAAAGGGTCAAGTTTCAGCAAGGGACATCTGACAAACAACCTATGGACCTACCAACAAGCAGGCAGGTGTTCTGAATAGTACCATGCGGATCACATCTGATGCCATGGGGCATCTTTTGTATAGTATCTCTAACCCTACTCCCTTTCATTTATGTCATTAGTTAGTTTTCTTTTTATGCACTTATGTTATATGTCTTTACTTTCCAGTTTGTTAGAGTAGATTTTTCTATTCTAGCAGATATTCTATATATGCATAATGATTTTGATTATGAGTGGATATCTATTTGATGGACTTCTCTTTTCTTGGATACAGGATTCTGGATTCTCACATTGCTCCGACGAAGCAATGTGTCCCATATGGAGCCAAATGTTGCACCAATTTTGTCAAAGGTCCAAGGAAGCAATTGGACAAAAATTTTCAAAGTTCAAAATCATCAGCGAGCAAATTATTGTGTCATTGTAAACCCAAATTCTGCATGTTGTAATGTAAATGATGCTAGTATGACCGTTTAACTATGTAACGACACCTAGGTAAGCCTTTGATTTTGGCAACGAATTTCATCCTAGGAGTTTTTTTGTCTCACCGCATTATGTGTGTTTCTAAACATGGATAATCGGCAGAGATTTTCCCTCCAGTTTAAACCCCAACGCTAGGGTGGAAGTTATTGACAAAGTCTTCAATGACTCCTATTGTTATATCGAGTCTTTGTAAAAGTGGTTTGGGAATTAATTAAGCTATTTGGCTAAATTATTTTATTAAAAATCACTTGTTCTACTAGATCATATTGTATCACAAAACTAGGTCAATATTATGAGGGTCTATAATGAATGGGTATTCCCCATATGAGAGTTCAATTTATAATATCTGATGTAAAAAAAAATTAGTGCATGGTCCCTCACAATCAGACATCATGGCTAAAGTATTTGAGGGTGGAAAAAAGAATTAATCCCCTCTTGTGTCAATTAATTAATTTTTCAGGCAAAAAATAAAATTAAATCCTAAGCCAAAAAATTAATTAATTATTTTAAAGAAATTAATTTCTCCAAGTGGAAAATGACCAAAAAATTCGTGGGTCAAAAAGAAGTTAATTTTTGGAGGTCCCCCACCAAGACAAAAAATGAATTTTTAAGAAAAATTAAGCCCTTTGTAATATTCCTAATTAGCCATGGCTAATTGGAATATTCGATTTTGTTTAATTTTTGCCTCCTATAGTTATTTGTAAATAAAAAAAAGTGAGGAAGGGAGACATAACTCACTTTTAGAATAAATAAAAAAAGTCACTTCCTAGTAGCTCAATGTTGTGACTTAAAGGGGAGCCAAGGGGGCCAAAGGGGGATGCAAAAATGGAGCCCACACAGACACGTGGAGGGACTACGCAGGAGAGAAGAAACACGTGACAAAAGAGGAATCACGCAGGAGGAGGTGAGCCTTGGGATTGAGAGAGGCAAAGGCTAGAAAGGAGAGAGGAGCCCTCTCATTTTGATCATTCATTTATGGGCATTTGAGATAGTCACTTCGACTTAGAACACGCTGGCCGTTTAGCTAGTCTGCAGCACTGTTTAGTGCATTGAGTGTCTCCGTTCAGAGATCTCACCCTTAGCCCCGGGGGACTTCGAGTGCCTGCTCAGGCAAGGTATTTTCATTGGTATTTTAGTTGGAGTTCATCAACATTTTAGCAACAATTTCATCAACGTTTTGGAGGACTGTGCAGCTCTGAGAGGGGGACGCAGTTCTTTCTGGCAAGAGTCTGGGTTAAGGGTTTGCAGGAGGATTTGTGCTAAGAGATTGAGCAAGGAATCAGCCCTTGCATATTGGAGAGTTTTGGCAGAGGTTTCAGGCAGATTTCTGGAGGGTTTCATTCAGTGGCAGCGCAGAGAATTGAAGGATTGCGTAAAACCCCAAGGGGGTGATTTTCGGGGGTCGGCTATTCCAGGAAAGCTTTCTAGGTTTTTCGGGGTTTCTCGAGTAGAGTCTGATTCCAGAGTTTCAGCGTTTTCCGAGGGGAACAACCCCAAATCCTCATTTGATTTCCAGCAACAGCAGCACCACGACAGTTCTCCAGCAGCTTCCACGCAGTTCTGAGAAAGGCCATTCCTTTGCTATTCTGAGTGTATTTCTTCATTTGCCTTGTGCAAGTCGAGGTGTCATCTTTCTAATCACCTCCTGTACTCATTCTATTACTCAGTATAATAAAATGGCTTAGCATTTCTCGCTGCATTTCTTGAGTATCTGCTTATATTTCATGTTTACATTATTATATGCTACACCACTGTTATTTTTATCACTGTTGATAATATCGGCGATATTCGGAAATATCGCGATATTTTCGGCAAAACGATATATCGCCGAGAAAATATCGGCAAATATCGGAAAATATCGGCAAAATATCGCGATATTTTGAAAATATCGGCAAAATATCGGCTATATTTAAAAATTTGAAAAAATTATTTTTTATGCTTGCCGATATTTGCCGATATTTTGCCGATATTTTCGCCGATATTGCCGATAAGATATTTTCTGGACCCTCGCCGATATTTTGCCGATACCGATATTTTCAACACTGATTTTTATCATTCTGTGCTTCCCAGTTATTATATCATTTATACGTATTTGGTTGGAGTTTGGCTGGGGTTTGAGGAATCTTCCATAAAGGGATATTACAGTGGTATCAAAGCATAGATTTGGCTCAGCCTGTGGAGCTAGCAATCTACGACACCGGGGGAAAACCCTACATCTGTTACAAAGGTCGGAGATACAGGGACACTAGGCATAGGTTGGAGAACACTTACGGAGAAAGAGATTGTGTTCCAATGGTGGACGCAGAACAGGAGGAGCCTGTGGTGGACGCAGGACAGAGGGAAGATTTGTGAATATGCTCCTCAAATCTGTGCAGGATCTATTGAGGCAGATTGAGGTGATGGGGCAGAGATTCACGATAGTAGAGGCCAGACAGCGTGAGAGCCCACGGGTTTTTCAGGTTGGTGAGGGATTGGGCGCATCCCACCATTTGCCAGAGCAGCGTGATACTGCACAGCAGGTGGCCTCACATGCCCCTACACGCTCTACCATGCCCACTTTCTTAGGAGCCGACATGGGGGCCGTAGCCCAGCAGGAGGCAGAGCCCAGACATATGGGCGATTATTTTGCAGAGTACCAGGCCTATGGGCAGGAGTTCAGGGAAGCCCTCTCATTCAGAGATTTGTTTAGCTCCAGCGGGATAGTAGACCCCGCGACCATCACAAAGGGTACCGACATTACCATGATGATGACACCCACCGTGCAGCGAGTAGATTCCACTTGCCTACGTTTGATGGTTCATCAAATAGTTCAGCAAAGTCTTGGGTGGAGAAGCTGGACATTTATTTCTAGCTTAACCAGATGTCAAAGATAGAGGCCATCAAGGTGGCAACATTGCATTTGGATGGTGAGGCCCAGGATTGGTGGTTTAATGGGATGGTTACACTAGGGCACTCCACAGTGACGACATATGCCGAGTTTACCAGGAGACTGATGGAGCGATTTGATCGGAGGGATCTAGAGCAGCATCTTGTTGAGCTGACGAGGCTCAAATAGACAGGGAGCCCAAAGACCTACATTGCAAATTTCTTGAGAGTCTCTGTGATGGTGCCAGACCTATTCACGGCACGGAGGGTCTATATGTATGTTGAGGGGTTAGCAGAGCCACTTTGGGGTTTAGTCTGATCCACTAGACCAGCCACACTCCAGGACGCTATCAGTAGGACCGAGGACTTATAGGATGTCTTACCCAGGACCTGGACACCTTACCCCCAAAGACAGACTTTTCAGTCTAAGGGGAAGGATGTGAGGATTCCACCTCCAAAGGGGAATCCAGGACAAGTATAGCTTGACGACGATGCTAGGAGGGAGCTGAAGAAGAAGTGGTTGTGCTTCACCTGTTAGGAGCAATGGGCACCAGGGCAAAGATGTGCTGCTGGCAAGGCACACTTTATTGAGCTCTTCTCCGAGAGTAGTGGAGAAGAGGATGACGAGGATGATGTGGAGGCAAGAGATAGCCATGCCGTACAGGGACCTTTGCCACCTCCACTGCCAGCAGGAGGTGGTGCATCTTTTGCACCCACCAGAGGGGCCCTTGCAGCCTTGCGAGGAGTTCCCAAGTATCTGACGCTACGCGTACGAGGGACAGTACGTGGCTAGCGAGTATCAGTTTTGGTTGACAGTGGGGCGACCCACAACTTCATCGATGCACAAATGGTTGAGCAGAGAGGTATACAGACAGAGAGCTTCAATGGGTTTTCAGTCTTGGTCCCAGGAGATCAAAACATGACCTGTGCTCGTTATGTTCCAGAGCTTTCAGTGACGATGGGCACCTACACATTGACCGACCACTTTTTCTTGGTCGATATTCCGAACACCAACACGACACTGGGTGTTCAGTGGCTTATCACTCTAGGGAAGGTCACGACAGATTGGAAGACCCTAGAGATGGATTGGGATGATGAGAAGATAGGGAGGCATGAGAAGATACGGGGACAACACACATATTCGCCTCAGACTGTTTCCGCTCATCGAATGGAGGCAATCTTCCGGAAAGGAGACATAGAGTGGGCAGTGGAGCTGCGTGCATCAGAGGCAGGGACTACAGGGCAGACGACACAGTCCATCCTTGATCGGTATGCCATAGTGTTTGGGGAGATTCCACCAGGACAGCCACCAAATCGGAGGTTTGAGCACACCATCGAGCTTGAGCAGGGCATACAGGCAGTGATCACCACCCCCTATAGACACCCCAAGGCCTATCGGGATGAGAATGAGCGAGCTATCCAGGAGTTGCTGGCTCTTGGGCACATTCAGCCGAGCACGAGTCCTTTTGCTTCTTCTGTGGTGTTGGTGAAGAAGAAGGACGATACATTGAGGATGTGCATTGACTACAGGGCCCTGAACAAGAAGACCCTAAGGAACAGGTACCCCATACCCAGGATCGATAAGTTGATGGACGAGTTGAGAGGAGCACGGTTCTTCTCAAAGATTAATTTGAGATCTAGGTACCATTAGATTCGCATGAGGGAGCAGAACATTCCCAAGACCGCCTTCAGGGGTCATTATGGGCACTTTGAGTTCTTGGTGATGCCTTTTGGGCTAACCAACGCCCCCGCTACATTTCAGTCCTGCATGAATCACATCTTCCGTAGTCACTTGAGGAAGTTTGTGTTGGTATTCTTTGATGATATTCTCATTTACAGCAGGACTTGGGAGGAGCATCTCCAGCACATTGAGACAGTATTGCGTATCTTACAGGAGCAGCAGTTCTATGCCAAACTCTCCAAGTGTGAGTTTGGGTTGATGGAGATGTTGTATCTGGGACACATCATAAGGGTGGACGGAGTGAGAGTCCACGAGGAGAAGATCAGGGCCATCAAAGAATGGCCAGAGCTGAGAAACGTGACGGAACTTCAAGGATTCATTGGCATTTGTACTTACTACTGGAAGTTCGTCAAAGGTTTCTCACAGCTTGCTGCACCCCTGACATATTTGACAAGGAAGGGGGCATTCAGTTGGTTGGATATAGCATAGCGAGCCTTTGACAGGCTCATGGAGGTTATGAGTAGCTGCCCAGTGCTTGCGTTTCAGATTTTACGCAACCATTTGCTTTGGAGTGTGATGCATCGGGAGAGGGGATCGGCACAGTGTTGATGCAAGGAGGTCACCCTATAGCCTTTGAGAGCCGGAAGCTCCTTCCGCACGAGAGGTTGTATTCTATATACAACAAGGAGATGCTGGCCATCATGCATGCATTGGCTAAGTACCGGCAATATTTGGTGGGTAACAGGTTCAGGGTGAGGACTGATCACAACAGCCTCAAGTTCTTTTTAGAGCAGAAGCAACTATAGGAGAGGCAGCAGAAGTGGATCAGTAAGATCCAAGCATATGTCTTTGACATTGAGTATGTCAAGGGTAAGAACAACGTGGTAGCAGATGCCCTTTCACGTAGACTGGCCACATTGTCTCTTATGAGCTTGGATACAGACTGGAGGGCTCGACTCTTAGTAGAGTACTCCAAGGACAGGTTTGCATGTGAGGTTCTGGATGGGCAGGTGGTAGATGACAGGTACAGGGTGGTTGATGAGATCATCTATTACAGGGACCAGATCTTCTTGACTGAGGGGTCTCAGCTCAAGAAGAAAATACTCCAGGCATCACATGATTCACCATTGGCAGGACATCAGGCGTTTACCAAAACCTACGGGGCCATTAGAGAGAGGTTCTCATGGAAAGGCCTCAAGGAGGACGTACTCCAACACATCTGGGAGTGCGATGTTTGTCAGAGGAACAAGGGAGAGATGAGCCATCCTGCGGGTTTATTGTAGCCTCTTCCCATTCCAGAGGGGAAATGGGAGAGTATTCCAATGGACTTCATCACAGGGTTGCCCATGGTACAGGGCAAGGATTGTATCTTTGTCGTCGTTGATCGACTGACAAAGTACGCACATTTTTTTGCTATATCCGCACACTATACAGCAGCACAGGTGGCCGAGCTTTTCTTCAGAGAGATCGTCAGGCTACATGGCCTTCCTAAGACCATCGTCAGTGATATGGACAGCCGTTTCATGGGCAGATTTTGGCAAGAGCTTTTCCGGTTGGTGGGGACGGAGTTGACACCGAGTACCAATTATCACTCACATACGGACGAGCAGACAGAGATAGTCAACAAGTGGCTGGAGGGCTACTTGCGTAACTATGTCAGTGGGCAGCAGCGAGCATGGCTGAAGTGGCTGCATCTGGGGGAGTACTGCTACAATACTTCACATCACATGTCCATTGGTATGTCACCATTCTATGCCTTATATGGGTATCATCCTTTATCTTTTGCTGACGTGATGTTTGGTGATAGCAAGGCTCCTAGAGCCAAGATTTGGATCCAAGAGAGTTAGGATATCCTCTGAGCTCTCAAGGATAACATGGCTATAGTGCAGAACCAGCAGAAGTTGTATGCCGACAAGGGTCGGGTGGAGAGACAGTTCGAGGTAGGGGGCATGGTCTACCTATGATTACAGCCATACCGACAGTCGTCACTGAAGCAGAAGGGGGCTGAGAAGCTCAAGCCCCGCTTTTATGGGCCACACAGGGTGATATGCAGGATTGGAGAGGTTGCATATGAGTTGGAGTTGCCCCAAGGTAGCAAGATTCATAACGTTTTTCATGTATCATGCCTGAAAAAGGCATTGGGGCAGCAGATGACAATGATAGATGAGCTACCACCCATGGATGATGAGGGGAATTTGGTATTGCAGTCGGAGGCTATCAGTGATACCAGGAGAGGCAGCTGCAGAGCAGGACGGTTTGGGAATTCTTGGTGAGGTGGAAGAATTTGCCGGATGAGGATGCCACTTGGCAGAGTGAGAAGATCTTGCAGCATCCATCACTTCAATTGCTTGAGGAAAAGCAACATTTTGCCGAGGGAGACTGTAATATTCCTAATTAGCCCTGGCTAAATGAATATTCGATTTTGTTTAATTTTTGCCTCTTATAGTTATTTGTAAATAAAAAAAGGTGAGGAAGGGGGACATAACTCACTTTTAGAATTAAAAAAAAAAAGTCACTTCCTAGTAGCTCAACGTTGTAACTTAAAGGGGAGCCAAGGGGGCCAAAGGGGGATGTAGAAATGGAGCCCACACAGACACATGGAGGGACTACGCAGGAGGGAAGAAACACGTGGCAAGAGAGGAATCACGCAGGAGGAGGTGAGCCTTGGGATTGAGAGAGGCAAAGGCTAGAAAGGAGAGAGGAGCCCTCTCATTTTGATCATTCAGTTATGAGAATTTGAGATAGTCACTTCGACTTAGAGCACGCTGGCTGTTTAGCTAGTCTGCAGCACTGTTTAGTGCATTGAGCGTCTCCGTTCGGAGATCTCACCCTTAGCCCCGGGGGACTTCGAGTGCCTGCCCGGGCAAGGTATTTCCATTGGTATTTTAGCTGGAGTTCATCAACATTTTAGCAACAATTTCATCAACGTTTTGGAGGACTGCGCAGCTCTGAGAGGGGGACGCAGTTCTTTCTGGCAGGAGTCTGGGTTGAGGGTTTGCAGGAGGATTTGTGTTGAGAGATTGAGCAGGGAATCAGCCCTTGCATATTGGATAGTTTTGGCAGAGGTTTCAGGCAGATTTCTGGAGGGTTTCATTCAGTGGCAGTGCAGAGCATTGAGGGACTGCGCAGAACCCCAAGGGGGTGATTTTCGGGGGTCGACTATTCCAGGAAAGCTTTCTAGGTTTTTCTGGGTTTCTTGAGTAGAGTTCGATTCCAGAGTTTCAGCATTTTCCGAGGAGGGGAACAGCCCCAAATCCTCATTTGATTTCTAGCAGCAGCAGCAGCACGACAGTTCTCCAGCAGCTTCCACGCAGTTCTGAGAGAGGCCATTCCTTTGCTATTCTGAGTGTATTTCTTCACTTGCCTTGTGCAAGTCGAGGTGCCATCTTTCTGATCACCTCCTGTACTCATTCTATTACTCAGTATAATAAAATGGCTTAGCATTTCTCGCTGCATTTCTTGAGTATCTGCTTATATTTCATGTTTACATTATTATATGCTGCACCACTGTTATTTTTATCATTTTGAGCTTCCCGGTTATTATATCATTTGTACGTATTTGGTTGGAGTTTTGCTGGGGTTTGAGGAATATTCCAAAAAGGGATATTACACCCTTGGACCTTGCTGGTTAAGTCAAAGTCAAATTTTGGAGGAAATTAATCCAAAGTATTTATTTTTGGAGTAATAAAAATGGTTTTTAAGAGAAATTCGAAAATTCCTCAAAATAAATATTTTCGACGATGGGGATTAAAAGATGATCAAATATTTATCAATGATCGAGATTATTTTGACGAGGATCAAGCCAACTAGCCATTATTTTCCACTTGGAGAATTTATCTATAAATTAGAAGCCATTTTGCTTCTCAAGACACGTGGATGATGACTTTGGTTCTAAACTGATGTAATTTTGTAACGTTGGTGTTAAGCCATTGTTCTGTTGGGAATGTTTGAATATCATAATAAAAGACTTTGGGGTTCAGTTCATGGTGTCTTTGTCTCATTGATCTGTGGTACGTGCTAGCTATGTGCTTTCCTATATTGTGCTGAATTTTTATATAAGCTTGTTATTTCATTTTTCGGTGATAAGAGCATTCTATTGGTAGATTTTGGGTCTATCTTAGATGATATGATTCACCGTGGTCCGTAACCTGACAAGTTTGCTTGAAAAAATATATAGATATTTTCAAGTACACCAGCCCTTGGGCTCCAAGTTTATAGACTGTGGACATAGGTTGACCTTGTTTGGGCTCCGGGAAATTTATGTGATTTTCTTACTTCGGTAAGGCTATAGCCTGTGATTAATACTCTATCTTTCAAAATACATTGAGCCATTGTCATTATTTAAAAAAATTATTTACTCAAAAAAAAATTACAAGCCTTGTATATTTGTAGATATCTTGTGAATATTTTGTAAAATAATTTTTGTGTAAAATATCTTTCTAACTCTTGTTTTGCAGCTATTGGGTGTTGGGTTGTGTTATATTCTTTCGACGACTAACTTACGTAGTTTAACGGGGGGTTAGAGGGGGGCGGTAGCCCCCCTTTTGTTGCGCCGATTGCGCAGCGGGGGGGTCACAGGGGGGGCGGGTAGCCCCCCTCTACGGGGTCCGGGGCAGCGCCCCGGGAAAAAAAAATTTGGACCCTATATTAGGTTGGGCGAACCTACCTATGGTTTTGTGCATGATTTTCGCACATGGTATTGGACGCGATGGTTTTTCGGTCCATGGTATTGGATGCTTCGGCATGTATAAATATGTATTGTAACATTGAAAGGAACAGAATGAAAAATCAAGCTGGTAGTCCCGGTTTTGGGATCCAAGGAAAAAATCTCTGTGCATATGTGTTTTATGGGTTATGCTCTTGCATTGTTTATTTTCTTTGTTTAAGAATTCGTATGCAGGTAATTTCTGTATAGGGTTAAAACCTACATTTGGTATCAGAGTTGTTTTGGCTTCAAGGGGACGCCTTTGTTGCTGAGGGGTTTCGCTCGGGCCTGTGGTAGACCTTGTTCAGTGGGAGATCTGCGAGATCGATTCTGGTGGTGAAAGAAGATGGCGAGCAGTGGAAAGATCGAGATTGAGAAGTTCAATGGTCAGAATTTTGAGTTGTGGAAACTCAAGATGGAGGATCTGTTGGTGGATAAAGATCAGTGGATCGCGGTAGATCCGGGTACTAAACCATCGGGAGTGACCGATGAAGAATGGAAGAAGTTGGATCGGAAGGCAAAGAGCACAATACGATTGTGTCTCAGATTCAATATTGTTGAATGTATCAGGGGAAGCTACGGCGAAGGCTTTGTGGGTCAAGTTAGGGACTTTGTACCAATCTAAGTCTCTGGTGAATAAATTATTCCTGCAGAAAAAGCTGTATAACCTGAGGATGAAAGATGGAGACTCGGTGACAGAGCATCTGAATGCGTTTAATACTGTGGTAAGTCAGTTATTATCTGTTGATATTAAAATTTCAGATGAAGATAAGTGCATCAGTCTATTGTGTTCTCTACCAGATTCGTGGGATAGTCTGGTTATTGCAATAGGTAGCAATGCAACTGCTTTGCAGTTTGATGAAATAGTCTCAGCCTTGCTGACGGAGGAGATGAGATGGAAGAATATGGACAACCAGAATGGTGATGCCTTGTCTGTACAAGGACGGTCCCAAAACAAAAACAAAAATAAGTCATCGAGTGGGAGATCTAAATCTAGAGGGAGATCTAAATTTCCAGGAAAACCTACAAAGGTGGTGTGCTGGAAATGCGGAAAGGAAGGACACTTCAGAAGGGATTGTAAATCTAAAGCTCCTGATAAAGGAAAGGGATCTGATGATGCTCCTTCTGCAGAGGCGAAAACCACCTCAGATGAAGGTGGGGATGTGTACTTGGCTTCTTCAAGTACACATGTAGATCATGAGGCATGGTTGATTGACTCAGGTGCATCCTTTCACTTCACTCCCCATAGAGAGTGGTTCTGCGAGTATGAGAAATACGATGGTGGTGATGTCTTCTTAGGAGATGATAGGAAGGCTAGAATCATTGGTCTGGGAAAAGTAAAGTTGAAGTTGCAAGGTGGAAGGGTTAGAACACTTCCGGGTGTTCTACATATTCCCGCATTGGCCAGAAATCTGATTTCTGTAAGCAAGTTGGATGATGCAGGTGTAAAGACGGTGTTCGAGAAAGATACCTGCAAGATGGTTCGAGGAGCACTGATATTGATGCGGGGAGTTCGGACTGGAACTCTGTACAAACTGCAAGGTAGCACTGTTGTTGATGGGTGCAATAGTTCTATGGTTCCTGAAAATGGAGTAGAAAATCTAGTGGTCTCTGGAGAGAAGACCATGTTGTGGCATCAAAGGCTTGGACATATTGGAGAGAAGGGCCTTCGAATACTTCATAGTAAAGGTATGGTAGAAGGTATGAATGATAGCTCTCTGGATTTTGATTTCTGTGAAAATTGTGTGTATGGGAAGCAGAATCGAGTGAGTTTCCCCTCTGGTGGTAAGAGGACGAAACAGATATTAGAGCTTGTGCATAGTGATGTGTTTGGACCTGTGAAGGTTCCATCACTGGGTAAGTCTGTGTACTATGTATCATTCACAGATGACTTCTCAAGGAATACATGGATATATTTCCTTAAGAAGAAATCTGAAGTCTTTGACAGGTTTAAAGAATTTAAGGCTCTGGTGGAAAATCAGATAGAGAAGAAGATAAAGGTGCTGAGGACAGATAATGGTGGAGAATTTTGCAGCAAGGAATTTGAAGAATTTTGTAAGAAGTGTGGTATAGCACGGCAGAAGACTACTCCATATACACCTCAGCAAAATGGAGTCGCAGAAAGAATGAACAAGACGTTGATGGAAAGGGCAAGAAGCATGCTCAGTGGTGCCGGGTTAGGACAGGAATTCTGGGCAGAGGCGGTGGATACTGCATGTTACCTGATCAACAGATCACCTTCATCAGCGTTGGAGGATAAGACTCCACAAGAAGTATGGACTGGTAAGAAACGCTCTCTTTCACATCTGAGGGTATTTGGATGTGTTGCATATGTACATGTTCCAAAGGAGAAACGAACCAAGTTGGATAGTAAATCTAAAAAGTGCATCTTTATTGGGTATAAGGATGGTTTAAAGGGTTATAAGCTTTGGAACCCAGTCACACGGAAGGTTGTGTACAGCCGAGATGTGGTGTTCAGAGAGGTAAAAGATGTTATTCAACATGAAGTCCAACCAAAGGAACCTGAGAAGATAGAGTTTGAGCCAAAGGAGGAAGAATCAGACTCTGCAGCAGAGGAGGAATCAGAAGATGAAGAGCCACTAACTCCGACTGTGAGAAGATCAGGTCGAGAAAGAAGGCAGCCAGAAAGGTATAGTCCATCTGCTTTCAGTTCAAATTTTGCTTTGTCTGTTACTGATGATGATCCCAGAACTGTGAAGGAAGCAGTGGATTCAGAGGATGGAAAACTCTGGAAAGAGGCCATGGTTGATGAAATGGCATCTTTGCACAAAAATGAGGCTTGGGATCTGGTAGAGTTGCCAGCTGGAAGGAAACCCATTGGCAGCAAATGGGTGTTCAAGAAGAAGACTAATGCAGAAGGAAAGGTGGAGAAACACAAAGCTCGGTTGGTAGCAAAAGGTTATTCCCAGGTGCCGGGAATTGATTTTGGTGATATTTTTTCTCCTGTTGCCAAGGTAGCTTCTATTAGATTACTTTTATCTGTTGCTGCTGCTTTTGATTTTGAGGTAGAACAGATGGATGTGAAGACAGCATTTCTTCACGGGGATTTGGAAGAGGAAATCTACATGAAGCAACCTGAAGGCTTTGTGGTGAAGGGTAAGAAAGAACTGGTATGCAAGTTAAAGAAGTCTCTGTATGGGTTAAAACAGTCACCAAGGATGTGGTATCAGAAATTTGATACATTTATACGGGGACTTGGCTTCACCAGAAGTAAAGCAGATCATTGTGTGTATTTTAAATTAATTGGTGACCGTGTTATTTATCTGGTCCTGTATGTGGATGATATGTTGCTGGTTGGAAATGACAAAGAAATTATCCAGGATTTGAAGACCCAATTGTCCTCCAAATTTGACATGAAAGATCTTGGTGCTGCAAACTATATTTTGGGCATGGAAATTAAAAGAGATCGGGCAAAGAGGAAGCTCTGGTTAAACCAGAGGAAGTATGTCGAGACAATACTGCAAAGGTTTAATATGCAGGATAGTAAACCGGTGAAGGTTCCTATTCCTGTAGGTGTGAGGTTATCTGCTGAACAGTGTCCCAAGACACAAGAAGAGGAAGAGGACATGTCCCGTGTTCCATATGCAAGTGCAGTCGGTAGCCTGATGTATGCAATGGTCTGTACTAGACCAGACATTGCACATGCAGTGGGAGTATTGAGCAGGTTTATGTCAAAACCTGGGAAGGAGCACTGGACAGCAGTGAAGCGGGTTTTCAGGTATTTGCGTGGCACTAGTGATTATGGTTTGTGCTACCAAGGAAGACCAGGATTGGACAGAGTGTTGGATATTCATGGTTTTGTTGATGCAGACTAGGCTGGAGATCTGGATCTGAGAAGATCTACAAGTGGGTATGTGTTTAACCTATTTGGAGGTGCAGTCAGTTGGATGAGTAAGAAACAATCTGTAGTGGCACTATCAACTACAGAGGCAGAATACATGGCAGCCACTCATGCAAGCAAGGAAGCAGTTTGGTTGCAGAGATTGTGTTCAAGTATGGGGTTAGTACAGGGAGCTATAAGAATAGACTGTGACAGCCAAAGTGCAATTTTCTTGGCAAAGAACCCTGCTTATCATTCAAAGAAAAAGCACATTGATGTTCAGTATCACTTTGTGAGGGATATGATAGAAGACAAAAAGGTGTTGCTGGTAAAGGTGGACACTTTGAAGAATACTGCAGACGCATTGACAAAATCTGTGAGCTCTGAGAAGTTCTCTTGGTGTAGAGAAACAATGGGTGTTTCAGGGCTGGAAAAATGACTAAGCTCTTCTGTGGCCCCTTGTGGAAAGAAAACAAGAAGTGGGAGATTGTTGGGTTGTGTTATATTCTCTCCACGACTAACCTACGTAGTTAAACGGGGGGTTAGAGGGGGGCGGTAGCCCCCCCTGTCCGGGGGGTTTGAGGGGGGCGGGTAGCCCCCTTCTATGGGGTCCGGGGCAGCGCCCCGGGAAAAAAATTTTTGGACCCTATATTAGGTTGGGCGAACCTACCTATGGTTTTGTGCATGATTTTCGCACATGGTATTGGACGCGATGGTTTTTCGGTCCATGGTATTGGATGCTTCGGCATGTATAAATATGTATTGTAACATTGAAAGGAACAGAATGAAAAAACAAGCTGGTAGTCCCAGTTTTGGGATCCAGGGAAAAAATCTCTGTGCATATGTGTTTTATGGGTTATGCTCTCACATTGTTTATTTTCTTTGTTTAAGAATTCGTATGCAGGTAATTTCTGTATAGGGTTAAAACCTACATTGGGGTTTGGGAATTTTTTTATCTCATTTGTACAGGTTAGCTTCAAGAAGATTGTGTTGGGGTTTTGAGCTAGATCTAGGTCCTTGAGTGTAAGATCTAGTCTCCATTTGATTTGTAGGGTCAACATCCAAGAATTTTGCAGTGATTTGGGCTTAATTGATGATCTGAGGCAAATCTGATGTATTTTGTAGGGTTTGAAATTTTTTAGGGCCTCTAGGCCTAGCGTTTTCCTCCTAACCCTAGTCATTGCCCTTATTAGCCTACCACGGCCCTATAAGAGCCACGACCCCTTGGTTTACCCCTATTGTAAGACAAAGAATCCTTGACATCCCTTTAGGCTAGACGACAGCCCTTCTAGGGCCTGTCATGAACCTCTTTAGATCTTTTAGGCCTGGCTGTGGGCCTCAACAACCCTCCTAACCCCTTGGCCTCCCTTATCCTTCCTCCGCTGCCTTCCTTCCACTCCTTCTCCTTTGCCACAACCTCATCTACCCTCAGTGACCTCCTTTCCTCCCTCGGCTGCCCCTTATCCCCCTTGGCCTGCGTTTCCTTAGGCTGCAGGCCTCTCGGCCTCCTCTTATCCCCCTGTCATGGCTCCTTTTTAGGTGCCATAGGCCTCTAGGAAGCCTTAGACTTGAGCCACAGGCCTCTAGGAGGCCTTAGCCTTGAGCCAGAAGCCCTAGTGGCCTCTGTTGTCTTAGCTGCAGGCTTATCTAGGACTTTACCCTTCGCTGCTGCCCTCATCTAGCCTAATGTTGGCCCTCTAGCCCTATCTTGACCCTCTTGGCATCATTCTACCTCACTGTTTGATGATCATTTGATTTCTGAGCTAATATTTTGGTGTTTTGCAGCAAATTTGGGTTAATTTTTGTGGTTGCAGGTGTCCTAATCTTGGAAGAATTTTGGGCAAGTACCACAATTACTTTCAAGCCTAAAGGGCCAAATTGGTTTGATCTCTCAAACCCTCATCCTCCTCACTGTTTACTAGCAACATTAATAATCTACATGACAGTGGTATAAATCTTCATAAAATTGGCGTAACATCAACTAATAAGGTGTCTAACACATTAATAAGTCACTTGTGCAAATTGGGCATGCATTGTTGGGCTTGTTTCATGACTGTCATACTCTTTGGGACTGCATAACAAGGTCTGATATATAACAGTGGCATTAGCATCTAAAGGAAATCAATTCATTAAAGATTTGGTGTTGGCAAACTAGTTGATTCAAGTGGGTTGTCTCATTTGCATTTTGGCATTCATAAGCATCTTCACCTTTGCATGCTAAGTTCTCTAAACTAAATTAACTTGTTGGTGTCCTATTGCTCATTGAATGTCACTTGAACATAAGTAACATAAAGGCTTGCTATTGCTCATGCTCTATTGATAAGATTTTGCTCATTGTGGAAAGCATTGTTTACATTTAAATTGCTAAAGTGATTTATTGGTGAAGTATCTCAATGCTAGTAAGAACACTAATGCTTTGGTTTCTTATGAGTTTCATTCATAGATTCAATTTTGCAATTAATAAGCTCACTCACATAAGTACATAATCCAATAATCTTGTTGAATGGTTGCTTAAGTGGATAAATCTAAGAATTTATTGGATATTGGTATCTCTTGTTGACATTAAAGATCTAAGTGTTCTTGACCTTAGGACTTGCTAATTGTATATCTTTTGAATCTAATTACAATATTGGCATTATGTTGTTGACATAATTTTAGAATTGCTTCTTATTATTGCAATTATCTCTAAGTAAACATTATGGATAAGTGCTCTAAGTTTTCTTATTGCCATTATTGTCATTAATTTATTGTCTATAATTAAATTGGATCTCTATTGTGGATGGAAATCTCTCTTTTTGACTTATTGATGAAACACTCTTAAGAGCATCTATCTTGTTATTATTCTTGTTTCTTGAGCAATTATATCATTGGTTACATCTTGTGGGCACTTGTGATATTGAGCACTTCATCTTGCGTTTAAGATTGTCTCTCATTTATTAAGTACTCTTGTTTGATAACTAAAGATCAATTGTAAATTAAGTACTTAAAATCATAAGGGATCTTAACCCAAGATCACTCAAAACACTTTGCATTGCATTCTAGGCCTAGTTGTGCATCAATTAACTTACCTCCAAGCCTGAGCTTGGTTGATAGAAAGATAGGGCTGTGAAAATTCATCAAATCAGAATCCCTACTGCAGTAACTGATGATATTTCTCCTAGTTGTTAAATTTACATGAACAAGTTATTTGCATTTTCCTACGACAAACATTGAAATAAATACACTGCAGCCTACACCATTTAAAAGAATATTTTGAAACAAGAAACTGAACAATAGAGAGATACAACACAAATAACACAGTGGTTTTTGGACAAACGTCCCCGGAAAAACCCAATGCAGGAAAACAAGTGCAGCAAATCTGAGGGTTTTTATTATTAAGCAGAAGTTATTTCTGAATACAACCTCTGGATGCCTTGCTGGCAATCCAATACAAAGAATATCAATCGGCAGAAGAGATTAGCGAGATTACCTCACTCTACACTGCAATTCTCAGTTGATCCAACTGTTGAACCAACAAGTCCCTTGGCTACTTCTGTGTTGCCACTGCACAGTCACTGTGTGGGTCTGCTTCAACCTTTAAGGCACTGTGTCACCTCTTTGCTGGATCGATTTGCTCTCGGGAGCTGACTCCATCCCTCCCAGCTCAAAACGTCAACCTCCTTAGCAAATTTCAGACCTCTGCGTCGAAGGCTTCTGCACTGCTCTGTGTGGGCCTTGCGTGAGCCCTTCCTGGATCTACGTCACCCTCTTTGGGCATTGTGCTGCCTCCTCTGTGTGTCTCTTTGCATCTCTACTGAGTATTCTTGGCTCCCGAGAAGATCCTCCAACCAAAACTCTCTCTACCCCTCTCTGTGTGATCACTACGAAATCACTGCACTGCCTCTAGCTTTAGCAATTCGATCCGACCAATCAACTGTCTATGTGTGTTCCAAATGACCCTCAAGCCTCCTTAAATAATCTTATCATTGACATTCAACGACCCAGATTAGAAGCTAATCAATGGCTACGATCATTTCTACTTGATCCTCGTCTTCTTCTAGAAGTTACACCCACAGTTAGATTAATACCCTTTAATTATTTTAATTTCCTAAGCTTATACTTAGGTACCCATTAAAAATAATTAATTATTTTAACAAAGCTGTCTCTGGGTGGAATTTCCCAAAACGCTTTCTGGGTTCTTTGGAATACATGTGCCCAAGCCTCCATGCAAAATTTGAGACTTAGAGCACATCCGATGCTACCAGAAATCAACACTCCCTCTTAGTGAGGAATTTGCTCTAGCAATGCCTCCCACTGAAGCATCACCTGACTTCATAACATCGTTCTCTACACTGCTAATGTTTGACATGATGTCCACCAACTACTACGTTGTTGTGGCAACTGTACTGCTGCTGACACTACCACTGTCAACACTGCATCCGTACTATATCTCCCTCTGAATTTCTACATTCGTGTTGTTGCTGGCACCACCACTGCCAACCCCCCATGCACTGCAAATTGTTGTTGCTACTGCATCTCAATGTTGAAGATCTGACTGTTGCTAGTCCAACGCTATCCTTCTGAAGCCACTACATTGATGCAACTACTGCTTTGTGCCTCCCTGCACTTCTGCAACTCTATACTACGCTGCTCAGATTTGGCGTTCTATCCACTGCATCTGTCGCTCCAACACTCCTTTGCACCATCTGACACTTAACCCATCCTACTACTACTAATCTAGGCTCCCGTAGCAAGGTATTGATCTAAGAGGTGGGCTCCTCAAGGATCCTCCCCATCTGTAGCTCTTTCGAACTACAACTCCAAATCAGTCCACCTCCCTCCTGAAGGTATCTCGGCTATCATGGTGAACTCCTCCTCCTCGATCTTTGCAGGTGCAGCCTACGGATCATGCTTCTCATCTTTGTCCTTCTTTATGAGAGGACACTGTGTTGCGTAGTGACCCATTTCACCACATCTGAAGCATTTGATCTTCAAGATGTCCTTTTTCTTCCTCCGCTACTCTTGTTGTCCCTTGGATGCAAGGGTTGCATTCTCATCCTCCTCCTTGGGCTTCGACCCACTGCTGTTGCTTCTGTCAAGCTTGCACTTGACTAGATCTCTCCTCAGCTCTTCCTGCTTGAGAGCTGCCCACATACTATCCCAGTCTGGCAAAGCTGCCCTGCCCAGGATGCTCTGGACAAAGACCTACCACTCTTCTGAGACTGAGTTTAGGGCCAGTCTCACCATCTCAGAACCTTGAGGTGTAGACCCCACAGCTGCTAACTCGTCCTAGGTCTCCTGAAGCTTCGTGAGGAACGGATCTATGTGCTCCCCCTTCTGCATTTGCGCAGATCTTAGTTTCTGCTCTAAGTACATTTTCCACTGCTCAAAAGATCCTCGATACAGCGTTGCCAAGGCATCCCTCATCTCCTTAGCAGTCCCTCTACTAATGACGTGACAAACCACACGAACCTTTATTCCATCAAAGATCATCCTCTTGGCCTTCGTCATTTTTGCCTTGTACTTCTTCAACAGATCTGCATCTATAGGCACAGCCACCACGTTGTCGACATAGGTCTTGAGAGAATGCTCATCTAGAAGGAACGACATCCTTGCCTTCCAGATGACATAGTTGGATGCTCCATCCAACCTGTCCTGATCTCTCAGCCCACTGGTTTCCATCTCTACCATGAAAATGTCGAACTGCTCCTCTTTGTTTCTTACTATTGTTGCTCAGCCAATAAGAAAACAAACTTCTTGGCGGGAAGTCTACTGAGGAAAAATTCCCTCACTGTGCTTCTCTTCTCTCTTCTGACGTCTTTCAGCCCAGCAATCTGCCTGCTGAAAAACTGCGTCCCACCAGCTCTTCCTCACACTGAGGCTTAGCGTTTCTCCCTCTGCCACAACAAGATTTCAATCTGGAAGCCCTTCCTCTCTGTCGACTCACTCAGAGAGAGACTTTCCTCGAAAATTCATCCCTCCTAGCTTGGACTGTGCAATCCCTCTAGGGATTCAAACTGCTACCTCCTGCAGCTATTTCAATCTCCTTTTCTGCTCAGCGTTGGGTTCTCTGGCACTGTTCTTCTTGCTTCACCTGCACTGCTCTGATACCATGTGAAAATTCCTCAAACCGGAATCCCTACTACAACAACTAATGATATTTCTCCTACTTGTTAGATTTACATGAACAAGTTATTTGCAGTTTCCTACAGCAAACATTGAAATACATACGCTGCAACCTACACCATTTAAAATAATATGCCGAAACAAGAAACTGAACAATAGAGAGATACAACACAAATGACACAGTTGTTTTTGGACAAACGTCCCCAGAAAAACCCAATGCAGGAAAATCGGTGCAGCAGATCTGAGGGTTTTTATTATTAAGCAGAAATTATTTCTAAATACAACCTCTGGATGCCTTGCTGGCAATTCAGTATAGAGTATATCACTCGATAGAAGAAATTAGTGAGACTACCTCACTCTACACTGCAAGTCCCGGCTGATCCCGTTGTTGAACCAACGAGTCCCCTGGCTACTTCTGCATTGCCCCTGCGCAGTCACTGTGTGGGCTTGCGTCAACCTCTAAGGCATTGCGTCACCTCTTTGCTGGATCGATTTTCTCTCGGGAGCTGACTCTAGCCCTCCTAGCTCAAAACGCCAACCTCCTCAGCGAATTCCGAACCTCTGTGTGGAAGGATTCTGCGCTGCTTTGCATGGACCCTGTGTGAGCCCTTCCCGACTCTGTGTCACCCTCTTTGGGCACTGCGTTGCCTCCTCTGTGTGTCTCTCTGCCTCTCTACCGAGTATTCTTGGCTCCCGAGAAGATCCTCCAGCCAAAACTCTCTCTACCACTCTCTGCGTGATCACTATGAAATCACGGTGCTCCCTCTAGCTTCAGCGATTCAATCTGACTAATCAACTCTTTGTGTGTTCCAAATTACCCTCAAACCTCCTTAAATAATCTTCTCATTGACATTCAACGACCCAAATTAGAAGCTAATCAATGGATAAGATCATTTCTACTTGATCCTCATCTTCTTCTAGAAGTTACACCCACAATTAGATTAATACTCATTAATTATTTTAATTTCCTAAGTTTATACGCAGGGACCCATTAAAAATAATTAATTATTTTAATAAAACCGTCTCTGGGTGGAATATCCCAAAACACTTTTTAGGTTCTTTGGAATACATGTTCCCAAGCCTCCCTTCAAAATTTGAGACTTAGAGCACATCTGATGCTACCAAAAATCAACAAGGGCCACTCTTCATCTTGTAGATTGAGAAGGATAGACCCTCTCTAGTGGTTAAAACTTAAAACAGTGACCTTGCAGTCGTCAGAGCCATAGTCTCTGTAGCGTCTGAGGCATCAGGGATGTTAGATTTCAAGGAGAGGTATCGTTAACCAAGCCTTTGCTTGCTTCACCTTGACTTCTCTCTACCACATATTCTTGAGACTAACCTCGAAACAACTAGGGATTAAGAGATTTACTTAGCTAGGTATTTAATTAAAATTAATCAAGATTCTTGCATAACACCTAGATTGTAGGAATTGCATTTCATATAGGATAGCTAAGCATCTAAGTGGTGGTTGTTCATTCAGTCACCTGGTATCTAATTGAGCTAAAACAGGTAGTTGACTCCATAAGGCACTAGTCTCATAAATAATTCAATCTAATGCTTAAAACTTGCTAAAATCAACAAAGTGGCTAGGTCATTCAATCGTGTCTCCCGGACTTGTTGGTTGCCAACGAGTCTTGCATTCTCTCATTTCATAGGGACTACCCCCCATAGCCTGTTGTTGGGAGAGAACTAGAACGGAGAAGTCAGGGATCAGAGTGACAGCGCCCAACCTAAGTCGTTGTTGCATCGTGCCTGTACAATCTGAGTGAAAACAAGGGTCATCAGGGCTAAAAGAGGATTGCAAGAGGAACCTGGCAACAGAGTTTGACATGAAGGATTTGGGGTTGATGCATTAATTTCTAGGCTTGGAAGTATGGTAGAAACACGGGGAGATCTTCCCTAGTCAAGGGAGATATGCTACAGAGATTTTGAAGAGATTTAGGATCCATGATTGTAGACCCATGTCTACGACTGTGATCACAAACTGGAGAAAGATGGATGCATCAAAGGACGAGGATGTTGACCCAACCTTGTCTAGACAACTTATCGATTCCCTCATGAATATGGTCAACACTAAGCCAGATATTTGCTTCACAGCCAACACTCTCAGTCTGTCTATAGCGGGGTCGAAGAGAGTGCATTGGACAGCAAGGAGGCACATTCTGAGGTATTTGCGTGGTACAATCGAGTATGGATTGAGGTTTACTCGAGGTGATGGTGTCAGACTATGTGGATTCACAGATGCAAATTAGGCAGGCAGTTCAGCGAACAAAAAAAGCACATCAAGGTGCTACTTCAGCGTTGGATAAGGGATGGTTTCTTGGTGTAGCATGAGCATAAGTTAGTAGCACTGAGCTCTGCAATATCAAAGGATGGCAACTAGTATATACTATGATAATTAGAGTTGCATCAGGCTTTCTGAGAATCTAGTGTTTCATGATAGGTCGAAACATAGGTATCCGATATCACTTCATCAAATATTGTGTGCAGCATGGAGCAGTCCAGCTACAACATGTTCCCAAAGAGGCGCAGGTTGCATATATACTCGCGAAAGCGCTAGGGAGAGCTAATTTCATATATTTCAGAGAACATATGGGTATAGTGGAGAACCCTTTTCAGTAGCAAGGACAAGATTTTTTGTTCTTAGTTGCAGTAGTTGCAACAGCAGCAGTAGCATGAATCAATGGTAGTGCAGAGAAGAGTTGGTAGTAGTACAGGTGGTACAGGGCAGTGTCAGCAGCAGCGCAAATGCAGATTGGTTCAACTACAAAGTGGCAGATGAATCAAAGTATGTGCAGTAGTTGGTGGGCAGTGACAGATTGTTAGAGTTGTCAAACATCAACAACATATGGGTAGATGTTATGAGAGAGAGAGAGAGAACACCTTCCTCGCTAAGAGGGAGTGTTAGTTTTGTAGCATCAAACATGTTTTCTACCTCAACTTGTGTCAGAGAGGCTAAGGAACACAAGATCGCCAAAACCCAAAAAAAATTTCAAGAGAAAACACCTAGCAATGGCTCAATTAAGTTAATTGATCAATAATTAAATACTTCCTAAGTCTAACGTAGGAAAAGTGATTAATTGACAACAATTAATTGAGAAAGGTAAAAATTCTCTAGAAACTCACACGAATCGAGTTGGAGATTATCTTATAGCTATTATGGGGATCTAATCATGGTCATTGGTTCACCAACGAGAAATTATAAGAGCAACTCGATGGTGATGGAGAGAACACACAAGTGAGGTCGAGTTCCTTGGCGGATTGAGCCACCTATTTGCATAGATCGACCAAGGGAGAGAAGTTCGAGCCAGAAGGGATGCAAAGACAGAGAGAGGGAAGCGGAAGTGAATTCTAGACGAATTTCCAGTTCTGGAGAGGCAGTTGCAAGAGGCCAGGTTATTCTAGTAGAGGTTGCAGAGGGACTGCACAGGCAACTTCAATGAGGCAGTTCGATTTAGCTGAGCAAGAGGTTGATTCAATTGCCAGAGGCCGGGATAATTTTCCAAAGGGCCAGAGAATTACTTCCAGAGGCAGCAGTAGGCAAGATGACTTGATCAAAGGCAAATTCAGGTTGTGCATGTGAGGGTCTGTGCAAGCACTGCGCAGAGGCCCGCGCAAGGGTTCTTGGAGGGCCAGTGTCCTAAAGTAGGTTGTGTCAGGATTGCTTGTGGAGAAGGGAAAAAATCCCTTGATATTTTTGGCCAGATTATCTTGCAAAGGGTTGCCCATTTGGCATTCAGATTGTAATCAGAAATTTCACTATTGCATAATAATAATAAAGTCCTTATCTGATGCACCAATTTTCCTACATTGGGTTTTTCCAAGGACATTTGTCCAAAAAGAACTGTGTCATTTTTATCGTGTGTGTGTCCATATATTTTCTCAATTCCAGTTATTTTCCGCAACATATTTTATTTTGGTGAAAATTGCAGTTGTGATTTTATTCATTGTTTGTCGTAGCAAATAAACTGCACTTAATAATAATCAGTTAGAAGAATAATTTTCAGTCGTTGCAATAGAGAGTGAAATTTTCACATTAACGTAGGGAAATATATTAATTAATTAGTAATAATTGAGACATGGTTGATTTTTCTCTAGAGACTTCTAGAAAAGTTTCTAAGTGATCTTAGTGATCGATTAGATCACTCCAAATCTAGATCTTGGTCATTGATTTCTCAATGATAGATTCTAAAGTAAATCGATGGGAAACCTTGGAAATCACGATCATGGTTATTGAGGTTTAACACCTGTGAGCGTTTCAACAGCGATTGAAGCAGTGAATATTTTCGAGGGTTTTCTTTTATCAGTATTCTTCCAGTTTTCGAGATCCAAAGGAGGAATTCTCACAAAGTTCTTCTGCAAACAAGGAGGCCGAGTTATTGAAGCCGTGAAGATTCCAGGAGTGCCATGTTTTCTCTGAGAGAGGCTGAGATTTCTTGTGTGGGTCATATTTTCCAGGAGGAGGCCATACGAGATTGTTAGGAGGGTTGTACGAGTTGCCAAAAGAGTTGAGAGATTGATTCCATCTAGGTCGTGAGCATCAAAGGGTCCAAGAGCCACACGTGTGGGGGCATACAGGTCATATTTTCTAGTGTGAGGCTATGTCAGGTTACAGAGGGAGGTTGTGTGTCTTCCAGAGGTTAGATAGACTTGTGGAGGTCAAAAAATGTTTTTATGGGGTTTCGCAAGTAGTATTGTAATATTTATGGATTGTAGAATTTGTCAAAGATAATAATAAAACCCTCGGATCTAAGGAAAGAGTTTTACCTTCGAGGTTTTTCCAAGGACGTTTTGTCCAAAAATATTGGTGTCCATTTTCTAATTGGTTTTTTCTCATAGTTTCTGCAACCTATTTTTGGTGAATATTGCAATCGTGTTTTTGTTTAGTTATTGTAGTAAATTAATTTTTCTCATAATTAAATACATTGGATAATTACTGGTTGAATACAATAAACAATATTTTTATCAAGTTTTCACAAATAGATGGGCCATAATTCATGACTATGCAAGAGAAAAGTGAGTCTCTCAAAAAGTCAACTCAAACATCTCTTCCAAGTAAAATTTAGAGGTGTATACCTTATAGGTGCATCAGCATCTCAATATGCCACCTTGAAAATCCCATCATCTGATGATAATCACAAGTTTACCTCTCATAAAATATGAGGGGTAACACTGAACATTAAACCCTACTCTGGCAATTTCAATTTCTAGTTTTTATTGTTTGCCCAATAGTTTCGTCATTTTGTTTTGATATTAGTTTAATATATGACGCCCTGCACCTTTGGATGTGCTCTAAAGTGGTATTGGACAAACAATGTTAGTATAATTTGTAATGTCCCAAATGCAGAAAATTTGGAACAGGCACTTCACATAAAACTAATCATGCATTTAACAGATGATTGCCATGTAAAATTAAGCAAATAAAGCACTGCAATCCCATAACACCATGAACAGAAAAATACTCAACATTATTATATTCGATAAACCAGGGTTTTACATGCACATACAACCCGTATAACTGAGATAAAAAGATGGCCTCAGATAGATCTACAATAATGCCACAAATCGGCCTCCAAACATAACTGAAAAACAATACGCTGCAACTTGTGAACCCTAGATGGATTCACCAAAGGAAGAGATGGGTGCTCGCCCACCCTCACTGAATCACCCAAGGGCTTCCGTCTTGGGGATACTGCTGGAGTAGAGAACTGAGTTTTCAACCTCACATACAAGAAACAATATCAAAACCAGGATGTCCTCCAATGGTCTCCTCCTCTTTTATAGATTTGATGGACTCCTCTAGAACCTTCTATTTTATTACTATTTTAATCATGGAGCACTTTTCCCTCTTTTATTTCAATCAATGTTTTTAAAATCGTAACCAGTCAAACCGGGACTGGTTAGGTCTAAACGAACCAGTTTTAGAAAAATACATTAAATAATTAATTTTTAATAAAACAAAACTATTTTTAAGATTTAAAACCATGATTCCATGCCAATAGAGACAAAATATGCAAAGTTTTCTTATTTACATACCATGTAAAGGTGAATATATCAAAATGGTACCGAGTGCAATACATATCATTGACAGAATCGTAAAATACATAAGCAATGACTCAAATAAACAATTTATTTGGTTTGCAATTTTATTGCCATAAAAAAACCCTTTATCTTGCACTGAATCACCATGATGAAAAGATATGGTTGTTCATTAATAATGAAAAATGGTTCACCCGCCTCCACCATGTTTGGCTCTCTAAGATCATCAAACATAGACCCTACAATGCTTTCTCTGTGCTTCATGAGATGGTCTTTGGCGCTAATTGGAATTGGAGTAATTGAGTACGCCAATTAGACATTTCTCTATTAAACTCTCGATATCCATGTCAAAGAGGATCTCCACAAACAAACCAATAATACAAATGCCATCTATGCCTTACAAATTTGTACACATCATGTAAACTAAACCTCAAATCCACCTTTATATATGGACAAGTGGGTCAACATGTTTTTCTTTCAAGCTCTTCATGGTCTCAAGTTAAACTACTTCTGGTTATATGGACAGGTCGGCTCAGATTTAAAACTCTATTTTAAATCAATTTAATCTTCAGTCTATATGTCTTCTCAAACATTCCTGCATCTTGTCTTAGGTCAGCCCTTAAACACGAAAGAAGGCTGGGAATATATATATATAACCATAACCACAAAAATGTTCCAAAATCATGCACCCTCTGTAATTCTGCTGCCAGGAACAGGATTGAGCATACAGTATCTATACAAGGGTTGATTATTCCTTTTCCTTCAATATTGAGCTTACCTTTTACTGCAACCAAAGTGTGAGCAATAAGAGGTGAGGTGTTCCCTTAGATAGGCTCAAAGTATTCTTTGTTACATGTTGAAAGGTGACTGCGACCATTGTTTCTAGTCTTTTAGCTGCTAGGCCCAAGGATGATCCAGGCATGAAATCAGGTTCAACCAATATTCTTTCTAAACTAGAGAACACATTTTGATGGAGCGCTCTTTCTGCTGATACATTTTGCTACTTGACTGTTGTTACATGTTTACTAGAGATTATATATAGTCTTTTGGCTGCTTGGCCGAAGGATGATCTAGGCATGAAATCAGGTTCAACCATAATTCATTTATAATCTGAAAAGAAACATTGTATTGGAGTGTTCTTTTTGTTGATACATTTGCTACTTGATTTTTGTTACATGATTCCTGGAGACGGTGTTAAATCTGGAAACAGTGTTAAATCTGCAGGCTGTCTGAGATGTTGAAATAGGACCAGACACAGTGCACTTACAGCCTTTAAATTGTGAATTCTCCAAACTTACCATCCTCAATCGGTTGGAATTCAACATGCCCTACAGGCTGCCAATACCATAGTGAAACAACAGACATGAAATCAGTACACTGTCTATGTTTTGTACAATCCAACATGCCTTCAAAAAACTTGTAATGAAAAATCCCCTGCTACCGAGTAACGTAACCATAATGCAAATTTCAACCATAGAGTGACACAAATTTTACTTTCCATAGCAAACTTTCTTCACACCACATGCCAAACCAACGATACAAATGGTGGAGGCTGGCATGGCAGGTAACCGGCTGGTTCCGTCCTAAACCGGCCGGTTAGGGCCAAAACTTCGCCACATTGCCTTCCTGATCGGGTTTTTCAAACACTGATTTCAATTAAAATATTCTTTTTAATGTGGGAAAATGGTAAATTGGCCATCATGTCTCCCTAGGTCACTGAAACTCTCATCTAACCATCCCATCATGTATATCTTCTCACTTTGGTTCCAACGAGCTATTACACTAAGGTGTTCGGCCACATATTCCTCCCAGAATGCCACCTTAAGCGTAATTAAATGAGTCAAGCCCACTAATAACTCAATTTTCTAAAAATTGTCGGAATGCGCCAAAACGAAATGCAAACTGTGGGGATGATGGAATATACCAAGCGAACGCCATTGGACCTCATAGAAACTCCTCAAAACTCCATTGGGACCCTTGATTACATAACCTGCTCCACGGACTTGGCCATCACCTACCTTGGAAATCCACCCTGGTTGTACTATGAAGAAGAATAAAAATGGAGACATGACATAATTTTGGATGGTTTATGAGTATTGGAAGGCTCTTGGGTCAAGGTTCTCAAACCTATCCATTACTCTGAAAAATATACTTGACCCACTTAAAATAGCTTTTATGGATTTCTGGCTTTTCTTGTGTGAGGAAAAATCATTTTATTATTAAAAATAGACGTGTATTAAATATATACTTAGTGCTCAATAGAAATTTGCATGGGAAAACATTGTGGAGCACCGAGAGTTAAATTTAATGCGGGGCTATGTCTTGTAGGCCAGCCGTAGCAGGGTCATAACAGAATTCTATATGATGCCAGCCTGCATTTCTCATCAAATTCTTTCCTTTTGTTTTTTCTAAGAATTCAGGCTTATATGTTACGGGTGCACAGAGCTAATTATGGTGTTACAGCAATCCTCTTGTTCAGGGGCATAACAAACGGAATGTATTTACTCAGTGATCCTAAATCTCTGTAAGTATAATGAATTATACAGGAGAAGGAGCACGTTTAAATAAGGAGAGTCCTAAACTAGTATATGTGTTATTCACATAAGAGATTTCATTGACGCTTGCTTCATACATCCAAAGTATAGTCAGAAGTTACTACTTTTTCAACAATAGGTACAAATCAAGATTCAAAAGTATTTACAAATCAGTGCCTGTTCTACACATGATTTGCAATCTTAAACCTTGTAATTGCATATCCTAAAAAATATAAAAGAAAATACATTCTAACTGGAGGGAGAAACAAAGAGAGGACCTTAGAACTGTACTCCTTGCATCATCCCGCAAGACATCAGCTACAATAATTGCCCCTATTATGCCTTCTCCTTCCCGCCCAACATAAACCACTGATTTTGACTGCTCCAAAGATGAAGACCCTGTGGTCTTTAACAACATTTTTCTTATCTGAGATTTAAGATCATCAGGTTCAGAAATTCCACTTTCTTTGTTAAAACATTCATGTACCCATTCCATCAATCCAACTGCCACTATAGTTCCATCTACTTCAGCCAGGGCACCAAAACCTGGCTCTGTAATTTGTCCTCGTGTAAAAGGGATGTCCAAATTTAAAGATTCTGCCTTGTCAATAATTGCTTTAGCAATGGGATGAGTAGTTGTTTTCTCCACCGCAGCAGCAAGTCTTAGAATTGTTTCATCATTATAATGCAATGCAGCTACAGAAGCTACGGAAGGTTTTCCTTCTGTAAGAGTTCCTGTCTATTCTTCATAAACACACGTAGATCAGCTTACATGAAACAGACACAAGGGACATCAAGCACAAATGGGATACATAAGAGCAATGCTAACAATGAAAAAAATATCATTTAATGTTATTTTCTGTAACGTAACATGTAAATGAATTAATCAACGTTGAATTGGAATAAATACTTTATCAAAGGCAACTATGTCAACTCCAGCCAGGCGTTCAAGTACATCCCCTCCTCGGACAAGAAGTCCACGTTTTGCTCCTGCAACAGAGTAAAAGAGTACTAAATTAATCAACACAAATCAATAAAGGAACCATTTTCCTGTATCTATTGATTTCTTGATTATTTATTTAATTCGGAAGCTACCATAGAGTTCAACAGAGAAAATAAGAAAATTTTGCGACAACAGGGCTTAGAGTAAGGCAGAATAATTTCTAAAATCATGGGATGAATTAAAAGGAAAACATAGATGGGAGAAATCAAGTTATGAAACATAGCTACAAATATTAATATTGATCAGCCTTACCAAGGGAGGTTCCAACAAGAACAGCAGTTGGAGTTGCAAGACCAAGTGCACATGGACAGGCAACTACCTGAACAAAGAAAAAAATAGTGACAAAACCTCATAATTTGAGTCAATGCATCATGATGTTGCCAAAATACAGAATGAAACTAGAGGAAGGTGAATTTCTATGCAAGCACTAAGAAATAATTTTGAAAGTTGATTTTAAAGTAGGATAGAGAAATTTCTGAAAATACCAGTAGTACTGTTTTGCAAAAGCTATTCATTTATAAGAATATCATCCATCAGTTTATAATTTAGATATACAATAAAGACTTCGGAATTTTTATCGTGATTGGAAGAAAAAGGGACTGGATTATGGTGGTTAGTATATTTGATCTAACTATTGGCAATGTCAAGGTATGGTTCAACCATGGTTGAGTCACTTCTATGGTCCATGGGAAGATTTGACTTTCTCTAGCTGGCTTTGCCTTGACTAGTGTTTATGTGCTTTTAGATGTGACCTGTTTGGATCATTTGTCGATTCAGACTATGATCTCTTTGGGCCATGTTACCCACCACTTCGTGGGTGATATCCCCAGGAGAAATTTTCTCCATGATGAGCCTGAGCCGGCAGCCCCTTGATGCCTCCTACTAGCTCGTTGTGCCTTTTCTATGCCACCTGAGCCAGCCATGTGGTCCCTCACCCACCTGTATTGATCGTATGTTTGAAGGTGGGCCTCCCGAATCTGAAGGTATGTCTTGTTGTTTGGTAATTGAGTATTGGGCTTACTTATCATGGATACTTCCGGGTATGGATTGATGGGGGGATTTGGCGGAAAGAGTGGACTTAGTTTGTGCTCCTGTCCCCTTGATCTCTTTTCATTGTTACCCTTGGATCTTAGTCCCGTGGGATCTCCTTTATTGATCATTTGGTTCTAGGGTGGTACTACTTGAAAACCCCCACATTTTGGGTGCGTGGACCCACTCCTTTATCTGCACATATCACTCCCTTTCCACTCACTATACCCCCATTCATCTTTTCTCCCACCTCGGTCCACATTCACATTCTAAGTCCACATAGGGCTAGCCTCCCTATCCCCTTTCCCATGCCTTGGGTCAAGCCTAGAGTGATGCCCCGGAGGTGGAAGCAATTAAAAAGAAAAAGTGAAAAGCATAAGTGGCCACATTTAACAGGAAATTGTACCACAAAATGCAAAATATGGCCGGGACAAAATAATTAGCACGTGAGCAAAAGCTGACACATGAGCTCTACCCCATCCATGGCCATCACCCTGGTTCCATAAGCCCCAAATGAGCCTCCTCTATCATTCAGGAACCCATGATTGTCCCAACCCCTGGAGGGCAATGAACCACCCTACCTCAAAAGGGGTAATCATTGTTGTATTATACACATCATGCTCTTGTCCTTTGAGCCCCGAGTAGTTAATTAAAGAAAATTCATAAAAGGAAAAAGGAATATAAAGAAGGGTGGAAAAATCAAGGTCGAGGTACCTCATGTACCACGATTTCTCCCTCCTATACATTATATACCCAGGTGTGGGCGTCCCCTTATCTAGCTACCCCTATGCCCCATTATGTGGCCCAGGGTTACGCCCCTCATTCCCTATTCCGTCTCATCTATTTGTAACTTGCCACCTCCATTAGAAGGATGTACCTTGGACATACTATCCCCTCTAACGGCTGAAACCACCTAATGAGGTACTTGGCTAAAGCCCTTTGGAGTTTGGAGACACTAGCACATGCCAAAGCCCACTACGGAAGGGCATACCATTATAAAGTGCCCACTTTGTTATCCATGGTTTGTAAGCTCCTTTACCCAATTATTCTAATGACTAATCGTACTGGAAGCCTAGGGGACGCATTGGATCTTATGCAGCATTGCAGGTGGTTTCCATTTGGGTTTCGATATGGGATCTTAACCCCCGGAGGTCCACATTGGCACATGTAGGGTGTGCATAGCGAGCCATGTGCCTCCACAGCAACAGGAAACACTCCACAGATCTTCATGGATGTTCAGAGACTACTAGTGATCCACGTTTGGGACAATGGTGACATGATTGGTACACTATGCCCAGCAGGCCCCCACAGGAGCCCACTCTTGGCAGGTGTCCCAACAATTGTACAATGTCATGGCAGCATTCATTCCACCACCTGGACCATTGCAAAGGATCTACAGACATCTCCGATTCATATGGAGACCCATGGGGTCATTGATGTGCTCTTAGACCCACTGAGAGCACCACAAGTCTACTACTTGGAGAACAAGGGGCCACCCTCTTGTCCATCATATTCTGAGGAATTTATTCCTCAATATGGCACTCCAGGATGTTACTGAGCCTTTGGAGGGTCCTACGACATGCATACATCATTGTTTGGCCCCTTATGAGGCTTGTTTTTACATTATGAGCTAGTATGGTGGGCTTGTCACCATTAGGAGTTATTATTTGTGCATTATTTTATCTTTAGGGGCCCATAGGCTAATTCGAACTCCTTAGGAGGCTATATATTGATGTTAGATACATTCATTTGTATCATCACTTGACTTGGGATCTCTCTAATCATAGAGAATTTTCGCACTTTTTCCTTGGTGGATATTTTTGGAGATGGATGAATTTTGATGTATGGATTTGGGCTATTTCTCGTCTTGGAGCTTTATTGAGCAAACGAAAAGCTGGTTAGATATACTCTATAACATTGTAAATAAAATTTGATGCTATTATGCTTGTTGTTGCATACTGCTAAAATTAGGCTACTTGCTGCATTATCGAAATGTGGAATTGAGCACGTTTTAGCTAATTTAATGTATGGGCCAATGTTATATATTATGAATGAAATGTCCTAGAGATTTATTTATCTCGAGAAGCTCGCATCTTTTGCTTTAAAGTATAAATGCTTGAAAGTCACTTTTCTTTTCTTACTATGTACATTTTATGAAGCTGACTTTCTGGGCCTCCTTGATCAAGAATCCAAGTTCTTACTCATTATCATCCTTGATTCCATATCCCCAAGTGAATTAAGCACTAGTTCCATAAAAAGGGTGATCACATTAACCTTCTTTTCACCATTTTTCCCCTTTTTCCCGAGTCTAGCCCCAGTGGGTCACCTAGGGCATCAATTTCCTGGCAATTGGCCCAAGGAAAAATTTCGATCTTCTCTAGGCTACTTCACTGGTGGGTCCCCTCCCTCTCCTCCAAATTTGAGGCCATTCTAATGGTGGAATCTTCAGAAATCACAAGCCCTAGCTCTAGGATCGAATTTTTCTTAGGCATCCCCAAAGCTAGACACTAATAAGATCAATTCAACCTTTTGAAGTAAATATTCTTGTTTGGTCCTTTTCCCTCACCATGTCTAGGATAGGAACATCATTGGTTGCTACATTCCACCCCCGAACCTGGGCTGGGTCCACATTACCTCGTGTGGACCCACTTAATAAAGACTATCTGTCAAGGACCATTTGGGAATCCGAGTTTTCCAAAGATTATAGGGATTGAGAAACTTGTTCATAAACCTAACCTTTCTCCCTCAACCCTCCAATCCTCACCCCTTATCCCTGGTGGACCAAGTCCCTTGCTTAAAAAGCAAGCAAGCTCTATTCTTCACTCCATCCTTCGGAAAAGGTTTTCAGGGTCACTTCTCACCTATCCATCGACATATACTTTACAAGTGAATCCTTACACTACCGGGAGTCCTCCCATCAGTGAAAGTAGTCCGTAAAGAGCAGGGATACTTAGTTGTGGTGACAGTGAACAAAGCTTCCATAGTTGCCCTTAACCTAGCAGTTGCCTTCTTAGGAACTCCTTTAGGTCCCCTGCTGGTTTGAGTGGTAACAGCCCAATCTATTTATTTTCCCCCTGTTACCCCTCTTGTCACCAAAGGCACACATTCTTTTTCTCATTTGCACTATCACCATTGTAAGTGTAAAATTTCCTTAATTGCAACAACCAAAAATTAATCTTCTAACTTATGCAATTTATTTGTCTTCATAAATTATTACAACAAATAACGGTTAATTCACTACTGCAATCTTCACAAGTAAAATACAAGAACTGAGAAATAATGCACACACATAAAATTTTGACACCAGTATTTTTGGACAATAGTCTCTCGAAAAACCCCAATGTGGGGAAAACCAGTGTACAGATGAGGGTTTTATTATTATTTCTTCAGCAAATTAAAGAGTACATCAACTGCTTGTCTGACACTGGCAAAGCTCCGATAAATTTCTCCACAAGCAAAATAATCTGGAAACACAAAGTCTCCTCTACAAATCAAATTGGGCTCCTGCCTACAACTTGCGCTAGCAAAATATGTAAGCGTGTATGACCTTCCTAGAATTCACACTAGCCTAGGAAGTCGTTCCTGCAACTCGATTGAGCTATTCGCTCTTCCTCTCGGCAACTGTCTCCGGCAATTGGAAATAGAACAACTGCTCAATAATGCGCACTGGCTAGTGTGGCCTCTCTACAGAATAATTCAGCCTCTATTCCTTTTCTCTTGGAATGCTAGAATCTCGTGAAGAATTCCTCTGGCAATCACTCCTCAATTTCCTGTTGAAACCTTTGCTGCTAGTGTCTCCCTCTGCATCAACTATGCCCTTGCTAGTCACTGCAACTCGATAAGTCGACCTGTTTAAGTGATCTCCAATGTCCCATTGACTTGCTCTTATAATCTCCTGTTGAGCAACCAACGACCATGATCTAATCACAATCGATGGCTAAGATCATCTTTGTTGATTTCTGGTAGCATCAGATGTGCTCTAAGTCTCAAATTTTGTAGGGAGCCTTAGGCACATGTATTCCAAAGAACCCAAAAAGCATTTTGGGAAATTCCACAAAAGCAGTGATATTAAAATAATTAATTACTTTTAAAGGGACCCTAAGTCTAAACTTAAGAAAATAAAATAATTAAAGGGTATTGATATAAACTGTGGGTATAACTTCTAGTAGAAGACGATGATCAAGCATAAATGATCTTAGTCATTGATTAGCTTCTAATCTGGGTCGTTGAATTTCAACGAGGAGATTATTTAAGGAGGTTTGGGGGTCATTTGGAAAGACACACAGAGAGTTCAGAGAATCGATTTTCTGAAGCAGAGCTGCTACCAGGAAAATTTCGATAGTGAGATGTTGCAGTGAGGGGCAGGGATAATTGGGTTGGAGTATCTTCTCCAGGACCCAGGATACACAACAGAGAGAGGAAAAGAGACACCAAAAGGGTTGACGATGGGCCAGAAGGGCCCACGCAGAGTTTGATGATGAGCCAAAAGAGCTCACGCAAAGACAGTGCAGTCATCCAGAGCAGAAGTCCAAGTTTTGCAGAGGAGCTAACATTTCTGAGCTAGGAGGGATGGAAACTACTCCAGAAGAAAAGACGTTTCCCAGTTGAGTTGACGCAAAGCCTTTTTAGAGTGATGCAAGACCTACGCAGGGCCAGCACAGAGATAGCTAGGGACAGTTGGTTCAGTTGCCGAAACAACCAAGAATTGTCGGGTAGAGTGAGGTAATCTCACTAAGTTTTTCTGCCAGTTTATTTTCTTTGTAACTGGATTGTCGGAAGGGCATCCAAAGTTGTATTCAGAAACTACTACTTAATAATATAAAACCCTCAGAGTTGTTGCATCAGTTTTCCCGCATTGGGTTTTTCCGGGGACATTTGTCCAAAAAATACTGTCACTTGTGTGGATTTTTCTCTATTGTTTTGTTCTTGTTTTGGGCAAATTAATTAATTAAGTGAAGGTTGCAGTTGTATTAGCTTCGATATTTGTTGTAGGAAGCAGTAGATAATTTGTTTCAGTAATTAACAAATAGGAGAAGTTTAATCAGTTGTTGCAGTAGTTGATTCAGGTGGGATTCTCGAAATTTTACAATCTTGACCCCATCAAGTGACTTTTCCAGAAGTCTCTAGAGTAAAATCAATTTTCCTCAATTAATCTGATTTAATTAACCAATTTTCATAAGTTAGACTTAGGAAAATAATTAATAATTGGCTAATTAATCTAATTGAGGTGTTTCTTACGAAACCTTTTCTGGGTATTGGAGAAAATGTGTTCCTTAGTCTCATAGACACTATAGAGACTAGAACACGTGGTCGTTGCTACCAAAAACTAACACTACCTCCTAGCGAGAAAGATGTTCTCCACTACTCCCATCGTATCCCTGAAGTAGACAAACTTTACCTTACCCAAGGCCTTCATGAGAATATCTGTAACCTGCTCTGTGGGAACATGTTGTAGTCGAAATGATCCACGTTGTACACAATCTCTAATGAAATGATATCTTATGTCGATATGCTTCAACCTATCATGAAACACTGGATTCTCAAAGAGCCTGATGCGACTCTAATATCACAGTAGATGTTGGTCGAATCCGTCAGTTGACCAAACAAACCCACTAGCAACTTCTAAGGCCAAATAGCTTTGCATGTGGCCATGCTAGCTGCCATGTATTCAGCCTCTACAGATTTCAGTGCCACAGACTTCTTCTTCCTACTGCACCAAGAGACAACCCCTAATCCAATACATGAAGCAACACCTTGAGGTGCTTTTCCAATCCACTGAACTGCCCACCGAGTCTGCATTTGTATATCCACACAAACTGATACCATCACCTCGAGTATATCGCAAACCATACTCAACTATGTCGCACAAATACATCAAAACATGTCTCTCTTCTATCCAATGCACCCTCTTTGGCTCCACCATAAACTCACTGAGTGTTGACCGCGAAACAAATATCTGGCCTTGTGTTGACCAGATACATAAGAGATCCAATGAGCTGCCTATATAAGGTTGGTTCCACATCTACATCCTCTGATGTGTCTATCTTCCTCCAATTGGTAATCATAGGCGTGGACATGGACCTACAATCTTGCATCCTGAACCTCTTCAGGATCTCCATAGCATATCTCACTTGCCCAAAGAATATCTCCCCATCCATCTTCCATACCTCCAGTCTTAGGAAGTAATACATCAGTCCCAATTCCTTCATCTCGAACTTAGCTGTCAATTCCCTCTTGCAATCCTCTATGAGCCTTGATGACCCTGTCAAGAAGAGATCATCCACATATAAAACCAATATGAGTGGTGTTGACCTCTACTGGTCAACTACCCATGCAGTGCACCCCGTTTTTCTTGACAGAAAGGAGCAGCACCTGATCGATGTGTCCGTGCCATCCTGCCATCATCAGCAACTTGATCATTTTTTGATTGTAAACCCAGTCTGCATGTATGAATTGTAAATAATCTTAGCAGATATGAGTCGTGTATGTGAATTGCCTAGGTGGACCTAACTTTCTAGTGGTAATCTACGTCCCGGAAGGTTTTTCGTCTCACCGATCCATCGATCGGCAGAGTTTTCCTTCAAACCTGACCCCAAAGCCGGGATGGATTTTGTCATTGGAATTTTAGGAGAATCCTAGTGTGTTGAATCTGCTAGATTATAGTTGTGTCGCAGAACTGTGTGATTTGTGAGGGTCTATGTTAAAGGGCTTTTCTCCCTTAAGATGTAAATTGTAAAAAGTCATCATGAAATGTGTCTTGAGGGTTGAAAATGTTTTAAATCCCCTCTAATGAAAACTGCATAAAGAAAAAAAATATTAAAACCCTAGATCAGCTTAATAATTTACAGATTTGGCCCCTTAACAGCCAGATTCAAGCGAAATCAAAAAGGAGGATAATTTGTCCATATTCCAGCCACACGTGTGATCTAGGGTTTTTGCAAAAGAGGCCGGAATTACAGGTTTGCAACAACTAGCCGAAATTCTGAGTTACGGCTGAAATCTAAAGCTGTGGTATAAGTTTGACTAGCATTGACTAAGAAAAGGAAAAGTTCATCAAGACGAAGCATTGACTTGGTCTTGGAGTGGTTGTTAGTCAAGGGCCTTGGTCCTGGAATTCATCAAATGAAGATTCTATAAGAAGAAGTATTTGGTGGGTTTTCCTCTCAATCTTGGAGAGGTTTTGGCCCTCGCGGATAGCCTACATCTTGTGTCCTTTGTCTCATTGTTCTTTTTGGTTTGGTAGTTGTTTGATGAAGAAGAACACATAATAATAAAAAAATCCAAGAACAACTTAATTAAGAAAATAAGAAGTCTTCACAAGCAGTTATCATTGCTAGAGAAATCACCTCATCTCTTTGACCTAGATTTCTCAACATGGTATCAGAGCTAAGGTAACAAGTCAAGGAAGGGCAGCTCAACAAGGGACACTCAAGCTCTCAAAGATCAAGGTTCTAGAAGGATATCAAGGGCATCAAAGAATCAAGAAGATCCTCTCATCTCCAAGGCATTTTGAAGACAAAGGCTACATCATCATCTTGAAGGAAGTGTTAAAACCCTAGATCGATCACAGTTAAAGCATTCTTGGGATCCTCACTCAAATCATCATCACAAGGAAGGAGACCTCAAAAGACCCTAACTCTACTTGAATTGAAGAAATCATCAAATCAAAGCATCTTGAAGTATACTCATCCAAGGGAAGCAAGAAGAAAGGAGTTGTTGGCATCATCAAAAGACTCAAGGTGATCTCCCTCTCTTTGGAGTCAAGGATCACTTTTGAAGAAAACCATCTTCATCAAGAAGAATTTTTCTATTATCTATATCATCATCAAATTCAAGAAGGCAACAGGTTGAAGGAGCATCTTCACAAGTAAGTATATTTATGTTTACATCTGAATCTGTCAAAATGTTTTTTTACAAGGAAAGCAACACACTAGTTGGGGCTTCAAAATTTCTTGCATGAAAGAAAATGACAAATCTGAACCTCATAGAAAATGAGGTCATGGAACATGTTAAGGGCTCAATCACCAAACCTCCAAAGAAAGATGCCCAAGCACTTGCAAGATATATGAAAGGTGAAGTAAGGGCTTAAAGGATTGTCATAGAATCCATCAAGGATCCCCTCATTTCCTATGTATCAAAAGTAAAAACATCAAAAGAAATATATGAAAAACTTGTAGAATTGTTCTCCATAAGCATTGCAGGAGAAGTAATCTTGTTAAGGAAAGAGCTCTACAAGATGAAGATATCAAAAGAAGAAGGAATAGCCTCATACTTTATGAGGATATCTGAAATAAGATATCAACTACAAGAATTGGGAGAGATAATGTCTGACAAAGAGATGACTACCATAGTGCTCAATGCACTACCAGAAGAATGGGGCAATTTCACATCAAGTATCTATGGGAAGAAGGAAGCTACTCCATTCAATGATCTGAGGTCTCTATGCAAAGTTGAAGAAACCAAGTTGAAGGCAAAATCTGATGTAGGATCAAATGAACAAACTCAAGCATATGCTGCTATGGCAAAAAGAAAAGGGAAATTTGGGAAATTTTGTCCTCGAAAAAGAAAGAAGAATATGGAAAAGGTCCAATGCTACGGATGTCAAGAATATGGGCACTACAAGAGAGATTGCCCTAAACTCAAGAAGGAAAACAACAAAAGAGGAAGAGAAGAAGCCCATATCACTGAAGAAGTGGAAGAAGCTGAAAAGAAGAAATCCAAGGAGGAAGTAAAAGATCTCTATTATGATTGAGATAGTCTTCCTCACCTAGTTCTTTTCAAGCTTCTATTTCAAGTTTTCTTTTGTAAAGTATAAGCTATCATGAGAGGCATAATAGCATGCATCATGTTAGGAGATAGCATCATAGGTCATGACATCATACAATTGAAGGCAAGAGGTCATGACATCATCATAAGAAGCTTGAAAGATAGCTGAAGTAGAAATCTATAGCAATAAAAGGAAGTAGCTCTTGATAACCTCATTGGAAACATAAGTAGTACTTGTGGATAGAAGAAAGTCATCTAGTAAAGAGTTCATCATACATCATTCAAAAGGAGCATGTGCAGGATGAGGATGATCAAGATCCTCCGTTGGAATCTTCATTGAAAGGTTCACCCACTGGAAGAAGCAAGTGTCTCGCAAGGAATTCCAACCTGTATGGGATTCATGGGATGATGGTATGATGTCAAAAGAAGTGAAGCAGGTCAAGGGATTGAAGTTCTTTCAATCAAGGAAGCCGCCGAAGGAAGTCTAGATAACCAAGAGAAAGAGATGAGGTATGTATGCTTGTTTTTATAAAGTAGATTCATGTCATATGGTTGCGGATATCATGAACGAATGTTCTACCTCAAAAACATGATCAAGAGAAAAGATCTCCTCCTATGAAAGGATGAATGAAGGCATGTTTCACACATTAACTAGATGAAATCAACATAATATGTCCTCATATGAAATATGAGGTGGTTGACAAAGTTGAAAGAACTAGGAGGAAATATGTGAATAAAGAAAGGAAGAGATCATGAAAAATGCAACTATGAAGAAGGCAATCAACTTCCAAGGACTTGGAAGATTTGATTATGATATATGTTAATTTGGAGTAGCATCGGATGTGCTCTAGCCACAAAAATTGGTAGAGAGGCTAAGGCACATGAGATCTCCAATACCCATAAAGGGTTTGGGCAGATTCTAAACAGTTTGGGAGATATTAAAATAATTTATATTTTTAATGGAGTCACTAAGTCTAAACTTAGGGAAAATAAAATATTAAAGTGAATTAATATAAAACTGTGTTAGTATGGTCCAAAAGTCATGGATCAAACCAGATCTAATCTTAGCCGTTGATTAGGGACTTAATCTCGGCCGTTGATTTGTCAACGAGAAAAGTATAAGAGGAGGCTTGAGGGTCACTTGGAGAACACACTGAGTTGATCAAGATTTTGACTTTCTGGGGCTGGGTTTGCTGAGGAAGTCGAGAGAGTGATCAGAGTTGCAGCTGAGGGGCAGTGAATACAGAAGCAGAGAGGCAGAGATAGCACCAAGAGGATCAGCACAGTAGCCGAGAGTGAGGGACGCAGAACCAGCCAGGGGTTCACGCAGAGCCAGCCAGGGCTCATGCAGAGGCAACGAGGAGTTGCACAGTGCCTCAGAGGGCCAGCGTGGGTGACGCAGAGGGATAGAGGGCTGACAAAGTGCCTCCAGAGGCTGATGCAAGCCAAGCCAAAGTGACGCTGGGCAAACATTGGGCCAGAAAGGGCTGACGCTGTCCCTAGAGGTTGATGATGGGGTTTCGTGGGGTAAATTGGAGCTATGAAGCTGCCAGAGTGATTATCTGGGGTTTCAGCCAGAACATTTGTCTCCGACTGAGAGGCACCACTGCCGAGCTTATTCTATGTTGGGTAAGCTGGTTTTGGCACCCAGATTGTATTCAGTAACTGCATAATAATAAAACCCTCAGATAGTTGCACCGGTTTTCCCGCATTGGTTTTTTCGGAGGACATTGGTCCAAAAACAATGGTGTCACTTGTGTGCTTGTTTTGTTTCCTTCAGTTGATGATCTGTAATGTGTTAAGCATGTACTTGTATTTATTTCTAGTATTTACATGGTAAATAACTTGTTAATTAACAAAACAAGTAAGTAGAAATAAATCAGTAAAGTACATGAAGGGTTTCTAACAGTTAGACTTAGAAATTCCAACATGGTATCAGAGCGTGGTTGCAGATCATAGGAGAACTGAGGACATCAGCTAAGAAGAGCAGCAGCCACAAAAAACAACTGTCTCGAGTGACACAAGCTACTCCTAGCAGAGTAGCAGCGAGAAAGGGGTGATGCAGTGCCTGCGTCATCAAGATTGAGCTAGGAAGAGGCCAGCGCAGAGATTGAGGAGGGCAGAAAAGGCTCACGGAAAGCCATGCAGAGACCGGGAGGGTTGACGCAGTTGGCTAGGGGAGCGTTTCAGCCAATCCCTGATTGCGCAGAGCCTAGGAGCTCTAACCTTCAGTTTGTTGGGGTTTAGGACGTTGTGCGTAAGTTGCAGAGTGGAGCTGGTGGGGTACTGTAGTCAAAACAATACCTAACAGGGCAAGGCCAAGGAGGAGGGAGTTGCTACCAAGGATTTCGAGCCGAGAAATCCAAATCAGTGGTGCAATTGCACTAATGATCAGAGTGGGGGCATCTCGACACTGGCAGAAAGGTTTCTAGGAGGGAAATCGAGGCTGAGAGGGAGTCACACCAAGAACTTCCAGGAGGGAAGTAAAGGAGCAGCGAGATGGCAGTGAATGGGGTAAGAGACTAGGACAGACTGGACGGAGCCTCAAACTTCATAGTCTGGAAGGCCAAAATCTTATCCATTCTAGACAAGAATCGTGTCAAGCACTTCGTCTTGAGGACGATAACAATCCTAGTTGACCCAGCTGATAACGACAAGTACGAGGAGGCAATGGCGAGGGCCAAGAGCATGATTCTTGATGGGGTCAAGGACCATGTTGTACCACATATTGTCGAAAAGGACACGACAAATGAGATGTGGGAGGCCTTAAAGAAATTGTACCAGCATACTTCTGTGCAGAGGAGGATGTTACTAGAAAATCAACTGCAGTCATACCAGATACAGAAGGGAGAACAGATCAACCCCTTCCTCGGTCGATTGAAGGAGATCTGGGATCAACTGACTTCCATAGGAGCCACACCGGATCAAGAATTGATGGTGAGCACAACCCTAAACGCAATCTTAGAAGACTAGGAGGTGTTTTTCCGGAGCATACTAGGCAAGGCAACCCTTCCAGATTGGGAGGAAATGTGGGTGGCTCTTCGCCAAGAAGAGATCAGAACGCTGAGCAAGGTGAGCAGCAACGACAAGGGGATCAGAATCAAGGAGGAGGAGGTGGATGCTGCCCTAACATCTGAGGGAAAGCAGGAAAAACGGAAGAAGAAGGACCTCTCCAAGGTCAAATGCTTCCACTGTGGGGAGTTGGGTCATTATGCAACCCAGTGTCCAAGGAAGAAGAGCAAGGGAGAGGCCTCCGAGACCAAGGCTACGCCAGTAAGGGCAGAGAAGGAAGTGGAGACAGACGATGATTGTGCCATGAGCGCACACACACCACTTGAGCAGAAGTGGGGAGACATCGAGCTGTAGTCAAACAAACTACAGGCGATGAGGGGTAGGATCCTCGAGGTACTGAGCCTCTTGGATTAGGCCTTGCTACAGGAGCCCCGAAGAGGAGTAGCAGTATTGGCGGATGTTAATAGAGTCGGATGCGGATGGAGCGACAGAGGGAGCTACAGTGCAGGATTCCCAGGACAGCGTGAGGCAGCAGTGTGAGAAGCACGGGAGTGTTGCACCAGTGCAAGATGGCACAGAGAGGTGTGCAATGGTGCGAGATGCATGGAATAGTTGCAGCAGCGCAAAGGTTAGAGAGGGAACACCTGTCAGCGACAGAGGGACCTTCAGCATCATGGGTGTCTCTAGCCTGATGGAGATGTGAGAGTTGGGAGATCAGTTACTTGCTTCTCAGTAATTGGGTTGCAATGCAACAGTTAGTAGTGACAGTGCTATGGGCAGCACGATGCAACAGGATGAGAGGGAGTTGCAGTATGGATGCAATAGTGGCAGTGGCAGGGCCATGGGTAGCAGTACAGGATGTAGCAGTGTAGATGATGGGCAGCAGGCCTAGCATCAACACAGGGACCAATGCCGGATGATCAGAGTGATACTCAGTGAGGAGTATTGCTAGAGCACAGTGCTCGCTAAGAGGGAGTGTTGATTTGGGGTAGCATCAGATGTGCTCTAGCCACGAAAATTGGTGGAGAGGCTAAGGCACATGAGATCTCCAATACCCATAAAGAGTTTGGGCAGATTCTAAACAGTTTGGGAGATATTAAAATAATTTTTATTTTTAATGCAGTCCCTAAGTCTAAACTTAGGGAAAATAAAATATTAATGTGAATTAATATAAAACTGTGTTAGAATGGTCCAAAAGTCATGGATCAAGCCATATCTAATCTTAGCCATTGGGACTTAATCTCGGCCGTTGATTTGTCAACGAGAAAAGTATAAGAGGAGGCTTGACGGTCACTTGGAGAACACACCGAGTTGATCAAGATTTCGACTTTATGGGGCTAGGTTTGTTGAGGAAGTCGAGAGAGTGATCAGAGTTGTAGCTGAGGGGCAGTGAATACAAAAGCAAAGAGGCAGAGATAGCACCAGGAGGATCAGCGCAGTAGCCGAGAGTGAGGGACGCAGAACCAACCAGGGGCTCACGCAGAGCCAGCCAGGAGCTGCGCAGTGCCTCAGAGGGCTAGCGTGGGTGACGCAGAGGGCCAGAGGGCTGACGCAGGCCAAGCCAGAGTGACGCTAGGCAAACGCTGGGCCAGAAAGGGCTAACGCTATCCCTAGAGGCTAACGCTGGGGTTTCGTGCATCCCCCTCTCATCATGCTGCATCGTGCTACTGCATACTACCACTGCACTGCAACTCAGTTACTGAGAAGTAAGTAACTGATCCACCCAAATTTTGACATCCCTGTCAGGCTAGAAACACTCCCAATGTTGAAGCTCCCTCTGCCGCTAACAAGTGCTCCCTCAACTGACCTCTGCAACAACTCCTTGCATCTCGCACCATTGCACACCTCTCAGTGCCATCCTGCACTGGTGCAACACTCTCGTGCCTCTCACACTGTTGCAACTTACTAGACTCGCATTGTATGGGGACTCCTACACTGTAGCACTCTCCGCCGCTTCATCCGCATCCGTCTCTACCGACATCCGCCAGTCCTACTACTCCTCTTCGAGGCTCCCGTAGCAAGGTATAATCCAAGAGGTTGGGTACCTCAAGGGTCCTGTCCCTCATCCCCTGTAGTTCATCTAACTACAGCTTGATGTCTCCCTACCTCTTCTCTAGAGGTACATGAGCACTCATGGCACAGTCATCATCAACGGCCATCTCCGCTCCTCTTCTGGACTCCCTCTGAGTCTCTCTACTTCCCTCCTAGAAGTCCTTTGTTCGACTCTTGCTGAGTCCAGATTTCCCTCTTGGAAACTGCAACACTAATTCGGATTCCTTGGATAAAAATCCGCCTTGGCAGCAACTCCCTCCACCTTGGTCTTGCCCTATTAGGTATTGTTCTGACCACAGTACCCCACCAACTTCGCTCCACAAACTACCCACAACCTCCTATGCCCCAACAACTTAAGGATTGAGCCTCTTGGCTCTGCGCAATCCCGGCACCGGCAAAAATAGCTCCCTAATCCAACAGCGTCAGCCCACCTGGCCTCTGCGTGGCTCTGGGTAAGCTTGTTTCTGCTCTCCTCAACCTTTGCGTTACCTCTCTCTGGCCCAAACTAATGATGTAGTCCCTCTGCGTCACTGCTTCTTCTGTCGCTTTCTGCAAGGATCAGCTCTACCACTTAGGACAGCTAAATCTGTTGCAAATGCTCTGCTAAGCTGATGCCTTCAGTTTTCCTATGATCTGCAACCACACTATGATACAAAGTTGAATTTTCTAAGTCTATCTGTTAGAAAATTAATCTGTATTCTACTGGTTTATTTCTTGTACTTGTTTAATTCTAACAACTTATTTAATACATTTAAATATCGAAATAAACACAATACAGTCACAACATCTACGATCATCAACTGAAAAAAAACAAGCACACAAGTGACACCGTTAGTTTTGGACAAATTTCCCCAGAAAAACCCAATGCGGGAAAACCAGTGCATCTATTCAGAGAGTTATATTATTATGCAGTCTATCTGAGTACATCTAGGTGCCTAATCGGCTCACCCGACAGAGAAAAATACAAGGCAACAATACCTCTATATCCGGAAACAAGTATTCAGAAAACGTGTCCCACAAAACCCTCTCCGGCACAACTGAAGCTCAGCGCTGGCCCTTCTAGCCTCTGCGTCAGCCCTCTGAGGCACTGCGCAACCTCTGGGAGCCTCTGCGTCACTCCCTCTACACTCCGCATGGATCACGCAATCTCTCTGGGCTCTGTGCTGCCTCTATTGGGATCTGCGTAGCCTGGACTGGCCACTGCTCTCACTCTCTTTGGTAGTGCCATCAGAACCAGGATTAGCAGCCACATCAAGCAAAGGCAAACAACTAATGGAAGGCACTAGTCATGCAACTCGACCCATTCGTGCTTCCATTAGGTCCACTTCTATTGTTATTGGTGGCAATGTTACTACTGAGGTTGTAGATGAGGCTGAGGCATCCTCAGACTCTGATCCAAATGATCTATATGTAGCTCTTATTGATGATCATGTGTCTAGTAGTGGTGATGAATTTGATGATTGATCATGTGTAGACTTGTAGCCTTATAGTAGGCCAATGGCCTCATAGCTTGTAGCATTGTTTCTGGACTTTACAGGATATTTAGAGCCTCATTTCTTATGTATTTTGTCGATGATATGTATTGCACTCGGTGCCATTTTGATATATTCAGCTGTCCCAACAGTGTTAAGATTATTGAGAGAGCATCAATTTTATTCCAAAATGAGTAAGTGCAGTTTCTTTCAGATAAAAGTTCATTACTTGGGACATGTTGTTTCCAAGGAAGGCATAACACTGGGTAGAGAAAATATCAGAGCTATCATGGAGTGGGAAACTCCTAGAAATGTGGATGAGGTCATATCATCCATGGGACTAATAGGTTATTACAGGCCATTCATCTGGAACTTCTCACATACTTCCTATCCTATTACATCTTTGCAGCGAAAGGGAGGAAGTTTGAACAAATTAAAGAGTTTGCAACTAGTTTTGAGCAGTTGAAGAATTTCTTACAAATGCTCTAGTTTTGAAGGTTGCAGATCCAAATAAAGAGTTCATGGTATGTACAGATGCTTGCAAGACAGGACTTCATGGAGTCCTAATGCAGGAAGGACATGTAGTATGTTATGAGTCAAGGAAGCTGAATGAGCATGAGAAAAACTATCTGGCGCACGATCTTGAGTTGGCAGTTATCATTCATGCATTGAATATGTGGAGACACTATCTTATTGGCAAGAGGTTTATTTTGATGAGTGATTATAGTGGGCTAAGGTACTTGTTTGATCAACCTAATCTGAATTCCATGTGAGCTAGATGGTTAGCTACTCTCAGTTAGTTTGACATCGAGATCATGTACACTAAGGCGAAGGAGAATAGGGTCGCAGATGCTCTTAGTAGAAGAGTGCAGGTGAATCACATTGCAGTAGTGAGTTCTTATGGGATAGACTTGCAGGAGCGGATCTTGCAGGTAAGGCAAAATGATGATAGGTATCAACAATTGAGGCATATGTTATAGCAGAAAGGTGAAGGTGATAGGGATGAGGAGTATCATCTTACATCATATGGCTTAGTCAGATTCATGAGAAGATATGTACAAGATGATAGTGAGCTCAAGAAGCTTTGAGGGAGTTTCATGTTTAGCCGTATTTAGGTCACCCGGAATATCAAAACACATTGACAATAATCAAGAAGTTCTATCATTGGTTGAACTTGAAGAAAGAGGTGTCTAAGTTTGTTGCGATATTTTTGAACTGTTGGTAGGTAAAAGTAGAGCGTAAGCATCCAAGTGGTTTATTACAGTCGATCATGGTTCCAAAGTGGAAATGGGACGACATTTCCATGGATTTCATTACAGGCTTTCTGAGGACATCAAAGCAGCATGATTCCAATATAGTTATGGTTGACATGTTAAGTAAGGTAGCTCACTTCACTGCAATTAAGTCTACGAATTCAGCTAGTGAGGTAGCTCATATTTTCATCAGGGAGATAGTGAGATTGCATGGTTTTCCTAAGAAGATTGTATCCAACAGAGATGCCAAGTTAACTTCTAGGTTTTTGAAAGATTTATTTTCAAGTTTGGGGATAGAGTTGGCCTTAAGTACAACTTATCATTTGCAGATAGATGGAAAAACAGAGACGGTTAACAAGATGATTGAGGGCATACTGAGGATGTATGTCATGCATCAACAACAGAAGTGGGAAGAGTATCTTCCACTGGTTGAGTTTGTGTATAACAATGGGTATCAAGAATCCTTAAATATGAGTCTGTTTGAGGCACTTTATGGGTGGACTAGTAATCGTCTTATCAATTGGAGTGATATAATGAACAGGGTACATATTGGACCGAACATGTTGGCAAAGTTGGAATAGGAAATGTGGGTTATTAAGAGGAAATTGAAGGCAACACAAGACATGTAGAAGAGTTATGCAGATAAACACAAGGTATTTATGAAGTTTTAGGTTAGGGAACATGTGTACTTGTGCATTAAGCCCAAGAGGAGATCATTGAGGATTGGATCATGTGCTAAGCTGGTACCTTAGTATTGCGGCCCTTTCGATATCCTTGAGAGGATTGGACCAATGGCCTACAGAATTAGACTACCTTCGACAATGAAAGTCATGATTTTTTCCATGTTTCATTACTTAAGAAGTATGTCCAGGATGTTGATCATGTGATTAACTGGTCTATATTGTAAGTGGAACTAGAGGGAGAATTACAACCAGAAGCATAATGCATATTGTAGTGGAAACAACTCATGCTTTGGAACAACACAATTGAGAAATTTAACGTGAAATGGAAGCACTTTGGATCGATCAAGCTACATGGGTGATGGTTGATCAGATGTGAGTTATGTATCCTTCATTATTTGTTGGTTCGAGCAAATGAGGTTTTGGTATATGTATATGTATATGTGCATGGTTGTAGATACCACAATGAGTTGTGCTATAAATCTCCAATAAGTGGTATTATTGTCATGTTTGTTATGTTGTTCATGGGTTGCAATAGTTGTTTATTGTAAATACTACATCGAGATATGTTATAAAACTCCACAGGAAATATGTTTTTCTTTTAGTGGTTTGCTGGGCATAGGTGTCATTGAACACCGAGGATGGTGTTCCCCCAAGGGGTAGGGGTTTGTAACAACCCCTGATTGATTTTCCATGTAAATAAAATAAAACCAAGGTCATGGAACACATATACCAAGTTGAATGTTGGGAAAAACATAGCGATGGGTATCATTGGTGATTAATTAATGGCTATGGAAATTGGAAAAGGCATTAGCAAAGGCAAAGTGGCAATAATTGAAATTTTATTTAAGAAAATAAATGAAAATAGGAGAAAAGGAAGGTGAAGAGACACGGATTTGCATGAGAGGGAAATTGAAGGGAAAATAAAGGGAAATGAAGCAAAATGAAGAAAATAGAGGCCTCAATGATAAAACGGCTTTTAAGGATCAATTGCTAGCTTTTTGTCAGTTTAGTGTTGGAGATTTCTTCTATTCTCTCATTCTCTCATACTCTTGCACACTTAGATTATTCCTAGATCATTTTTTGAGCAGTTTGGCATACATTAGATTTGGAGAAAGAAGGCAAAGGAAAGTAGGAAAGTGCAAGGGAACAAGTGAACCAACAATTACAACTAGATTGCTTTTTTGGCAACAAGTTGCATGTGTGATGCAAACTTTGCATATTTTGTCTCTATTGGCTTGGAGTCATGGTTTTAAATCTTAAAAATAGTTTTTTTCATTAAAAATTAATTATTTAATGTATTTTTTTTTAAACTAGCACATTGAGATCTAACTAATCCCGGTTTGACCAGTTCCGCTATGAAACCCGGTTTATTAGGTGGATTAGTCTGTAACCAATTTCGGTTTTTAAAGCTATGCTTATACCCAACGAAGGAAGAAGAGCGAATATTTTTCTAATATGTTTTGGGCTAATTCTCCTCCACACGTGCAAATGTTAGGGCATCATTTGCGGCAGTAAAAGCCGAAAATTGCAACCACTTAAAGGGAGCCAAAGTTGGGTCAAAGAAGGTCAAATTAGCAAGCCGAATAGTCAAGGAAGGGAGTCCAGGTCAAGTGAAGTCAAAAGGAGGATAATTTGTCCATATTCCAACAACACGTGTGATCTAGGGTTTCTTCAGAAGAGGCCAAAATTATAGGTTTGCAACGGTTAGCCGAAATTCTAAGGGCTGAAATATGAAGCTATGGCACAATTTTAACTAGCATTGACTAAGAGAAGGAAAAGTTCATCAAGAAGAAGCATTCACTTGGTCTTGGAGGGGTTGTTAGTCAAGGGTCTTGGTCTTGGAATTCATCAATTGAAGATTCTATAAGAAGAAGAATTTGGTGGGTTTTCCTCTCAAGCTTGGAGAGGTTTTGGCCCTAGCTGATAGCCTACATCTTGTGTCCTTTGTCTCATTTTTCTTTTTGGTTTGGTAGTTGTTTGATGAAGAAGAACACATAATAATAAACAAGTCAAAGAAGAACTTAATTAAGAAAGTAAAAAGTCTTCACAAGCAATTATCACTGCTAGAGAAATCACCTCATCTCTCTGCCCTAGATTTCTCAATACTATGAACTCACAAAACCTTCTGCACCTGAGCTAGTGCTCGTGTTGTTAACTGTACTATTAGTCTATTGTCCTTGCAGTTGTTGCTTAACCCTTGGAGCTTTTGCTGGCCCACTCTAATCATCTGTTGGCAACTCACGAGATCTCCTGAAGGCTTTCTCCTCCTGGAACTTCACGTCTCGTCTCATGATGACCCTCCTACTACCAGGAATGCAGATCATGTCTACCTTTGATGTTTTGTTGTAGCCAACAAAATATCCCTTCTTTGCAGTCTAATCAAGTTTGGTGTGTTTATCATTTGGCACATGATAGTATGCTACGCGGCCAAAGATCCTGAAGTGCCCGACCTCTGGCTTCTTCCCTATGAAGACCTCATCTAGTGTTATCTTCCCCAACACTCCGAGGAACCCTATTTTATATGTACACTGTTGTGCTACATGCCTCTGCCCATAGAAACTTGGGCATATCCTGGTCATATAACATCGCCTTTGCTGCCCCAACAATTGTACTGTTCTTCCACTCTGCAACCCAGTTATGCTATGGATTGTATGGAGTTGTCGACTCTCTCTTGATGCCCTCCTTCACACAGAACCCCATGAAGACATTATTTGTATACTTGTCTCCATTATCTGTGCGAAGCACCTTGATCCTTTTGCCTATCATATTCTCTTGGAAGTGACTGAAGACCTCATCCTTCATCTTCAAAAAATAGATCCAGGTTTCCCTGCAGAAGTCATCTATGAAGGCCACAAGGTACTTGTAAGCCCTGAGAGATCTAATAGACATCGGGCCACAAATGTCTGAGTGTACTAACTACAACACACCACTAGCTCTACTTGTTGATCAGTCGTTGTCATTGATGTCAACCCAAGCAGCACCAGGGGCTACCCCGATCTTGCACAGGCATTTTGATTTGACAACTTACTCTATTCTGAGTCAAGGATATTCTAGATGGATTCTACTCATCAAGATGTTTCCATTGATATATGGCACGCCAAGTAATTCTTCACGCTTTGAGATATATTCATGTTTGAAGTTAGTAACCCCAATTAGTGGGCTAAAACCCTATGGGGTTGTGGCATGGCACTCATAATTGGTTGTGGTCATTGAATAGTCAATAATTAATAATAAATCCTAAAATCCCTCCAACATTCACTTATTGAGGACCCTCTCAACTCAAGACATTCATATAAATAGTGACCCTCATATCCTCCTCTAGTAGGGATTTTGTGGCTTCAAACAGGCCATCATGGCATTTTCTCTCTAACTTTTTTTCTGCGATGCTTCAGAAGCTGAAATTAAAACCCATTTGAGCTTAAATCTTGATGAACCTTGTGACTAAATTCCAGATCTTGGTTTGCTATATTTTCGAAGATATGATCTGAGCGAGTTAGGGTTTTTGCAGGCTCCTAAATTCCATGTCAAACAAGTGATGTTGGGAAAATCGTCATAACTTTCTCTCTGAGCATTGGATTCAAATTTCATAAATAGTCGCAGAAAGAGGACGGACTATAGTTTCTTGAGTAGAGTTTTCAGGGCCAAAGGTTGCAACAGTGACACGTGGCACTTCACACAAGTTCGCTCTACTGAACCAGTCTATAATCAGGTCATCGTGGGAGATTGGGCATAATTCTTTCTTGAAGAATCCAATCTTGATCAGACATGTGGAGTTGGAAAGAGGACTTAGAGGGATACTATAGGACGAAATTTCAAACCGTGGAGATCCGAAATTACATAGATACAACAGATTCAATGTCGAGTTCCTAGAAGACAAGAAAAAGCATGCATTCAAGGATCACTGCAATAAGGACCACACATCAACAGTCAAGGGTAAGTCTCCTACAGCAAGGTATGTATTAAAATATGAGTATCATCTCTGACATATGTTTTTGCAGGACAATGTAAGTATATATAGGGTCTCGGTTATATTTCTGTCTCTATATGTCACAGTTAGTTTTGATACCACATTTCGGATGTCCTATTCTTGATACTACACATTTGATGCTACATATTCTTGATGCAACACCAAGTCTATTAAATCTATATGATGTTGTAAGTTCATGTTACTTGTCTTTTCATAGTTGATAGGATGGTCTCTGTTGTTGTACTTGGAACTTGGTCCATCACAAGTCTAGGGTCTGTCATCAGTTTTTATTGTATATATCTTTAGGTCAGTTTTGGATATAGTCTTGCATAGAGTCCAAGCATATATCAAGAATGGGAGTCTTTGTCTACTGCTGTGACAAGTCAATAACAAATGTGATAGGCACACTTCAGGTAGGCATTGTAATTTTAATTTGTATTTATTCATTATTAAGCACTTACATGTGTTTTGCAGGCAAAGGTATGTTGAATGGTATTTTGATTTGTTTTGGAATTGGTTTTGTCGGGCAAATTTTGCATGCAGGTAAAAGAAGATTCAAGTACAACTTCAAGCAGGAATTCAAGAGCAGAAATATCAAATCAAAGGAAGCACTGCATCAAGACATCCTTTGAAGACATGACAGCCATCCGTATATTGTGAAGAAGTGTCAAGGCCAAGTGTCATCATTGTAAAGTTGTAAAAGAGTCATTTGTAAAAGTGTCATCATTGGAAGAGTCATTATTGTAAAAGAGTCAATCTGCCTAGAGTCAAAAAGGCATTATTGGGAGGTATAGGAGACTTTGTTGGGATGATGTCATGGCTGGGTTGCAGGTCATAGTGTGATTGGGTGTTCGGTCAAAATCATTGTAAATCATACTGTATCGTGGATCATTGTCCCTGGTACGGGAGTCCACACTTTTGTATTTAAATTGTCTTTATAGGGTGGTAGGGTGGTGCTAGGCAGGTGAATGAAGTCACCTACAGGTTGGGGCCTGTAAGCACTTAAGGATGGTAGGGTGGTGCTAGGGCAAGTTGAGGCTCACTAGGGTGTTGGGGCATCCATTCAGTTGACTACTGAAGAAACCAGGGCATTGGGGCATCCTTCCAGTGGGCGCTGGAGAAGAATGCTTTTCTAGAATTCTAGGAAGTTGTAACTTTCATTTTAGTTGGGGCTGAAGATTAAAGAATTTATTAGAAAAGCGTTCTGTGGTTTTTGACCTGAAGGGGGTTTTCCACCTAAAATTCTTGTGTCTACTGTGTTCTTTTATTTACTATTATTACTGCATAAATATTAATAATAATTGAAGAATAACTAATGCTCTGAAAAAGATTTAAAAGTGTTAATTGCTAAGGAACACTGGTTCACCCCCCTCTCAGTGTTTTCAGCACTACTTTCACTCCTTGGGAAGGTTGCCTTTGCGAATTTCCCAAGTATGCACCCTTTGCACATGTCATCGTGTTCCGTACTTAATTTTGGAACCCCAGTCATAGTCTCTTTGAGAAATTTGCATGCTCCATGGTGTAAGTGTCCCATCCTCCTATGCCACAACTCTCCCAAGTCTATGCCAATGCTACTACTGCTGATTAGTGGCTTTGGAGAATCAAACAACAACTTGTATAGTTTGTTGCTTCGAATGACCTTCTTCCAACTCTGGTGTTTAATGAACACCTTCTGCCCGACGAAGAAGACATAGTACCCCTTATCTAGTAGCACGGAAATTGAAATCAGGTTCATACCCAAACCTAGCACATGAAACACATCTATAACATTGATGTTCTTGCCTGACTCCCTCTGAATTTTGATGGTACCTCTCCCAACTGGAGTACAATTTGTCTTGTTTCCCACCTGGATCTAGAAGTCCATCTCCTCCTCCTTGTAACTGGAGAAGTAGTCTCTAACCACCGTCATATGTGTTGACACTCCACTATTTATGTACTAGACACCTATGGACGTGGAGCTAGAGTGGCAAGCTATGAGAGTGAATTCATCTTCCATCCTAGAAGACATCCTCAATGTTCGTTGAAGTTGTTGTTTTATTTCCCTTCTTGTCCTTCTTCTGGTTAGGACATTGGCTGACATAGTGACCATGTTGACTGCAACCAAAACATTTGACCTTTGATAGATCCTTCTTATTCTTATCTCCTTTTGAACCTTTTCCCTTACTGGGACCCTTCTTTCTTTTCCTCTTCCTGCTAGGGCAACATTTTCCTGCTCCTTTTCCACCTCTGATGCCTTGCTGCTACTACCTCTGCCATTGACCAAGCTGAGCCTAAGCTCCTCCTCAGTGAAACCACTCCATAGACGATCCCAATTTGGAAGTTTGTATCGCCTAGAAATATGGTAGAAAAAGCTTAACTTGCCTGATCAATGATTTTGGTTTGAGTAAAGGGTACATTTTTGCTTAAGGCCATGATAAAGGAGCTCAATCATCAACACCACCAAAATTGTGTTACATATAGGACTTGGTGCTTGTGATTATATGCCAATCACATACCCTCATATGTGATGGAATCCAATGAAACACCACAATCCCATCAATCCTGAAATCCTGAAAACTATTAGGCCTGCTAAATTTTGAATGAGATATGACATTCTATTTTCTGCATACAAAGTCCTATGAGGTTGGAACCACTCTCGAACATCTCGAAACAATTAAAAGTAATTTTAAAAATTTAAGTTAATACTACCATTAGGGAGTGTTTAGGGAGCATCCAAGGAGCACCCTGAGACAATTTTGCATGAAAAGTCCCCCCCCAAGGTTCCAAACCCGGAACCATGTCTAGTACGGATCCGTGGAGAATCCATTCGGAAATCCAGAACTTCAGATAGGGCCAGCGAAGACTGTTCTTGAAAATTCGGAACCATGTTGGCCCGATCCGTGGTTCCAGATTTCTAAACCGTGGTTCTGTCGATGGATCCGCCTCGGATCCGTGACGGATCGAGCACGAATCCGTATGGATCCCAAACAATTCCAACGCCCGACGAGAGGTTCCGCAACGTCCGACCCACAAATCAATATTTTTTTATTTTGTTCCTTTTAATTTGAGTTGGTGGTGGGTTTAATGTGAGTTAAGGAAATAATAGATGGGGATAAATCTCATTTCCCCCTCTCATTTCCTCACTCTTGTATTTTTGGAGAGTTTGGAGAAGAGAGGAGAAGAGAGCTTGGAGAAGAGAGGCTTGAGGAGAGCTTGGAGAAGTGAAGGAGGAGATGGAGTAGTGAAGGAGAAGGAACTTGGAGGAGTAAAGAATGGTTTCTATCTACAAGAGCTAAAGAGGTAAGTGCAAACCCCAAAATCCCTCATTTTTCTATCATTGTTGTTTGTATTTTTTCTCCTCCCTCTCCTACTCTTTCCCACTTTTTCTTCTTTCTCATTTCATTGCAGGTTGTCCATCTATATTCATATTCCAAAATGGTGTTCTTTTGGCTTCTATGCATCATTCCACTTTTAGTTTTCATGATGGTAAAGGGGGATAGGTATAGAGGGGGAGAAGAACAAGAAGATAGTGGTCCACGTATGAGTGACCCAATGTATGATGAGGAGGAAGGGTTAGAAGAGGAAGGGGATGAAGAGAACACTAAAGTGCAAGAAGGGTAAGCTGCATTGACACCCTTGCGGAATTATGTGACCAAACTTTAAGGGGGAAAAGGTGGTGGAAGCTACAAGTTTTTGTGCCCTCATGGTTGTCATGGAGGAAAACCATATAGTGGTTCATATACCCATGAGAGCAAGCATCTTTTTGGGGTGTTGGACAGTGATGACAAAAAGGGTGTTGTGGGGATAGCAATTTTCCCAAAGGTTTCAGCTGAACAAAGAAGAAAATACATCCAAATAGAGGAGGCTGCACAACAGGAAAACAAGAAACAAAAAACTCATTCTGAATCAAGTGCAACCTCTAGATTTGGTAGCTCATCTCCTCATAGTACTTCTGCAACCTCTGGAAGTAGAAGAACAATAGGGGATTTCCTTAATGTTGTTGGGAGGGATGATGTGGATGGAAAGATAGTCTGGTTTCTTTGTGCTTGCGGTGTACCATTCAATGTGCTTCGCTCTCCCTATTGGCATGATATGGTTAAGGGCATCAATGAAGTCCTAAAAGGATACAAGGGCCCCAACTATGAGAAATCTAGAATAGGGTTATTAGAAAGAGAAAAAGAAAAGTTTCAAATAGCTTTGACACGTGTTACAAATGTGCGGGTGGATTGTGGCCTATCCATTGTATGAGATGGGTGGACAAATGTTAGAAACCAACACTTAATAAATGTTATTGGTGTTTTTGCTAGTGGTGCAGTGTTTATTGCATGTCATGACTTATGACTCCTCCTTCATCAGTGCAACTTCCCAAAACATTGCAGATCTCCTATTACAATCAATCAAAGATGTTGGTCCTAATAATGTGGTTCAAGTGATCACTAATAATGTAGCAAATTGTAAGGCAACAGGGAAAATTATTGGGCATACCCATCCACACATCTTTTGGTCTGAGTTCTTGGTGCACACATTGAACCATTTGATGCATGATATTGTAAAGCATAAAGAATGTGGATGGATTAATGAGCTTTACAAGAAAGGTGTTGCACCCATTTTTTCAACATTCCAAGGAAGCAGGATCCAAAGACTTAAAGGAATTTTTTCAAAGTCAGAATCATCAACCAACAGTTTGTCATGTCATTGTAAACCCATTACGCAAGTTTGTAATGTAAATGATGTTAGTACGACCGTTTAATTATGTAACAACCTAGGTAAGCCTATGATTTTGGCGACGAATTTCATCCTAAGAGGTTTTTCATCTCACTGATTATCTGTGTTTCTAAACATGGATGATCAGCAAAGTTTTTCCTTCCAGCCTCACCCCAAAGCTAGAGTGGAATTTATCATCGGAGTCTTAGGTGAGTCCTAGTATTTTAGTCGAGTCTACTGTAAAAGTGATTTGGGAATAATTTACGCTAATTGACTAAAGTATTTTATTACAAATCACTTGGTCTACTAGATCATAGTGTGTCTTAGAATTGGGTAAGTTTTATGAGGCCTATAATGAACAGGTATTCCCCTTTTGAGGGTTGAATTTGTAAAATCTTATGCAAAAAATACTTTAGTGCATAGGTCCCTCATACTTAGACACCATGGCTAAAATACTTGAAGGTCGAAAATTAATTAATCTCCTCAAGTGTCAATTAATTAATTTTTTTGGCAAAAATAAAATTAAATCCCAAGCCAAAAAATTATTTAATTTAGAGTCAAAATTTAAATGTTAGAGAAATTAATCTCTCCAAGAGGAAAAAATCGTGGATCTTAAAGAAGTTATTTTTGGAGGTCTCCCACCAAGGGAATATTGAAAATTTCACGAAAATTTGGACCCTTGGACCTTGGTGGTTAAGTCAAAGTCAAATTTTTGAGGAAATTAGTCAAAAATAATTATTTTTGAACTAATAAAAAACGGTTTTAATGAAAAATTCGAACATTCCTCAAGAATAAGTATTTTCGACAGCTGAGATTAAAAGTTGATCAAGGATTTATCAACGATCGATATTATTTTGATGGGGATCAAACCAACTAGGCATTATTTTCCACTTGGAGGAATTTCTCTATAAATAGAAAGCATTTTTCTTCTAATTGGATTATGATGATAGTGACTCTGATCTCAATGTAATTTTGTAATGTTGGTGTGAAGCCATTGTTCTGTTGGGAACAAATGAATCCCATAATAAAAGACTTTGGGGTACAGTTCATGGTATCTTTGTCTCATTGACCTGTGGTATGTGCTAGGTATGTGCTTTCTTATATTGTGCTTAGATTTTATCTGAATCGTTATTTCATTTGTAGATGATAGGAACATTCTATTGGTAAGATTTGGGCTTATCTTAGGTGATCCAATTCATTGTATGTTCTAACGATTTTTCTTAAGAAAATATATAGAGTTTGCAAATTCCCTGGCCCTTAGGCTCCAAGTTCACAAACGGTGGGCATAGGGCGACCTTGTTTGTACTTCGAATATTTTATGTGATTTTCTTACTTCGCTAAGGCTGTGGTTAACATCTATTCTTTCAAAATACATCTAGCCATTGTCAAAATTTCATAAAAAATGTATTCTTCAAAAAAAATTCAAGCATTGTACACTTGTATATTTTGTAAATAGAATTTGTATAATAATTTTTTTTGTAAATAAATTTTATTTTCTAACCCTTCTTTTGCAGCTGAGGTTTGGGATTTTAATTTTTAGTATATATTGGGGTTTTAGGCACTTGTATTTTTATTTGTGCAGGTGAGATTCAACAAATATGTTGGGTTGGAGCTAGATCTAGGCTCTTAAAGGTAAGATCTAGTTTCTAGGATTTTTGTAGGGCCAACAATTGAAGAATTTTGCAGTGAAATTGAAGATCTGAAGCAAATTTGAATTTTGTCAAGCGTTTGAAAATATTTTTAAGGCCTCTAGGCCCAGTGTTTCCTTCTTCCCTGGACATCTACCCTTCCTAGCTTCTACTTAAGTCTTTTCTAGCCTTCCAAGGCTAGCCGCATGCCTTTAAAGGCCTTAGTTTGCCCTTGACCCTCCTTCTTCCCCTCCGTCCTACTCTTCTCCCTCCTCGGCAACCTCCCTTCAGCCTTAAAGCCCTAGATCGCAACCCTTTTAGGGCCTCTCGACCCCTCTTTAGAATAGCGGCAGCCTTCCAAGGCTTGTCGTGAGGCCCTTTTGGCCTCTAGGCCTTAGCCGCAAGCCTAACTAGGCCTTGCAGCCCTCCTCCACCTCAACACTAGCCCTCTAAGGCCCAACATTGCCCTTCTTTGACCCTCATTTGCCCTCTTTTCATCTCTGATTGATCATTTGATTTCAGGACTGAATATTGGTGTGTTTTGCAGAGGTATTTGGCACAAAATTTGGTGCTTCCAGGTGCTCCAACCCTTGGACAAAATTTGGGCAAGTTTCTTCTAGGCCTAGGGCCATTGGTATGCCTCTCAAACCCTTAATCACCTCAGTGTTTACCTACGACAGTCTATTCTTGTTCTAACAGTGGCAAAATACTTATGAAAATGCTCCTAAAATCACTCATAATTTACTTGACATATTGAGGAACTAATTGCATGAGTTGGGCAACCTTTATTTGGCTCATTTCATAATTTATTAATGACTGTCATTTCTGAATATTAATGACTAATATAACAGTGATGATTGCATCATAAGAAGGTTAATCAACTCATAATTTCATGAGTTTGACACTTGGGTTCTCATCAGTGTTGCGAATATTGCGATTTGCAATTTTTTCGAAATAATCGCAATCCGATCGTTAATAATCATGAGTGGTGAAAACAACAGGTTTTAATGCCGATTTTTTGGTTTTTGTTTGTCATTTTTTTTCAGACAGTGGGCTTGTTTGAGAGCTGAGGAGGAGAGGAAGTCGACTACAATGGCAAAGGAGGAGAAAAACGAAAGATTTTAGCATCCCAAGCAAGAAAAATTCGAGTTTGAACCAAATTTATTCAGCAAAGTGTGGTTTCTAGGTATGGGCACCAAATTTGGTCATTTTTTTTTGTTTTTTTCTTGTTTTTGCTTAGGTTTCTATAACCCATTGATTATCAATGATATTTGAGTGGATTTGATTGTGTTTTTTTTGTTGCATTGAGTGGAGAGGGTTCATTTTGGCCAAAAATGCAAAAACTTGATTATTAGATTTATAAGTTTAATTTCTTCTTGTACTCTAGTTTTTTGCATCATTTTTGTTTGGGTTTGAATTTGCATTTTTTCCATTATTGTTGCAATGAGTTGAGGTTTTTTCTTTGTCAAAAATCCAATGTGTTGTATGTAAATTTTATTTTTATTTTTTAACTTGCAATTCTTCTTGTGCCCTAGGTTCAACTTGAAACTTCATCTTACATTAAAATTTAAAAATCAAGAGTTCAACCAAGTTACAAACATGCCAAGGAAATTGGACCCTCTGTGGGAATTTGGTGAACCTGATGGAGGGTTTGACAGATCAAACTTGACTTGCAAGTTGTGTGGGCATCATATGACAAGGGGGGTATACAGATTGAAGTATCACCTTGCACAAATCCCTGGACATGAGGTAGGGCCTTGCACCAATACAAATCCGGAAATCATCCGAAGAGCCCTCAGATCATTGGAAGAAATAGAGCAAACCAAACTGTCCAAGTCAGCTCTGAAGAGTCAACTAGCAGGGAATAGAGTGTTAGGAGGTGAATATGAGAGTGGCACTGGTTCTACTTCAGCATCAGTATCTACAACCAACCCTGTAGTTGCCTCATCATATTTTGTTCCTAGAACCACGTCTGGTTCACAACCATCTATCTCTTCAATACTTAAAAAAAGGAGAAAGAAGACGCTGGCAAGTTGTTGGGCAAGTTTCTTCTTTGGAGTAATATTCATTTTAGCGTTGCAAGGAATAACCCATTTTTCGAACCTACTGCTAATGCTATTGCAATTGTTGGCCAAGGGTACAAAGTCCCTTCTTATGATGACTTTAAAGGCCACATTCTTCAAAATGAAAAGGTTGACTACACCAAACGATTGGAGGAGTTCAGGGCATCATGGGCACACACAAGATGCACTGTAATATCAAATGGTTGGACTGATCAAAAGGGTAGAAGCCTTATAAACTTCTTAGCTAATTGTCCCAAGGGGACAATGTTTATGAAATCTGTTGATGCATCTGCACATATCAAAAATGCAAAATTATTATGTGATTTGATGGATGTGTTTATTTTGGAGGTGGGTCCAGAACATGTTGTCCAAGTCATAACAAACAACGCTACAAATTATGTTGTTGCTGACAAGATGCTTATGGAGAGACATCCTACTTTATTTTGGACACCTTGTGTTGCACATTGCATTGATTTGATGTTGGAGGACATAGGAAAAATTCCTTTTGTCAAAGATATTGTTGACTCATCAAAAAGCATTACAAAATTTATATATAATCATGCATTTGTGCTTCATTTGATGAGAACATTCACCAACAACAAGGAGTTGGTGCGCCCCGCCATTACACAGTTTGCCACCAATTTCATATCTCTTCAATCCCTCTTGAATTCTATGTGGGATGTGAAGAGAATGTTTCTTTCAGATCAATGGCATGCTTTGGCATTTAGCCGCAAACTAGAGGGAGAGGCCATATGCAAATTAGTTTCATACCAGGAAAGCTTTTGGGCGGGAGTGCAGGAGGTGTGCAGCATTACTGAACCTTTGGTAAAGGTTCTTCGATTAGTTGATGGTGACAAGCCTGCAATGGGCTACTTGTATGAGGCCATGGATAGGGCCAAAGAATCCATTCAGACCTACTATGATGATAAGGGAGATGAGGGGTTTCAGAAACAACTCCTCCTATGGGAAGTGATTGATGAACGATGGAACAACACACTCCATCGTCCCATTCATGCTGCAGGGATCTACCTGAACCCAGCATTTGCTTACCCCCATGGATTCTTATTTGATGCTGAGATCATGGATGGATTCTTCACCTGTGTTCAGAGGATGGTACCATATGTTGATTTGGGGTAGCATTAGATGTGCTCTAGCTATGAAAATTGGTGGAAAGGCTTAAGCACATGAGATCTCCAAGACCCAGAAATGGTTTGGACAGATTTTAACCAGTTTGAGAGATATTAAAATAATTAATATTTTTAATGGAGTTCCTAAGTCTAAACTTAGGAAAATTAAAATATTAATGGGTATTAATATAAAACTGGGTTAGAAGGTTCCAAAAGTCATGGATCAAGCCACAACTAATTTTAGTTGTTGATTAGAGATTTAATCTACGCAATGAGAAAAGTATAAGAAGAGGCTTGAGGGTCAGTTGGAAAATACACCAGAGTGATCAGTCATTCATTTTGCTAGAGCGGGGTTGCTAAGCAAAGTTGAATCAGTGATCAACAGCGAGGGGCAGTGAGTATGAGGCAGAGACAGTACTGAGAGACCAGCGCAGAAGCAGAGAGAGCGAGAGCAGCAGCCAGTCCAGACTACGCAGAGCCCAACAGAGACAGTGCAGAGGCCAAAGGGACTGCGTCATCCACGCATAGGCTGTTGGAGTGGCGCAGACGGTCCCAAAGGCTATGCAGTGCCTTAGAGAGCTGACGTAGAGGCCAGAAGGGCCAACGCGAAGCTTCAGTTGTGCCGGAGAGGGTTTCGTGGGACAGGTTTTCTGAATACTTGTTTCCAGATATAGAGGTATTGTTGTCATGTATTTTTCTCTATCGAGTGAGCCGATTAGGCACCCAATTGTACTCAAATAGATTGCATAATAATATAACCCTCTGAGTAGCTGCACCGGTTTTCCCACATTGGGTTTTCCCTAGGACATTTGTCCAAAAATAACGGTGTCACTTGTGTCCTTGCTTTTCTTTCAGTTGATGATCTGTAGATGTTGTGATTGTATTGTGTTTATTTCAGTATTTAAATGTATTAAATAACTTGTTCGAATTTAAACAAGTAGAAGAAATAAACCAACAGAATACAGATTAATTTTCTAACGAATAGACTTAGAAAATTCAACATGGTATCAGAGCTTGGTTCCATATCACAGGAGAGCTGAAGGCATCAGCTAAGCAGATCATTTGCAGCAAAATCAATTGTCTCGAGTGACAGTGGCCGATCCTTGCGGAAGCGATAGAGGAAGGGTTAATGCACAGGGACTGCGTCATCAGTCCGGGGCAGAGAGAGGCTAGCACAGAGGCTGACGAGGGCAGAAACAGGCTCACACAAAGCCACGCAGAGGCTAGGAGGGCTGACACAATTCGCTGAGGGAGTTTTTTTGCTGGTGTCGGGATTGCACAAAGCCTAGAGGCTCAGTGCTTCCATTGATGGGGTGTAGGAAGTTGTGGGCAGTTTGCGGGAGCGAAGCTGGTGGGGTACTATGGTCATAACAGTACCTAACAGGGCAATACCAAGGTAGAGGGAGTCGCTGCCGAGGCGAATTTATAGCCAAGGAATCCGGATCAGTGTTGCAGTTGCACAGAAGATCGGAGAAGGGAAACTTGGCGGTTGGCAGAAGGATTTCCAAGAGGGAAATCGGGACTCAGAGGGAATCCAAAAGAGAACTTCCAGACAGGAAGTAGAGAGACTCAGCGGGAGTCGAACCGAGAACTTCCAGGCGGAAAGTAGAGAGACTCGGAGAAGTCGACAGAAAAGAGCAGAGAGATGGTCGTGAATGGGCTGAGAGATCAAGACAGGCTAGACGGAGCATCCAACTTTGTGGTCTGGAAGGCTAGGATCTTGTCCATTCTAGACAAACATCGTATCAAGGGCTTTGCCTTGAGAGTAATGGCTATCCCAGTTGACCCGGTAGCTAATGACAGGTACGAGGAGTCAATGGCTAAGGCAAAGTACGTCATCCTTGATGGGGTCAAGGATCATGTGGTCCAAATATTGCCAAGAAGGAAACGACAAAGGAGATGTGGGACACTTTGAAGACATTGTACTAGCATACTTCCGTGCAGAGGAGGATGCTCCTTGAGAATCAGCTAAGGTCATACCAGATGCAAAAAGGAGATTGGATAGATCACTTCCTCAACAGGTTGCAGGAGATCTGGGACCCACTGACTTCCATAGGGGCCATGCCGAATCAAGAGTTGATGGTAAGGACCGCACTTAATGCAGTCTCTGAGGAGTGGGAGATATTTTTCCAGAGCATAATGGGCAGGGCGAGTCTTCCAGATTGGGAAGAACTATCAGCGGCTCTTCGTCAAGAGGAGATCAGACGTCTAACCAAGACGAGAGGTAGCAACAAAAGAGTCTGGATCAAGAAGGAAGAGGAAGAGGATGTGGCTCTAGCATCTGTGGGAAAGCAGGAGAAGAGGAAGAAGAAGGACCTCTCCAAGGTCAAGTGCTTCCACTGTGGGGAACTAGGTCATTATGCGAACTAATGTCCGAGGAAGAAGAGTAAGGGAGAGGCTTTTGACTCGAAGGCAGCGCCAGCGAAAGCGGAGAAAGAAATCGAGGATGACGATTGTGCCATGAGTGCTCATGTTCCACTCAAGAAAAAGTGGGGAGACATTGAGTTGTAGTCAGGAGGACTACAGGCGATGAGGGGCAGGATCCTTGAGGTACCCAACCTCTTGGATTATACCTTGCTACGAGAGCCCTGAAGAGAGAGTAGCAGGACTGGCGGACGTCGGTAGAGACGGATGCAGATGGAACGGCAGAGAGTGTAACAGTGCAAGAGTCCCCGGGCAGCGTGAGGCTAGCAGGCTGCGACAATGCGAGAGGCACGGTAGTGTTGCACCAGTGCAAGATGGCACACAGAGGTGTGCAACAGTGCGATATGCAGGGAGTTGTTGTAGCAGTGCAGAGGTTAGTAGAGAGAGCACTTGGTAGTGGCAAAGAGAGCTTCAGCATCAAGAGTGTTTCTAGCCTGACAGGGATGTCAGAAGTTGGATGGATTAGTTACTTACTTCTCAATAACTGAGTTGCAGTGCAGTAGCACGATGCAACATGATGAGAAGGGGATGCAGTGTAGATGCAGTGTTGGGAGTATGGACCAGCAGCAACACAAATGCAGAAGGAGCTGTCGTACAGATGTAGCAGTGGCAGTGGCAGGGCCATGGACAACAGTACAGAATGCAACAGTGCAGAGGATGTTGGGCGAGGAGGCATAGCATCAGCACAAGTACTGGTGCTGGATGATCAGTGTAATACTCAATGAAGAGTATTACTAGAGCATAGTCCTTGCTAAGATGGAGTGTCGATTTGGGGTAGCATCGAATGTGCTCTAGCCATGAAGATTGGTGGAGAGGCTAAAGCACATGAGATCTCCAAGACCCATAAATGGTTTGGACAGATTTTACCCAGTTTGGGAGATATTAAAATAATTAATATTTTTAATGGAGTTCCTAAGTCTAAACTTAGGAAAAAGAAAATATTGATGGGTAGTAATATAAAACTGGGTTAGAAGGTTCTAAAAGTCATGGATCAAGCCAAATCTAATCTTAGCTGTTGATCAGAGATTTAATCTCTGCCGTTGAAAGACCAATGAGAAAAGTATAAGAAGAGACTTGAGGGTCAGTTGGAAAATACACCAGAGTGATCAATCATTCATTTTGCTAGAGCGGGGTTGCTAAGCAAAGTTGAATCAGTGATCAGCAGCGAGGAGTGTTGGGTGAAAATATTATTGTTTAATTTTGTTGTAGTACTTGCCCAACTATTTAATTTGTCAATCCGAAATTCGTAGGCTTGTGAGGCACATGCACTATATATGCAGGACCGAAGTGGAACCAATCCAATCTAATCTAATCTAAATTACTGAAATCAAATCAATATAGGAAGGCATTGAAACATTAACTATAAAAGCAAGAAATTGCATAAGGGAAAAGCAATACAACATGTGAATAATTTGAATGACAAACAACATATGTGAGCTCACAACAATAAGGATATCTTAAATTATATTACAAGAACCAAATAACAAATCATGAAAGTGTAACAATAAAAGAATATAAATCAAAGCTAAGAATCCCCTTCTCCTAATTACAAAACTATCTCTTAAAGCTAATCTCTATCCTCCCAAATGAAGTGAGAGCACTCTCTTATATACATGAAGAAGATAACCATCTCATAATTACATATCCAATATTATCTCAAGCACTCTCAACTATTTTCCCATTATTACAAAATATGATCCCTTTGAATCCTCCACATATCTCTCACATATCTTGGATAAGATATGCCAACCAAATCCTCCATGATCTTCTCCTTAGGAATAGACTTGAATAATTATCTCCTTAATATGGTGGAGGAGATATTTGAGAAGTCTCTTGGAATTAATTCTTCACATATTTCCTACACATCACAAAACTCACATATTCTTGAAATATATATAAAAATATGTATATTTTCTAATATTTAATCATAAATTCACTTGTAATACAAAAATGAATAAAATGAAAAATAAGAAGGTGAAACCCAAATGTATTTATGAAAATGATATGATAAAAGGTTAATGGGATGAAAAAATGTAAGGAATAGTGAAGAAAAAGGTGGATGAAAATATGACATTTCTGAGTCCCAACAAGGGGCAGTGAGTACAAGGCAAAGAGGCAGAGACAATACTGAGAGACCAGCGCAGAAGCAGAGAGAGCGAGAGTAGCAGCCAGTCCAAGCTACGCAGAGCCCAACAGAGACAATGCAAAGGCTAGAGGGACTGCGTCATCCACACAGAGGTTACTGGAATGACGCAGAGGGTCCCAGAGGTTGCACAGTGCCTCAAAGGATCCTAGAGCTAATGCAGGTCAGCAAGAGGCTGACGCAGAGGCTAGAAGGACTAGCATTGAGCTTCGATTGTGCTGGATTTCGTGGGACAAGTTTTCTGAATACCTGTTTCCAGATATAGAGGTATTGTTGCCGTGTATTTTTCTCTGTTGGGTGAGCCGGTTAGGCACCCAGATGTACTCAGATAAACTGCATAATAATATAACCCTCTGAATAGCTGCACCGGTTTTCCCGCATTGGGTTTTTCCGGGGACAATTGTCCAAAAATAACGGTGTCACTTGTGTGCTTGTTTTTCTTTCAGTTGATGATCTGTAGATGTTGTGACTGTATTGTGTTTATTTCGATATTTAAATGTATTAAATAACTTGTTCGAATTTAAACAAGTAGAAGAAATAAACCAGCAGAATACAGATTAATTTTGTAACAGATAGACTTAGAAAATTCAACACCATCTCCAGCAAAACGTGCAGAAATCTCCAAAGAAACGAAGATATACAGGATGGCAGGTGGCACATTTAGCTTTGACATGGCTGTGGTTGATAGGAAGACTAAAATGCCAGGTATTTTCTAGTTTGTTTCAAATTTCATTGTCTCTTCAAGTTCATAACTTCATACTTTGCTTCAACTTTCAAATTTCATTTTTTTCTAATGTTTATCTTATTTGTAATTTTGTTGTAGATGCATGGTGGAGAAGCTATGGTGCCAGAGTACCCAATCTGCGAAGGCTTGCCATTCGAATCCTCAGCCAAACATGTAGCTCCTTAGGATGTGAGCGCAACTGGAGTGTACTTGAAAAAATACACACCAAGAAGCGCAACAGGTTAAAACTTAAAATATTCCAAATTTCCAATTAATTTTTTGAATTCATTAAATAATTATTATTTTATAATTATTATTTTATGACCCTTGTACAGGTTGGAGTCCCAGCGACTTAATGACATGGTCTACCTCTACTACAATCTTCGATTGTGGGTGAGGTAAATTGAGAGGACACCTGATATGGAGGCCATTTCATTGGATGGGATTGACACCACTGCTGCATGGAGGGTTGAGGCCGAGAGGCCTCTCATGGAGTCTGTCACTGATTGATTAGAGCAGAAGGTAGTGGAGGGGGTAGAGGGGGAGGAGGAGGTGACACCACCTACCTAGGCTACCCCTGTCACCAATAGAGGACGTGTTCTACCTCCTATAGCTCCTAGTTCTTCAGCTTCTAGAGCACAACAAAGTCCACTGCCAACTCCACCGCCATCTACATCTAGAGGGAAAGCTATTGCATTTTCTCGTAAGAGGGGCAAAGGAAATTAGTGGTATTAGTTATTTGGTTCATTTCATTGTATATGACATTATGACTCATGATATGAGATACATTATTATATTTTTTGTTGATATTTTGACGCTGAGTTGGGACTCAAGAGTTACAATTCAGGACATCATTCACTGTTATATGTGATGTAGCACTAGAAAAGATATTACACATCTTATATATTAGTTCTTTTATCATATTTATGTATCAATGCATTTATTTTATGTTGGAGATGCTTTAGATATTAAAAAATTTGAAAAAAGAGTGAATATTTTTGTATTTGCCGATTTTTTCCTGATTTTTACCGATTTTTTCCCGATTTTTCCGATTTTTTCCCATCTCAATTTAATTTCGGTCGCGATGTTCGCAACATTGGTTATCATTGCTCATATTTGGCTAGTCTATGCTTATCATTTTGCACTTAAAAGAGCTCTAAAATAAAAGTTAAATGATGTTGTCATAACATTGGAATACAAGACTGTATCAGCGCTTTCTTGAAATTTCTAAGTCTGACACATCAGAAATCCCAACTGCATTATCTAGTTTATTTTCTCCTACTTGTTCTTTTCATTAACAAGTTATTTATAAATATAAATACCGAAAATAAACACAAATGTAGCCTTAACACATATACATATCAGCAACTGAAATAACTTAGACAAACACACAAGCGACACCATTATTTTTGGACAATCGTCCCTGCAAAAACCCAATGCGGGAAAACCGATGCAACAAATATGAGGGTTTTATTATTATGCAGCTTCTGAATATAACTAGGTTGTCAAAAAAAGCTCACCCAACAGATAATGCAATAGGCAGAAGTACGTCTCCTCAGAGACAGATATTTTGGCTAATCAGTCATCGGATGAATGATCCTGTAGCAACTACGGAAGCTACTTAGCTATATAGCGAAAGTTGCTCCAAGCTTCTCTACTGCTCTGCGTCACTCTACAGGGACTGCGTCACCCTTCCCAGCTCACCAGCACTCAGTCTGCCCCACGAAAAATCTCCCGGCACTGCCTCTTGGCCCTGCGTCAACTCTATTAGCCTTTGCGTAGCTGCTGAAGCCTCTGCATTAGCCCCTTAGCTCTCTGCGTCAGCCCTCAGACCCTCTACGTCACCCACACTGGCCTCTCCAGCCTCTGCGTCAACTTGTCCAGGCTCTACGTTGTCTCTCTGGCACTATCTCTGCCTCTCTGCGATGTATTCTCGGCCTCGTGCCGAACTGCCCCTCGTTGCAACAGATCACTAGCTCGATTCTCTCAGCAAAACCCCGTTCCAGAAAAATCGAACTCACCAATCTTTTTTGGTGTATCTCCAACTAACAATCAAGCCTCCCCTTATACTTTTCCTGTTGAGTCTTCAACGGGCGAGATTAAGTCCCTAATCAACGGCTAAGATTAGATTTGGCCTGATCCATGTCATTTAGAACATTCTCACCCAATTTTATATTGATACCCATTAATATTTTAATTTTCCTAAGTTTAGACTTAGGAACCCCATTAAAAAATATTAATTATTTTAATGTCTCTCCAATCAGGTGGAATTTCCCCAAACGATTTCTGGGTCTTGAAGATCTTATGTGCCTTAGCCTCTCGACCAATTTTCATGGCTAGAGCACATCCAATGCTACCACAAATCAACACTCCCTCTTAGCAAAGAATGTGCTCTAGTAATGCTTCACCATGGAAACATCACACTGATCCTCCGCATCGGTACCTGTGCTAATGCTTGGCCTGCTGCCTCACATCATCTGCACTGTTGCTCCTTGTACTGCTACCCATGACATTGCTACTACTACATATGTACTGCAATTCCCTCTCAATATGCTGCCCATGCTGCCCCTAGCACTGCCACTGCTAACTACTGCACTACAACTCGATTACCGAGTAGTAGGTAACTGACTTCTCCCAAATACTGGCATTCCAGTCAGTCTGGAAACCTCGTGAAACTGAAGCTGCCTCTGTTGCTATTCTGTGCTCCCTCTGCTACCACTGCGCTATTGCATACACCTCTGTGCCTCTCGCACTGCTGCAACCTCTACTACGCTGCCTCAGATTTCTACAACCAAGCACTGCCTTGCTGCTCCACTACACTTTGCTCCACCCGACATCTGTCATTCTGCTACTGTCGTTAAGGGCTCCCATAGCCGGATATGATCCAAGAGTTTTGGCCACCTCAAAGATCCTGCCCCTAGTTTGTAGTCCTCCTGACCACAACTTGATGTCTCCCCACCTCTTCACTAGAGGTGCATGAGCACTCATTGCATAGTCATCATCAGTCTCGACCTCTTTCTTTGCCTTACCTGGAGCTGCCTTAGAATCGGAAGCCTCTCCCTTGTTTTTCTTCGTGGGACACTAGGATGCATAATGTCCTAGTTCCCCACAATGGAAGCACTTCACCTTGGAGATATCCTTCTTCTTTCTCTTACCTTGTTGTCCCGCAGATGTTAGAGCCGCATCCTCCTCCTCTTCTTTCTTGATTCGACTTCCCTTGCCACTACTCTCTACCTTGGTCAACCTCCTAATCTCTTCTTGACGAAGAACTGCCCACATCTCCTCCCATCTTGGAAGAGTGGCCCTGCCCAAAATACTTTGGACAAATGTCTCCCACTCCTCAGAGACTGCATTCAGGGCAGTCCTAACCATAAATTATGGATCCGGTGTAGACCCCATGGAAGTAAGTTGGTCGCGAATCTCCTGCAACCTGAGAAGGAATGGATCTATTTTCTCTCCCTTCTGCATCTGATACGACCACAACTGATTTTCCAATAGCATCTTCCGCTACACGGAAGTGCCCTGATACAAGGTCGTCAAAGTATCCCACATCTCCTTTGTTGTGTTCTTCTCAGCAATATGTGGTATGACATGATCTTTGACCTCGTCTAGGATCATGCACTTCGCCCTCGCCATTGCATCCTCATACTTCTCATTCTCAACTGGGTCGACTGGGATAGCCACGGCTCTCAAGGCAAAGTCCTTGATCCAATGTCGATCCAGGACTGTTAGGATCATGGCCTTCCAGATGACAAAGTTGGAAGCCCCGTCCAACCTGTCCTAATCCCTCAGTCCGTTCACTACCATTTCAGCGCCTCTTCTGGACTCCCTCTGAGATTCCACTTCCCTCCTGGAAATCTCTCTCTAAGTCCTAATTTCGCTCCTGGAAATCCTTTGGCCAGCTGTCGAACCGCTCCTCTCCAATCCTCCTTACAACTACAATTCGAATATGGATTTCTTGGCTAGAAATCCGTCGAGGTAGCGACTCCCTCTACCTTGGTTCTGTCTCCTTAGGTACTGTTCTATTCTGACAGAACCAGCACCCCACCAGCTTTTCAATCACAATCTGCCCACAACTCCCCAAGCCCCGGAAACTGAAGAAACAGAGCCTTTCAGGCTCTACGCAATCCCGGCAATGGCAAAATCTACTTCTCCTTGCCACAATGTCGATCCTTCCTGGCTGAGAAAGATGATCAGGCACTACGTAGGTCTGATCTGCCCCTCTTTGCCTCTGCGCTAGCCCTCCTCCTGACTCGAAATGATGACGCAGGCCCTCTGTGTCGCTTCTTCTTTGTTGCTTCTACTCTAGAACAACGCTCTCTCAGGATAGCTGCTACTACTGCAAATTTCAGATTTCTGCTAGTGCCTTCAGTCCTCATGTGATCTGCAATCCTTTGATACCATGTTGAAATTTCTAAGTCTAACACATCAGAAATCCCTACTGCATTATCTGGTTTATTTTCTCCTACTTGTTCTTTTCATTAACAAGTTATTTATAAATATAAATACTGAAAATAAACACAAATGCAACCTTAACACATATACAAATCAAGAACTGAAATAACTGAGACAAACACATAAGGGACACCGTTATTTTTACACAATCATCCCCAGAAAAACCCAATGTGGGAAAACCGGTGCGACAAATATGAGGGTTTTATTATTATGCAGTTTCTGAATACAACTAAGGTGCCAGAAATGGCTCACCCAACAGAGAATGCCCTCCGCAGAGGTACCTCTCTTCGAAGACAGATATTCCAGCTGATCAGTCACCAGATGAACGATCCCACAGCAACTACGACAGCTCCTTAGCTGGACAGCGAAAGCTGCTCCAAGCTTCTCTACTGCTCTGTGTCACTCTGCAGGGACTGCGTCACCCTTCCCAACTCACCAGCACTCAGTCTGCCCCACAAAAAATCTCTCGGCGCTGCCTCTTGGCCCTGCGTCAGCTCTGTTAGCCTCTGCGCAACTACTGAAGCCTCTGTGTCAGCCCTTGGCTCTCTGCGTCAGCCCTCAGACCCTCTACGTCACCCACGCTGGCCTCTCCAGCCTCTGCGTAGCTCCCAGCTGCCTCTGCATCAGCCTACCAAGGCTCTGCACTATCTCTCTGGCACTATCTTTGCCTCTCTGCTATGTATTTTCGGCCTCGTGCTGAACTTCCCCTCGTTGCAACAAATCACTAGCTCGATTCTCTCAACAAAACCCTGCTCCAAAAAATCGAACTGACTGATCAATTTTGGTGTATCTCCAACTGACCCTCAAGCCTTCTCTTATACCTTTCTTGTTGAGTCTTCAATGACCGAGATTAAGTCCCTAATCAACAACTAAAATTAGATTTGGCTTTATCCACATCATTTAGAACATTCTCACCCAGTTTTATATTAATACCCATTAATATTTTAATTTTCCTAAGTTTAGACTTAGGAACCCCATTAAAAAATATTAATTATTTTGATATCTCTCCAACTGGGTGGTATTTCCTCAAACAATTTCTGGGTCTTGGAGATCTTATGTGCCTTAGCCTCTCCACCAATTTTCATGGTTAGAGCATATCCGATGCTACCACAAATCAAAACGCTTTACACTCTAATTGTTACTTGTTTCATGGTTTTAAGTGCCATTGTGAAGAAGGTTGCTAGCATTGGTTATGTGGAATCATTTGCTTGTCTCTTGTAAGCTCGATCATAATCTCTAAGACTCATTAACTTTGCACTAAGTTCACTCACTAAAGCACTCTAATCTCAAGTCGCATTGTGTTGAACGGTTTAAGTTACTTTGGGCATCTTGATCTATTTGTCTCTATTAATTGGCATTTAAGTAACTTGTTCTCTTAAGTGTTTAAAATCCTTGGCAATCTAATTGGCATTATTGTGTTGGGATTCTAAGTGAATCATTTGATAATTGCTCTTTTTTTCCTTAATCGTTATTGGTTTATGGTTATTATAAATCCTTGGCTTATTGGCACATCTTGAGAAGCTCTTAATTGAATGTCATTTCTCTAAAGTAAATTTGGAAAATTAGCTTGAATCTAATTGCATGAAATCTTTGATCATCTTGTTGTGAAGTCGTCATTGGCATATCGTATTGAATCATTAGCTAATTGTCTTAAGTGCTCTAATTGTTATTGGATTTATCGTTCATATTGTAAGTGGATATCTATTGTGAAATCTATGTATTGGTGAATCATTCTTAAGAGTATCTTTTGAACAATTGTCGTGGGCATTTTATCTCTTGTTGGCACTATTGAACTTGAACACTTGTCTTGTGATTGAGATTAACTTTTCTAAGCATTGTTAAGTATTTGATATCTTAACTTGAAGTAAATCATAATTAAGTACTTAAGGAAACATTTAAGTAATCTCACGTCAAGATCACTCGTATTCTTGCATAAAGAATCCTAATTTAGTCTTGCATTAATAAATCACCTCCAAGCATAAGCTTGGTTGATAAAATTTAGGGCCACCCTTTCTCAATTTAGCTTGAGGGACTTAGCACTTCTTTAGTGGTTAACACGGTGACCTTACAGTTGTCAGAGCCACAGTCTCTGCAGCGTCGAAGGCATTGGGTGGTTAGAACACAGGGGGAGGTATCGTTAATCAAGTCTCTCCTTGCTTTCCATTGCATTCCTTCCCACAACCTACTCTAGAGGCTAGTTCCAAAATAGTTAAAAGGAAGGTTACATTTAGAATAGGCATCTAATTTAAAATCAACCAAGATTCTGCATTTCACCTAAGTTGTAGGATTTGCACTTCATCTAGGATAGTCATGCCCCTAAACAACGATTGTTCATTTGATTACTCGGCATCTAATTGATAATAAGCAAGAAGTTGACTCCATAAGGAACTGGTCTCACATTCGAATCTAATCTAATCTTTAAGTCTTACTAAAATTAACCAAGTAGCTAGGCCATTCAATCGTGTCTCTCGGACTTGTTGGTTGCCAACAAGCCTTTCATCTTCACATTTCATAGGGACTCCCCCCATAGCCTGCTGTTGGGAGACAGAACGGAGAGGTCGTGGATCAGAGTGACAACCCCTGACCCGAGTCGTAGTCATAGTGCCTATACAATCTGAGTGACAACAAGAGGTAAGCGACTCATTAAATTTATCACAGGGCATACAAGGGTAAACTACTTTGATGGCACTTACTCCAAGTTACAGTTGCTTAAACTTGCAAAAACAAGATTTCCAAGTTATTACCTCACCTTTAGGCGACTAGTGAAGGTGAGACGAGCTTTAACTAATATGGTGACTTTTGAATCATGGGATGACATTAACACTTGTTGACCACTCTGTGTCAACTACCCTATAGCAGTACACATTTTTGCAAAGGAATTCCATCATGTTTGAGCAGTCAAATATCCAGGATTCATCATCATCATTCGTCAGTTCATCAAAATTGTAAACCCAAATTCTGCAAGTTTATTGTAAATGACTAGTATGACCGTTTAATTATGTAACAACACCTAGGTAAGCATCTGATTTTGGCGATGAATTTCATCCTAGGAGGTTTTTCATCTCACCAAGTTATGTGTTTCTAAACACAGATACTCAACAGAGTTTTTCCCTCCAGCTTAAACCCCAAAGCTAGGATGGAATTTATCGTCAAGATCTTAGGTAAGTCCTAGTGTTCTAGTCGAGTCTTTTGTAAAAGTGATTTGGGAATAATTTAAGCTAATTGGCTAAATTATTTGATTACAAATCACTTGGTCTACTAGATCATATTGAGTCGCAGAATTGGGTAATAAATTGAGGGTCTATAACGAACGGGTGTTCCACCTTTGAGGGTTAAAATTGTAATATCTTGATGTAAAAATATTTTGGTACATGGTCCCTCATATTTAGACACCATGGCTTAAATATTTAAGGGTGGAAAAATTATTAATCCCCTTTAGTATCAATTAATTAAGTTTTCTAGCCAAAATAAATTAAAATACTAAGCCAGAAAATTAATTAATTTTTATTTTTGGTTTTCCAACGGAAAAGTGGTTAAATAATCAGCTATAAATTGGTCAGAAAATAAAAATGAGATAAACAAAAACAAAAAAATCTCTCCAAGTGAAAAATATTAAAAAAGGGAATGTGCACTTTCCAAGAAGGGAATCTCCACAAATCAAGCAAGAAAATATTCAAGAAAATATTTTTGGCCTATAAAAAAAGAATTAATTCCCAGAAAAATCGATTTTTAATGAAATTCGAATTTATGGTCCAAGTTGCTTAAGAGAATGGGGATTTTTCGAGGAGAAAAAGTCAGTTTTTTGGACCAAGAAAAAAGGCATCATCAAGGAATTCAAATTTTTTCTCAAGAAATCAATGGTGGAGATTATTTTGACATGGATCAAGCATTTAATCAGCGAAGATCAAGTCAAATTTGTGCACCTTCATGGAACTAGCCATTATTCACTTGGAAGAGTCTCTAGAGCTCTCATTTTTTCTATATAAGGAAGCATATGCTCCTCATTGTAACATCTCTTGATATTGTGCTCTGGCTTTTTGCTCTTGACACTCTCTCTATTTTGAAATAATAATACACAAGTCTTTGGGGTGAAATATTGTGGCTCTTCTCTTATGGATATGGTAATGAATTCTTGAGCTTAATTTTCTACTGGTGATTATATTTGTCACTTCATTTTCTTACATAGAATTATTAGTGTATAGCTATCTTACACTGGTAATTAGATTTGGAAAATATTTTAGGATTGGAAGTGGCTAGTGTGCTTTTGTTTAAGTTGCTAGAATTTCCTTCCATTATATTTTTCCTATCTCATCTGAAGCTAACAAAATCTTTTTGAGTTGTGTAGAAAACATTTAATTGAATCAGAACTCAAGCGTGAGGGGATGCTTTTGTTTAAGTTAACCAACTCTTGAGTGATGAAGTAGGAGGATCCACTCTATTTTACTTGAAGGATTTATCTGACGATTTTTGTTGCAGGGTTTCTAGACCTTAGCTAGAGGAAAATTTATTTATCTCAAATCTCTTTAAATTATTGTGCTTAATAGAAAAAATATTCTATTTAGAGTTGTTATTAGTTGATCATGGAACCGAGTTGTACTCATATTCCATTGATCTAGCTGTTGTAAATTTGTAAATAAATTCTTGTGCATAGTTTTATTTATTTTGTATAAATTTTTCATTCACTTTGTGTGTGTGTGTGTGTGTGTGTGTGTGTGTATATATATTTCTTTGCATTTTTTCTCACATTTGTGTTTGCAGATTTGAAGGCTTGAGTGAGGATTTCGCTAATGAGTTATTTGAAGGTGGATCAAGAGGAACATTGAATTTTTAATTTCCAAACCCTCTTTTCCTTGCACGGCTAGAGTCTTATAGTTTTCATTAATTTTTGGAAGTCATTAACCTTGGAAAGCTTATTCTAGCCTTTTGCATTACAAGATTTAATTTTGTGTGGCTCAAATAATTTTGCTTGGGGCCACATGCCATTTTTGCATATATCAATTTCTTTGAAGGCCATAAAATTTTATTTAATTTTTTTTCTTTAAAAGAAGGCTACAAGCCTTTTGGGGTTCTTTCTTGCTATTGATTTATTATCTAACCCTTGTCATTTTTTAAAAGATCTAAAATTTATTTTAGCAGGGGTTCCATCAAATTCTTGGTTTAAAAGAATATTGTTTTTGGAAAAGAAAAATATTTTTATAAAAAAGAATTGATTAAGTTTGGGATTTTAGGATTTAAAATTTTTCCATCCACAAAGTTTATTCCGCTTAATCCCTAGTGTTGACCACTACGTGTCAACGACCCATAATAGTACACCTCCTTTTTCGCAAAAGGATAACGCCTAATCGATGTGTTCCTGCCATCCAGCTATCATCATCAACCTGAGGATCATGTTATAATGTAAACCCATTTTGCATGTTTATAATGTAAATAATCTCAGCAAATCCGTGTCGTGTATGTAATTACCTAGGTAAACCTACTTTCTGGTGACGACCTACATTCCGAGAGGTTTTTTGTCTCACCGATCCATCCTTGGATGGTCGGCAGAGTTTTCCCTCAGCGTTACCCCAAAGCCGGAATGGATTTTGTCACTGGGATCTTAGGGGAGTCCTAGTGTTCTGGATCGAGTCTATGTAAACGAAATTTGGGAATAATCCTAACCATTTGGTTAGGTTATTTTAATACAAATTGCTTGGTCTGTTGGATTATATTTGTGTCACAGAATTGGGTAGTCTGTGAGGGTCTTTTGCAAATGGGTTTTCCCCCTTGAGATGTAAAAAATGTGAAATCATGATGTAAAGTGTCTTGAGGGTTGGAAAAATAATTTATCCCCTCATAGGTTGATTAATTAAATTTTCTCGCCAAAATTAATTAAAATCCTAAGCCAAAAATTTAATTAAGTCTAGGTCCTAGGTAAATTTAAATTCTCCGAAGGCAAAATTCATTGGTCCTTAAAAAATTACATTTTAAGAGGTCCAGGGACTAAGGTAAATTAATTATTTTGATAAATTTTAAGCATTTGGTCCCTCGGGTTAAGTCAAAGCCAAAATTTTGAGGAAGTTAATTCAAAATTTTAATTTTTGAATTAAATGAAATTCATTTAATTGAAAAATTCGAATTTCCTCAAGAATTTAAAATTTCGACGGATGTCAAGATTAAAAGAAATTTTGATCCTCTTCAACAATCGAGATTGCTTTGACAAGGATCACTCGAACTAGCCGTTGGAGGATTTATCTTTAAATAGGAGGTCATTTGTCAGTCAGTTGATCTGATCTTTCGATCGTGTACTAAGCGAAAAGCTACTCTTGTAATCTTTTTATGAACAATAAAGAAAGACTTTGGGGTTAAATCTCTGCTGGTGTTACTCTTCATGGAAATACTGTAAGATGTGTCATTTTCATGCAGAGATTTCTTTTTAGCCATTGATCATAGCTTTCTGAAAAGCGATTTGAGTACAGGTATCTTGCTCAGTCACTGGGGTTTGAATAATAATTTAAATTTTGAATATAATAGTAGGTATCTCTATTTATCTGAATTTTATTATCGTTTTCTCGCTCTATGTTGATGGTTGAATTGGGTTTTGCAGGAAAGTCTTCATTTTGTTGAGATCATCGGGCGTTCGGGGAAGTTCTCAGCTGAACCAGCCAATTCTCGATCCGTGTTTTCTGAAGAGCCCAGCTTAATTTGATCCCAAGCTTATCATAAGATATTTTTTTATGGGTAATGCATAAAGGATTTTGAGCTCGGTACCTCCTTTAAAATTCAAAAAAAAAAGTGTGCTAAATCGATAGATCTGGCTGTTGAGAGCCTTAGATTATCAAATCTGGGAGCGGAGTCGGACTCACACTCCCTAGATCTGATAGATATGTCATTCATGTACATAGATCTGTAATTATTTTTTGGTTTTCTGACTTGAGATTTTCTGGGTTTCTGTATATATCGTTTAGGTGTTTTATTGTTGTCTTGCAGCTACAGATCTGAAAGAGAAATCTATAGAGTCCAAATCTAGGCCCTGGAGGGTAAGATCTGGATCTCTGGGTTCATCAACCATCATTTTCCAGGGATATTATCCAGACATTTTGCAGTCCAAGGGTTTAAATTAAAATTCAGATCTAGAAATTTCGTGAGGGTTTCAGGGGTAAATCTAAAGCAAGTTGTTTCAAAATTTTAAATTAAGATTGCTGGAAAAAAAATTTAGAAGTTCTGGTGGATTTAAAGAAGTTGTGGGCCACCATTTTGCAGATTTGTTCCCTGGTCTTAGGGTTTACTATGCTTTTCGAATTTTTTTTAGCGGGCTCACAGTCATTTTATTGTAGTTGCATTCTCTAATAATCTGCAAACCCCTGTCTACTGCCTCGGTTTCTTTTCAGTGATCTCTCCATTCTGCATCTTTTTCTTCATTCTCTCACCTGCTCAGATTGCCAGCCATTCGCGCAGGCCTGTTCTCCTTCATGCAATTCTCCTGTCCATCTTTCCTCTAAATGATGTCTCAGCTCCATTAATACACAGCTATAAACCTTGTGCAGCCTAACCCTCTCCTCACTGCTTGTCTCCACGCTTTCCCTGCAATCAAACCCTCACGTAGACTTTCTTCCTCAATCTGCAGCTCAATCTCCCACGCTGCTCCATACGCTGTCTACTCTTCCTCACACGTCCCTATCCTCCTCGCGTCCATTGTTCTGCTCCGGACGCTGCAAAGCCTTCAATCCCCTGTGTGCTACCCTCGATCACCTTTGCAATTCATCTTGATCTGTTGCCTGCCTTAGCTCCATTGACTGCCTATCCCTCCTCTCTTCGCAGCTTTTCCTCTCCCGCCATCAACCTGCAGCTGCACAATGACAAACAAAAGCTTTCAATTTACTTTTTTGTGTATGCTATGTGTTATGTTTAGGTTAGTTCTTTTATATTTGTTTAGGGTTTAAGTTTTGGTTTCTTTTTTTAAAAAAGCTTCTGATTTCATTTTAGTGTGATTCATTAAAAAATTAAAAGTCTAAAAAAAATGATTTTGGTTTTTCTTATTTTTTATTATTTTGATTTCATTTTTATTTTGATTTTATATATATATATATATATATATATATATATATATTTCTTTTCAAATTCTAAAATCCTAAAAATTATAAAAAAAAAACTAAAAAATTTAAAACATTTTAATTCATTTTAAAACATTTAAAAAAATCTTAAATTTTAAAAAATCTAAAACATTTAAAAAATATAAAATCTTAAAAAATATAAAATATTTAAAAAATATAAAAATCTTTAAAAACATTAAAACATTAAAAAAAATTCTAAAAATCTTAAATTTTTGGTGACTTGAGAATTAAAAATGAAATAAATTAAGGGGCTTTCGCTTAAACATTAAAAAAATTTAATGTGGCCTATGGCCCATTAAAAATTTCGATTTTTTAACCCGTTGATTTGTTTTACTTCTTTAGTTATCGCCTAAGGAATAATTAAGATTTGAATTTGAAGTTCCCTAGTGTTATTAAATGTATATTTTTCTATGGTCGAGGTGCAATACACGTTTTAAATCATATTTGGCTATTGGAGAAAGTTAATTGAATCTAGATTTGGGCAGTTAATGAAAATCATTTTAGATCTGGAATCTTTTGCATGTTACAGTGTTGGGCGTTTATATTGATTATTCATGATTGTCATTATTCATCACATATTGGAAAATTGTTCTAGATAACTTGTTTTATTTAGTTGATGGTTAATTCAAATATTAAAGGCACTGGTCTATAATTATTTATATCTTGTGGTTGTGTCTTGGTTACATTAGCATTTAATCTATTCATCTGAGTTAATCAAGATTCATTTACATTCGTCAAGTTTTCCATCTTTAAGTCTCCTAGAGCCTGTGTTCCATAGGCTTTCTCATCCATTTACCTCAGGGACTACCCCCCTTGACTTGCCTAGGAGAGAGTTTAAACGGACTGAGTAAGGATCAAGAGTGACAGCCCTTACTCTGAGCGTTGTTGCGGTGCCTAGACACTTTGTGCGACAACATTTTTTTGGCACCGTTGCCGAGGATATTTTATTCTCAGTGTTTCAACAACATTTCGTCATCATTCTTCTCATTTCTCATCTTTTCATTTAAGCCGGCAACAACAACATTTTTTGGTGCCGTTGCCAGGGATAGAGTTTTTCTGTCCTTGGTTTCTCGACATTGTTTTAATCATCTCATATTTTTCGCCATTCATTAGGCGGTCAAGCAACACAACATTTCCTGGCGTCATTTGATATTTTCATCGCCATATCTTTTGTCATCTCATTAATCATTTCATCTGCACTTTTAGCACCTGGACATTTCAGTTCGTTTCTTGTTTGGGTGGCAACTCCACTTATTCATCCATTATTTCTCAGACAAGAAGCCCTACCTTATATCCAGTTGTTTTTGCCTTTTGGATCTTAGAGCTAGATTCATGTTCAAGTGGCGACTCCACTTCTTTCATTTCTTACAAGAATTTCTACTAGAGGCTTGCTTCTTGTGGACCTCTTGATTTTCTTAAGCAGGGGTCTCTCTCTAGCATCCATTTGGTCCCTCATTATTCCTTCAGACAAGTCATCATGGATGATTCGTTTACCCCGTGTCATTTTACTGATTTTCTCCATGATATTCCAAAAGTGGCCATTCATAAATTGCCTTTGTTCTCGGGTGGTGATTTAGTTGTTGATAGAAAGCATCTATGCAGGTTTATTCATACAATACTCAGATATTGTAGTTCTCCCCAATATGATCATGAAGATGTCAAAATGCGTATATTTGCCTTTTCTTTAGACGGTGATGCTTTGAATTGGTTTAATAATTGTCCTGAAGATTCTTTCACCTCTTTACAAGACATCGTCAATGCTTTTACAGATAGAAATGGTTATCAAGGTAGCTCACCTTGTGCCCCTAAAATTATGCAACATAATGAAAATGATCTTGTAAAGGATCCAACTGTCAATGAAAGATTTCAAGACAATTCTCCATATCAGAATGTGCCATCCACTTGTACCGTTGCAAGACAAATCCATGATAGTGGAAAAGCAGGAACAAGTTATCAAATCAGTGTTGACAATGAAAGGGAAAATGATAAGCAAATTATAGAAGAACTAAAGAAGTTGGTTGAGGACATGCAGTTCAGTCAAACGCAGATGGTAAAAAATATGGAGCTTAATCAAGAGGAGTTTGTAACTGATTACATCAAGGATATCAGAACTTTATACACTTAACTGGAAAAACGTGATGAGGAGATGGAAATCATGAAAATTAAACACTCCGATCACGTAACCACCGTAGTAGAAAAGTGTGCTCAGAATATGGAGGATATGAGGACCGACATGCAGAAGGAAATGGAAACCATGAAAGCTAATCATGGTAGAGAAATTAATTCTATGCAAAGCAAGTTATTAACTATGGATGAAGAAATGACCATCATGAGATTCGATTATAATAATTAGTTGGCTACCATGCAAGCAAATCATAAGAAATAGATAAACTATATGCAAAACTGTTTCATGGGCATGAAAGCAAAGAATGAAAAAGTAATAAAAGATGTGGAAGTCGGTCAGATATGTCTTCTAAATAAGTTATTGACCATGGAGGAAAATCATACCAAGGAAGTCAGTGCTATGAAAGTCGAACGCTCTAACCAGATGGATGCCATAACAATACAAGTACAGAAATTTTAGCAACGGTCAAAGGATGAAAGAAACAAGGAAATGTCAACAGATCAAAAGCCTCCTTATTTGCTGCAGCAAGCTCCATCTTATTATGAGAAGGTCATTTGTCCCATTGAAAAGTGGCTAATTGAAAGTGACCTGGATAAAATTGAAATTGATAAGAATCAGGTTGACGCTCACATGGTTAATCCACCAGTCATAGAAGATCAAGTTATAACTCACGACACCTGTAAGACTGATCCATCATTCTTGACAAAGCAGATGCAAAATGAAGAGAAACATGTCATGCATATCTTACATACTTCATCTAAAAGTTTGAAGTAGAATGTTCCACATCATCAGTGATACAACTTGCCACAAAGAAAAAGCGCAAGAGAAAGAGAATGAGAAAGCGATTTGATGCATCTGATGGCCGCGAGCAACTTGATTTTTGGATAGGAAAAAGTCCTACCGTATGCAAAATTGGACATGGCACATCCGAGAAACAGCCGACGGATTTGCCTGAAAGCAGACAAATGCTCAATATGCACTATATTGAATGCATCTGATGCCATGGGGCATCTTTGTATTGTATTTCTAACCTTATGCCCTGTTATTTCAGTATTTCATTTTGTAGTTAGAATTGGTTTTTCATGTTGTTAGACTAGTTAATAAATGAAGAGCTTATATCTTTCCGGTGCCTAACATTATATGATGATTTTTGGATGGACGCTACTTATGTTTTGTTGTGTGTTGCGTGGATGCAGATTCTAGATTCTCACATTCCTCCAGTGCAGCAATGTGTCCCCAAGTAGAGCCAGATGTTGACCACTACGTGTCAACGACCCATAGCAGTACACCCCCTTTTTCGCAAAAGGGATAGCACCTGATCGATGTGTTCCTGCCATCCAGCTATCATCATCATCATGAGGATCATGTTATAATGTAAACCCATTCTGCATGTGTATAATGTAAATAATCTCAGCAAATCTATGTCGTGTATGTAATTACCTAGGTAAACCTACTTTTCTGGTGACGATCTACATTCCGGGAGGTTTTTTGTCTCACCAATCCATTCTTGGATAGTCGACAGAGTTTTCCTTCATCCTTACCCTAAAGCCGGAATGGATTTTGTCACTGGGATCTTAGGGGAGTCCTAGTGTTCTAGATCAAATCTATGTAAAAGTGATTTGGGAATAATCCTAACCATTTGGTTAGGTTACTTTATTACAAATTGCTTGGTCTGCTGGATTATATTTGTGTCGCGGAATTGGTTAGTCTATGAGGGTCTTTTGCAAATGGTTTTCCCCCCTTGAGATGTAAAAAATGTGAAATCATAATGTAAAGTGTCTTGACGGTTGGAAAAATAATTTATCCCCTCATAGGTTGATTAATTAAATTTTCTGGCCAAAATTAATTAAAATCCTAAGCCAGAAATTTAATTAATTCTAAGTCCTAGATAAATTTAAATTCTCCAAAGGTAAAATTCGTTGGTCCTTGAAAAAAGAGATTTTAAGAGGTCCAGAGACTAAGGTAAATTAATTGTTTTGATAAATTTTAAGCCTTTGGTCCCTGGGGTTAAGTCAAAGTCAAAATTTTGGGGAAATTAATTCAAAATTTTAATTTTTGAATTAATTAAAGTTCATTTAATTGAAAATTTTGAATTTCCTCAAGAATTTAAAATTTTGACGGATGAAATTAAAAGAAATTTTGATCCTCATCAACAATCGAGATTACTTTGACGAGGATTACTCGAACTAGCTGTTGGAGGATTTATCTTTAAATAGGAGGTCATTTGTCAGTGAGTTGATCTGATCTTTCAATTGTGTACTAAGCGAAAAGCTCTCTTGTAATCTTTTTATAAGCAATAAAGAAAGACTTTGGGGTTAAATCTCTGTTGGTGTTACTCTTCATAGAAATACTGTAAGATGTGTCATTTTCATGCATAGATTTCTTTTTAGCCATTGATCATAGTTTTTTGAAGAGCGATTTGAGTACAAGTATCTTGGTCATTCGTTGGGGTTTGAATGATAATTTAAGTTTTGAATATAATAGCAGGTATCTCTATTTATCTGAATTTTATTATCGTTTTCTCGCTCTATGTTGATGATTGAATTGAGTTTTGCAGGAAAGTCTTGATTTTTTTTAGATCATCGGGCGTTCGAGGAAGTTCTCGATTGAACCAGCTAACTCTCGATCCTTGTTTTCTGAAGAGTCCAGTTTAATTTGATCCCGAGCTTATCATACGATATTTTTCTTATGGGTGATGCATGAAGGGTTTTGAACTCAGTACCTCCTTTAAAATTCAAAAAAAAAATATCGTGTGCTAAATCAATAGATCTGGCTGTTGAGAGCCTCAGGTTTTCAGATCTGGGAGCAAAGTCGAACTCACACTCCCTAGATCCGATAGATCTATCATTCATGTACATAGATCTGTAATTATTTTTTGGTTTTCTGACTTGGGTTTTTCTGGGTTTCTGTATATATCGTTTGGGTGTTTTATTGTTGTCTTGCAGCTACAGATCTGAAGGAGAAATCTGTATAGAGTCCAGATCTAGGCCCTGGAGGATAAGATCTAGATCTTTGGGTTCATCAACCATCATTTTCCAGGGATATTATCCAGACATTTTGCAGTCCAAGGGTTTAAATTAAAATTCAAATCTAGAAATTTCGTGAGGGTTTCAGGGTTAAATCTGAAGCAGGTTGTTTCAAAAATTTATATTTAGATTGTTGGAATTTTTTTTTTAGAAGTTCTGGTGGATTTAAAGAAGTTTAGGGCCACCATTTTGTAGATTTGTTGCCTAGTCCTAGGGTTTACTGTGCTTTTCAAAAAAAATTTAGAGGGCTCACAGTCATTTTACTGTAGCTGCATTCTCTAAAAATCTGCAAACCCCTGTCTGATGCCTCGGTTTCTTTTCAATCACCTCTCCATTCCGCATCTTTTTCTTCATTCCCTCACCCACTCAGATCGCCAGCCATTCGCGCGGACCTGTTCTCCTTCATGCAGTTCTCCTGTCCATCTTTCCTCTAAACGATGCCTCAGCTCCATTAATACGCAGTTGTAAACCTTATGCAGCCTAACCCTCTCCTCACTACTTGTCTCCACACTGTCCCTGCAATCAAACCCTCACACAGCCTTTCTTCCTCAATCTGCAACTCAATATCCCACACTACTCCATACGCTGTCTGCTCTTCCTCACACGTCCCTATCATCCTCGCATCCATTGTTCTGCTCTAGACACTGGAAAGCCTTCAATCCTCTGCATGCTTCCCTCGATCACCTCTGCAGCTCATCTTGATCCACTGCCTGCCTTAGCTCCATTGACTGCCTATCCCTCCTCTCTTCGCAGCTTTTCCTCTCCCACCATCAACCTACAGCTACACAACGACAAACAAAAGCTTTCGATTTATTTTTTTGTGTATGCTATGTGTTATGTTTAGGTTAGTTCTTTTATATTTGTTTAGGGTTTAAGTTTTGATTTCTTTTTTAAGAAAAGCTTCTGATTTCATTTTAGTGTGATTCATTAAAAAATTAAAAGTTTAAAAAATTTTGATTTTGGTTTTTCTTTTTTAATTTTTTATTTTGATTATATATATATATATATATATTTCAAATTTTAAAATCCTAAAGATTTAAAAAAAAAAAAAACTAAAAAATCTAAAAATTTTAAATTCATTTTAAAACATTAAAAAAATTTCTAAAAATCTTAAATTTTTGGTGACTTGAGAATTAAAAATGAAATAAATTAAGGGGTTTTTGCTTAAACATTAAAATTTTTTAATGTGGCCTATGGCCCATTAAAAATTTCAAATTTTTAACCTATTGATTTGTTTTACTTCTTTAGTTATCGCCTAAGGAATAATTAAGATTTGAATTTGAAGTTCCTTAGTGTTATTAAATGTATATTTTTCTATGGTCAAGGTGCAATAAACGTTTTAAATCATATTTGGCTATTGGAGAAAGTTAATTGAATCTAGATCTGGGCAGTTAATGAAAATCATTTTAGATCTGGAATCTTTTGCATGTTACAGTGTTGGGCATTTATATTGATGATTCATGATTGTCATTATTCATCACATATTGGAAAATTGTTCTAGATAAATTGTTTTATTTAGTTGATGGTTAATTCAAATATTAAAGGCACTGGTCTATAATTATTTATATCTTGTGGTCATGTCTTGGTTACATTAGTGTTTAATCTATTCATCTGAGTTAATCAAGATTCATTTACATTCGTCAAGTTTTCCATCTTTAAGTCTCCTAGAGCCTGTGTTCCATAGGCTTTCTCATCCATTTACCTCAGGGACTACCCCCCTTGACTTGCCTAGGAGAGAGTCTAAACGGAGTGAGTAAGGATCAAGAGTGACAGCGCCCTCTGAGCGTTGTCGCAGTGCCTAGACACTTTTTGCGACAACACGTAGCATATACTTTTCCCTGATTTTAGACTTTATATTATTTTTTTGCAATGGGGGAAAGTTGTTTTTTGGGATAAAGTCTACTGTTAAAATTGTAAAATTATTATAAAGTTTTTCTCTCATAGGTATCTGAGGGAAGGATATCAAAATTCTATTTGAAAATCCCTAAGATTATTAAAGCCCTCTCATTTCTCAGAAAAGTGGTTTTATATGTAACTTTAATAAAAAAAAAATTTTTTAGGAGAGCTTGGGATTATTTCCAATGTTATCTTGTCTCCTATTCTAGGAGGAATCTTGAGTTATGCTAACTTCCTAACTCTTTAATTTTCTTTCATTTGTTAGAGTAGCTCACTAACCATTTAGATCTAGTTTCAGTGTTAATCTAACTGGCATCTAGCTATTGTTTCAAACTTGCATTGCCTAAGCATGTCGCTTGATTATCATCTATTGATCTAAATAGCTTTGGTTTATATTGAAATAGCATTTGTTTGGCTAATAGATCTAAGTTCTATTGAAGTTGCTTATATATCTCATCATTTAAATAACTTCTTGTGCTTTGTTTCACAAAAGAGAAAATTTCTAATTAAGAACACTTGTGTTATTTCTCTATTTGACATTCTCCTTAAATGCTTTGTTTCATTCAGTAACTTTACATGCTTCATTGATCTTGTGATTTTGGGCTTAAAGTACTTTTCAACATAAGAGGATTAGCATTTCTCTCTTTGAAGCATATTATTTTAATTGCATCTCATTAAAACATTGCACTAACATTTGCATTTCATTTGCATATTAGATCTAATCTTTGCATCTCACATAGATTACTCTTGCATTCATTCATCTAACTTTCCCTTTCAATTGGTTATTTGTAATTAGAATTGTGGGCTAACTATTTCCTTGCAAGCTTTTCCTTATATTCTTGTACTCAATTTAATGTATTTGTCTTTTGATTGTCATATCATAAATTAAGCATCTTTACTTCAAGTACAAGCTTTCTTTCTTGCAAGTTTTACCTTAAGTCTTATTGCTCATAATTTTAATTGCTTATAATCTCTTGGTTTCTTGTACTAGTGCTGGTCTTGCAACATTACTTATCTTATAGCTTGAAATATCCTTGTGCAAGTGTTATAATCTGTCTTGAGCATTGTTTATAAGGCACTAGTCTATCATCTATTTATCTCATTAAGTGTCTTATTGAATTAACTAAATCTATCTTTAATAACCACATTGCTCATTAATCACACTTGCAAATTAATTATAATCAAGTTCATAAGATAACTAAGTGTATCTCCTAGAACTTGTTGGTTCCCAACAAGTTTCCCCTCATCCTTCACCTCTCACCTTTAGGGACTACCCCCCTTAGCTTGCCTAGGAGATAGCTAGAACGGAGTGGGCAGAGATCAGAGTGACAACCCCCTGAGCGTTGTTTCCCTTGGTGTACACTTCGGGCGACAACAACATTGATAGAGATGGTGCTAATGTATCCAGAGGCACTATTCTTGATAGTTACTTTTGGTCACAGACTAAATATGTTTTGCAATTCACCAAACCAATTTATTACATGATCAAGTTTGAAAATTCAGATCGGCCAATAATTGGGGAGGTGTATGAGCAAATGGATAGCATGTTGGGCCAGATTAAAAACATTGTTGAGCCTAGATATATCACCTTGTACAATTATATTCGTGCAGAGGTGGAAAAATGATGGGATATGCTAAGCATTCCATTACATGCCTTAGCATATGTTCTAACACCTAAATACTATCATCCACCATGGCTTTCAACGCCAACACCTGGGGGGAAGCAGGGGAAAACCACACCTAGATCCAGAGGTTCTCTATGGTTATATGAAAGCATTGTATAAATTAGTCCCTAATGAGGAGGAGTCTGCCATGATACAGAAACATTTTAGCAACTATACTCTTAGCATTGGTCCATTTGGAAGCATGCATGCAATTAGAGATCCAGAGAATTTATCTTCTCTTGAGTGGTGGAAGATGCATGGAGGTGCTACTCCACTCCTACAAACTTTGGCATTGCGGGTGCTATCACAGGTGGTAAACACTTCTTTTGCAGAGAAGTATTGGAGCTCTAATTCTTTCATCCACAAAGTTAAAAGGAATAGGTTAAATTTAGACCGTTCAGAGAGCTTGGTTTATGTTCACTACAACTTGCGATTGTTGTTCCATTACTGTGATGATGCAAAAACTAATAAAGACTTTAAGGTTTGGGACAAAAATCTAGAGGAGCCCAATTTGAAGGATGGAGTGTTGCGGTTGGAGTAATTGGAGGATGCTCTTATCTAGGATGATGATGATCGAGTTGAGATGCCACACCCATTCAGTCCCTTAGTTCCCAGGTTCCATGCTTCAACACCAACAACAGGGGCTCCATCTTCATCAGTTCCACTACCACAACTTCCAAAGCCACCATCTTCACCATCTTCTTCATTTCCACCACGTGGAGGCTCACGTACTATTTGCGGTGGAAGGAGGAGAGATTAGTAGATATATTCATAGTTTACTACTTTTGTCATAGATTAGACTTGTAGTCTTGTTGTGAATTTGAAAGTTCTTGTCTTACTCTTCCTAGTTCAGTGTGTACTTGAGTCTTGGTGGTGGCCAAGTGGCCTATTTTGTAAATATTATTATTTGAATTTTGGACATGACTCATGTTGACAGTTGCTCACTTGCTAGATAAGTTACTTGAATGTTTGATGATTTTATCTTCTAAATGTTTTATGTTTTATGATATGCTTAAAATTTTGATGTATGTTTGTAATTGCTAGAATCTAGATGGTTGATGCTCAAATAATTAAGCATTGATGTACAATGAAATCACAGATGAAATATCTATCTTAATTTATGTAAAAATATGCATGTTTTCATGTCTTCTACAACTAATTTGGTATTTTGGATGTTTTTTTATTATAAATGCAAAAAATAATATATATATATATATATATATATATATAGAGAGAGAGAGAGAGAGAGAGAGTAACTTCTGAGATGCTTTGCTTCCTAGATTTTGTGGAAATGATGCTTCTGCGTCCCCGCTTTGTGTAACATTGCCCAGGGAGTGCACATCTTGGCTCTAGGAGCGTCCTTGAGAGTGACACACTCCCAAATTTGTAGGGAGCATGCCCAAAATATCCAAAGGATTGTTCCAGGACTAGATGTGTGTTGGGGGGACGATTCCTACAACCATGATTTCATGGCTTATTTCTTACAATTAGAGTGATATTTTTCTTGTTGGTTTGTTTTTTCTGCACTCAATTTCTTGTTTCCAAATTAGCAAGACCTTTAAATTAAATCTTAGGCACCATCACTAAAGAGGTATTATTAGGCATTGGTCCATTAGCCTATGTTGGAGTGAGTTTAGTGTAGGGAAGCTTCCCTTGGTTCTGTAGAAGTTGGTCTAAAGAGTGGGGATGTGTGCCAAGTTGACAGTAAACACTTGTCTTCTGTGGTGCCACCTTAACATCTCATGAGGATCTTAACAAGACTTGCTAATTTTGGTGGTAACAGGGAGCACATGTAGTTGCTCTTTTTCTTGTTGGTTGAATTGCAATCCCAGTAGCACTCCCAAACTAAAAACCACTACATGACTTCCTCAAGAATGGAAGAGGATCCTCATTTTTGGTTTTCTTAATTGCTACTGTCACCCTGCCCAAACCAACACTATCTTTGTTTTCCATTTCTTTTCATTTGGATGCACTCACTACTCTACATGGTACGAGTCCATAAACCTAGACAACAAGTGGTCGTTATCTCAGTAGTAGGTGCTCTCAAACTAAGTATGCCTAAAATCACATGTCCAAATAACATTCTGTTTCCCCTTTAACTTGGCCCCAAATCCTTGATGTCATGTAACATACTTCCACAGTGGATATTTACTCACTTCTGTTTATTTTCTTGCAATAACAATGTTGTTTTCAACATTACCAACTGTACTTGCAGCAGATGGAACCCTAGTAGAGGGAGATGAAGATGAAGGGGGACAATAGAAACAAGGCTATTCCTCCCTTCTTTTGACTCTTTCCAACTTCCCTTCGTTGATTTCTGGTATCATTGGATGTGCTCTAAGTCTCAAATTTTGCAGGGAGGCTTGGGCACATGTATTCCAAAGAACCAAAAAATGTTTTGGGAAATTCCACCGAGAGACAATCTTATTAAAATAATTAATTATTTTTAATGAGTCCCTAAGTCTAAACTTAGGAAATTAAAATAATTAATGGGTATTAATCTAAATATGGGTGTAACTTCTAGAAGAAGACAAGGATCAAGCAGAAATGATCTTAACCATTGATTAGCTTTTAATCTGGGTCGTCGAATGTCAATGAGGAGACTATTTAACGAAGATTGAGGGTCATTTGGAAGACACATAGAGATTTGATCAGTCAAATCGAATTGTTGAAGCTAGAGGCAGCGCAGTGATTTGTAGTGATCACGCAGAGAGGGGCAGAGAGAGTTTTGGTTGGAGGATCTTCTCTGAAGCCAAGAATACTCAGAAGAGAGGCAAAGAGACATTCTAAGGAGGCAGCGCAGAGGGCGGAGAGGGTGACGCAAAGCCAAGAAGGGCTCATGCAGGGCCCAGAGCAGCGCAGTAGCTTCTAGCACAAAAGTACGAGTTTGCTGAGGAAGCTGGCATTTTTTATCCGGGAGGGTTCGAATAGGCTTCTGAGGGCAAATCGATTCCCAGTTGAGCTACGCAGGGCCTTCGCGGCTGGCGTAAGGCCCACGCAGGGGCAACGCAAAAGTAGCTGGGGAACTTGTGGTTCAGCTGCCGGATCAATCGGGACTTGCAGTGTAGAGTGAGGTAATCTCACTAATTTCTTCTACTAAGTGATTTTCTCTATAACTAGATTGTCGGGAGGGCATCCAATGATTGTATTCAGAAATACTTCTGCTTAATAATAAAACCCTCAAATCCGCTGCACCGGTTTTCCCACATTGGGTTTTTCCGGGGACGTTTGTCCAAAAACAACTGTCATTTGTGTGTACCTTTCTTTATTGTTCAATTTCTTGTTTCGGCATATTATTTAAATGGTGTAGGTTGTAGTGTATGTATTTCGATGCTTGTCATAGGAAACTGCAAATAACTTGTTCATGTAAATCTAACAAGTAGAAGAAATATCTTTAGTGTTGTAGTAGGAATTCCCAGGTTTAAGGAATTTTCACATGGTATCAGAGCAAGTGCAGGTGAGACAAAAAAACAGTGTTAGACAACCCAGCGCTGAGTAGAAAAGGAGGTCGAAAAAGTTGTAGGAGGTAGCAGTTCAAATCCCCAAAGGAGTTTGCGCAGTCCTAGCTGGAGTGTTGAATTTCGTGTCAGTTTCTCTATGAGTGAGTCGACAGAGAGAAGGGCTTCCAGATCAAAATCTTGTCATGGCAAAGGGAACAGCGTTGAGCCTCAATGTGAGAAATAGCTGATGGGACGCAAATTTTCAGTAGGCAAATTACTGGGTTGAAAGACATCAGAAGAGAAAGGAGAAGCACTGTGAGGGAATTATTCCTCAGGAGACTTCCCGCCAAGAAGTCCGTTTTCTTATTGGCTGAGCAGCAACAGTAAGAAGCAGAGAGTTGCAGTTTGACATTTTCGTGGCAGAGATGACAACCAGTGGGCTAAGAGATCAGGACAGGTTGGATGGAGCAACCAACTACATCATCTGGAAGGCAAGAATGTCATTCCTTCTAGATGAGCATGCTCTCAAGGTCTATGTCGACAACGTGGTGGCTGAGCCTGCAGATCCAGATCCGCTGAAGAAGTATAAGGCAGAAATGGTAAAGGCAAAGAGAATGATCCTCGACGAAGTGAAGGATCATGTAATCTGTCACATTGCTAGAAGAGGAGATGCTAAGGAGACGTGGTATGCGTTGTCTACGTTGTATTAGAGAAAACCGAGATCTGCACAGATGTAGAAGGGGGAGCACACAGATCTATTCCTCAAGAAGCTTCAGGAGACCTGTGATGAGTTAGCAGCTGTGGGGTCTACACCTCAAGGTTCCGAGATTGTGATTCTGGCCCTAAACTTAGTCTCAGAAGAGTGGCAAGTCTTTGTCCAGAGCATCCTGGGTAGGGCTGCTTTGCTAGACTGGGATAGTATGTGGGCAGCTCTCAAGCAAGAGGAGTTGAGGATAGACTTGGTCAAGTGTAAACTTGACAGAAGCAGCAACAATGTGTCAAAGCCCAAGGAGGAGGATGAGAATGCAGCCCTTGCATCGAAGGGGCAGCAGGAGCAGCGGAGGTGGAAGAAGGATGTCTCAAAGATCAAATTCTTTAGGTGTGGTGAAACGGGTCACTACAGAACACAGTGTCCTCTCAGGAAGAAGGAAAAGGATGAGAAGCACGATCTGAAGGCTGCACCCCCGAAGATCGAGGAGGAAGAGTTCGCCATGACAGTCGAGATACCTCTATGAGGGACGTGCAATGATTTGGAGCTGTAGTTCAAAAGAGCTACAGATGGGCAGGATCCTTGAGGAATCCACCTCTCGGATTAATATCTTGCTACGGGAGCCCAGATCAATAGTAGCAGGATGGACTAAGTGTTAGATGGTGCAGAGGAGTGTTGGAGCAACAGATGCAGTGGCTAGAACGCCAAGTCTGAGTAACATAGTGCAGAGTTGCAGCAGTGCAAGGAGGCACAATGCAGTAGCAACAACAACGCAGTGGCTTCAGAAGGACATCGTGGGACTAGCAGCAGTCAAATCTTCAACATCGAGATGCATCTATGCTGAACACTAGTTCAGAAATTTTTGGATGTTTTTCCGTCATTGATGCAGTAGCAGCAGCAGTTTGCAGTGCAGGGGCAGTGCCAGTGCCAGTAGCAACATGGATGCAGAAATTCAAAGGGAGTTGCAATCCGATGTAGTGTTGACAGTGGCAAGTTCAATAGCAATACAGATGCAACATTTGCGCAGTAGTTGGTGGACAACATGTCAGACATCAGTAGCGCAAAGGACGATGTTATGAAGTCAGGGTGATGCTTTAGTGGGAAGCATTGCTAGAGCAAATTCCTTGCTAAGAATGAGTGTTGATTTCTGGTAGCATCGGATGTGCTCTAAGTCTCAAATTTTGCAGGGAGTCTTGGGCACATGTATTCCAAAGAACCAGAAAGCATTTTGGGAAATTCAACCCGGAGACAGTTTTATTAAAATAATTAATTATTTTTAATGGGTCACTAAGTCTAAACTTAGGAAATTAAAATAATTAATGGGTATTATTCTAACTGTGGATGTAACTTCTAGAAGAAGACGAGGATCAAGCATAAATGATCTTAGCCATTAATTAGCTTCTAATCTGGGCCATTGAATGTCAACGAGGAGATTATTTAAGGAAGCTTGAGGGTCATTTGGAAGACACACAGAGAGTTGATCAGTCAGATCGAATTGCTAAAGCTAGAGGCAACACAATGATTTGTAGTGATCACGCAGAGAGGGGCAGAGAGAGTTTTGGCTGGAGGATCTTCTTCGGAGCCAAGAATACTCAGTAGAGAGTCAGAGAGACACATAGAGGAGGCAACACAGAGTGCAGAGAGGGTGATGTAGAGCCAAGAAGGCTTCACGCAGGCCCCACGCAAAGCAGCGCAGTAGCTTCCAGCACAAAAGTCCAAGTTTGCTGAGGAAGCTGACATTTCTGAGTCGAGAGGGTTGGAATAGGCTTCTGAGGGCAAATCATTTCCCAAGTGAGCTGACGCAGGGCCCATGCAGGGGCAGCGCAAAAGTAGGCGGAGAACTTGTGGTTCAACTGCTGTATCAGCCGAGACTTGCAGTGTAGAGTGAGGTAATCTCACTAATTTCTTCTGCCAAGAGATTTTCTCTGTAACTAGATTGTCAGGAGGGCATCCAACGATTGTATTCAGAAATACTTCTGCTTAATAATAAACCCTCAGATCTGCTGCACCGGTTTTCCCGCATTGGGTTTTTCCGGGGACGTTTGTCCAAAAACAACTGTGTCATTTGTGTGTATCTTTCTCTATTGTTCAGTTTCTTGTTTCGGCATATTATTTAAATGGTGTAGGCTGCAGTGTATGTATTTCGATGTTTGCCGTAGGAAACTGCAAATAACTTGTTCATGTAAATCTAACAAGTAGAAGAAATATCCTCAGTGCTGTAGAAGGAATTCTTGGATTTAAGGAATTTTCACACCCTTGCTGATTAATCCATGATTTCCGAGGAACGAGGGAAAAAATGCTGCTATAGGGGAAAAAAAGGAAATCTGGTGGACAAATCCACCTACCAAGCACTAGGAACCCCTTCAAATATGCAATTTTCCTTTCAACTTCACACCAAAACACCTTAAAGCTCCAACCTGCATGAGAAAATGTGAACAAATGAGGGCCAGATCACCTTTTAGTGGTCATTGGTTTCTTTTTTGGAGAACACATGTCCTGAAATTGGGACGATTAGGGCATGTACCCGGAGCATAGGATGTGCCAAACACATAGCCAACATCTGTCCTATCATATTTATGTCCAACACAACAGATACGGACACACAGGCCCATAAGGGTGTGCCTTCTTACATAGCATGTAGACAAAGATGAATTAAGTTCATATACATCTGTTTTCAACACATTACTAGGAACTTGAGAAAGCATCAACTCTATAGAGAGTAGTAAAAAAAATATCTTGATGAAAGACATGTTCAAAATAACTGAAGGCTTATCAAAATAGATGATATTTTGAAATTTGTTCCCACTAAAATGACAAATTTACAGAAAACTTCAGATATGCTGAAAATAATAAGTGTACCAGCACAATTATTACTCACTAGCACATTAATAGCAAGCTTCAAGCTCAAGAGGATTGAACTTTCTTCAGGTCCTGCAATATTATTGAGTAACACATATGGAAAAATGTTTGTCCCAAAGAAATACCTGGATCAAAGAAGAAATTAAATGAACTGTTATGAACAAGGCAATGAGCTTCAATGGAAATTGTGATCAACATCGATAGATCAGAACTAGCATAAAAAGAAAAAACAGATATAAAAGATGAAGATTATGTTAAGAGTAGTGAAATCAACCAACAGAACAATAATACCAGTAAGACAAATAACATGAAATATTTTCAGCCTCTTCATAAAAATTCTACAGTTCAAGATTTTCATTATTTGGGGTGAACATCAAGTACATGACAATAATAAAAGATCACAATATCAGCAAAACGAATGAGTTAAAAAAATTAAAGATGGTTTCTTATTATGACATTGAGAGTTGTTAAATCAACTAATAGAATTGAGAACAATGAGACACATAATTTGGAGTACTCTTGACAGGAAGTCTGCCTTACATAAATACTGTTTTTTTCTAGTGTATAAGCCAAAATCACAAAAGATCATTATAATTGAATTATTTTATTTAACCCAAAAAATGAGAATTTGTATATGATCGTTTTTTCCTGTATTTGAGCCTTTGGTCAGCCAAGCCAACAAACATTCACTAGGATTCAAAAAATAAGACTCATAATTTAGAACAAACCTAAAGTTTATAACTTTATTCAGTAATTATCATTATGTTTGTTGCTGCAAAATCTAGCATCTTAGTGCAAAGCCTCATTAAGCACTCTAGATTAAGGGCAACAATGGGATCAACCACCACTAACACCTTAGCAATTCTTCCCTTGTTGTTCTTTGGATGGATATTATGCCCACAGGGGAGGCTTCCTTGGCCAATCTCAAAGATTAGACAATGCAAGAACTTCCAGGCTAAAGACCCTCCAAGGATTCTGCTAAAAAAAACACCCAAGGATAATGTTTAATATAATAGGGCTTTGGTTGAGTTGAGAAATAATTCAAGGCAATGAGTCCAAAAGAACTACGGCTAAATATAGAGGGCTTAAATAGTCCTAGAGAGGCTCAAATACATGCTACCTTCAAATTACCAATTGCTATTATAAATTATGGTTTTTAAGAAGCACAATTTATAGCATGAAAAATTCATGATAGCGATATGAAATAACCTATAAATGTTGATAAGAAATAAATAAACAAGGGATATTAAACGATTAAACAAGGAAAACCCTAGACATCATGTAATGTTATTTTTCTAGTGTTCCTCACGGCATGGTTAGGATGGATTTTCAGGGCCAGGGTAGAAAGGTCACAGGTGTAGGTTTACTTCATCAGCGGGCCCAGGGGCTTCAGGAGGTGCTTCATGGGGTTTTGAGGAGTTTTTATGAGGTCTGATGGCATTCGCTTGGTATATTCCATCATCTGCACAGTTTGTCTTTCGTTCCGTTGCATTCCGACAAATTTCAAAAAAATGAGTTATTAATGGGCCTGACTCCATTAATTACGCTTAAGGTGGTATTTCGGGAGGAATACTTGGCAGAACACCTTAGTGTAATAGCTTGTTGGAACCGGAACGAGAATACCTATAGGATGGGATGGATAGAAGTGATTTTTGATGGCTTGAGGAAGCATGGTGGCCAATTTACCATTTTCCCACATTAAAAAGAATATTTTAATTAAGGGAAATGTGTTCAATGATTAAAATAATAATAAAATAGGAGATTCTAGAGGGGTCCATCAGATCTATAAAAGAGGAGGAGGAGGCCATTAGAGAACATCTTGGATTTCATTTTTCTTCTTGTATGAGAGGTTGAGAACCCAGTTCTCTACTCCAGCAATAGCCCTAGGATAGAAACCCTTGGGTGATTCAGTGAGGTTGGGCGAGTACCCATCTCCCCTTGGTGAATTCATCCAAAATTCACAGGAGAGCTCAGCAGTTGTATTTCAGTTCAGTTTTGGAGGGCCAACACAGTATGGGAGTAGATTCTTGAGGCCAATTTCCTATCTCAACTATTTTATTGTATCAGCATGTGAACCCCAGTTTATATTATAATAAAGATGAGATTATTTTCTACCCATTGTTTCATTGTATTGCATGCATTCTCTTATTTTATTTTACATGGCAATCTTCTGTAAATTGAATGGAAATTTTATGGAGAAATTGTGGTTGAATTAGTTTCCTCTGCAAAATCTGCAAAATATTCCAAAAGGGATACTACAGTGGTATCAAAGCATGATTTTGGTCAATCGTGGGTTAAAATCAAATGTGATGTCAGAGCCAGTGTCAAAGGTCCTTGATCGGAAGATTGGAATTTTCTCTTCATTAGAAGTCAAATTATCCACAGCATTTCAAGGTCCATAGATATTATCGGTGGACGAATTTTCTTCTACATCAGCAGACCCAGAGAAATATTCAGTGAAGTGGTGAAACCTTTATTACCAGCAGACAAGAGCACTAACAACAAAGGTGGACGAGAGGATTTTTCTATTGGAAGGTCGAATCCCTAAGTTTGAGGGTCAACGTTGGCTACAACAGAACCCACGAGTATACACAAGCTGCAGTATCTGTCAGAGTTGCAAATCCAAATGGACATATGATTGATTTGAAGCTCAAGGTGATTGGCTAGGACCAACGTGAAATCTCTGGAAGAAAGCCAACGTATTTAAAAAAGTAAACACAAGTTAGCCAGCCACATGAAGCCAAGTCGAATCGCTGAGGAGCAGTCAATGTTGAGGAGTTAGTCAACAGATTGTGTGTTGGAGGTGGGCCTGGTAAGCACAGAAACTGGGAGGTGCACTTCTACGTCAATATTCAATGCAGGGGCCCAGCCATGCTATCACAACAGCTAAGGAATTGCCACATAAACTCTAAAACTCAGGATCACCGCGGAGCTGTCGGGCTTCCCAAGAGTCGGGTAATCCAATCATGCTGCCATGATTGATCTGTATAAACGTCGTGCTCATCTGGTGCCTGATTCGGTCGCGAGTTTATCAGTTCTAATGATGTGGCAGCGGTGGGGCCGAGAATTATAGATGCACCATATTGGAAAGTGACGAATTTCAGACCGAAATTTGAAGTGTGGGTCGAGAGGCCAAAGTTGGGTGCTGAATCATGGCCGCCGCACCGATTGAAGGGAGGTTGCATGACTCGGGGAGCTGCAATCGACGGACTCGACTCACAGCGAGTTGTCAATTGTGGGAGGGAAGTTGACTGACCCGTTGCTCCCATGGTTTGGTCGATGTAAGTTATAGTAGTTGCGTACCAGTCAATACTTCCCTGTGGATAGATCCATTTGCACATAGAAATTGATGTCACCCTCAAGTAGATCGATGAGGTATCATTATTCAAGACCAACATCAATTCGTTTGGACCTGCATGGAGAATGATGCGCAGAGCTACTTGCAATTGATATGCAGATTGAAGATTTGCACGAGCCTTCATTGCTTCAATCTCTTCTGGTGAAGCCCTTGATATGCGCTCACTTATTTCAGCCATTTCTTCCTTTCGTACATTTTTCATCTGCTCTGCTACAAACCTTATATCTTCAGGCTTCTTGGTATTTTTCTCTGGCAAAAGGTTTTTTCTAACAACTTCCTCGAGTTCGTCAGGATTGATTGCTTTTGAAGTCAATTTCACACATAGTTTTAAAAACCGCTCAGAAAAACCGGTAACCGGTCAAACCGGCCGGTTAGCTAGCTGGCCGGTCTGAACCGGCCTAAAAACCCGGTCAGACCCTTCATTTGCCCGATTTTGTCCTAAACCGGCCGGTTTTAGGCACAACCACCATAAAGTTAAAAAAACATGTTTTTGACTGTGTTTGAGGGTTTTGGGGGGGGACTAAGGGTGTTTCAACCCTAACAATGTTGGCAATTAATGGTAATGTTAAATTCTTAAAGTAAAAGTGACATTTCCTTTAATTTTCATTTTCATCCTTTTACTTAAATTTTTAACATTACCATGAAATGACTCAGGATGTTTGAGAGTGGTTTCGACCTCATTGGATTTCATACGGAGAAACTAGAATTTTAGATTTCACTCAAAATTCAGCAGACTTAATGGTTTTCAGGATTTCATGGTTTGGGGGTAAACAATAAATGCAATTAGAGCTCCAAATGATAAGAAAAACTCTTGATCTAGATCCCATTGTGTTGGACGATATTGATCCAACATCAGAATGGGTGGAGGAGACTGAAGAACCTGTGTTTGAGGCTGATTTTGATATCGACATGGCTTTGGCGGGGGATGAAGCAGATTATGTGGTGGCATCAAAACCAGGATCAATAGCGGCATCAAGGAAAGGCAAGGAACCAATGGAAGGCACTAGTCATGCAGGTCGACAAACTCGTGCTTCCATTAGGTCCACTTCTATTGTCATTGGTGGCATTGATACTGAGGTTGCAAATCAGGCTGAGGCATCCTCAGACTCTGAACCAGATGATGTCTATGTAGCTCCTGATGATGATCTTGTGTCTACTACTAGTAGTGGTAATGAACTTGATGATTGATCATGTGTATACTGTAGACTTGTAGTAGGCCAATGGCATCATAGCTTGCAGCAATGTTTTTGGACTTTATAGGCCATTTAGAGCCTCATTTGTTATGTATTTTGCTATTTTGTTGATGATATGTATTGCACTTGGTGCCATTTTGATGTATTCACCTTTACATGGTATATAAATGAGCAAACTTTGCATATTTTGTCTCTATTGGCTTGGAATCATGGTTTTACATCTTAAAAATAGTTTTGTTTCATTAAAAATTAATTATTTAATGTATTTTTTAAAAACCGGTTCGTTTAGACCAAACCAGTGCCAGTTAGACCGGTTCCGGTCGGTAAACTGGTTCATTAGGTGGACCGGTCCGGTCACCGGTTCCGGTTTTAAAAACATTGATTTCACATCACAATGCATATCTGCTACAAAATGTCGAAGTCTTTACAATGCTGAGATGTTGACTCATCATCACAGTGTCGAACTATTGGCCTCTTGGCTACCGGATCGATAAAGAATGAGATTTGATCTCAGATGAGATGGTTCAATAGCGGGTACACACTATTCCTCTGATGTATAAACAGGTATGTTCTCATATGCATTATCCTCAATCAGCAAGTTCGATGAGATAGCTATCAGTTTTTGGCCCTTCAACAGTCGGTGAAGTTCAAAAACTTGAGTTGAAAAGATCTTCTGCTGCCTTAGAATCGCTTTCCGGACTCTCCAAAATTCTTTCTGCCCAATTGCTGCTATAACATTATTTGGAGTGATATCAAAGATATGGACTGAATCTACCATTGATGAATCAGAGTTATGGTCAGATGGATCACCCTTTCCAACATCACGAGGTCCTGAATCAACTACCATACTCTGATGGTCATTGCATGGCTTAGATTTACACTGATCTCGTAAACTTTCATCGTGCCTTTGAATACCATCCATTGCATTTTGTAGGTCTCTAGAGGTATTTTCCCCAACATATTGCAATTCAACACAAGCCAAACTAGATTTGAAGGCTTCATGTATCCCGTGGCTCTGCCCGACACCCGTGGATTAGGTTGAGATTTTGAAACCCTTGGGTTACTGTAACTTGCTGTTCCAGATAAATGTTCTCTGCTTTTGGCTAGAGCACACTTTGTTGACTTGTCAGACTCTGTTGCAGCGATATTAGTGTGAGATATCAAATGCTGTCCCAAAAATTGGCCTGGATAGTTTACAGTTGCATAAACATTTGGAGAAACATAATATGGAGTATACATAAAGCTCCCATCACACGAAGCCAGCTAGCAAGAAACCAGCCAACATGAGCCAGCTTAAGCCAGCTAGCAGCCAGCGTGGAGGACAGCGAGAAAAAAATTTAAAAAATCCAGCTTCTTAAAGTTTTTTTAGGAAATTTAAAGTTGAATCTAAGAAGTGAAGAAGCCTTTGTTGGAGAGATAAGGTATATTTATTGTTTGTAATTTTTGGAGTGACTAAATCAAGTCCATTTCAAAGTCAAGTCAAAGTTAAATTTGTAATTGTGAAGTTGCTTCAAGGGTGTGCAAACTTGGAATTATCATTGTTTGAGAAGTTTCAATGATAATGTTGTGAAGGTGAAGAATGATGTACTCCAGTAATTAATAAAATCATAATTTTTGTGGTGCTTGTGTCCTAGATCCGCCCAAAATTGAATAAGTGGATCATAGGTACACACTATGTCGTGAATGTGCTTGCATGACTTGTGTCAATTTTGTAAACAAAACAACTACATGCACATAAGTACACAAGCACAAAGCATCACATCATCGACTTGATAAAAGTAATCTTCTGCAACAACATTTCACAACAGCTAATTCATGCCATCAAATTAAGGACGCTACAAAATCAAGCATTTCAAGTCAAGACATTTCTACATCAACATCCAATCAAGCTATCATCTACATCAACAAATTTTTTGCAGCAATTCAACAACAATTTTTTGGCAAATTGCACTTGCTCAATCCAAAACTGTAACTTGCAAGTTGGATTGTAATCAAAGTCAAATTAAGTTGAATTGTAAGGGTGCATTTTCGGTTGTAACCGACACCCTCATTTGATTTTTTAAAGTGCATCATTAAGTCAAGTCAGTTGTTACTTGAACATTGAACTTATCATTTATCATTTGGGTGCATTTTCGACAGTGTTCGACACCCTTTCTTGTTTAAAATCAGCACATTCAGTGAGTACATTCAAGAAAGCACAAGTCAGCAATTCAAGCAAGTGTTCAAAAGCATCAGCCATCAACAACCAGTACAAGTGAGCATGTCATTTCAGTGATCGACTCAAGTGAGCAATTTTCAAGCATGACTTCTACACCAAGCGAGCCTGACTTCAAAGTAAGCAAGACAACATGGCGACACACATTCAGCTGTCCCAAATTCTTCACAATTTAATGTTATCATCAGCCGACGGTATGGTACAAATCAACAAAGCAACTCTTGCTGACATTCAAGTGCATATTCAACATGCACATGAAACAATTGAGTTCCTTCAACTAGAGTCGCAACTACAAAGAGATGAGCTGCAACAGAAGAGTGCTTCTTCCAAGTCATTCAACCATACAGATGAAGATAAAGATGTTGATTCCAAATCACTCATCCAAACAACTTCAAGTGTCGAAGTTGTTCATGATCAAATTCAACTTTCTTCCAAACCCATCATCAAGCCATGGGAAGAAATTCAAAGTAATCGAAATTGACGCGGCTTAGGATATGTCGAAGATGACGACAACTTACATATCCTTGATTATTCACAGCCCATTCAGTTCGTTAGTGCCGGATTACTTGAACATATCACCTCAGCAAGTTCTCCGCAAGTTGCAGACAGACATCAATGCACACAAACTGAAAGTGCAGACAAACAGAAATGCATGCAAACTCTAGTTGCAGACAAACCGAAATGTTCTCATTGTCAAAGAACTAGTCATCTGGAAGATCAGTGTTTTGATCTTCATCCTTGCCACCATTGTGGCAAGTCAAATCATTCATCAGAGAAATGCAGCAAACAACAACAGCCAATCAGATTGAAGATAAATTATTCATGGATTGATCCCTGGGAATGGTCATCCACAGCCAGAATATTGTATAAGTTTTACAATCACATTCACTCACACATAATGCAACCCACAGTAAAAATGAAGAAGGTACTCTTGTGCAGTTGAATGGGGGAGTACACCAGTGAAACACTCCTACACCTGAAGGGGGGGAGTTCAGAGTTCCAATATCATTTGGACAAGATTGCCTCTCCTTTCAGCTGACAAAGGGGGGGAAATGTCAATGAAATTGACAAGTGGTTGTCAAACTGAAAGTCTCGACAACATCAACAAAGCAACCAATGGGCATCTTCATCAGCCAGACAGCATCTTCCTCAGCCAGTGGGCATTTTTCATCAGCAGTGAGCATCAGAAAATTCGCCAGTGAGCGATTGACAACAAAAGCAGCAGTGAGCAGCTTTCATCATAGCAAAAGCAACAATGAGTTGTTTTTCGACATCTTTAGCCAGTGGGCGATCATCATCAGCAAATACGTCAGTGGGCGTTCATCAAATTGTGTCAGTGGACACTGGATGTTGTTTTCAAGCAAAGGATAGTTGGATCCTTTTGCAGCTTGGCACGTGATATAGTTGTCAAGTGATATTCAGAGATGAATCAGGCATGCAGTTGATTCATGTTCTCTTCAGATTTGAGTTTTTCCAGCATCCAGCATTGGCAGTTTTTCAGGCAGTGTTTTTTTGAGGAGCAACTTGAGAACTTGATAGATGGTTCCTTGCTCTCTCTCTTAAAAACAATTATAAATCCAAATAAAATAATTAATTAAATTAAATCATGAGAGTTAGTTCCTCAAACTAGGGAGTTTAGTTAGGAGGAGAGATTCTCTCCAGCTAGTTCTCCTAAGTTAGTGTGTAGTTGAGAAATTGTCTCAACCAAGTGAGTCTAAGATAGACGCACTATCTTAAGACCACTTACTCATGTATTTAAATGTATTATTAAATTATTTGAATAAAAGAGAGAAATACATGAGCATGAGAGACCACATGATGGCTCTCTGCCTTTTCCGCCATGTCAGTTTTCGATGTGTGTGAGTATTTATTTTATGTGTGTGTTTAATATAGCTGAGTGAGTTTCTTCATCGAGAGCTAGATCGAGGAACTCGCTGCATGGAAAAGGATCGTTAGTGTTTCTTAGATAGGCGGAGGCACGTTTTGGAGGGAATAATAACTGACAGACCAATCGAGGGCAGGAAAGGAGTGTCGATCCATGAGATTTGTGCTGACTCAGGGCATTAGCAAAGCCCGTGGGAAAATTCGATCGACTACAGCAATTATCCACGGACCAAATGAACCGCACACAAGCTTGGAGATGAACGACAGATGCAAGGGATATAATTCAAGTAGAATTAAGTGTTGAGGATGCTCTGTGACAACAACATGGGTCAATAAACTAGTTGCGGACAAGGGTCGAAACCATCCAGATAATTTAAGGGAGCCGCACGCATCAAACGTGATGGTTGCATCATTGATGTGCGAAGGGAAAATAGTTTGCAGTCTCGTAGATCGTGGGCACAGGGTCTGCACGAACTGAAATAGAATCATCGTCTCAGCATTCAACGCAAGTTCCTTTGTGGAAGGGTCAAATTGTTGCAACGTTTACGTTCTTTTGAGGGCCAGTGGTGAAGTGTGGACCACCTGTAACAAAGATACTGCACTCCTATATCTTGAAATTGTGGTCAGACCAACTGTGGTTACTGTGTCGTTGAAGGTGTCATAGTCAACTATTGTTTAACTACCAATATGTCACTACTGTAGGGTGGGTTAAACATCATATTACTGCTAATATTTGTTTTTTGTATGCATTTTACATTAATGTATTGTTGAGATAGGGATAGGGTTTGCAGAAATCCTTTTGTGTGTGGGCTTGTATGTTGGTTGATGATGTGAGTATCAGGTCAACTAAGTGTGAGAGAGTACTTTGAATGTGCTATAACAGAGTATGTGTGGTAGAGAGAAGTTGTCACAAGTTTGTTAAGCAAGGCCGAGTCTTAGCTTCAGAAATCACGAATGTCATTTAAAGCTACCTTGTATTGTTGTTGTTCATCTGTCATGTATATGTATTCATGACTAAGTGCTTAAAAGACAACTTGATACTGAGGTATGGTTGAGCATAATTGGTAGGGTTTAACAGTTTGAGAGGTTGCATGCATCTTGCCACAAACAAGAATGCTTATGTTATGAGAGGTCTATGTATAGAGTCAGCTAGTTATTTATTGTATACTTCTATTATGACGTCAGTCCTAGTCATGTATAAAACAACTTTATGTAATTGACTTCATTGAACTCAAACATGGATCAAAACTTTATAAACTCCCTTAGTAAATCAGTAGTAGCAATCAACAGATTCCTTTTTAAGGGGATACTTTCTATGCTACAGGAAGAACAGCCAAATGATTTGCAGGATGTTGAATTTTCTAAGTCTATCTGTTAGAAAATTAATCTGTATTCTACTGGTTTATTTCTTCTACTTGTTTAAAATCAAACAAGTTATTTAATACATTAAATACCGAAATAAACACAATACAGTCACAACATCTACAGATCATCAACTGAAAGAAAACAAGCACACAAGTGACACTGTTATTTTTGGACCAATGTCCCTGGAAAAACCCAATGTGGGAAAAACCGATGCAACTATTCAGAGGGTTTTATTATTATGCAGTCTATCTGAGTACAACTGGGTGCCTAAACTGGCTCATCCGACAGAGAAAAATATACGGCAACAACACCTCTATATCTAGAAACAGGTATTCAGAAAACCTGTCCCACGAAACCCTCTCTGGCACAACTGAAGCTCAACGCTGGCCCTTCTGGCCACTGTGTCAGCCTCCTGCTGACCTGCGTCATCCCCAAGACCCTCTACGTCAGCCCTGTGAGGCGCTGCGCAGCCTCTGCGTCACTCCCTCTGCCCTCTGCATGGAAGACGAAGTCTCTCTGGGCTCTGTGCTGCCTTTGTTGGGCTCTACATAGCCTGGACTGGCTGTTGTTCTCGCTCTCTCGGCTTCTGTGCTGGTCTCCCAATATTGTCCCTGCCTCTCTGCCTTGTACTCACTGCTCCTCGCTGCTTATCACTGATTCAACTTTTCTTAGCAACCCCACTCTAGAAAAATGAATGATTGACCACTCTAGTGTGTTCTCCAACTGACCCTCAAGCCTCCTCTTATACTTTTCTCGTTAGTCCAACGACCGAGATTAAATCTCTAATCAACGGCTACGATTATATTTGGCTTGATCCATGACTTTTGGAACAGTTTAACCCAGTTTTATATTAAGACCCATTAATATTTTATTTTTCCTAAGTTTAGACTTAGGAACTACATTAAAAACATTAATTATTTTAATATCTCTCAAACCGGTTAGAATCTACCCAAACCCTTTCTGGGTCATGGAGATCTCATGTGCTTTAGCCTCTCCACCAATTTACATGGCTAGAGCACATCCGATGCTACCCCAAATCAACACTCCCTCTTAGCGAGGAATGTGCTCTAGTAATACTCCACATTGAGTATCACCCTGATTATCCAGCACCGGTCCCTATGCTGATGCTAGGCCCCCCCGCCCAACATCCTTTGCATTGCTGCACCCTGTACCGCTGCCCATGGCCCTGCCACTGCCACTGCTGCATTCCTACGGCAGCTCCCCCTGCATCCGTGTTGCTGCTAGTCCATACTCCCAGCACTGCATTCCCCTCTCATTATGTTGCATCGTGCTACTACATACTGCTACTGCACTGCAACTCAGTTACTAAGAAGTAACTAATCCACCCAACTTTTGACATCCCTGTCAGGTTAGAAACACTCCCGATGTTGAGGCTCCTTCTACAGCTAACAAGTGTTCCCTCTACTGGCCTCTGCGCTGCTGCAACAACTCCCTGCATCTCTCACCGTTGCACACCTCTCTGTGTCGTCCTGCATTGGTGCAACACTCCCATGCCTCTCGCACTGTTGCAGCCTACTAGCCTCACGTTGCCCAAGGACTCCTACACTGTAGCACTCTCTGTCACTTCATCTGCATCCATTTCTACCCACATCCGCCAATCCTGCTACTCCTCTTTGGGGCTCCCGTAGCAAGGTATAATCCAAGAGGTTGGGTACCTCAAGAATCCTGCCCCTCATTGCCTATAGTCCGTCTGACTACAGCTCGATGTCTCCCCGCTTCTTCTCAATTGGGACATGAGCACTCATGGCACAATCGTCATCCTCCTCGACTTCTTTCTTCGCCCTAGCTAGCACTGCCTTCGAGTCAGAAGCCTCTCCCTTACTCTTCTTCCTCGTACACTGGTTCACAAAATGACCCAGTTCCCCATAATGGAAGCACTTGACCTTGGAGAGGTCCTTCTTCTTCCTCTTCTCCTACTTTCCCGCAAATGCTAGAGCAGCATCCTCTTCTTCATCCTTCTTGATCCTGACCCCTTTTCCGCTACTCCCCACCTTGATTAGTCGTTTGATCTCTTCTTGACGAAGAGCCACCCACAGTTCCTCCCAATTTGGAAGACTCGTCTGCCTAGTATGCTCTGGACAAATACCTCCCAATCCTCTGAGACTGCGTTCAGTGCGGTCCTCACCATCAATTCCTCATCCGGCGTGGCCCCTATGGAAGTTAGCTGGTCACGGATCTCCTTCAATCGACCAAGGAAGACATCTATTTGCTCTCCCTTCTGCATCTGGTATGCCCTTAGCTGATTCTCCAGGAGCATCTTCCTCTGCACAGAAGTATGCTGGTACAATGTCTTCAAAGTGTCCCACATCTCCTTTGTCGTTTCCTTCTCGGCAATATGTGGTACCACATGATCCTTGACCCCATCAAGGATGATGCACTTTGCCTTAGCCATTGCCTCCTCGTACCTATCATTTGCTACCGAGTCAACTAGGATAGCCATCGTTCTCAAGGCGAAGCCCTTGATGCGATGTCTGTCTAGAATGGACAAGATCCTGGCCTTCCAAACCACAAAGTTGGACGCTCCGTCCAACCTATCCTGATCTCTCAGCCCATTCACGACCATCTCTATGCTCTTCTCTGTCGACTCCTCCGAGTCTCTCTACTTCCCTCTTGGAAGTCCTCTATTCGATTCCTACTGAGTCTCAATTTCCCTCCTGGAAATCATTCTGCCAACGTCAAGTTGCCCCACTCCGATCGTCTAACACTGATCCGGATTCCTTGGCTACAAATCCGCCACGGCGGCAACTCCCTCCACCTTGGTCTTGCCCTGTTAGGTACTGTTCTGACCACAGTACCCCACCAGCTTCGCTCCACAAACTAACCACAGCCTCCTATGCCCCAGCGACTGAAGGATTGAGCCACTTGGCTCTGCGCAATCCTGGCACTACAAATCAACTCCCTCAGCCAACTGCGTGAGCCCTCTTGGCCTCTGCATGGCTCTGCATTAGCCTGATTCTGCCTCCCTCAGCCTCTGCACTACCTCTCTCTAGCCCAGATTGATGATGCAATCCCTCTGCGTCACTCCTTCCTCTGTCGCTTTCTGCGAGGATCAACTCTGTCACTCAGGACAACTGAATCTGTTGAAAATGCTCTGCTACGCTGATGCCTTCAGTTATCTTGTGATCTGCAACCACGCTCTGATACCATGTTGAATTTTCTAAGTCTATCCATTAGAAAATTAATCTGTATTCTGATGGTTTATTTCTTCTACTTGTTTAAAATCGAGCAAGTTATTTAATACATTAAATACTGAAATAAACACAATACAATCACAACATCTATAGATCATCAACTGAAAGAAAACAAACACACAAGTGACACCATTATTTTTGGACCAATGTTCCTGGAAAAACCCAATGCGGGAAAACCAACGCAGCTATTCAGAGGGTTTTATTATTATGCAGTCTATTTGAGTACAACTGGGTGCCTAAACCGACTCACCCGACAGAGAAAAATATATAGCAGCAATACCTCTATATTTGGAAACAAGTATTCAGAAAACTTGTCCACGAAACCCTCTCTGGCACAACTTAAGCTCAGTGTTGGCCCTTCTGGCCACTGCGTCAGCCTCCTTCTGACCTACATCATCCCTCTAAGGCACTACGCAGCCTCTGGGAGTATCTGCGTCACTCCCTCTACCCTTTGCATGGATGACGCAGTCTCTCTGGGCTTTGCGCTGCCTCTGTTGGGCTCTATGTAGCCAGGACTTGATGATGCTCTTGCTCTCTCGGCTTTTGTGCTGGTCTCCCAGTATCGTCCTTGCCTCTCTGCCTCATACTCACTGCCCCTCGCTGTTGATCACTGATTCAACTTTGCCTAGCAACCCCGCTCTAACAAAATGAATGACTGATCACTCTGGTGTGTTCTCCAACTAACCCTCAAGCCTCGTCTTATACTTTTCTCGTTGGTCCATCAACAGCCGAGATTAAATCTCTAATCAACGGCTAAGATTAGATTTGGCTTGATCCATGACTTTTGGAACATTCTAACCCAGTTTTATATTAATACCCATTAATATTTTATTTTTCCTAAGTTTAGACTTATGAGTCTATGACTTCCATTAAAAATATTAATTATTTTAATATCTCCCAAACCGTTTAGAATCTGCGCAAACCCTTTCAGGGTCTTGGAGATCTCATGTGCTTTAGCCTCTCCACCAATTTTCATGGCTAAAGCGCATCCGATGCTACCCCAAATCAACACAGGAAGGACATGAGATGAGACACACTCTTCACACTTGGGACAGATTTAAAATCCATGAGGTTTTCAGTAAAATCCCTTCTCAAACTAGAAGAACTTGCTTCACTCTTTTCCCAAGGTGGATCAATCAGATGGGAGGAGCTTGATTTGGACTCTAAAACCAACTATGCTTGCCTTAGTACAGCCCAAGTATTTGGAGCACCCTTGTCTAGGAGTGAAACTTCCAATTGCCTCCTGTCTTAGTAGTATCATGATACTAACCGAACCTATACCTCCTTACAGTGACGACCTTATGAGGAGAGTCTTCAAACTTATAGTGAAGACTTTTCAGAATTTGGATAATAGTGAGGGTCCTACATTTGGGAAGAAGCATGAGATTCTAGAAGTCATGGCCTTGGTTAGATCTTATGACCTCATGTTTGAGCTGGGATGTGACAACTTATTCCTACAGATGTTCCAATACTTCTTCAGCATTAGGAAACATCATCCTAATACACTCATAACACACATGCAGTCCATTTTGTCCTCATGTATGGGAGGCCATGATGCCATTTGCAGGACGTTGCAGTCTCAGTTGTTGGCCATTTGGAGGGAGGAACAATTGGTTTCACCTGCTGCTTATGAACTAGCCAAAAGGTTAGTTGAGAAAAACATTGGACTGTTCAGGAGACGGTTGACCCAGGAGGAGTTGTAGTGGATTTATGGTGACCAACCATGTAGCAGGAATGAGTTGAGGAGGAAGGGCCTTTGCTTCATCTGCAAGGAACCTTGGGGACCTGACCACTCATGCTTGAGTGATGTGGAGGAGGATGAGCAGCCACCCTTGGGGTCAATTTTTGATGAGTAGACAGATATACAGACAGTTGGCCGAGTGACGATATTCGTTGATACTTGTCCTCAAGAGATGTTGGAGTATGACAAGACAGTTTGGCAGGAGATTGGTGGACTGGAGGAGCGTGGAGTTTCCTATCAGGTGAGGGAGATGGCAGTGCATCCATCTTTGGGTCTACCCATTGATGAGGTGCAAACAGATGTAGTGGCAGCCAGCCAAGCTGCAACATTTTCAGGCGGTAGCCCTCTCCAGGAGTACAGAGACGGGGCTTGCAGAATAGTTTGGCTACTTGTACCCATTATAGGGAGAGAGGCAGGATTTTCTCGATGGATATGGTTGTCCAACCAGGTAGAGTAGCATGAGTTCGGCATGGACCAGCATCAACATAGCAGACTTGTTCCCTACACCCGAGTCCATGACTTAGATTGGTGGGAGATCATGCGTTGGTATCCTTTTGATGAAGTATCATTTTTAGTCAGGAGCATCATATTGCAGGAGCCCTCAGAGGTGAGGGATATCACATGATCCACTGGCAGTGGGATACAGCTCGACAGCTCTTCAACATTCCATTTCGGCATCAGGAGAGCAGGTTTAATTGGATTGAGTCAGGGGTTGGACTGGAGAGAGGTGATGAGTTGGTATACAGTTGGTGGGGCAACATTCACAGTCATAGCTATAGCACCACAGGAGCCGTGGAGCATTGATGCTTATTCTTGGTGGCATTGGGATCCAGGAGGATTTGTTGATGACAGGTTCAGTCAGAGATTGGTCTGGGATTTGGGCATTGAGGGGTCTATTCATGGTGGGTTGATACAGAGGCAGAGAATCACCCAGTGGTTCGTATGGGATCCGGGCATTGGGTCTCAGTTGTGTTGGGCCACCATATTGGTCCACAGCCTTGGATTGCTTGAGAGCAAGCAATCTTGGGGCGGGAGGACTTGTAATGCTCCTTTTTCTAGTGTTCCTCATGGCATGGTTAGGAAGGATTTTCAGGGCCAGGGCATACAGGTCACAGGTGCAAGTTTACTTCATCAGCGGGCCCAAGGGCTTCAGGAGGTGTTTCATGGGGTTTTGAGGAGTTTTTATGAGGTCTGATGGCATTCGCTTGGTATATTCCATCATCTGCACAGTTTGTCTTTTGTTCCATTGCATTCCAACAACTTTCAAAACACTGAGTTTTAATGGCCCTGACTCCATTAATTACGCTTAAGGTGGTATTTCGGGAGGAATACTTGGGAGAACACCTTAGTGTAATAGCTCGTTGGAACCGGAACGAGAAGACCTATAGTATGGGATGGCTAGAAGTGATTTTCGGTGGCTTGAGGAAGCATGGTGGCCAATTTAACATTTTCCCACATTAAAAAGAATATTTTAATTAAGGGAAATGTGCTCAATGATTAAAATAATAAAATAGGAGCTTCTAGAGGGGTCCAAAGGAGCTTCTAGAGGGGTCCATCAAATCTATAAAAGAGGAGGAGGAGGCCATTAGAGAACATCTTGGATTTCATATTTCTTCTTGTATGAGAGGTTGAGAACCCGGTTTTCTACTCCAGCAGTAGCCCCAGGATGGAAACCCTAGGGTGATTCAGTGAGATTGGGCGAGTACCCATCTCCCCTAGGTGAATTCTTCCAGAATTCACAGGAGAGCTCAGCAGTGGTATTTCAATTCAGTTTTGGAGAGCCAACACAGTATGGGAGCAGATTCTTGAGGCGAGTTTCCCATCTCAGCTATTTTATTGTATCAGCATGTGAACTCCAGTTTATATTATAATAAAGCTGAGATTATTTTCTGCCCATTGTTTCATTGAATTGCATGCAACATTCTCTTCTTTTATTTTACATGGCAATCTTTTGTAAATTGAATGGAAATTTTATGGAGAAATTGTGGTTGAATTAGTTTCCTCTACAAAACCTGCAAAATATTTCGAAAGGGATACTACACGTCAGCATTAAAACTCTGGCTGAAAAATCCTTAAAAATGATATATTTGTTTTTCCAATTTAGTATATGCAAAGCCTAACCTTCAGAGTGTGAGGTTCAATGTATTTTATGCTATTAAATGCAGATTTTACCATAACCTAGCCCTAATTTACCCTAGTAAACACAAAAAAATAAATTTAGGGTTTTAGATCTTATAGGACTCACACACTAAGGGACTAGTGTCTTTTATTAATCTTAGGCTAATGGAGTCGAAGGGCGAGGTCTATGGAAGAAGACTAATTAGAATGATTTATGAGAGAGAGAATGCTACAAAGAGGTTTCTCTTCATCAAAACCCTGGTAACTTTTAATCAATGGGTGATAAAAAGTCAAGGAAGCTATACCAAGGTTCATTGATTGAAACCAGATGATAATTTTGCAATAGGAGATGTTAGAGCCATAAAAAATTCAACACATATGGTGAAAATTTCAATGAAACCCTAATTCTACAACAATTACAAAATGGAAGAAGATATTTACAATAAATTTGCACAAAATCACCATAGAATCACACTCTATCATCTAAAAGAAAATTCTTTCCAATCACAATATCCTCCCCAACACAATTCACTACATCAATGCTATATTGCATCCAAGAGAAATAGAGGGTACTAGTGTGCACTCTAATGAATGAGTGAGTATGTCACAATGATTCTTTCCAAATCGAATTCTCTCTATTTATAGGAGGGAAACCAAGTTGATTTACGAGTAAAATTGACTGAAAGCCCTAAAAATAATAAAATATGTGATTACAAGTTAAGTAGGTCACAAGACAACCTAAAAGATAGTTATCTCAATGATAACACATAACAATAAGCCTGTTTTTAACCCACATGTGAGTAAAAAGGGATAACAAGTCCCAAATAAGGCCCTCCAAGGCCCTCCAATCCTATCCAAGACGAAAAAGCCATAAATGTACCCAAACAGACTAGCCATGGCCCAACCAAGCACAAGGTTTGTGACACCTAATACAAGGCCTCTCATGGTTGTTACAAGGCTTTAACTTGTTACCTTGGGTCTACAATGGTGTTTAATGCATTTTGAAAAGTTTTATGTGTACCCCTACTGACATGAGGGGTAACATCTCCCCTTATGGGTAATTATTAATTTTGGGTGGGTCAAGCTGCTACATTCATCATTGCACGTGGTTAGAGCATATCCCAATTCAAAGATACTCTATAGTAATGGGTCTAAAATTCAGAAGGATCTTGAGGCAATGAGAGGCGTGACAATTGTTATTGAGAGGTTGTACCCAGATCAAGACATTCAAGACAAGATCAATATGCAACAAGAACTGTACAAGGATTAGCTAGCATTTTTTAATTTAATTCAACCTAAATCTCGATGATGAGAAAATGTCATTTAATATTTAATTTGTAAATTGTTATATTTAAAATTTCCTAGGTTACTTTTTCATATTTGGCATCGCAAAACTTGTAGTCTTGTTATCTTTATAACCACTATTGGTGGATAGATTGCGACTATGAGACAGTACATCTACAAGAACTCACCATCGGAATTTTTTGTCATCCTTGCAACTCTTCAATTTGTGAGTGCCACTGATCAGTATTTGAGCACATCCACACCAAGAAGTGCAATGGGTTGGAGCAGGAGCAGTTGGACGAGCTGCTCTTCATTTACTGCAACCTTTGCCTTCTCACAACACAGTTGTGAGCAAACAATATGGATCCAATTTTATTGGATAAGATTGATCTAATGTCTGAATGGGTCTTGAATGATGATTCTCCTAATGATAATTTGAGTTGACTTGATGCAAAGACTCAGGATCGCTCTATCATGCCATTATCTCAATTGCAAACACCTAATACACCAACATTACAGCATCAACTTCAGCTTCACTCTTGAGATGTTGGCACAAACTCTTCAAGGGCTTATTTTAGGTGTCCTCGTAGTTGTGCAAGAGACTCAAGAATGGACTTAGACACATTCACTATTTTGAATTTAATTATGTTATGAGTTACATAGTTCATTGTTTAATTCTTGAACTCGGTACTATTTTTCAATCTGGTCATTAAATCATGGATTACAACCTATTTGATTCGTATTTCAAATTTCAGTTTACTATTTTCCAAACAAATATTAAGGGTCAAATTTTCTGCTATTACATTTTATGAGAGGATCTGGTGAATTGGTGCATGGACTGTTGCTTTATATCCTACATGGATTGAAAATGTCATTATTATATTTTTTCCGCAAAAAACTTACTATACTTTTTGTTTTTGTTTTTTGCCTATTTATCGATTTTCAACAAATCTTGAACCAAGTTTTGCTAAGTCACCAAGTCTTGCTGAGCCTCAGGCCAGCCGAGCCTTTCCTGAGTCTAAGTCTAACAACTTTGAATGAATTATAAAAAGTAAAACATAGTAGGAACAAGGAAAAGGCTTATACAGCTAAAGAGAATTAGTTTAGGATTTCTATCATTCTTAGCATATTTTTGTTTATTTATATGGTAGATGCTTATTCATTCTACTATTTTCATGTCTAATAATGCATTAAATTCAAATTTTATTTTGGCTGCTAGGAACAATTCCTTTAAAACATATAATGGATAATTTCAATGCACTACATACCAAAAACCATAGGGAAATGGTAATTATAAATGCTGAAATATTCTTTATGGCTTCTCTGTATGCTTCAGAGTTCAGTATGGTTAGAAACTTAGATCATACATCCTGTATTCTTTGCATAGAAATACTGACAGAAAATGTTAAGCAAATACCAAATAAAAGGAAATTCTTATCAGTAGAAAATTAAGCAAATGAAATTGAATCACACCAGAAAACAAATGTTGTTGCTGAGAGAGTCAAGACAGTATATGCAAAAGGTCCAGCAATTACATCAGCTAGTCTCTGGACAGGAGCCTCTTGACCTTGGGCCTCTTCAACCTGTTGGAAACAACCTTCATCAGGATCTAAACAATGTAACATAAATAGCAGTTCTGCTTCTGAACAAAAACTTATTTATTAGGGAATGAAGCAAATAGTGACAGAAAAACCAATAAGATGTAAAAAAACTGTGCCTTCGAAATATAACAAAATGCCCAGGGAACAACAAATGCATGTGCTTACAAATTCTACTTGATAATGATATATTTGATAGGAATTTCCAAAATTTGGATGACTAAGTAGCAAGTTCCATATCCTACAAAATTCAGGGATAACAAAAGTGGCTTGAAACTATAAGAATACAAATTAACAACCTCAGCATAACAGAACAATAAATAATGGTAAATTCTTCACGTCAACTAATAGAAATCTAGGCTATTTATTTTTTATGCTAATGAATAAATGGCAATCAAGGAATATATACTTGACTGTGATGCTACTTGTGAACCAAGTTGCAATATAACATACATAGAAATAATTTTGAGACTCCCTCACAAAGGAAGCTTGATTACTTGATTGAAACTAGAGAGAATTCTGGGGGCCAGATGTCTATCAATCAAGCAAGAGGAAGTTCCATTGTCTTAAAGATCTAACAGCGATAGGTTCTCAAAACAAGGGACCCTAGCTAGTACTTACAACCAGTGTCACAAACATCGCGATTTTATTGTGAAAAAATATTAGGAGATGACGATTTTTTGGGGTGGCCAATTTCTTCTGCCGAAAAAATCAGCAATTTTTTCCAAGGGTGAAAAAAACATAGTTTTATCTTAAACCATGGGAAAAACTCGCCGAACCATGGACAGCTGGCGATTTAAGTGTTTGTTTCTTTACTTGACTTTTTTTGTATTTTCTTTCATTTTGCCAACGTTTTCCAATTTTTCCCGATATTTTCCCAATTTTTACAATTTTTTGTTTTTCCAAACCTGTGCCAATTTTATCCCAATGTGGATCTCAACAGCATTGCTTACCACCACTAGAAGTCAGGATAGGCTGAAAGAAAGAAGTAACAATCCATACGATATTGGATCTAGAGAGGCCACAAAAAGTCTCTGATTTTTGAATAATTGCCTCTTGAGTCTTGGGTGTATAAGGCTAGGCATTTCCTCCAATCAAGCTGTAATATCCCAAACGGGAAAATTTGACAGACTCTTGGAATTTCAACTCACAAATGCTTCAGGCAAAATTTCATTCAATTAACAAAAGATTTCCATGTAAAATATAACCAATAGAGTTCAGCAACACAACAACATGACAAACAGAAAATGATCTCAGCCTTTAATATAATAGACAAACTGGGGTTACATGCATATACAAGTTTACAACCAAATAGCTGAGATGAGAAGCTGGCCTCCAAGATAATCTGCTCCACTGTTGTACGATCCCTCCACCTAAACTGAACTGAACTGCCACTGCTAAGCTCTCTTGTAAATTCTGGATGAATTCACCAAGGGGAGATGGGTACTCGCCCAATCTCACTGAATCACCGGAGGGTTTCCATCCTGGGGCTACCAATGGAGTAGAGAACCAGGTTCTCAACCTCTCATACAAGAAACAATATCAAATCCAAGATATCCTCTAATGGTCCCCTCCTCTTTTTATAGATCTGATGGACCCCTCTAGAAGCTCCTATTTTATTATTATTTTAATCATTGAGCACATTTCCCTTAATTAAAATATTCTTTTTAATGTGGGAAAATGGTAAATTGGCCACCATGCCTCCTCAGGCCACTGAAAATCACTTCTAACTATCCCATCCTGTAGATCTTCTCATTCCGGTTCCAACGAGCTATTACACTAAGGTGTTTTGCCAAGTATTCCTCCCAAAATGCCACCTTAAGCGTAACTAATTGAGTCAGACCCATTAATAACTCTGTTTTTTGAAAGTTGTCGGAATGCAACGGAACGAAAGACAAACTGTGCAGATGATGGAATATACCAAGCGAATGCCATCGAACCTCATAAAAACTCCTCAAAACCCCTCCAAAGGCCCCTGGGCCCGTTGATAAAGTAAACCTCTGACGTCTAGCCTCTCACTGGTCTCTGATGAAGTCGGTTTGCCTTCTACTGCAAAGAAATTCGTCTCTTCAGCCCTCTGGAACCTATGCTCGACCTCTAGAACTAAGAACAATTTTCTCTCCAGCAAATTGAACTTCCCTCTCTGAAGCTACTGCACAGAGCTCTGCGCTGCCTCACTAGGATAACTCAGCCCTCTTGCAGCTGCCTCTCCGGATCTGGAAATCTTCCTCTGGATCACTATCCCTGCCCCTCACTCACTGCTTCGATCTCTAGCTCTCTCTGGAAACTGACTGTTGCTACTCAAAAAATCGAATTGGTCAAGTGTGTTCTCCATCACCACATCGACCTCCTCTTATAATCCACTGTTGGAGCATGAACGCCAAGATTAAAACATAATCGATGGCTAGGATCATCTTTGGATCAATCCGTGTGAGTTTCTAGACTATTCTCGCCTTATCTCAATTAATATTGATTAATTAACCATATTCCCTAAGTTTAGACTTAGGAAATATTTTAAAAACGGTTAATAATCTAATTGAGACACTTCTAGGCGGAATTTCCAGAAAAGATTTCTGGGTTTTGGAGATCTCATGTATTCTAGCCTTTCCACCAAATTTCGTGGCTAGAAAACATCTAATGCTACAAAAGCTAACACTCCCTCTTAGCGAGGAATGCATTCTAGTGCTGCACACCCTGCCACAACACCCTATCTCTACATCATCTCCTATCACGTTGTTAATCTCTGGCCATACTGCCCACCAACTACTGCGCAACTCTGATATACGTTACATCTATGTTGCTGCTGACACTGCTATACTGCTGCCACCACCACATCTGCACTGCAACTCCCTCTCAACTGTTGTTGCTGCAACTGCAACTGAGAAGCATCCAGAATACTGAATCAACTATGTTCAGTTTGATGCATTTGTCTCCCAAGTCTGCACTGAGGCCCCTGCTCTGTTGTCAACACTGCACAGTGCTCCCCAGCAACTGATTGCTACTAGTCTCTGCAACTGTCACTCGGTCTCTGACTGCATCCACTGCCACTGATCCATCCTACTACTAAATACTATGGGCCCCTGTAGCAAGGTAATGATCCATGAGGTGGATTCCTCAAGGATCCTGCCCACTCTCTATAGTTATCTAGTACACCAGTACCAAATCTCCCCATCTCACTCCTGGAGGTATATCTGCAAACATCGCGAAGTCTTCCTCCAACCTGGAGGACAACCTGTCGATCTCTACTGAGGCTGCCCACTGGTCCTGCTTCTCCTCCTTATCGTTCTTCTTGAGAGGACACAGGTAATGTAGTGGACACACTCACCAAATCTGAAGCATTTGACCTTTGATAGGTCCTTCTTCTTCCTCTGCTCCCCCTGCCCCTAATTGGGACCCTTCGATGCGAGGGCCACATTCTCCTCCTCCTTTACCACATTTGATCCACTATTGCTGTTGTTGATTTTTGAGTAGCATCGAATGTGCTCTAGCTCTAAAATTTTGTGGAGGGGCTAGAACACATGAGATCTCCAAGACCCATAAATCGTTTGGTGAAATTCCACCCGAATTGTATTTTATTAAAATAATTAATATTTTTAATGGGGTTCCTAAGTCTAAACTTAGGAAAATTAAAATATTAATGGGTATTAATGAAAATATGGGTGAGAAGCTTCTAAGAGACGAGGATCAAGTCTAATTTAATCTTAGCCGTTGATTAGAGATTAGATCACAACCATTGATATCTCAACAGGAAAAGTATAAAGGAAGACTTGAGAGTCATTTGGAGACACACCGGGAAAATACTTAGTAACTCGAGGGAAATCGATTCTCAAGGAGTAAGAGTTCGATTTCAGAGGGAGAGTTGCAGGGTGAAGGAAGAGGAGGGTATCAAAATCAGTCGGGGACTAAGGAGGAGGGGTCACAATGCATCAGAGGGACAACTCAGAGAGGCGGCACAGCAAGGGACGCAGTCCTCACACAGAGATGACGCAGAAGTGATGCAGTGGACGCTGGAGGGTGTCTTGGGTGTCAAAAGTTTCTCCAAAGGGTGGAGGAAAATTATCTCAGGTGTTTTCTCATAGGTTTCTCTATGTTCTGCAAATCATTCCTTGTAAAGAGATTGTTTTCAAAGAATAATAAATAAACCCTCATCTGCTGCACCAGTTTTCCAACATTAGGTTTTTCCAGGGACTATTGTCCAAAAGTAACTATGTTAATGTGACTGATTCTTGTGCTTGTATTTCACTGTTCTTTTCTCTATGCTATTATGTGACAACTGCAGTAGAATTTACTTTGATTTTTACTGAAGGGTTTTGTAAATAACTTATTATGGAAAATAAGTAGGAGAAATAAATCAGTTACTGCAGTAGAATTTCGTGTTAGAAATTTTCACATGGTATCAAAGTAGAGATCGGGCAACAGGATTAGAGAATCTGCAATGAGTCGTGAACATGATGTTGGAGCAGCAACTCAAAAGGACTCACGCAGTTCTCCTGGGAAAGAGGAAAGCACGAAGAATATAATGGATCACGACAATTCTGTGTTAGCTTCCAGACTGGAAGAAGAAGTCGCTTGCTTGGAAGTTTCTGCTTCCTCTGAGGTTTGGTATATTGATAGTGGAGCCTCTATGCACATGACAAGAATACGAGAATGTTTCTTGAGCTATCAAGAAGAACAGATGAACTTCCAAATCACCATGGGAAATAAGTCAAAATGTACCCCCGTAGGAAGAGGTATTGTAGTTTTTCAAACAGAAGCAGGGGATCGGCTTCGAGCTACCAATGTGCTGCATGTGCCTGGATTGGGGATGAACTTACTCTCTGTATCTCAGTTATAGAACAAGGGCTATGATGTTTACTTCATTGGGAAGAAAGTATATGTCAAACATCCGAGTTGGAAGAAGAAGGCCCAAATTGGAGTCAGAAGTAACAGACTATATAACTTACAGCTAGAATCTCCAATGGCACTAATAGGCAGCAGTGGTGAAAAAGATTTGAATGAACTATGGCACAGAAGAGCGGGGCACTTACACCATGGGGCTCTAAGAATTCTCAGAAGAACTGTCACAAGAGTTCCAGAATTAAGTACCAAACGAGACGATATGCCAAAGTAGCGTATTCCAGAAGTAACAATAGGGCAAAGAGTGTTCTAGGATTGATACACTCAGATATCTGCGGACCCATGTCCACAAAATCTCTTAGTGGTGCCGAATACTTCGTCACCTTCATTGATGACCATTCCAGGAAGACTTGGATCTACTTTCTAAAAACCAAGGATGAGGTTTTTGATCGATTCAAAGAGTTTAAAACTCTGGTTGAGAATCTGACAAGGAAGAGGATAAAAGTGTTGCGCTTAGACAATGGTGGAGAATACATTGATAAGGACTTCACTGATTTCTGCGCAAGGGAAGGCATCAAAAGAGAATGGACAGCTCCATATAATCCGGAGCAGAATGGAGTAGCAGAGAGGAAGAACAAAACTATTGTTGAAGCAGTGAGGGCAATGTTGTATGATCAGGATATATCCAAATTTCTATCGGCAAAAGCATGCAGTACAACAATATATGTTCAGAACATGACTCCTCACAAGGCATTAGGTAAGATTACTCCGGAGAGTGTCTTCACCAGCAAGAAGCCTGAAGTGAGTCATTTCAGAATATTTGGGAGTTTGGCATACTGCCATATACCTGAAGAAAAGAGGAAGAAGTTGGATCAAACTGCAGAAAAAGGATATCTTGTGGGATATAGCGAGAATGCTAAGGCATATAGAATCTACCTTCCGAGAAATAGAAAGATCATAGTACGACGGGATGTAAAGTTCATGGAGGACAGAGCTTTTAGGAAATCTTGAGAAATGCCTTCCGAAGAGCAGTCAAAGGATGATCCATTGGTCCAGCCACTTTGACCAGCAGAAACCAGCACCAGTATTTCTCCAAAGGACAAGAATCCAGAGGCATCACAGCAGGTGGAATCTCAGGAGGAGGAGCAAATAGATCTACCCACTACCAATGGAAGAACGAGTCGGGAACTTCGACAGATACTACGGGATGCAGAGGATTTCATTGGAGCTCCTAGGAACGAGAAAAGGGAGCATAGACAACCAGATAGATACCAAGCTTTGGTGGCTCAAGTTGGAGAACCCTCTAGTTTTCAGGAGGTCATTCAACATCAAGTATGGGTAGATGCTATGGTGGAGGAATATAGTTCCATAATGATCAATGATGTCTGGGAAGTGGTACCTAGGCCTCACGACAGGTCCGTTTTAGGTTCAAGATGGATCTACAAGGTCAAATATGCTGCAGATGGCAGTGTGGAAAAATACAAATCCAGGTTCATGGCTAAGGGGTATGCTCAGAAGGAAGGGATAGACTATGAAGAAACCTTCGCCCCAGTAGCCAGGTATACTTCTATTAGATCTGTGATATCCCTTACAGCACAAATGGGGTGGGAGATTCACCAGATGGACGTCAAGACTGCGTTCTTGAACGAGGTGATAGAAGAAGTATACATTGAACAACCAGAGGGTTTTGAGACACATGAGAAGAAAACTCATGTATGTAGGTTGAAGAAAGCCTTGTATGGGCTTAAACAAGTGCCTAGAGCATGGTACGGTCAAATTGATGGTTACTTGCAGAAGATGGGATTCGTCAAGAGTGACACAGATCCCAACCTCTATTATCTAATTGTAGAGAATGAGCCTCTAATTCTGGTGTTATATGTGGATGACCTTTTCCTGACAGGCTCATCAAAGATTGCAAGGAAAACCTAGCTACAGAATTTGACATGAAGGATTTGGGACAGATGCATTATTTTCTGGGGTTGGAAGTTTGGCAGCAAAAGGGTGGAATTTTCCTTGGACAAGGGAGATACGCTACAAAATTTTTAAAAAGGTTCAGGATGCAGGACTGTAGGCCCATGGCTACTCCAATGATTACCAACTACAAGAAGATTGATGCGTTTGAAGATAAGGAAGTAGATCTCACCTTGTACAGGTAGCTCATAGGGTCCTGGATGTATCTCGTCAATACTAGGCCAAACATTTGTTACGCTGTCAACACCCTCAGTCAATTCATGGTGGAACCGAAGAGGGCACATTGGGCAACAACCAAGCATGTTCTCAGATATATATGAGGAACAACCAAACACGGATTAATGTACACCTGAGGCAATGATATCAGTCTGAGTGGGTTCACTGACGCAGATTGGGCTAGGAGTTCCGTAGATCGGAAAAGTACCACTGGGTACTGTTTCAGCATTAGATCAAGAATGACCTCCTGGTGTAGTAGGAAACAAAAATCCGTAGCTCTGAGCTCAGCTGAAGTTGAATATATGGCAGCTAGCACAGTGTCGTGTGAAGCCATATGGCTTAGGAAGTTGCTTGTGAATCTATTCAAGAGAAGGATGGAAGCGACCAATATTGTGTGTGATAATCAGAGTTGCATCAAGCTCTCTGAGAATCCAGTCTTTCATGATCGGTCGAAGCACATTGACATCAGGTGTCACTTTATCAGAGACTGTCTCCAGCGAGGGACAGTACAGTTATAGTACACTCCAACAGGAGAACAGGGGGCAGACATTCTCACCAAGGCTCTAGGAAGAACAAAGTTTGTTTATTTCAGGGAGAAGATGGGGATGATTGAGAATCCGTTTCAGTAGCAGAAACAGATAGTGCAGTTCTTAAGAGGGAGTTGCAGTGCAGCAGTTAGCAGTGACAATGCTATGGGCAGCATGATGCAGCATATTGAGAGGGAGTTGCAGTACAGATGCAACAGTGACAGTGGCAGTGTCATGGGCAGCAGTACAGATTGCAGCAGCGCAGTGGATGAGGGGCAGCAGGTCGAGCATCAGCAGCACAGAGGACCGATGCCGTGGATCAGTGTGATACTTCTGCTGGGAAGTATTGCTAGAGCACATTCCTCGCTAAGAGGGAGTGTTGATTTTTTAGGTATCATCAGATGTGCTCTAGCTCTGAAATTTTGTGGAGAGGCTAGAAAACATGAGATATCCAAAACCCAAAATTCATTTGGTGAAATTCCACCTGGATTGTATTTTATTAAAATAATTAATATTTTTAATGGGGTTCCTAAGTCTAAACTTAGGAAAATTAAAATATTAATGGGTATTAATGAAAATATGGGTGAGAAGCTTCTAAGAGACGAGGATCAAGTCTAATTTAATCTTAGCCATTGATTAGAGATTAGATCACGGCTGTTGATATCTCAACAGGAAAAGTATAAAGGAAGACTTGAGAGTCATTTGGAGACACACCGAGCAAATACTCAGTAACCCGAGGGAAGTCGATTCTCAAGGAGTAAGAGTTCGATTTCAGAAGGAGAGTTGCAGGGTGAAGGAAGAGGAGGGTATCAGCATTAGTCGAAGACTGAGGACGAGGGGATGCAGTGCATCAGAGGGCAATGCAAAACAGGACGCAGTCCTCACGCAGAGATGACGCAGTGGAGGCTGGAGGGTCTCTTGGGTGTCATAATTTCTCCAAAGGGTGGAGGAAAATTATCTCAGGTGTTTTCTCAGAGGTTTCTCTATGTTCTACAAATCATTCCTTGTAAAGAGATTGTTGTTGAAGAATAATAAATAAACCCTCATTTGTTGCACCGATTTTCCTGCATTGGGTTTTTCTGGGGACTATTGTCCAAAAATAACTGTGTTGATGTGATTGATTCTTGTGCTTGTATTTCACTGTTCTTTTCTCTATGCTATTATGTGACAACTACAGTAGAATTTACTTTGATGTTTACGGAAGGGTTTTGTAAATAACTTATTGTGGAAAATAAGTAGGAGAAATAAATCAATTACTGCAGCAGAACTTCATGTTAGAAATTTTCACAGCTGCTACCACTGATGGAGCTCTTCAACATAGCTCATCTCAACTCCTCCTGCTACAAATCGGTCCACATCCTATCCCACTCTAGTAGCCTATCTTTGCCCAATATGCTTTGGACAAAGACTTGCCAATCCTCTAAGACATTGTTGAGTGTCAATCGCACTAACTCTGTGGGTTGAGGCATTGCCCCAACAATTGACAGTTGGTCTCGGACCTCTTGAATTCTGGTAAGGAAGGGATCTATGCCTTCCCCCTTCTACATCCGGATGCATCTCAACTTCTCCTCAAGAAACATCTTCCGTTGCTCGGAAGTTCCCTGGTATAACGTGGAGAGAGCATCCCACATTTGTTTGGCAATATCGTTGCTAGCTATATGTGAGACTATATGATCTCGGACTCCATCCAAGATCAACCGTTTTGCCAGCGCCATCTCTTTCTTCTATTCTTTCTGTTGATCTGCACCCTGGGGAACTGCCACTACATTATCAATGTGGGCTTTCGGGCCATCTTCATCAAGAAGGAAGGACATCCTAGCGTTCTAGATGACATAGTTGGAAGCTCCATCCAACTTATCCTGATCACGAAGCCCTGCAATGGCCATCTCAACGATCTGTCAAAAACTCCCTCTTTCCTTCTTCTTGGGTGTTGCTGTGCCACTCACACTCCCTTTTGGAGTGAGAAGATCTACTCACAAACACTTCCAATCTATAAGGAAAATCGAACTTCTGAGACTAGAAGTTCCCTGAGGAAAATTCTCCCTCAACTGTGAGTGCTTCTCTCTTTTCCACACGACATTGGCTCCGCTCTAGCGAACTGCTGCAAAACCCTCTGTGTCTAGCTAAAGATCTTCCCAAAGAAAAATCTGAGCTGCTCCCTCTGCCTTTGGAATTACTCGACCTAGAAAATCAAATTTTTCTGCCTCTGCTCAGAAAAAATTGAAATTCCTCAAGTAATTCGGCCTCTTTGCAAAAGACTGCGTTGCGCCTGGGAATTTCGGCCTGCTACTCTTACTGAACAGCGAAATTCCTTATTTCGCTTCTAAGCCCTCTGGTTGATCAACTGCGCTCTGATACCATGTGAAAATTCCAATATGGAAGCCTATTGCAACAACTGGTATCATTTCTCCTAATTGCTAATTAATTTAACAATATATCTACTACGACAAATATCAAAATAAACACACTGCAATCTTCACAAATAAAATACTGCGGAAAAATAATGTGCTGGAAACTGAGAAATGCTAGCACACACACAATATGAGACAATGATTTTTGGACAAATGCCTCCGGAAAAACCCAATGTGGGAAAATCGGTGCAACAACAAGGGTTTTTATTATTACGCAATAGTGAAAATCTGAGTACAATCTGGATGCTTGAAACTGACAATCCACAGCAAGAAAATTTGGGCAAAATTATTGAAGGGAATTTACCCTTACTCCACAAGAAATTTGGGCACAACTTGCCTATAGAAAACTCGGCCTCCTAAAGCTTCCACGTCACCCTCTGCGCTGCACTACAAAATCACTACGACGTCTAGCCTCTGGCTGGTCTCTAATGAAGTCTTTCTGCCTTCTGCTGCTGATAAATTTGTCTCTCTGGCCCTCTGAAACCTCTATCTGGCCTCTGGAACTAAGAACAATTTTCTATCCAGCAAATTGAACTCCCCTCTCTGAAGCTACTGCGCAGAGCTCTCTGCTGCCTCACTGGGATAACTCGGCCCTTGTAATGACCCATCTAAATTAATTAACTAATATAAAGATCTAAAACTTTAAAACTGATATAAACTTCATATTTAAAATAAATATGAATTAAACCTTATAAATTTAAAACTTTATAAAATATATGAATTAAACTTTATAAAGTTAAAACTTTATAAAATATATAGAATTAAACTTTATAATATAAATTTAAAACTTTATAAAAATATATAGAATTTAAACTTCATAAAATTTCACGTTATAATAAAAATAGACCTAACCTTCATAATGTAAATAATAATTCAGACCTTATATAAAAGGACGTAAATTGCAGAGAGTCGGAAAATGCATGCGGAGGCGTGGCGGAAGGAGGAAGAGCGGTGGCCGCAAGGGGAGGGCGGCCACCGCCAAGCCCGCAAATTATAAAACCGCAGGGCTGAGCCAGGCACGGGGGGGCGATGGAACAGTGAAACTTCAGAGGAGGAATTCAGTGTGAGAGATTTGCTATTAGAAGAGCTTGAATCCGTCTGAGGTTCTGGGCACGGGGGACAGTGGGCTTCTGTGAGAAGCTTGCTGGATTGAGCAGCCAGCCTCTGCTCAATCAGGCTGGGTGGAATTGGTCTCCCTGGTAATTGGAGCTCAACATCAGCAGTATCGACAACTTCACGGGATCAGCTAGCAGTTCAGGTAAGTGCAAATTATATTTTCATGCTTCCGGTTTTCCAGTTTATGGTCATTACAGCCCTCTCGCTGCTGCCTCTCCGAATCTGGAAATATTCCTCTGGATCACTATCCCTGCCCCTCACTCACTGCGTTGATCCCTGGCTCTCTCCGGCAACTGATTTCTACTACTCTAGAAATCGATTTGCCAAGAAATTGAACTGCTCAAGTGTGTTCTCCATCACCACATCAACCTCCGCTTGTAACCCACTTTGGAGCACCAACGACCAAGATTAAAACATAATTGATGGCTAGGATCATCTCTGGATCGATCTGTGTGAGTTTCTAGACTATTCTCACCTTATCTCAATTAATATTGATTAATTAACCATATTCCCTAAGTTTAGACTTAGGAAATATTTTAAAAACAGTTAATAATCTAATTGAGACACTTCTAGGGAGAATTTCCAGAAACGATTTCTGGGTTGGTGAGATCTCATGTATTCTAGCCTCTCCAACAAATTGTGGCTAGAACACATCTGATGCTACAAAAACTAACACGCACTACTCTGTACGACCTCCTCTGCACAATAATTCGGCCTCCCTCTTTCCTGTTGTTAGTGTCAGTATTTGCATCCTGCCATCAGTGATCAAAAATCCTCTTTTCATATCATTTTAAGGGTCCGATTCAGAAATTTTTTATCATTCCACTAGGTCATGCAAAAAAATTAGTCACTGATGGTAGTCCTAGTCCAAAAACATCACTCTTCCCTAAATGTGATTACTTGCTGGCATAGTTTCATATCTTGTTGACTGTACATCATCCATAAAGTTATTTTTATCATGCCATTTGTATCAGTCTTGAGGTCATTATGTTGTCTTGAAATTCAGTCCTTCAAGGTCTCATTAGGTCTTTGGGGTTTCTCAAGGTTTCATTAGGTCATTAGGGTTGCCAAGGTTCCATTCCATTGCATAAGACCAGCAAGTAAAGGGTGATCAAATAACATCCCTTCACCATGTGAAGATGATTTGTAAAGAGAAATGCTTATTTCATTATGTAATTTTATGTCTTTCAAATGTAATAATTTCACCATCCCAAGCTGTTAAATCAGTGTTCCAAAGATGCCAGACCATCGAAAGATCAATTTTTCAAAGTAAACAGTCAAGTGAAAGGGTAAAGTTTCAAAGGGTTAAGTACATGCCAAAGGGAGTTGTTTTTTCCCAAGGGTGCCCAAATCATCATTTTCCACAAGCACTAAACCCTAATTTCCTCACCCATTGAGCTAGGGTTGGCTATGAAATCAAAGACATCTAAGTATATGAGGCATAAGGGAGGTCATTTCAGCGAGTATGAGGCCATTCCAACTCATACACATCATGTCTCCATCATTTTTCAATAAGTCATTCCAAGGGACAAATCATTTGCCACACATAGGGCCGGTTTTTCTTCAAACTATGTTTTAGACCAAACAAGGAAGAATTTGGAAAACGTGAGAGAGGTTTTTGTCCAAAATAGGCCAAGGAAGAAAAACCTCCTTCACTTTTTACACAGGTGTCATGGTTTTAGAGAAATGTCAAAAATACAGTTGCCTCAAGAGAGTTGATGCACTTCTGGAGTGACCTTGGGAAAATCAATATTTCTCCTAGCTAGAGTGACCAAATGACTTTCTTGATGAGTCAAATGATAACTAGACACAGAGAGCTTTCCAATGAGCCATCCTGAGCTCAATTTGGAGTTGAGGAAGACCTCCAAAAGTTGACTGAAACAACACTCTGCATTTTGGCAGCCTCATTTTGCACATTTTGACTAGTCTTGGGAGATTGAGCTTTTGACAGGGCAAATGAGCTCCAAATTGAAAAATTCAAGATGTTCTAGAAAGTAGACTCGACAAGCTTTCCAACGAGCTATCCCACACCCAATTTGGACACCGGGAAGGCCTCCAAAAGTTGCCTTCAAAAAGCGTTGCGCATTCAGGAAGTGGCATTGTGCGTTCAAGAGGTGGCGCTGCGCGTTGAGCAGAAGGGCCATAAAGCCCTAAAAACTTCAAAAAACTTCAAAATTTCTCTCTCTTACATTCATTACAAGTAAGTTTACCTCCCTCACTTCGGTTTTGGTTTGCAAATCAAACTTTTAAGCATCATTTCCCATGGTAAATATGAAACCTTAAATTGGCCCCTAGTGTGCCTAAAACCCTAAACCGTCATTGTTCCTCCTATCACCTATCACTACAACTCTAAACTCTTTTCCTATCCCTATTTCCCTATCCATTTATCCCTTTATCCTTATTCCATATCATTCCTATCCCTTTATCCCTCTTCCCCAAGGGCAATTTCTCAAACAAAACAACCCCTCCCTCTCATTTTTATCATTCCTACTCCCTCATTCATTTTCCAGCCCATAAGGTCATCTCCTATCCCCTCACTCCTGAATCACCCATACTCACTCCTTCCATACCTTCTTTAGGGGTACACAACTTCAAAACTTAGCAAACATGGACAAGGAAGACCTTCCAACAGTGCTCAGGTGAAGACAGATGAGAAGGCCAAAGAGACTAGAGCTACTGAGGTGCCCGGTACCTACATGACATATCAGAGGGACACAAGGAGATTGTTTGCAGCTGATAACATGGCCTATCATTACAGGACCCGAAACAAGATTTGCAACATGAGGATCAAGAAGATGAAAGCTAGGCTAAGGCGGGCTTTGAAAGGCAAAAAGGAGGAGGATAGGCTTAGGATGCTTGTTGAAGCTTCCTTGGCTCATCAAGACACTTGATGATGGTGCTTCTCACCAATTTTGGGCAAGTTTGGAGAAATTTTTGTCATTTGCCAATTTTGAAATTCTACACACAGAAAAATGGCCTAGACGCGCAGCGCCACTGACGCTGCACTTTTCCTAGGGGCACCCAATGGACAAATGGCTTGCATTTTTGGATTCAGGGCAGTGAGGACATGCACCCTAGCAAGTTTCAAAGTTTTTGGAGCAGAACTGGGCCACCAAAAGGTCAAAAAACATCCTAAAAATGACCTTTCTGCCACTTTTTGGACACACAGAAGCAGTCTTGGGAGAATCAAGTTTTGAGGGGTCAAATGAGCTCCAAATGCAGAAATTACAGGTGTTCTAGAAAGTAGACTTGAAGACCTTTCCAATGAGCTATCATGGGCTCAATTTGGATGCCGAGAAGGCCTTCAAAAGGGACCTGAAATTGGCGCTGCACGTTGAGCTAGTGGCGCTGCACGTAGAGCAAATTTTGCTCAGGATGCCTATTTTTCCAGTTTTTGACTATGATCATGGATTCTCTCTCATGGTGGATGATTTACTATTGTAAATGATGTCATGGCTTGTAAATATGATGGTTAAAAAGTTGTAGAGGGTAGATTCATTGCTTTAGGAGTTATGTTGATAATATCGCCGATATTTCGGCGAAAATCGTAAATATCGCGAGATTTTCATGCAAACGAAATTTCGGCTGGAATATATCGCGATATTTGCTGATTTTGAATTTATCGCGATATTCACGAGATTTCGGCGATATTTTGTTAAATAGCGCGAGACGACCATAAAAATCGCCGGCAGACTTTATAAAATGGGTTTAGGGTTTTCGTTTGACGTCAATGAGCCATTCGAACTTTCGTGAGAGCTGGAGACGCTGCGAACGGTGGCTGCGGAGGGTTTGATCTTTGAACTTTGGCTGCTGCGGAGGGTTTACAACTTTACAGGTATGCCGGATGCCCCAGCGTTATAATCAACAACGAATTCCATGCGGGATTGTTTGACGTCTGCCTTATGCGCTATACTATAACCGTTGTACAATACATTGCAGATGTGCTTGTAAATTTTCTTGTTTGTAGTAAACTGGATACCCTTAAGGCTTAAACAACCAGACACACCAGCATCAAAACTAGCCTTGCGTTTGTTCCACGGTCCACCTATTATTTGTTGCTGTTACAAAATTTTCTGGGGATTGTGAGCGTGTATTACAGCCGTATGTATCAAGTATAAAGTTTAAACTTTAAACACAACTTAATTCATCGTTTATATATATTCGCTTCAGTGGTCAGATCTGTCACGACTCACAGTTACCAAATTTGTTGCACACATAACGTATGCCCTAAGTTGATTGATATTTCTTCTAACTGCTTGAGCTTCTGTTGTATTTAACCGCATCTCATAAACCCACATCACTTTCATAGCAACAAATCTACACACTAATTTGCATATTACCCATATTTTAGAATGACAAAATTTGAAAATAATGCATGTATAAAAGTTTAAAACAGTGTAAATAAACAGACTCCAGAGTTCCTGAAAATAAACTAAGAGATCTAACCTGTGGGTTTTACAGTTTACTTGACATTGTTGCAACTAATTTTGTCTGTTGAGGTCTCTTCTTATGGATCATACTTTGAGTTTGAAGAATAATTTCTGAGTGAGTCTGGATAGCCATGATATGCAACCTCTAATGGTGAGAATGTAGTTCTGGGATGAAGTTATGAGAATTTTGGCAGTTGATTTGAATGTTTGGGATCTTCTTTACAGGCATTGGCACATTTTCTTTTAAGTTTTTCTTGGTTAAATGATAAATCTGAGGACATGGCATATGTGGTAGTATTATATTTTTTATTGTGTTCTTAAAAGTTAAAAAACATCTAAACACGGTAATACGGTATTGCTTTATTGAACTTAGTTCAAACTTCAAAGAAATAGTTCTCACCTTTTGACAGTTTCAATCTTTAGCAGATTCACTTTTTTTCCAAATCAATGGCGCTTGCTTTTGAGTCTATACAATGGTTCAAGAGCCACCATCTAACACTATTTTGGCTCAGCCGCTCAGATTCCTAACTTATTCCAAGACTGTCTACGACATATAGACTTAGCCTTTAGAATCTATCCTTACACTTTTAATTTTTAAAAGCTAGGCTATTAAAAATTTAATTTTCTTTCAAGACCTTTGGATTTTTCTTATAGAACTTTGTTAAAGTTTATTCCATTTGTCTTTGAAGAATGAGGATTTGATATTGAGACCTGCACCCATGGAATTTCGTAAATTCGTATTACTTATTAAGTTATTAAGTTACTAATTCCAAATTTTTTTTGGTGCTGTAGGTTTCCTTTTGAGTTAGCCCACTACAAAATACAAATATGCCAAAAAACTTGGACCCATTTTGGGAGTATGGGATCCCTGATGGTGGGACAAATCGTGCATATCTTTCATGCAAATTGTGTGGGGACAAGATGACAGGTGGGGTTACACGACTGAAATACCATCTTGCTAGACTCCCTGGACATGATGTTGGCATTTGTAAAGTTTCTAGTCCGGAGCTTATACGAAAAGCTCTTGAGGCAATTGAAGAAAAGGACAGAAAGAAGGAAGAGGCGGAAAGAAACAAAGCTGAACGTGCAGGTAGATCTTTTGGGATATCTTCTCCTGATTTTGATGTTCAGGGTAGTGGCCCTACTGGCCCTAGTGGGAGGGGCTCCACAACTGGCACACCATCACATGCTAGCGCTACTGCTAGTGTGAATGCGAGGTCATCATTTTTTGTTCCACGAACAGGAGCTGGAGCACAACCTGGCATAAAATCGCTTTATAAAAAAAAGGAGAAGGAAGAAGCAGATAGAGTCATGGGGAGGTGTATTTATTGGAGCGACTTACCTCTCAGCATCACAAAAACCAATCCATTTTGGCAACCAATGTGTGATGCTATTGCTGTTGTGGGCCCAGGGTACAAAAGTGCCACATATGAGGAGTTGCGGGGGCCAATTCTTCAAGCAGAAAAAGAGGACATCAACTCTAGATTGGCGGAGTTGAAACAGACATGGGAAGTCACTGGATGCACAGTGATGTCTGATGGTTGGACAGATAGGAAGGGTAGGACCCTTCTAAATTTCTTGGTACATTGTCCTAAAGGTACCATGTTTATTAAATCGTTGGATGCATCAGAACATATCAAAGATGCAGCAACGATATGTGAGTTGTTAGATGGGTTCATTCAGGAGATTGGTGTGCAGAATGTGGTGCAAGTCGTAACAGACAATGCAGCTAATTATGTGTCTGCCGGCAGAATGCTTATGGAGAGGCATCCCACATTGTTCTGGACTCCATGTGCAGCGCATTGTCTTGATTTGTTGCTTGAGGATATGGGGAAACTCTCCTTCATCAAGGAGGCAGTTGATATGGCTAGGAGCATCCCCAAGTTTATTTATAACCATGCTTTTGTTCTTAGCCTTATGAGGAGGTTCACTAGAAACAAGGAGTTGCGGCGTCCTGCCATCACACGTTTTGCCACAACCTTTATTACTCTTCAGTCTTTGCTTCGATGTCAGTACGAGTTGAAGCAAATGTTTGTGTCTAATGATTGGCGTGGTTGTAGATACAGCAGGAGACCTGATGGGAGAGCCATTGAAAAAATGGTGTACTCTGAGACATTTTGGCGTGGAGTACAAGAAGCATGTGCAGTTAGCGAACCTATAGTAAAGGTTCTTAGATTGGTGGATGGAGAGAAGCCTGCAATGCCTTATTTGTATGAGGGCATGGATAGGGCCAAGGAGGCCATTCGTTCCTATTATGCAGACAAGGGTTCTGCTGGCCTTAATAGGCAGATGATGTTATGGGATGTGATCGATAGTCGGTGGACAGGGATGCTTCATCGACCCATTCATGCAGCAGCACTCTTCCTCAACCCTGCATTTGCATACAAATGCAATTTTCGTTTTGATGGCGAGGTGATGGAAGGGCTCCATTCCTGTATTGAGAGGATGGTACCTGATTCTGAGCTTCGTCGCAAAATCAGCCGCGAGATACATAATTATCAGGATTGTGTTGGCCTATTTGGCTTTGATGATGCCATTAAGGAAAGGGCCCTCTTCATGCCACGTAAGTGACAAGTCATCACTCATTAGAAATTAGAAATTTGAATTTAATTATGTTTTAACTTTTAACTTTTAACTTTTAAGTTTTTGAATTTTTTATTTCATTATTTTGTTGTAGATCTTTGGTGGCGAAGCTATGGTGCAAGGGTACCAAATTTGCAAAATTTGGCTATACGAATCTTGAGTCAAACATGTAGCTCTTCAGGGTGTGAGCGCAATTGGAGTGTATTTGAGAAAATACACGCCAAAAAGCGCAACAGGTATAACTTTGAACTCAAGCCTTCAGTTGAGCAATTACACTTATTGTAATTTTTAATTTTTAATTTATGACCTTCAAGTGTCAAGAGTCAAGAGTCAAGACTCATTACTTTTTTTGACACTCTTACAGGTTGGAGTTCGCACGCCTCAACGATTTGGTGTATGTGCATTACAACATCCGACTTCGAGTGAGGCAAATAGAATCACCAGTGGATCCAGATGCCATTTCCTTAGACAATATTGATGTATTGTCTCCGTGGAGGGTGGAGTCTCAGGAGCCCATATTGGAGGAGTCACCTTCATGGTTGGAGGAGCCAGTGGCAGATGATCCATTAGAGCAGGGGCAGCAAGAGGAGGACTCGGAGTCAGAGGAGCAGCAGCACTTAGAGGAGGAGCAGGAGGAGCTGGAGGAGGACACTGCGGGAGCATCAGCATCAACACCATCTGCTATAGATATAGGAGAGCATAGCTCCATGCCTATCACTCATTATTTGACATTAGGTGCAGAGGCAGTGTCAGGGCCTTCTACTACTAGGGGCAGGCCTGACAAACAGCCCATCATGTTTTCCCGTAAAAGGGGGAGAGGGCAGTAGATAGATAGCTGCTAGTTTTATTTGTTATGCTACATGTAACTCATGATGATGAGATACTTTTATTATTATATGTGATGTTATTTTGTATTGGTTCTCCACATTTGAGTCCTTGAATGGACAATTATCAGGGATTAGCACGATTTGGTATCGCCTTTGATATATCATTTCTATTTGACATCATATATATCAGTGTTTTCTTCATATTTATGTGCCAATGTGTTTAAACTTTATTTCATGTTGTTATTGCTTTATATGTTTAAAAATCTGAAAAAAATGAATATATTATGCATTTTTTATGCTTGCTTTTGTTGTTTAAATTCTGAACATGAAGATGTTGCTTTAAAAATTAAAATAGTTTCTTGAGTGTTTGCTGGGCACTGTATAGTTATACTCATTTAATGCCAATTTTTTGTTTTTTTTGTGCCCTAGGTTTGAATTAGTTCACTACAAATGTCAAATATGCCAAAAGCCTTGGACCCATTTTGGGAGTATGGGGAGGCTGTTGGTCGGGAAAATCAGGCATATATATCATGCAACTTGTGTGGGACCAAGATGTCAGGAGGGATTACACGATTGAAATACCATCTGGCTAAACTCTCTGCATATGATGCAGCAGATGTGATGCCTTGTATGGTTTCTAGTGCAGAGGTTATACAAAAAGCTCGTGAAGCAATTGCTGAACAAGACAGAAAGAAAGCTGCTAGGGAGAGGCCAATGGTCTCAGATAGATAGCTGCTAGTTTTATTTGTTTTGCAACTTTTGCTACATATAAGTTTATAACTCATGATGATGAAATACTTTTAAACTTTTATATATGTGATGTTGTTTTGTTTGAGTCCTTGATTGGACAATTATCACTATCAGGGATCAGCAGGATATGTGATGTTATTTTAATTTTTGTTTGAGTCCTTGATTGGACAATTATCAATTTATCACTATCAGGGATCAGCGGGATTTGGTATCGCCTTTGAAGTTTGATGTATCATTTCTATTTGACATCATATATATCAGTGTTTTCTTCATATTTATGTGCCAATGTGTTTAGTTCATGTTGTTATTGCTTTATATGTTTAGAAATCTGAAAAAAAATGAATATATTATGCATTTTTTATGCTTGCCGATATTTGCCGATATTTTCGCCGATATTTCCGATAAGATATTTTCCGGACCCTCGCCGATATTTTCCCGATACCGATATTATCAACACTGTTGAAGTCAAATGAATCAGTTTTTCACTTTTAGAGGCAAGTTGTTGATGATGCCTATATTCCTGTTCCTTGTTTAGTATCAATTAGATCAGCTCCTCATCTTAGGGATTCGACCCCTAAAGATGGGAGGAGGTTGAATGCTTGTCTATATCTTCTTCTTCTTTCTCTTTGTGAGAGTTGGACTCACTTGGATGCTCAGAGCTTGATTGTACATCATTGTAAGCAGTTTGGCAAGGAGATTAATAAGATTTGCAACTATTTTTATGGGATCCCTATGGTATGGAGTTTTAGCACAGTTTCTTCTTTTGTAATCATTTGTTTACATGTTTTATGTATGCCATCATTCATTTCATTGCTTCTTGTTGAATGTTATCAAGTTTGATAGGTAGAATCCATTGTATTAGTGCTCTGCCTTGGGAAATCATTCAATATTTCATGTTTTCTACTGTTTAAGAAGGATCCATTATTGTCACATGCCCTTCTTAGCTCCTCATCAGTCTTAAACACCTCACACCATTAAGCCTAAAGTGCTAAAGCCTATGCCTACCTTGCCCCATAGAACACCCTGCATTTCTGACCTAATTTCCCAAACCTAAACTGCCCAGCTCCATCTGATCCAGCAAAACACCAACAAATTCAATCAAAACCTTTCGAGCTACTATACCTAGCCTAAAATCCTTACCTGATCCAGTTATCTTGACTAAGATCCATATAGAGAGAGCCATCTCCTGGCCTAGTAGGGCTAGCTACTTGGCTAAGCTTGGTTTTTGGTTACCCTGGCATTGCCTCCCCTCAGCCTGAGGTCAATCTAGGTGATAACACCTGTCTCCCGAACATTAGAAATACAGAGGAAATCTTCCTCTGGAATATTTGCTCCCATATTTATGTTGCTCCCTCTCTTTGATGCTTTCCCTAGCTCCAATTGCGCCCTTGTTGAATGTTGCAAACTAGGTAAGTCGAACTTCTCAAACTCACTTGATCTTCTTCGATGCCTCTTCTCCAAGCCCTTGACTTGCTCTTATAATCCTTTGTTGGGCAACCAAGAGCTTAGATCAATGGCTTAGATCAGTTGACTCCATCAATAAAAGTCTCTAGAGCAAAATCAAATTACCTTAATTAATTAACTTTAATTAACCAAATTCCCTATGTTAGACTTAGGAAATAATTAAATTATTGGCTAATTAATTTAATTAAGGCATTTCTGAGTATTATATCGTGAAACCTTTTATGGGTTTTGGAGATCTCATGTTCCTTAGTCTCTTAGACATCATAGAGACTAGAACACTTGTCCGCTGCTACCATAACTAACAAGATTTTCCCCTAAGCATCCCCCTTCCCCATTAGGGGATATTGTTCAAGTGATGTTTGAGTGGTTTCCTTGATTAACTAAACTAGATTAGAGTGTGAAAATTCCGAACTGGAACCCTATTGCAACAACTGATATTATTTCTCCTAATTGTTAATTAATTAACAATTTATCTGCTACGACAAATATCGAAAAAAATACACTGCAACATTCACAAATAAAATTTTGCGGAAAAAAATAAATGTTGGAAGCTGAGAAATGCTAGCACACACACACGAAAATAACACAATTATGTTTGCACAAAAGTCCCCAGAAAAACCCAATGCGAGAAAATCGGTGCAACAGCTGAGGGTTTTATTATTATGCAATAGTGAGAAATTTTGATTACAACTGGATGCCAAAATTTGGCAATCCTACAAAGAAAAATACTGGGAAAAATCTAGTAAGGAATTTTCTTCACCCCACAGGCAATCTCCCGGCACGACTTGCCTTCAGAAATTCGGCCCTCTGACCCTCTGCATCAGCCTCTGCATAGTCTGTTGGACGTCTAGCCCCAGGCTGGTCTCTGATGAAGTCGTTTTTCCTTTTGTTGACTGGAAAGATGCTTCTCCGGCACTCTGGGACTCCTTCCTGGCCTCTGGAACTGAAGACGTATCTCCCTCTCAGTAAATCGATCTTGCCTATAGAAGCTGCTACACTTCCCAAGCGTCACCCTCTCTGTGGCTCTTCTACCTCTCTGCAAATGCACTCACTGGATCTGGAATGCCTCCTCCAACCTCACTGTCTTTACCCCTCACACTCCGCTTCAATCTCTAGCTCTCTCCGACAACTGACTGTTGCTACTTCAGAAATTGATCTGCCAAGAAATTGAATTGCTTAAGTGTCTAAAGTGATTTCTCCATCACCACATCAACCTCCTCTTATAATCCTTTGTTGGAGCATCAAAGGCCAAGATTAAAAATTAATCAATGGCTAGGATCATCTCTGGATTGATCCATGTTAGTTTCTAGATGATTCTCGCCTTGACTTAATTAATACTAATTAATTCACCATATTCCCTAACTTTAGTCTTAGGAAATATTTAAAAACTGGTTAATAATCTAATTAAGTCATTTCTGGGCAGAATTTCCAGAAACGATCTTTGGGTTTTGGAAATCTCATGTATTCTAGCCTCTCCACCAAATTTTGTGGCTAGAACACATTTGATGCTACAAAAACTAACACTCCTTCTTAGCGAGGAAAGTGTTCTAGTGCTACACATATTGTCACAACACCCTGTCTCTACATCATCTCTTGTCACGTTGTTGATGTCTGACTGCTACTACCCACCAACTACTGCGTGACTCTGATATACACTTCATTTGTCTTGTTGTTGACCCTATTGTACTACTGCCAACACTGCATCTGCACTGCAACTCCTTCTCATCTGTTGCTACTGCAACTACAACATCTGCAATTGCAAAGCATCCAAAATACTGAATCAATTGTGATCAGTATAATGCATATGTCTCCCGAGTCTCTAACTGCTACTAGTATCTGCACTATCACTGAAGGATTTGCGTTGCTGTTGACTCTGCTCTGTGCCAATTGTACTATTGCCAACTTTGCACTGCACTCCCCAGTATCTGACTGCTCCTAGTCTCTGCATCTATAACTCAGTCTCTGACTGCATTGACTACCACTAATACATCCTGCTACTAAATATTGTGGGCCCCTGTAGCCAGGTAATGATCCATGAGGTGGACTCCCAAAGGATCCTTCCCATCTGTAGCGCTTTGGGGTTACATCACCCTGTCTCCTCACCTCACTCCTGGAGGTATATTAGCAAACATAGCGGAGTCTTCCTCGAGCCTGGAGGAAAGCCTATCGATCTCAGCTGAAGCTGCCTGCTGGTCATGTTTCTCCTCCTTGTCCTTTTTCATGAGAGGACATTGGGTACTGTAGTGACCGAATTCACCACACCTGAACCAATTGACCTTTGACAAGTCCTTCTTCTTCTTTCGTTGCTCCCCATGTCCCTGACTGGAATAATTTGATGCAAGTGCCACATCCTCCTCCTCCTTCACCTACTTCGATCCGCTACGGCTGCCACTAATGGAGCTCTTTAACAAAGCTCGTCTCTACTCTTCCTGCTGCAAATCGGCCCACATTTTGTCCCACCTTTGCAAGGTATCTCTACCCAAGATACTTTGGACGAATCCCTACCACTCTTCTGAGACACTGTTGAGTTCCAATCGCACTAGCTCCGTGGGTTGAGGCGCTGCCCCAACAGCTGCAAGTTGATCTCGAACCTCCTGAATCCTCGTGAGGAAGGGATCTATGCCTTCCCTCTTCTACATCCTGATGCATCTCAAGTTCTCCTCTAGGCACATCTTCTGCTGCTCGGAAGTACCCTGGTATAGCATGGAGAGAGCCTCCCACATCTCTTTGGTCCTTCCCCTCTGTAGCGCTCTGGGGTTACAGCACCCTATCTCCCCACCTCACTCCTAGAGGTATATCAACAAACATAGCGGAGTCTTCCTCCAGCCTGGAGGAAATCCTTCGATCTCAACTGACGCTGCCTGCTAGTCCTGTTTCTCCTCTTTGTCCTTCTTCATGAGAGGACACTGGGCACTATAGAGACTGAGTTCACCACACCTGAAGCACTTGACCTTTGACAGGTCCTTCTTCTTCTTTCTTTGCTTCCCATGTCCCTAGCTGGGATAATTTGATGCAAGTGCCACATTCTCCTCCTCCTTCACCTGCTTTGATCCGTTGTGGCTGCCACTGATGGAGCTCTTTAACAGAGCTCATCTCTACTCTTCCTGCTGCAAATCGGCCCACATTCTGTCCCACCTTTGCAAGGTATCTCTACCCAAGATACTTTGGACGAATCCCTGCCACTCTTCTGAGACACTATTGAGTTCTAATTGCACTAGTTCCGTGGGTTGAGGCGCTGCCCCAACAACTGCAAGTTGATCTCGAACCTCCTGAATCCTCGTGAGGAAGGGATCTATGCCTTCCCCCTTCTACATCCTGATACATCTCAACTTCTCCTCTAGGTACATCTTATGTTGCTCGGAAGTACCCTGGTATAGCATGGAGAGAGCCTCCCACATCTCTTTGGTCCTTCCCTTGGTCGCTATATGTGAGACAATATGGTCCCGAACTCCATCCAGGATCAATCGCTTCATCCACGCAATCTCCTTTCTGTACTCTTTCAACTGATCTACATCTATCAAAACTGCCACTACTACATCAATATAGGCTTTCAGGCCATATTCATTTAGAAGGAAAGACATCCTTGCCTTCCAAATGACGTAGTTGGAAGGTCCTTCCAACCTGTCCTGATCACAAAGCCCAACAATGGCCATCTCAACGTACTGTCAAAAACCACCTCTTTATTTATGCTCGGTCATTGCTCTGCTATTCGCACTCCCTTCAGGAGTGAGAAGATCTGCTCACAACTACTGTCGATTTGCAAGAAAACTCGAACTTATTGAGACTAGAAGTTCCCTTAGGGAAAATTTCCCTCTGTGTGTGTTTTTCTCTCTTCCACCCCGAAATTGGCTTTGCTCTAGCGAACTGCTGCAAAAACCACTATGTCCAGCTCGATCTGGCAGGATCGAATTTTTCTGCCCCTCACTCAGAAAAATCGAACCTGCGCAAGTAACTTGGCCTCCTGGCAGAATGACTGCGCTGCCCTTGAGAATTTCGGCCCGGCCCACACTGAGCAACGAAATTATTTTCCTTCATTTTTCTAAGCTCTCCAGCTAATCAACTGCGCTCTGATACCATGTGAAAATTACAAACTGGAACCCTATTGCAACAACTACTATTATTTCTCCTAAGTGTTAATTAATTAACAATTTATCTGCTACTGCAAATATTGAAAAAATACACTGCAACCTTCACAAATAAAATAATGCGGAAAAAAATAACGCTAGAAGCTGAGAAATGCTAGCAGACACACATAAAAATAGCACAATTATTTTTGGACAAAAGTCCCCGGAAAAACTCAATGCAGGAAAACTAGTGCAACAGCTGAAGGTTTTATTATTATGCAGTAGTGAGAAATTATGAGTACAACTGGATGCCGAAATCTGGCAATCCTACAGAGAAAAATACTGGCAAAAATATAGTGAGGAATTTTCCTCACCCCACAGGTAATCTCCCAGCACAACTTGCCTTCAAAAATTCGGCCCTCGAAGCCTCTACACAGCCTGCTGGACGTCTAGCCTAAAGACTGGTCTTTGATGAAGTCGTTCTGCCTTTTGTTGACTGGAAAGATGCTTCTTCGACACTCTGGGACTTGTTTTCGGCAATATGTGAAAATTTCTAAACCAAAATCCAACTGCAATAACTGATATTATTTCTTCTACTTATTAATTCATAAATAAGTTATTCACAGTGTTTCTATGGCAAATATCGAAATAAATTCTACTGCAACCTTCACAATTAAAATACTGCGGAAAGTAAATGCAAGGAAAAATATTGGCACAAGTATACTCACAATGACAATTATTTTTGGACAATTGTCCCCTGAAAAACCCAATGCAGGAAAACGGATGCAGTGGATAAGGGTTTCTTTATTAATCTTCAGCAAAAATCTCATGTACAAGATACAACCAGCAGAATAGAAAAGGAATCTCTATGAGAAATTTACTGACAACTCTCTCACACTTCTCGGCGAGATTCTGATTCAGGAGAGGACTTGCTGCCCCCTCTGTGTCTCACTGCGTCAGCGTCAGTGCTATCCCTCTGCATCACAACCTATGCGTTGTCCCTTCTCTGATCTTTGTCTTCTACTCCACTCCTAATTGATGTTGCTACCCTCTCTTTCCTTCTCACCTGCAACTCTCCCTCTGGATCGATTTTCTCTTGCTGAACTTCGACCAGTGAGAAAATCGATTTTACTCAGGTAACTGAGTATTTGCCTTGTGTGACTTCCAAATGGCCATCGAAGTCCTTCTTATAATCCTCTAGATGAGAACCAACGGCCCAGATTAGATTCTAATCAATGGCTCAGATCATTTGGACTCGATCTTCATCTTCTTCTAGAAGTTTCACCCACAATTAGATTAATACCCTTTAATTATTTTAATTTCCTAAGTTTAGGCATAGGGACCCATTAAAAATAATTAATTATTTTAATAAAACTGTCTCCAGGTGGAATTTCCCAAAACAATTTCTGAGTATTCTGGAATGCATGTGTCCAAGCCTCCCTGCAAATTTTGAGACTTAGAGCACATCCGATGCTACCAAAAATCAACAGAATGCCTCCTCCAGCCTCACTGTCTCTGCCCCTCGCACTCTACTTCCATCTCTAGCTCTCTCCGACCACTGACTTCTGCTACTCTAGAAATCGAACTGCTCTAGTGTCTCATGTGATTTCTCCATCACCACATCAACCTCCTCTTATAATCCTCTCTTGGAGCACCAACGAGCAAGATTAAAACTTAATCAATGGCTAGGATCATCTCTAGATCGATCCATGTGAGCTTCTAGATGATTCTCGCCTTGACTTAATTAATATTGATTAATTAATGTTAAAATTGGCAACTAGGGCCAAACTCCATGTGGGTCATCTTATTTATGGCAGCTGATATTTTTATTGGATCCCTCTCATCGAGAGGTGTAGGATTGATCTAAAGATCATCCGATTCCGACAAGTATTCATGGAGTTATGAATTTATTTGTGTTATAAGACATATTGTCAAGTCGGCCAGCATCTTATGTAGGCTCAGAAGCCCAATAGACACGTCTATTCATCATCTACGTTTTAGTATAAATAGAAGAGGACTTGAAGTCATTTTGACACATTCTTCATGTGATCTCCTCCTCTCCACGTCTTGGGTTTTTGGTGAAGGAGAGACACTAAAAGAATACGCTGGCCTAGCATGGTGCCCTAGCTGCAGATGATGCCCTAGCTGATCCAACGCAATCAATTACTTATACGCTGCTCATAAGGAGACCTTATATGATGTTCATGAGGAGACGATATATGTTGTACATGGAGACCTTATACGTTGTTCCTATCCGTTGTCCTAGAAGGCTACAATAAGTAGTCCTAAAGGAGAGTAGGACGCAGTCACCTAAAGATCATGCATCTGCAATAAGGAGGAGAATTAGCTGCAGTAAAGAGGTCTATTATACAGCTGAAAGAGAAGCCTTAGCTGTTGTCCAAAGGTACTCTAGCCGCAGGTATAAAGGAAGTCTTAGACGCAGATATGAAGGTGCTTTAGAAGCCCTACACACAGTAATAAGGAGCCCTTGATCCACCATTCAGATATGCTCCTATCTGCAGCTAGCCGCAGTCAAACAGAGGCTGCTATACACAGTCAAAGCTAGCCTCATTTAGGTGTTACTACTCGCTGTCAAGAGGAATGTAAAGTCACTGTTCTAAGTGGTCCAAATCTGCCGTTAAGGGTAGATCTAATGTTCCCTAATCACAGCAAGTTGTCAGCGTAAAAGTGGCATGGTTTGGGCATCTCTTTTGTGACAGTATCAGCCCTGTTGAGGTGTCCAAGGCAGCTTCATACGCATCCCTAATCCACAGTCTAAGAAGTCCCATTCGCTGCAGTCATCAAATTGATATAAACTTGGATTGCTGTAGGTGACAGCATGATAATTTAGGTCTGCTGGAAGGTGGAACTATAGCCTCGCGGCTTTGCTAGGCTGCAAACCATAGCAAGCAGCTAAGGCTGATATACTTATTGTTGCACAACTTAACAACAAGTGACAGGTAGCAGGCATTGAGGGCAGCTCAGCGATGAGTACAACCCTGGGTACAGATCCGTGTTAAAGAACAGCTCAATGATTGGAGCAGATCAGTGACAGGGGCAGCAACATGAAGTGCATAGCATGGTCATGATTAGTGCAGCATGGTGCAGCAAGTGGACAAGATGCAGCACTATGATGGGTGAAGGAGTCACCCTGGAGAATCAGTTGAAGCAACATGTCCTCAACTGATCTCATATAGATATAGAAAGTCAAAAGTGTTGACTTCTGTTGTAAATGTACTATCTCTCTCTTTCTTTGCTGAACTTTGAAGAACATAAAAGAAGAATTGATCAAGGGTTTCCCCACATTGGGGTTTGTCCCTGACTAGCGCCACATCTTGTGTCCTCTTGTCTTGGCTTGTCTTCTGCGATTTATATTTATGTTCTATCTGTAGTTTACTTTAATGCTGATGTGATTGCTAACTGTGAAAATTTAAATAAATTTCTCTAGCATAGAACATACCTAAAATTAACATGGTATCGGAGCTGAGGTGAAGACAATGCCCAGGCAAGAGTGAAAGAGCAATCACCGAAGACAGTTGGGAAAGTACAAAAGGATCAATGGGTTCCTCATCCCTCTTCAAATTCACCGAGGGTTCTAATGGCCTACTTAAAGATCACTTCATTGGGAAGTTCAGATCTAAGGGTGGAAGGAAAGGTGGATGCGAAGGAGTGTCCGAATGGCAGAGACACATCTCTTGATGAAGATAACAATCATTCTAGGGACATCTTCAATGATCAAAGGAATGACTAGTAATGCAGGTCATCAAGGAAATGGTCGACTCTTCAAAGCAAGCAAGGAACCCCAGTGCTTCAAGGCACTTCATCAGATAGAAGGGTGCACTCTCTAATTTGGTAGAGATGGAAACAATCATGGGATTATAATTGGAGCCGATGCCACCTATCCCGTAAAGGGTGTAGGGAATATTACCCCTCAATTGAATGAGGGTAACTCGATTCATTTACAGAATCTCTTTCATGTACCTGATCACAAAAAGAACCTGGTGCCCATTTCGGCAATGAAAGACAAAGGTTACAGGGTGGCACTCATCGATGGAAAGGTACGTGTTTAAAAATAGAATTTTCAAATATGTTTTTTGAGTTCAGGATTGTATCAAGTTGCAGAAAGTCCATTGGGGACCATGTCTATTGATACATAGCACCGAAGGTTTGTGAATCAGATGGTAATAGGGATGCCTGAATTCAAAAGAAGCATGAAAGTACATGTCTGAGATGTACCAAAGGAAAATCTTACAAGGGGACTATTCCCCTCATGTAGCAGGTCCTCAGGTTTGGAACAACCCGAGGAGTTTGAGATTCATGATCAGGAATCTCATGTATACAGGTGGAAGAAAGCCCTCTATGGCTTGAAGCAAAACTCCCCGGGCATAGTATGAGAGGATTAATAGCTGTCGGATGAAGCTGAGATTCACTAGGAGTGAAACCGATCCAAACCATTACCCGAAGGTTGTGGATGATAGACCTCTCATACCGGCACCTTATGAGGATGACCTATTTCTGATAGGTATAGACCCTCTCATTTGCAGAAGTAAGAGGGAGTTGGATTCCGGATGTGGAATGATAAACTGCAAGCCTGTGACTACCTCAAGGATATTAACTTTCAGAAGTTATATGGTAGTGATGTCGGACCAGATTTGGGAAATGCCTCTGAGTTTCATAAACTCATTCGCGTTGATGTTCTTGGTGAACTTCCGTCCGGACATATGTTTTGCAGTTAGCATGGCGAGCTCATATTTGGTTGAGCCTCACTAGATTGGTGCCAAGAATCCTCTGAGATATCTTCAGGGCACAATCTCTCATGGATTGAGATACACTGCCAAAAATATGAAACTGTATGATTATTCGAATGCTAAGTGGGCTGGCAATGTGGAGGATCACTAGAGCACTTCTCAGTGCTGGTTCTCTTTGGATTCTGCTTCGATATCATGGATAAGCAGGAAGCAGAAGTCAATTGTTGCATGGTTGCGGAAGCTCTTCAGTGAGCTATTTGTACACATGATGAATACCACTGTGATTCTCTATGACAACCTAAGGTAGGATTCGATTATTGAGGAATCCCATATTCGATGATTGCTCCAACAGATAGACATCAGATACTGACATATCTGGGATATGGTAAGTCGATGAGCAAGGAGGCTCCATCACACTGAGATGATGTACAGGTCGCTACACTTTGTCAAAGCCCCGAGGAAAGATCAAATTTGTGATTTTCCCAAATGACTTGGATTCGTCGAGAGACCCTTGTAAAAGGGTCCTGCATGTTGTATACATTGAGCTCTGGGAGCTCTAGGGGCTTGCGGTTCTTACTGGAGCAACATACGACCACAGGGTGACTCACCCTCCCCTGGTGGTGCGCACTAGATAGGATGATTCGCTCTCCTATGGACAAGATGATTCGCTCTCTTGTGGGACAGGATGATTCGCTCTCCTATGGACAAGATGATTCACTCTCTTGTGTAGCAAGATGATTAGTTCTCTTGTGAGGTCTGGATGATGTGTTCTCCATGATGATTGTGTAGCAGGATGATTAGTTCTCCTGTGAGGTCTGGATGATGTGTTCTCCATGACAATTGTGTAGCAGGATGATTAGTTCTCCTGTGAGGCCTGGATGATGTGTTCTCCATGGCAATTTTGGAACAGGATGATTCGCTCTCCTGTGGGCCAGGATGATTAGTTCTCCGTGGCATCCACTGGATAGGATGATTCGCTCTCCTGTGGACAGGATGATTAGTTCTCCTGTCAAGGCATCCTACCCATGCAGTGCAGGACTCATGGGAAGTACCTCTCATCTGATCAATGAGCAGGGGAATGAGGATAGGGACCATAGTAGTACCGATGGACGCATCGTTGTATCTACCGTACTCCCTATGCTAAGATGACCTTCACTAATCTGGGATCAATGATACTGGTCTGGGACCAGTTGTAGGAGTTGTACCCACTATGACACTGACTTCGGGTCGGTTGAGCACTGGTTTGGGACCAGTGGTACATACTCTGAGACTGACTTCGAGTCAGTAGAGGACTGGTCTGGGACCAGTGAGAGTGGTACATACTATGACACTGACTTCAGGTCGGTTGAGGACTGGTCTGGGACCAGTGGTACACACTCTGAGACTGACTTCGGGTCAGTGGAGAATGGTATGACACATTCTCGATCAATTCTTCTTCTTCATGGTTCAGTAGAGCAGAGTTGAGCAGAGCTAAGCAAAGCTGAGCTGAGCAGAGTAAAGCAGTGCATGGCACTAATGGCAGAGATAGTACAATCGGACATATGGATCACCGGATGGAGTTCTCCCTAGTTGAGAGGGAGTGTTAAAATTGGCAACTAGGGCCAAACTCCATGTAGGTCATCTTATTTATGGAAGCTGATATTTTTATTGGATCCCTTTCATCGAGAGGTGTAGGATTGATCTAAAGATCATCCGATTCCGACAAGTATTCATGGAGTTATGAATTTATTTGTGTTATAAGACATATTGTCAAGTCGGCCAGTGTCTTATGTAGGCTCAAAAGCCCAATAGACACGTCTATTCATCATCTACGTTTTAGTATAAATAGAAGAGGACTTCAAGTCATTTTGACACATTCTTCATGTGATCTCCTCCTCTCCACATCTTGGGTTTTTGGTGAAGGAGAGACACTAAAAGAATACGTTGGCCTAGTATGGTGCCCTAGCTACAGATGATGCCCTAGCTGATCCAACGCAATCAATTACTTATACGTTGTTCATAACGAGACCTTATACGCTATTCATGAGGAGACCATATACGTTGTACATGAAGACCTTATACGTTGTTCCTATCCACTGTCCTAGAAGGCTACAATAAGTGTCCTAAAGGAGAGTAGGATGTAGTCACCTAAAGATCATGCATCCGCAATAAGGAGGAGACTTAGCCGTAGTAAAGAGTTCTATTATACAGCTAAAAGAGAAGCCCTAGCTGCTGTCCAAAGGTACTCTAGCCGCAGGTCTAAAGGAAGTCTTAAATGCAAATATGAAGGTGCTTTAGAAGACTTACACGCACTAATAAGGAGCCCTTGATCCACCATTCAGATATGCTCCTATCTGCAGCTAGCCGCAGTCAAATAGAGGCTGCTCTACACAGTCAAAGCTGGCCTCATTTAGGTGTTACTACTCGCTGTCAAGAGGAATGTAAAGTCACTATTCTAAGTGGTCCAAATCGGTAGTTAAGGGTGGATCTAATGTGCCCTAATCACAGCAAGTTGTCAGCGTGAAAGTGGCATGGTTTGGGCATCTCTTTTGTGACAGCATCAGACCTGTTGAGGTGTCCAAGGAAGCTTCATACGCAGCCCTAATCCACAGTGTGAGAAGTCCCATTCACTGCAGTGATCAAATTGATATAAACTTGGATTGTTGTAGGTGACAGCATGATAATTTAGGTCTGCTGGAAGGTGGAACTATAGCCTAGCTGCTTTGCTAGGCGGCAAGCCATAGCAAGCAACTAAGGCTGATATACTTATTGTTGCACAACTTAACAACAAGTGACAGGTAGCAGGCATTGAGGGCAGATCAGCGATGAGTACAACACTGGGTACAGATCCATGTTAAAGAACAGCTCAATGATTGGAGCAGATCAGTAACAAGGGCAGCAACATGAAGTGCATAGCATGGTCATGATTAGTGCAGCATAGTGTAGCAAGTGGACAAGATGCAGCACTATGATGGGTGAAGGAGTCACCTTGGAGAATCAGTTGAAGCAACATGTCTTCAACTAATCCCATATAGATATAGAAATTCAAAAGTGTTGACTTCTGTTGTAAATGTACTATCTCTCTCTCTTTCTCTGCTGAACTTTGAAGAACATAAAAGAAGAATTGATCAAGGGTTTCCCCACATTGGGGTTTGTCCCTGGCTAGCGCCACATCTTGTGTCCTCTTGTCTTCTGCGATTTATATTTATGTTCTATCTGCAGTTTACTTTAATGTTGATGTGATTGCTAACTGTGAAAATTTAAATAAATTGCTCTAGCATAGAACATACCTAAAATTAACAATTAACCATATTCCCTAAGTTTAGTCTTAGGAAATAATTAAAAACTGGTTAATAATCTAATTAAGTCATTTCTAGGCGGAATTTTTAGAAAAGAATTCTCGGTTTTGGAGATCTCATGCATTTTGACCTCTCCACCAAATTTCGTGGCTAGAACACATCTGATGCTACAAAATCTATCATAGAGTAGATCAATCAACTAAGTGCATCTAATTTCCCTTTGCAAGTTATTTCTATTTCTTCATGTCATTGGTTTAACTTGCGATTTTCTCACTTGTACAATCTAACTTTTTACTTTATTGTACAATTGAATTTAGCATAGTTTCTTTATTTGCTAATTTTATTTTGCATTTCATTCCTAGACTTAATCAATTTATCTTCAACCTAACTGGTTGAAGTAGTTTTTCGAGAACCCTCATCCCCTATTTGTTGGGAAATTGTAGTTGTGGTCGGTATTTTCATTATCAAAAACAAAGGAGAAATTTATTGGGTTCTATCTATCCAAGTCAGCCCCACCTCATGAAGGGGTTTGACCCTTGGTCAAATCCCCTCCTATTGATCAAGTATATATTGGGAATTCGACTCCTTCATTTGGAAATCACTTCAACTCATCAATTCAACCTATTCCAAGGAGTTTTGTTCAAATGTGCGAAGGAGGAAGAAGACAAAGTTTTCCAGCGAAGTTTGACCTCTCTTATCTCTATGTTGACCAGCGTTGACTTGGATCTTCTTGCTATTGTTTGACCGAATTTTTTATAGGACTTGAAGGCCAAACATTCTTTGGATATTGGATTGTTCGTTGACCGTGTTTTTGTTCTTGTTTCTCAGCATTGATCGAGGGTTGACCACAAGTCAAACCCTACAGTTTGACTGAACTTCTCTGTGAAGTTGTAGGACCAAATTTCGGCCCTTTGACCAACAGCCTCAAGCCAAAATTTGGCCCCCTTTTTCAGACTTTGACCAGGGAACAATCCGTTGACTATTCTCTCTCCTTTGAATCTATTAGATTTGCCATTTAATGTGGTCAATGGTTGAGCTTTGACTAGAATATTCTAATGTACAATTTTGGATGAATTGCTCTCTCTCATAAGGAAAGATTATCGAGTTTCCCCCTTGTGGGGTTTTGTCCCAAGAAATTTTGGTGTCTCATGTTTCATTGATTTTACTATGATCTCTATTGCTCTATTGAAATTAATGGTGGAAATTCAAATGTAACTACTTAATGATTGGAATGCTCTAAAGAAGTCAAAAATGTATCATTGGAAGTAGTTATCAAATTGAAAATTGTTCTATGCTTGTCTGCAACTAGAAAATCAACACTATTGACTCCATACTCTACGATCAAGGCCCGAGCGAGGGTAAGGCCTGGGGATGAAGTTACTTTGAAACTTGCTTGAAAGTTTTGAAATCCAATTTACTTAATCCCAAGTGATAACCAAATTAAACCTAAAATCAGCCAAGAGCATTTCACTACATTCATTTTTCAACTGTGGTTCTTAAAGATTTGTTTCATTTGATTTTGTACTTTGCAAAGTTCATCTATCTTGAGGCAATTGTCATTTCTTTCAAGTACACATATATCATTTGTTGAAAATCTTGATTTCAAGTCTTTACATTTCCAAGTATTTTCATTATTGTGCATGCTTATCTTTTCTGCCGAGTTTACTTTCTAAAGTATTTATCTTGTGGGGAATCTATCTTTCAAGCAATTTAGTTCCCAAGCTTACTTTCAAGTTTATCTTCTGCACTTGGATTATTTTCTTGCAAGTACTTACATTCGCACTGGTCTATTTGGATTTATCTTGCAATATATATACTTGTGGATGTTTATGTTCATGGAATCAATGAATGTGTCTTGTATTATTATGTTGTTTTTACATAAGTTGAATTGTATCTTGGTTATTTTCACTAACTCCTAGGACTTAACTTGTTAGCATTAATTAGTTAAGTCTTAGGTATCTGACTAGGGTCCACCCCCCTTGGCTTCGACTAGGATTAAGCCTAGACAAAGGAGTTGTGTTAAAATTGGCAACTAGGGCAAAACTTCATGTGAGTCATCTTATTCATGGCTGATAATATGTTCATTAGATTCCTCTCATCGAGAGGTGTAGGATTGATCTAAAGATCATTCGATTCCGATAAGTATTCATGGAGATATGAATTTATTTTGATTATGGAATTATTATCAAGCCGACCTACAACTCATGTAGGCTCAGAAGCCCAACAGTGGCATCTATTCAAACATCATCAGTTGTGTATAAATAAAAGAGGACTTTTCCTCATTTGCACTCACTCATCTCATCACATCTCTCTCTCTCTACTGCGCAGAAAAGAGTCTCTTCTCTACTGCGCAGAAAAGGGTCTCTCTCTCACACATGTGAAGCCGGAAGCTGCTGAAACTGAAGCTACAACTGCAGATCCAAACTTTGACCAGCGTGGACCATCAAACCTCCTCTTTTGATCTGCGTTGTAGGTTCATCTGAACCTCCTCTGAAGGCTGCAACTTTTGGTGGTGGAATCAAGTCAATCCGACGGACGGTTTGTGAGATATCGACTGCCCTAGTTTGAAGGACGCTGCTAAAACTTAAGCTGCAACTGCAGAAGTGAATTTTGACCTGCGTGGACCAGAAGATCTCCTCATCTGAACTACATTGTAGGTTCATCTGAACCTCCTTTGAAGGCTGCAACTTTTGGTGGTGGAATCAAGTCAATCCGACGGACGGTTTGCGAGATATCAACTGCCCTAGTTTGAAGGAAGCTGCTGAAACTGAAGCTGCAACTGCAGAAGTGAAGTTTGACCTGCGTGGACCAGAATATCTCCTCATCTGAACTACGTTGTAGGTTCATCTGAACCTCCTCTGAAGGCTGCAACTTTTGGTGGTGGAATCAAGCCGATCCGACGGTCAGTTTGTGAGATATCGACTGCCCTAGTTTTGATGATGAAGCCGCTAATGCTGACACTGTTGATCTAGGGTTTTCTACTGCTGATATAAATCAGATTTATTGTACTATTTCTCTCTGCTAAATTATTGAAGATAAAAGAAGATTTGATCAAAGGGTTTCCTCACACATTGTGGGGTTTGTCCCTGGCTAGCCGCCACATCTTGTGTCTCTTGTCTTGGCTTGTTTTCTGTCGATCGTTTAATGTTCTATCTGCACTTTACTTTATGTACAAGTGATTGCTAATCTGTGGAATATAATAAGAAAAAGAAGTAAATTGTTATAAGCATAGAACATACCATAACTTAACATGGAATCAGAGCTGAGGTGAAGACAAAGCCTGAGCAAGAGCAAGAGAAATCACCGAAGAGAAGATTGGTAAGGCTATCCTAAAAAGAACTATGGGGTCCTCAACACTCTTTCCTGCCGAAGACAAGGTCCGTGAGAAAGCTGACTATCACGGATGGAAGATGTCTATCGATCTAACCCTAGAAGATCCAGGAGTGCTGGACCATGTAAGAGGCAATATTATTGAGCCTCCATCAAATGCATCCGCTGTTACCTGGAACAAATGGAAAAATGGAGAAGTCAAAACAAAGAAGATCATCTGGGACTCTATCGACAAGCACTTGGTGGCTTACATATCTGAACTGGACACCTCCAAGGAAATCTACGATAGACTAGTGAGTTTATTTAAAGTCAATGATGCAAATCAAGTTTTGTTTCTTAGAAATAAACGGAGGGAAATCAAGAAGGATAAAGATGAAAGTATGCAAGCATACTTCTTAAGAATCACCGAGATCAAGAACAATCTCCTATCTATTGGGGAGGCTATTACTGACAGGGAAATGGCACTCACGACTCTTGGAGGATTACCATCCGAATGGTACATGTTTAGGACTACTCTTCTGAACAATAATATAATAATTGGTTTCGAGGAATTAATGGCTAGATGCATTCAAGAAGAAACAAGGGTAGAAGAGCAAGAAATTCCCATGCCTAAAGGTCCTCCTGCTGCCTTTTCTTCTCATGCTAAGAAAAGAAATAATTCCAGGACTAAATCAAAAGGAAAGGCTGGACCTAAGGGTGGAAGAAAAGGACAATGTTACATCTGCGATAAAGCAGGTCACTATGCAAGGGAGTGCCCTGATAGAAAGGACTCACCGGGACGATGATCAAAATCCCTCTCATGGTAATCGAAGGGATGGAAAACTCAATAGCAAAGGTAAAAGGAATGCTGGAAATCAAGGAAGAGGACAACCATTCAAAAAGGCTAGAAATTCCATGATGTATTAAATGCACCTGACCTCCGAAAGAACCTGGTTTCCATATCGGCAATGGAAGACAACGGCTACAAGGTAACCTTCAAGCAATGGCAAGGTACGTCTATCGAAAAATAATGTTAAAGATGCCTTTACTCTTGGGTTTCGAGTTGATTCTTTATATCAGGTCAGTGGAAGTCCGCTAGGTATCATGTCTTGTGACACAACTCTTCAGTCCAAACTTTGGCATCGGAGGTTTGCCCACCTTCATTACAAAGCTCTACCCGATGTAAGACAGATGGTAACAGGGATGCCCGAATTCCAAGTAGAGAAAGAAGGTGTATGTCCGGGATGTGCCAAAGGAAAGCTCAAAAGGGGACCATTCCCCTCAAGTCAAAGCAAGACCTCTGATATATTACAACTAGTTCACTCAGACATATCCGACGCTGGCATCAAGAGGGAAACTACTACACCATATACTCCTGAATAGAATGGTGTGGCGGAAAGGAAGAACCACATGATTATGGAAGCTGTCCGGGCCATGCTACATGATCAAAGACTTCCGAAGTTTCTATGGGCTGAAGCTACAAACACCACCGTATATGTACAAAATCGATGCCCTCATCAAGCATTGGGTTCCAAGACTCCTGAAGAAATGTTCACCGGTAAGAAACCTGATATTTCTCATTTTAGAATTTTTGGAAGCCTTGTATATTTTCATGTGCCGAAAGAAAAAAGAAATAAATTGGGTGTATCTGGAAAGAAAGGAATTTTCGTGGGCTATGGTGAAAATACTAAAGGCTATAGAATCTATGTAGCTGGTCAAAGGGAAGTTGGGATTAGTCATGATGTCACCTTTGACGAAGATATGGCTCTCAGCAAGGTGGACAATCTTCCGACTTTGAGGAGCTCTCTAGAAGCCGACACCAGGGAACCGAAAGAAAAGGATGATGAATCAATGCCTGATGTAGAAGAACCCATGGATCTGATTGATCCTCCTCCACATGAGCCTTCCTTTTCTAGGAAGAGGCCTTCATGGCTTAGGGGGCTACTTGATGATGTTGAAGGACATGCTGCACCCCGAGAAACCTTCCGTGAAAGTAAGAAACCTAACAAGTATCAGGGATACCTGACCATCATGAGCACGATCATACAAAATGAGCCTTCATCATTCTCAGATGCCGTCAAGCATCAAGTATGGAAGGATGCTATGACCAAAGAATATGAGTCTATTATGAAGAATGATGTCTGGGAAGTAGTTCCCAGACCCCATGACAAGACAGTTGTTACTTCCAAATGGCTTTACAAGATAAATCATGCAGCGGATGGAAGTACGGAAAAGTATAAGGCTCGTTTTGTTGCTCGTGGTTTCTCCCAGAAGGAAGGTATAGACTATGATGAGATATTTTCACCTATTGCCAGATATATGACCATCCGCTCGATCATAGCCCTTGCCACTTCACTAGGATGGAACCTACATCAGATGGATGTTAAGACCGCGTTCTTGCATGGTTCGATCAAAGAAGAGGTCTATGTGAAGCAACCCGAAGGATTTGAGATTTATGATTGAAAATCTCATGTATGCAGGTTGAAGAAGGCTCTCTATGGGCTGAAGCAAGCACCCTGAGCATGGTATGAGAGGATCGATAGCTACTTGATGAAGCTGGGATTCACTAGGAGTGAAGCCGATCCTAACCTTTACTTTAAGGTTGAAGATGACAAGCCTCTCATACTGGTGTTGTATGTGGATGACCTCTTCCTAACAGGTGCATACTCTCTCATTCACAAATGTAAGAGGGAGTTGGCTTCTGAATTTGAAATGAAGAACCAAGGACTTGAAGTGTGGCAGAAGCCAAGGGAAATTTTCCTATCTCAAGGAAAATATGTGGTGAAGATTCTGAAAAGATTTGGTATGATGGACTGCAAGCCTGTGACTACCTCGAGGATCTTAACTTTCAAAAGTTATATGGTAGTGATGTCGAACCAGATTTGGGAAATGCCTCTGAGTTTCAAAAACTCATTCGCGTTGATGTTCTTGGTGAACCTCCGTCCGAACATATGTTTTGCAGTTAGCATTGTGAGCTCATATTTGGTTGAGCCTCACTAGATTGGTGCCAAGAATCTTCTGAGATGTCTTCAAGACACAATCTCTCATGGATTGAGATACACTACCGGAAATATGAAACTACATGATTATTCGAATGCCGATTAGGCAGGTAGTGTGGAGGATCACTGGAGCACTTTTAGTGCTGTTTCTCTTTGGATTCTGCTTCGATATAATGGATGAGCAGGAAGCAGAAGTCAGTTGCTATAAGCACCGCCGAGACCAGATACATATCTACGAGTATGATCTCGTATGAAGCTGCCTGGTTGGGAAGCTCTTAAGTGAGTTGTTTGAACACATACCACTATGATTCTCTGTAACAACCAGAGGTGGGATTCGATTATTGAGGAATCCCATATTCGTCGATTGCTCCCGCAGATAGACATCATTTGGGATATGGTAATTCGATGAGCAAGGAGGCTCCATCGCATTAAGATGATGTACAGGTCGATACACCTTGTCAAAGCCCCGAGGAAAGATCTAATCTGTGATTTTCCCAAACGACTTGGAGTCGTCAAGAAACCCTTGTACAAAGGTCCTGCATGTTGCATACATTGAGCTCTGGGAGCTCTGAGGGCTTGCGGTTCTTACTAGAGCAACATATGACCACAGGGTGACTCACCCTCCCCTAGTGGTGCGCAATGGAACAAGATGATTCGCTCTCTTGTGGGACAAGATGATTCGCTGTCTCGTGGAACAGGATGATTCGCTCTCCTGTGTAGCAGGATGATTAGTTCTCCTGTGAGGCCTGGATTGATGTGTTCTCCTGTGAGGCCTGGATTGATGTGTTCTCCATGGCGGCCTAGATTGATGTGTTCTCCATGGCGATTGTAGCAGGATTGATGTGTTCTCCTGTGAGGCCTGGATTGATGTGTTCTCCATGGCGATTGTAGCAAGATTGATGTGTTCTCCTGTGAGGCCTGGATTGATGTGTTCTCCATGGCGGCCTAGATTGATGTGTTCTCCATGGCGATTGTAGCAGGATTGATGTGTTCTCCTGTGAGGACGAGATTGATTAAGTTCTCCTGCCGAGACATCCTACCCATGCAGTCTGAGACTCATGGGAAGTACCTTTCATCTGATCAATGAGCAGGGAAATGAAGTTAGGGACCATAGTAGTACCAATGGATGCATCGTTGTATCTACCATACTCCCTGCGCTAGGATGATCTCCATTGATCTGGGATCAATGATACTGGTCTGGGACCAGTGGTAGGAGTGGTACATTCTATGACAGTGACTTCGGGTCGGTTGTTACTGGTCTGGGACCAATGGTATGCACTCTGAGACTGACTTTGAGTCAGTGGAGGATGTTACTGGTCTGGGACCAGTGGTAGGAGTTGTACTCACTATGACGCTGACTTCAGGTTGGTTGAGACTGGTCTGGGACCAGTGGTACACACTCTGAGACTGACTTTGAGTCAATGGAGGATGTTACTGGTCTGGGACCAGTGGTACGAGTTGTACTCACTATGACGCTGACTTCGGGTTGGTTGAGACTGGTTTGGGACCAGTGGTACATACTCTGAGACTGACTTTTGAGTCAGTATGATACATCCTCGACCATTTCTTCTTCTTCATAATTCGGACAAAAGCATAACAGAACAGAACAAAGCAGAGGAGAGCATAACATAGCAAAGTTGTACAGAGCAGTACAGGGCAGAACAAGAAAAATAGAGCAGAGCAGGGCAAGGGGCAAGTTGTACAGGGCAGTGCATTTGATGGATGAATAGTAGCGACCGACAGACAAATTGCAGATGAAGTTCTCCCTAGTTGAGAGGGAGTGTTAAAATTGGCAACTAGGGTCAAACTTCATGTGGGTCGTCTTATTCATGGCTGATAATATGTTCATTAGATTCCTCTCATCGAGAGGTGTAGGATTGATCTAAAGATCATTCGATTCCGATAAGTATTCATGGAGATATGAATTTATTTTGATTATGGAATTATTATCAAGCCGACCTACAACTCATGTAGCCTCAAAAGCCCAACAGTCGCATCTATTCAAACATCATTAGTTGTCTATAAATACAAGAGGACTTTTCCTCATTTGCACTCACTCACTCATCTCATCACATCTCTCTCTCTCTACTGCGCAGAAAAGAGTCTCTTCTCTACTGCGCAGAAAAGGGTCTCTCTCTCACACATGTGAAGCCGAAAGCTGCAATTGCAGATCCAAGCTTTAACCAGCGTGGACCATCAAACCTCCTCTTCTGATCTGCACTATAGGTTCATCCGAACCTCCTCTGAAGGCTGCAACTTTTGGTGGTAGAATCAAGTCAATCCAACGGACGGTTTGCGAGATATCAACTGCCCTAGTTTGAAGGAAACTGCTGAAACTGAAGCTGCAACTGCAGAAATGAAGTTTGACCTGTGTGGACCAAAATATCTCCTCATCTGAACTGTGTTGTAGGTTCATCTGAACCTCCTAAGAAGGCTGCAACTTTTGGTGCTGGAATCAAGTCAATCCGACGGACGGTTTGCGAGATATCGACTGCCCTAGTTTGAAGGAAGCTGCTGAAACTGAAGCCGCAACTGCAGAAGTGAAGTTTGACCTGCGTGGACCAAAAGATCTCCTCATTTGAACTGCACTGTAGGTTCATCTGAACCTCCTCTGTACGCTGCAACTTTTGGTGGTGGAATCACACCGATCCGACAGTCGATTTTTGAGATATCGACTGCCCTAGTTTTGATGATGAAGCCGCTAATGCTGATGTTGTTGATCTAGGGTTTGCTACTGCCGATATAAATCAGATTTATTGTACTATTTCTCTTTGCTGAATTATTGAAGATAAAAGAAGATTTGATCAAATGGTTTCCCCACACATTGTGGGGTTTGTCCCTGGCTAGCCGCCACATCTTATGTCTCTTGTCTTGGCTTGTTTTCTGTCAATCGTTTAATGTTCTATTTGCACTTTACTTTCTGTACATGTGATTGCTAATCTGTGAAATATAATAAGAAAAAGAAGTAAACTGTTATAAGCATAGAACATACCATAACTTAACAAGTTGAGAATTGAGTGACATCCTCCACTCGAAACTTGCCTCGAGGGCCACACCAAGTGGAGTTAGAGATTTTCTTCACAATAATCCTAAGTGTGGATTTAGGCGGCAACAGGGTGCACTGCAGAGGATCTATGTGTAGTAGGCATCATATAATCTACATGTGCTTGCATGTTTGGTAATCTATTATGCCCTTCCATCCAAGGCTTGATTGGAAAAAAGTGCCCTCTCTAATGGCATCTACCTTATTTGCAGCAATACTTAAATGGAGAAGCATATGTTGCATGATTGTCAGTTTTTGTGGAACTATTGGACCATGTGCATACATGGCATTTGGCTCTTCTTCAAGGGAGAGTTCATTGGCATGCAATTATTTTTGGTGACTCTGGGGCTTTGGTTTTCTCTTCTTCTAGTAGCATTTGGCACCATATGAGGATTTCTGCAGTGTTTGTCCTCTAAAATCTTCGATGTAAATTTGTTTCTGATAATGAGATCAGGCACTTTGTTAGCTTTCTGTCATATGTAGAGAGATGAGGTACACCTGTAACTCTTGGCTAAAGTTTTCTTGCTATCAAAGATGCCAAGTTGTTAGAGCCTAATGCATATTCAGACTTCATTTCTGCTTTAATCGCATTAAGGAAGACGTATAAGTGCTATTGTATATATGCTTCCACCCTATGTTTTTTACTTTGCTGATATAAATATATTTATGTGAATATACTAAGTATTATTTCAAAACAAAACGAAGAAAATGAAAAGACTTCAGTGTATTTTACCCTATATGGGGAGCATTCTTTGGAGCACTCTAGAGCATTCAGGAGCACTCTTGGGAGCACCTCTTCCCAAGTCGAAAACGTGCTTCTTCTGTAGTGCACTTCCATCTGAAGCACACTTCTAAGAGGTCTACGGGAGAGGGAGGAGTACTCCCATGCAACAATGCTCCTTCATAACCTTTTGCGTGGTTATTAGAGCATAGGTATAGAAAAAAAACATATTAGAGCTTAAGAAGATTGAAAACTTACACATATCAAAATTAAACTTTTGTTCTGTGCTAAGAATATTTGGGGAGCATCTGTAACTCAAACGGAATATTTTGGGGAGCATCTATAACGCTTGATATGAAATTCAATTTTAAGTAAAGCTAAAAGTTTCCTTATTTTTAAGAATTATATGGGTGCAATGCGATCATTACATTAATACACGTGACTAACAAAGAAATCTTCAATTCTCACCATTCGAATGATCTTTGATATTGTTGACATGGCTCCAGTTGTAGAGACTTCTACCCTTATAGGGCCTTCCTACAAGATACAAGTATTCACAATAAACAAATAGTCAAACTTATTTGATTCTTTAAAAAGAAAAATAGACACACAACATATGCATAATCATATAGAATATTTAACTATACCCAAATTCAAAGTATTCACAATAAACAAGTAATTAAAGTTAGTTGATTATTTATAAAGAATAATAGAAGCATAACATATGAATAATTATATAAACATCTAATTGGAACTAAACTCAATGGTCAAACAACAGGGACTCATGAAGGAATTGACAGAGCCACAGTCCAAGAGTGTGAATTGGACTAAAAAAAAACTTGACATAAAACTTAACAAATAATAGCCTGAAAAATATGCAAACTTCCACAAAATAAAAACTGAGAGAATTTCCTAGTAGGGACATGTTGAGTTCCTAGTACAAACTTTAAGTTTTCTTATACTTGTTGATTGAGTGCTCGCCAAGTTTTGACCAAGCATGTATCCCTAGCTTATGTTGGCAACAAATCAAGTTGGCTCAATGGGTGTTTTGAGTGCTTGTTGAGTCCTCTAATAGTCAAAACCATTGCACGGTATACATTTTGCTAAGAACTTATTCCTCATATAAAGGAAATCACACTTTTGTTGGAATAAATCCAGTATGATAAAAGTCAAGATGTCAGCAAATAGATATGTTAGAGGGATAACCTTCATCTTACACCAGCAAGGAGATTTTGTGCACTACTAATAATAATGCTGTAGGAAAGCCATCAAATTTATTGACCCTTTCCTTCTTACGGGCTTCTTACGGGATGGAATAGACTCATTCAAATGTGCATGTGAGATAAGATATGATAAATTTATTGATGTCCAACAAATGACCACAAAAGTAGGTCAATGGGACTAGAGGATAAATCCAATACGAGTACAATGTGGGAGTGCAAATGCCACTCCTAGAAAAGTTAAATCTAAAACAAAAACTATATGCAAAATGAAGTAATGAAAAATACAAACAATAAGACATCCTCGTGAACATGAACATGTATAAAACAGTATCAGTGCCCTGGTGAAGAGCCCATGGAGAGAGAGAGCACTGAACATGAGGTCCATGATGTTAAGAATGCCCAACTCTAATAATCGACGATGAGGAGGGCAATGTAACAGCCCTGGTGAAAATTTCATGTAATAAAAGTTAATAAAGACAAAATAAGACCATGGTTAAGGGACACTTATTCCAAGCTGAATGTTGGGCAAAGATATCCTAGTGGGCATCACTGGATATGTTTTGGATAAAGAAAATTGGCAAAGGCTAAGGCAAAGGCATTAAAGGGAATTTTGGCACATTTATTTATGAAATGAAAGAAATTAGGAGAAAAGTAAGGTAAAAGGTCATAGGTTGCATGTGAGGAGGAAATTGAAGGAAAATAATGGAAAATGAAGAAAATAGAGGCCTCAATCATAAAACGCTTCTGAGGATCAATTCATAGCTTTTGTCAAGTTCAAGTTTGGAGCTCTCTCATTATTCTCTCTCTCTCTCTCTCTCTCTCTTGGTCACTTAGAGTTTTCTTGGAGCACTCTAACTTTGGATTAAGGAAGGAAAAGCAAGAAAAAGGAAAGGAAGGAAAGAAAGGATCAAGGAAAGGAAAGTAGGATCAAGCAACTTCAGCAGAAACACTTGCAGGTAACCTTTTGCATGTGCAATTTCCTAGCTGGTTTGGACATGCATGGCTTTGCATGCTGGTGTATGGTTCTCTTGCTGTCAGTGGCATGGTTTTATCGAGTTATGACAGTGCTTTTCAACCTAGCCTTGTCTTTTTCCAAATGCCATGGTATGTTGGGATGTTTATTTCGGTTTTTGAGCTTTGGTTTGCCGGATGGATTTCGGAATCTGGGGCGTAGGTGGTCTCAAGTTCCATTCCCAAAGGCCTAGGAATCCCTTGACCAATTTTGGCGGGATACACGGTAAAGCCTGAGGGAGATGTATCGGTTTAGGGCCTAGTGATCTGGGTTTGGATTGCAGTAAAGCCTGAGAGACAAGGAGATGGAAAATTCCTCAAGGATAGTGATGGATTTCGGATGGCATTCCAAGTTCTGTTCGGTTGTGATCGGAGCACTGGTTTTGGTGTGATCACGGTTTGATGAGGGTGGAAATGGTTTAACCTATGGATTCCCTTGGTTGTTTTTGGATTGGTCGTTCTATGAGATCCCACATTCATGCTTGGTATATGGCATGGTGGTGACTGGCCAAAAGAGAGATTTGGTTCATCCATCTCTCGGTCGGGTGGTACGTGGAAGTCTTAAACCTGGTCGGATTCGCCTATGATTAATAAAAGCTAATTTCTCTTACTTTTGCACTGATTTATATGTGGATTTAATGGTTGTCTTATCTCTGATATTTACATGGTTTTATGTTGGTTATAAGCATGGTTAAATGACTGGTTCATGTCATGGTTATTTCATGTATTTACTTGTAACTGTTAAATGGATGGATGCAAGACCTAATTGATGATGTAGTAGTTCAATGGAGAAGGAGGTGATCCTTCTGGTTATGTTTCATAAGTTGTTTCAATCATTTATGCTCTGTCTTGTATCCTAAACCTATAGGTTGCATTGATGTCAAGTGTTTGACAGAATGTCAGTCCTGGTTGGGGATGCTCAGGCCTAGTCCTGAGGTTGATTTTGATTGATCAACATTGTTATCATGTCCTTAATGAATTCTAAAGGTTGTAGCAAGTTCTGGGCAGAGGCCGGGATTCTGGGCTAGAAAAGTGGCTTAAATCTCAGGGTCACTGGCATAGAATGTGCAATTTTGGTCCACAATCGCTAGCAGGCAGGCCTGTGAGAGCGACTTTAGGTTGTTGGTCGCTCCCTTGCCCATAGCATGAGAGCGAATATGGTCTAAGAGATCCAGAATAGGAGTGGGACCCAAGGACAGGTTTTCGGAGTCGCTGACTTGTCTCCCAAGGGTTCTGTTGATGATGTTGGATGACTGTGTGTGATGTTCCATCGATTCCACTTCCTTAAGGTCACATAGGAGGTCGAATCTGATCATAGTAGCCTCTTGTCTCATGTTTACCCCAGTTGTCATGGTTACTTTGGGTAGACCTAGGAGGGGGTGTTACAGGGAACAAAGGCGTTGTTTGACTATCTAAGTCCTCTGGAGCTATCTAGGAATCTAGCCACATAAATCCTGGGGGGAAGGAAGGGGCGAGGGATACTCCTAACATCCAAGACCGAATGGAAAATTCTCTAGATAAGTCTCTGGCTACTCCACTGCGGCTGGAAAGGAATTTGTCGGGGGAGGAGGGTGCCTTACTCTAGATCCGCCTAGAACTGATCCCTCTAGTGGTATGGAGGTGCATAAATTGATGTGCTATTCGGCACCGTCAAATCAGTCTCAAGGATATTGGTTAGCCTCCTCTATTGTGTTAGTTTTTGGTAGCATCGGAAGTGCCCTAGCCTTGAAAATTGGTGGAGATGCTAAGGCAAATGAGTTCTAAATAACCAGAAACCGTTTGGTGAAATTCCACCCGGATTGTATTTTATTAAAATAATTAATATTTTTAATGGGGTTCCTAAGTCTAAACTTAGGAAAATTAAAATATTAATGGGTATTAATCAAAATATGGGTGAGAATGATCTAGAAGGCAGATCAAGTCATGTTTTAATCTTAGCCATTGATTAGAGACTTAATCTCGGCCGTTGAAGACTCAACAGGAAAAGTATAAAATGGAGGCTTGGGGTTCATTTGAAAACACACACAAAGAGATTGAGGAAATCAATTTTCTGAGGTGAGAAGTTCTCAAGAGGAAAATCGATTGGGGAGATCTTGCAGCTGAGGGGCAGAGAGAATTCGGGAGAAGGACATTCCGAAGAATACTGACAGAGAGACAAAGAGATTTTGCAGAGAGGCAGCGCAGTAGCCGATAGAGCTGATGCAGAAAAGTTGCCTATCACGCAGAATCTGGAACTGTCGGAAATGTCGGGAACTACCGGAACAGCCGGGAGAGATGACGCAGAGGCAGCGCAGTAGCTGGGAGAGCTCACACAGAAAAGTTGTCTGTCACGCAGAATCCCGAACTCCCGGAACAACAGAAACTATTGGGAACTGTCGGGAACTGTCGGAACAATTGGTAGAGTTGACGCAGAGGCAGTGCAGTAGCCAGGAGAGCTGATGCAGAAAAGTTGCCTGTCACACAGAATCCGGAACTGTTGGAACTGTCAAAACTGCCGGAACAACCGGAAGAGCTGATGCAGACGATAGAGAAGGTAACGCAGGGCTGACACAGAGCCAGCGCAGAAATAGCGAGGATTAGCCAGTCTTGTGCCAGATCAGTCGGAATTTTGTAGGGTGAAGTGAGGTAAAACTCACTCAGATTTTTCGCCAGTATTTTCTCTGTAAAGGATTGCTAGATGAGCTCGTATTCAGATATTTCTCCTGCATAATAATAAACCCTCAAAATTGTTGCACCAATTTTCCTGCATTGGGTTTTTCTGGGGACTATTGTGTCCAAAAATAAGTGTGTGCTATGTATCTTGTTCTTTGCTCTTTTTTCTGTTTCATGAGATCAAATATTTAATTAGTGTAGTTTGCATAAGTAATTTGCTTCAGTATTCAAAAGAATAACTCGATGAATGTAATTTAAAAATCAAGTAGGTGAAGTAGATTCAGGTTTGATGCAGTAGGGGTTCCTTCGAGTGTAGGAATTTTCACATAGTGGGGGGCTGAGAGGAGACCCGACATATCACTACTCCACTATCTGAAGTACTCTGGAACTAAACTTGTCGCTTATCACTTCGATCTATGGTATCCGCCTGAAAGTATAATGTAATCGTCCGAGTCATCCCCATGCAATGTAGCATATGTAGGGCTCGATATATGTGTCTAAATATCTCCCTGGCAAAGAGGGATAAGCATCTCTAATCGAGATATCAGAAGAAGGTATAAAGGGAGCCCCCTGAATCTCTATAGAGGAAATGGAAGTGTCCTCTAATCTCATAGTATAGGGGGCACCTAAAAATGAGTTGTTGCTCTGTATTTGACTCCTTTAGGTGACAGATCAGGAAGATCCTATCAAATCGTGGTATATGGTGGTTAGTGTCCACTCGGAGTCTATGATAACCAACTCCGAGTTGTCCTAAACGGATCCCGAGTGAGTGCATCGAATGTCTACGTGTGCATGGGGGTCGGACAATGATACCTTTTGCTGGAAAATCTAGTAAGCCTTGGAGAGGGGAACCTTACATGCTAGCACTAGACCAAGAGACAATAATGAGGTATTGGCCCACTGTCACCACAACCAAAACCCCCTGCCCTACGGATTTCATCGAGGGGTGGTGTGAAAATTCCAAAAACTGGAATCCTATTGCAGCAATTGGTATTATTTCTTCTAACTGATAAATTAATTATTTGGTTTATTGCTACAACAACATTGAAATAAACACACTGCAACCTTCACAAATAAAAAACTGCAAAAATAAAATAGCGTTGGAACTGAGAAATGCTAGCACACACACATAAAAATTAACACCGTTGTTTTTGGACAAAAGTCCTCAGAAAAACCCAATGCAGGAAAACTAGTGTAGCAGATGAGGGTTCTATTTTATTATGCAGCAGTGAAATCTGAGTACAATATATGGATGCTCAATTGGCAATCCAAACAGCAAGAAAATCTAGGCAAAACTAACTAAAGGAATTACCCTTCCTCCACAAACAATCCCGGCACAACTTCTCTTGAGAAATTCGTCCTCCTGGACCCTCCACGTCAGCCTTTGCGCAGACCCTATGACGTCTAGCCTCTGAACTGCCTCTGATGAAGTCGTTATGCCTATCTCTACTGAGGAAATCACTTCTCTGGCACTCTGGACCCTCTGCCCTGCCTCTCGAACTAAAAATGAATTTCTCTCCAGCAAAATCGAGTTGTTCTTCTAAAGCAACTGCGCAGTCCTCTGCGCTGCCTTATTGGGAATAACTCGGCCCCTTGTTGTTGCCTCTCTGGATCACTATCGCTGCCCCTCACTGACCCCAATTCAATCTTTGGCTCTCCGGAAACTGTTGCTACTCTCTAGAAATCGATCTATCAAGAAAATCGAACTACAGAAGTGTCTTCTCTAAGTGCCCATCGACTTCCTCATATAATCCACTGTTGGAGCTTCAACGGCCAAGATTAAAACTTAATCGATGGCTAGGATCATCTTGGAATCGATCAGTGTGAGTTTCTAGATGATTCTCACCTTGAATTAATTAATACTGATTAATTAACCAATTTTCCTAAGTTTAGACTTAGGAAACATTAAAAAATTGGTTAATAATCTAATTAAGTCACTTCTAGGTAGAATTTCCATAAACGATTTCTGGGTCTCGGAGATCTCATGTATTCTAGCCTCTCCACCAAATTTCATGGCTAGAACACAACTGATGCTACAAAAACTAACACTCCCTCTTTGCGAGGAATGTGTTCTAGTATTGCACACCCTGCTACAACACTTTGTCTCTGTATTATCTATGTTACGTTGTTGCTGCCCACCAACTACTGCGCAACTCTGATGTTGCATTTGTGCTACTGCTAACACTACCAACACTGCATCTGCATTGCAACTTCCTCTCATCTGTTTTCGTTGCAACTGCAACATCTGCAACTAAAAATCATCCAAAATACCGAATCAACTGTGTTCAGTATGATGCATCTATCTCTTGAGTCTTTGACTGCTACTAGCATCTGCACTGTCACTGAAGAATCTGCGTTGTTTCCAACTCTGCACTGAGTCACCTGCTCTGTTGTCAATGCTGCACTACGCTCCCCAACCTCTAACTACTACTTGTCGGCAACTGTCACTCTAGTACTAACTGCATCAACTGTCACTAATCCATCGTGCTACTGAATACTGTGGGCCCCTGTATCCAGGTAATGATCCATGAGGTGGACTTCTCAAGGACCTTGCACAATCTTTGTAGTTCTCTGGGACTACAGTACCAAATCTCCCCACCTCACTCTTGGAGGTATATCAGCGAACATTGCGAAGTCTTCCTCCAACCTAGAGGACAACCTATCGATCTCTATTGAAGCTGCCTATCGAACCTGCTTCTCCTCCTTATCCTTCTTCCTGAGAGGACACTGGGCACTGTAGTGACTAATCTCACCACACCTGAGCACATGACCTTTGATAGATCCTTCTTCTTCTTTCTCTGCTCTTCCTGCCCCTGACTGGGACCCTTAGATGCGAGGGCCACATTTTCCTCCTCCTTCACCACCTTCGATCCGCTGCTACTGCTGCCACTGAGGGAGCTCTTTAACAGATCTTGTCTCAACTCCTCCTCCTGCAAATCGGCCCACATCTTTTCCCACTTTGGTAGCTTATCTTTGCCCAATATTCTTTGGACAAAGACCTGCCAATCCTCTGAGACAATGTTGAGTGCCAATTGCACTAGCTCTGTGGGTTGAGGCATTGCCCCAACAACTGATAGCTAGGCTCGAACCTCCTGAATCCTGGTAAGGAAGGGATCTATGCCTTCCCCCTTCTGCATCCTGATACATCTCAGCTTCTCCTCCAGGAACATCTTTCCGTGCTTGAAAGTGCTCTGATATAGCATGGCGAGAGCATCCAACATCTCTTTGGTAGTGTCCTTGAAAGTTATGCGTAAGACTATATGGTCTCGGACTCCATCTAGGATCAACCGCTTTGCACGTGCCATTTCCTTCCTATATTCCTTCAGTTGATCCGCTTCCTAGGGAACTGCCACAACGTTGTCTATGCAGAGCTTCGGGCTATATTCATCCAACAGGAAGGGCATCCTAGCCTTCCAGATGACATAGTTAGAGGAGCCATCCAACCTATCCTGATCTCTAAGTCCTGTTGTGGCCATCTCTGATAATGTCGAAAACTCCCTCTTTCCCTGTACTTGGATGTTGCTCTGCTACTCGCACTCCCTTCTAGAATGTGTGATCCCACATGCTACTACTACCATTCTGTAGCTGGAAATTCGAAATTCTCAGACTCGAGGTTCCCTAAGAAAAAATTTCCCTCTGCTGTGCGATTTTTTCTCTTCCACCCAACGTTGGTTCTGCTCTAGCAAATTGTTGCAAAACCCTCGGCGTCAACAGAAATCTGCCCAACAAAAAACTAGAGTTGCTCCATCTGCCTCCAGAATCACGCGATTTGGAAAATCGAATTTTTCTACCTCTCTGCTTAGAAAAAACGAACTTCCTCAAGTAACTCAGCCTGTCTAGCAAAGGACTCAGCTGCTCCTAGGAATTTTAGCCCTGTCGCTCTTACTGAACAACGAAATTCCTTCTTTCGCCTCTGAGCTCCCAGGTGAACAACCGCACTCTGATACCGTGCGAAAATTCCAAAAACTGCAATCTTATTGCAGCGACTGGTATTATTTCTTCTAACTGATAAATTAATTATTCAGTTTATTGCTATGGAAACATCGAGATAAACACACTGCAACCTTCACAAATAAAAAACTGCAGAAATAAAATAGCGCCGGAACTGAGAAATGTTAGTGCACACACAAAAACTAACACCGTTGTTTTTGGACCAAAGTCCCCGAGAAAACGCGATGCGGGAAAACTGGTGTAGCACATGATGGTTTTATTTTTTTATGCAATAGTGAAATCTGAGTACAATCTATGGATGTTCAACTAGCAATCCAAACAGCAAGAAAATATGGGCAAAATTATCTGAAGGAATTACCCTTCCTCAACAAGCAATCCCGACGCAACTTCTCTTCAGAAATTCATCCTCTTAGACCCTCTACGTCAACCTCTATGCTGCTCTGCACAGACCCTATGACGTCTAGCCTCTGAACTGCTTCTGATGAAGTCGTTTTGCCTATCTCTGCTGAGGAAATCTCTTCTCTGGCACTTTGGACCCTCTGCCCGACCTCTGGAACTGAAAATGAATTTCTCTCTAGAAAAATCGAATTGCTCTTCTGAAGCAACTGCACAATCCTCTGCACTACCTTACTAGGAATAACTCGGCCCCTTGTTGCTACTTCTCCGGATCTGGAAAACTTCCTCTGGATCACTATATGTGCCCCTCACTGACCCTGCTTTGATCTTTGGCTCTCCGGAAACTGTTGTTGCTCTCTGGAAATCGATCTGCCAAAAAAATCGAACTACAAAAGTATCTTCTCCAATTGCCCATCGACTTCCTCTTATAATCCACTGTTGGATTTTTAATGGCCAGGTTTAAAACTTAATCGATGGCTAGGATCATCTTGGAATCGATCCATGTGAGTTTCTAGATGATTCTCACCTTGACTTAATTAATACTGATTAATTAACCAGTTTTCCTAAGTTTAGACTTAGGAAACATTATAAAAAAATGGTTAATAATCTAATTAAGTCACTTCTAGGTGGAATTTCCAAAAACGATTTCTGGGTCTTGGAGATCCCATGTATTCTAGCCTCTCCACCAAATTTCATGGCTAGAACACATCCGATGCTACAAAAAGTAACAGGAGGAGTCCCAGTACGTGAGAAGGTCACCTAATGGATGTTCTAAGGTTAGGGTACAAGGTGACACAATAGGGCTTTCTACAAGAGACACACAATTTAGGTTCAAGGCACCAATAGGAGGCAATTCACTCTCTTGATTGAGGCCTATTTGATGAGGCACAAGGCCTAGGGGTTGATTAATGAGTTGATTGTTAGCATAAGCAAAGGTCAGGGCTTGGAGAAAAGGTTTCCAACAATTTATATTAACAAGTCCAAGGCTCATTAAACCTTCAAAGAAGCCCCTAAGTTGAAGCAAAACTAGACTTGGGTTCCCCCTTAAGGAAAACAACTAGGGCAAGAGAAATTATGGGCAAGATTGAAGTGCATGCCCACCAAAAGAGGATAGATTTTGTGGAAAATGCTATCTCCTTGATGTTTAGGTTCTCCAATCCCACAAATTCACCTTTCCTAATGATTCGCACCAAGCCCTAGTTAGCTCACTTGGCCTTGAAGGGGCCTAATTTAGAGCAAGAGAAATTATTGTTGACATTTCTAAGTCTAACACGTCAAAAATTATTCCTGCATTATCTGGTTTATTTCACCTACTTGTTTATTCCTTAACAAGTTATTTAACCATATAAATACTGAAAATAAACACAAATGCAGTCTCAACTCATTTATAGATCATCAACTAAAATAATAGACAAACAAACAAAGGACACCGTTATTTTTGGACAATCGTCCCCGGAGAAACCCAACTTGGGAAAACCAATGCAGCAGTTTCAAGGGTTTTATTATTAAGCAGCTTTATTGAATACAACTAGGGTGCTAAACTAGCTCACCCAACAGAGATTTCTATCTAGTAGTAATACCTCTTCTCGGAAGCAGATATTCAACTTCTCAACACTAGTCTTCCCCACGAAAAACCTTCCCGCGCTTCTCCAAGGCTCTGCGTCAACCCTGCTAGCCTATGCGTAGCACTGGAACCCCTTGTGTCAGCCCTCTGCCTCTCTACGTCAGCTCTCTGGCCTTCTGTGTCACCCACACAAGCCCTACTAGCCTCTGCGCAGTCTCTCGCTGCCTCTGCGTGGCTCCTGCTAGCTCTGCGTAGCTTCCTCAATCACTGTGCTGACCCTCTAGTACTATCTCTATCTTTGCTATGTACTCACTGCCCCTCGTTGCAACTAAGATCACTTACACGATTTCTCAACAAACCCCGCTCCAGAAAATCGAACTGACTGATCAATCTTGGTGTATCTCCAACTGACCCTCAAGCCTCCTCTTATACTTTTCATGTTGAGTCTTCAACGGCCGAGATTAAGTCCCTAATCAACGGCTAAGATTAGATTTGGCTTGATCCATGTCATTTAAAACATTCTCACCCAGTTTTTTATTAATACCCATTAATATTTTAATTTTCCTAAGTTTAGACTTAAGAACTCCATTAAAAATATTAATTATTTTAATATCTCTCTAACTGGGTGGAATTTCCCCAAACCATTTCTGGGTCTTGGAGATCTCATGGGCTTTAGCCTCTCCACCAATTTTCATGGCTAGAGCACATCCGATGCTAGCACAAATCAACACTCTCTCTTAGCGAGGAATGTGCTCTAATAATGTTCCACCACTGAACATCACACTAATCCTCCAGCACCGGTACCTATGTTGATGTTGAGCTTGCTGCCCTACATCCACTGCACTGCTGCCCATGGCTCTGCCACTGCCACTACTACAACTGTACTGCAACTCCCTCTGCATCCGTGTTGTTGCTGGTCCTTCCTCCCAACACTGCATCTGCACTACAACTCTCTCTCAACATGCTGCATCGTGCTGCCCATAGCACTACTACTGCTAACTACCGCACTGCAACTCAGTTACCGAAAAGTAAGTAACTAATCTACCCAACCACTGACATCCTTGTCAGTCTAGAAGCCCCATGATGTTGAAGATACCTCTGTTGCTAACATGTGCTCTCTCTACGGCCTTTGCGCTACTGCAACACCTTTGTGCCTCTCTGCACTGCTACAACCATCTTTGTGCCTCTCGCACTGCTGCAACCCCCACTACACTGCCACAAACCCCTGAACTCTTACTATTCCTAGGATCTTACTATAGATAATTTAAGGGTTTTGCTCATAAACCCTAATTCATCAAACCCTAAAGATCTAGGGATTCAATACATAACTTTGGATAGCAAACCCTAAAGGACTAGGGTTTTTTATTATTATTATAACAATACCAAGACTCTAAACAAGATAATAGAATTTCTAGACTTCATTATTAACCCTAAGTAGACTAGGGTTCCATAACTATAGACATACCCTTAGGTTAGGGTTTTATAGAGAACCTTTTAGGGTTCCATATGAATGATATAATGAGGGTAGATTCAATCTAATGATTAATCACCCAAACAAGAATCTCTTACGATTCAAAACCCTAGACATGACGATGTTAGTAATGTAGAGAAAAATTTAAAAGAATAATGATCGTACCTTTATATGAAGAGATCTTTGTAACAAAGCTTATAGGCTAAGACATACCTTGGGTTGTTCCTTAACAAACCTTGTAGGACATCAATACTTGAAGGGTTTCAATAGAACTTCTTTCACACGTCAACTCTATCCTTTGAAGTCTTCTCCATGATCCTTGAGCAATTAGCAAGCTTTCCTAGCCAAGGAAAAATATAAAGAGAAAGGTTATTAGCATATAATACAAACACATCTTGATAAGAGAGGGAAACCAAACATAAAAGATAAGACATGGAGTAACATACTTATCTTTGATAAAATGGTGAGGGCTCCCTCTTAATCCAATCTTGAGGGATACCTACAACTTTATCAAAATAAAAGGTGTTTTAACAAGACCTATTAGACCTACAAATTCTAGAGATAAAAACATAAAGGAAAAAATTCAAAACTTAGAATAGAAGACCAGGGGAGGATATCCGTAAGGAACGACTTAGTAGTATAAGTCCTTGACATCAGATTCTTCTTCAGTGTTGTTCTTCTTTAGTGGTCCTTCATCAACAACATTTGCTTGATCCCTATTTCTTTTCTTATTTTTTAGATTCTGAGGACAATGACTTTGTTAATGTCCCAACTTATGGCAATTGTAATATTCAACCTTGGATAGGTCCATTTTCTTCTTTGGTCCTTTGAATTTCATGAAGGTTCCCTTCTTTTTGTGATGCCCAGAGTAAGCATTCGAGGTGTTTTCTTCTTCACTATCCTTTTTGTTGTTTACCATCAATATTTTGGCTTCTTCTTGGCTACATGCATTCCACATTTGATCAAATGTAAGCATATCCTTCCAATTGTTGAGTCCTGATGCAAAGGCACTCCAAGATTTAGGTAGTCCTACAAGAGCGCTAATTACGAGCTCCTTTTTGTGAAGATTCGGAAAACCCCGAATCCTACTACAACAACTGATTTAGTTTCTTCTATTTGTTAAATAAATTGAACAAATTATTTATTGCGTTCTACGGTAAATATCAAAACTAATACATTGCAACCTTCACAAAATAAATACAGCGGAAGAAAAATAATACTGGAAGAATAGATGCACATACACACAAATACACAATTATTTTTGGACCAATGTCCTTGGAAAAACCCAACTTGGGAAAATCGGTGCAGCAGCTGAGGGTTTTATTATTATGCAGTAGTAAAATTGAGTACAAAACTATAGATGCTCAAATCTAGCAGTCCATACAGAGAAATGGCTAACAATAAGTCTAGTGAGAAAAATCGCACTCCCACTGGCGATCCAACACTAACCTTGGCTCAAGATGAGCTACTCTTTGCTGCCTCGGCGCAGTCCCCGCATCACCCTACGCAGTACTGTGTCCCACAACTCGAAACTACTGCTCTCGTTATCTAATCAGTTTTTGTCTGGAAGATGGACCCTTTTATCCTTCGGACTCTCTCTCCGGCTTCTGGCGCTAAATCACTACTTCTTCCCAGCAGAATACGAAATCCCCTCTGAAGCACTGCACTGCCTCTGTGTGGCTCTGCACTGCCTTTCTGTGGCACTCACTGCCTCTTTGCAATGCACTCATCGGAACAAGAAAAACTTCCTCCGACCTTACTATCCCTGCCCCTCTCTCACTGCTTCGAGCTCACTAACTCTCTCTCTCTAGCAACTCAGTGTTGCTACTCTGAAGTTCGATCTGCCAGTGAATTCGAACTATTGGTGTCTCAAGTGTGTTCTCCAACCCCCATCGAATTTCTTCTTATAATCTCTCGTTGAAACATCAACAGCCAAGATTAAAAAATAATCGATGACTAAGATTAACTAGAACTCGATCCATGTCTTATTCTAAAAGCTTCTCACCATGACTTAATTAATACCCTTTAATTAATCAGATTTCCTAAGTTTAGACTTATGAAACATTAAAAACCGATTAATTATTTTAATTAAGTCGTCTCTAGGTGGAATTTCCAGAAACAATTTCTGGGTTTTGGAGAATACATATTCTAGTCTCTCCACCAAATTTCGTGGCGAGAACACATGCGATGCTACAAAAACTAACACTCTCTCTTAGAGAGGAATGTGTTTTAGCATTGCAACCCACTGAAGCAACACCCTGTCTCAGCACCACCTCCTGTCACGCTGTTGATGTCTAGCTGCTGCTGCCCACCAACTACTGCGTAACTCTGATATATGTTGCATCTGTGTTGCTGTTGGCCTTGCTAAACTGCTGCCAACACTGCATCTGCACTGCAACTCCCTCTCCATCTGCTGCTACTGCAACTGCAACTGAAAAGCATCCAAAATATTGAATCAACTGTGATCAGTATGATGCATCTGTCACCCAAGTCCTGACTGCTACTAGACTCTGCGTTGGCACTGAAGCCTCTGTGCTGTCGCTGACTTTGCTCTGTGCCAACTGCACTGCTTCCAACTCTGCATTGCGTTGCCCAGTATCTGACTGCTACAAGCCACTGCATCTATCACTATGGCATCTGACTGCAACCTCTGCCACTAATCCATCCTGCTACTGCATGCTATGGGCTCCCGTAACAAGGTATTGATTCATGAGGTGGACCTCCTCAAGAAGCCTACCCATCTTATAGCTCTCTAGGGCTACAAAACCAAATCACCCCACCTCACTCCTGGAGGTATATCGGTGATCATGGCAAACTCTTCCTCCAATTTGGAGGACAGCCTGTCGATCTCTGCGGATGCAACCTGTTGATCCTGCTTCTCTTCCTTGTCCTTCTTTCTGAGAGGACATTGAGTGTTGTAGTGGCCAAGCTCACCACATCTGAAGCATTTGACCTTGGAAATGTCCTTCTTCCTCCTGCGCTGCTCCTGCTGCCCCTTTGATGCGAGGGCCACATTTTCCTCTTCCTTTACTTGCTTCATCCCACTGTTGTTGCTGGTGCCACTAATGGTGCTCTTCACCAAATCTCACCTCATCAACCCACATTTGATCCCACTCTAGCAACTTGTCTCTACCCAGAATACTTTGGACAAAGACTTGTCAGTCTTCGGAAATGTTGTTGAGAGCTAACCGCACCAATTCTATAGGTTGGGGCGCTGACCCTACTGCAGACAGCTGGTCCCGGACATCCTGAAGCCTAGTGAGGAGGGGGTCTATGTGCTCCCTTTTCTGCATCCTTGTGCATCTCAGCTTTTCCTCAAGATACATCTTCCGCTGCTCGAAAGATCCCTCGTATAGCGTAGCAAGATCCTCCCACATTTGTCGGGCAGTATCTTTGCCAGCTATGTGAGACACCACGTAATCTCGAACCCCATCGAGAATCATCCTCTTTGCTTTTTCCATCTCCTTCTTGTAGGCCTTCAGCAGATCTGTATCTGTGGGTACAACTACCACATTATCAATGTAGGCTTTAATATTGTATTCATCTAAAAGACAGGAAATTTTTCCTTCCAGATCACATAGTTGGAGGCTCCCTCCAACTGATCCTGATCTCTCAGCCCTGCTGATGCCATCTCCTAAAAAAATAGTTGAATTCCTCCTCTTCTCCTCTGCACAGTTGTTGACTCGCTCTACTCACTCCCTGCTGGAGTGGGAAAATATGCTCACAACTACTACTGCTCTGCGAGGAAAAATCGAAGTTCTGGACTAGAAGTTTCCTGAGAAAAGAATTCTCTCAATGTGTGCTCTTCCTTCCTCCTGACACCATTTTGCACTAGCAAACTGCTGCAAAATAACTGCGTCCCAGCTGAAGATCTGCTCTGCAAGGAAAATATTGTTGCTCCCTCTGCCTCTGGTACTCTTTGATCTGGAAAATTTATTCTCTGTCGACTCTCTCAGAGAAATAAAATTTTCCTCAAAAAATAACGACCCTCCTGGCCAAAGGAACTGCGTTGCCTCTGAGGGTTTCGAACTGTTGCCTACGCAGAGTTTCGAAATTCCTCTTCCCTTCTGCTACTAAGCTCTCTGGCTTACGATCTATGCTCTGATACCATGTGAAAATTCGGAAAACACCTGAATCCTACTAAAGCAACTGATTAAGTTTCTTCTATTTGTTCTATAAATTGAACAAATTATTTACTGTGTTCTATAGTAAATATCGAATCTAATACATTGCAGCCTTCACAAAATAAATACTACGGAAGAAAAATAATACTGGAAGAATAGATGCACACACACACAAATACACAGTTATTTTTGGACCGATGTCCCCAGAAAAGCCCAACTTGGGAAAACCGGTGCAGCAGCTAAGGGTTTTATTATTATGCAGTAATAAATCTGAGTACATAACTATGGATGCTCAAATCTAGTAGTCCATACAGAGAAATGACTGACAATAAGTCTATTGAGAAAAATCTCACTCCCATTGGTGATCCGACACTGACCTTGGCCCAAGATGAGCTGCTCTCTGTTGCCTCTGCGCAGTCTTGCGTCAGCCTACGCAGTACTGCGTCCCACAACTCGAAACTGTTGTTCTCTCGCTATTTGATTAGTTGTTGTCTAGAAGATGGACCTGTTGATTTGGGGTAGCATAGGATGTGCTCTAGCCACGAAAGTTGGTGGAGAGGCTAAAGCACATGAGATCACCAAGACCAAGAAATGGTTTGGGCAAATTCTTCTTGGTTTAGGAGATATTAAAATAATTAATATTTTTAATGGAGTACCTAAGTCTAAACTTAGGAAAAATAAAATATTAATGGGTATTAATATAAAACTAGGTTAGAAGGTTCTACATGACATGGATCAATCCAAATCTAATCTTAGCCGTAAATTAGAGATGTAATCTCGACCGTTGAAAGACCAATAGGAAAAGTATAAGAGGAGGCTTGAGAGTCAGTTGGAGAACACACCAGAGTGATCAGTCATTTGATTTACTAGAGCGGGGTTTGCTAAGTAAATTCGAATCAGTGATCAGTTTGCAGCAAGGGACAGTGAGTACTGGACAGAGAGGCAGAGATAGTGTCAAGCGACCAACGCAGAGGCAAAGAGGCAGGCGCAGAAGCTAGAGCAGGCCACGCAAAGGCTAGCTAGGACAACGCAGAGGCTAGAGGGCCTGTGTCATCCACACAGAGGGCAGAAGGAGTGACGTAGAAGGCCGTAGAGGCTGTGCAGTGCCTCGGAGGGCTGACGTAGAGGCCAGGAGGGCTGACGCAATGCTTTAGTTGTGCTGGAGAGGGTTTCGTGGGGCAGATTTTTTGAATATCTGCTTCCGAATAGAGAGGTATTACTGCCAGTTGTTTTTCTCTGCCGGGTGAGCCAGTTTGGCACCCAATTGTACTCAAGGATATATTGCATAATAAACAACTCTTACAATTGTTGCACCAGTTTTCCCAAATTGGGTTTTTCCGGGGACGAGTTCTCCAAAAATAACAGTGTCACTTGTGTGTTTGCTATTTCAGTTTTCCCAAATTGGGTTTTTCCGGGGACGAGTTCTCCAAAAATAACGGTGTCGCTTGTGTGTTTGCTATTTCTTTCAAATGTTGATCTGTAGATGGTTGAGACTATATTGTGTTTATTTTGATATTTCTATGTTTAAATAACTTGTACGTAATTAACAAGTAGGAGAAATAAATTGAAAGAATACAAATAAAATTTCTAACAAGTAATACTTAGAAATTTCAACATGGTATCAGAGGATGGTTGTAGATCACAGGAGAGCTGAAGGCATCAGCTGAAGCAGAACATTTGCAGCAGAGACAGTTGTCCCGAGTGACAGAATTTGTTCCTTGTAGAACACGACAGAAGAAGGGTTGACGCAGTCTCGGGCCAAAGAGAGGTCAGCGCAGAGGCAAAGGAGGGCAGAAAAAGGCTCACGAAGAGCCACGCAGAAATCAAGATGGTTGACGCAGTTGGCTTGGGGATCATTTCAGCTAGTGTCGGGATTGCGCAGAGCCAAGAGGCTCAGTCCTTTGGTTGCTGGGGGTTAGGAAGTTGTGGGCAGTTTGCGAGGAGTGAAGATGGTGGGGTGTTGTGGGAAAAACAGTACCTAGCGAGGCAAAACCAAGGTAGAGGGAGTCTCTACCAAGGCAGATTTCTAGCCAAGGAATGCAGATCAGTGTTGCAGGTGCATAGGAGATCAGAGAGGGGCGACTCGTCAGTTGGCAAGCGGATTTCCAAGAGGGAAATCGGGACTCAGAGGGAGTCTAGCAAAGAACTTCCAGACGAGAAGTAGCGACTCAGAGGGAGTCGAAGAGAGAACTTCCAAAGGGAAGCAGAGACTCGGAGGAGTCAACAAGAGGAGTAGAGAGATGGTCGTGAATGGATTGAGGGATAAGGACAGGTTGGATGGGGCATCCAACTTCGTCATCTAGAAGGACAAGATCATGTCTGTTCTGTGTGCCATGAGTGCTCATGTACCTCTAGAAAATAGGTGGGGAGACATCGATCTGTAGTCAGGAAGACTATAGGCGATCAGGGGCAAGATCTCTAAGGTACCCAACCTCTTGGATTATACCCTGCTACGCGAGGCCCGAAGAGAGAGTAGCAGGACTTGCAGATGTCGGTAGAAATGGATGCGGATGAAGCGGCAAAGAGTGCTACAATGCAATAGTCCCAGGGAGCGCAAAGCTAGTAGGCTGCAGCAGTGCGAGAGGCACAGAGGAGGTTGCAACAATGCAGGATGGCACAGAGAGGTTTGCAGCAGTGCGAGAGGCAGGGAGTTGTTGCAGCAGTGCAGTGTCAGTAGAGAGAGCACTTGATAGCAACAGAAAGCTTCAGCGTCGGGAGTGTTTCTAGCCTGACAAGGATGTTAGTAGTTGGGTGGATCAGTTACTTACTTCTAAGTAACTGAGTTGCAGTGTGTTGACCACTACGTGTCAACTTCCCAAGCAGTACACCCCCTTTTCTTCGCAAAAGGGATGGCGCTTGATTGACGTGTCCGTGCCATTCGACAATCATCGTCGTCCTGATCATATTATGTTGTAAACTCAGTCTGCATGTGTAAATTGTAAATAGTCTTAGCAGCGTTGAGTCATGTATGTAAATTGACTAGGTGGACCTAATTTTCTAGTGATAATCTACGTTCCAGAAGGTTTTTTGTCTCACCGATCCATGATCGGCAGAGTTTTCCTTCAGCCTAACCCCAAAGCCGGAATGAATTTTGTCATTAGAATCTTAGGAGAATCCTAGTATGTTGATCTGCTAGATTATAGTTGTGTCGCAGAACTGGGTGGTCTATGAGGGTCTATGTCAAATGGGTTTTCCCCTTTGAGATGTAAAATTGTAAAAGTCATGATGTAAAGTGTCTTGAGGGTTAGAAAATGTTTTAATCCCCTCATAAGTCCTAAGTCCTAGGTCCTAGGTGATTTTTCCAAAGGCTAAGTTCGAGGATCCAAAAATAAAAATTAAAAAATTAAAAAAATTAAAAAATAGATAAAAATAATAATAATAATTTTAAAAAATAATTAAAAATAATAAAATAAAATAAAAATTTTAAAAAATAATAAAATAATAATAAATCAAATTTTTTGAGTAAATAAATGCAGAATTTCAATTTTTAATATATTAAAATGCATTTAAAAATTCGACGGATGAGATTAAAAGATATCTTGATCCTCATCGACGGTCGAGATCATTTTGACATGGATCACTCGAATTAGCCGTTGGGAATTTTCCCTTTAAATAGGGTGCTAGGGGTCATTTGAGAAGAGATTGGATCTGAGAGTCTGGTGCTAAAAGAAAGCTCTCTTGTAGTCATTTTTTGTGCAATAAAGAAAGGCTTTGGGGTTAAAAATCTTGTTGGTGTTGCTCTTCTGGAAATGTTGTAAGATTGTTTTATTTTTTTTGCATAATTTTATTTTCACCCATTGATGATAGCTTAATGAAGATTGATCTAGGCACAAGTATCTTATCTGATCTCTGGGGTTTGAATGATAGTTTAGATTCTGAAATATAATGGCAGGTATCTCCATTTGATCTGGGTTTCACTATTGGTTCTCCCTCTATGTTAATGGTTGATTTTAAGCTGTGCAGGAAATCTTTTTTTTAGATTACCGGGCGTTCGGGGAAGTTCTCAGCTGAACCAGCCAACTCTTGGATTGTGTTCTCTGAAAGAGCCCTGCTAGTTTTTAATCCCGGGCTTATCATCTGAAATTTTTTGTGAATGCATGCAGGTTTTTTCTGAAGCATCTCACATTAAATTAAATTTCTGAAAATATTTATGTAGCATAACGAGATATCTAGCTATTTTAGAGCCTGCAAGTTGTAAACGTTGTAATTGTTTAGCTGATCTAGGGTTTTAGTTTCGTTTTCTGCACATTATTTTTGGGTGTTTTTTCATTACAGGTTGCAGGGTTTTCTGGAGATTTCCGAGGGTTTATCCAAGCTGTTTTGCTGTCCAAGGGTTTCAATTTCAGTTGTTTTCAGATCTGGAGGGTTTTGTTTGTATTGCAGGAAGAAAGTTCTCGAAGATTTTTTTTTTATGAACTGGATAAAACCCTTGCCGCTTATCCATACAGCAAGCTTCAAATTCAATCTGCGTTTACCTCTCTTCAACACTGCCATTTCCCCTCCACGCAGTTGCTTACTATATCATCCTCCGAGCTCATTCATCTGCTGCCCCTGTGTGCCAAATCTTGTCCATTATCGTAGTCTTCTGTGTCAGGCCACGCATCCCTTTCTTCTTCGCCTTTGAATACCTGCGTCCATCTTTCAGTCACCACTGTCCTCACGCAGCCTTCACGCTGCCCCCTCCATCTGCTACAACATTCTCTCTTATGCCCACGCAGTCTTCAAGACTCTCTTCACTATCCAAAAATCGAGCCTGCAAACAAAAGAAAAACGTGATCAGACCTGCCGCCAGCTACCTCTCCACGCTGCCAGAGCCATTACGCAGCTCTTCAGCAACCATTGCTTAGGCATTCCACATCCATATCCCTCACGCAGTCACCTTTGCGTTTACCTCTTCACTGCACTTCTTCTGCCTATATCTGCCATCGAAACTCATCCAGGCCTGCAGGCTTGAATGTTAGCGTATCATCTTTCAGGTTCTGCCAGTCCTCATCCAACTGCGTACGGTCAAGAAACCCTCACCGCCGTCAATCTGCTACAGTGAAACAACGAAGGCACATTTTGATTTTTTGTTTATATGATTTGTTAGTCTTCATTGGATTTTTTTTAGTTAGCGTATTATATTTTTTTTTCTTTTGTTTGTTTAGATTAAACTTCAATTTTAAGTTAGATTTTAATTTTATTAAAATTAGATTTTAGCATTTAGACTGTAAACAAATAAACGATTTTAATTTTTCAAATTATTTTGTTAAGTTAGGATAACTTATAATAAAAAATGATAAAAAGTTGTTAAATAGAGAATCCATACAGGTGAGAATGGTTTTAGATAGAGGAGGAATGACCTGTTGTAGAGTTTTAGATTTTATAATTTTTCACTTTTTATATACATTAGATTAGGTGTTAATTTTTATTTTGAATTAACTCATAATCTTTAGTTATAGTTTAGTTTAATTTTAAAATAAATCAAATTTCATATATAAAAAATAAAAAATAAATCATAAAAATTATAAAACTTTAAAAAGCATAAAGATTTTCTTCCCTTATAGTTTAGATTTTGATTTTTTTAGTTTAGATTTAATTTTGTTTGAAGTAAATAAAAATAAAAATTTTCAAAAAATAAAAAATAAAAGGTTTCGTTTAGTTTTAAATTTTGTTTTATCTGAAAAATATAAAAATATTTTGGGAAATTTTTTGCCAATTTCAGTCTTGGCTCAGGAATTTCTTATGTTTTATCTTTTACGCAGAGGCTAAAATTTTGATGTGGGAATTAATGTTTAACATGCTTTAATGTTCATCTGAAGATTAACTACATGAATGTGATCTCTGGTTAGCATTTTACGTGGTTGTTTAAAGCACTTTTAACTGCTGGAGTATCATTAAGCCATTAAGTATTTATTGATTATCTCGCATTTGGTAAAAAGTTAAGCTTTGTTTGATGGTAAATGATTGTTGATGAGCTCGTACCTCTGCAACATTTGATAAATAATCGTTTCATCATTCATTTCATAAGGCACTGGTCTATTAACTTAATAAAAATCAATTAAGTGCTTGTTTCCCCTCGTGTCTCCCAACCCAACTGTTTCACAGTTGGTCATTCATTTTCCCATAGGGTCTACCCCCCTTAGCCGCGGGAGACAGGCTTAAACGGGGAGATCGGGGATCAGAGTGACAGCCCCGGTCTGAGTGTTGTCGTGACAATCTGTGCGACAACATTTTTTGGCGCCGTTGCCGGGGACAGAGTTTTTTCTGTCCTTGGTTTATTCGACATTCATCATTATTTCTTCTTTCTTATTTTTCATTTGAGCTAGCAGAGTCAAAAAAAATTGGCATCATCTCATCTTTTACGCCATTCATTAGCCTGTCAAACGGCCAACATTCTTTGGCGTCTTTCGATCTTTTCATCACCTTATCTTTCGTCATATCAGCAACTTCTCTTCAGTTTGTTTCTTGTTTGGGTGGCGACTCCATTTTCTTATTTTTCCCAGACAAGAAGCCTCCCTCATATCTGCTCGTTGGTTGCTTTTTGGATCCTAGAATTAGATTCATTGTTCAAGTGGCGACTCCACTTCCTTCATCTATTGATTTTCTTGAGCAGAGATCTCGTTCTATCGTCCATTTGGTCCCTTATTATTCATCATGGATTATTCGTTTAAACCATGTCATTTTGCTGATGACCTCCATGATATTCCGGAAGTGGCCATTTCTAAATTACCTTTGTTCTCAAGTGGTGATTCGGTCGTTGTTAAAAGGCATCTAGGCTTGTTTACTCGTATAATGATCATATATTGTAGACCCCCTCAGTATAATCATGAAGATGTCAAAATGCGTCTTTTTGTCTTTTCTTTAGAGGGTGATGCTTTGAATTGGCTTAATAATTGTCCTAAGGATTCTTTCACTTCTTTACAAGACATTGTCAATGCTTTTAAAGATAGATAAGGTAATCCAGATAGCTCGCCTTGTGGCCCTAAAATTGTACAACAAAATCAAAGTAATCTTATGAAAGGTTTAGCTGTCGGTGAAAGATTCCAAGACAATTCTTCATATCAAAATGTGCCATCCACCTGTACCATTGCAGATCAAATACATGATAGTGGAAAAGCAGGGACAAATAACAATGAAAAGGAAGATCAAAGGCAAATTATACAAGAACTAATGTTGTTGGTAAAAAATATGGAGATCAATCAAACTAATTATGCCAATGATGTGAGAACTTTATGCACCCACCTGGAAAAATGTAATAGGGAGATGGAGATCATGCAAAATCAGCATACTAAGGAAATTGAGGCCATGAAGACTAATCATGACACAAAAATTAGTTTTATGCAAAGCAATTTATCAAACTTAGAGGAAAATATAACGACCATGAAAGCTAATCATGATAGGGAAATTAATTCTATGCAAAACAAGTTATTAACTATGGATGAAGAAATGACTATCATGACATTCGACCATAATAATCAGATGGCTACCATGCAAGAAAATCATAAGCAAGAAATAAACTCTATGCAGTATTGCTTGATGAACATAAAGGAAAAGAACAATAAAGTAATAAAAGACATGGAAGAAGACCATGCCAGGAAAATCAGTGCTATAAAGGTTGAACACTCTAGTCAGATAGATGCCATTAAAATACAAGTTCAGAAGTTTCAACAATGGTCAGAGGATGAGAGAAACCAGAGAACATCAATGGATCAGGAGCCTCCTTATCTGTTACAGCAAGCTCCATCATATTATGAAGTCCTTTGTTCCACTGAAAAGTTGATAATTGAAGGTGACCTGGATAAAAGCGAAATTAATAATCAGATTGATGCTCACATGGTTAATCTGCCAGTCGTTGAAGATCAAGTTATAACTCATGGCACCTGTGAGATTGATCCATCATCCTTGATGAGGCAGATGCAAAATGAAGAAAGACATGTCACGCATATCTTACATACTTCATCTGAGAGCTTTGAAGCAGAAAGTTCCACGTCATCAGTGATACAGCCTGCCAGGAAGAAAAAGCGCAAGAGGAAGAAAATGAGAAGAAGATTTGATGCATAAGACGGCCGTGAGCAGCTTGTTTTTCAGATAGGGAAAAGTCCTACCTTATGCAGAATTGGACACGGCACATCCGACAAGCAGCCGATAGATTTGCTTGAAAGCAGGCAAATGCTCAGTATACACTATATTGAACACATCTGATGCCATGGGGCATCCTCTGTATTTCTAACCCTACTTGTTTTTTGCAGCATTTTCATTTCTGTTTTAGGATTAGATTTACTTTTCTGGATAGTTAATAAATGAAGAGCTTATATCTTTCATGTGCTTAATGTTATATGATGATTTTTGGATGGACGCTACTTATGTTTTATTGTGTATTGCGTGGATGCAGATTCTGGATTCTCACATTCCTGCAGTGCAGCAACATGTCCCCAAGTGGAGCCAGATGTTGACCACTACGTGTCAACTTCCCATAGCAGTACACCCCCTTTTCTTCGCAAAAGGGATAGCGCTTGATTGACGTGTCTGTGCCATTCGACAGTCATCGTCGTCCTGATCATATTATGTTGTAAACCCAGTCTGCATGTGTAAATTGTAAATAGTCTTAGCAGAGCTGAGTCATGTATGTAAATTGACTAGGTGGACCTAATTTTCTAGTGATAATCTACGTTCCGGAAGGTTTTTTGTCTCACCGATCCATGATTGGCAAAGTTTTCCTTCAGCCTAACCCCAAAGCCGGAATGAATTTTGTCATTAGAATCTTAGGAGAATCCTAGTATGTTGATCTGCTAGATTATAGTTGTGTCACAGAACTGGGTGGTCTATGAGGGTCTATGTCAAATGGGTTTTCCCCTTTGAGATGTAAAATTGTAAAAGTCATGATGTAAAGTGCCTTGAGGGTTAGAAAATGTTTTAATCCCCTCATAAGTCCTAAGTCCTAGGTCCTAGGTGATTTTTCCAAAGGCTTAGTTTGAGGATCAAAAAATAAAAATTAGAAAAATTAGAAAAATTTAAAAATAGATAAAAATAATAATAAAAATTTAAAAAATAATAAATAATAAAATAAAATAAAAATTTTAAAAAATAATAATAAATCAAATTTTTTGAGTAAATAAATGCAGAATTTCAATTTTTAATATATTAAAATGCATTTAAAAATTTGACGGATGAGATTAAAAGATATCTTGATCCTCATCGACGGTCGAGATCATTTTGACATGGATCATTTGAATTAGCCGTTGGGAATTTTTCCTTTAAATAGGGTGCTAGGGGTCATTTGAGAAGAGATTGGATCTGAGAGTCTGGTGCTAAAAGAAAGCTCTCTTGTAGTCATTTTTTGTGCAATAAAGAAAGACTTTGGGGTTAAAAATCTTGTTGGTGTTGCTCTTCTGGAAATGTTGTAAGATTGTTTTATTTTTCTGCATAATTTTATTTTCAGTCATTGATGATAGCTTAATGAACATTCATCTAGGCACAGGTATCTTGTCTGATCTCTGGGGTTTGAATGATAGTTTAGATTCTGAAATATAATGGCAGGTATCTCCATTTGATCTGGGTTTCACTATTGTTTCTCCCTCTATGTTAATGGTTGATTTTAAGATGTGCAGGAAATCTTTTTTTTAGATTACCGGGCATTCGGGGAAGTTCTCAGCTAAACCAGCCAACTCCCGGATTGTGTTTTCTGAAAGAGCCCAGCTAGTTTTTAATCTCGGGCTTATCATCTGAAATTTTTTATGAATGCATGCAGGGTTTTTCTGAAGCATCTCACATTAAATTAAAGTTCTGAAAATATTTATGTAGCATAACGAGAAATCTAGCTATTTTAGAGCCTACAAGTTGTAAATGTTGTAATTGTTTAGCTGATCTAGGGTTTTAGTTTCGTTTTCTGCACATATTATTTTTGGGTTTTTTATCATTACAGGTTGCAGGGTTTTCTGGAGATTTTCGAGGGTTTATCCAAGCTGTTTTGCTGTCCAAGGGTTTCAATTTCAATTGTTTTCAGATCTGGAGGGTTTTGTTTGTGATGATGATGATGATGGTTACCATCCACTGAGACCAAATTGGTCTATCGGACCCATAATTTTCTTTCTTACTTTCTAATTGTCTGGTTCCTCGTCTTTCTTGGCGAGATTGGTGTTGTAGCTTTTTTTTTCTCTACAGTCTTCCAACTTTCTTTATCTTGTATCTCCTTCATCTCTTCTGATTCTTGGGACATTGGTGTCTTAGCTTCGCGATCTATTGTGTTCGTCCTTTTGAAGATAGTCGGAGAAGAAGTTTGGTCTAGGAGATCTGCTTTGTTGTTAAATGGAGAGTTATTTTGTGCGGTATTCGAACCCTCATAACTTGAGGGGTTGTCGAGTTCACTCTTTTGTTGTTGGGTGGGGCTTTCCCCCTGCTTGTCTTGAGAGTTGTTTCTTTCTTGCCCGATTTCTTGTGATTCAGAGTTTTCTCGAGAGTATTCTTCTTTGATGACAGTGTAGTGTTCCTTTTGTGCTCCTTCCCACCATGTAGATCTGTGGTGATTTTTTCTAGCAGAATTTTTCTGGGAGGCTTTTGGACAATTTTTGGCTAGGTGGCCTGTCTCAAAGCAGGATCGACATCTAAAGAGGACACTTTCATAATCGAGTTTCTGGTTCCACACAGTCTTTACTTGTTAGGTGTATTTCAGCTGGGAATCCGACGCTGAAGTCCATTTCCACACATATGCGTGCATAGGTGGTTCTGGCATACTCCTCTGTTTCTGGGCACCTACAGTGAAATTTCCCAATTGCATTTCCAATGGCTTTTATCGAAGAGAAATTCCAGAGATGTAAGGGTATGTTTGGCAATCTTACCCAAACTAGTGCTGAGGTTATCACTGTTGTTGAGGGATCGAATGATGGGTTCCATGGCCTCATGAATAGGCCTGATTTTTCCCAAAACCAAGGGCCGGAATCTAGAATACATTGTCTGCTTTCAGGGTTTTCAAAATCTACTATAAAGAAACCCCTAGCACAGGGGTAGATATTAATTGCATCAGGAATTAGAGGCTTCCATACCTCCGAGATCCAACTGTGGAGAGTTGTCAGCCGCGGCCAAAAACCATTGAATCGGCAGATTAGGGCACTTTCAGAGAACTTCAAAGCCTCATCGAGTGAGGCCTGGACCACCTGGACAGTGGGAGCTGGGGCTTCACTGACGATATGGGCAGGAGCTTGCCCCCCAGAGGTGGACGGCACTAAGCCAGTAGCTATTTTTGCGAAGCTGGGAGCCATATGGAGAATGCTCTCCTACTGAGTATAAAAGATTGCCGAAGAGAAGCTACAGAATTGGCAGATCTACGACTTGGAGAGCCGCAGATCTGAGGAGAAGCTATAGAATCAGCAGATCTACAACTTGGAGAGCCTCAGACCTTGAAGAGCCCAATCGATCCGCAGACCCTGATCTATTTCAAACTTCCAAGCAGCAATCGAAAACGTAAAACGTATTTAGTGTTCTTTAGTCAATGCCACAGAAGCCGCAGAAGGGATTGACACTGCAGAAGCCGCAGAAGGAATCGACTAATCGATGCCGCAAAATCGCACTTCTAGGTTTCGCACCCCTTTAAGATTAAATCACAGGGTGTGACTTTTCCAGAAGTGAGAAAGGCGGAAGCGTGTAACCGATATATGCACATTCGAATGCGCTCGACACTGCAGAAGCCGCAGAACGAATCGACTAAGCCGCAGAACGAATCGATTGCGTGATGAAGGAATCGGCTAATCGATGTCGCAGAAGCCGCAGAGGGAATCGACTAATTCAATCTCGAAGATTTTTTTTTTATGAACTGGATAAAACCCTTGCCGCTTATCCATACAGCAAGCTTCAAATTCAATCTGCGTTTACCTCTCTTCAACACTGCCATTTCCCCTCCACGCAGTTGCTTACTATCTCATCCTCCGAACTCATTCATCTGCTGCCCCTACGTGCCAAATCTTGTCCATTATCGTAGCCTTCTCTGTCAGGCCACGCATCCCTTTCTTCTTCACGCAGATTTGGTGTTTCATTTGCTGTCGTTGCAGCCTTTGAATACCTGCTTCCATCTTTTAGTCACCTCTGTCCTCACACAGCCTTCACGCTGCCCCCTCCATCTGCTGCAGCATTCTCTCTTATGCCCACGCAGTCTTCAAGAATCTCCTCGTTGTCCAAAAATCGAGCCTGCAAACAAAAGAAAAATGTGATCAGACCTGCCGCCAGCTACCTCTCCACGCTGCCAGAACCATTACGCAGCTCTTCAGCAACCATTGCTCAGGCATCCCACGTCCATATCCCTCACGCAGTCACCTGTGCGTTTACCTCTTCACTGCACTTCTTCTGCGTATTTCTGCCATCGAAACTCGTCCAGGCCTGCGGGTTCGAATGTTAGCGTATCATCTTTCAGGTTCTGCCAGTCCTCATCCACATGCGTATGGTCAAGAAACCCTCGTCGCCGTCAATCTGCTACAGCAAAACAACAAAGGCACATTTTGATTTTTTGTTTATATGATTTGTTAGTCTTCATTCGATTTTTTTTAGTTAGCGTATTATATTTTTTTTTTTCTTTTGTTTGTTTAGATTAAACTTCAATTTTAAGTTAGATTTTAATTTTATTAAAATTAGATTTTAGCATTTAGACTGTAAACAAATAAACGATTTTAATTTTTCAAATTATTTTGTTAACTTAGGATAACTTATAATAAAAAATGATAAAAAGTTTCTTTTTTGGATTTTAGATTTTATAATTTTTCACTTTTTATATACATTAGATTAGGTGTTAATTTTTATTTTCAATTAACTCATAATCTTTAATTATAGTTTAGTTTAATTTTAGAATAAATCAAATTTCATATATAAAAAAATAAAAATAAAAAATCATAAAAATTATAAAACTTTAAAAAGCATGAAGAGTTTCTTCCCTTATAGTTTAGATTTTGATTTTTTTAGTTTAGATTTAATTTTGTTTGAAATAAATAAAAATTAAAAATTTCAAAAATAAATAAATAAAAAATAAAAGGTTTCATTTAGTTTTAAATTTTGTTTTATCTGAAAAATATAAAAATATTTTGGGAAATTTTTTGCCAATTTCAGTCTTGGCTCAAGAATTTCTTATGTTTTATCTTTTATGCCGAGGCTAAAATTTTGATGTGGGAATTAATGTTTAACATGCTTTAATGTTCATCTGAAGATTAACTACATGAATGTGATCTCTGGTTAGCATTTTACGTGGTTGTTTAAAGCACTTTTAACTGTTGGAGTATCATTAAGCCATTAAGCATTTATTGATTATCTCGCATTTGGTAAAAAGTTAAGCTTTGTTTGATGGTAAATGATTGTTGATGAGCTCGTATCTCTGCAACATTTGATAAATAATCATTTCATCATTCATTTCATAAGGCACTAGTCTATTAACTTAATAAAAATCAATTAAGTGCTTCTTTCCCCTCGTGTCTCCCAACCCAACTGTTTCACAGTTGGTCATTCATTTTCCCATAGGGTCTACCCCCCTTAGCCGCAGGAGACAGGCTTAAACGGAGAGATCGGGGATCAGAGTGACAGCCCCCGGTCTAAGCGTTGTCGTGACAATCTGTGCGACAACACAGTGCAGTACTAATTCGCAGTAGCATGATGCAGCATGATGAGAGGGGGTTGCAGTGCAGATGCAGTGTTGGGAGAAAGGACCAGCAGCAGCACGAATGCAGAGGGAGTTGCCGTACGAATGCAGGAGTGGCAGTGGCAGGGCCATGGGCAGCAATACAGGGTGCAGTAGTGAGAGGTTGTTGGTCAATGAGGCCTAACATCAGCACAGGTACCGGTGTCATATAATCAGAGTGATGCTCAACATGGAGTATTACTAGAGCAGAATCCTCGCTAAGAGGGAGTGTTGATTTGGGGTAGCATCGAATGTGCTCTAGCCATGAAAATTGGTGGAGAGAGCACATGAGATCTCCAAGACCCAGAAATGGTTTGGGCAGATTCTTCCTGGTTTAGGAGATATTAAAATAATTAATATTTTTAATGGAGTTCCTAAGTCTAAAGTTAGGAAAAATAAAATATTGATGGGCATTAATATAAAACTGAGTTAGAATATTCTACAGGACATGGATCAAGCCAAATCTAATCTTAGTCGTTGATTAGAGATGTAATCTTGGCCATTGAAAGACCAATAGGAAAAGTATAAGAGGAGGCTTGAGGGTCAGTTGGAGAACACACCAGAGTGATCAGTCATTCGATTTACTAGAGTGGGGTTTGCTAAGTAAAGTCGAATCAGTGATCAGTTTGCAGCGAGGGGCAGTGAGTACTGGACAGAGAGGTAGAGATAGTGCCGAGAGACCAGCGCAGAGGTAGAGAGGCAGACGCAGAAGCCAGAGTAGGCCACGCAGAGGCTAGTTGGGACAGCGCAAAGGCCAAAGGGTCTGCGTCATCCACGCAGAGGGCAGCAGGAGTGACACAAAAGGTCGTAGAGGCTATGCAGTGCCTCAGAGGGCTGACGCAAAGGGGTTTGAGGCTAACGCAGTGATTCAGTTGTGTTGGAGAGGGTTTCGTGGGGCAGATTTTCTAAATATCTGCTTCCGAATAGACAGGTATTACTGCTGGTTATTTTTCTCTGTCGGGTGAGCCAGTTTGGCACCCAGTTGTACTCAAGGATATACTGCATAATAAATAACCCTCAGAATTGCTGCATCGGTTTTCCCAAATTGGGTTTTTCCGGGACAAGTTGTACAAAAATTACCGTGTCACTTGTGTGTTTGCTATTTCTTTCAACTGTTGATCTGTAGATGGTTAAGACAGTATTGTGTTTATTTTGATATTTATATGTTTAAATAACGTGTTCGTAATTAACAAGCAAGAGAAATAAACCAGAAGAATACAGATAGAATTTCTAACAATAATACTTAGAAATTTCAACAGGACACTTCTAGCCTCCAGACTCTCTCTCCGACTACTGGCACTAAATCACTGCTTCTCCCCAGCAGAAAACGAAATCCCCTCTAAAGCACTGTGTTGCCTCTCTATGGCACTCACTGCCACTCTGCAATGCACTCACCGGAACAGGAAAAACTTCCTCCGGCCTTACTATCCTTGCCCCTCTCTCATTGCTTCGACCTCACTAGCTCTCTCTCAGGCAACTTAGCGCTACTACTCTGAAGTTCAATCTGCCAATGAATTCAAACTACTAGTGTCTCAAGTGTGTTCTCCAACGCCCATCGAATTTCTTCTTATAATCTCTCATTGAGACATCAACAGCCAAGATTAAAACATAATCGATGGCTAAGATTAACTAGAACTTGATCCATATCTTCTTCTAGAAGATTCTCACCATGACTTAATTAATACCCTTTAATTAATCAGATTTCCTAAGTTTAGACTTAGGAAACAATAAAAAACGATTAATTATTTTAATTAAGTCATCTCTAGGTGTTATTTCCATAAACGATTTCTGCGTTTTAGAGAATACATGTATTCTAGCCTCTCCACCAAATTTCGTGGCTAGAACACATCCGATGCTATAAAAACTAACAATTTTCTAGGATAACTCCATTTATTGCTTGGAGTTCATCTCTGAATCTAGATATCATTATAAAGCATGATGAAACAATATCATCATTTGTCATCTTAACAGTTCTTAGTTCATTATTGAGGCTTGCTATTTAACCTATGTTCTTGCTTGTGAATAACTTTGAGAAAGTCTCATACATTTCTTGAGTGGAATTTATGTTGGATATGTATGGAATTAAGTTATACTTAACTCCATCCACAATTAGATGTGAAAATTTCTGAATCTACACATCAGAAATCCTACTGCAATCACTGGTTTATCATCTCCTACTTGTTATTACATTCAACAAGTTATTTAATTCATAAATAGTGATAAAAAACACTACTGCGGACTACACTGACATACAAAACATAAACTGAAAATATATGAGACAAACACACAAGGGACACCATTATTTTTGGACAACACGTCCCCGGAAAAACCCAATGTGGGAAAACCGGTGCAGCATGTAGAGGGTTTGTATTATTAAGCAAGAAGAATCTGAGTACAACATGTTGTCTCTCACACCGGCTAACCTTTCAGAGAAATATCGGTAGCAAGAAATATATACGAGGGTTTACCTCGTTCTCCAAGTCACAACTAATCCACTGGGTGGCCTGAGTCTAGCAAACACTGCAAAATCCCAACGCAATCACTGCTTGGGCCAGTGTCTTGCCTCTAGAAGACTACGTCATCCCTTCTGCTGGATCGATTTGTTGGAAGAAGATTGTTGTTCAGCACTCCCGACTCATAACCTCACTTCTCCAGCAAAATCTCGAACTTCTGACAACTATCCTGCACTGCCATTGCAAGAGACCCTCTTGGCCTGCGTGAGCCACTTCCTGGGTTGCGCTGCCTCTCTGCCTGGTACTCTTTGGCTCGAAACTCCTTTCCGATCTAAATCTCTGCTTCTACCCCTCTTACTGCAACTCAGATCACCTATTCGATTTTCTCAGCAAACCTCGCCCTAGAAAAATCAAATTGACTGATCACTTGGTGTATCTCCAACTAACCCTCAAGCCTCTTTTTATACTTTTCATGTTGATGAATCAACGATCGAGATTAAGTCCCTAATCAACGGCTAAGATTAAAACAGACTTGATCCTCGCCTCTTAGAAGCTTCTCACCCATATTTTATTAATACCCATTAATATTTTTATTTGTCTAAGTTTAGACTTAGGAACCCATTAAAAATATTAATTATTTTAATAACTCACAATCCGGGTGGAATTTCTCCAAACGATTTCTAGGTCTTGGAGATCTCATGTGTTCTAGCCCCTCCACAGAATTACAAAGCTAGAGCACATACGATGCTACCCAAAATCAACACTCCCTCTTAGTGAGGAATGTGCTCTAGCAATGCTTCCCAATAGAAGCATCACACTAATCCATGGCATCGGTCCTCTATGCTGCTGATGCTTGGCCTGCTGCCCTTCAACCACTACACTGCTATATCCTGTACTGCTACCCATGACACTGCCACTGTCACTGCGACACTTGTACTACAACTCACTCTCAATATGCATCATGCTACCCATAGCACTGCCACCGCTAACCGCTACACTGCAACTCAGTTGCTGAGAAGTAAGCAATTGAAAAGCCACCCAACGCTGACATACTAGTCAGTCTGTATACCTCGTGATGCTAAAGCTACCTCTGCTGCTAATCTGTGTTGACCCTCTGTTGCTACTGCGCTGCTGCAATCTGCTCTGTGCCCCGTGCACTGCTGCAACCTCCATTGCGCTGCTTCAGAATTTGGCACTAGTTCTGCCACTGTTGCTCCATCATCCCTTGCACCAACTGACTCCCGTCAATCTACTACTGTCATTAAGGGCTCCCATAGCCGTATGTGATCCAAGAGTTTGGGCACCTTAAGAATCCTGCCCCTTTATGTAGTCCTCCCGACTACAACTCAATGTCACCCCACCTCTTCTCTAGAGGTGCATGATCACTTATGGCACAATCCTCGTCATCATCCTCCTTGTCAGCGTTCGCTGGAGCAGCCTCAGAATTCTCTTCCTTGCCCTTCTTCCGAGGGCACTAAGTGGCGTAATGTCCCAGTTCCCCACACCCGAAGCATCTGACTTTGGATATATCCTTTTCCTTCCTCTTTTGCTGCCCTTGCTATCCCGATGATGCGAGAGCTACATCCTCCTCCTCCTCCTCCTTGACCTGGGCTCCTCTGCCGCTACTCCCTGCCTTGGTCAACCTCCTGATCTCTTCTTGTCAAAGAGTTTTCCACATCTCCTCCCAACTGGGGGGAGAATCTTTGCCCAAGATACTCTGGACAAATGTATCCCAATCTTCGATGACTGCATTCAGGGCAATCCTGACCATGAAATCAAGATCTGGTTAGACCCCACAGAAGTCAGCTGGTCTCAAATCCCTTGCAACCTGAGAAGGAAGGGATCGATTTCTTCTCCCTTTTGCATCTGTCTCAACTGATTCTCCAATATCATTTTTCATTGAACAAAAGTCCCCTAGTACAAGGTGGCCAGTGTCTCCCACATCTCCCTTGTTGTTTCCTTCTCAGCAATGTGTGGGACCACGTCTTTGACCCTGTCTAGAATCATGCATTTAGCCTTCGCCTGGGCCTCTTCATACTTCTTCAGCGGATCAACGTCGACTGGAACAACAACTACCTTCAAGGCATAGTCCTTGATGCATTTCTTGTCTAGGACTGCCAGGATCCTGGCCTTCCAGATAACAAAGTTGGATGCTCCATCCAATCTGTCACGATCCCTTAGTCCATTGACTGCCATCTCTACTCAAACAAGTGTAGAACAGGTTCTCTTCTCCCTCTCTTACTGCTGCCCTAGCAAGACTTGGATCTGGATTTATTTGGCACTAGAAATCCTCTAAGGAACAAGCTCCTCTAGACTCCCTCTCAGTCCTGATTTCCTTCACAGAAATCCTCCTGCCAAATGTCGAATCACTCCTCTCCAATCCTCCTTTGCTACTGCTCAGCAACCTAGATCTAGATTTCTTTGGCAAGAAATCTGCTAAGGTAGTGACTCCCTCTACCTCGGCTTTGTCTCCTCAGACACTGTTCTGCACCAACAGCAACAGCGTCCCACCAACGCCACAGATCGAATCTGCACTGCTTCTCCTGCCCCGGCAACTGACTGACCTGAGCCTCTCAGGTTCTGCGTTGGCCCAGAGAGCTAACACAGTTGCTGCGTGAGCTCCTCTCGGGTACTGTGTCACCATCCAATGGCTTAGAATGCTGACGCAAGCACTGCGTGAGCCTCTACGTCACTCCTCTGGCTCTGCATCACTCCTTCAGCTGCTCCACTAGCTCTGAAACAATGTTGTCACTTGGGACAGCTGCCTCTTTGCAGCAGATTTGCTGGATCTCCTGGTTGATGGCTTCAGTGTCCTATGATCTGCAATGCTCTGATACCATGTGAAAATTTCTGAATCTACACATCAGAAATCCTACTGTAATCACTGGTTTATCATCTCCTACTTGTTATTACATTCAACAAGTTATTTAATTCATAAGCAGTGATAAAAAACACTACTGCAGACTACACTAACATACAGATCATAAACTGAAAATATATGAGACAAACACACAAGGGACACCGTTATTTTTGGACAACATGTCCCCAAAAAAACCCAATGCGGGAAAACTAGTGCAGCATATAGAGGGTTTGTATTTTTAAGCAAGCGAATCTGAGTACAATAGGTTGCCTCTCACATCGGCTAACCTTTCAAAGAAATATCGTCAGCAAGAAATACATACAAGGGTTTACCTCGTTCTCCAAGTCACAACTGATCATTGAGTGACCTAACTTCGGCAAACACTACAAAATCCAAGCGCAATCACTGCTTGGGCCAGCGTCTTGCCTCTAGGAGACTGCATCACCCCTTCTGTTGGATTGATTTGCTGGAGGAAGACTGTTGTTCAGCACTCCCGACTCAGAACCTCGCTTCTCCAACGAAATCGGGAACTTCCGACAACTATCCTGCACAGCCACTGCAAGAGACCATCTTGACCTGCGTAAACACTGCGTGAGCCCCTTCCTGGGCTGCGTAGTCCTCTGCGTTGCCTCTAATGCTATTGCTGCCTCTTTGCCTAATACTCTTTGGCTCAAAACTCCTTTCCGATCCAAATCTCTGCTTCTGCCCCTCTCTCTGCAACTCAGATCACCTATTCGATTTTCTCAGCAAACCTCGCCCCAAAAAAATCCAATTGACTGATCACTTGGTGTATCTCCAACTGACCCTCAAGCCTCCTTTTATGCTTTTCCTATTGATGAATCAACGGTCGAGATTAAGTCCCTAATCAATAGCTAAGACTAAAACAGACTTCATCCTCACCTATTAGAAGCTTCTCACCCATATTTTATTAATACCCATTAATATTTTTATTTTCCTAAGTTTAGACTTAGGAACCCATTAAAAATATTAATTATTTTCATATCAATCCATCTGGAATTTCTCCAAAAGATTTTTTGGTCTTGGAGATCTCATGTATTCTAGCCCCTCCACAAAATTTCGGAGCTAGAGCACATCCGATGATACCCAAAATCAACATTAGATTCATAGCCACGATTTCAAGTTCTCTAAACTTCACTTTATCTGCATTACTTGATTCATCAGTAGGCTTCTTGACTCTTCCTTGAACAAGATCTAAGACTTTATTCTTTTCAAGAATAAGATCTATTCTCTTTTTCCAGGCCCTGTAGTTGGAGGCTCCTTCTAGTTTGTTCTCTGCCTTCATTGAGTTTGTCATGTTGATATCTTCTATTCTTAACCTTGAAACTCCTTATTCTCCTTTCAATAGATCTTCAAGCTGCTTTTTTTCCTTCCTTCTTTCACCTTAGCTCTGATACATGTTAGAAAATCAAAAAGGCAAAAAGATTTTCTTATGTTGATAATTACTTGTGATATTCTTATGTTCTTATTAACTTTCTTATGTCCGTTTATCTTTGTTTCATCAAGCGATCAACAAAAGCAAAATATGAAGACCAGGGACACCAGATGTAGGCGGAAAGCTAGGGCTAAAACCCCTATATAGGGGAAAACACAGTCAAGAACTCTTCCTTCAGTAATTCAGATTGAGATGAACCAAGACCCTAGACCAACAGACCTTCCTCCTCCACCAAGTCAACCTTCCATGATGATATAGTAGACTCTTCTTATTTAGCAGCTCCAGCCCAGCAACAATCCAACACTTCGACTCCCCAGTGGCAGACTTTAGACCCCCAACAGCAAAATTTCAGCCTCCCAATAACTGCAGAATTTCGACCCCGCAGCAGTCGCATAGCTTCACACGTGTGGGAAAAATAGAGAGAATCTTGACTTTTGTGCTTGAGAGAGTCCTTCACCTTCACTATCCTACTTCTCCTTGTTCCTTGAAATTCTTACATTTTTCTGGCCCCAGAAGTTGCAGATCGAACTTGTTGTGAGTAAGTGAAAAGTGATGTCGAGTTGTTGCCTTTATATACTGATCCTACTGCCCAGTTTAGGCTGACTTGCCCAGTTTAAGGCTGACTTGGTGGAGGAGACCAAGAAGACTAATTTTAATATAAAATAAATTTATTTCTTGACAAATAATTCCCAAGAAGGGTTCATTACATTATGACATGGACACAGACACTTGACACAAACCCTAGAAGCCTGCAATGGAGGCTTTGATCTAAAAATAATTGACCCAAGCATGAAACCCGTGCTTTAATAAGTCAATTTTAATAATAAAATTTCATTTTTCTTCTTTTGACAAATACATTATATTGTGACTTGAATACATTTATGAAGACCGAACCTAGTTACATTCTTCAACAAAAATTGGGGAGCAGAATCACTATATAAAGGCAACAACTCGACCTCATTTGTCACTCACACACAAGTTCGATCTGTAGTAACTGGGTCAAGAAAAAAGTGCAAAAGAAGAAGGACATCGAAGAAGAAAGAGGACTCTTTCAAGCATAAAAATTGATATTTCTCTCTTTCCCACGTCTGAAGTTGTGTTGCTCCTGGAAGGGGGCCAAAATTCTGCAATAACTGGGAGGCCGAAATTCTGCTGCAGGAGGTTGAAATACTGCAACTGGGAAGTCGAATTTCTGGATTATTGTTGAGTTGGAGTTGCTAAATAAGAAGAGACTACTATATCATCTTGGAAGGTTGACTTGGTGGAGGAGAAAAGTTTGTTGGTCTATGGTCTTGGTCCATCTCAATTTTAATAAATGAAGGAAGATTTCTTGACTGGGCTTTCCCCTATATAAGGGTTTTATCCCTGCCTGTCCACCTACATCAGGTGTCCCTGATCTTCATATTTTGTTTTTGATAATTGCTTGATGAACTAAGATAAAAGAAGAACATAAGAAAGATACAAAAAATTCAAAGATATCACAAGTAATTATCAACTAAAGAAAATATTTCTACCTTTCTGATTTTCTAACATGAAGTGCCCCATAAAAAATGTTATACCAGAAATTCCAAGATCATTTTTTTGAAATTGATTTTAGTATCATTCACAAACCCTAACTTCCACAAGGTATATCTCCAAAATTATAGGAAACTAGAATGTAAAATTTTTACCAGAGGTACCTTGAGATGTTTTCTCAATCTGCTAAAAATTTCATAGTCTAGATCCTTCCAAGAAAATATTATACCAAAAATGATAAAATCATCAATCTTTTGGCGATGTCCCAAAAAATCATATTTGTTTTCGACCAGTCGATTTTTCAGCCTGAAAGAATTGCAATTTTTTTTCTGATTTTTTCCTGATTTTTCCATTTTTCCCTATTTTTGCCGATTTTTCTTGATTTTTCCTAATTTTTGCTGATTTTCCCGAATTTTCCTGATTTTGAAAAAATGAATATAGTTTGTATTTTTTAGTGTGCTGAGGTTTGCCGATTTTTGCTTATTTTTGCTTATTTTTTCGCCGATGTCTTCGAGAAGATGTTTTCTGAATCCTTGCTGATTTTTTGCTGATGCTAATTTTTTCAATGCTGGTTTGAAATTGATTTCAGGACCACTCACAAACCCTAACTTCTACAAAGTATATCTCTGAGCTTATAGTAAACGGAATCTAAAATTCGTACTAAATGTACATTGAGATGTTTTCTCTATTTGCTCAAAATTTCACAATCTGAAACATCCTAGAAAGAAGTTATAGTGAAAACGCCAAGATGACTCGTTTAAGTTAGCAAAACCCTAGGATCATTGCTCTGATACCAAACATTATGAACCTTGCATCTTAAAAATGATAAGAAACCAATAATTACAGTCCACTTTGGTGAAAAAACTCCTTTTATAATGAATAGAAGGTATAAGACAGGATTAGATGATCCTGAGACTATGTCTCCTTAGTGTACATATAGGAAACAAATGGTACAATGAAAGATTCTAGCCGACATAACAATATAATAATAGAAATATAATAACTCAAGATCTAGGGCTTAATAAGGGATTTTATGGTTAACATGGAGCTTATATAGAGCTTAACATCAAATAGATAGAGTCACTTGATGAAAGTTAATGAGTTGCTGGAGATTTGAATATTGTATAAAGAGATTTCATTATCACTCATTAAGCACTAAGAGTGAAAGCCTTGCCAAAAAAGATGTATTGCAACCTATGCATGTGCAGAAGTTGTGAATAAATCATATGATCTATATCTGGCAGTACTAAGCAATTGACTAGTCTAGACCCTAAAGTGCTCAAATAAATTCCTTGGGATTTTAACTTGTTAATGTTCAATTCATTACATGACTACCTCGCCCAATGAAAAAATGAGGGTTTATTTGATTCACAGTAAACAATCTTTTATAAGCAAATGGTCTTTATTGAGATAGGTACACATAAATATTAAACATAATTTATTTAAAATGTTAAACATAAAACAGAGAAACAGTCTCGCTTACTAGAAACCTATCTAACAATTTCAGACTACATACCCAATTGACCGTCCCTGCAGAAACAGAAAGGCCACTTCCTTTTCTTACAGGAAGAGGTTCACCAGTAAGCATAGATTCATCCACAACACTTACACCTGCCACAACTTTCCCCTGAAAATATTAAAGCTTATTTGTGTCAGGATTGTTCATCAGATCAGGGAATAAGAAGATAACCCCTTGCAAAATTTTAATAAAACAGATGAGAAAACAAAGAAATGACATTTTCGATGCTTTGGTTCCTTTGAAGAAAACACATCTAGACATCAAGTTAGCAATCAGATTACATAAATGACATCAAAAAATTGCCCTCTTCTGTATCTTCAATAATTCTACACTCAGTTGCATGGAAATTTTACTTGAAATGACCTCTCTATATTCACAGTACCAAGTGTGATATGTTTGCAAGTAGTCATCACTTGGTTCTAGATAGTCAAAAGCTATCCTCTAATAAATACTGTTGAAAAATATTTCTTCTGCAATTATTTGAAGATCATGAAAACATCTCTCTTAAATATTTCTATTTAGAACATTATTTTCATCTAAACCGTCAGTGAATATTAGTTATTGTTGAATGTGTTTTGTAAAAACTGGCATAGCCAGAGTACCGAAAGCATAACAGCATTGTGCTTGTTGAAAAAAACATTTTCAAGCAAAATAGAGAAGACATTCAAATTTCAACATACATCCACTGGAATAGTCTCTCCAGGTAGAATCAATATAAAATCTCCAGGTCGAATGTCATCTGTCGGCACTTCAAAACATGCAGCCTCACTGGGGAACACCTCATTAGTCGATATAGATCCACCATCGGCAGGGACTACCAGGCGTGACTGAGAAGATACCAAAGACTGTTCAAGACAGTAAAACATTTCTCAACAAATATCGTTTAAATTATCTACAATTGCATCAGACGCAAATCTCTACACTGACATCAACTTATATACAATAGATATGGCTTTCACTTTCAGTGCTTACATTCAATCTATTCACCATTCCTTTACTCCCAACAGCACAATTTTGAGCACATTCATTGGATTATGTACATATTAGCTTCGTGACAACTTATAGGGATAATTATTGAGCTACATGTATGAGTTAAAACTGTCTGACCAACCATATGAAATTGTTAAATAATACTTGGGAAAATAGAAAAGAAATTCAACATCACAAACATTATCGGACTATGAAAAATAGTTCACTTCCTCAATAGTAGATCTCAGGAGTAGGTACGACTTGATCATTAATTGTAGTAATGATATTTGAGTATTCAGAACCTTAAAAGAGGGAAATATTAAATTTTTGAGCCCAAGGCCATTGAACACATTTAAGCACAGATGGCATTTATGATAAAGCATTTGGAGGTAGAGAATAAAAAATTAGACATGTAAACAACCACAAGACTCTAGTTAGATTAATTCAAGGGGCTGATCAAATTTATTCTGAAAAATACAGCCAAGGATTCTATTAGTAATTTAGTGGGTGGCACCCTATACCTTTGCTTAATGTTTTTTGTAAAATCTTGCCTAAGGTAGTTGCTATGCAGACTCAGAAAATTGTTGTTCACATGGTTAGACAGGCCAAGACCAGTTTTGTTAAGGGGAGATTGATTTTGGAGACAGTGAATTCCATATGGGAGTCTATGGAATGGGCTACACAGACTAAGCAGAATTCCTCCTGAAAATTGACTTTGACAAAGTTTATGACAGACTAGATTGGAGCTTCATCACTGAAATGTCGCAATTGCTTGGGTTTGGTGTTCATTGTGTGGATATGGTTGATATTCTTTTTCTGCGTGCTTCAACTTTTGTTTCAGTAAATGCCTTTGTTTCCCCTCACATTGCATGAGTGTTCACCTTGTGATTTCATCACACTTGATAGATACTTGCAAATAATGCTCATGGATTATTGATGGAAAGAAGAGCATTATTATGAATGCCCACACTTTCCCTAGCAGTTCCCTTGTGGCATGTCTGAGACTCTGACCACAACAGACTATGGATATGCAGTGTCTGGAAGAGAGTGGTTGATTGCATGAGCATTTGATGGTTGCCCCTTGAGCATGGGAGGATCTCCGTTAACAGTTATTGACATATACCATTCGTAGTGTCATGTATTTCAGTGTTGTGTTGATGTACTCAGTGTATTGTTTTGTTACTAGGGGAGAGAGCACTTTACATGGTCCCCTTTTTTTTATGTTATGTGATTCATCACATGACTATGTGGTGGGACATGATTAATATTGATGTGATAGGATGGTGTTGAGATATTTGCCTCACAGATATTTTGGCCAGATTATTTTGCTGATTGGATTGTCAGTTGGGCATCCAGAGATTGTACTCAAAATTTCTCATTGTTGCTTAATAATAAAACCCTCAGTTGTTGCACCAGTTTTCCCACATTGGTTTTTTCCAAATACATTTGTCCAAAAATAATTGTGTCAATTTTTTAGGTGTGTACCAGTGTTTTCTCAATTTCCAGTTTACCTTCCACAATATTTATTTGTGAAGAAATTGCAGTGTGATTAATTCGATATTAATCAGAAAATTAATAAATTGTAATCAATTAGGAGAATTAATTTCAGTTGCTGCATTTCAAGGAATTTTTCACATGGTATCAGAGCTCATTTGATGAGACAGGAAGCTTAGAGGCAAAAAGAAGAAATCGTCCAAATTTAAAGGGAGTCTGGCAATTCAATTTCCAGATTTGCACAGAGGTTGGCCAAGCAGTTCGAACTATTGGGCAGAGGGTTCAATTTTTTTAATGCAAGCGGCTACAAAATTCGCAAAGCCCAGTAGCAGTTCCAACAGGCATTGGTGAAGCCAGAAAGCAATTCTAGTGAAGCAGATCTGTATTTTCCGCTAAGCAAAGTTCTTGTATGGACGCAAAAGGGTTTTGCAGTGGTTTGCTAGAGAAAAATCAGCGTCAAGTGGAAGAGAAAGTGTACACACAAAGGAAAATTCTCTCAAAGGGTTTCTATTTCATAAATCCAATTTTAGAGTTGCAGCAAGCAGTTTTTCTCACTCCATAAGGGAGTGTGAATAGCAAAGCTAGCAGTCGAGCAGGAGAAAGAGGGAGATTTCAGCTTCAGTTCGAACTTTTTTCAAAGATGACCACACTCAGGCTCAAAGATAAAGATAGATTGGACGGTGCCTCCAACTATGTCATTTGGAAGGCCAGAATGTCCTTTCTCTTTGATGACCATGGTTTGAAGACTTCTGCAGACAACATTGTGGCAGAACTGACTGATAAACAGCAGCAAGGAAACTTCAGAAAGGAAATGACCAAGGTGAAGCGGATGATTCTCAATGGAGTTCAAGACCATATAGTCTCACATGTATCTAAAAAGAACACTGCCAAAGAGATGTAGGACACTCTTGCAGGGCTATATCAAAATCATTCCGAGTAGCGGAGGATGTTTCTAAAGGAGAAGTTGGGAACATCACAATGCAAAAGGGTGAAGGCATTGGTCCTTTTCTCACCAGAATTCAGGATATCCACAATCAACTTGCAATCGTAGGAGAAGTGTCTCAAGATACAGAGCTTGTGCATTTGGCCCTGAACAATGTCTCAGAGGATTGGGAAATCTTTGTCCAAGGTATTTTGGGACGAGATACATTACCAAGGTGGGACAGGATGTGGTCAAACCTGCAGCAAGAGGAGATGAGGCGATCACTGGTGAAGACCTCCACCAGTGGCAGCAGCAACAAAGGATCGAAAGGTGTGAAGGAGGAAGATAATGTGGCCCTTGCATCAAAGGGTCCCAGTCAGGGACAAGGTTCGCAGGGGGAGAAGAAGAAAAAGAAGGATCTATCTAAGGTCAACTGCTTCAAGTGTGGCAAGTTTGTGTTGATTTTTGGCAGCATCGGATGTGCTCTATGTCTCAAATTTTGGAGGGAGGCTTGGGCACATGTATTCCAAAGAACCCAGAAAGCGTTTTGGGAAATTGCACCCAAAGACAATTTTATTAAAATAATTAATTATTTTTAATGGGTCCCTAAGTCTAAACTTAGGAAATTAAATTAATTAATGGGTATTAATCTAGCTGTGGGTGTAACTTCTAGAAGAAGACGAGGATCGAGAAGAAATGATGTTAGCCATTGATTAGCTTCTAATCTGGGTCGTTGAATGTCAACGAGAAGATTATTTAAGGAGGCTTGAGGGTCATTTGGAAGACACACAGAGAGTTGATTAGTCAAATCGAATTACTGAAGCTAGAGGTAGCACAGTTATTTGTAGTGATCATGCAAAGAGGGGCGGAGAGAGTTTTGGCTGGAGGATCCTCTCCAGAGCCAAGAATACTCAGCAGAGAGCCAGAGAGACACATAGAGGAGGCAGCGCAGAGGCCAGAGAGGGTGACGCAGATCCAGGCAGGGCCCACGCAGAGCAGCGTAGAGCCTCCTACGCAGAAGTCCAAAATTTGCTGGAGGGTTGGACATTCTAAGCCGGGAAGGCTGGAATCAGCGCCAGAGAGTAAATTGATTCTCAGCAAAGGTGACGTAGTTCCTTAGAGGCTAACGCAGGCCCACGTAGGGGCAGCACAGAAGTAGCCGGGGACTTGTTGGTTCAGCTACTAGATCAGTCGGGGACTTGTTGGTTCAGCTACTAGATCAGCCGGGACTTGCAGTGTAGAGTGAGGTAATCTCACTAATTTCTTTTGTCGAGTGATATTCTCTATACTGGATTGCCAGCAAGGCATCCAAAGGTTGTATTCAGAAATAACTTTTGCTTAATAATAAAAACCCTCAGATCTGTTGCACCGGTTTTCCCGCATTGGGTTTTTCCGGGGACGTTTGTCCAAAAACAATTGTGTCATTTGTGTTGTATCTTTCTCTATTGTTCAGTTTCTTGTTTTGGCATATTATTTTAAATGGTGTAGGCTACAGTGTATGTATTTCGATGTTTGTCATAGGAAACTGCAAATAACTTGTTCATGTAAATCTAACAAGTAGGAGAAATATCATCAGTTGTTGCAGTAGGGATTCTGATTTAAGGAATTTTCACATGGTATCAAAGCAGTGAAAGTGAGACAAGAAGAATAGCGCCAGAGGACACAGCGCTGAGCAGAAAAGGAGATCTAAATAGCTGCTAAAGGCCACAGTTCGAATCCCCAAAGGGATTTGCGCAGTCCAACCCAAGAGGGCTGAATTTTCGAGGCAGTCTCTCTCTGAGTGAGTTGACAAAGAGGAAGGGCTTCCAAATCGAAATCTTGTCGTGGTAGAGGGAATAGCGTTGAGCCTCAGCGTGAGGAAGAGCTGGTGGGACGTAGTTTTTCTGCAGGCAGTTTGTTGAGCAGAAAATCATCAGAAGGGAGAGGAGAAGCAAAGTGAGGGAATTTTTCCTCAGTAGACTTCCTACCAAGAAGTTTGTTTCTTATTTGTTGAGCAGCAGCAGTAAGAAGCAGAGAGGATCAATTCGACATTCCCGTGGCAGAGATGGCAACCAGTGGGCTGAGAGATCACGACATGTTGGATGGAGCATCCAACTACGTCATCTGGAAGACAAGGATGTCATTCCTTCTAGATGAGCATTCTCTCAAGACCTATGTCGACAGCGTGGTGGTTGTGCCTACAGATGCAGATCTGCTGAAGAAGTACCAAATAGAAATGGCGAAAGCCAAGAGGATGATCCTGGATGGAGTAAAGGATCACGTCATTTGTCACGTCACAAGCAGAGGGACTGCTAAGGAGATGTGGGATGCCTTGGCAACGCTATATCAAGGATCTTCTGAGCAGCAGAAGATGTACTTAGAGCAGAAACTGAGATCTGCGCAGATGTAGAAGGGGGAGCGCATAGATCCGTTCCTCACGAAGCTTCAGGAGACCCAGGATGAGTTAGCAGCTGTGGGGTCTACACCTCAAGGGTTCGAGTTGGTAAGACTGGCCCTAAATTCTGTTTCTGAAGATTGGCAAGTCTTTGTCCAGAGTATCCTGGGCAGGGCGACTTTGCCAAATTGGGATGAGATGTGGGCAGCTCTTAAGCAAGAGGAGCTGAGGAGAGACTTGGTCAAGTGTAAGCTTGACGGAAGTAGCAGCAGTGGGTCGAAGCCCAAGGAGGAGGAAGAGAATGCAACCCTTGCATCCAAGGGGCAGCAGGAGCAGTGGAGGCGGAAGAAGGACGTCTCGAAGATAAAATGCTTCAAGTGTGGTGAAATGGGACACAACACAACACAGTGTCCTCTCATGAAGAAGGACAAAAATGAGAAGCACGATCCAAAGGCTACACCCGCAAAGATCGAGGAGTTCACCATGATAGCCGAAATACCTCCGGGAGGGAGGTGGGCTGATTTGGAGTTGTAGTTCAAAAGAGCTACAGATGGGCAGGATCCTTGAGGAGTCCACCTCTCGAATCAATACCTTGCTACAAGAGCCCAAATCAGTAGTAGCAAGATGGACCATTGTCATATCGTGCAGAGGAGTGTTGGAGTGACAAATGCAGTGGCTAGAACGCCAAGTCTGAGCAGCGTAGTGCAGAGTTGTAGCAGTGCAGGGAGGCACAGTGCAGTAGCAGCAGCAGTGCAGTGGCTTCAGAGGGACAGCGTGGGACTAGCAGTAGTCAGATCTTCAGCATCGAGATGCATCTATGCTGAACACTTGTTCAGTAATTTGGGATGTTTTTCCGTTGTTGATGCAGTAGTAGCAGCAGTTTGCAGTGCAGGGGCAGTTGGCAGTGGTAGTGCCAGCAGCAACATGGATGCAAAATTTAAGAGGGAGTTGCAGTACGGATGCAGTGTTGACAGTGGCAAGGTCAATGTTGATTTGGGGTAGCATCAGATGTGCTCTAGCCACGAAATTTGGTGGAAAGGTTGGGGCACATGAGATCTCCAATACCCAAAAAGGGTTTGGGCAAGGTCAGTGTTGACAGCGTGGGACTAGCAGTAGTCAGATCTTCAGCATCGAGATGCATCTATGCTGAACACTTGTTCAGTAATTTGGGATGTTTTTCCGTTGTTGATGCAGTAGTAGCAGCAGTTTGCAGTGCAGGGGCAGTGGGCAGTGGCAGTGTCAGCAGCAGCATGGATGCAAAATTTAAGAGGGAATTACAGTACGTATGCAGTGCTGACAATGGCAAGGTCAGTGTTGATTTGGGGTAGCATCGGATGTGCTCTAGCCACGAAATTCGGTGGAAAGGTTGGGGCACATGAGATCTCCAATACCCAGAAAGGGTTTGGGCAGATTCTAAATAGATTAGGAGATATTAAAATAATTAATATTTTTAATGGAGTCCCTAAGTCTAAACTTAGGGAAAATAGCATATTAATGTGTATTAATATGAATCTGTGTTAGAATGGTCCAAAAGACATGGATCAAGCCAGATCTAATCTTAGCCGTTGATTAGGGACTTAATCTCGGCCATTGATATGTCAACAGGAAAAGTATAAGAGGAGGCTTGAGGGTCACTTGGAGAACACACCAGATGATCAATCATTCTATTCTCTAGAGCGGGGTTTGCTAAGAGAGATAGAATCAGTGATCGGGAGAGCAGCTGAGGGACATTGAGTACAGAGAAACAAAGAAGGCAGAGATTGTGCCGGGAGAGTAGTGCAGCAGCCAAGGAAGGTGACACAGAGCTAGCAAGGGCTCACGCAGGGCCACGCAGAGGCAGCCAAGTGCTGCGCAGAGCACCAGAGGGGCCAGCGCAGTTGACGCAGAGGATCCCAAAGCTGACGTAGGGCCTCCTGGGGCTAACGCAGGCCAAGAAAGGTTGACGCAGGGCCAACGTGAGATAGAGAGGGGCTGATGCAATCCACTTTGGGGTAGATGCTGGGGTTGCGGAGCAGTTTTGTGTTGAGGAGCTGTCGAAAGAGTTTTCCGGGGTTTCAGCTAGGAGATTTCTCTCAAACTGTGAGGTATAGCTGCTAAGGAAATTCTCTGTTGGGTAGGCCAGTTTCGGCTCCCAGATTGTACTCTGATATTGCTTAATAAGAAAACCCTCTGATAGCTGCACCAATTTTCCCGCATTAGGTTTTTCCGGGGACATTGGTCGAAAAATAATGGTGTCATGTGGTGTGTTTTTTCTTGTTTCTTTTAGTTGTTGATCTGTAATATGTTGAGCATGCACTGGTGTTTATTTTCAGTATTTACATTGTAAATAACTTGTTAAAGAAAAATAACAAGTAGGTAGGAATAAATCCGAAAAAGTGCATGAAGGGTTTCTAAACTAAGTAAACTTAGAAACTTCAACAGTCAACAGCAGTACAGATGTAGCATTTGCGCAGTAATTGGTGGGCAGTATGTCAGACATCAACAGCGCAGAGGACGATGTTATGAAGTCTGGGTGATGCTTCAGTGGGAGGCATTGCTAGACCACATTCCTGGCTAAGAGGGAGTGTTGATTTCTAGTAGCATCGGATGTGCTCTAGGTCTCAAATTTTGGAGGGAGGCTTGGGCACATGAATTCCAAAGAACCCAAAAAGCGTTTTGGGAAATTCCACGCGGAGAAATTTTTATTAAAATAATTAATTATTTTTAATGGGTCCCTAAGTCTAAACTTAGGAAGTTAAAATAATTAATGGGTATTAATCTAACTATGGGTGTAACTTCTAGAAGAAGACGAGGATCAAGCAAAAATGATCTTAGCCATTGATTAGCTTCTAATCTGGGTCGTCGAATGTCAACGAGAAGATTATTTAAGGAGGCTTGAGAGTCATTTGGAAGACACAGAGAGTTGATCAGTCAGATCGAATTGCTAAAGCTAGAGGCAGCACAATGAGTTGTAGTGATCACGCAGAGAGGGGCAGAGAGAGTTTTGGCTGGAAGATCTTCTCCGCAACCAAGAATACTCAGTAGAGAGGCAAAGAGACACACAGAGGAGGCAGCGCAAAGGGCAAAGAGGGTGACGCAGAGCCAGGAAGGGCTCACGCAGGCCCCATGCAGAGCAACGCAGTAGCCTCCGAGGCAAAAGTCCGAGTTTGCTGAGGACGCTGACATTTCTGAGCTGGGAGGGCTAGAAAAGGCTTCTGAAGGCAGATCGATTCTCATTTGAGTTGACGCGGGGCCTTTAAGGCTGACGCAGGGCCCACGCAGGGGTAGTGCAGAACTAACCGAGGAACTCACAGTTCAGCTACCGGATCAGTCGGGGCATGCAGTGTAGAGTGAGGTAATCTCACCAGTTTCTTATGCTAAGTGATTTTCTCTGTAACTGGATTGCCAGGAGGGCATCCAGTAGTTGTATTCAGAAATACTTTAGCCCAATAATAAAAACCCTCAGATCTGCTGCACCGGTTTTCCCGCATTGGGTTTTTCGAGGGACGTTTGTCCAAAAACAACTGTGCAATTGTGTGTATCTTTCTCTATTGTTCAATTTCTTGTTTCGACATATAATTTAATTGGTGTAGGCTGCAATGTATGTATTTCGATGTTTGCCGTAGGAAACTGCAAATAACTTGTTCATGTAAATCTAACAAGTAGAAAAAATATCATCAATGCTACAGTAGAAATTCCCAGGTTTAAGGAATTTTCACAGTCGGGGCCTCTATAAGGCTACAACTAGCCAAGGAAGAGGGCCAAAGGCCCTAAAGGGTGACGGAAAGCCCTTAATGGGTTGCGGCTAGGCCAGAAAGGAGGGTCGAGGGCCCTGGGAGGGAAAAAAGGGTGACGTCTACGGCAGAAAGGTAGACAGTTAGGCCTAGAAGGCCTAAAAAATTTCGAAACCCCTGCAACAAAAAAAGCGCTAGAAAATCACTACAAAAATGTTGGATGTTGAGCTTGAAATTGAATGGAGGGTAGATCTTGCCTTCCTAGGCCTAGATATGCCTCAAAACCCCAACGAAAATCGTCTTGAGCAATCTTGAAGTTCACTTGCACAAATGAATCAAAAATGCCAAACCCCAAATATATATAAAAAAAATTCAAAGCCCGAACTATAATAAGACCCTAATTGTTGCAAAACAAATAGGTTAGAAATAATTTACAAATATACAATATTTACAAAATTTAAAAATTTTGGAGAAAATAATTTTTGGATAAATAACTAAGGATGAGTATATTTTTGAAAAATAAATATTGGTTGTAACCCTCCTACAAAATCAAATACCATATAGAAATCTCAAATCCCAAACATAGTCAGCATTTTGCCACAGTCTGTGAACTTGGAGCCCAACGGCTAGCGTACCTGTAGATCTCTATTATATTCTCAAAAAAATTGTTAAAGCACAGAGTGAATTAGATCACCTAAAATAGAATATATCAATAGAATGTTCTTATCACCGACATATGAAATAACAATTATTAATCGATATTTAGCTCAAAAGGATCACACATAGCTAACACATACCACAGATCAGCGAAAGAAAACACTATTGAATGAACCCCAAAGTTTTTCAATTATGATACAAAATTTTCCCAGCAGAGCAACAACTCAATACCAGCATTTAAGAATTTAAATCATTCAAAGACATTCAACAGAAGCAAAATGACTTCTATTTATAGAGCAATCCCTCCAAATGGAAAATAACGGCTAGTTGGCTTGATCATCGTCAAAATAATCTCAACCGCTGAAAATAGCCTGATCATCTTTTAATCTCCACCATTGAATTTTTTATTTTGAGGAAAAATTCGAATTTTTCTTAGAACACACTTTTAATTAATCCAAAAATTAACATTTTGGATTAATTTCCTCAAAAATTTGACTTTGACTTAACCACCAAGGTCCAAGGGCTCAAATTTTCTCAAAATATCCATTTTTCCCTTGGTGGGGGACCTCCAAAAATTGACTTCTCTTTGACCCACGAATTTTCCACTTGGAGAGAAATTAATTTCTCTATGATTATTTTTTGACTCAAAATTAATTAATTTTCTAGCTTAAGATTTTTATTTAATTTAGCCAGAAAAATTAATTAATTGACACTAGAGGGGATTAATATTTTTTCCACCCTCAAATATTTTAGCCATGGTGTCTAAGTATGAGGGACCATGCACTAAAATATTTTTTACATCAGATATTACAATTAATTCAACCCTCAAAGGGGGAATACACATTTAGACATAGACCCTTATGACATTACCCAATTTTGCGACACAATATGATCTAGTATAGACCAAGTGGTTTGTAATAAAATAATTTAGCCAAATGTGCTTAAATTATTCTCAAACACACTTTTACAAAGACTCGATATAACATTAGGACTCACCTAAGACCTTGTCAAGAGATTCCACCCTAGCTTTGGGGTTTAAGCTGGAAGAAAAACTCTACCGATTATCTGTGTTTAGAAACACACATAATTCGGGGAGGTTAAAAAACTTCCTAGGATGAAATTTGTTGCCAACATCAAAGGCTTACCTAGGTGTTGTTACATAATTAAACAGTCATACTAGCATCATTTACAATATAATTTGCAGAAATTGGGTTTACAATGATAAAATTGTGTTGGTTGATGACTTTGAACTCTTAAAAAATTTCTTCATGTCTTTGCATTCTGCTTCCTTGGATTGTTGACAAAGTGTGGTCAATAGACCCCACATTATACATGAAGTTGATTAGCTCTCTTATGTATTTGGTCAACGCCACGCCAGATATATTCTTTGCAATAAACTCTTTGAGTCAATTCATGGTTGAAACAAAGAGGGTGCACTAGACTACAACAAAGCATGTGTTGCGTTATTTGCGAGGTACGAATGAGTATAGGATCAAATATACTCGAGGTGATGGTGTTAGGTTGATGGGCTATACTGATGCAAACTAGGCAAGCAATACAATGGATAGAAAGAGCACTTCAAGGTGTTGCTTCAACATGGGATCAAGAGTTGTCTCTCGGTACAACAGGAAGCAGACGTTCGTGGCACTGACCTTTGTGGAACCGAATATATAGCAGCAAGCATGGCGACATGCGAGGCCGTTTGGCTTCGAAAGTTGTTAGTAGCCTTGTTTAGTCAGAATGTGGAGACAACTGTGATTCACTGCGACAATCAGAGTTGCATCAGGCTCTCTGAAAATCCTATGTTTCATGATAGGTTGAAACATATAGAAATCAGGTAGCATTTCATCAAGGATTGTGTATAGCACAGAGCAATCTAGCTACAATATGTGCCTACAGATCAACAAGTAGCAAACATCCTAACGAAGGCTTTAGGGAAGGCAAGATTCATCTTCTTCATAGATAAGTTAGGTGTTACGCAGAGCACTTTCCTGGCTAAGAGGGAGTATTAGATTTTGTAGCTCGGATAGGTGTTCTAGTCTCAGGAGGTGTCATTGAGACTAAGAGCACACGAGAATAAAATATCTCCAAGCCTAGGAAAATTTTATAACGGAAAATGTCTTAATTAGATTATTAACGAGTTAATTAATCAATATTAAGTGAGTTAAGTCCATTTCTCTCTAGTGACTTCTAGAAAAGATACTTGATAGAGTCAAGATGATCTTACCCATCGATCAAGATTAGATCTTAACCGTTGAATTCTCAACAAGAGATTATAAGAGGAAACCGATGGGCATCTTGGAGATCAATGAATTGAGGCGTAGTGATAGCATGGGGTTTGACACCAGCGAAGGTTTCAACAATGACTGAGCGAGAAGCATTTTTTGGAGTTATTCTTCATCTAAGAAACTTCTAGTTTCAAAGGGAGTTTCATTGGCCAATTTATTTTTTTGCAAAGAAGGCTAGATTATTTTTTGGAGCAAGTGTGAGTTTGCCAGAGGAGCTGTGAGCAATGTTTTAAAACTTCGACTCCAACTTGGAAACAGCCGAGGGTTGACTCCGACTCGGTATCGACTCGACCGGTTTGATTTCAATGACTCAGTCGTTGTAAAAAATACATTAAATATTGATTTTGTTATTAAAAAAACATAATTTCAAAGATTTTCATTCATGTTTCCAAACACAAAGCTCTAGAATATAGATAGAAGACAACATATGATCAAATTAGGCTCATGAATATATCCATTATATCAAAATGGCACCCAGTGCATTGCCAATACATAGATGATGATGATATAGAGATCAAAACCAGTGTTGCAGAAAACGTTCCCCCCCCCCCACGGATCAAAAGCCCGATCCGCGATCCGTACGGGTCCGTGGGGGATCCGACCTACGAAACACGTTTCAGAAAAACCAAAATGTGGATCGGTCTAAAAAATGTGGTTCCTGCCATTTCAGAACCTTACTGCCCGTTCCGCGTTTCGGTTTTTTCCGAAACGCGTTTCGATTTTTTCTGATCGCGTTTCAGTTTTTTGGATCCGTGTTCCGGTTTTCTGGAAACGCGTTTTTTCCGAAATGCATTTTGTACGAAGATAATTGAGCAGCTATATGCTTAGCACTGGTCCATTTGGGAGCATGCATGCAATTAGCAATTCCAAGATGATGATGATCAAGTTGAGATGCCACGCCCATCTAGTCCCTTGGTTCCTAGGTTCCATGGTTCAACACCAACAATAGGGGGTTCGTCTTCATCAGTTTCAATGCCACAACTTCCACAGGCACCATCTACTTCATTGCCACCACATGGAGGCCCGCCACCACGTTCTCTTCGTGGTGGAAGGAGGAGAGATTAGTAGATATATTCACAATTTACTACTTTTGTCATAGATTAATCATTAGACTTGTAGGCTTGTGAATTTGAACCCTTTGTCTTGGTGGTGACCAAGTGACCTATTTTGTAAACATTATTATTTGAATTTTGGATATGACAAATGTTGACAATTGCTCACTTGCTAGATAAATCATAATAGGCTCTATGTTTTATGTTTTATAATATGCTTAAATGTTTTATGTTTTATAATATGCTTAAAAATTCGATGTATGTTTGTAATTGCTAGAACAGTGTTGCGGGGGAGCGCCCCCCCCCCCCCTCGCTCCCGCTCCCGATCCGCGCTCCGGGCGGGAGCGACTCGGGAGCGGGTCGGGAGCGCGCTCCCTAAAATAAAATTCGCTCCCTGCCTTTTCGGGAGCGTTTTCGGGAGCGTTTTGCCTTTTTTGCATTTTTTTTTTGTAGTAATGTTCAAAATGCAATTTTTTTTGAAAGAAACAAATAGTTTTTGAGTGGGGCAACTTAATGATCAAGTCTAGGCCCTAGTATTGATATGCTATTCATGGTAATGTTAAATTCTTAAAGTAAAAGTGACATTTTCTTTAATTTTCATTTTCATCCTTTTACTTAAATTTTTAACATTACCATGAAATGACTCAGGATGTTTGAGAGTGGTTTCGTCCTCATTCGATTTCATATGGAGAAAGTAGAATTTTAGATTTCATTCAAAATCCAGCAGACTTATCAGTTTTTCAGGATTTCAGGATTGGGGGATTGCAATGTTTCCATTGAATTTTGTCATGTATTAAGGTATGGAACTTATATTTAATCAAGAGTACCAATCCCTCTATGTACCTTGATGTTAGTGACATTGGTTGTCGAACTCCTCTATCATGACCCTTCTAAAAATGTACGCATCACTCAAACAAAATCTTGACTTGACATGCTATGCTTTTTCTATCTTATGTTAATGCTTAGAGGGTGATATTAATGACAAAGATCCCTATACAGATACAAAGGTAATGACAAAGATACCTCTGGATATTAATGCTTGGAGGGTGATATTAATGACAAAGATCCTGATTTTGCAACAAGACTAAAAAATTAGACATTTCTCGTGGTGGCAAGAGGCCCAAGCATAAGAAATAGATAATAGATTTACTTCTCTTTTCTAGTTTCTAGTAGCTTTTATAACTATGGACTCTTTCATATTTATTATGATATTTTTTTAAACAATATATGACAATTTAAGTTTGAAGTTGGCAATTATAACTCATTAGTAATGAATTATGAATATGATGCTTCATGAAAGTTGAAAGTTGTTTCATTTCATTTCATTTTATAACATTTCATTTCATGTTGGGGGATTGCAATGTTTCCATTGAATTTTGTCATGTATTAGGGTATGGAACTCATATTTAATCAAGAGTACCAATCCATCTATGTACCTTGATGTTAGTGACATTGGTTGTCGAACTCCTCTATCATGACCCTTCTAAAAATGTACGCATCACTCAAACAAAATCTTGACTTGACATGCTATGCTTTTTCTATCTTATGTTAATGCTTAGAGGGTGATATTAATGACAAAGATCCCTATACAGATACAAAGGTAATGACAAAGATACCTCTGGATATTAATGCTTGGAGGGTGATATTAATGACAAAGATCCTGATTTTGCAACAAGACTAAAAAATTAGACATTTCTCGTGGTGGCAAGAGGCCCAAGCATAAGAAATAGATAATAGATTTACTTCTCTTTTCTAGTTTCTAGTAGCTTTTATAACTATTGACTCTTTCATATTTATTATGATATTTTTTTAAACAATATATGACAATTTAAGTTTGAAGTTGGCAATTATAACTCATTAGTAATGAATTATGAATATGATGCTTCATGAAAGTTGAAAGTTGTTTCATTTCATTTCATTTTATAACATTTCATTTCATGTTAGATATTATTTGTTGTAATGGTTACACTTAGCTTACAAGTACAACTTTGGTGATCAATGATGATAAATGTTATATATTGAATTTTGAAAGCTTGAAACTTTAAGATTGATGAATCATGAGACTCAATATGTTGTATGTTACTATGTTACTAACTTGCGGACATGGTTGATGAAGATTATAACTTCTAGATGATTGTTGTTATATGGTTCAATCTATGCTTTTTTATGTTTTTTATATCTAATTCATCATTCTACATGTTTTGGTTGACATATATGTATCAAAAATTAAAAAATATAAAAAATATATATATTTTTAAAAAATCGCTCCGGGATTCGCTCCCAAACCGAGAGCTTCTGAAAATGGTCGCTCCCGCTCCCAAGTAACATTGTGCTAGAATATAGATGGTTGATGCTCGAATAACATCATCATCTCCAACTGCAACTATAGTAGTGGTAGCACTAGCAGGCTGTGCAGCAGCTGCACACTGAGATAGACGAGATATGTGCTTCCGTCATGGCTGAGCAGAGGAAGTGCCTGCAACTGGAGGACTTGGGGTTGGGCCTGAGGCTGGTACAAGTGGATCTGCATTCAACTGAACATTTTCTTCAAGTGATGCCACCGCCTGTAAATCCAAATCAAGATCCTCATCAGAATCAAACTCTGCTGGATGACTCTCCACTACCCAATTTGATGTTGGATCAATATCTTCCAACACAATGGGATCTGAATCAGGTCTTTTGTTCAGCAATTGGTTGCGTCTAAGCCGGAGGTTGTATTGGACATAGACTAGATCATTTAACTGTTTTATCCAAACAGTTTCTCTTCTTCGTGTGAATCCTCTCAAAGAGAGACCAATTGCGCTCACACCCAGTAGCACTGCAAGTTTGACTCAAAATACGAATTGCAAACTTCTGCACTTGAGGACAATGGCTACCAAAAGTCTTCCACCATTGTGCTGCAAAAAACATAGTAGTGTAATGGGTTAGCACAAGTTTCAACTTTAAACAAATTATATCCAACTTTCAAATTATAAACAATTTAACAAAATAAGTATTCAGAATTTGAAAAGTGAAATTTTTGTTTACCTGGTTCATCTGCTTCCCTTGCAATCTTTGCTAGGTTCTTCCCAAAGGTACCTGTGGCTTTGCTGAAAGTTGTGATCCGTCAGTGTATCTCTAGCTGATCACACTCCAATGGGATCATACGAACAATGCAGTCAATCAATCCATCTCTAACTTCCCCACTCAAAGCTCCTGCCGCCAGAGCTTTATAATGATATCGTGGGTTCAAAAAATACCCAATTGCATGTATAGGGCGATGGAGTTGATTGTTCTATATTTCATCAATGATTGCCCAAATGGGCCCATACTTAGCCACTTTATCCTTGTATGCCATCTTTATTTGCTCCTTTGCTTGATCCATAGCCTCATAAATGAAGCCCATAGCCAATATTTCCCCATCCACCAACCGCAACACCTTAACCAGTGGCTCAACAACCTTCACAATCTCTGCTGCCTTTCTCCAAAATATTTCTTCATTAACTTTCTTTTTCAATTCTTTGCCTTCCTGTTTGAGAGACCACTGGCTTTGATTCCATTCATCACTGGAAAATATCTTTTGCAAGTTTCTATGTTGTGAAAGCATAGATTGCAATGTCAAAAAATGAGTTGCAAATCTAGTGATGGCAGGCCTAATAATATCCCTGCCCCCTATGTGTCTCCTCATCAGGCTCAAAATCCATGAATGATTGTAGATAAATTTTGTTATGCTTTTGGCATGATCTACAGTGTTCTTAACCCAATCTAATTTGCCAATATCCTCAAGCATGAGGTATATGCAATGGCAGCACATGGGGTCCAAAAGATGGTTTTGTCACTTGTGTTTTTCCTCTAACAGTTTACCAACAAGAATATAGTTAGAGGCATTATCTGTGATGAGTTGAACAACATTAGCCACGCCCCCCCCTCCTCAACAACCTCATCCAATAGCTGAAACAACAATTGTCCATCTTTCGCCCTATCAGATGCATCCACTGATTTTAGAAACATGGTTCCCTGTGGGTAGAAGATAAGAAATTTTATGATGGTACCGTTCCTTTGATCAGTCCATCCATCCAACATGATGGTACATCCTGTTTTTGCCCATGAGTTTTTGAAATCTTTCAAATACTCATTAATGGAGGAAATTTCTTTCTGCAAACGATACCCCCTTAACTCATGCATAGTAGGGCCTTTGAAGCCTTTTCCAACAGCAAATATGGCATCAAACATAGGCTCATAATATGGTGAACGGGAAGCATTGAAGGGGATATCAGCATCATACCACCATCTAGATATGTAATCACAAGCAGTCTCCCTCAATTCTTTCTTCCAATGGTCATCTAAAGTGGGCTGCAAAGTTCTACTAGCTTCAGGACCATGTGCATCTGATGGAGAGGAGGGTGTGACAATGAAATAACTTTTGATATTCATATCACCTTTCTTTTTCATTTTACCCTTACCCTTTTCTTGAATAGACTCCAAAGAGGGAGGAACATAACGGAAGGGGTTGGATGCAACAGTGCAAGGGAAAGAAGAAGAAACCTCAAAATCAAAATGGGGTTGGTGGCCATCATTTTTTTTATACTCCTCTTCCTCTCAATGTCAGCCTCTATTTCTTTTTGCCTAGCTTTTTCTTCTTGAAACTTCTCAAAGCTATTTAACAACTCCTTCCTAATCTCCCCAATTTGTGGTGATTCACATGGAGTAATTTGGCCTCTAATCCCTGCCAAGTGTTGTTTCAGCCTATTAATGCCCCCAGGACCATCCTTAATTTTTCTATGGCAAAATTTGCAATGCATTTGACTATCAACCATTTCAGCATATGCCCAAGCAGCATCTTTCACTCTAAGAGCCATTTTTTGACTTGGAAATGAAAGGAAAAATTCTGAAAATGAAAACAAAAAAAATAGCATTGCTTCAATGTTCATTTCTTTCACAAAAAACTCTTTTCAATTTCTAGATTTGCACAAAAAAAAATAAGCAAAAACAAATTTTTAGAAGTGAAAAAAAAAAAATACCTCTAGGCACAAACTACCTCCTCAAAGTTGCTCCAACAAACCAACTCCTCAATGATGCTCCAATGGCTGCCCAAAAAGCTCCTCACTCCTACTCCAATGCTTTCCCAAGACTCCTCACTGCTACTCCAAAAACAAACTCCACAACTCTTCACAAACTCCTCACAAATTCTCACTCAAATGCAATGAGATCGCTGTGAGGAAATGAGAGGGGTTGGGTAGGTTTTATAGGGTTTGGGAGAGGGAAATGGACCCCAAAGAACCCAAAGGCATATAAGAATGGGCTTTGGGGTCCCCAAAAAATCACACAGCCAAAAAAAAACAAAACTTTTTGGTCGCGCACACCGAGCTGGCCAAGAACAACCCGGCCGACCGAACTGAGCTGGCCACTAAGCCGACCCGGCTAGGATTTGACTCAGATTGGCTCAGCCGTTTCGGAGTCTGTTCGGCCGAATCTTAAAACAGTGGTTGTGAGTTCTCTAGGAGGCAGTGCAATTGCCCAGAAGACAGATCGAATTTCCAGGAAGGAATATCAAGTTTCAGAAGGTCGTCGATGTCACCAGTGCAAGTTTCCAGAAGCCATGCGAGTTTGCCAGAGAGCCAGTGAAAATTGTCAATTTACCCAGTGCGAGTTGCGGGGAGGCAGTGTGCATTGCAAGAAAGGGGTTGAAGGGTTATTTCCATCGCCAATTTGATCAGCACAGGAGACGATAAAAATATTTTACCGGAGCTTCACCATTCTACGGCAAGCAGTTGTAATATCTATCAATTACAGATTTGTTGAAGAAATAATAAAACCCTCATCTGCAAAACTGGTTTTCCCCACATTGGGGTTTTTCTAGGGACATTTGTCCAAAAACATTGATGTCCATTTTTATGTGTGTGGTTTTCTCAGTTCCTATGAATTTTTAATTGGTGAATATTGCAATAGTGTTTTTATTCAATATTTATAGTAAATATTTTTTTTGTTGAGATAAATAATCTTTAAAAAGATAGGTTAGATAATTAACAGATCACTACAATAAGTTCTAGATCAGAGTTAGATCTAGAATTTTCACATGATTTTCATCACGTTGATGGATATTTGCAGCAGGTATCTTGGTGCATTGGACCAACTTGGGGGGTTGGACACCCAGTATATTTATACTAGGGAGAAGTCATTATTTCTCCATATGGTTACAATCCACTTGGGAGACATGAGCATCAAATAGACGAAATCCTAGAAAACCTAGGATATTGACTCAAAGTTGAATACCAATAAGGTGGAAGAACCACCATGGTGATGTGATCTTTAGAATAGCATTAAACTCTGCAACAAGGGGGACATGCTTTCAAGTAATAACAGTGACTAATTGGAATCTCGTATGTAGACATGTAATAATACAATGTGACACCATGTAGAAGCAAGGCACCAAAAATAAAAAAATAAACATACTTCAAACATAATACTGCTTTAGAGCCTATCAAACTTCTGGAAATAGCTTAGAATGTAAGCCAATAACCCAGCTAGAGCACTAACTTCTAAGCTTTTGCCAGTGTATTTCATTCAAAAAAACGAAATAAGAAAATGCCAATGTAAATTGAGCTCTTACAAGGCTTCATGAGAAGCTTACTTACTTAAAATTATGGAATCTGGACAAAAGAACACATAGTATAAACACGTAGATTCAAAATAATTTAGTCAAAATCAATGATGAAGGCTTTGAAGATTTCATCTGAATTAATTCTGAACATAAAAATAAAAATATGTCAAAGCTTAGAAGGAACCACTAAGAAATTCATTTACCCAGATGATTACACATCTATTTCATATGCAACCATCCGCCAAAGCTAAGCTAGGGAATTCAAAAGAACTATTCTGAAAAACTAGTGATTCTGGAATGTAAAAAACAACTGGTCTGAACAAACAAAGCAAGTGATTCCAAGTTTAAACAATGACTTAGTAAAACCTAACAGTGGTAATGTTTCCAGTTTGACAAAGGATATAGATGAGCTAAACAAAAACTAGACAATACTCGGCTACTCTTAATTTATGATTTTAAGTGTGTGCCTTAATCAAAGGAAAAAGAGGGAAAAAAGGGAAGTACTGACAAGAAGATCTTTCATGTCACTAGAAGCTTGAAGCCTTGCACGCTCCTCTAAAGAACGGCCGAGTAATACGAAGCCAAGTAACATGACCTGCATACTAACAAAAAATGCAGTAGCATTTCCATTTAGTTTTCACTAAAATAAATGGCACATGCATAAGTTCCTTGTTACAAATCATAACTAGCAGTCAAAATATCTGGGAACAAATTCATACATAACACATTGATTATAATTACATATAAATGGGCTAGCAGTGACCTGTAAACAGGAGCATGGTTTTCAGTATATTCCTCTGTTCTTCAAATTGGTAAGTCATATTATATTAATTAAAAAATAGCTCAATCAAAACTCCTTGACACAAATGGACCAGAGATAACGCATCAGGTAGCCTCGTAGGACACACTATAGATTTCCAAATGGCATCAAAAATAAACTAAAAGTGAAATATTTGCAAGGATACTAGGATCATGTGCCAGATAAAAATATATATGTGCAGAGATTAAAATTGCCATTAAATTCTTTTGCAGGTCTATGAAAATCCGAAGCAGATAGAATGTCCAAGCAATTACTTCTGTATGTTAAATACAAATTAATTAGCATCTGAACTCCCAGATAATTTGTGACCTTCATGTGGCAATTCAATCACATTGAAGAGATTCAGTATTTTATGATAGACAGCGAAGATCAAGGAGGACTACATATATTTTGTGTGATGATATCTGTAAAGAGCATTTTCTTTGGGCATGTTGCTCCTCATTTCATCAGGGATATGTATGGTCATTTTTTCATTCTGACAACACCATTGTAAGTCCAAACAATGCAAGTTGAAGCCTTGTAGGCCATGTGAGATTATCTATTAGGGTGTCCTAGGCCTATTGTGGTCAGCCATGGTTGGTCCCTTTCGTACCTACGCTTAACCCATTTCATCCTACATAGGATTGGGGGACTTGGGGTGGAACTCATTGCGAGTCATGATTTAAGGGAGCCATTGGTTATGTAGGGGTGACCACAGTTGTAGGGCCAGTCCAGCCCATGTCTTGTGCACCTATGTCTTTGCACATGGTCATGTGTCGGAGAGTTTGTATGCATTGTTGGCTTTGGTGCAGTACTCATCATACAGTTCTAACCATGGCAGTCTCATATTCCTCAACATTTCACGTTTCCCGAGGAAGTGCAAAGATCCCAATGCATGGGAGTCCCAGGGCAGAAATTTCAACAGGGTCTCAAATTGCTCAGAATAATGTATAGATAACATGCTACATAAAAGTTTTGACAAAAGGTGAAGGCATCACTCAGAAATTGCAGTGTAAAGGTTGGCATACCCTCTGTAGGTAGCACATGGGGCTATGAGGTGGCAAAATAGGGTGAAAACTTGGCATGCAGAGGAGAACTTTACATCAAAAGTAATGTAAAAATTCATCCGAACAAAACCCATGTGTCAAATTCCTCTATTTGTCAAGGGCATTGAATATCCAGCAAGCAATCTATCCATGCAAGGTTGACATCCTACCTTAGTGACATGGGTGGGTTAAGAGAGCCATTGGAGAGGTCAAAGTAGTCATTGGGGTCAAAGGAAATGAGTCAGTTGGGCTACTATTCACTTATTGAGCAAGTCTAAGGTCAATGTGAGCTAGCCATGGCATCTTAAAGTCAAGTGGACATCATCCAAGTCAAGTCGACCTGCTCTAGCTAGTTGTTTTACTTTCCAAATGAAATGTTGAGGTTGTTATGGTCATTCTACTCAAATGTTGGACCAAAAGTGGACGCTATCTTTCCGTTGCAAGTGGATCGAGCCTCTTTCCTAGCAATTTGAGTCCTCTTTCAACCAAATCAACCCAAATTGAGCAAATCAAGCCTTCATTCATGCAACACAGCCCTCATCTACTAGTCATTGGAGCCTCTAATCTAAGTCGTTGTGTCCCATTTGGTTACTATTCATCATCTTATGCACTTCCAAAGTCAAAGCAAGAGAAACATTGCCTCCTCAAGTCAATTATATGGTCAAATCAAGCAAGTCGAACCCCTCATGTGGACAATTTGTAATGTGAAAAAATTTTCTCATGAATAACCTACAGTTTTGGATGACAATTGAAAAATATATATTTTTCTTGGGAGAGGGTTTCAACTGGCCTAGAAAATATATAAGGCTAGTCCCTCCTCTCATTGTTTTTGCTGTTGAACTGTGAGATAATATTGCCATAATAGAACTTTCCATTGCAAACATTGTGTATATTGTGTGTTGATTTTTTTATTCCTGTTGTTTTTAGTGTTTGTAGTAATAGCACTTCATAAGATAGACACAGATTGTTCCAAAGTTACACAGGAATTTCCATTGAGAGGCTACAAGCCATGTGGAAGGGATAACTGGGGCACTAGTCTTCATTATACACTTTGTTGGAGGTAGTTGGACATGTTACCCACCAGCATGTGGGCAACCCCTAGAGAAAAATTTTCCCTTATTTGATACAGCCAGCCAGCCAGCAGCCCGACGTTGATCCACATGCAGCCATCTCCTTTTGCCTTTCAGCCATTTTCCAGTCAACATTTATTATCATCTAGCCAGTCCCCCAAATGAAGGCAGGTCTCCAAATATGAGATATGCTAACCATTTTTGTATCAAAGATCTTTCTTTTAATGATTTAAGACATGATAGTATGGATCAAGGGCTGACTTAGATGATGGACTGCTCTAGACCATATTCATGTTCCTCTACTTCGCCTTGGTGGTTATCCTCCGTGCCAACTCACGTGTGACCTCCCCTGAGGCCTTTTCTTGAGGGGCAATGGTAGGGGTATATGTTGAATGTATTGGTTATGAGCATGTAGTGACCGAGTGGTGCAGGGATTCCAGTGGGTGAAGAGTGATGAGTCAAGATCAGTGTTGTACAGTTTTCTCCAGGGGTGACAAGTGGCAACTTAGTGGAGGATGTCCATTTTGGATGAGAAGACTAAATTTTACTCGTACCAAAATCCTAATTCGAATGGCTATGGTTAGGCTCGTTCTTGCCAAGTTAGCCATTTCAAACCCTGATTCCATATGCTAAATTTGACTACTCCACAACCTAGTTTGACCACTTCAATATACTTGGCTTGTGCTGATTCTATCTAGCTTTATCCAATTATTTAGCATGAGAATAAAAGGCAACTCCACAAAAGATAAAAGAATTAAAGTAGAAAGCTTTTACCAATTCTGTTTGCATGGGAAAGTAATAAAGGCTAGAAAAAAGATTAAAATAGTGGAGAAAATCAACTAAAAGAGAAGCAAACTGAGTTGGCATCCATGCAAAAGATGATAGAATTTGACATGTTTTTCTGCTTTGATCCACTAGTACTAAGGGCAAACTGGTTCCCTTGAAGTGAGCTTCTATATATGAAGATTTGAGAGACAAAGTAGGGGTTAGACAATATTGTTTCAGAGAAAATTGTACAACAGACAACTCTTCACTCTTCCACCCTCCCAAACCTTAGACCACTGTGTCCACTGCAAGGAAGGAGATCCATTGCAACCTGTTGCCTATGACTCACTATGATGCAATCAATCTCTTGGCTAATATGTATTTTGGTGCAATTATCTTCGTTCTAGCTCTTTGAACCTATTGAATGTCATTCATTAAGTTGCAATGTTATGGTAGTTTACAATGCATTTGTTTTGAATCCTCTTCACCTAATGTGCACATTCACTTCACTTATGTCCATTAAGTTCATTCTTACAGCTATCTTTAGGATCAGATCTCAACCACTTATTTCTTTAAAAGTTGAACTCACCTTTAACTGCTTATTGACAGATGAAGAGCAAGTTTTTGATGTGTGCTAATCAATTGGAGTTTTATGCAGAATCTTAGTTTGATAACAGTACACAACCACTAGGGCCACCTCCCTAAGATTGGAAAAGAACCAATCTGAATGGAGAGGCATCTAGCAGTGACAGGGCTAGATGGCCTATAATTATTAAACAACTCTGCTGGTGCAGATTTGCATCATACCAGATGCATAACTTGATTGTGACATCATTGAGTCTCATGAACTTGGATGTATGGGTTTTTCTTCCTTTTTACAGTGCTTTGAGTTAATTTATGTGCTGTAAGATGTAACAGTGTTGAGATCCATTACAAACAAATAATTGCATAGGAGGAATTAAATATGAAGCAAGATTTGTGGCACTCCATTCTAAGCATTTGTGTTGGTGACGATGTATGGAAGCATGTAAAATACAACTGTTGATTGTGTTATTCCTTCATTAATGAGTCTACATCTACAATCTGTGGTATTCTTACATCTTCAAAGGTGTAGTTCACTTGTTTGGCATGCTGATATCCTACCATTTGCTTGTGAAAAAATTTGCCTCGTGCTTGATACAGGGGTCAATCTATTACAATGTAAGTATATTTTTCATTTGTCTAGCAATCACAGAGCTGTATAAACTTTCATAAAGATGTTTCCAATTTTCAATATGTACTCGCATGCATTTTTTTAAATGAAAGAAAGGGCATTCTAAAACAAAGATGACGAGCAGCAAGATTGTAAACATGAACAAGAAAAATTATGCACCGGTTCATCAAAGAATGAAGCATCCCAATTAAGGCCGGGGTATGCCAAAGAAACCTGGACAAAGTCATAAGCAGTTATCAGTAACCAGTGGAGTCAAATAAGTCTTGAAATCTCAACGTTAATTCAAATGATGGAATCATTCAAGTATACAAGAGACTGTTGCATTTTTATTTGCTAGTTCATGCTTGCATAATACATACAGCACTTATAATGAAAGCAGATATGGCTCCAAATCCAACAAGCGAGTTCATGTTTGGGGATTTCTGTATAAAAGCTTTAAATCCATCTGTAAGTAGATCTGCAGAAGCAAAGAGGAAGTCTGTGGATCAGATAGGAGATAAATGCATAAAAGATTTACACAGCTTATATAAAATGTTTTATATGTAATACAGCACCCAATCTTGTAAAAAAATTGCAAGTATGAAAACTTTGTTTCTCTAGGCAACGCCCCTAGAGACACACTCAGTTGGGTGTGGTTTGATGTTGCATGTACCTGTTTCTCCATCCCATCAATTATATTCATGTGCTCATAAATATTCATGGATTTAGTGGTATATCATTCATGGTGCCTGATTCTTTCAATATCAGTTGTGCTAGATGTTAGTTTTTCTTAATTTTAGATAATAATGGTATGTTCTATGTTTAGCACAATTTACTTCAATGTTCTTTTAGCAGCCCAATAACAATTTCCAATTATTTCCAGTAGCAATCACATTAACCATTAATCACATTGACAGTAAATGCAGATAGAAAATAAAACAAAATTGCAAAAGACAAGCCAAAACAAGAGAACACCCGATTTGGTGAATGCCAAGGAAAAACCCCAATGTGGGAAAAAAACCTTTGATCAAATATTATTATTATTATTATTCAATAGTTCAGCTAAGAGAGAGAGTACAAAAGTCAAATTGATTAGCCCAATACAAAGTCAAATCAGCCCTTTCAAATTCTGCAGTCAAACTTCAGCCCTAACCAGAAAGTCAACGTTGGTCAAAACAACAGTCAAATACCTCCTTTGAAGCTCAGTCAAAGGCAGTCAAACTCAGCCTCCAGCAATGGTCAAAGTCAACCCAAAACAATCACAAAAACTCTGGTCAAACTCAGTCAACTTGCGGTCAAAGCAGGTCAAACTACCCAGAAAACTTTGATTTCTGTGCCAATGAGTGCGGCCTCAGGAAATTGAAATTCTGCCCTCAAAACCGCAGTCAAAACTGGTCAAAACAACCTCGGTTTGTGAAAATTCCGAAAACCGGAATCCTATTGCAAAAACTAGAAATTATTCTCCTAATTGTTACTTTTTTAACAATTTATTTACTGTTTCCTACAACAAATACTGAATTACTCAAACTACAACCTACACAAATAAAACTGCGGAAGAAAAAAAGCTAGAAGAAATGCTAGCACACACATAAAATAACACAGTTATTTTCGGACAAAAGTCCCCGAAAAAGCCCAATTTGGGAAAACCAGTGCAGCAACTGAGAGTTTTAATATTAAGCAGCAACGAAATAATCTGAGTACAACTGGATGCCGTAACTGGCAATCCTACAGAGAAATACTGGCAATAAAAATCTAGTGAAGAAATCTCCTCACTCCACAAGCAAATCCAGGCTCTAACCTCAACTCAAATTGAGTCGTCCAAACTGGCTCTACGCAGCTACTGCGTCACCCTAGCGCAGTCACTTCTGCACTCAATTCGAACCAGCTTCTCCTCTAGCCATCTGGTCTACTGATGTCTCTGAAAATATCTCTCTTGGCCTCCGAAACCTCTGTCCAACTTCTGGCACTGAAACTTGGCTTTCTCCAGCAATTTCGAAATTGCCTCTAGAGGCTACTGCGTCAGCCTCATTGAGGCTCACTTGCCTCTTCGCAAATGCACTCACTGGATCTGGAAATCTTCCTTCGGCTTCAGTGTCTCTGCCCCTCTCTCACTGCTTCGATCTCACTAGCTCTCTCTCCGGCAACTGACTGTTGCTACTCTGGAAATCGATCTGTCAGTGAAATCGAACTCTGCAAGTGATTTCTCCAAGCCCCATCGACTTCTTCCTATAATCCTCTGTTGAGACTTCAACGGCCAAGATTAGATCTTAATCAATGGCTAGGATTAACTTGAAGTCGATCTGTGTGAGTTTCTAGAACATTCACACCTTAATTTAATTAATTCTGATTAATTAGTCATATTCCTAAGTTTAGACTTAGAAAATATTTAAAAACTGACTAACAATCTAATTAAGTCATTTTTAGGCAGAATTTCCAGAAACGATTTCTGGGTTTTGGAGATCTCATGCATTCTAGCCTCTCCACAAAATTTCAAAGGCTAGAACACATTTGATGCTACAAAAACTAACACTCCCTCTTAGCGAGGAATGTGTTCTAATGCTTTATTGCACATCTTGTAGAAGCACCCTGTCTCTGCATCATCACCTGTCACGCTGCTGATGTCTAGCTATTGCTGCCTATTGACCACTGCAGTGGTACCTGATGATTATATGAAGACTCCATGCCCAAGGATGATCCAGACGACACTTGTACCATCAGATATCATCAGTCAACAGAGTTTTTTAACTCTACTTTTATCTTCTCATCGTCTTTCTTGTACCCAGATTCCACACCCTCTGGAAAATTGTAATAAGTGATACTAATAATGATGAGTTTTTGAGTCTATAACAGGCCTAGGATGTTGGGAATTGATCAGCAAACGAGTACACCTTGGAGTGTTTTTTTTATCCGGTTAATTATTCCTTCTTTTTCAGAGGCGGATAATTTTCTTGGTTTTTTCACTCATTTTTTACCCCAAAGTTGGGGTGACGATTTGAAAGTTGAGCTCCTAACACATCTTAGTGTCTAGAGTCGATGTATATTAACATACTAGATCACACAAAAAATTTCGTGGAATTTGGCTAAGTCTAAGTAGGATTTTTTAATAATTAAAAATTTCCCGCAAAAATGGGATTTTTTAATTATTTTCTATGTAATGATGTAAATAAGTGCCTTAGGAAATGTTTGAGGCGTGTGACTACTCGAAATTCATCCTCAGAGGCCCAACATTATCCTAAGACCCACTTTGGGGGTCAAAAAATGACTTATAGTCCATCAAAAGCCAATTTTTCAAATTACAGTAGCAAAAATGGGGAAAAAATTCAAAAAAACGAATAATTGGAAAAATTTATAAATTTTTCCAAAGTCAAATTTTGACATGGAAATTATGTGGAGAGTCAAGGGTGATGTGGCAAGCATGTGGGACCCACCTCATAAGGTACAACAGGTTCAAGTCAAAGCAAGTCAAAAGGCTGGTCAAAGGCATCATGTAAGGTGCATGAAGTGCTACGTATGGCTACTAATTTACATGTGATTTAATTCAATTATAATGGATTTGATTTAAGCCAAAGTCTTATGTCAAAAGTGTGAGTGGGGAGTGGACCCCACCTCACCCTCCTCCTCTACGTATGGGCAATTAAAAGAGAAATATGCACATGCCATAAATGTCAAAGGTTTCAAACGCAGCAAGGGAAATCAACTAAGGGCAAACGTTTATGAAAAATTTATGGTAAATGTTTCTCCAAAGTATATTAATTGTACACGGATCAACTCAACGCAGCAGTCAAAAGGGACAGCGTGGCCAAGTAAGACAAGTCTTGTCCCCCACTAATCCATTGCCAGCCAATCAGAAAGTTAAGTTCCAGTTAAGAGGCTTGAATTGCCTTTGTTACAGCTTGATTCATCAGAGATCTACACAGATTTGGAGGGCTGAATTAAGTGTGAGATATTTCAGATTTAGTGGAGTATGTCTCCACTTTGGTCTCCATGTTACTCCACCTAGTAGTAGTCACTTATCACACAGCCTCACACTTGTAATCTGCCAGCAGACTCCTATGCAGTCAAGGAACAGTCCACAGATTTCTCACGTTGACACATCAGTTCAGCTCAGATTTGCAAGGGATATGTGTCTTTTTACTCCAGGTTTTTCACACATGAATCACTCCACTTCAAGCTAAAGAATACGCTGCCACTAGAGAAGAATCAGTGTTGATTCTCAAGGAGGAATACATAGGCCAGCAAGGCTCTATTGACTGCCAGCTATAGGATTACAAAACAGTCATATCAGCCACTTGTACAAATTCGTTTTACATTGGGATTGTCATCAAGTTACACTTGTCATTTCATTTTTCATTGGGATTGGCTCCCATAGTTCTATTTAAATGAGCCTTTGGCTCTCATACTGTATCTTTAGAAAGAGATGTTGGGCTTGTGGAGACTCTGTGAGATTTTGTATTCATCTTTCATATAATAAATGAGACTTTGGGGTACTATTGTGTTGGTGTTCTCCTTCCATTTCTTAGGGTGATGTTATTTCAATTGTTGTGCTTTACATTCTACATGTATGTTGGATTATGCTAGTTATCATTTTGCTACTTGTTTGGATTAACATATGCAAGCTATCTTGTATGGTTTTTGGGTTAGAGAAATACTCTAGGAAGAGGAGCACTAGAAGATTTTTGGTGAAATCTCTAGCCTTCTCCTCCATTGTATAATCTAATCCCTTTATGATTGCTGACATCTTTTTCCAAGTGTGTAGAGATCTTTAGATTTGGTTGAAGGATTTACTTGGGCGTGGTGTAACTCTCCAATAGACGAAATAACTCCCAAGATCAAGAATAGAAAGACCCAATCGGTTTGCCTCAAGGATCTCATCAAACGATTCTGAAAGAGGGAGTTTCTTGATCAATATCTTGTGCTTTCAAGGATTTTATTTGCTACCTAGAGCATGGTTTTAACTAGACAAATATGGAGTTCTACTTGCATGTTTTGATCTAGTTCTTGTACACTAATTGTAGATTATCATTTTGAGTCTTTCATGTCATCTTTGTCTTCTTTTCAGGATTATTTTGGCTTTCCATTTGAAAGCATTTCACTTCATTTTAAGCAAATACAATTTCATTACTTAGAGAGCTATTCTTTGAAGGCACTAGTTGTTTATGTATTTCAGGCTTATCTTGTGTATTGACGGTTATTGCTCATATTAGTTTTTTGCATATAAATCTTAAATAAATAATTTGTTTAACTCTAACAATTCTCCTAGAAACTCACATCTCTTTAACTTAACTTTTCATTAGGGACCACCCCCCTTAGCTAACCTAGGAGATAGCTTAAACGGAGGGAGAGGGGATTTAGTGTGACAACCCCTTCTCTAAGTTCCCTGCCACCAACCACACTTTGTGGGGTTGAAGGCTTTTCTCACTGACTTGTAGGTAGGTGTAGGCGGCAGGGTCAACATCTTTGGCGCCGTTGTCGGGGACAAGCTTTCTTGTACCTGGGAAATCGACTAACCTTTTGGTTTTAGCATTTTTGAACTTTAGATTTAGATTCTTGCTCAAGTGGCGACTCCACTCAATCCAAATTTTGCAAGTGTCTACTAGGAGAAATTCAAGTGGTCTAGTTAGCCCCTCTCCTGATCCTAAAAGGGTTTTTAGAGAGAGGTTGAATAGACTTTCTCATAGTAGAGCTCTTGCTAGTCTTGGGCAAGAGGCTATTTCTGATATTCATTTGCTTTTTCAAGAACAAGTAGAGCCTAGCATCATGAATGATCTTTTTTCTCCTTGTGACTTCACTAACATAAATGGATATCCTCACAATATTCCTGACAAGGCTATTCAAAAGTTGCCTTCCTTTCAAGGTAACAATGCCATTAGTGCTACATCACATGTGAAAAACTTTAATGTTTGTATCTTTAAATGGTGTAACATTGCTAACTATGAGAATGTGAAGATGAGACTTTTTGTTTATCTTTAGAAGAGGATGCTCTTGATTGGCTCACTGAGCAACCTACTAACTCATATAACTCTTTACAAGCCATTCTAACTACATTTTTAGATAAGTTTGGAGAGAAGAAGGAAAATAGGCATTTGATCAATGCCATTAGCAACATGAAGAAAAATGAGAATGAAACCATGGAGGAGTTTAACAAGAGATTCAATGAATTAGTAAAAAGCATGCCTGCTACTGTTAAACCTCCTAATGAATTTCTTTTATGCTCATATCTAGATGCTTTTGGGGTTGACACTGCCTATGAGTTGAGGAGGAAGGAGCCTACGAATCTAAGTGTAGCTCAATCTAAAGCCTTGAAGATAGAAAGGGCTAGAAAGCAATCAGGAAAATCTGAAATTCCTGGTTTCAATAGAGGGCCATCAAAATCAAATGATTCCAAAGGCAAGGCCAAGGAAGAGACTATGCATGATCCTATTAAAGAATTAACTCAACTCATCAAGAGCATGGAAGCAAATCACATTAAAGAAATGCAAGCCATGCAAAATAGGTTGGTGGCCATGGAGAGATCACAAGTGCAAAGATTCCAACCTAGGCCAAATGATAGATGGCAAAAGAATAATGGTCCTCAACAGGAGCATAGGCCTCCAAATCCATTGGAATCCACCAACATGGTAGATCGGATTCCCCCTTTTTGTAGGCCATGTAATCAGTTCCATGAAGAAGCCACATGCCCATATGTGAAGAGAATCATGGAAAGTGGCATGATAGGAAATGAACATGTAGGGACAACTGGTCAAATCAATATGTTCTCCATGGAAGATCAAATATACACCATTGAGGGAAATCAAGAGATTAACCATAGGCCTAATAATCTTGGGGTTTATAATATGATTGCAAATTTTGACGAAGTGACTAAGATTTTTGGGGAAAAACCTACACCTGGACAGAGTCTGGCTATGGCAAAACACAAAGGGATGACTTATCAGAGAAGGGATATCCAAGACCGGAATAATCACATAATTTTTTCTCCTCCTACTTCAGAATTGAATTTTTACTTAGGCAATTGGTTGATTAATGCAAAGGTTTCTATTCCAATGACAATACTTTTAAAGATACCATCTCCAAGGGCCAAGCTACTAAGTGCCATTGAAGTTACTCAAAGGGAAGAAAAGCCTAGTGACGAACCAGAAGATGAGGAAATTGTATTGAAAAGTATGAACTGTTATGTGGGGAATGAAGATCATCTACCATTTTATGTTTCTTTGATAGTGAATGATCATCTTTTACGCAACTGCATGCTTGATTCAGGGGCTTCATCAAATGTCATGACCAAGAAAGTCATGGAGCAACTAAATTTAAGGGTATCTAGGCCCTATCAGAACATATGTTCAATGGATTCTAAGAGAATTGAAGTGTGTGAGATAATTAAAGATTTATAGGTTTTCCTAGCTGCATACACAAACAGAATAATGACTATGGATATTGTTGTAATAGATGTTCTTGATTCATGGGGAATGCTCCTATCAAGAAAATGGGCATCAGATCTAAGTGCCAGCCTTCAAATGGACTTATCATATGCCACCATCCCCATGCCTAATAATACCTTTGTCAAACTTGATCGAGAGTTAGAGAAAAGATATCATGTTGAAGATCCAAGGAAACCCAACAATGAGATTATCTATAGATCATGACAGACAGGAAGTGATGCAGTGTTGACAAATTTTCTTCCTCCCTTAACAAAACAGATTTAAAACGAAGAGATTAGGCATAGCTCAAAATCTTAGGTACTTCAAATCTTCCATTAGAGCATTTTCAAGACAAAGCAGTAGGATTGGCAATAAATGCATCATCATCACCATTGCAACTAACCAAGAAGAAAAGAAAAAAGATATAAAAAATGAACCACCAGTTTTGAGCGGGATCAAGCCTCAACGCATCAATACTCGGAAAAGGAAAAAGAAGAGGTTTGGTATATCTGATGGCCACAAACATGTTAATATTGGGGCAAGTCATAAACCCAAGATAGTCAGAATTGGGCAGAGTACATCACAGAAAGAACCTATGAACTTGCCTGTGAGTAGGCAGGTTCTCAAGATGGATTTCACCAAAGACATCTGATGCCATGCGGCATCTTTTTGTATCATATTTCTAACCTTATCCCTTGTCATTTTTGTTTAATTAGTTTTATTTCATGAATAAATTATCATTTATGCTCTTAGAATAAATTTCGATATCTTCGTTTTTGTACTTTATTTCATTTGATGATATTTTGAATGGATACTGCTGATATATGTCTTTTGTCGGTTGATGCAGATTCTAGGTTCTTGCACACTATCACTTTGTATCTAGCATGCATCCCCATATGGAGCCAAATGTTGACCACTGGAGTGGCACCTGATGATTATATGAAGACTCCATGCCCAAGGATGATCCAGAGGACACTTGTACCATCAGATATCATCAGTCAACAGAGTTTTTTAACTCTACTTCTATCTTCTCATCATCTTTCTTGTACCCAGATTCCACACCTTGCGGGGAATTGTAATAAGTGGTACTAGTAATGATGAGTTTTTGAGTCTGTAATAGGTCTAAAATGTTGGAACTCAATCAGCAAACGAGTACACCTTGGAGTATTTTTTTATCTGGTTAATTATCCCTTCTTTTTCAGCGGCGGATAATTTTCTGGGTTTTTTCAATCATTTTTTACCCCAAAGCCAGGGTGATGGTTTGAAGGTTGAGCCCCTAACACATCTCAGTGTCTATAGTCGATGTATATTACCATACTAAATCACACAAAAAATTTCGTGGAATTTGGCTAGATCTAAGTAGGACATTTTAATAATTAAAAATTTCCTGCAAAATGAGATTTTTTAATTATTTTCTATGTAATGATGTAAATAAGTGGCCTTAGGAAATGTCTGGGGCGTGTGACTACCCGAAGTTCATCCTCGGAGGCCCAGCATTATCCTAGGACCCACTTTGGGGGTCAAAAAATGACTTATAGTTCTTCAAAAACCTATTTTTCAAATGACAGTAGCAAAAATGAGGAAAAAATTCAAAAAAAATGGAAGTCAAAATAAGTCAAATTTTGACATGGAAATTACGTGGAGAATCAAGGGTGATGTGGCAAAAGCATGTGGGACCCACCTCATAAGGTACAACAGGCTCAAGTTAAAAATTCAAGTCAAAGCAAGTCAAAAGGATGGTCAAAGGCATCACTAAGGTGCATGAAGTGCTACATATGGCTAATAATTTACATGTGATTTAATTCAAATATAATGGATTTGATTTAAGCCAAAGTCTTATGTTAAAAGTGTGAGTGGGGAGTGGACCCCACCTCACCCTCCTACTCTAAGTATGGGCAATTAAAAGAGAAATATGCACATGCCATAAATGTCAAAGGTTTCAAACGCAGCAAGGGAAATCAACAGAGCACAAACGTTTATGAAAAATTTATGGTAAATGTTTCTCCAAAGTATAGTAATTGTACATGGATCAACTCAACGCAGCAGTCAAAAGGGGCAGCGTGGCCAAGTAAGACAAGTCTTGTCCCCCACTAATCTGTTGCCAGCCAATCAGAAAGTTAAGTGCCAGTTAAGAGGCTTGAATTGCCTTTGTTACAGCTCGATTCATCAGAGATCTACGCAGATTTGGAGGGTTGAATTAAGTGTGAGATATTTCAGATTTAGTGGAGTATGTCTCCACTTTGGTCTCCATGTTGCTCCACCTAGTAGTAGTCACTTATCACACAGCCTCACACTTGTAATCTGCCAGCTGATAAAGACTCCTACGCAGTCAAGGAACAGTCCACAGGTTTCTCACGTTGACACATCAGTTTAACTCAGATTTGCAAGGGATATGTGCCTCTTTACTCCAGGTTTTTCACACATGGCTCACTCCACTTCAAGCTAAAGAATACGCTGCCACTAGAGAAGAATCAATGTTGATTCTCAAGGAGGAATACATAGGCCAGCAAGGCTCTATTGACTGTCAGCTACAGGATTACAAAACAGTCATATCAGCCACTTGTACAAATTCGTTTTTACATTGGGATTGTCATCAAGTTACACTTGTCATTTCATTTTTCATTGGGATTGGCTCCCATAGTTCTATTTAAATGAGCTTTTGGCTCTCATATTGTATCTTTAGAAAGAGATGTTGGGCTTGCGGAGACTCTGTTGTATTTTGTATTCATCTTTCATATAATAAAAGAGACTTTGGAGTACTATTGTGTTGGTGTTCTCCTTCCATTTCTTGAGGTGATGTTATTTCAATTGTTGTGCTTTACATTCTACATGTATGTTGGATTATGCTAGTTATCATTTTGCTACTTGTTTGGATTAACACATGCAAGCTATCTTGTATGGTTTTTGGGTTAGAGAAATACTCTAGAAAGAGGAGCACTAGAAGATTTTTGGTGAAATCTCTAGCTTTCTCCTCCATTGTATAATCTAATCCCTTTATGATTGCTGACATCCTTTTCCAAGTGTGTAGAGATCTTTAGATTTGGTTGAAGAATTTACTTGGGCGTGGTGTAACTCTCCAATAGACGAAATAACTCCCAAGATCAAGAATAGAAGGACCCAATCGGTTTGCCTCAAGGATCTCATCAAACGATTTTGAAAGAGGGAGTTTCCTTTCCTCTAGCCTACTAAGATCACATAAATTTAAATTAAATATTTTTCTTGATCAATATCTTGTGCTTTCAAGGATTTTATTTGCTACCTAAAGCATGGTTTTAACTAGACAAATATGGAGTTCTACTTGCATGTCTTGATCTAGTTCTTGTACACTAATTGTAGATTATCATTTTGACTCTTTCATGTCATCTTTGTCTTCTTTTCAAGATTATTTTGGCTTTCCATTTGAAAGCATTTCACTTCATTTTAAGCAAATACAATTTCATTACTTAAAGAGCAATACTTTGAAGGCACTGGTTGTTTATGTATTTCAGGCTTATCTTGTGTATTGATGGTTATTGCTCATATCAGTTTTTTGCTTATAAATCTTAAAGAAATAATCTGTTTAACTCTAACAATTCTCCTAGAAACTCACATCTCTTTAACTTAACTTTTCATTAGGGACCACCCCCCTTAGCTACCCTAGGAGATAGCTTAAACAAAGGGAGAGGGGATTTAGTGTGACAACCCCTTCTCTAAGTTCCCTGCCACCAACCACACCTTGTGGGGTTGAAGACTTTTCTCACTAACTTGTAGGTAGGTGTAGGCGACAGGGTCAACACTGCCCACCAACCACTACATAACTCTAATATGCATTGCATATGTGCTACTGCTGACTCTGCAAAACTACTGCCAACGCTGCATCTGCACTACAACTCCCTCTCCATTTGTTGCTGCTACAACTGCAACATCTGCAACTGAAAAGCATCCTAAATACTGAATCAACTGTGATCAGTATGATGCATCTGTCTCTCAAGACTTGGCTACTGCTAGTATATGTGCCATCACTGAGGCATGTGCGTTGTTGTTGACTCTGCACTATGCCACCTGCACTGCTACCAACTCTGCACTGCGCTCCTCAACATCTAACTGCAACTAGACTCTACATTTGTCACTCTAGCATCTGACTGCATCTACTGCCACTGATCCATCCTGCTACTAAATACTGTGGGCCCCCGTAGCAAGGTATTGATTCAAGAGGTGGACCTCCTCAAGAATCCTACCCATCTGTAGCGCTCTAGGGCTACAACACCAAATCACCCCACTTGACTCCTGGGGGTATGTCAGTAAACATGGCGAAGTCTTCCTCCAGCCTGGAGGAAAGACTATCGATCTCTACAGATGCTGCCTGTTGGTCCTACTTCTCCTCTGTGTCCTTTCAGAGAAGACACTGGGTACTGTAGTGACCAAGCTCACCACATCTGAAGCACTTGACCCTTGACTGGTCCTTCTTCTTCTTTCGTTGCTCCCCCTGTCCCTGACTAGGATCTTTCGATGCGAGGGCCACATTCTCCTCCTCCTTCCCCTGCTTCAAACCACTATTGTTGCCATTGATGGAGCTCTTTACTAGAGCTTGTCTCAACTCCTCCTGCTGCAAATCGACCCACATCCTGTCCCACCTTGGCAAGGTGTCCTTTCCCAAGATACTTTGGATGAATGCCTGCCACTCCTCTGAGACACTATTGAGTGCCAATCACACTAACTCCGTGGGTTGAGGCACTACCCCAACAGCTGCAAGCTAGTCCCGGATCTCCTCAACCCCGATGCGAAAGGGGTCTATGTCTTCCCCCCTGCATCCTGGTGCATCTCAGCTTCTCCTCTAAGTACATATTCCGTTGCTCAGAAGTGCCCTCGTACAGCGTGGTGAGAGTCTCCCACATTTCTCTGGCAGTCCCTTTGCCAGCTATGTGTGAAACAATGTGATCCCGAACACCATCATGGATCAACCTCTTTGCCCGAGCCATCTCCTTTCTGTACCCCTTCAGCTGATTTGCATCTTGGGGCACAACGACCACTGCATCAATGTATGTCTTCAACAAATATTCATCAAGAAGGAAGACATCCTTGCCTTCTAGATGACATAGTTGGAAGCGCCATCCAACCTGTCCTGATCTCGAAGTCCAACAGTGGCCATCTCAAACAATGTCGAAAATCTCCTCTTCCCTTTTGCTCAGTTTCTACCCAGCGATTCGCACTCCCTTTTGGAGTGAGAAGCTCTGCACACAATGACTGTTGATCTGCAAGGAAAATCGAACTTCTTAAGACTAGAAGTTTTGTGAGGAAAATTTTCCCTCAGCGTGTGCTCTTCTTCCACCCGATGCTAGTTATGCTCTAGCAAACTACTACGTCCAGCTAGAGATCTGCTCTGTGAAAAACATTGCTACTCCCTCTACCTCTGGAATCCCTCGATCTAGAGAGATCGAATTTTTCTGCCTCACACTCAGAAAAATCGAATCTCCTTAAGAAATTCGGCCTCTTGGCCAAGGTGACTGCGTTGCCTCTAGGGTTTCGATCTACTGCTCACACTTGAATAGCGAAACTACTTTCTTCGCTACTGAGCTCTTCGGTTGATCATCTGCGCTCTGATACCATGTGAAAATTCCAAAAGTCGGAATCATATTGCAGCAACTGAAAATTATTCTCCTAATTGTTATTTTAATTTAACAATTTATTTACATCCTATAGCAAATACTGAATAACTCACAGTTCAACCTACACAAATAAAATTGCGGAAGAATAAATGCTGGAAGAAATGCTAGCACACACACATAAAATAACACAGCTATTTTCGGATAAAAGTCCCCGGAAAAACCCAACTTGGAAAAACAAGTACAACAGCTGAGGGTTTTAATATTAAGTAGCAGTGAAATAATATGAGCACCACTGGATGTCCTAACTGGCAATCCTACAAAAAAATACTTGCAAGAAAAATCTAGTGAGGAAATCTCCTCATTCCACAGGCAAATTCGAGCTCTGACCTCAGCTCAAATTGAGTCATCCAAACTGGCTCTGCACAGCTACTGCGTCACCCTAGCGCAGCTACTTATGCACTCAGTTCGAACAAGCTTCTCCTCAAGCTGTCTGGTTTGTTGTTGTCTAGGAAAATGTCTCTCCTAGCCTCTGAAACCTCTGTCCAGCTTCTGGCACTGAAACTCGACTTTCCCCAACAAATTTGAAATTGTCTCTAGAGGCTACAACGCTGCTTTGCATCAACCTCACTGTGGCTCACTTGCCTCTCCGCAAATGCATTCATCGAATCTGGAAATCTTCCTTCGGCTTCACTGTCTCTGCCCCTCTCTCACTGCTTCGATCTCACTGGCTCTCTCTCCGGCAACTGACTGTTGCTACTCTGGAAATCGATCTGTCAGTGAAATCGAACTCTGCAAGTGATTTCTCCAAGCCCCATCGACTTCTTATAATCCTCTGTTGAAACTTCAACGGCCAAGATTAGATCTTAATCGATGGCTAAGATTAACTTGAAGTCGACCCGTGTGAATTTCTAGAACATTCACACCTTAACTTAATTAATTCTGACTAATTAGACATATTCCCTAAGTTTGGACTTATGAAATATTTAAAAACCGACTAATAATCTAATTAAGTCATTTCTAGGCAGAAATTCTAAAAACGATTTATGGGTTTTGGAGATCTCGTGCATTCTAGCCTCTCCACAAAATTTCAAGGCTAAAACACATCCGATGCTACAAAAACTAACACGGTCAACGCTAGTCAAATTGTCTGAAATTCTACAATTTCGGTTATGTGATTTAGCCCAGAAACTCTGTCCTCCTAGCCGCATGTGAGAGAGAGAGAGAGGTTGCCCAAGTTGTACGAACTAATCTGATGAAGATAGAAAAGAATGTGTGTGATGGTAGTCCAAATGAGGTGTGAGGTCTCTTCTATTTATACACTTTGTTGAGGGTGAAGAGACACATCCATTGGGCTTCTTGAGCCTACATTTAGCTGATGCTGACCTAAACAATTTGCACATGTGTGGTCATAAATTCAAAATCACACTTCTGCTTGTTCGAATGAGATGATCTTTATATCAATCTTGGACCTCTCGAAAAGGGGAATCCAATGCAATCATCATCTCCATCAAATGAGTTGTCCCAAGGTGGAATTTGGCCCTACTTTCCAATTTTAACACTCCCTCTCAACTAAGGTGAATTCCACCTGTCAATCCATCTGTTGTCATCATGCCATCCTGTCGTCATGAACCATCTTTGTCACCTCTGCTCTGCTGAACCATGAAGTAATAATGAAGAAGAATTGATCGAGAGTGAGTCACAATACCTTACTACTCTCTACTGACAAAAGTCAATCCAGAGGTAAAAACTCAAAAGATACCAGATCAAGTTGTTGAACACCATGCATCCTAGACATAGGGAGTACGGGTGTACACGATGCGTCCATCGGTAGTGCTATGGTCCCTATCCACGTTTCCCAACTCATTGGCCAAATGAGAGGTACTTCCCATTAATCTCGGACTCCATGGGCAGGATGTATGTTGGGGCATCTGCAAGAGAAGGTGAACCACTCAGCCTGCTCATATGCCATATAGGATAAGGTGAACCACTCATCCGATGCATATGTCAATCATAGGGGAAGGTGAACCACTCACCCTACGTAAATGTGTCCACAATCATAGGGGAAGGTGAACCACTCACCCTACACACATGTCAACCATCATGGGGTATCACAAGGGAAGGTGAACCACTCACCTTGTACCTAGTGCACAACTAGGGGAAGGTGAACCACCCACCCTATGGTCACTCATAGCTCCAAGAAGCAATGTTAATAATATCGCCGAAAAAATATCGCAGTATTTCCTTGCCTAAAAATATCGCGATATTTCGGAAAAATAACGCTCGACAACCCAAAAAATTATCGAGCAGGCTAGGCCACTGCTAGAAAAAGCAATTTTGGTCATTTCATTTGATCATTTTCGTTTTTGAGTCTTGGAGAAGAAAGGGGAAGAGCTTTGTGATGGTTGTCAAGGAGGGATTGTGTAATATTCCTAATTAGCCATGGCTAATTGGAATATTCGATTTTGTTTAATTTTTGTCTTCTATAGTTATTTGTAAATAAAAAAGTGAGGAAGGAGGACATAACTCACTTTTAGAATTAAAAAAAAAAGTCACTTCCTAGTAGCTCAACGTTGTGACTTAAAGGGGAGCCAAGGGGGCCAAAGGGGGACGCAGAAATGGAGACCACGCAGACACATGGAGGGATTGCGCAGGAGGGAAGAAACATGTGGCAAGAGAGGAATCACGCAGGAGGAGGTGAGCCTTGGGATTGAGAGAGGCAAAGGCTATAAAGGAGGAGCCCCCTCATTTTGATCATTTAGTTATGAGCATTCGTGATAGTCATTTCGACTTAGAGCACGCTGGCTGTTTAGCTAGTCTGCAGACTATTTAGTGCATTGAGTGTCTCCATTCGGAGATCTCACCCTTAGCCCCGGGGGACTTCGAGTGCCTGCTCGGGCAAGGCAGTTTTCAGCAGTCTTTTGTAGGAAGATTGATCTTGGGAGTGAGGAGGAACTGAGCATTTTTGGATAACTGCGCAGCGTTGAGAGAGGGACGCAGTTCTTTTGGTGGGAGTTCCGGATTGAGGTTTTTGCGAAGGATTTGAGCTGGGAGATTGAGCAAGGGATCAGCCCTTGCATATTGGAGGATTTTGGCAGAGTTTCGGGCGGAGTTTTGGAGGGTTCCATTCTGTGGCAGCGCAGAGCCTTGAGGGATTGCGTAGATCCTCAAGGGGGCGATTTTCGGGGGTCAGCCATTTTGGAAAAGCTTTCTGGGTTTTTCTGGGTTTTCTGAGTAGAGGCGGATTCCAGAGTTTCAGCATTTTCTGAGGAGGGGAACAGCCCCAAATCCTCATTTGATTTCTAGCAGTAGCAGCAGCACGACAGTTCTCCAACAGCGTCCACGCAGTTCAGAGAGAGGCCATTCCTTTGCTATTCTGAGTGTATTTCTTCACTTGCCTGGTGCAAGTCGAGGTGCCATCCTTCTGATCACCTCCTATACTCATTCCATTACTCAGTATAATAAAATGGCTTAGCATTTCTCTCTGCATTTCTCGAGTATCTGCTTATATCTCATGTTTACATTATTACATGTTGCACCACTGTTATTTTTATCATTTTGAGTTTCCCGGTTATTATATTATTTGTGCGTATTTGGTTGGAGTTTACTAGGGTTTTGGGGAATATCTTTGAAACGGGATATTACAGTGGTATCAGAGCATAGATCTGGCTCAGCCTGTGGAGCTAGCAATCTATGACACCGGGGGAAAAACCCTACATCTGTTACAGAGGTCGGAGATACAGGGACACTGGGCGTAGGCTGGAGAACACTTACAAAGAGGGAGATTGTGTTTCGGTGGTGGACGCAGAACAAGAGGAGCCTGTGGTGGACGCAGGACAGAGGGAGCCTGTAGTGGACGCAGAGCAGGAGGATCCAATGGCAGATGATGATGGGAAGAGTTTGCGGATATGCTCCTCAAATCCATGCAGGATCTATCGAGGCAGATTGAGGTGATCTGGCAGAGATTCACGATAGTAGAGGCCAGACAGCGTGAGAGCCCACGGGTTTTTCAGGTTGGTGAGGGATTGGGCGCATCCCACCATTTGCCAGAGCAGCGTGATACTACGCAGCAGGTGGCCTCACATGCCCCTACACTCTACCATGCCCACTTTCTTAGGAGCCGACACGGGGGCCGTAGCCCAGCAGGAGGCAGAGCCCAGACATATGGGTGATTATTTTGCAGAGTACCAGGCCTATGGGCAGGAGTTCAGGGAAGCCCTCTCATTCAGAGATTTTGTTCAGCTCCAGCGGGATAGTAGACCCCGCGACCATCATAGAGGATACCGGCATTACCATGATGGTGACACCCATCGTGCAACGAGTAGATTCCACTTGCCTATGTTTGATGGTTCATCAAACAGTTCGGCAAAGTCTTGGGTGGAGAAGCTGGACATTTATTTCCAGCTTAACCAGATGTCGGAGACAGAGGCCATCAAGGTGGCAAAATTGCATTTGGATGGTGAGGCCCAAGATTGGTGGTTTCATGGGATGGTTACACTAGGGCACTCCACAATGACGACATATGCCGAGTTTACCAGGAGACTGATGGAGCGATTTGATCGTAGGGATCCAGAGCAGCATTTTGTTGAGCTGACGAGGCTCAAACAGACAGGGAGCCCAGAGACCTACATTGCAGATTTCTTGCTGGTCTCTGTGATGGTGCCAAACCTATCCACGACACGAAGGGTCTATATGTATGTTGAGGGGTTAGCAAAGCCACTTCGGGGTTTAGTCCGATCCACTAGACCAGCCACACTCCAGGACGCTATCAGCAGGACCTGGGACTTATAGGATGTCTTACCCAGGACCTGGACACCTTACCCCAAGAGACAGAGTTTTCAGTCTAAGGGGAAGGATGTGAGGATTCCACCTCCAAAGGGGAATCCAGGACGAGTACAGCTTGACGACGATGCTAGGAGGGAGCTGAAGAAGAAGCGGTTGTGCTTCACCTGTCAGGAGCCATGGGCACCAGGGCATAGATGTGTTGCTGGCAAGGCACATTTTATTGAGGTCTTCTCTGAGAGTAGTGGAGAAGAGGATGATGAGGATGATGTGGAGGTAGGAGATAGCCATGCCGTACAGGGACCTTTGCCACCTCCACCACCAGCAGCAGGTGGTGCATCTTTTGCACCCACCGGAGGGGCCCTTGCAGCCTTGCGAGGAGTTCCCAAGTATTTGACGCTATGCATACGAGGGATAGTACGTGGCCAGCGAGTATCAGTTTTGGTTGACAGTGGGGCTACCCATAACTTCATCGATGCACAGATGGTTGAGCGGAGAGGTATACAAACAGAGAGCTTCAATGGGTTTTCAGTGTTGGTCCTAGGAGATCAGACCATGACGTGTGCTCGTTATGTTCCAAAGCTTTTAGTGACGATGGGCACCTACACATTGACCGACCACTTTTTCGTGGTCGATATTCCGAACACCAACATGATACTGGGTGTTCAGTGGCTCATCACTCTAGGGAAGGTCACAACGGATTGGAAGACCCTAGAGATGGAGTGGGATGATGAGAAGACAGGGAGGCATGAGAAGATACGAGGACAGCACACATATCTGCCTCAAACTGTTTCGGCTCATCGGATGGAGGCAGTCTTCCGGAAGGGAGACATAGAGTGGGCAGTGGAGCTGCGTGCATCAGAGGCAGGGACTACAAGGCAAACGGTACATCCAGAGATACAGTCCATCCTTGATCGGTATGCCATAGTGTTTGGGGAGATTCCACCAGGACAGCCACCGGATCGGGGGTTTGAGCACACCATCGAGCTTGAGCAGGGCATACAGGCAGTGATCACCACCCCCTATAGGCACCCCAAGGCCTATCGGGATGAGATTGAGCGGGCTATCCAAGAGTTGCTGGCTCTTGGGCACATTCGGTCGAGCACGAGTCCTTTTGCTTCTTCTGTGGTGTTGGTGAAGAAGAAGGACAGTACATTGAGGATGTGCATTGACTACAGGGCCCTGAACAAGAAGACCCTGAAGAACAGGTACCCCATACCCAGGATCGATGAGTTGATGGACGAGTTGAGAGGAGCACGGTTCTTCTCAAAGATTGATTTGAGATCTAGGTACCATCAAATTCGCGTGAGGGAGCAGGACATTCCCACGACCGCCTTCAGGTGTCACTATGGGCACTTTGAGTTCTCGGTGATGCCTTTTGGGCTAACCAACGCCCCCACTACATTTCAGTCCCGCATGAATCACATCTTCCGTAGTCACTTGAGGAAGTTTGTGTTGGTATTCTTTGATGATATTCTCATTTACAGCAGGACTTGGGAGGAGTATCTCCAGCACATTGAAACAGTATTGCGTATCTTACAGGAGCAGCGGTTCTATGCCAAACTCTCGAAGTGTGAGTTTGGGTTGACGAAGATGTTGTATCTGGAACACATCATAGGGGTGGACGGAGTGAGAGTCCACGAGGAGAAGATCAGAGCCATCAGAGAATGGCCGGAGCCGAGAAACGTGACGGAACTTCGAGGATTCATTGGCATTTGTACTTACTACTGGAAGTTCGTCAAAGGTTTCTCACAGCTTGTTGCACCCCTGACAGATTTGACGAGGAAGGGGGCATTCAGTTGGTCAGATACAACGCAGCGAGCCTTTGACAGGCTCAAGGAGGTTATGAGCAGCTACCCAGTGCTTGCGTTGCCAGATTTTACGCAGCCATTTGTTTTGGAGTGTTATGTGTCGGGAGAGGGGATTGGCGCAGTGTTGATGCAGGGAGGTCACCCTATAGCCTTTGAGAGCCGGAAACTCCTTCTGCACGAGAGGTTGTATTCTATATACGACAAGGAGACGCTGGCCATCATGCATGCATTGGCTAAGTACCGGCAGTATTTGGTGGGTAACAGTTTCAGGATGAGGACTGATCACAACAACCTCAAGTTCTTTTTGGAGCAGAAGCAGCTACAGGAGAGGCAGAAGAAGTGGATCAGTAAGATCCAAGCGTATAACTTTGACATTGAGTATGTCAAGGGTAAGAAGAACATGGTAGCAGATGCCCTTTCACGTAAACCGGCCACGTTGTCTCTTATGAGCTTGGATACAGACTGGAGGGCTCAACTCTTAGTAGAGTACTCCAAGGACAGGTTTGCATATGAGGTTCTGGATGGGCAGGTGGCAAATGACAAGTACAGGGTGGTCGATGAGATCATCTATTACAGGGACCGGATCTTCTTGACTGAGGGATCTCAGCTCAAAAAGAAGATACTCCAGGCATCACATGATTCACCATTGGCAGGACATCAGGGGTTTACCAAAACCTACAGGACCATTAGAGAGAGGTTCTCATGGAAGGGCCTCAAGGAGGACGTACTCCAGCACATCTGGGGGTGCAATGTTTGTCAGAGGAACAAAGGAGAGATGAGCCATCCCGCGGGTTTATTGCAGTCTCTTCCCATTCCGGAGGGGAAATGAGAGAGTATTTCGATGGATTTCATCACAGGGTTGCCCATGGTACAAGGCAAAGATTGTATCTTTGTCGTTGTTCATCGACTGACAAAGTACGCACATTTTTTTTCCATATCCGCACACTATACAGCAACACAGGTGGCCGAGCTGTTCTTCAAAGAGATCTTCAGGCTACATGGTCTTCCTAAGACTATCGTCAGTGATAGGGACAGCCGTTTCATGGCAGGTTTTGGCAGGAGCTTTTCCGGTTGGTGGGGACGGAGTTAACACCGACTACCAGTTATCACCCACAAACGGACGGGCAAACAGAGATAGTTAACAAGTGTCTGGAGGGCTACTTGCGTAAGTATGTCAGTGGGCAGCAGCGAGCGTGGCTGAAGTGGCTGCATCTGGGGGAGTACTGCTACAATACTTCACATCACATATCCATTGGTATGTCACCATTCTATGCCTTATATGGGTATCATCCTATATCTTTTACTGATGTGATGTTTGGTGATAGCAAGGCTCCTAGAGCCAAGATTTGGATCCAAGAGAGTCAAGATATCCTCCGAGCTCTCAAGGATAACATGGCTACAGCGCAGAACCAGTAGAAGTTGTATGCCGACAGGGGTCGGGTGGAGAGACAGTTCGAGGTAGGGGACATGGTCTACCTACGATTACAGCCATACCGACAGTCGTCATTGAAGCAAAAGGGGGTTGAGAAGCTCAAGCCCCACTTTTATGGGCCATACAGGGTGATACGCAGGATTGGACAGGGTGCATATGAGTTGGAGCTGCCCCAAGGCAGCAAGATTCATAATGTTTTTCAGGTATCATGCCTGAAAAAAGCATTGGGGCAGCAGGTGACAGTGATAGATGAGCTACCACCCATGGATGATGAGGGGCATTTGGTATTGCAGCCGAAGGCTATCATTGATACTAGGGAGAGGCAGTTATGGAGCAAGACGGTCCGGGAATTCTTAGTGAGGTGGAAGAATTTGCCGGATGAGGATGCCACTTGGGAGAGTGAGAAGATCTTGCAACATCCATCACTTCAGTTGCTTGAGGACAAGCAACATTTTGCCGGGGGAGACTATAATATTCCTAATTAGCCATGGCTAATTGGAATATTCAATTTTGTTTAATTTTTTCCTTCTATAGTTATTTGTAAATAAAAAAAGTGAGGAAGGGGGGCATAACTCACTTTTAGAATATAAAAAAAAGTCACTTCCTAGTAGCTCAACGTTGTGACTTAAAGGGGAGCCAAGGGGACCAAAGGGGGACGCAGAAATGGAGCCCACGCAGACACATGGAGGGATTACGCAGGAGGGAAGAAACACGTGGCAAGAGAGGAATCACGCAGGAGGAGGTGAGCCTTGGGATTGAGAGAAGCAAAGGCTATAAAGGAGAGAGGAGCCCCCTCATTTTGATCATTCAGTTATGAGCATTTGTGATAATCATTTCGACTTAAAGCACGCTGGCTGTTTAGCTAGTCTGCAACACTGTTTAGTGCATTGAGTGTCTCTGTTCGGAGATCTCACCATTAGCCCCGGGGGACTTCGAGTGCCTGCTCGAGCAAGGTAGTTTTCAGTAGTCTTTTGCAGGAGGATTGATCTTGGGAGTGAGGAGGAACTGAGCATCTTTGGATCACTGCGCAGCATTGAGAGAGGGACGCAGTGCTTTTGGTGGGAGTTCCGGATTGAGGTTTTTGCGGAGGATTTGAGCTGGGAGATTGAGCAAGGGATCAGCCCTTGCATATTGGAGGATTTTGGTAGAGTTTCGGGCGGATTTTTGGAGGGTTCCATTCAGTGGCAACGCAGAGCCTTGAGGGATTGCATAGATCCTCAAGGGGGCGATTTTCGGGAGTCATCCATTTTGGAAAAGCTTTCTGGGTTTTTCTGGGTTTTCTGAGTAGAGGCGGATTCCAGAGTTTCATCATTTTCTGAGGAGGGGAACAGCCCCAAATCCTCATTTGATTTCTAGCAGTAGCAGCAGCACAACAGTTCTCCAGCAGCATCCACGCAGTTCAGAGAGAGGCCATTCCTTTGCTATTCTGAGTGTATTTCTTCACTTCCCTGGTGCAAGTCGAGGTGCCATCCTTCTGATCACCTCTTGTACTCATTCCATTACTCAGTATAATAAAATGGCTTAGTATTTCTCTCTGCATTTCTCGAGTATCTACTTATATCTCATGTTTACATTATTACATGTTGCACCACTGTTATTTTTATCATTTTGAGTTTCCCGGTTATTATATTATTTGTATGTATTTGGTTGGAGTTTACTCGGGTTTTGAGGAATATCTTTGAAACGGGATATTATAGATTGAGGATCAAACAGCCATTATTACCACCAACTAAGAATTTTTTGAGGATCCAAGATTGAAGAACAGTGAGACAAACTTCATTTCTTCCATTAACAGGTATGTTCTTAAAAACCCCTATGTTAATGATTTTTTTCATACACTTAGGGTTATGCTTGCTTACCTCTTTGCCTACCAACATTTTGCTTCTTTGTTTTTTTTCCATTTCCTATGATTTTCATGCCCATCAGCCAATGCAAGGGTTTTCTCTATATTTGGACAACATGCTTCATTTCTTTTTTTAACTTTCTTATGCACCCTCTTATTGCCATTTTTCATTCACATTGCAAATAATGTAGCAAAAAAAATAATTTTTAAAATGAAGTGGTTATTACTTATTCTTTTTTGTGTATGGATGTTTAATGCCAATTTTTTGTTTTTTTGGTACCCTAGGTTTGAATTAGTTCACTACAAATATGCCAAAAGCCTTGGACCCATTTGGGACTATGGGGAGCCCGATGGTGGGACAAATCGGACATATCTATCATGCAAATTGTGTGGGACCAAGATGACAGGAGGGGTTACACGATGTAAATACCATCTGGCTAGACTCCCTGGACATGATGTTGGGCTTTGTACGGCTTCTAGTGCGGATCTTATACAAAAATATCTTGAAGCAATTGATGAAAAATACAGAAAGAAGGAAGAGGTAGAAAGAAACAAGGTTGAACGTGCAGGTAGATCTTTCGAGATATCTTCTTCTGATTTTGAGGCTGAGGGTAGTGGGAGGGGCTCCACAACGTCACCTGGTAGTGCTAATGTTATTGGGAGTGGGAGGTCATCATTTTTTGTTCCACGAACAGGACATGGAGCACAACATTCCATAAAATCAGTTGTTAAAAAAAGGGAGAAGCAAGAAGCAGATAGAGTTATGGGGAGGTGTCTTTTCTGGAGCGACTTACCTCTCAATATCACCAAAACCAATCCATTTTGGCAGTCAAAGTGTGATGCTATAGTTGTTGTGGGCCCAAGGTAAAAAAGTGTTTCATATGAGGAGTTGTGGGGGCCAATCCTTCAAGCAGAATTTAAGCAAGACATCAACTCTAGATTGGCGAAGTTGAAACAAACATGGGAAGTGTCTTGATGCATAGTGATGTTTGATGGTTGGACAGATAGGAAGGGTAGGACCCTTCTAAATTTTTTGATACATTGTGTGAGAATTTCCAAATCTACACATCAGAAATCCTACTGCAATCACTGGTTTATCATCTCCTACTTGTCTTTACATTCAACAAGTTATATAATTACTTAAACAGCGATGAAAACACTAAACTGAAATAAACTCAGACAATCACACAAGGGACACCGTTATTTTTAGACAATCGTCCTCGGAAAAACCCAATGTGGCAAACCTGGTGCAGCATATATAGGGTTTGTATTATTAAGCAGATTCTTGAATACAACTAGGGTGCCAAATGCGGCTCCCCCAACAGAGAATAACCTTGGCAGAAGTACCTCTATCTGGAGACAAATATTTCGGCAAATCCAGCAACTGGATGATCAAACCCCACAGATGACAAATGTTGTCCCCAGTGCTGGGCAGCGATGGCTACTCCAAGCTGTGCGCTGGGACCATGTCACCCTCTCAGTGAGCCTCCCTTGCTCAGAAAGTCAATATTGAACTGCTCCCTCTCTTCCCCGCAAAAAATCCCCAGCGTTGCCTCTAAGGGACTGCGTCAATCCCACCAGCTTCTTCGTCCCTTGCATCAGCCTCTCTGGTCTCTGTGTCACCCTCTCTAGAGTTGCGTTGTCTCTCCTGGTGCTACTCTGCCTCTCTACTATGTATTCTTCGGCCTTGGACTGAAGTCCCTCTACCAAACTACCCCTCACTGCAACTCAGATCACTAGCTCGATTTTCTCAGCAAACCACGCCCCAGAAAAATCGAACTCTTTGATCTCTTGGTGTCTTGTTGTATCTCCAACTGACCCTCAAGCCTCTTCTTATACTTTTCCTGTTGATGAATCAATAGTCGTGATCTAATCTCTAATCAACGGCTAAGGTTAGAACTGGTTTGATCCTCGTCACTTAGAACCTTCTAACCCATATTTTTATTAATACACATTCATATTTTTATTTTCTTAAGTTTAGACTTAAGAACTCATTAAAAATATTAATTATTTTAATAACTCCTCATCCTGGTGGAATTTCTCCAAACGATTTCTGGGTTCTGGAGATCTCATGTATTCTAGCCCCTCCACAAAATTTCGGAGCTAGATCACATCTGATGCTACCCAAAATCAACACTCCCTCTTAGCGAGGAATGTGCTCTACTAACTCTTCTCATCTACTACATCGATCCTTTGCGCTGCTGATTCTTGGCCTGTTGCCCTTCATCCACTGCATTACTGCTTCCTATACTACTGCCCATGACTCTGCCACTGCTACTGTCGCATCTGTACTACAGCTCCCTCTCAAAATGTTACATCATGCTGCCCATAGCACTGCCACTGCTAACTGTTGCACTGTAACTCAGTTGCTGAGAAGTAGGCAACTGAAAACTCACCCAAACACTAACATCCTGGTCAGTATGGATGCCTCGTGATGCTAAAGCTACCTCTACTGCTAATCTGTGTTGACCCTCTGCAGCCTCTCGTTGTTGCAAACTGCTTTGTGCCTCTCGCACTGCTACAACATCCGATGTACTTCCTCAGCCTTTGGCACTTTAGCAATGCCACTGTCACTCCAACAGACACCCGTCATTATGCTACTGTCATTAAAGGCTCCCGTAGCCGTATGTGATCCAAGAGTTTGGGCACGTCAAGGATCCTTCCCCCATGTAGTCCTCTCGACTACAACTCCATATCGCCCCACCTCTTCTCCAGAGGTGCATGAGCACTCATGGCACAATCATCATCCTCGCCTTCCTTGTCCGCTTTCGTTGGAGCAGCCTTCGATTCAGAAGCTTCCCCCTTGCCCTTCTTCCAGGGGCACTGAGTGGCATAATGTCCCAGTTCCCCACAATTGAAGCATCTAACCTTGGTGATGTCCTTCTTCTTCCTCTTCTACTGAACTTGTTGTCCCGATGATGCGAGAGTTGCATCCTCCTCCTCCTTCTTGACTCGGGCTCCCTTGTCGCTACTCCCTGTCTTGGTCAATCTCCTGAGCTCTTCTTGTCGAAGAGCTGCCCACATCTCCTCCCAACTAGGGAGAGTCGCTCTACCCAAAATACTTTGGACAAATGTCTCCCAGTCCTCGATCACTGCATTCAAGGCAGTCCTAACCATGAACTCAGGATCTGGAGTAGACCCCACGGAAGTCAACTGGTTGCGAATCCCTTGCAACCTGAGAAGGAAGGGATCTATCTCCTCTCCCTTCTGCATCTGGTATTGTCTCAGTTGATTTTCTAATAGCATCTTCTGTTGCACGGAAGAGCCCTGGTACAAGGTGGTCAGGGTCTCCCACATCCCCCTTGTTTCCTTCTCAGCAATGTGTGGTACTGCATGATTTTTGACCCCGTATAAGATCATGCACTTTGCCTTCGCCTGGGCCTCCTCGTACTTCTTTGCCGCATCAACATCAACCGAAACACCAACCACTTTCAAGGCATAATCCTTGATGTGATGTTTATCTAGGATTGCCAGGATCCTGGCCTTCCAAATGACAAAATTGGATGCTCCATCCAATTTGTCCTGATCCCTCAACCCATTCATTGCCAACTCTGCTCAAAAATAAGACTGGTTCTCTTCTCCCTCTCCAACTGCCAATCTAGCAAGACTTGGATCTAGATTTCTTTGGCGCAAGAAACCCTCTAAGGAACAAGCTCCTCTAGACTCCCTCTAAGTCCTGATTTCCTTCACAGAAATCCTCCCGCCAACTGTCGAATCACTTCCTCTCCAATCCTCCTTTGCTGCTGCAACCCGAATCTAGATTTCTTTGGCTAGAAATCTGTCAAGGCAGTGACTCCCTCTACCTCGGCTCTGTCTCCACAAACACTGTTCTACACCAACAGAAACAGTGTCCCACCAGCTCCTCAAATCGAATTTGCTCTGCTCCTCCAACCCTGGCAACTGGCTGATTCGAACCTTTCAGCCTTCAGGCTCTGCGCTGGCCCAGAGAGCTGACACAGTCACTGCGTGGGCTCCTCTCTGGCACTAAGTCACCCTCTGCAGGCTCAAAATGTTAACGCAGGCACTGTGTGAGCCTCTGCGTCACTCCTCTGCCTCTGCGTCACTCCTACAGCTACTCCTCTACCTCTGAAACAACGCTGCCACTCTAGACAACTGCTTCTCTGCAGCAAATTCTTTGGATTTCTCGGCTGGTGTCTTCCGTCTCCTATGATCTGCAATCGCTCTAATACCATGTGAGAATTTCTAAATATACACATCAGAAATCCTACTGCAATCATTGGTTTAACATCTCCTACTTGTTCTTTACATTCAACAAGTTATTTAATTACTTAAACAACGATGAAAACACTATTGCAGCCTACACATACATACAGATCAAGAATTGAAATAAAATGAGACAATCACACAAGGGACACCGTTATTTTTGGACAATCGTCCCCAGGAAAACCCAATGTGGGGAAACCGGTGCAGCATATAGAGGGTTTGTATTATTAAGCAAATTCTTGAATACAACTAGGGTGCCAAATGCGGGTCACCCAACAGAGAATAACCTTGGCAGAAGTACCTCTATCTGGAGACAAATCTTTCGGCAAATCCAACGACTGGATGATCAAACCCCACAGATGAAAAATGTTGTCCCCGATGCTGGGCAATGATGGCTACTCCAAGCTTTGCGCTAGGACTGCGTCACCTCCTCTAGGAGCTGCGTCACCCTCTCAGTGAGCCTCCCTTGCTCAGAAAGTCGATATACTGAACTGCTCCATCTTTGCCCCACAGAAAATCCCCAGCGCTGCCTCTAAGGGACTGCGTCCCTTGCATCAGCCTCTCTGGTCTCTGTGTCACCCTCTCTAGAGTTGCGTTGTCTCTCATGGTGCTACTTTGTCTCTCTACTATGTATTCTTTGGCCTTGGACTGAAGTCCCTCTGCCAAACTACCCCTCACTGCAACTCAGATCACTAGCTCGATTTTCTCAGCAAACCACGCCCCAGAAAAATCGAACTCTTTGATCTCTTGGTGTCTTGTTGTATCTCCAACTGACCCTCAAGCCTCCTCTTATACTTTTCCTGTTGATGAATCAATAGTCGTGATCTAATCTCTAATCAACGGCTAAGATTAGAATTGGCTTGATCCTCGTCACTTAGAACCTTCTCACCCATATTTTTATTAACACACATTCATATTTTTATTTTCTTAAGTTTAGACTTAGGAACTCATTAAAAATATTAATTATTTTAATAACTCCTCATCCGGGTGGAATTTCTTTAAACGATTTTTGGGTTCTGGAGATCTCATGTATTCTAGCCCCTCCACAAAATTTCAGAGCTAGAGCACATCCGATGCTACTCAAAATCAACACATTGTCCTAACGGTACCATGTTTATTAAACCAGTGGATGCATCAGCACATATAAAAGATGCAACAATGATATGTGAGTTGTTACATGGGTTCATCTAGGAGATTGGTATGTAGAATGTGGTGCAAGTCATAACAAATAATGTAATTAATTATGTGTCTTCTGGCAGGATGTTTATGAAGAGGCACCGCACGTTGTTCTGTACTCCGTGTGCAGCACATTGTATCGATTTGTTGCTTGAGGATATGGGGAAACTCTCCTTCATCAAGGAGGTGATTATAATGGCTAGGAGCGTCCCCAAGTTTATATATAACCATGATTTTGTTCTTAGCCTCATGAGGAGATACACTAAAAACAAGGAGTTGCGGCGTCCTGCAATCACACGTTTTGCCACCAACTTTATTACTCTTCAGTCTTTGCTTCGATGCCAATTTGAGTTGAAGCAAATGTTTGTTTCTGATGAGTGGCGTGATTGTAGATACAACAGGAGACAAGACAGGAGAGCCATTGCAAAAATGGTGTACACTAACACATTTTGGCAGGGAGTAGTAGTGTGCTCAGTTAGTGAACCTATAGTAAAGGTTCTGAGATTGGTAGATGGGGGCAACCCTGCAATGGCTTATTTGTATGAGGCCATGGATAGGGCCAAGAAGGCCATTGTTCGTATTACGCAGACAAGGTTCTGCTGAGCTTGATAGACATATGATGTTATGGGATGTGATTGACAGTCAGTGGACAGGGATGCTTCATCAACCCATTCATGGAGCGGCACTCTTCCTCAACCTCGCATTTTCATACAAATGCGCCTTTGATTTTGATGGCGAGGTGATGGAAGAGCTCCATTCCTGTATTCAGAGGATGGTACCTGATCCTAGGCTTCGTAGCAAAATCAATCGCGAGATGCAATTTTATCAAGATTGTGTTGGCCTATTTGGCTTTGATGATGCTATTAGGGAAAGGACCCTCTTCATGCCACGTAAGTGACAAGTCATCACTCATTAGAATTTTCAATTTAATATTTACTTATTTATAATTCTAGATTTTCAAAATTCAATTATGTATCTTTTATTTGAAAGTTTAATTATGTTTGAAGTTTTTGACTTTTTTATTTCTTTATTTTATTGTAGATATTTGGTGGCGAAGCTATGGTGAAAGGGCACCACATTTGCATAAATTGGCCATAAGAATCCTGAGTCAAACTTGTAGCTCTTCAGGGTGTGAGTGAAATTGAAGTGTATTTGAGAAAATAAACTCAAAAAAGAGCAACAGGTATAACTTTGAGCTTCAGCGTTCAGTTGAGCAATCACATTTATTGTAATTTTAATTTATGACCCTCAAGTGTCAAGAGTCAAGACTCGTTAGTTTTTTTGACATTCTTACAGGTTGGAGTTCTCACGCCTCAATGATTTATTGTATGTGCATTACAATATCCGACTTTGAGTGAAGCAAATAGAAGCACCAATGGATCCAGATGCCATTTCCTTAGACAATATTGATGTATTGCCTCAGTGGAGGGTGGAGTTTAAGGTGTCCATCTTGGAGGAATTGCTGATTTGGGGTAGCATTGAATGTGCTCTAGCCAGGAAGTTTGGTGGAGACGCTAAAGCACATGAGATTTCTAAGACCCAGAAAGGGTTTGGGCAGATTCTAACCGGTTTGAGAGATATTAAATAATTAATATTTTTAATGGAGTTCCTAAGTCTAAACTTAGGAAAAATAAAATATTAATGGATATTAATATAAAACTGAGTTAGAATGTTCCAAAAGTCATGGATCAAGCCAAATCTAATCTTAGCCATTGATTAGAGATGTAATCTCGGCCATTGATGGACCAACGAGAAAAGTATAAGAGGAGGCTTGAGAGTCATTTGGAGAATACACTAGAGCATCAGTTATTCGATTTTCTAGAGCGGGGTTTGCTAAGCAAAATCGAATCAGTGATCAGCAGAGAGGCAAAGTTAGTACCAGAGAGACAGCGCATAGCCCGGAGAGGTTGACGCAGAGGCAGCTGGGTGCTACGCAGCCGCAGCTGGGAGCTGCGCAGAGCCAGGAGAGACCAGCGTGGGTGACGCAGAGGGTCTAAGGGCTGACGCAAAAGCCTCAGTAGTTGCACAGAGGTAGCAGAGCTGACACAGGGCCAAGAGGCAGTGCTAGGAGGATTTTCGTGGGGCAGACTAGGTGCTGGTGAACCAGGAAGGGTGATGCAATCCCTATCAAAGTGACGCAAAGCAGTGGAAGCTGCAATTGTTGTTGTGGGATCATTCATCAATCAGCCAGAATATTGGTCTCCGAGGAGTGGTACTACTGCCGAGGGCATTCTCTGTTGGGTGAGCCATTTCTGGCACCCAAGTTGTATTTTGAAAACTGCATAATAATAAAACCCTTTGAATAGCTGCACTGGTTTTCCCGCATTGGGTTTTTCCGGGGACATTGGTCCAAAAATAACGATGTCACTTGTATGCTTGTTTTCTTTCAGTTGATGATCTGTAGATGTTGATATTGTACTTGTGTTTATTTTCAGTATTTACATTGTAAATATCTTGTTAAGTAATTAAACAAGTGGGTAAAATAAACCAGATAGTACAGGGAGAATTTCTAACGAGTTAAACTTCGAAATTCCAACATGGTATCAGAGTGTGATTGCAGATCACAAGATAACTGAAGGCATCAGCTAGCAGAGCAATAGAAGCAAATTCAGTTGTCCCAAGTGACAGAGTTGATTCGTGCAGAAGGCGACAAAGGAAGGAGTGACATAGAGAGATTGCGTCATCAGTCTGGGCCAGAGAGAGGCCAGCGCAGAGGCTGTGGGAGGCAGAATCAGGCTCACGCAGAGGCTAGGAGGGCTGACGCAGTTGGCTGAGGGAGCTGATTCGCCGGTGCCGGGATTGCGCAAAGCCAAGTGGCTCAATCCTTCAGTTGTTGGGGCATAGGAGGCTGTGGGTAGTTTGCGGAGCGACGCTGGTGGGGTACTGTGGTCAGAACAATACCTAACAGGGCAAGACCAAGGTGGAGGGAGTTGTTGCTGAGGCGGATTTCTAGCCAAGGAATCTTGATTAGTGTTAGACGATCAGAGTGGGGCAACTTGATGTTGGCAGAAGGATTTCCAGAAGGGAAATCGAGACTCAGAGGGAGTCGAACCAAGAACTTCTAGACGAGAAGTTGAGAGACTTGAAAGAGTCGAAAGAAGAGCAGCATAATGGTCGTGAATGCACTGAGAGATCGGGATAGGTTGGACAGAGCATCCAACTTCGTGGTCTAGAAGGACAGGATCTTGTCCATTCTAGACAGATATCGCATCAAGGACTTCGCCTTGAAAGTGATGGCACTCCCAGTTGACCCAGCTGAAAATGATAAGTATGAGGCAATGGCCAGGCGAAGTGCATCATCCTTGATGGGGTCAAGGATCATCTGGTGTTGCATATTGCCGAGAAGGATACGGCAAATGAGATGTGGGAGGCCCTGAAGAAATTGTACCAGCATACTTCCGTGCAGAGGAAGATGTTACTTGAAAATCTGCTGCAGTCATACCAGATGCAGAAGGGAGAGCAGATAGATGTCTTCCTCAGTCGATTGAAGGAGATCTGTGACCAGCTAGCTTGCATAGGGGCCACGCTAGTTGAGGAATTGATGGTGAGGACCGTATTGAACGCAGTCTCAAAGGATTGGGAGGTATTTGTCTAGAGCATACTGGGCAGGACGAGCCTTTCCAATTGGGAAGAACTGTGGGCGGCTCTTCGTCAAGAAGAGATCAGACGGGTGACCAAGGCGGGGAATAACAGCAAAGGGGTCAGAATCAAGAAGGAGGAAGAACAGGATGCGGCTCTAGCATCTGCAGGAAAGCAGGAAAAGAGGAAGAAGAAGGACCTCTCCAAGGTCAAGTGTTTCCATTGTGGGGAACTGGGTCATTTTGTGAACCAGTGTCCTAGGAAGAAGAGTAAGGGAGAGGCTTCTGAGACCAAGGCAACGCCAATGAGGGCGGAAAAAAAAGTCTAGGAGGATGACGATTATGCCATGAGTGCTCATGTGCCACTTGAGAAGAAGTGGGGAGACATCCAACTGTAGTCAGGAGGACTACAGGCGATGAGGGGCAGGATCCTTGAGGTACCCAACCTCTTGGATTATACCTGGCTACGGGAGCCCCGAAGAGGAGTAGCAGGACTTGCGAATGTGGGTAGAGATGGATGCAGATGAAGCGGCAAAGAGTGTTATAGTGCAGGAGTCCTCACGCAGCGCGAGACTAGCAAGATGCAATAGTGCGAGAGGCACGGGAGTGTTGCACCAGTGCAGGATGGCATAGAGAGGTGTGCAACGGTGCGAGATGCAAGGAGTTGTTGCAGCGGCGCAGAGGTCAGTAGAGGGAGCTTCAGCATCAGGAGTGTCTCTAGCCTGACAGGGATGTCAGAGGTTGGGTGGATCAGTTACTTACTTCTCAGTAACTGAGTTGCAGTGCAGTAACAGTATGCAGGAGCACGATGCAGCATGATGAGAGGGGGATGCAGTGCAGATGCAGCGATGGGAGTATGGACCAGCAGCAGCACAGATGCAGAGGGAGTTGTCGTACGGATGCAGCAGTGGCAGTGGAAGGGCCATGGGTAGCAGTGCAGAGGATGTTGGGTGGGGAGGCCTAGCATCAGCGCAAAGACCGATGTTGGATAATCAAGGTGATACTCAGTACGGAGTATTACTAGAGCACAGTCCTGGTTAAGAGGGAGTGTTGATTTGGGGTAGCATCGGATGTGCTCTAGCCATTAAAATTGGTGGAGAGGCTAAGGCACATGAGATCTCCAAGACCCAGAAAGGGTTTGGGTAGATTCTAACCGGTTTGGGAGATATTAAAATAATTAACATTTTTATTGGAGTTCCTAAGTCTAAACTTAGGAAAAATAAAATATTAATGGGTATTAATATAAAACTGAGTTAGAATGTTCCAAAAGTCATGGATCAAGCCAAATCTAATCTTAGTCGTTGATTAGAGATGTAATCTCGATCGTTGATGAACCAATGAGAAAAGTATAAGAGGAGGCTTGAGGGTCAGTTGGAGAATACACCAGAGCAATCAGTCATTCGATTTTCTAGAGCAGGGTTTGCTAAGAGAAATCGAATCAGTGATCAACAGCAAGGGGTAGTGAATACATAGCAGAGAGGCAGAGTTAGTACCAAAGAGACAATGCAATGCCTGGAGAGGTTGACGCAGAGGCAGCTAGGAGTTGCACAGAGCCAGAAGAGGCCAGCATGGGTGACGCAGAGGGTCTAAGGGCTGACGCAGAAGCCTCAGTAGTTGTGCAGAGGGTAGCTGAGCTGACGCAGGGCCAAGAGGCAATGCTGGGAGGATTTTCGTGGGGCAGATTGGGTATTGGTGAGCCGGGAAGGGTGACGCAGTCCCTATCAGAGTGACGCAGAGCAGTGGAAGTTGCAATTGTTGCTGTGGGATCGTTCATCCGGTGATTAATCAGCTGGAATATCTGTCTCCGAGGAGAGGTACTACTGTCGAGGGCATTCTCTGTTGGGTGAGCCATTTCTGGCACCCAAGTTGTATTCTGAAAACTGCATAATAATAAAACCCTTTGAATCGCTGCACCGGTTTCCCCGCATTGGGTTTTCTAGAGACATTGGTCCAAAAATAATGGTGTCACTTGTGTGCTTGTTTTCTTTCAGTTGATGATCTGTAGATGTTGATACTGTACTTGTGTTTATTTTCAATATTTACATGGTAAATAACTTGTTAAGTAATTGAACAAGTAGGTGAAATAAACCAGATAGTATAGGAAGAATTTCTAACGAATTAAACTTAGAAATTCCAACAGGAATCACATGCGTGGTTAGTGTTGATTTTGGGTAGCATCGGATGTACTCTAGCTCCAAAATTTTGTGGAGGGGCTCGAATGCATAAGATCTCCAGGACCCATAAATCGTTTGGAAAAATTCCACCCGAATGAGGAGTTATTAAAATAATTAATATTTTTAATGGGTTCCTAAGTCTAAACATAAGAAAATAAAAATATTAATGGGTATTAATAAAGATAAGGGTGAGAAGCTTCTAAGAGACAAGGATCAAGTATGTTTTGATCTTAGCCGTTGATTAGGGACTTAATCTCGGTCGTTGATTCATCAACAGAAAAAAGTATAAGAGAAAACTTGAGGATCATTTGGAAACACACCGGCAGATACTCAGAATCGCAAGGAAAATCGATTCTCAAAGAGGAGATTGATTTCAGAGGGAGAGTTGCAGGGTGGAAGAAGAGGAGGGCATCAACAGCAGTCAGTGACTGAGGAGGAGGTGACGCAGGGCTATTGAGAGACAGCGCATAGGGAATACACAGTCCAGGAGACGCAGAGGGACGCAGAGTGACAGAGAAGTGACGCAGAAGTGGGAGAAGGGTCTCCAAGGTGTCAGAAAGTTTCCAGGAGAGGGATGAACTTTGCCTCAGGTGTTTTCCCTCAGTAGTGTCTTAGTTTCTCTGTGAAATCATTCCTTGTAAAGCAATTGTTGCTGAAGATTAATAAATATCTGCTGCACCGATTTCCCCACATTGGGTTTTTCCGAGGACAATTGTCCAAAAACAACTGTGTTGATGTGATTGGATCTTATGCTTGTATACCACTGTTATTTTCTCTATGTATTTATGTGATAATTGCAGTATAATTTATTTTAATATTTACTGAAGGGATTTCGTAAATAACTTATTGTGAGAAATAAGTAGGTGAATAAATCAGTTGCTGCAATAGAATTTCATATTTGGAAATCTTCACATGGTATTGGAGCAAAGATCGGGCAACAAGAGAGAAGAATCTGCTATGAGTCAATAGCATGATGCTGAGGCATCAACTCAGAGGGACTCACGCAAATCTCCAGAGAAAGAAAAAAGCACGAAGAACATGGATCATCATTATTCTATGTTAGCTTCCAGACAGGAAGAAGAAGTCGCATGCTTAGCAAGTTCTGCCTCCTTTGAGGTTTGGTATATAGAGAGTGGAGCTTCCTGGAATATGACAGGAATACGACACTGTTTTTCGAATTATCAAGAAGAAAGGATGAATTTTCAGATCACCATGGGAAATAAGGTAAAATGTACCCCCGTAGGAAGAGGTACTTTAGTCTTTCAAACAAAAGCAGGGGATCGCTTCGAGCAACCAACGTGTTGCATGTGCTAGGAATGTGCACAAGTATGTTAGAGGTTGCCAAGCTTGTCAACTATTCACTGGGAAGCAGAAGTTAGCTTCTTTGCCTCTTCAGCCTGTGGTCGTGGAGGCTCCCTTTCAACATTGGGGGCTAGATTTTATAGGGAAATTTAATGAAAATTCAAGTAATGGCTACTCATGGATTATAACTGCCACTAATTATTTTACTAAATGAGTAGAGGCCATCCCTACAAAATGCCAACGACAAAGTAGTGATAGATTTTCTTGAAGATAATATTATCACTCGTTTTGGTGTCCCTGCCAAGATTACTACCAACAATGCCAAGGTTTTTAGCTATGCTGAATTCTCATCGTTTTGCTTTAAGTATGGCATTGTTTTATCCCATTCATCAAACTACTATCCTCAGGGTAATGGCTTAGCGGAGTCTAGTAATAAGAATTTGATAACCACAATCAAGAAGACAGTAGGGGATAACAAACAAGCATGGGATAGTAAAATTAAATATGCTTTGTGGGTTGATAGGATAACAAAGAAGAGTTCCACTGGGAAGAGTCCCTTTGAGTTAGTTTATGGCTTGGATGTTACCCTTCCTGTGCATTTGAGGCTACCAACTTACCAATTGCTACAAAGTTTTACATCTGATAAAGATGTTGTGCAATGTAGGATTGACCAAATTGTAGAATTGGATGAAACCAAAAGAAGAGCCTTTGAGCATTGTTGTAAAAATCAATCTAAGGTAAAAAGAAATTTTGACAAATCATCTAGGAATAGAATGTTTTCTAACAATGATATGGTTTTTCTATGGGATCGCAGGAATGAAAAGCCAGGTAATCATGGTAAGTTTGACAGTTTGTGGCTTGGACCATACATTATCAGGGAAGCAGCTGGACAAAATTCCTACCATTTGAGCACTTTGGATGGAGAACCACTCGAGTTACCTGTGAACGGCCAACTGCTCAAATTGTTCTACAAAGAAAATATCTGATGCCATGGGGCATCTTTTTGTATCATATTTCTAACCTTATCTCGTGTCATTTTGTTTAATTAGTTTTATTTCATGAATAAATTGTCATTTATGCTCTTAGAATAAAATTATCTTTCTTCATTTCTGTACTTTATTTCATTTGATGATATTTTGAATGGATACCGCTGATATATGTCTTTTGTCGGTGGATGCAGATTCCAGGTTCTTGCACACTATCACTTCATATCTAAAATGCATCCCCATATGGAGCCAAATGTTGACCACTGGAGTAGCACCTGATGATTATATGAAGACTCCATGCCCAAGGATAACCCAGAGGACACTTGTACCATCAGATATCATCAGTAAACAGAGTTTTTTAACTCTACTTCTATCTTCTCATCATCTTTCTTGTACCCAGATTCCACACCCTGCGGAGAATTGTAATAAGTGATACTAGTAATGATGAATTTTTGAGTCTGTAACAGACCTAGGATGTTGGGACTCGATCAGCAAACAAGTACACCTTGGAGTGTTTTTTTTATCTGGTTGATTATCCCTTTTTTCAGAGGCAAACAAATTTTTGGATTTTTTCACTCATTTTTTACCCCAATGTCGGGGTGACGATTTGAAGGTTGAGCCCCTAACACATCTTAATATCTAGAATCGATATATATTACCATACTAGATCACACAAAAAATTTCGCGGAATTTGGTTAGGTCTAAGTAGTCAATTTTTAATTTTTTAGATTTCCCGCAAGTCAAAAATTGCAAATAAAATTGTATTTAAATTGTAATAAGTGTAGTTTAGAGAAGTTGTATGGAGTATGATAATAAAAATTACACCTCTCACCCTCAACTTTCTACTATGACAAGCTTTGAGGGGTTAATAATGTGTTTTGAACTCTCAAAACCCACATTTCATAAGTTTAGTGGAAATTGTGGCTTTTAATTAGGCTAGAATTAAATAAAATAGAAATAAATAAAAAATTCCATGTGACAGAATGACGTGGAAATGACTTGGAAATTATCCTAAGTCAAATAGTTAAGTCAATGGACATGTGGAAGATGACTGAGCACACTACATCATAAATACACCATTATTTCATAAAATCAAATTTCCCAAAGACAAAGCAGCAGTTGCACATGTCGAAAATCGAATTTATTAAAGAAGCTCATACACTAAAGGAATATTCTATGATATATTTGGACTGAAGATTAGGTGGGGTCTCATCTCACAGTTATCTCAGGTTCTTCTACTCTTAGCACCCCATTCTTGAGGATTACGAGTTTCACTTGACCAGACTCTGAGTTGCACATGAAAGAATCACGCAGTTCCTAAGGACCTACGCAGAGCTATCTTGGGATCATCTACATATGTGGCATCACTTAGTTCGAGTTTGCATTTTTTTACTAGAGTTATCACAGCACTTGGATTCACTCATGGATGAGTTTACTATGCCATATATGGAATTCGATTTCCCTTGATGTGCACATATGGAATTCGATTTTGCTCTGGTGTCTCTATCTTCTCCACATCGAACTTGACTTATCTTTCCTTGGGATTTGCTCCAAGTTCAGTTCTCACATGCATTATTCCTTGGGATTTGCTCCCAACTCTCTATATAATGAGGCTATGTGCTCTCATATGTATCATGTAATACGGGTTATTGTGCTTGCGAAGACTCTGCGGGATTGTATTCACTACTTGCGATATAATACAACAGTGTTTGGGGTAAAGCGTGATGGTTGTCTTCTCCTTGCATGTGTGGTAAATTCTTGACTTGTTGTTATGCCTCTGTTTATTTCCTCATGTCATTGTTTCTTTCATACTTGTTTCAAGTTATGTTAGTATGCAACTATCTCATATTAGCATAAGAATTAATTATTTGCTTTAGGAAAAGAAATCTTCTAGTGGATAATAAATGTATCTCTAGGAATTCTTTCCACTGCACTTATTTAATTTCATGTCGATTTAATGATTTGTGGTGAAGTTTTGTAGATGAATCATTATTTGGTCAAGTTTTTCAAGCGTGAGGGGAAATTCTCGGAGGAATCAACCCATTCTTGAAAAATATTCAAGGAGAACCCGCATGTTTTGAATTCCAAAGTCTCATCTATATCTTATTTGTGTCTTGCAAGGATTCTTTCAAGTTTCTTAAAGCTTTTATTTCTTGCATCAAAATATCAAACTTGGAAAAAATTATTTTCACGTATTGTACTTCATTTATCAATATCTGGCTATTTCAAAGAGCAAAGTCATGGCTAATCAAAGAGGAGAGCTTGCTCATACTCTTTGGCTTAGCCTATTGTAGATTATTTTTGTAACATAATTTGTAGTTATCTTGAGCTAACATTAGTTGTTGTAGATTGTTTCTAACTTGTTCTCTTACAACTATTTGTGGGATTCATCATCGGAAAATTACTTACAAGTTTGCATGCAGGACCTTGGAGTTCAGATTTAGTGTTTAGTTCCACCTTTAGGCCGAATTCATCTTGGATAAGGCGGTGTTCTTCTTGAGGGAGGCCGAGTTCATTTTGGTCATCTCTTTCTCTATCTTGGTCGTGGCCATAAAAGAGGCTTATCTTCTCTTCTTCAAAAAAAAAAATTATGCATTTTGTTGAGCCTTTGTGGGCCTCAAATTGCAGAAATTTTCAGCGAGGAAAAGTCTATGGTTTGATGCCAATTTGTTAAGACTTTCCTTGGATTTTAGAGAATACTTCATTGTATTTTCCTTCTTGTAACAACTAATAAAATTTCTGATTTTGGGAGCGTGGGTTTTACCCATTGGTATCCCTATCTCTCCACCTTTTGGAGAGGCTTGGTGGTTTGACTTTGTTGGTTTATTTCATTTTGCATGCATATCATCTAATTGAGAAATTAACACAACATGCATCACACTCATTTTGCATGCACTTTAATTTAATTTACTACATGTTTTAAATCCATAACAAGTTCATATTTTTTTGCATGCAAGCACTTTTTACTTGATCTTATTTGGCTCAAACATAGTTCCAAGTTTACTTATGCTTCACCATTAAACACATTTTACATGCATCAAGTATTTGATCAAATTTTCTCCATAAAGTAACATTTTATTTCATGTCACGCAAGTACATTTCAAGTAGAAGTTAATTCGCATTGTTTGATTCATTTATTTACATGCCCCAAGCATCACTAAAACTTACCTCCAACTTAAGTTGGTTGAATAAACTTTTAGGGACCCTCTACCTCTATTGACTCCTCATTGTGAAATCCAAATATTTGGGTGAAGATGAGGTCTGAGGACTAGAGTTCAATTGTAACTTTGTCTTAGCACTAATTAACAAAATAAACCAAGAACAACATTCCATCACATTTGTTTTGTTTGCAAAGTTCTTAAATTTCTTTCTATATTGATGGTTTAAAGTCTCACATGCAAATATTATTTCGAGAGGCACTTTGGATGCAAGCATTTTAATCTCTTTTAATTTTGAAACAAGTTTAATTTTCTTGTACTTGGAAATTGACTTATCTTTTGGTTTAATTGCATATTGTCATGAATGGTTGATTTCACTTTCAAGTACTATTATTTTGGGGTTGCAAACTTAATTGCATGTTGTCATCTTGGTTTAACATTTGAGTTATTTTTATCATCTCATTCTCACAAGTAGATTTATAATTGTATCTTTTTGAGCAAGATAGTTTCCATGCTTTGATTTGTAGACTTATTCATCTTAAAAGCATTTATAATATCTTGTGCTAACAATTTATTGTTTCACTTTTCAGGATTACGTTGGCTCTCCATTTGAAAGCATTTCACTTCATTTTAAGCAAATACATTTTCATTTCTTAAAGAGCAATACTTTGAAGGCACTGGTTGTTTATGTATTTCATGCTTATCTCATGTATTAATGGTTATTGCTCATATTATTTTTTGCTTATAAATCTTAAAGAAATAATCTATTTAACTCTAACAATTCTCCTAGAAACTCGCATCTTTTTAACTTAACTTTTCATTAGGGACCACCCCCTTAGCTAACCTAGGAGATAGCTCAAACGGAGAGAGTCGGGATTAGTTTGACAACCCCTTCTTTGAGTTCCCTACCACCAACCACACCTTGTGGGGTTGAAGGTTTTTTCTCACTAACTTGTAGGTAGGTGTAGGCGGCAGGGTCGATAGTCCCTAAAGGAAAACTAAGAAGGTTTCTAGGAGATGTTAAAGTGAAATGTAATTATTAGAGATTGTGTGCAAAGAAGATGAGCAATATGAAATGAGATGTTAAAGTGAAATGTAATTACTTGAGATTGTGTGCAAAGAAGATGAGAAATATGAAATGAGATGTTAAAGTGAAATGTAATTACTTGAGATTGTGTGCAAAGAAGATGAGCAATATGAAAGTAACCATCAACACATGAGATAATGATAAGCATATTAAAAACCAGTGTCTTTTAAAGTATTGCTCAAAAATAAAAGATATTTGCTTAATATAAATGAAATGCTTTTAAATAAAAGCACAAGTAATCCTAAAAGTGAAACAAGAAAATGTTAGCACAATAAAATAATCAATACAAGATATAAGGATGCTTTCAAATATATATGATCAATTGCTAAATCAAAACATACAAGGATATCTTGCAAAAGGAAACAATTAGTATTCTACTTGCAAAATATAGATGAAATAATGTTTGCCAAAACAAAGTATTCAATTCAGTAATGACAAGTAAACTGACAAATTGCAAGTAAAACCATGAGTTATGTTAATATGAAATGCACCTACACTAAATTTGGATACAAATATCTTAGTTACTTTTAATCGAAATATGTCTAATATAGGTGAAAAGTCCTCCTCTTGAGCTCTTATGAAAGGGTAAAAATTGGGGTGACTGTAAGAAAGAGGGGGCGAGGACACGATGGTGTCATTAATGATACCCGTCCCCTGACTCTTACGAGCCAACTGTTGAAGAAAGTGTAACTAGGTTCGGTCTTCATAATAACATGATCTTTGTAAATGATGTAATAAAAGGAAATGAATTATTTTTTGTATGCCTTGCTACATGGGTTTCATGAGCAAGAAGTGCCACATGAGCAAGAAGTGCCACTAGGTAAAAGACTTCTTCTTGATGTCTTTAGGATTTTTATTATTATGTCAAAGAGTCATGTCATGTGTAGAGAAGGTCTCTAAGAGCCTATGTAAAATGTATTTATGTCAATGCAGCCCTCCAAGAGCAAGCACACCGAAATCTACAAGCAAAACAACGAAGAGATCTTAATGTCGGCTCCAAAAATGAATTAAATGCATAAATGAAAGTCATGTCGGCTTGGGCAATAGACATGACGATTCATGGATTCACGTCAGCTCATTTGTAGAACACAAACCACTATAAATAGGTGGCTAGGGTATCCGCAATTAAGAGACACAGAACTCGCATTTTTCTTTGAGCTGCAGATAGATACGAGGTGCAGGCATGAGATCTCGATTGGGTATAAGATCTCAGAAGGCCTCATTAGATGTAGTTATGATCATAGTGAGGAAGGATGATAATCCCCTCCTCCTCAGTGATGTACCTCTCAACGAAAGAAAGCATGATCATTGGCTCTTGGTGAGATCTCTGGAACCCTACAGGAGCACTAATAGTCTCGGAATGATCACAAGTAGCAGGATATCACGTTATAGGAATCGGATCTGCCTCCAGCAATCTCGGCATTTAAATAAACTTCGGATGTGGACGCAATGCATTCTCGGCATAGTCATAATTCTGGTGAGAACAATCTCGGCATGGTATCTTACTGTCTTGGCACATTTAGTCTCACAGTATACGGATCTGTCCCAAACAACCTTGATACGTATATCAGTGATATCACAACAACACTACTAATAATCGGAATATATATATGGATATATGTGCTCTTACTTCCTCGCATACCCTCAACAGATCGCAAGTAAACTTGGTTACAGTTTCTGTGAAGGTGAAGTCACTGCCCTAGTCTCATATGAATCTCATTATAAGAAGGAGCAGTATCACAGCCTGTGCATGATGAAAAAGGAACAGTACTATAATCTCGACATAATGGAAAATGAACAGTGACAAGGATCATCTGCCTCAACATCTTGATGATGGAAGGATCGCATTGTGGAACAAGTTATCTTAATGTTAGTGTGCAATCATGGATTATGATCTAGAGGAAGGTGCAGAGATTATCTCTGTAATAATCTCAAGGAGCAAACATGGTGTAGCAGTGGTGACAGCAATGAAGAACTCAGAGATACAGTGGTGCAGTGAACCTGATGATCTCAGCAGTGGCAGAGTAAGGGATGGATGTCTTGGTCTTGGAGAGGCAGATTGTATCAAGGGTCATGGTCTTGGTATTCATCAATAGAATCTCTATAAGAAGAATTTTGCGTGGGTTTTCCTCTCCAAGAGGGAGAGGTTTTGGCCCTGGCAAAAAGCCAAATACTTTGTGTTCTTGTCTCTTTTGTTTTTTATAGCAATTTGATGAAGCTAACATACACACACTAATAATGACAAGAAGATCAAGTTAAGATAAAAATGTAAAAACACTTCACAAATTGTTATCATGTTAAGAAGAATCTTTGTAATTCTAAATGCCCTAGATTCTTCAACATATGTGCCTTCGTTCCTACAAGGGGACAAGCCACCTTCATAATTGCAGGGTCACAACGTTTTTACTTTACTTCATACCAAATGGAAGAACTTTCCAAGAAAGTCTTTTTCCCCTATGATTTCTATCAATCAAGTTTTTGCTTGGAGGTTGATTTTATGTGTGCAACTAAGTTAAGATGCCTACTATGTATGATATGCAAGTAAATTTGCAAGTGCTAAGTAAAAGATAGAGATGCTTTTAAACACAAGATTGCATAAGCTTCATAACATGTAAATCGTGAAGTAAAAATATTTGCTTTGACTTATGATAAATTAATGATCCACCAAAAGCAAACTTGAAACTTATGAGCAATTGATTTGCATGTAAAATAAATGGCAATGCTTGTGAAAAATAAACTCAAGATTGTACTCAAAATAGCCTTGCAAAAAGGAAAGAGACTTCAACTTGAGAGATTAGCTTGACATAAAATAAATTGTTGCTTTGGAAAGTGAAATTGCCCAAATACACAATGCATCAAAACTTAAGATGTGAAATTGTTGCACAATAGTGAAGCATAAGTGAACTTTAGACAATACCCAAGCTAAAATGTATCAAGTTAAAAAGATGTTTGCATAAAAAATGAATTGCTATGAAATAAAGTGTAACTTGTGACTTATAGCAATTAATGTAAATGGAAAGCAAATTGTAGTGAACTTTAGCCCATTAAGTGAGATGCATAGTGTGAAAAATTGGTGACCCGATTCCTACTGCAGCAAACTGATGATATTTCTCCTATTTGTTAAATTACTTTGAACAAATTACTTGCAGTTTTCTACGGCAAATATCGAAATACATACATTGCAGCCTACACAAAATAAAATACTGCGGAAACTAAACATTGCACTGGAGAGAAATAAACACAAACACCATTACACTGTTGTTTTTGGACAAATGTCCCCGAAAAAACCCAATGTGGGAAAACCGGTGCAGCAGCTGAGGGTTTTATTATTATGCAGTAGTAATCTGAGTACAAATCATTAGATGCCCAAACTGGTAATCTGATACAAAGAATAAATTGGCAAAGAGGTAGTGAGAAAAATCTCACAATGCCACTGGCGACCCGAATCTGATTCGGGCTCCGGAAAGCTAGCCCCACACTGCCTCTACGCAGCCTCTGCGTTAGCATACACAGATCTACGTCACAGCCTATAGGGACTGCATCACCTCCTCCTCTAATCTTCTGTTATCTGGAAACTTGACCCTCTAGCCCTCCAGTCTCACACCCCAACTTCCGGCACTAGATCACGACTGCTCCTCAACAAAATTTCAGACTCCCTCTGAAGTACTGCGCTGCCTCTGCGTGGCACTGCGCTACCTCTTTGTACCTCTCTCTGCCTTCTCTACCTTGCACTCCCTGGAACTGGAAAATCTCCTCTGGTCTACTATCCATGCCCCTCTCTCACTGCCTCGACTTTACTGAATCACTTCCAGCAACTCACAGTTGCTACTCAAGAAAACGAAAAATCAAACTGCACAAGTGTGTTCTCCAAGTGCCCATCGAACTCCTTCTTATAATCTCTCATTGGAGCACCAACGGCCAAGATTAAAACATAATCAACGGCTAAGATTGACTGGGAGTTAATCCTCGTCTTCTTCTAGAAGATTGGCACCAGATTTAATTAATACCCTTTAATTAACTAGATTTCCTAAGTTTAGACTTAGGGAACCATTTTAAAAAGTTAATTATTTTAATTAAATCATCTCTAGGTGGAATTTTCCCAAACGATTTCTGGGTATTGGAGAATGCATGTGTCTTAACCTCTCTACAAAATCTCGAGGCTAGAACACATCGGACGCTACATAAATCAACACTTCCTCTTAGCGAGGAATGTGCTCTAGTGTTGCAACCTACTAAAGCATCACTCTGTCTCTGCACCATCTCCTACTACGCTGCGGATATCTGGTTGTTACTACCCACCAACCACTGTGCAACTCTGATTGTTGCATCCATGTTGTTGTTGGCCCTGTTGAACCGCTGCCAACACTGCATCTACACTGCAACCTTTTGCATCTGCTGCTGCTGGAACTACATCAACTACAACAGAAAAGCATCTAAAATACTGAACCAACTGTGGTCAGTATGATGCATCCGTCATCTGAGTTTTGACTGCCGCTAGCCTCTGCGCTGTCACTGAATCCTCTACGTTGTTGCTAACTCTGCACTGTGCCAACTGCATTGCTGCTAACTCTGCTCTGCGTTGCTCAGTCTCTAACTTGCTACTAGCTTCTGCATCTCTGTCACTCTGGCATCTGACTACACCAACTGCCACTGGTCCATCCTATTACTAAATACTGTGGGCCCCTGTAGCAAGGTATTGATCCATGAGGTGGACTCCTCAGGGATCCTACCCATCTATAGCTCTTTGGGGCTACAACTCTAGATCACTCCACCTCACCCCTGGAGGTAACTCAACGATCATGGCAAACTCTTCCTCCAGTTTGGCGGATGTGAAAATTTGGAAGCCCAAATTTCTACTACAGCAACTGATTAAGTTTCTCCTACTTGTTAATTTTTTAATCAAGTTACTTACTACTTCCTACAGTAAATAGCGAAACAAATACACTGCAGTCTACACCATTTAAATTATAAGCGGAAACAAGAAACTGAACAGGAAAGAAATACAACACATCTACACAGTTATTTTTGGACAAATGTCCCTAGAAAACCCAATGCAGGAAAACAAGTGCAGCAGCTCTGAGGGTTTTATTATTATGCAGTAGTAATTTCTGAATACAACTTTTGGATGCCTTCCAGCAATCCAGTTACAGAGAATATCACTGAAAGAGAGATTAGTAAGATTACCTCACACTAACACTAGAAGTCCTGGCTGATCCAACCCTTGAATGAATAGCCCCTGACTGCCTCTTCGCAGTGTCTACGTCAACCCAGCGTCACATTGTCTAGGACCTACGTCACTCTTCCCGGCTAATCGATTTGCCTCTGAGATTCAGACTTCTGCTTTCCCGATCTCACACCTCGGCTTCTAGCTACAAAAATCGAACCCTCCATCAAATTTCAGACTCTCTCAAGGCTTCTGCACTGCCTCTAAGTAGCTCTGCATCAGTCTCTTCTTGCTCAGTGTTGCCTCTCCCGAATCTCTCTTTGCCTCCTCTGCTGAGTATTCCCGGATCAGGAGAAATCTCCAACCGGAACTATCCCTACCCCTCACTGCAAAAGCTCACTTCGAATTTCTCACCGGTAGCTGCTCTGCTTCAGAAATTCGATCTTCTGAACTCTCTTTGTGTGTTCTCCAAGTGCCCCTCAAGCCTCTTCTTATATCTTTTTGTCGAATAACCAACGGCCCATATTAACTTCTAATCAATGGCTCAGATCATTTTGGTTTGATCCTCATCTTCTTCTAGAAGTTACACCCCACAGTTTAGATTAATACCCATTAATTATTTTAATTTCCTAAATTTAGACTTAGGGTCCCATTAAAAATAATTAATTATTTTAATAAAATTGTCTCCAAGTGGAATTTCCCAAAACAATTTATGGGTATTGGAGAATGCATGTGTCTAAGTATCCCTACAAATTTTGATACTTGGAGCACATCCGATGCTACCAAAAATAAACACTCCCTCTTAGTGAGGAATGTGCTCTAGCAATGCAACCTGCTGAAGGATCACTATGTTTTGTAACATCTCCTTCTGCGCTGTTGATGTCTGACATATTGTCTACCAACTGCTACACAAATGTTGCATATGTACTACTACTGACCCTGCCACTGTCAACACTGCATCCGTACTACAACTCCCTCTCAATTTTGCATCCGTGTTATTGTTGGCACTTCCACTGCCAATACTGCATCTGCACTGCAACCTTCTCCAATTGTTGTTGCTACTGCATTAGCAATGGAAAAGCATCCCAAATTACTGAACTGGTGTTCAGTATGATGCATCTCATTGCTGGAGTCTGACTGCTGCTAGTCTCTACGCTGACCCTCTGAAGCCTCTGCGTTGTTGTTGACCTCTGCTCTGTGCCATCTGCATTGTTGCCAACTCTACTCTGCGTTGCTCAGTCTCTGGTGCTACTAGCCACTGCAACTGTCACTCTAGCACTCCTCTGCACCAACTGACACAGGTCCATCCTGCTACTTCTGATCTGGGCCCCTGTAACAAGGAATTGATCCGAAAGGTGGGCTCCTCAAGGATCCTGCCAATCTGTAGCTCTTTCGAACTACAACTCTAAATCATCCCACCTCCCTCCTGGAGGTATCTCAGCTGTCATGGAAAACTCATCCTTCTCGATCTTCGCAACTGCAACTTTTAGATCATGCTTCTCATCTTTATCCTTATTTCTGAAAGGACACTGCATTGCATAGTGACCGAGTTCACCACACCTAAAGCATTTGATATTCGAAACATCTTTCGTTGCTCCTATTGCCCCTTGGATGAGAGGGTTGCATTCTCTTCCTCCTCCTTGGGCTTCGACCCACTACTGCTGCTTCTGTCAAGGTTACAATTGACCAAGTCCCTCCTCAACTCCTCTTGCTTAAGAGCTGCCCACATCTCATCCCAGTTTGGCAAAGTCACTTTGCCCAGGATGCTCTGGACAAAGACTTGCCACTCCTCAGATACTGAATTTAGGGCCAGTCTTACCATCTCGGAACCTTGAGGTGTTGACCCCACAACTGCCAATTCATCTCGGGTCTCCTGAAGCTTTGCAAGGAACGGATCAATGTGTTCCCCCTTCTGCATCTGCATAGATCTCATCTTCTGCTCCAAGTACATCTTCCGCTGCTCGAAAGATCCTTGATACAACGTTGACAATGCATCCCACATCTCCTTGGCAGTGTTTCTACCAGCTATGTGACAGACTATATGATCCTTCACTCTGTCGAGGATCATTCTTTTTGTCTTCGCCATTTCTCCCTTGTACTTCTTGAGCTGATCTGGATCTGTGGGCTCAACTACCACGCTGTCGACGTAGACTTTGAGAAAATGCTCATCCAGAAGGCATGACATCCTTGCCTTCCAGATCACATAGTTGGATGCCCCATCCAACCTATCCTGATCTCTCAGTCCACTAGCTGCCATCTCTGCCAATCGAAAAAGTCGAATAGCCTCCTCTCTCCTCTGCGCAGCACTAGACTGGCCTACGCACTCCCTTCTGGAGCTTGTAGATCTACCCCTCTCCGCTGTTGCTTAGCTAGTGAGAATTCAGACTCCTTGGCTGGAAGTCCTCTGAGGAAGAATTCCCTCAACCGTGTCTCTCTCTTCCCTCTAATGTCTTTCTACCCAGCAACTACTTGCAGAAAACTATGTCCCACTAGAAAACCTCTCTTCGCTGAAGCTTTTGTTGCGTTGCTCCCCTTGCCGCAGACAGATTTCGATCTGGAAATCCTACCTCTCTGTCGACTCACTCAAAGAGATTTACCACGAAAATCTTGCTCTCTTGGCCTGACTGCGCAAACCCTCTGGGGATTCGATTTGCTGCCTCTATAGGAATTTTGAACTCCCTTCCTCCTTCAGTGTTGGGCTCTTCCGGCACTGCTCTCTTGTTTCACCTGCAACTCTGATACCATGTGAAAATTTGGATGCCCAAATTTCTACTGCAACAACTGATTAAGTTTCTCCTACTTGTTAATTTCTGAATCAAGTTACTTATTGTTTCCTACAGTAAATATCGAAACTAATACACTGCAGTCTACACCATTTAAATTATAAGCAGAAATAAGAAACTGAACAAGAAAGAAATACAACACATCTATACAGTTATTTTTGGACAAATGTCCTCGGAAAACCCATTGCGGGAAAACTGGTGCAGCAGCTCTGAGGGTTTTATTATTATGCAGTAGTAATTCCTGAATACCACTTCTGGATGCCTTCCCGTTAATCCAGTTACAGAGAATATCACTGACAAAGAGATTTGTGAGATTACCTCATACTAACACTAGAAGTCCTGGCTGATCCAGCCCTTGAATGAACAGCCCCTAGCTGCCTCTGCGCAGTGTCTGCGTCAACCCAGCGACAAACTGTCTAGGACCTGCGTCACTCTTCCCGGTTATCGATTTGCCTCCAAGATTCAGACTTCTGCGTTCCCGATCTCACGCCCCGGCTTCAAGCTGCAGAAATCGAACCCTCCAGCAAATTTCGAACTCCCTCAAGGCTTCTGCGCTACCTCTGCGTTAGCCTACGCTGCCTCTACGTGGACCTGCATTGCTCTGCGTCAGCCTCTTCTGGCTCAGCGCTGCCTCTCCTGAATCTCTCTCTGCCTCCTCTGTTGAGTATTCCCGAATCAAGAAATATCTCCAACCGGAATTATCCCTGCCCCTCACTACAAAAGCTCACTTCGAATTTCTCACCGACAACTGCTTCAGAAATTCGATATTCTGAACTCTCTCTATGTGTTCTCCAATTGCCCCTCAAGCCTCTTCTTATATCTTTTTGTTGGACAACCAACGGCCCAAATTAACTTCTAATCAATGGCTCAGATCATTTTGGCTTGATCCTCGTCTTCTTCTAGAAGTTACACCCACAGTTTAGATTAATACCCATTAATTATCTTAATTTCCTAAGTTTAGACTTAAGGTCCTGTTGACCCTACCACCTACACCTGCCTACAAGTCAGTTAGAAAAACCTTCAACCCCACAAGGTGTGGTTGGTGGCAGGGAACTCAGAGCAGGGGTTGTCACGCTAATCCCAACTCTCTCTGTTTGAGCTATCTCCTAGGTTAGCTAAGGGGGGTGGTCCCTAATGAAAAGTTAGGTTAAAAAGATGTAAGTTTCTAGGAGAATTGTTAGAGTTAAATAGATTATTTCACTAAGATTTATAAGCAAAAACTAATATGAGCAATAACCCATCAACACATAAGATAAGCATCAAATACATAAACAACCAGTGCCTTCCAAGTATTTACTCTTTAAGAAATGAAATTGTATTTTGCTTAAAATGAAGTGAAATGTTTACAAATGGAAAGTCAAAATAACCCTGAAAAGTGAAACAATAAATTGTTAGCACAAGATATTATAATGTTTTCAAGATGAATAAGTCTACAAATCAAAGCATGGAAACCATCTTGCTCAAAAAGATACAAAAAAGAACTCAAATGTTAGACCAAGATGACAACATGCAATTAAGTTACCCAAAATAATAGTACTTGAAAGTGAAATCAACCATTCATGACAATATGCAATTGAACCAAAAGATGAGGCAATTTCCAAGTACAAGAAAATTAAACTACTTGTAAAATTTAAAGAGATTACAATGCTTACATCCAAAGTGTCTCTCGAAATAAGATTTGCATATGAGACTTTAAACTAAAACAAATGTGATGAAATGTTGTTATTGGTTCATTTTATTTGATTAGTGCTAAAGCAAAGTTACAATTGAACTCTAGTCCTCAGACCTCATCCTCGCCCAAATATTTGGATCTCACAATGAGGAGTCAATAGAGGTAGAGGGTCCCTAAAAGTCTATTCAACCAACTTAAGTTGGAGGTAAATTTTAGTGATGCTTGGGGCATGTAAATAAATTAACCAAACAATGAGAATTAACTTCTATTTGAAATGTACTTGCTTGACATGAAATAAAATGTTACTTTATGGAGAAAATTTGTCCAAATACTTGATGCATGTAAAATGTGTTTAATGGTAAAGCATAAGTAAACTTGGAACTATGTTCAAGCCAAATAAGATCAAGTAAAAAGTGTTTGTATGCAAAAATTCTGAACTTGTTATGGATTTAAAACATAGTAAATTAAATTAAAGTACATGCAAAATGAGTGTAATGCATGTTGTGTTAATTTCTCAATTAGACGATATGCCTGCAAAATGAAATAAAGCAACAAAGTCAAACCGCCAAGCCTCTCCACCTTTAGGAATACCAATGGATAAAACCCACACTCCCAAAATCAAAAAATTTATTAGTTGTTACAAGAAGGAAAAGACAATGAAGTCTTCTCTTAAATCCAAGGAAAGTCTTAACAAATTGGAATCAAACCATAGACTTTTCCTCGCTGAAGATTTCTGCAATTTGAGGCCCACAAAGGCTCAACAAAATGCAGATTTTCCGAAGAAGAAGAAGAGAAGATAAGCCTCCTCTATGGCCACGGCCAAGAGAGAGCAAGAGATGGCCAAAATGAACTCGGCCTTCCTCAAGAAGAACACGGCCTTATCCAAGATGAATCTGGCCTAAAGGTGGAAGTAATCACTAAATTTGAGCCCCAAGGTCCTGCATGCAAACTTGTAAGTAATTTTCCGATGATGAATCCCGCAAGTAGCTGCAAGAGAACAAGTTAAAAAAAAATCTACAACAACAAATGTTAGCTCAAGATAACTACAAAGTATGTTATAAAAATAATCTACAAGAGGCTAGGCCAAAGAGTATGAGCAAGCTTTCCTCTTTGACTAACCATGACTTAGCTCTTTGAAATAGTCAGATATTGATAAATGATGTGCAATACGTAAAAAATAAATTTTTCCGAGTTTGATATTTTGATCAAACCATAGACTTTTCCTCGCTGAATATTTCTGCAATTTGAAGCCCACAAAGGCTCAACAAAATGCAGATTTTCTGAACAAGAAGAAGAGAAGATAAGCCTCCTTTATGGCCACGGCCAAGAGAGAGCAAGAGCTAACCAAAATGAACTCGGCCTTCCTCAAGAAGAACACGGCCTTATCCAAAATGAATCTGGCCTAAAGGTGGAAGTAATCACTAAATCTGAGCCCCAAGGTCCTGCATGCAAACTTGTAAGTAATTTTCCGATGATGAATCCCACAAGTAGCTGCAAGAGAACAGGTTAAAAAAAAATCTACAACAACAAATGTTAGCTCAAGAGAACTAAAAAGTATGTTACGAAAATAATCTACAAGAAGTTAGGCCAAAGAGTATGAGCAAGCTCTCCTCTTTGACTAGTCATGACTTAGCTCTTTGAAATAGCCAAATATTGATAAATGAAGTGCAATACGTAAAAAATAAATTTTTCCAAGTTTGATATTTTGATGCAAAAAATAAAAGCTTTAAGAAATTTGAAAGAATCCCCGCAAGACACAAATAAGATATAGATGAGACTTTGGAATTCAAAACATGCGGATTCCCCTTGAATATTTTTCAAGAATAGGTTGATTCCTCTGAAAATTTCTCCTCACGCTTGAAAAGCTTGACCAAATAATGATTCATCTACAAAACTTCACCACAAATCATTAAATCGACATGAAATTAAATAAGTGCAGTGGAAAGAATTTCTAAAGATACATCTATTATCCACTAGAAGATTTCTTTTCCTAAAGCAAATAATTAATTCTTATGCTAATATGAGATAGTTGCATACTAACATAACTTGAAACAAGCATGAAAGAACAATGACATGAGGAAATAAATAGAAACATAACCACAAGTCAAGAATTTACCACACATGCAAGGAGAAGAACACCATCACATTTTACCCCAAACACTGTTGTATTATATTGCAAGTAGTGAATACAATCCCGCAATCTCCTCATGCACAATAGCTCGTACTACATGATCAATATGAGAGCATATAGCCTCATTATATAGAGAGTCAGGAGCAAATCCCAAGGAAAAATGCATGTGAGAACTGAACTTGGAGAAAATCACAAGGAAAGATAAGTCAAGTTCGATGTGGAGAAGATAAAGAAATCATCGCAAAATCGAATTCCATATGTGCACATCAAGGGAAATCGAATTCCATATATGGCATAGTAAACTCATCCATGAGTGAATCCAAGTACCGTGATAACTCCCGTCAACAAATGCAAACTTGAACTAAGTGATGCCACATATGTAGATGATCCCCAAATAGCTCTACGTAGGTCCTTAGGAACTGCGTGATTCCTCCATGTGCAACTCGTAGTCTTGGCCAAGTGTAACTCTTAATCCTCAAGAGTGGAATACTAAGAGTAGAAGAACCCGAGATAACTGTGATATGAGGCCCCACCTAATCTTCAATCCAAATATATCATGGAATATTCCTTCAGTGCATGAGCTCCTCTAATAAATTCGATTTTTCACATGTGCAACTGCTGCTTTATCTCTAGGAAATTCGATTTTATGAAATAATGGTGTATTTATGATGCAGTGTGCTCAGTCATCTTCCACATGTCCGTTGACTCAACTCTTTGACTTAGGATAATTTCCAAGTCATTTCCACGTCATTCTGTCACATGGAATAATTTATTTCTCTCTATTTTATTTAATTCTAGCCTAATTAAATGCCACAATTTCCACTAAACTTAGGAAATGTGGGTTTTGAGGGTCCAAAACACATTATTAACCCCTCAAAGTGTGTCATAGTAGAAAGTTGAGGGTGAGAGGTGTAATTTTGATTACTCATACCCCATACAACTTCTCTAGACTACACTTATTACAATTTAAATACAATTTTATTTGCAATTTTTTACCTGCGGGAAATCTAAAAAATTAAAAAATGACTACCTAGACCTAACCAAATTCCACGAAATTTTTTGTGTGATCTAGTATGGTAATATACATTAACTCTAGACACTAAGATGTGTTAGGGGCTCAACTTTTAAACCGTCACCCCAGCTTTGGAGTAAAAAGTGAGTGAAAAAACCCAGAAAATTATCCACCTCTGAAAAAGAAGGGATAATTAACCAAATAAAAAAAACACTCCAAGGTGTACTCGTTTGTTGATCGAATCCCAACATTCTAGGCCTATTACAGACTCAAAACTCATCATACTAGTATCACTTATTACAATTCCCCACAGGGTGTGGAATTTGGGTATAAGAAATATAATGAGAAGATAGAAGTAGAGTTAAAAAACTTTGTTGACTGATGATATTTGATGGTACAAGTGTCCTCTGGATCATCCTTGGGCATGGAGTCTTCATATAATCATCAGGTTCCACTCTAGTGGTCAACAGGTCCCATTAAAAATAATTAATTATTTTAATAAAATTGTCTCCTAGTGGAATTTCCCAAAATGATTTCTGGGTATTGAATAATGCATGTGTCTAAGCCTCCCTGCAAATTTTAGACTTAGAGCACATTTGATGCTACCAAAAATCAACAAAGGACAGCCTGTCGATCTGAATGGATGCAGCCTGTTGATCCCGTTTCTCCTTTGTCCTTCTTTTTTAGAGGACACTGAGTGTTGTAGTGGCCCAACTCACCACACCTGAAGCACTTGATCTTCAAAATGTCCTTCTTTCTTCTGCATTGCTCTTGCTGCCCCTTTGATGCAAGGGCCATGTCCTCCTCTTCCTTCACTTGCTTCGTCCCACTGCTGCCACTGCCACTGATGATGGCCTTCACCAGAACACGCCTCATCTTCTCTTATCGCAGATCAACCCACACACGTTCCCAATCTAGTAGTTTTTCTCTGCCCAGGATACTCTGGACGAAAACTTGCCAATCTTCAAAAACATTGTTTAGCGCTAGTCGTACAAACTCTGTAGGCTGGGGCGCTGATCCTACTAAAGCCATCTAGTCCCGAACATACTGAAACCTAGTAAGGAAGGGGTCTACACGCTCCCTTTTTTGCATCCTCGTGCATCTTAGCTTCTCCTCAAGGTACATCTTCTGCTGCTCGGAAGATCCTTCGTACAGTATAGCTAATGCCTCCCACATCTATTGGGCAGTATCTTTGCGAGCTATATGGGATACCACATGATCTCGAACCCCATCGAGAATAAACCTCTCGCCATCACTTTCTTGTACTTCTTGAGCGGATCTGCATCAGCTGGTACGGCCACCACACTATCGACATAAGTTTTGAAATCATGCTCATCTAGAAGGCAGGAAATCCTAGCCTTCCAAATCACATAGTTGGAGGCTCTGCCCAACCGATCTTGATCTCTGAACCTAGCTGATGCCATCTCTCCTGAAAAAAGTCGAACTGCTTCCTCTTCTCCTCTGCGCAGCTACTACCCAACTATTTGCACTCCCTTCTGGAGTGAGAAATCCTACACACAACTACTGCTGCTCTACTAGGAAAATTCGAACTTCTTGGCTAGAAGTCCTCTAAGAAAGGAATTCCCTCAGTGTGTGCTCTTCTCTCCTTTTGACGTTATTCTGCCAACAACTGCTGCAAAATAATTGTGTCCCAGTTGAAGATCTACTCTGCAAGGAAAAATACGCTACTCCCTTCTGCCTCTAGAAAGCTTTGATCTGGAAAATCGAATTTCTCTGTCGACTCACTCAGAAAAATCAATCTTTCCTCAAAACTCGACCTCCTTGGCCCAAGGACTGCGCTGCCTCTGGGGTTTCGAACTGCTGCCAAGGCAGAAATTCGAACCTCCTTCCTTTCTACTCTGAGCTCTCCGGCTTACGATCTGTGCTCTGATACCATGTGAAAAATCGGTGACCCGATTCCTACTGCAGCAAACTAATGATATTTCTCCTATTTGTTAAATTACTTTGAACAAATTACTTGCAGTTTTCTACAGAAAATATCGAAATACATACACTACAGCCTACACAAAATAAAATATTGCAGAAACTAAATATTGCACTGGAGAGAAATAAACACACATCATTACACTGTTGTTTTTGGACAAACGTCGCCGGAAAAACCCAATGTGGAAAAATTGGTGCAGCAGCTAAGGGTTTTATTATTAAGCAGTAGTAATCTGAGTACAAATCATGAAATGCCCAAACTGGCAATCTGAAACAGTAAATAGACTGGCAAAGAGGTAGTGAGAAAAATCTCACACTGTCACTAGTGATCCGAATATGATTCAGGCTCTGGACGGCTAGCCCCACACTACCTCTACGTTAGCCTACGTAGATTTGTGTCATAGCCTCTAGGGACTACGTCACCTCCTCCTCTGATGTTCTGATGGCTGGAAACTTGACCCTCTGGCCCTCCGGTCTCACACGCCGGCTTCCGGCACCAGATCACGGCTGCTCCTCAGCAAAATTTCAGACTCCCTCTAAAGTACTGCGTTGCCTCTCTATACCTCTCTCTGCCTTCCCTGCCTTGCACTCCCCTAAACTGGAAAATCTCCTCCAATCTACTATCCCTGCCCCTTTCTCACTGCTTCGACTTTACTAAATCACTTCCGGCAACTCACAGCTGCTACTCAGGAATTCGAAAAATCGAACTGGACAAGTGTGTTCTCCAAGTGCCCATCGAACTCCTTATAATCTCTCGTTGGAGCACCAATGGCTAAGATTAATTGGGAGTTGATCCTCAGCTTCTTCTAGAAGATTCGCACCAGATTTAATTAATACCCTTTAATTAACCAGATTTCCTAAGTTTAGACTTACGGAACCATTTTAAAAAGTTAATTATTTTAATTAAATCATATCTCTAGATGGAATTTTCCCAAACGATTTCTGGATATTCGAAAATGCATGTGTCTTAGCCTTTCTACAAAATCTTGAGGCTAGAGCACATCCGATGCTACCGAAATCAACACATGGTTGTGTTAATTAGCAAATTGAAGCATGCATGTAAGTGGGCTAGAATCAACAAATCAAACCAATCACAACTTCTCTCCCAAAGTGGAGAGATAAGGATGCCAAAGGGTAAAACCTGCGCTCCAAAAAATCAGAAATTTTATTAATTAAATTACAAGAGGCAAGGGCTCATGAAAGCCTCCTCCAAACTCAAGGAAAAACTTTTACAATGAAGCCTTAAACCATAGACTTTTCCTTGATGAGTTACTGTTGCAAATGAGGCAAGAGAAAGGCCTTTAAATCTGAAATTTGAAAGGGTCGCTTTAGATACAAAATTTAGATTCAAGAAAAGAGGAATTTGCACCAAAGCAAGAGAGGCTAGGCCTCCTTAAACCCACGGCCAAGAGAGAAAATTAGTCTTAAATTTAGAGCCCAAGGTCCTACATACAACTTGTTAATAGTTTCAAATGATAAATCTCGCAAGTTGTCACAAGAAACAAGTTAGAAAGGGTTGCAAAACAAACCAAGTGTTAGAATGTATGTGTACAATATAATCTACAAAGGCTAAGCTAAAGAGTCTGAGTAAACTCTCCCCTTTGCCTAAACATGATTTAGCTCTAAAATAGCAAGATGTTAGCAAATGAAGTGGAATATTTGAGAAATAAATATTGAATTATGAAGCAAGAGATATGAGCCCAAAGATCAAAAGAAATCTCTGCAAGACAAATTCGAATGATAAGACTTTCGCAATTGACAAATGTGGGTTCTCCTTGAGTACTTTCAACAGTGGATTGGTTCACCCGAGAACTTCCCCTCACGCTGGAATCTTGACCAAAAAAAGATCTTCTAGACAACTTCACATGAACAAATTAGATCCACATGGGCTTAATCAAATGCAATGAAGAGAAAATTCTAGAGATATATTTGACATCAACTAAAACATTTCTCTATCTAGAGCAAGTAAATAATCCTTATGCTAATGTGAGATAGCTACACATCAACATAACTTGAAAAACATCATGGAAATAATAACATAATGAAACAAATAGAAATATAAGAGCAAGAACATTAAGAAGTTAGAAAAACACCTCAAATGTAACCCCAAAGTCTTTTGCATTAATTTGCAAAAGAGTGTACGATCCAGCGGAGTATCCTTAAGCTCAATAGCTCATATTTCAGATTACAATATGAGAGCCCAAGGCTCCATTATATAAGAGAGTGGGAGCAAATCCCAAGAAGAGAAAGTTGAGTTCCAAGTGGGGATGAATGAGCACAAGTTTAGAGCCTCCACCAAATCGAATTCCATATGTGGCATGAGCAATATTTATCAAGCAAATTGAATTCTCGAAGTTTGCAATGAGAGGGAGTTAACTCCCCATCCAACTAGCCATGAAGTGCCACCTCAAATGATGATCCCAATATGCCCAACATATATCCTCCTCATGAATTGCGTGGGACCTGCAAGAGCAACTCGAAATGCCTAAGTGGATGTGCCAAGTGTAGAGGAAGTGGAGCTAAGGTGAGACAAGCCTCCACGAAATCCTCCATCAAAATATCCATCAAATATTCCTTTGTGCACATTAACTCCTCCAAAAGTTCGATTTTCCACATAAGCAGCTTCTCAATTAAATGTCGGAAATTTGATTTTCTTATGAGAGTGGTGCATTTATGATGCAATGTGCTCAATCATCCTCCACATGTCCCTTGACTCAACTCTTTGACTTGGGATAATTTCCAAGTCATTTCCATGTCATTTTGTCACATGGAGCAATTTATTTCTCTCCATTTAATTTATTTCTAGTTTAATTTATTGCCACTTTTTCCACTAAACTTAGGAAAAATGGGTTTTGAGGGTCTAGAACACATTTTTAACCCCTCAAAGTGTGTCATAGTAGAAAGTTGAAGGTGAGAGGTGCAATTTTTATTACTCATACCCCATACAACTTCTCTAGACAACACTTATTACATTTCATATACAAATTTTATTGCAATTTATGCCCTGCAGGAAATTTTTAAAAATTAAAAAATAACCCCCTAAACTTAACCAAATTCCACGAAACTTTATGAGTGATCTAGTATGGTAATATACAATGGCTCTAGATACTAAGACTCACCCAAGGCCTCACCATCAAGTCGTACTCTGAATTTGGGGTATATTTGGAGGAAAAAACTCAATTAATTATTAAGTCGTGGTAGGGAGATGATAATTAACCAAGTGAAAAAATCTCCCAAAGTAATACTCACTTGATGATAAGGTCCAAGCTACCTAGGCCTGTTACATGACTCAAACTCATCATACTAGCATCACTTACATCATCCCGGTAGGGCTTATGGAATCTGAGTACAACATTAAATGATAACAAGAAGAAGTAGAGTTAAAAAACTCTAATGATATGATGATCTTTGATGGTACAAGCAGCCTTGCTACATCCTTCGACATGGAGTCTTCAGAGAATCTTCAAGTGCCACTCCAGTGGTCAACATGGCCAATAATCCTATTTATGAGAGTAGCTCCCACAGGTAATTCCACAAACATCTAAGTGTCTAGGCATGTGAAAGTCACCTAACTAACCCTTAACCTTAGCAATTACTTTAATTATTAAACTAATTGACTTTTATAAGATAAAGTGAGTAAATCTAGTGAAATGCAGAGGTTTTTTGCATTAGTAAATTAGATGAATCTCAATTGTTGATCTCAAGTGATGTTGAGATATAATCTCAATGGTCAATCACTTTAGAGATTATGGTTGTGGTTTAGTCAATAACTCAAACTTATAAAAGGAAGGTTGGGTTAAGGGAGAAGACACATCTTAAGCACAAAACAAAGTGAGAGTGAGATCTCAGTGATTGATTGGAGAAAGACTTCCATTCAAATGTGCAGGGTTCGAGGACGAGACTTCTACAAGCTTCCAAGTAAGTTATTTTACCCTAGAACTTAGTATATAGCTCTAAATTATTTCTAAATTCATATTTTATCGTTTGGAGCCATTTTTATCCGATTTCTAACCAATATTAAAAGCATAAATCAAATCTGAAATACTCTATATGTATAAACATATTTTTATTTAACTTGGAATTTTGAAATTCAATTTCCATCCAATTGGAAATTGAGTTTTCAGTCACTAATGATGGAGGGGAGGCCCTAAAACCCCTCTACATAAAATCCTCTTACCATTCCACCCCTTAGGAGAGCCCTCTATGAGTGATTTAACACTAGTTAGGTGGTTGTTTGGATTAAATCAGGTTGTTATCCCTGTAATTTACACAGACTTTACAATCTGTCATGCAGGACAGCAAGTTGTTTTCAGCTATATCTCCTCAACCAAACACTTAAATTGAAATATATTGTATATATCTAACAAGGATTTTCAGAGTACACCAAAATCCATATGTCATATGCTATATGTTTATTGAGTTTTGGCTACTAATATTTTTTATTTAAAATTCTGCTACTACAGTGACAAATTTTACAGCTAGGCAGCAAGTACAAAGTGAACATCTCCCCCCATTTGACTCCACATAATGCACTAGTCATGTATTAGAGTTCTTGGGAATTATTTAGGGACTCCTCCCGTGGCTTTTTAGGACGTGTTGGGCATAATTGCGAGGGCTTCGGCCAAGATGATAGTAGGTCCCTGCCCCATGTGTGCCCATCTAGCAAGGTTGCTTGGACCTTAGCAACATTGCTAATCGAATCGGTAACAAACCCTTTTGAGATATTGGAAAAAAGTGGGAGATAATGCCTATAGACTCAGTCTATCCTCGTAAATGTGCATTTACTCAGTAGTGAATGTGGAGAATCTCAAACTCCATGAGCTTCCACGTTGGATCAGGGGGAAGGAAAGGCGATACCTTCAATAGAGGGCTTACGACAAGATGCTCAGGCAAAGTTGGTAGAGAACTCAGTTTTCTAGAAAAGGTTCAAAACTACAACACAAGGCTGCATGACCTTTGAAAAATTGGGTTGAAAGGACAACTTCCAAGGAAAGCAAAGTGGTACTCAAAGGAGAAGGTAGAGGAAAAATTTTCTCACCTCATTTAGTAAAGTTTTTGGGGACTAAAAACCTCCCTAAATAGAGAGGTATCATCCAGATTGGATCATTATATTATTTGTCATCTATCTTGATATTTTGAGAGTGAAAAAAATTAGAAGAATTAGCTTGCAAGCTCGTTTAACAACAAACCAACTAGGAGAATTGGGGTCTAAACTTTCCGGAGCCATTTTGAGGCATTAAACAATGTTTTTTGGGGCCAGGAAACTCTCGCTTCAACTAGACCCTCTAGCATTGTTCTACACTCAGATACTTTTCCAATGGTGCAAGAATCACATCAATCGAAGTTATATGCAAAAGTTGTCTCCCACAAGTTGACCTACCATGTTAACCACCATTGTATGGGGGGATGACATGTCAACCCTCATTATTCATGCATATGGAGCTATCCAAGTGTGGATGTTTAAGAAGATATTACAAGGCCCAAAATTGTAACTCTAGTTAAGGGTTGAGGGAGTCAAATCTTACCCCTAGCTGGCTATCGAGTTACGTTAAATACTAGGCCACTAGGAGTAGGGGTTCCTTTCTATACCATTGTATTTTGTTTCATAGTTGAACAAAGCCATTGGGTGTGGGAAGTTAGACAACAAGACAAAGGGAGTTAATGTTTTGTAGCAACTTTCTAGGCCACATTGTTAGTTTTTGGTAGCATCGGAAGTGCTCTAGCCTTGAAAATTGGTGGAGAGGTTAAGGCACATGAGTTCTAAAGAACCCAGAAACCGTTTGGTAAAATTCCACCCGGATTGTATTTTATTAAAATAATTAATATTTTTAATGGGGTTCCTAAGTTTAAACTTAGGGAAATTAAAATATTAATGGGTATTAATCGAAATATGGGTGAGAATGATCTAGAAGGCAGATCAAGTCATGTTTTAATCTTAGCAGTTGATTAGAGACTTAATCTCGGCCGTTAAAGACTCAACAGGGAAAGTATAAAATGGAGGCTTGGGGTACATTTGAAAACACAGACAGAGAGATTGAGGAAACCAATTTTCTGAGCTGAGAAGTTCTCAAGAGGAAAAAATATTAATGGGTATTAATCGAAATATGGGTGAGAATGATCTAGAAGGCAGATCAAGTCATGTTTTAATCTTAGTCGTTGATTAGAGACTTAATCTCGGCCGTTGAAGACTCAACAGGGAAAGTATAAAATGGAGGCTTGGGGTACATTTGAAAACACAGACAAAGAGATTGAGGAAACCGATTTTCTGAGCTGAGAAGTTCTCAAGAGGAAAATCGATTGGGGAGATCCTGCAGCTGAGGGGAAGAGAGAATCTGAGAGGACTTTCCAGAAAATATAAAATAGAGAGGCGGAGAGAGCTTGCAGAGAGGCAGCGCAGTAGCCGGGAGAGCTGACGCAGAAAAGTTGCCTGTCACGCAGAATCTAGAACTGCCGGAACAACCGAAAGTACCGAGAACTACCGGAACTGCCGGGAACTGCAAGAATAGCCGGGAGAGCTAGCGCAGAGGTAGTGCAGTAGCCGGGAGAGATGACGCAGAGGCAGCGTAGTAGCCGAGAGAGCTAACGCAGAAAAGCTACCTGTCATGCAGAATCCATAACTGTCGGGAACTGCCGGAACTGTCGAGAGAGTTGATGTAGAGGGCAGAGAAGGTGACACAGGGCTGACGCAGAGCCAGTGCAGAAATAGCCGGGGTTAGCCAGTCTTGTGCCGGATCAACCGGAATTCTGTTGGGTGAAGTGAGGTAAAACTCACTCATATTTTCCGCCAGTATTTTCTCTGTAAAGGATTGCTAGATGAGCATCCTAGAGTTGTATTCAAATATTTCTCCTGCATAATAATAAAGTTATAAACCCTCAGAATTGTTGCACCAGTTTTCCCGCATTGGGTTTTTCCAGAGACTATTATGTCCAAAAATAAGTGTGTCCTATGTATCTTGTTCTTTGGTCTGTTTTCTATTTCATGAGATCAAATATTTAATAAGTGTAGACTGCAGAAGTAATTTGCTTCAGTATTCAGAAGAATAACTTGATTAATGTATATTAAAAATCAAGTAGGTGAAGTAGATTTAGATTTGCTGCAGTAGGGGTTCCTGGGTTCCTTTGAGTCTAGGAATTTTCACATGGTATCAAAGCATTGATTTTGAAACAGGAAGAGCAGATCCAGTACTAAGCAATGAGGCCGAAAGCTGCACTTGGCAGCAATTCAAATCCCCTTGGAGGGATTGCGTAGTCCTTATTGGGAAGCAGATCCGAGGAAATCTCTCTCTGAGTGAGACGATAGAGAGGTACGATTTCCAATTCGTGAGTTTGCAGAGGCAGATGCAGAGCCTCGAATTTCTCACTTGTTGGGCAGCTGAGCAGTGCTAAGTAGTGACTAGAGGAGTTAGTTCGACAGTTGGGTGAGATGGCATCGCATGGGCTCAGAGATCAGGATAGGTTGGACAGAGCCTCCAACTATGTCATATGGAAGACCAGAATCTTAGCTGTTCTGGAAGAATATGATCTCGAGGCCTACGTCAAAAGTGTTGTAGTTGTTCCTGCTGACAACGATCAAAAGAAGAAGTACAAGGCCGAGCAGGGGAAGGCAAAGAGGCTCATTCTCGATGGAGTTCGAGATCATGTGGTCTCACACTTGCAGGGCAAGGATACAGCCCGAGAGATGTGGGAAGCCTTGTCTTCTCTGTATGAAGGCTCTTCCGAACAGCGAAAGATGTATTTAGAGCAGAAGTTGCAGTGGACCTTGATGCAGAAAGGAGAAGGGGTGAACCTCTATCTTCAGCATCTTCAGGACACTAGAGACCAACTTGCTGCAGTGGGGTCCACTCCTCAGCTAACCACGATGGTGAGGATAGCCCTGAATGGAGTCTCAGATGAATGGCAAGTTTTCGTCCAAAGCATATTGGGCAGAGAAAAACTACCTTCATGGGAGGAGATGTGGGCGGCTCTTCAACAAGAGGAGTTAAGGAGGGACCTAGTGAAGGTCAACCTCAGTGGCAGCAGTGGAAGTGGCACAAAGACGAAGGAGGAGGAGGAAAACGCAGCTCTGGCATTGAAGGGATAGCAGAAGATGAAACGAAAGAAGGACATTTCGAAGGTGAAATGTTTCAGTTGTGGTGAGTTGGGCCACTACGCATCCCAGTGTCCTTTGAAGAAAAAGGATAAGGATGAGAAACATGATCCTAAGACCGCTTCAGCAAATATTGAAGAGGAAGAGTTTGCCATGAGTGCCCACGCATCTCCAGGAGGTAGATGGGGCAATATTGAGTTGTAGTCGGGAGGACTACATGTGGGTAGGATCCTTGATGAGTCTACCTCTTGGACCAATTCCTTGCTATGGGAGCCCAAGATTGAGCAATAGCGGGATGGACTTAGTGTCAGATGATGCAGTAGAGTGTTTGGAGGACAGATGCAGTAGCTGCGGACCAGACACTGATCAGCGCAGAGCAAGGTTGGCAGCAGTGCAAGAGTCAGCAGCAGCGCAGAAGATTCAGAGGGTCAGACTCAATAGCAGTCATATTCCAACATTCATTGTATTATGTTGAACACAGTTAAGTTCAGCTAATTTTGAATATTTGTCAGTTGGTTCTCTCAACAACTGAGTTGCAGTACGGATGCAGTGTTAGCAGTGCCAGTGCTAGCAACATAGCAAATGCAACGTTTGAGAGGGAGTTGTAGTACGAATGCAGCAGTGGCAAAGGCAGCGTCGTGGGCAACAGTACAGTAGCAGCAACAACAACAGTGCAAAAAGGAGGTGCTTCAGAAACAGAGCAGCATGCAGGTGGACATTGCTGCTAGAGCACTTTCAAGTTTCCTCGCTAAGAGGGAGTGTTGGTTTTTGGTAGCATCGGAAGTGCTCTAGCCTTGAAAATTGGTGGAGAGGCTAAGGCACATGAGTTCTAAAGAAGCCAGAATCCATTTGGTGAAATTCCAACCGGATTGTATTTTATTAAAATAATTAATATTTTTAATGGGGTTCCTAAGCCTAAACTTAGGAAAATTAAAATATTAATGGGTATTAATTAAAATATGGGTGAGAATGATCTAGAAGGCGGATCAAGTCATGTTTTAATCTTAGTCGTTGATTAGAGACTTAATTTCGACCATTGAAGACTCAACAGGAAAAGTATAAAATGGAGGCTTGGGGTTCATTTGAAAACACACACAGAGAGATTGAGGAAATCGATTTTCTGAGGTGAGAATTTCTCAAGAGGAAAATTGATTGGGGAGATCTTGCAGCTGAGGGGTAGAGGGAATCCGGGAGAAGGACTTTCCGAAAAATACAGAACAAAGAGGCGGAGAGAGCTTACAGAGAGGCAGTGCAGTAGTCGGGTGAGCTGACGCAGAGAAGTTGCTTGTCACACAGAATCCAGAACTGTCAGATTTGTCGAGAACTGCCGGAACTGCCAGGAGAGATGACGTGGAGGGAAGAGAAGGTGACGCAAAGCCAGCACAGAAATAGTCGGGGTTAGCCAGTCTTGTGCCGGATCAGCCGGAATTGTGCCGGGTGAAGTGAGGTAAAATTCACTCAGATTTTCTGCTAGTATTTTTTATGTAAAGGGTTTCTAGATGAGCATCCTAGAGTTGTATTCAGATATTTCTCCTGCATAATAATAAACCCTCAGAACTGCTGCATCGGTTTTCCCGCATTGGGTTTTTCCGGGGACTGTCGTGTCCAAAAATAAGTGTCCTATGGGTTTTTCTTTGCTCTGTTTTCTGTTTCATGAGATCAAATATTTAATAAGTGTAGGCTGCAGAAGTAATTTTCTTCAGTATTCAGAAGAATAACTTGGTTAATGTATATTAAAAATCAAGTAGGTGAAGTAGATTCAGATTTGTTGCAGTGGGGGTTCCTTCGAGTCTAGGAATTTTCATACACATGTCACGGATAACTCCATAGAGAGTACATATTCCTTTGCACTTACATATTTCCATACCAGAGAAAAGAGGGCAAAGTAGCCTCACCTTCTAGTTGGGTTTTCTCCTATAAGGGTTTCCCAGGGTAAAACTTGTGCCTATTGTGGATGGTGTGTGTGTATTTCTTTCTATTCGCTATCTCTTGTCTTTCAACTATTTTAGTTATTTATGTAAAAAGTCAACAATTAAAGAATTTGAAATATAAAGTGAGAAATTAACCTACATAGTATAGATATCAATAATTTTATTAGATCTATTATGACGAATTGTTCCAATGAGATATCCACAACAGTTGACAAATAAATTCAACCACACAAAGTTTACAACCTAAGATAGAGAAAATGAGAACGTAGTAGATGTTGAATTTGTGTAACTAGAACTCCCCAACAGGAATGCTACTCCATAAAGTGATTATGTTTGGCTAGATGAATTCAAATGAATGATTTTACAATCACCACTAATACATGTTTAACTTTATACGACCAGGAGGGATCAAATGACCAAGGGAGTCAATGGCTAACAGTCAGCCTTGGGCACATTGATAAAAAAATGATGATTGTCTTGCTCCTTGAAATAAGGTCAACTCGGTTGCACGTGGACGCAGTCAAGCTTAATCACCCATTTAATTGCACATGCAAACCCTCTATATTGAGCATATTGCTGCCCAAGAGCATTGAATTGTCCATGAGGTGGCATGATGAATCATGTATTAAACTATTTGCTAAGTTGGCTCCAAGTAAATCAAGTGTTGGAACTAGCCCAATGGTGTGCTAGAGGTTGGACCATGGTCACACTTGCAGAGTCAAGTGCACTGAGGGGCAGACACTAGTTGCATGCTAAGGTAGCGTGACGATGGGTAGGCATTGGTCATGCACCAACATAGTGGAAGGAATCCCTTGTAAAAGTTCAGCATATTGAAAGTTGATTGAATATTGGCACGGACCAAAAGTGCATTGATGCATGGATCAGAAATAGGGCAATAAGGAAGAGACAAGGTCAAAGGAAGACAACCCATCATGACCAATTGGAATTCCACAAATTTCGGTTGAATTGTCCAATCGCACCATCGTGGCCCCTACAACAATGCCGACACGCAAGATTGCACAACATGGTGCCTGTGCAACCAAATTTTGACTAATGTGACCAGGTCAATGCAAGACGACACAACCTAAATTGTAGTGCATCTTAGAAAGAAAGAAAGAAAATTATTTTAATGTATTATGACACAACATTATCTACCATTTTGAAAGTGCACAAGGAAAGTTCACTGTGACACACGCTTTGGGCCAAGCATTCTAAGAAAATAACTGTCATGAAGCAATGACCAATTGCGCGTGCTCAGACTTGGACAGATTATTGTCTAACTTCTACTCAAGGCGAGTACAAAAAGTGATCCCTGATCTCATCCAAGATCATGTGAAATGTGATGTAAAATTAAAGTGAAGATACTTGTGTCCAAACTTTTTCTGCAGCTATTGTTGACAACTTGTAAGTTTCTGAATTTAGGCTTATGTGATTTTCACCAAAAGATAGCATACAACTTGTATATTGTTTGTTTCTGACAATAGGCAGAAATGAAACCCAAAAAGTCTTGAGAAATATGCTTGAAATTAGTTTAGGCTATGTATAATGATTCTGTTGGTCTTCTAAAAGACTTGATGTGGATTCCCAATGTTGGATATACTAGACTAGAAACTATATGTATTAACACCCACAAGCGTAGAAATAATACTTATTCTTTCTCACAAATCCATCAAGGCATAGTCAAATCATATAATGTTTACCCATGTCATAAAGAGGATCGGATGGTACCTCTCCCGGGTCCTAATAGTGCTGCCAAAGCCGTCCCGCACTTGAGGTACACATTTTCTAATATTCCCAAAAAGGAACCTGCAACAGAGCCAAATGTTTTTTTTTTATTTGACATTGCCAGTCACAAATTATTTAATATCTATTCTCAAATAAAACCAAAAATGCAGCAGAGCCAAATGTTTTTTGATTATATGTCATACATATCCAGTCACAATTTATCTAATATCTATTCTCAAAATGAAACCAAAAATTAGACCCAATGTTGCTTTTGAAAAATGAAACATATTGATTTTATTTCAAACATACAAGACATTGATTTAAATATTGATATTGCATATTACTTGGACTTCAAACAGAATAGAAAATAGAAAATAGTTTCCTTTCCAAATATAACTCATTAGGCTATAGCGAATTTTCTAATAACAAATGATTAAAATTGCTGCTCAATTCTCTAAGAATTGCACAATGTTTCATTTGTAAAAAAGAATACAGAAATGCAAATATTGTTTCACTCCAAAACACTTCCTTTTAAATTCCATTTTCCCAAAGTTCCTTTAAAATGATGTACTAATTGTTTACTTCCACAGAAAGAGAAACAAAAATGAGTGGATTGCTTTGTTTTTAAAAAAAACCCTAAAGGTTGCGGTAGACTTTGTTTTTCAATTATTATTGACAAAAGTAAAAAGCTGTTCAATTATTCAACTTTTAAACTATTCAAAATATTGATCAGTTGTCCTTTTATCATCTAAAATTGCATAGCATTATTATGAAACACGCAAAAATAATCCAAAAAAGCTGTTCAAAATATTTTGCTCCCAAAAATAACGCACTCTTATTTTCTTACAAAAGGTTGCCTCATTTTTGTTAGACACGAGAATATATATATATATAGAAGGTACGAATCCCAAAAAGAATCCAGGAAAACTGGAAACATTATTTTGTCTCCAAATTTTAATGAATAAAAAATACATTAATTTCCGAAAGCTGTATAACTTGACAGTTCCGTTTGCTTTGGTAACAACAGAAATTTATTGAATTGTTTTTTTCCCCTCAAAAGCTAAGATTGGACCGTATTTTTGTTTTAATTTGTATTCTAAAAAAACAATTTCACGGTTCCTACTTTTCTTTCGAAGAAAAAAAAAGCACACTTTTATTACTGTCTATGATCTTCCCACATTGTTCCCCAGTTACAAAATCTCTCAGTAAAGTTCCATGTTAACATCATATCTGCTTAATTGTACCTCTTATGACATAGCTATCTTCCTAATATAAACTGTTATATATCATCATTACAGTCTTTCTATAGCAAAAATGTATCATCTTTTTCTTTTTCTTTCACGGTTCCTACTTTTCACAAGGAGAATTGGCTAAATTTATATTTCCAATATTGAATACGCACTATTGCTATCTGAAAAATAGAAAACACGCCAAAATTATGTCCTCAAAACCTCGCTAAAAGAATGCCTGGTTTTTGTGCCTCCAACAAGTTATAGTTTTGTAAGCTCCAAAAAATTGTACAATTCTCATTCTGTGTCAAAAAATGGACCTGTACACTTTCATAGTAGTAAAAAATTAAATCGCAAATCGCCTGCGGTTTAACGTTTAAGTAAAGGGTCTGCCATATTAATGAAAATACATAATAGCTTCAAATTAAAGATGTAATCTACTTTTATTTTAAAAACTAATTTGAAGTTAAAAAAAAAAAGGATATGCAATTGTTAAGAAGATGAATAATAGCTTCAATTTTTTCGTCAAAAATCCGAATATTCTTTTATTTCTAAAATAAAATTTGAAGTTTGAAAGAAGGATCTGCATAATTGAAGAAGACGCCTGATAACTTCAATTTTTTTAAATAAATCTGTCATCTTCTTTACATTTTCAGAAAATAGTATGAAGTTTCAGAAAAGAATATACATAATTGAAGAAGATGCATGATAACTTCATTTCTTTCTAAATAAATGTGTGCTATTCTTTTACAATTAGAATTCATTTAAAATTTAAGGAGAGGGTCTTCAATATTGAAGAAGATCCATAATAACGTCATAATTTTCTAAATAAATCTGTAATATTCTCTCTATTTCAATTAATATTTAATCATAGCAAAGATTTATACCATGGGGCACGTGGACACCGACGGAATGCAAGAAATGAGCACCATGCGTTCCGCAGCACAATGCGACTAAAGTCCAAGCAAAGGCGACTTTATTACGACTTCTCTGCAGCGATTCTTCCTTTTCTTTCATCATTTCTTCCCATTTCTTCATATTACTCCCGACACTTAACGCCGACTCCCTCTTCTTCGACGGGAATCCGTACTCTGTCAAACTACGCGCCAGCTCTCCGGCCACGACATTGACATCTAGAAAATCTCCGTCCTGTTTTAGACGGACTGCCGCCATTTCCGTCAGCATATTAACGGCGACGGACTCGACGCGGGAGTCTGAGAGCAGAAGGTTTCGAACCCGCGCGGCACAGCTTCCGCACATCATGCCTTGTATTTCTAAGATTAGAGAATTAGAGCTAGTCCTCGCACTCGCCAATTGCTGCTGCTGCTGTTTCTGCTTGGCGTCCAGGTAGGCAATGTCTGTAGCCTGAGCACGGCAGGCAAAGGAGGGTTTTGCAAGTAATTTTGCGTGGCGTTTGCATTGGCTGCTGTATAAGGTACTGAGGAGCAGGGTTCGATCCCCATTACGTTGCCTTGCGTGGAAAATTCTGTGTAGATTGTTCTCATTTAAGCCGTGTTTCAGAGAAATGGATTGGAATATAAGCTGTGCCGCGGCCATCTTCGGGCATCAAAATTGGAATTCAGGTGACAAGATGACTTAGAGGAGCTTAAGCAGCAGTGCCAGGATAGTGTGCTATAGGATTTGTAATGTTACTGACACGTGTTGGCTCCGGAGCCCTAAAATATTAGGAAAGAAATTAAAAAACTGTCTAATTTCAGCGTATATATTTGCGTGTCACTCAGATGGATAAGGTCCACCATGCTTACTGTCAATCCGAGTGGTGTTGCCAACACCCTTGTAATCTCACAAAAACATTTCGTTTTGTTTTTTCCTGTCATCGGCACGCTTGTCAAATTGTCATTCATAAACATTGGCTACCCAGGTTATAGTGTGTTTTCTCAATTGTGACTCTCAGAATACTTTTGAGTATCCAGGATAATTGTGTTTTTAATCGTCAACGGGACTACTTCTCATGCGTGTGTGAGTATATGGTTTACCAATATAATTCCAACTACATAGGTTTTTCCATACTAAAGTCAAACCTTAAAGAATTTATGCTTATTGAAGTTAGGAATAAGATGCTTAGTAGTCACCCGGAATAGGTTCAATAGTTGGGAGGTAGGTTTCCCATTCATTCACTATTTATATTCAAGAAATTTGGATTTTCTAATAAGGTTAAAAAGGTTAAAAATGGTAGGTGGGTTTTTTTCATAATTTATTTCTGAAAAGGAAAAAAGATGAGTTCATGCAAATAAGGCGAGAAGAGTTAATATATCTAAGCAAGAATAATCCAAAGTTTTTCTTGCAAGAATTTCAACCAAGGAAGAAGCAAATTGAAAATAATATTACAGCTAATCAATAGTTTGAATATGCAAAGCAACTCTATGAGAAAGAATCAGAGGTGGAGCCTCCCTCCAGGATCAACACAACTGCAAAGCTCTTCACGTTACAAGAGGTGGAGATTGGAATTAAGAAGTTGAAAACAGGAAAGGCAAAGGACTTGGTTGAGCTTCAAGCAGAGTATCTAAAATGGGGAATGAGCACTCTTGCACTACACATCATGGAAATATTCAACAACATCATTCAGCAAGGATTCCCAACAGAGTGAACAACTAGCCTAGCAATACCCCTTTTTAAAAGTGAAGACATTAATAATCCTTCCAACTATAGAACCATTGTGATCAATCCTTTGTTTGCAAAGCTTTCGGCAGCATGGTAGAAAATAGAATTAGTAAGTGGGCAGAAGTAAAAGAAAATAGGGCAAGAAGACAAGCGGGTTTTAGGCTGGAGCATTCTACAGTGGATCATGGCATCACGTTGAGACACGTTGTTGAAAAGGTTTAGGAGGACAAAGAAGAAGTATTATGCTGCTTTGTTGACTTCAAAAAGGCATTTGACACAGTTCCTAGAGATAAGTTGTGGCGTAGAATGGAAGAACTTGAAATTCCTTTGCATTATAAGTCGTTGTCCATAGACTCTATGAAGAGGTAAAAGTCGAAATTAGAACCTCGGCACGTATTTCAGAAATATTTAGAAGTGGCATTGGAGTCAAGCAAGCTTGCCCTCTATCTCCTACTATTTTTGGCTCTTATATTGATAAACTGGAAGAGTGGCTAAATCTGCAAGGTGGAGATGGTGTTTGGTTGGGGGAGTTTGTGATAAAGCTTCTTTTATATGCGGATGATCTTGTATTGATTTCTAAATCAGCCCATGGATTGCAAATGCACCTATATGCCCTTGAACACTTTTGTAGAGCAGTGGGGATGCAAGTCAATACTAGCAAGACCAAAATAATGATTTTCTCTAATAAAGGAAGTAGAGCCAACATATGTTTTTCTCTGAAGGCAACATTCTTGAAGAAGTAAATGAGTACAAGTACCTCGGGATTGATTTCAACGAGAAACTTAATTGGGAGGACTACAGAAAGAAGATAATTTTAGGAGGGTGGAAAGCATTATATGCTCTTCAAAACAGATGTAGAGAGGCAGAGTTATGGGATTGGAAAACGACTAAAGCACTTTTTAGACTCCTAGTTTGTCCAATGATGCTATATGGGTGTGAATTATGGGTTAGCAGCACCCCCATCTCAAAATGGAAACAAATTGAGAAAATCCAAAAATACTTGATCATGAACAAGTTCAAAATAAAAATGTTGGTATCTTATGAGATAATGTTGAGTGAAACAGGAGCAACTCCCATCGAAGCAATTGCTCTGGTGTGGCTCATAAGATATCTAAAAAAGAATTGAGCAAATGGGAGTAGGTAGATGGCCTAATGTTATCTTCAATGAAGGTATGAGTAAAAGAAAGAAAATATGGATGAAACAAACTACATATGGATGCAAAAATGGAATATCTACCTCAATGCCTATCCCACAAATAGCAAGGAGCTAAAGGATTTTGTTATGGAGAAGTTTCATAAACGAGTATGGGGAAAAGAGTTGGGTAGAAAGAAGAAGTACTACATTGAGGAATTCAACCCTACGTGTGATCTACAACAAAAAGAGTTCATTGGAGCTAGCATTTCGTGGAGGGCAAAGGTTCTTATTGCTCAATTAAGAACCAACTCGCATCAACTTTGATGTGAAACAGGATGGTGGAAAAGGCCTAAAGAAGCTTGGGAAGAACGAGTGTGTACATTTTGCACGTCTGGGGCAGTGGAATCAGAAAAACATTTTATTTTGGAATGTGATGCATTCAAAGACATCAGAGAAAGTTATGGGAATATGCTAGCATCAGTTTCTTGGCATTGTCTTTTCAGCGAGGGGATCGTTGGAAAGTTGGGCGAGCTCATCATCAATTTCAACAAGAAAATGATTGAATTGCAAAAGATGAAAAACAGGGAACTAATAGCCCCAAAAACTATTTTTAGTCTCGTGGACGTTAAAATATCATTTCATATCATTTCTCTTGCTAAGAGTTACCAATTTTTAGATATATTTTTGGGCTATAGTTACAGTGAGTTAGCTTGATTTTGAGCACATAACTTAATACTTAAGTCACTCTAACAAATTACTAGTTAAGTCATTCTAACAAATTACTAATTCCCATAGCAAAGAATAATAAGATTAATAGTTGTAATGTAACATAGTCCCTCTACCGTTAATTAATTGATTAAGGTTCTACTCAATGACATATTGCCTAAAGTAACACCTAACTAAATTAACCGAAAAATTAGTGTGGATGCTTATCTGATTAACACATGTTACTACTACAAAGGTCAAAAGCAAACATGTTATCCATATCATTTGTACACATCAAACCATATATTGATAAAACCAAGGATTATCGGTAAACAATAGTGTTTATAACATATTATATCACATAATCTTTGTAATGATAACAAGTGACGTGCAAATTGTTGAAAAGGACAAGTGTGCAGGGCAGCCATATATGGGAAAGTTGTGTCAAGACAGAAATGTTTGTGAAGATGTGGGAACCTGCATTAATGAATATTGATTATAGTGCAGACAACTCCACACTAAGCATTGAAAAATTAATTAAGGATCGGAAATACTATTAATATCTATTCAATGAATCAATGCGCAATCAAACCATCGCTCGAGTGCTTAACAACATTTACTCTCATGCATTGTGTAATGATTACTGATTGTAAACATATCAATAAAATTGTATTTATCGATATTATAAAATAGTAATTTCGGCATTATTCAGTGAATCCACGCGTAATCAGCACATTTTTCGAGTGCTTGATAACATTTACTGTTTGTAAACAAGTCAACAATATGCACAAGTCTTCGCAACTAGTATTTGTCATCACAAATTGAAACGATGTGTGACTCTCCTTTGCACACTTCTTTCGAATGACACATTTCTTCTGCACATTGGAAGCTCCATCCACACCTATGCATTATGCACAAAGAACTTACATCTTTCGACTTCTTAATATGATTTACTCTGACGCAATGTCTGATGATTTTTTGTTGGAAACATATTAAGAAGATCATATTTATCGTTATTATAAAATAGTATTTTCGTCATTTATTCGGCGAATCGATGTGTAATCAACACATTGTTCAAGTGCTTAGTAGCATTTACTGCTTGTAAACAAGTCAAGAGGATGCATTGAGCTCTGCAACCAGTTCACTATAGTAGATTGAAATTGTTATGCTTCGCACACTTCTTGCATACATTGCCTCATTTGTCGGCAACATTTTGGCAAAATGTTACATAGATTCAATTAACCTATCACGGCACACAGGACATGTAATTAGGACATCCTTCAAATGCTTAATAGCATATTAAAATAATAATTAAGGCTTAATCCTACAATGAACCAAAGGTTCCTTCCCGGATAACATAAGCAATTATTAGGTGAATTGACACGCAATCAGGGCATCGTTCCAATGATTAATAACATTGATGCATTGTGTAACGATTATTGCTTGTTAACAAATCAAGAAAGATCATATCCATCAATATTATAAAATAGTATTTTTTACATTTATTTAACAAATCCATGCATAAACATGGCTCTGCAACCAATATCCATTCTAGCATACTGGAAGGATGTGCAGAAGAACGATATGTATCGTAGGACCTTTGTTCCTGTTAGTTTTTGTAGCATTGGATGGTGTTATAGTCTCAACACTTGTCAAAGAGGCTAAGAAAGACTAGGACTCCATAACCCATAAAAGGTTTGAGGAAAAGCTACCCAGAAATGCCTTAATTAAGTTAATTAATTAGTAATTAAAATTTTCCCAAGTCTAACTTAGGGAAAATGATTAATTAACAGTAATTAATTGAGGAAGGTGATATTTCTCTAGAAAATCACATGGATCAACTAGGAAATGATTGAAGCCAGTGATTAAGTTTTAATCTTGGTCGTCGGAGTCCCGACTAGAGATTATAATAAGAGGTTGTTGGGTAGATGGAGGAACAGACTTGAGATCGATTTCCTTGGGTAGTTCAACTTTCTAGAGAGTAGCAGCAGTTTGCTGGAAGAATTCAAGCCAAAGAGGGGATACAGAGATAGAGAGGGAAAGAGACAGTGAGTTCGGAGGAAGTCTTCTAGTTCCAGAGAGTCAACAACAAAAGGGTCGTATTTTCCAGAGAAGCTGCACAGGGCCAGCGTAGATAGCTTCAGAGGGAGATCAATTTTGCCGAAGGGAAGGGTAATTTAGTTGTAGTTGGTCTAGAAATTCTCCAGGAGGCCAAGCGAATTCCTTACAAAGGTAAAGTCAGCCAATACGTCATTTTTCCAGTAGTTTTGTGGCTTAGCGAGTTGGAGCTTGTGCAAGCACTACGTAAAGGTTGTACAACTAGCTAGTTTTTCCAGTAGTCGGAGTTGGATCAGGCGTGGTGTTGAGGTATTTGCATCAGATATTTTTGCCAGATTATTTTGCTAATTGGATTGCTAGTTGGACATCCATATATTGTACTCAGAATTTCTCACTGCTGCTTAATAATAAATACCCTCAACTATTATAACCAGTTTTTCCACATTGGGTTTTTCTAGGGACTTTTGTCTAAAAATAACAGTGTTATATTTTTGTGTGTGTGTGCCAGTATTTTCTCAGTTTCCAGTTTATCTTCTGCGGTATTTTTTATATGTGAAGATTGAAGTGTGATTAATTCGTTGTTGCCATAGTAATAAATTGCATAATTAATTTATTAGTTAGAAGAATTAATTATAGTTGCTACAATATATTTTCAGTAGTGAAATTTCCACATGGTATCAGAGCAATTTTGATCACACAAGGATCAGAAGTGGAAGAAGAAAATTTGTTGTTTAGGGGGAGAAGCAGGATGGATTTTTTGAAGGCTACACAGTGCCTAGCTACACAGTGCGAATGGTTGGGCAGTTCGATTTTTCAGTGCAGGATTGGCAGAAAAACTCGACTTTCCAGAAAGAGTGATTCCAACAAGCAGAGGGAGCACCAATAGCTTAGATTTTTGTTGAGAAGATTCCTTGTTTGGGAACAAAAGAGTTTTGTAGCAATTCCTAGAGCAGAATCAGCGTAAGATGGAAGAGAAAGATCACACGCCAAGGGAATTTCTCTCAAAGGGTTTCTAGTTTAGAAATCCAAATTTCCGGTTGCATATAGCAGTAGTTGCAAGTATATTTTCTCACTCCAGAAAAGAGTGTGAATAGTAGATTCAGCGATTGAGCAGGTGAAAGAGGGATTTTTTCATTCCAGTTTCAGAGATGGCCACAGTTGAGCTTAGTTATAAGGATAGGTTGGAGTGAGCTTCAAATTATGTCATCTGCAAGACTAGTATGTCCTTCCTACTAGATGAATTTGGTTTGAAGACCTATGCAGAAAATGTTGTGGCAGTATCGACTGATGTAAGTCAGCGCAAAGAATACAAGAAAGAGATGGCTAAGGCAAAGAGAATGATCCTAGATGGAGTTTGAGACCATATAATCTCGCATATATCTTGCAAGAACACTGCCAAGGAGATGTGGGATGCTCTCGCTCAGCTATATCAGAATCCTTCTAAGCACTGGAAGATGTTCTTAAAGGAGAAGTTGAGAAACCTTAGGATGCATAAGGGTGAAGGCATTAATCCCTTCCTCACCAAAATGTAGGAAAACCGGGATTAGCATGTAGTAGTTGGGGAGGCGTCTCAAACCACAGAGCTTGTGCGTTTGGCCCTGAACAGTGTCTCCGAGGAATGGGAAATATCTGACCAAGGAATTTTGGGATGAGATACATTACCAGGGTGGGACTGAATGTGGTCAGATCGGCAACATTAGGAGATGAGACGAGCACTTACGAAGACCTCCATCAACAGAAGTAACCGTAAGGGTGAGGAGGAGGAATAAAATGTGGCCCTTGCATCAAAGGGTCACAGTCAGGGATAGGGGGAGAAGAATAAAAAGAAGGACCTATCTAAGGCCAAGTGCTTCAGGTGTGGTAAGTTTGGCCACTACAATACTCAGTGTCCTCAAAGGAATAAGGACTAATAGGAGTAGGACGAGGCAGCAACATCCACAAACATAGACAAATTTTCCTCCAAGTTGGAGGAAGACTCTATCATGTTTGCAACTATACCCCCATGAGTGAGGTGGGGCGATGTGGAGCTATAGTCCCAGAGTTGTGGAAAGAATTGGGCAGGGTCTAATAAGGTATCTTGTGCATGGATCATTACCTTGCTATAGGGGCCCATAATATTCAATAGCAAGATGGATTAGTATCAATTGATGCAATCAGTTCTAAAGTGACAGTTTCATACTAGTTGCAATCAGGTGTTGAGGAGCGCAAAGTAGTGTTGACAGTAGAGTAGGAGGCTCAAATGCATAGTCAACAACAATGCATTTTCTTCAGTGGACAACGTAGAGGCTAGTAGCATTCAAATTCTTATGAGATAGATGAAGCATAAAGATAGAGTTGATTCAGTATTTTGGATGCTTCTCAGTTGCAGTAGCAATAGCAAAATTTGAGATGGAATTGTAGTGCAAATGCAAAGTTGGTAGCAGTATAGAAATGTTAGTAGTAACACAGTTGCAACATCAGAGTTGTGCGGTGGTTGGTGGGTAGTGGTAGGAATTTACAGTGGCCAAACATCAGTAGCATATAAAGGGTGTTGTAGAGACAGGGTGTTGAAGAAGTTCAACACTAGAACATATTCCTTGCTAAGAGGGAGTGTTATTTTTTGTAGCATTGGATAGTGTTCTAGTCACTAAAGTTATCAAAGAGGCTGAGAAACATTATTAATCCAGAACCCATAAAAGGTTTTAGGAAAATACACCTAGAAATGCCTTAATTAAGTTAATTAATTGGTAATTAATTTTTTCATAAGTCTAACTTAGGGAAAATGATTAATTAACAACAATTAATTGAGTAAGGTGGGATTTCTCTAGAAAATCATACAGATCAACTGGGAAATGATCTCATTCATTGATTAAGTTTTAATCTTGGTCGTTGGAGCCCCATCTACAGATTGTAAGAAGAGGTCGATGGGTAGATGGAGGAACATACTTAAGATCGGTTTCCTTGAGTAGTTTGAATTTCCAGAGAGTAGCAACACTTTTTCGGAAGAGTTTGAGCAAAAGAGGTGACACAGAGACAAAGAGGGGAAAAGATAGTGATTCTGGAGGAAGTCTTCCAGTTATGGAGAGTCAGCAACATAAGGGTTGTATTTCCTAGAGAAGCTATGTAGATCCAACGCAGATAGTTTCAAAGGGACATTGATTTTGCTTAAGGGAAGGGTAATTCAGTTGCAGTTGGTCCAAGAAACCAAGTGAATTCCTTCCAAAGGAAGAGTTAACCAAGGCGTCATTTTTCCAATAGTTACGGGGCTTGCACAAGCACTGCACAGAGGTTGTACAACTAACTAGTTTTTCCAGCTGGATCAGACATGGTGTTGAGGTATTTGCCTCACAAATATTTTGGCTAGATTATTTTTCTAATTGGATTTCCAGTTGGGCATCCATAGATTGTACTTAGAATTTCTCGTTGTTGCTTAATAATAAAAACCCTCAATTGATGCAACCGGTTTTCCCACATTGGGTTTTTCCAAGGACTTTTGTCCAAAAATAATGGTGTTATATTTTTGTGTGTGTATGCCAGAATTTTTTCAGATTCCAGTTTATCTGCCACAATTTTTTATTTGTGAAGATTGCAGTGTGATTGATTCATTGTTTACAGAACAATAAATTGGATAATTAATTTATTAGTTAGAAGAATTAATTCCAATTACTGCAATTGAATTTCAGTAGTGAAATTTTCACAGTTCCCTCTTTTTTTACAAATTCGCGTACGTTACCCCTCCGTACATATCAACTCCCCACAACAAGGATTCACGGACACTAAAACTTAATCAAGGCTTAATCTTTTTATTAACATATATCTTTGTAGATCTTAACGACAAGTACTATTGAAATCATAAGCGTTCGTAGCGGAGTAATGGTAAAATTATTATATAATTAGAGCTGATGTGAATTCAAGCCTATTGAATTTTTCTATTTGTTGTTGTTTATTCATACTACAGAGTTGTCGCCTTTTTACATTGTTTACAGTAAGAATAAATTGTAATGGGTTCCTCTCGTCTAAAGGTTGTCCGGATCTGAATGAACATGGGAACACAAATGAATGAAATATGGACCCATGCTCAGAATCTAGAAATGAAATGGAGAGAAAGTTTAAGCATTCTTGTTTCAGTGTTGTAGAAAGCAACATGGCATAGTATACATCACCCAGTAAACCCATAATCTTTACAATATCAATGGTCAAAGTTCGATACACCAGAAGGAATGAATCAACAAGTCCAATTGACATTTATGAGAAACTCATAGCTTATAGATGCACTATTTATGGCAAGATAATTTATATTATTGTTTGTCTTGTTTGCTTAGCTACCGTCTTGTTGTGAACAAGGATGATGAAGAAGTTGAGAGACCTTTGTAATGCAATAAACAAAGAAGAAATTGTTTCAAATTGCAACTTGTTCAATGCTTAAAGATAGTAGCCATTAAACATAAGAAATTAGAGAATGGGGTAACAACGACTCCAAGATTTGTTGTGAAAAATATGTAAATGTAAAGGAGTCAGTGTGAGGTTTGTGATTAGCTAGATTATGTACATGTGAACATAGCTTTCCGAAATGATATAACCATGATCATTGATTTAACAATACTGTCTTATAAGTCATGTGGGTATATCTCTATTTGCTACACCGGTTACATAGACAAAATCACATCGAATATAATAATAAAGTATCAACTTTTATTTGTCCAAATTACATGAATTGTGCATTATTTTGATTCCATGTAATCTAGTTACTGCTTACTAATTTTACTATCTGTATTTGTGTTAATATTGAAAGTGTTTTTGTCATTGCAATTGTTTTCGTACCTATTGAAAGAAATGCAACTCGTGAAGCCTGTAGATTTACCATGCATATTTGGCCTTGGAAATAGAAAACTGGTAAAATAAGTTCGGTTCTATTATTGAATTTTGGCGAATTGGAAGTAATGTTGAAATGTGCAAACAAATGCATAAATAGTTTTTAAAACATCTTTATTTCGACATCCTAAACTAATTTATTTAATTAAAGAAATAAATAGTTTGATAAATTGTATTATTAAACTTTGTGAAAAACCCAAAACATCTAAATGATATGTAAGGCACTCTATGGTTTGCAAATTGCAATGTGTCGAATAACTATTTCATTATTAAAATAATGTGACCACAATTATAAAAGAAGATATTGTAGGAGGCATGGTGAAAGGAGTAAAAAACAGACAAGAAATAGAGAAATATGCAAAAGTTTTCATTGAGCAGAGTGTGCAAATGCAAAAGAAGCTTTAATTGTGTGGAGGAAGATTTCATTGTGGAAACAAAGTTTTCATTATGCGGAGTGCAGACATGTGCGAGTACACGAGTGCACAAAGAACTAATATATAATATTATTGAGTATTTTCTCAATATGTATTTCCAGGCTCCGCACAATGCATGAATCTGCACCTCCATCCTTTGCATAATGTATCAATGGTAGCAGTGGCAAGAGATAATATGAAAATCTTAATATTTCATTATAATTCTAAGATAAATGTTGGGTGGCCACGTGTATAGAGTGCAGAGGTGCAAAAGCCAAAATAATAACAAATGGCAGAAACGATTGCCAAAACAAAGCATTCTCGAATAATGACAAAATGCAGACCCCACATTGCTTTTATCAATTAATATTACATCTTCACACTCTAGAAATTGAAATGTGAGGCATAGCCATTTCATTATTAGCCATTAAGATTTGAAAAGAGATTTGTTAATCATATGATTAAGCATTAATTAACTTTTTAATATTTGCTAATCAGTGGTGCGAAAAGTTGATATGTGTGGAGGAGCAACATATACGAAAGTGTAAAAAGGGTGGAAAAAAGCTTCTACCGCACATATCATTCTTCTGCATATCCTTCCAGACTACTAGAACAGATACTGGTTATGGAGCCATGTTTATGAGTGCATTCTCTGAATAAATGTTGAAAAGTATATTTTATAATATCGATGGATTTGTTAAAAAATAGTAAACATTACACAATTTGTTAGAGTAAATGTTGTTAAAATTTGAAACACTCTTCGAGTTACGCGTTGATTCACCGAATAAATGTTTACATTAATTGTAAATGTAAACAAAGAAATACCCAAATTAAATTAGGGAAATATTTTAAAGTCATGGAAATAATTTTTGGTTTACAGAAAGATGGGGATAATAAAATTTTACACATGGAGTAGGTAAATCTTTGACCAAGGAATTTTGGGATGAGATACATTACCAGGATGGGACTGGATGTGGTCAGATCGGTAGCAAGAGGAGATGAGATGAGCATTTGTGAAGACCTCCATCAATGGAAGCAGCAGTAAGGGTGAGAAGGGTGATAAGAAGGAATAAAATGTGGCCCTTGCATCAAAGGGTCCCAACGAGGGACAGGGGGAAAAGAAGAGAAAGAAGGACCTAGATAAGGTCAAGTGCTTCAGGTGTGGTAATTTTGGCCACTACAGTACTCAGTGTCCTCAAAATAATAAGGACTAGCAGGAGAAGTAGGACTAGGCGGAAACATCCACAAAGATAGACAAATTTTCCTCCAAGTTGGAGGAAGACTTGGGAAATGGAGTCTGAGACCATATAATCTCACATATATCTGGCACAAACACTACCAACGAGATGTGGGATGCTCTCACTTAGCTATATCATAATCCTTTTGAGTAGCGGAAGATTTTCTTGAAGGAGACACTGAGAAACCTCAGGATGCATAAGGGTGAAGGCATTGATCCCTTCCTCACCAGAATTTAGGAAATCCAGGGTTAGCTTGTAGTAGTTAGGGAGGTGCCTCAAACCACAAAGCTTGTAAATTTGGCCCTTAATAGCGTCTTTGAGGAATGGAAAATATATGGCCAAGGAATTTTGGGATGAGATACATTACCAAGGTGGGACTGGACGTGGTCAGATTGGTAGTAGGAGGAGATGAGATGAGCACTTGTGAAGACCTCCATCAACGGAAGCAGCAGTAAGGGTGAGAAGGGTGAGGAAGAGGAATAAAATGTGGCCCTTGAATTAAAGGGTCCCAGCCAGGGCCAGGGGAGAAGAAGAAAAATAAGGACCTATCTAAGGTCAAGTGCTTCAGGTGTGGTAACTTTTGCCACTATAGTACTCATTGTCCTCAAAATAATAAGGACTAGCAGGAGACGTAGGACCACGTGACAACATCCACAAAGATAGACAAATTTTCCTCCAAGTTGGAGGAAAACTTGCCAAGTTTGCAACTATACCCCCATGAGTGAGGTGGGGTGATATGGAGTTATAGTCCCAGAGTTGTGTAAATAATTAGGCACGATCCAATAAGGTATCTTATGCATGGTTCATTACCTTGCTATAGGGGCCCAAATTATTCAATAGTAGGATGGATCTGTGTCAATTCATGCAATCAATTCTAGAGTGATAGTTGCATACTAGTTGCAGTCAGGTGTTGAGGAGCGCAGAGTATTGTTGACAGTAGAGTAGGACGCTTAGATGCAGAGTCAGCAACAATGCAGATTCTTCAGTGGAAAATTTAGAGGCTAATAGCAATCAAATTATTAGGAGACAGATGAAGCATAAAAACAAAGTCGATTCAATATTTTGGATGCTTCTCTGTTGTAGTAGCAGTAGCAACAATTGAGATGGAATTGTAGTGCAGATGCAGAGTTGGAAGCAGTATAGAAATGTCAGTAGCAGCACAGATGCAATATCAGACTTGTGCAATGGTTGGTGGTTGTTAGTGTCCTATAATATTAGGATTCATAATTTTGAATTGGCTATGGTTAGTCTTGTAATATTGTACATACTTTTGCTTTCTGCAAAATGTTTTCCATATTAAAAATTAAAAAATGTAAAGATGGTATGTCCTAAAAGAATAATCAAAGGACAAAAAGAAAGAGAAAAAAATAAAAAAGGTGAAAAATATGAACCCCAAAAAGAAATAAAACAAATCATGAAAGTGTGCAAATTCAAATGCCACTACTTTTTACTTTACTATGCAAAATAAGGTTGTGTGCAGCTTGTCAGAAATGCCACAATCCATGATGGTCAAATAGCTTAATCTTGACTTATTCATGCTTTAAATTTTATGTTGATAGATAGAGAATAAAGATCTAGCCAAACTGTTTAACCTTGGCACATCAATCGTTAGGTAGAGAATAAAAATGAGCTCATCAGCTTAATCTGAGCCATTGGAAGTTATAAGGTTAGAATTAGATAGTTTTCTTGTCAAAATAAAAGAAAATAAAGGGTCAGCAAGCTCAAATGCTTCCAATAAAGTGAAGAAAAAATGATGGTATAAATAAAGGGTAGGTAGAAGAAAGGTTGTAAATGTACAAGGTTGCTGAGTCAAAAACACATTTATCATGCCTAATCTAATGTTTCATGTGCAAGAGCATTTATGAGAAATAAAAGATGTTCACAAGCTAGTTTAACTAATTTCCCCTCATTTCACTATGCCCCCACATGCTTATTTGTTAATTTCCCCATTATCCCTTTATCATTTATAAGTCCCCTTTTTCCCTCATTTTGACCCTTACCCCTTGGTTTCACACATTTCCCTAGTAATTACCCTTCAAAAATCATTTCCCTACCCACAACACCCTTTCACTAGTATGAAACCCATTCCCCATTGCGAATATTAACTTCCCCCCTTATTAATTTCCCTATTTCCCTTCAAAAACCCAAAAAACCCCCTTATCCTAAGTTTTTATCCCCCCACATTATTTAATTAACTCCCCACTTCATATTTCTCGACAAACCCTTTTAACCCACCAACCCTCAGTGCAGTTAAAAAACCCCGCCACATAACCCCTAGTCCCACTTTATTAAACCCGCCGTTTATATTTAATCCCTACCTTATTTACTAATTAATTACAATTATTTGTAATTAAACCCCGAGCCCCGCAAATCCCTTTCCCAATTCCCTACTACTTTAGGAGAAACACATCAGCCATCAACATCTAACACTCAACTGATTGAGAGACAACTCAGTGTTGAGGTTTCTTCTTTTACCAAGCTTGCAGATAAGGAAAAAGATATCAAGGACAGGTACAAGGATATCAAGTTGAGAAATGAGAAGTTGAAGGCTGAAACATATGCCAAATACTTCAACCACACACCAGCTAATCAGAGCAGGTTAATGTCAGATTTTGACATCAAAGCAGGGAAAATACAGGTGTTCTTCGTGCAACCTACTGTTCAGCAGCCAAAAACATTAGTTGGTTACAGGAAAACTGATTTCGAAGTGTTGACCAGGGATGTTCATCCCATTGACCAGATTGAATTCCACAAGCAGGTTGGAGAGATGATCTACTCCACCTTGACAGGGAAGGCCATGGCTGCACATAAGCTGCAGAATTCATTAGATAACATTACAACCCAATATAAATTGGAAAAGGCCTCCTCACAGGCCAAGGACAACAGGATCAAGTCATTGGAGGACTTGGTAATTGAGCTGGGACATGATCCCAATGACATCAAAGCTGTTGAGAAGTTGATCAAGAAGAAGAATGAGGACATTGCAGCTCTTAAAAAACAATTAAAACTTCCTCATTCAGAGCACCCATAGACAAAAGAGGTCCTGGAGAGCCAAACACATCAGGAAGAGATGATGGACCTGGTTTTACAATTGAATGATCAATTGAAGGAAATGGAAAAGGAGTTAGATAGCTTGATACAGGTAAAACAAGCTAGTTTGGAGACTGCCCCTGCCACTGTTATCCCAATACTTACTACTGCAATACCTTCCACTTTGGCAGCATCATTAGCTCCTACTACTCCAATGGCTACAACACTGCCAGCTTCTACAACGTCTACATCAACAACAGGGTCAACGGGTGATGAGGATAGAAAATTGGTCAAGGCAATGGAATACATGTCCATTCAGACCACAGAAATGAACAATCTTAAGGAAAAGGTGACCAGTGTAGAGACTGAATATAAGCTTGCACAGATTATGCACAAAGAAGAAGTGCAGAAATCAACTAGGATGAATGAAAGAATAAAAAACTTGGAGAAGGAATTGACTTTAAAGGAACCCCTTGGATAGGCTAAGGAACAATTATGGGCCAATATCATTGACTCTGCCAATGATATTTGGCCATCCATTCAAGTAATTTTTGAACAGATTGACTTAGTGAAGCAAGCTACAGAAGCCATACAGAGAGTAAAAGCAGAACTGGGAGACATGCCAGAGGAAGCTGCAAGGATCATTCACTTCCTCAACTCCAAAAATAAGTATGAATTGCAGGAATTAGAGATACCTGGAAAAACAAGTACAATACTAGAAGTAAAAAGGGTCCTCACCAAGAGGAATTTAATGTTAAACCTTGAAGATAAGTGCCAAACCATGCAACTGGCTATAGACATATTCATGGTTAAGTTTGAAGTTTTGAGGCAAAAGGGTTTGCCCAATCCCTTGGTAATAAATGATAAGTTAATGACACAGAAGGACTACAGCAGGAAAATCAGAGAAGTGGCCAGAGATCAAGTGAAAACTTCATCTATGAAGGGAATACCAACTGGCAAAGTCCTATACCAAACTTTTGAGAACTTGTTTTACCTCCAGCATGAGGTAAAACACCTTTTTGTGAATAAGCCTACTTTTACCAAGTAAATGGAGGCAGATTAGATTTACAGGAAGATGATAAATATCCAATTACTAGATGCTTAAACATGGGAGAAATTAAATGACTTACTGTAGAAATACACATTCAAAATGTACAGTAAGATTGAAAAGCATAGTAAAAGGATAATGACAGGCCACCCAGATGAAAGTGTATCAGTTGAAAGGTCAGAGTGAATAGAACATCCAGCGTGAAGACCAAACAACAAAGCAGAGATTAAAAGGAAAAATATCAAAGATTAAAGATAGCATAACCTAATAAACAGGGACAACAAACAACAGTTCAATATTTGTCTCTATCTTCTTGCATGAAGATATTTCTTTCTCCTAGATTAATTCCCAAGACAGTTTGGGATATTTTGTAAATTATTTTTGTATAAATACTTCATAATTCGAAGTATTGAGTGTGGATTGCTATACATTTGTAGAGTTATTTTGATCATAAACCTAAGGGTTATTGTACCAATTTTTCAAGTCAGCAGACTGGACCAAGTAATAAAGAGATTGCATTACAGGATTCATGTGTTGAACTATTACAGTGAAGTATTTTCTTTGTCAAATTTGTTATTTTCTTATGTTTTTCACAAACTTGAATGTTATCTAAAGTTGAATGAATTAACTGGAAATTTATCTCAGAATTTGTTTAAGTACACTCTATTTTGAATAGTTGATCATTTACATGTTTTCTTCTGATATCCAGATGTGAGAATCCTTAATTGCTCTCCCATCCCGGCTGACCTCTTTCACTTTCTTCATAATCCGGCCTAAGGAACCCTTAATTTCTCTTTGGATCCAATTGAAAACCACTTCACCATCTAGCCTTGATATCTGAAGTAACTCTGCTATCTTGCCCTTGTAGACACTATTTTTAGAACTTGATCCAGTCCTGTTTGCCTGATATTTTACCCCATAGCCCAATGGTAAAAGACACCCCTCTTTTCATCTAAGTAAGTGATCCCACCACCAAATCCAAATCAAAACCAAAGTACAATCATTGTTAGCCTAAAATCAAATAACTAATCAAAGTTAAATCATAAAGAGAGAGCCCTCTCTAAGAATTAGGAAGGCTAGATCCTAATCTCCAAAGTAGGTTTATGGTTACCTCTAATCATTTCTTTTTTAAACAACTCTAGAGAAATATTGGAGTGATAACATATTGGTGACCATACTGGGGAACTTCGATCCTCACTATAATAAGACTTTAAGGAAACCTTAAATTTCATCTTGTGCCCCTTAAGGTCATTTTTATAGTTGTTCTTGAAAAGGTTTTTTAAAAACAATTAAAAAATTAAAAAAATTAAAATTATGGCTCCCAAAAAGACTCACTATACCAGGGAAAATCCAGATCCAAACCCTGCTACAATAGTTGATGACCCTGACAAAATTTTAAGAAAACCAAAAAAGGTAGAAACTCAAGCAAGTAGTAGCCAGTTAGTTAAAGCAAATTCACTCCCCGAGGAATTATCAACTTTAGAGGAAATTCCATTTGATTTGTCATTTGACCTCTCATTGTTTAGAACTAAATCAAAGAATGCAATTCATGAAACTGTGTTAGACCCTAATTTTATTCAATTCATTGAGTCAAAAAAGGTGCCTATACATCCAGATTTAGATAAACTTGTGTTGGATACTTTTGACAAGCTAAAAGCTTTAACCTCCACATTGATAAGCCATATAGATGATGCTTACCTTCAATAATTAGTTGAATTAGCTGCCCTCATTGCTGCTGCCTCTAAAATTTCTGCACAATCTTCAATTACTGTAAATACACCTTCATTTACTACCACCTCACCAATAATATCCACCACAGTCCATTCCCCTAAACCAGTTATTCATCAGCTTCCTATCCAACAAAACACCTCAACCTCATCTAATTCATCTCCATCCATTTCAAGCCCTTTCTCAAACACCAACACTTTACCCCCTAGTCAAGCCAGAATCTCAACCATGGCAGAAAGATATGCACCTTTGGTTTTACCAACATAGCTCCATGCCATGCCCCAAGATTATCAAAGAAAAATCTTTTTGTTTGATGCTACTGGTCAGTATACTGTCCAATAGCATGTGAACAAAATGACTAACTATTTTGAGTTGCATGAGATTGATGAATTTGATGTCCAAATGTGGTCTTTTGCCCAAACATTAACTGGGGATGTTAAGAAATGGTTCAAAGCTTTACCTGCTAATCATATTCCAGACTTAGATGCTTTTATAGATTGTTTATTGATAGATGAGAGAGAAAGAAAAAACCTCTGCAAATACTTTTTGAATATGATAACATTAGAAGAGCTCCTAATGAGTCAGTTCAGGATTATTGTACTAGGTTCAATAGCATCTACAATGCAATCCCTGCTAACATTAAGCCTCCAACAGACCTAGCATTAATCAAATTCCCTGATGGTTTTGACACTGATATGTCATGCCAATTAAGAGAAAGAAACCCTAAAACATTGGAACAAATGCAAGTAATGTTGTTAGTGTAGAAGCCAATCTATTAACTAAGAAAGCTAGAATGAAAAATGAAAAAAGAGTTGTTATTAAAGAGGAAACTTCAACTTCTGATGGTAAAATAGATAGTTTAGCAAAGAGTGTAGAAAGAATAATGGATAGATTAGAAACATGGAAAGGAAAACTCAGTGGTAGAATCAACAACCACCCCCAATAAGAAACCCCAACTTCAGGAAGAATCCTAACACTGGAAAGAATGCAATACCAGATCAACAAATTAGGCCACCCTTGCAGGAAAACTATGTTGAGGGTTCACAAAGCCATGAGGGAGAGGATGACACCCAGATAAACTTATTAGGGATCAAAAATGAAGATGTTGTTTTTCTTACTCAGGAAGAACAAGAATTATACATGCTGCAACAATTGCAATTAGAATCTGGAGAGTCCTTTCACTTTAAACAGGGCTATGAATATGCTATATATGAAGTTCACAAACAGTATAGCCTAAGAAGTAAAAAGAACAATGATACTCCCACTAAGAGATCAATCCAAACCCAAACTAAAAAGATAACAGAAGCTCATGTAACCAAAGTCCTGCAAATCCTCCCTAGGGGAACTCAGGAGACTTCTAGCCAAAAAATTGTAGATATAACTTCATCTGAAACTCAAACTGAAACTGTTACTCAAATCATTCCAAATAAGAGAATTCAAAACAAAACTGCTGAAACACAGACTGAAGTGCCTAATACTGAAAAAGAAGATAAAAACACATAGACCACATTTCCTAAGGAATATCTCATCCAACCAAACAAAACTCAATTTCCATTTAACATTAAGACTGAGATAGCAAAATTGAAAATATCAGTTCCTTTGACCGAGCTAGTGAAAAATGAATCCTATAGATCACAGATCACTGAAACATTAAATATAGGTGAAAGAGAGGATGCTGTCAATTTGAATGATGATCAACATGAGTTATTGTTTGGTCCTGAAGTAAATGGCACCCATCAACAAGGGGGTATCCCTCCTTTCTACATTAGCTTGAACATTCATGATAAAATATTACATAATGCTATGCTAGACTCAGGGGCATCCCATAACTTAATGCCAAAAGCAATCATGGAAAGACTAAATTTAGATATCACCAAACCATATAAGGACCTATTTTCCTTTGACTCTAGCCAAGTTAAATGCCTCGGCCTGATCAAGGATTTGTGTGTAACTCTAGTTCAATGCCCAACAAAGGGTATTGTGATGGACATAGTAGTTGTTGAAATCCCACCCAAATATGGAATGATGTTATCTCGCTCATGGGGAGAAAATTTGCAGGGATCTTTACAATTAGATATGCCATATGCCACCATCTCTGTTATTGGTCAACAAAGAAAACTTTATAGAGAAACCTTGATGAAATACATGGTGAGTAGTGCAGAAAAACCACAAAATTTCCCTATATACTCCATGCATTTTGATATGGACTCTTTTATCTTGTTCAATTCAGAACATGACAAAAAGGAAATCACAGTTGCAGAAGAAAAATACAAAACACCTGATAATGAAAACATTTTTCATGAGTCTCTAGGGCATTTGGATTTTTATGGATCTCTGAATAGACTAGGAGTAGGTGCAGGAGTGTGGATTCACAACATGGAAAACAATCATTCTAAGGGTCATGCATTTAGATTAAACTTTAAATGCACAAATAACATGGCAGAATATGAAGCTATAATCTTAGGACTACAAATGGTTAGCAAAATTGGAGCCAAGAGAGTTTCTATAATGGGAGACTCAGAATTGATTATTAAACAAATCAAAGGTGAATACTCTATAAATAATCCCAGACTGAGCCAATATAGAGAGTTTGTCCTAGATTTGATCAAAGACCTTCTTGAAACCGACTTTGCTGCCATTCCTAGGAAACAGAATATACAAGCCTATAGTTTGGCCACATTTGCTAGTACCTGCAAATTGCCTTTTCAGCCCAACCACCAGTACACTGCAGAATGAGACAAAGGCCTGTCATACTTGACAATTTGAAATATTGGCAGATTTTCTCACAAGATTCTCAAATTTATGATCTCATGAATGCTGAAGGTGAGTTTCAAAATTGTAATATAGATACAGATTGTACAGTAGACAATGACATAGATAGTGGGAAAGATGTAAATATTTTAGATATAGGTAAACCCACTAATTTCACTAAACCAAAAATAGATAACTTAGAAAATGTAGAAATAGAAGAAATAATGAATGATGATCCTGAAATTCTAAACCTTGAAAATATTTTTTTGCCTAAGGGATTAGTCCCCTTAGAAGATTTGTTTGATTCAAATGATGTAGCTAGGAAACCAAAAATGGAACCTTTAAGAGCAGATATAGAAGAATGTAACATAGGAACTGAAGAAAGACCTAAGTTCATTAAAATATCAAAAGCCTTGCCTCCAGATGAAAAGGTTAAATATATAAATTTGTTCACAAAGTTTCAAGATGTCTTTCAATGGAGTTATGAAGACCTAAAGTCTTATGACACCAGCATAATTCAACGCAAGATACCTATCAAAGAAGATAATAAACCTTTTAAACAGAAACTTAGGAGAATTAATCCAGTTCTTATGCCATCAATTGAAAAGGAAGTCAAAAGGATGTATGATTCCCAAATCATAACTCCCATTAGATATTCAGATTGGGTCTCAAACTTAGTCACTACTAGGAAGAAAACAAGAGAAATCAGACTCTGCGTTGATTTTAGAAATCTGAACAAAGTCTCATTGAAAGATAACTATCCTCTCCCAAAAATGGACCATATTCTTCAGAGGGTAGTAGGTTCATCTAAAATTTCATTGCTTGATGGATTTTCTGGATACAACCAAATCTTAGTTCAACCAGAGGACCAAGCAAAGACTGCATTTACTACTCCTTGGGGTACTTTCATGTATTTGAAAATGCCTTTTGGATTAATGAATGCACGAACAACATTTCAAAGAGCTATGGATATAGATTTTGCTAAATAAATCCATGACTTCCTAGTTGTTTACCAAGATGACATCACAGTCTTTTCCAAATTTGATAATGAACATCTAGATCACCTAAGAAGAGTTTTCATTAAATGCATAAAATTTGGTATTTCCTTAAATCCCAAAAAGACACTCTTTGGTCTAGAAGAAGGTAAACTCTTGGGACATATAATATCTAAAGATGGAATTAGAATAGATCCTGCTAGAATAGAGGCTATATTGACCATCACTCATCCTAGAAACATCAAAGAATTATAGTCATTTCTAGGAAAAATAAATTTTCTTAGCAGATTCATTTCAAATTTAGCAGAATTAATTAGAGAACTAAATAACATGTTAAGAAAAGATTCAACACTTAAATGGATAGTGGAAGCTAAACGGTCATTTGGGGCCATCAAACAAACCCTTACCAAAACTCCAGTCCTCATAAGTCCTGACTTTCAAAAAGATCTTATATTTTTTTCTTTTGCTTTAGAACATACTATTGCAACAGTCTTTTTGCAAAAAGAATGATCAAGGATATGAACAACCCATTGCATTTTTTAGTAAATCTTTAAGAGATGCAACACTAAAGTACAACATAATGGAAAAACAGGCATTAGCTTTAGTGAAAGCTATTAAAGATTTTAGAGTGTACATCTTGTACTCACACATCATTGCTTATGTTCCAAATTCAGTAATAAAGGACATTTTGACACAAAATGGGCGTGAAGGAAAGAGAGGCAAATGGATTGCCACTATTTTGGAATATGACATAGAAATAAAGCCTACAAAACTTATCAAAGGCCAAGGTTTAGCTAAACTCATGGTTGAATCAAACTGTTAGGCCCTAGATATAAAATTCATTGGTGCCTTAGATGAGCAGGAAGAGATGGCAACTCCACAGATCAGTGAACCTTTTACAAATTCACCTTGGTATGCAGATATCATATTTGTCTTACGAAACTTACAAGCTCCTCCTGGTTTATCTAGAACTAAAGCTAGATTTTTGAACATGAAATCATTGAAATATTGTATCATAGATAATGCTTTATTTTGGAAAGACAATGGCGGCATTCTATTAAATTATTTACTGAAAGATGAAGCTGAAAAATTATGCAAGAATTTCATGCGGGAGATTGTGGAGGACACTTGTATTGGAAAGCTATCACTGACAAAATTTTGAGGGTTGGTTTTTACTGGCCCACTCTTTTTGCAGATGTTAAGAAACATGTGACCTCCCATCATAAATGTCAGATATTTGAGGGAAAAAGAAAGATTTTACCTTTACCTCTCAAACCCATCTCCACAGAAATGCCATTTCAACAACGGGGTTTAGACTTCATTGGAGAAATTCACCCAGCATCCTTAGCCCAGCATAAATGGATTTTGACAACCACTGACTACTTTACCATATGGATAGAAGCCATCCCTTCTAGACAAGCAACAAACTTTGTCATTATCACATTCCTTGAAAACAATATCCTGTCAAGATTTGGATGCCCCCAAAAGTTCATTATTGATAATGCAACTGCTTTTAAATCCAAGAAAATGGTAGACTTTTGTAACAAATATCACATTACCCTTGGCCATTCCATTGCCTATTACCCTCAAGGTGATGGACTTACAGAATCCTCTAACAATAGCCTTGTCAATATCATCAAGAAACTGCTAGAAGACAACAAGAAGACATCGAATAAAAAGTTGGTCAATGCCTTATGGGCAAACATAATAACTACCAAAAATTCCATTGGTACATCACCTTATCAGTTAGTATATGGAATGGATGCTATTTTTCCATCCTCCTTAGGAGTGCCAGTGATGAAGATCATCCAAGAGTTGCAGGTAGAACAGAATGATATCCAGAGGAGGATAAATCAAACAATACACTTGCAACAAACTAGAGAAGAAGTCTATGTCAAATCACAAGTGATCTAGGATAAAATCAAAAATATTTTTGATAAGAAGACTAAAGTTGATGATTTTTACATAGGTGATAAAGTACTTAAATGGGATTCTAGAAGAGAAGATAAGGGTAAACATGGCAAATTTGATTTCATGTGGCAAGGCCCTTATGTCATTTATGGTTACAGAGGTAACAATGCATTTTTCTTGAGAGAGTTAGATGGGATAGATCTACTAGGAGGACCTGTCAATGGTAGAATGCTGAAGCATTACTTTTCCACAGATTAACAATAGTTCACTTTACTTTACTAATTATATATAACATTGCAGAGTTTAGATTAGATTGGATGGTAATCTTTTGAAATTGAAGCTCGGAGAGAAGGCCCTGAGTTTTGAAGGGTTCACCATCATAAGTATGAATAAAGCAAAATCACAGAAAACTAGTTTACAAGTTAACTGCAGTCACAGTTCCAAAGGCTATTGATCTTAAAGTTCTTGACATTTCACCAAGAAATTCCATCCCCATGTGGAGCCACTGTTAGGGTCCTATAATAATAGGATTCATAATTTTGAATTGGCTATGGTTAGTCTTGTAATATTGTTCATACTTTTGCTTTTTGCAAATGTTTTCCATATTAAAAATTAAAAAATGTAAAGAGGTTATGTCCTAAAAGAATAATCAAAGGACAAAAAGAAAGAGAAAAAGATAAAAAAAGTAAAAATTATGAACCCAAAAAAGAAATAAAACAGATCATGAAAGTGTGCAAATTCAAATGCCACTACTTTTTAATTTACTATGCAAAATAAGGTTGTGTGGAGCTTGTCAGAAATGCCACAATCCATGATGGTCAAATAGCTTAATCTTGACTTATTCATGCTTTAAATTTTATGTTGATAGATAGAGAATAAAGATCTAGCCAAACTGTTTAACCTTGGCACATCAGTAGTTAGGTAGAGAATAAAAATGAGCTCATCAGCTTATTCTGAGCCATTGGAAGTTATAAGGTTAGAATTAGATAGTTTGATTGTCAAAAGAAAAGAAAATAAAGGGTCAACAAGCTCAAATGCACCCAATAAAGTGAAGAAAAAATGATAGGATAAATAAAGGGTAGGTAGAAGAAAGGTTGCAAATGTACAACGTTGTTGAGTCAAAAACACATTATCATGCCTAATCCTATGTTTCATGTGTAAGAGCATTTATGAGAAAGAAAAGATGTTCACAAGTTGGTTTAAATAATTTCCCCTCATTTCACTATTCCCCCACATGCTTATTTGATAATTTCCCCATTATCTCTTTATCATTTATAAGTCCTCTTTCCCCCTCATTTTGACCCTTACCCCTTGGTTTCACACATTTCCCTAGTAATTACCCTTTAAAAGTAATTTCCCTACCCACAACCCCCTTTCCCTAGTATGAAACCCATTCCCCATTGCAAATATTAACTTCCCCCATTATTAATTTCCCTATTTCCCTTCAAAAACCCCAAAAACCCGTTTATCCTAAGTTTTTACCCCCCCGCATTATTTAATTAACTCCTCGCTTCATATTTCCCGACAAACCCTTTTAATCCATCAATCCTCGGTGCAGTTAAAAAACCCTACCACATAACCCCTCGTCCCACTTTATTAAACCCGCCGCTTATATTTAATCCCTACCTTATTTACTAATTAATTACAATTATTTGTAATTAAACCTTGAGCCCCGTAAATCCCTTTGTCGATTCCCTCCGGGCATCTTAACTGCGCGACATTCGTCCGATCTGCTACCCCCAAATCTGACGGTGCGCATCCATATCACGCGGGTTCACTGTCCGACCAATAGTAGCCCGAGAGCACGCGAGATTCACGGTTTTTCCTGGGCGCTATTATGCTACGTGGCGGCCGCAGGCTAGATCGCGTGCTTGCGAAAAATACTGCCTGCCCTCCAAAAGTGGTGTGATGGACCAGAAAACCGCCTCCCTGCCCATAAAAAAAACCGCCCACTATTCATTTATATTTTCCGCGCCAAAATGTGACCATTACCCGTTAAAAGGCCGGAAAAGCCCCAATTCACTCTTTTTGCTCGTTTTCACTGTAACTGTTGCTCAAGCCATTCTGCGACACCCTAAACCTCTACGACCAAATTGACCACTGTCTGCCGCCTGAAGAAGCTCCGGACACCTAATTCAAGCAACCAGTTACAGTTCAAGCTACTGTACCCTTTGCATTCACTATTGAACCCAGTTTGCAAGCCAGACTGCCGAATTCCAGGTATTCTTGAGAAAAACCGGAACGACCCTCTCAATTTGAAAACGTACAGTCCAATTGAAAGCTTAATTAATTGAAATTAATTAATAAACTTGCCTAAATTGAAGAGAAATTTACTTGTATACCCCAAACCCTTCTTTTACAGACTGTAACTACCATCCCACTATTCCAGGGCTTCCAAACCTCACTTCTACAGCCACTACAGGGCTAATTCATATCCATAAACTTAGTCATGGCTTCCCAAACCTCAGTGGACATGAGACCTCTGTCAACCCCTCTCTTGGACATCAACCACCTAGCATTAGCAGACAAAGATTTTCATATAAAGGATACTGCTTCCCCAACTTACCTTCTAAAGCTCCACTACTGGAGTAAGGATAAATTCCTAAACCAAAACGATGACATCCACCTTTGGGAATCTAATTTACCCAAGTATTTGTTCCCAGAAGTACACCCATTCCCTGACATCATCCACTTCTGTCATGCCTGTTACATTCCTAGCCAAAGGGCTATTGTCACCCCTAACCAGCAGCTGTTATTTACCATCACTGCAGAATCTATCAACCAAATGTTGCAGGTCCAACCAAGCCCTAATGAGACCCCACTATCTATTGGTGACTTTCTAGACCTATATGTCAAGTTAGACATGGCCAAAATAGCCCAAATATTCCAGACTTTCATTATAGAGGACCGCCATACTCCCACAGATAGTCCCCCTTATGCTGCCACCATTGCTTCAGAGAGAGGCAGACAAATTATTACTATGCTCTCTTGCATCTTTGGATATACCTCAGATGAGCATGTGGATGAGGTTGTCTTGGCCTTTCTTTCCATTTTTAGCCCATGGAAGCCTCCTGCTGTGATTTACAACTATGCTCAGTTCATTGCAGACAGGATGCATGAATAGTTCACCAGACTACCAACTGAGAGAGTCTTCAAGTACTCCTCTATGTTATTTCATATGTTTTTATATTATCAATCAGACAAATTCCCTGTCAGCATCCAGAAGTTGGATACCAAAGGGAATCCAAGGTGAGTTATTTATTGGACACCCTTGAGCCAGAAATACTACACTACATTCACCTATAAGGACTTCATCGATTAATTTGTCCATACATTTATGAACATGCTGACCAATAGCCCTCAACCCAGAATCAGCCAAGAAATCAAAAGGGTGTTACAGTTGGCCAAGAACAACAAGGTGGGAGACTGGTATCTGTACTAGAACCACACAGAGATTAGAATTTATGGATGCCAACTTGCCCCTTACAAACTACCCAAATACCTCCCTATGAGGATATTTGCACTAGAATATTTTAGGCAGATCATCAATTTTGATGAAGTCAACTTCCTAGCAGCTAGGAAGAATACCCAATTTAGAATGAAAAATCAATTGGGCCCCATCATTTGTAATAATAGGGAGGCTAGACCAGAGGCTGACAAGATGTTGCAGGAAATGAAATTCAGGAACAACTTTATGTGGCAGTATGACCCTCATGGGGTCATAAATAAGTTGAGAATCAAGGTCAAATTGGGACCTTTCATCCACCATCCTAGACCGGATATTGAGAAGTTTGCCAACCAATCTGAATGGTTGGAAAAACACATTAATTGACATGGATAACACAGTAGTGGATGTAGAAAATACACTGATCGATGTAGAGAAACAAATTGATGAAAGTTCTTTCCTGCAGGTTCCAGAACTAGGGGAACCCATGAATATTCCTCTTGTTTTACAGACCCCAGCAAATGAGGAGAGAAACCCAAAGAGAAATAGGGAGGAGGGTTCCAATTCTGCTATGGAAACCACATATGAGTGTTTTGAGCTCAGGAAAAGGCCCAAGCTGAATCCTGTAATTGAACAGGAAGAAACCATTGAATCAGTGGAAATAACTGACATTAATACAATGGTGGAAAGAAGAAAAGGCACAGCTGCTTCAGGAGAAACACAACAGCCATCAACATCTAACACTCAACTGATTGAGAGACAACTCAGTGTTGAGGTTTCTTCTTTTACTAGGCCAGCAGATAAGGAAAAAGATATCAAGGATGGGTAAAAGGAGATCAAGTTGAGAAATTGGAAGGCTGAAACATATGCCCAATACTTCAATCACACACAAGCTAATCAGAGCAGGTTGATGTCAGCTTTTGACATCAAAGCAGGGAAAATACAGGTGTTCTTCGTGCAACCTACTGTTTAGTAGCCAAAAACATCAGCTGACTACAGGAAAACCGATTTCGAAGTTTTGGCCAGGGATGTTCATCCCGTTGACCAGATTGAATTCTACAAGCAGGCTGGAGAGATGATCTACTCCACCTTGACAAGGAAAGCCATAGATGCACATAAGCTGCAAAACTCATTAGATAATGTTACAACCCAATATAAATTGGAAAAGGCCTCCTCACAGGCCAAGGACAACAAGATCAAGTCATTGGAGGACTTGGTAATTGAGTTGGGACATGATCCCAATGACATCAAAGTTGCTGAGAAGTTGATCAAGAAGAAGAATGAGGAAATTGCAGTCTTAAAAAACAATTAAAACTCCTCATTTAGAGCACCCACAAACAAAAGAGGTCCTGGAGCGCCAAACAAATCATGAAGAGATGATGGACCTGGTTTTACAATTGAATGATCAATTGAAGGAAATGGAAAAGGAGTTATATAGCTTCATACAGGTAAAACAAGCTGATCTGGAGATTGCCCTTGCCATCGTTATCCCAACAGTTACCACTGTAGTACCTTCCACTTTTGCAGCATCATTAGCTCCTACTACTCCAATGGATACAACACTGCCAGCTTCTACAACATCTACATCAGCAACAGGGTCAACAGGTGATGATGCTAGCAAATTGGTCAAGGCAATGGAAGACATGTCCATTTAGAACAAAGAAATGAACAAGCTCAAGGAAAAGGTGACGAGTCTAGATACTGACTATAAGCTTGCATAGATTATGCACAAAGAAGAAGTGCAGAAATCAACCAGGATGAATGAAAGAATAAAAAACTTGGAGAAGGAATTGACTTTAAAGGAACCCCTTGGACAGGGTAAGGAACAATTATGGGCCAATATCATTGACTTTGTCAATGATATTTCTCCACCCATTCAAATAATTTTTTAACAGATTGACTTAGTGAAGCAGGCTACAGAAGCCATACAAGGGAGTAAAAGTAGAATTGGGAGACATGCTAGAGGAAGCTGCAAGGATCATTCACTTCCTCAACTTCAAAAATAAGTATGAATTGCAGGAATTAGAGATACCTGACAGAACAGGTACAATACTGGAATTAAAAAGGGTCCTCACCAAGAGGAATTTAATGTTAAACCTTGAAGATAAGTGCCAAACCTTGCAATTGGCTATATACAGATTCATGGTTAAGTTTGAAGTTTTGAGGCAAAAGGGTTTGCCCAATCCCTTGGTAATAAATAATAAGTTAATGACACAGGAGGACTACAACAGGAAAATCAGAGAAGTAACCAGAGATCAAGTGAACACTTCATCTATGAAGGGAATCCTAGCTGGCAAGGTCCTATACCAAACTTTCGAGAACTTGTTTTACCTCCAGCATGAGGTAAAACGCCTTTTTGTGAATAAGCGTACTTTTACCAAGTACAAGGAGGCAGATGAGATTTATAGGAAGATGATAAATATCCAATTACCAGATGCTAAAACATGGGAGAAATTAAATGACTTACTGTCGAAATACACAGTGAAAATGTAAAAATGTCAGTAAGATTGAAAAGCACAGTAAAAGGATAATGACAGGCCACCCAGATGAAAGTGTATCAGTTGAAAGGTAAGAGTGAATAGAACATCCGGCATGAAGACCAAACATAAAAGTAGAGATTAAAAGGACAAATATCAAAGATTAAAGGTAGCACAACCTAATAAACAGGGACATCAAACAACAATTCAATATCTGTCTCTATCTTCTTGCATGAAGATATTTCTTTTTCCTAGATTAATTCCCAAGACAGTTTGGGATATTTTGTAAATTATTTTTGTATAAATACCTCATAATTTGAAGTATTGAGTGTGGATTGCTATACATTTGTAGAGTTATTTTGATCATAAACCTAAGGGTTATTGTACCAATTTTTCAAGTCAGCAAACTGGACCAAGTAATAAAGAGATTGCATTATAGGATTCATGTGTTGAGCTATCACAGTGAAGTATTTTCTTTGTCAGATTTGTTATTTTGTTATGTTTTTCACAAACTTGAATGTCATCTAAAGTTGAATGAATTAACTGGAAATTTATCTCATAATTTGTTTAAGTACACTCTATTTTGAACAGTTGATCATTTACATGTTTTCTTTTGATATCCGGATCTGAGAATCCTTAATTGCTCTCCCATCCCGGTTGACCTTTTTCACTTTCTTCATAATCTAGCCTAAGGAACCCTTAATTTCTCTTTGGATCCGATTGAAAACCACTTCACCATCCAGCCTTGAGATCTGAAGTAACTCTGTTATCTTGCCTTGTAGACACTGTTCTTAGAACTTGATCCAGTCCTGTTTGCCAGATATTTGACCCCATAGCCCAATGGTAAAAGACACCCCTATTTTCATCTAAGTAAGTGATCCCACCACCAAATCCAAATAAAACCCAAGTATAATAATAACTAGCCTAAAATCAAATAACTAAACAAAGTTAAATCATAAAGAGAGAGCCCTCTCTGAGAATTAGGAAGGCTAGATCCTAATCTCCAAAGTAGGTTTGTGGTTACCTCTAATCATTTCTTTCTTAAACAACTCTAGAGAAATATTGGAGTGATAACAGTAGGTAGTGGTAGGAAGTCACAGTTGCCAGATATTAGTAGCGTATAGAGGGTGTTGAAGCAGTTCAACACTAGAACATATTCCTCGCTAAGAGGGACTGTTAGTTTTTGTATCATCGGATGGTGTTCTAGTCTCTAAAGTTATCAGAGAGGCTAAGAAACACTATTAACCTAGAACCCATAAAAGGTTTAAGGAAAATACACCTAGAAATGCCTTAATTAAGTTAATTAATCAGTAGTTAATTTTTTCATAAGTCTAACTTAGGGAAAATGATTAATTAACAACAATTAATTGAGGAAGGTGGGATTTCTCTAGAAAATCACACGGGTCAACTAGGAAATGATCTCATCCATTGATTAAGTTTTAATCTTGGTTGTTGGAGTCCCATTTAGAGATTATAAGAAGAGGTTGATGGGTAAATGGAGGAACATAATTGAGATCGATTTCCTTGAGTAGTTTGGCTTTCCAGAGAGCAACAACAATTTACTGGAAGAGTTCAAGCCAGAGAGGCAACGCAGAGACAAAGAGGGGCAGAGATAGTGAGTATGGAGGAATTCTTCCAACTATGGAGAGTCAGCAACAGAAGGGTTGTATTTCCCAGAGGATCTATGTAGAGCTAGCGCATATAGCTTCAAAGGGACATTGATTTTGCTGAAGGGAAGGGTAATTTAGTTGCAGTTGGTCCAGAAATTATATAGGAAGCCAAGCTAATTCCTTGCAGAGGAAGAGTCAGCCAGGATGTCATTTTTCCAGCAGTTCCGGGGATTAGCGAGTTGGGATTTGCACAAGCACTACATAGAGGTTGTACGACTAGCTAGTTTTTCCAATTTTCAGAGCTAGATCATACATGGTCTTGAGGTATTTGCCTCGCAAATATTTTGGCTAGATTGTTTTTCTAATTAGATTTCCAATTAGGAATCGATAAATTGTACTCAGAATTTCTCATTATTCCTTAATAATAAAAACCTAAGTCGCTATAACCGGTTTTCCACATTGGGTTTTTCTAGGGAATTTTGTCCAAAAATAATGGTGTTATATTTTTGTGTGTGTGCACCAATATTTTTTGAGTTTCTAGTTTATCTTCCACAATTTTTTATTTGTGAAGATTGCAATGTGATTTATTCATTGTTGCCATAGCAATAAACGATATAATTAATTTATGAGTTAGAAGAATTAATTCCAGTTCAGTTCCCTCTTTTTTTACAAATTCGCATACGTTACCCCTCCATACATATCCACTTCCCACAACACGGATTTACGAACACTAAAAACTTAACGAAGGCTTAATATTTTGATATATATATCTATATATATATATATATTAGATCTTAATGGCAAGTACTATTGAAATCATAAGCGTTTGTAACAGAGTAATGGTAAAATCATTATATATTTAGAGCTTATGCGAATTCAAGCCTATTGAATTTTGATATTAGTTGTTGTTTATTCGTGCTAAAGAGTTGTCGTGTTTTTACATTGTTTAAAATGAGAAGAAATTGTAATGGATTCCTCTCGTCTAAAGGTTATCCTGGTCTAAATGAACAAGGGAACACAGATGAATGAAATATCGAACCATGTTCAAAATCTAGAAATGAAATGGAGAGGAGGTTTAAGAAATCTTGTTTCAACATTGGAGAAAGCAACATGACATAGTATACATCACTCAGGAAACCCATAATCTTTACAATACCAAGGGCCAATGTTTGATACACTAGAGGGAATGAATAAACAAGTCCAATTGACATTTATGAGAAGCTCATAGCTTATAGATGCACTATTTGTGGCAAGAGAATTTATATTATTGTTTTTCTTGTTTGCTCAGTTATCGTCTTGTTGTGAATGAGGACGATGAAGAAGTTGAGAGACCTTTGTAATGCAATAAACAAAGAAGCAATTTCTTCTAATTGCAGCTTGTTCAATGCTTAAAGATAGTAGCCATTAAACATAAGAAATTAAATAATAGGGTGACAATGACTCCAGGATTTGTTGTGAAAAATACGTACGTGTAGAGAGCTCAGTGTGAGATTTGTGTTTAGCTAGATTATGTACATGTGAAGATAGCTTTCCGAAATGATATAGCCATGATCATTTATTCAACAATACTTCCTTATAAATCATGTGGGTAGATCTCTATTTGCTACACCAGTTACATAGACAAAATCACATTGAATATAATAATAAAGTATCAACTTTTATTTGTCCAAAATACATGAATTATGGGCTTTATTTTGATTCCATGTAATCTAGTTACTGCTTACTAATTTTACTATCTGTATTTGTGTCAATATTGAAAGTGTTTTTGTCGTTGCAATTGTTTTCATGCCTATTGAAAGAAATGCAACTTGCAAAGCATGTAGATTTACCATGCATATTTGGCCTTGGAAATAGAAAACTAGTAAAACAAGTTCAATTCTATTATTGACTTTTGGCGAATTGAAAGTAATGTTTAAACGTGCAAACAAATGCATAAATATTTTTTAAAACATCTTTATTTCGACATCTTAAACTAATTTATTTAATTAAAGAAAAAACAGTTTGATAAATTGTATTATTTAACTTTGTGAAAAACCCAAAACATCTAAATGATATGTAAGGCACTCTATGGTTTGCAAATTGCAATGTATTTCATAACTATTTCATTATTAAAATAATGTGACCAATATTATAAAAGTAGATATATTAGGAGACATGGTGAAAGGAGCAAAAAAACAGACAAGAAATAGAGAAATATGCAAAAGTTTTCATTGAGCAGAGTGTGCATATGTAAAAGAAGCTTTGATTGTGTGGAGGAAGATTTCATTGTGGACACAAAGTTTTAATTATGCGGAGTGCAGATGTGTGCGAGTGCACAAGTGCGAAATAAAATGATATATATTATTATTTAGTATTTTCTCAATATGTATTTCCAGACTCCGCACAATGCATGAATCGACACCTCCATCCTTTGCATAAGGTATCAACGGTAGTAGTGGAAAGAGATAATATGAAATCTTAATATTTCATTATAATTCTAAAATGGATTGTTGGGTGGCCACGTATGCAGAGTGTGGAGATGTAGAAGCTGGAATAACAACAGATGGCAGAAACAATTGCCAAAACAAAGTATTCTCGAATAACGACAAAACACAGACGCTGCATTGCTTTTATCAATTAATATTGCATCTCCACACTCCGCAAATTGAAATGTGAGGCATAACCATTTCATTATTAGCCATTAAAATTTGAAAAGACATTTGTTAATCGTAGGATTAAGAATTAATTAACTTTTAAATATGTTAATCGGCGTTGCGGAAAGTTGATATGTGCTGAGGAGCAACATATACAAAAGCGTAAAAAAGGTGAAATAAAGGTTCTACCACACATATCATTCTTTTGCACATCCTTCCAGTCTACTAGAACATATACTGGTTGTGGAACCATGTTTATGCATGCATTCTCTGAATAAATGTTGAAAAGACTATTTTATAATATCGATGGATTTGTTAAAAAGTAGTAAACACTACACAATTTGTTAGAGTAAATGTTGTTAAGCATTTTGCAATATATAAAAAAGTAACCAACTGTGTTAAAAAAAAATTTAAATTGTTGTTAAGCATTGAAACGCTCTCCTAATTACGCGTCGATTCACTGAATAAATGCTTACATTAATCATAAAGGGAAATAAAGAAATACACAAATTAAATTAGGGAAACATTTTAAAGTCAGGGAAATATTTTTTGGTTTACAGAAAGATGGGGATAATAATTTTTTACACATGGAGTAGGGAAATAGCTAAATCAGTGGCAATCTACATTGACGTAGGGTACAGCCAAAAAATTAAAGAGAGGTATATAAATACATGATACAAATGAGAATTAAACGTTATTGATTTAGAAAGTATGATAATATGTTATTCTGTCCAACTCAATAATGAGGTAAGGTGGAACCCTTCTATGCTTCTTGGGGGTTTTGTAACTTTTCTTTTGCAGTTTGTGACTATTCATTTAGATAGTTTCTTTTGGGACTATGTCCTCATTCATTGCAATGCAAGTTTAGGTGGGTTGTTGTTGTTCTCAGTTGAGTTGGTGTTCTATTTAACGTAAAAGGTTTTGTTAGTTTAGCCCATCCATAACATTATTATATTAAAAAAAAAATGTTTTCTAGTGAAATACAAGATGCCACATGAATGAGGCAGAGTAAGGCATGGAGTTGGTGAACAAGAAGAGTCAAGCCAATGTCACCTGGAGAGAATTGGTCAGGGGGAAGCTATAGATACCAACCCTCTCAACAGACTAGATTTTAAGGACTGTGCATATGATCAACAAAACTTTGGCAATTAGCTTTCACATCTCAAGATGCTTCTGGAAAAACTCCTAAGAGAAATACATGATGACCGCGGAAAACTATATGTTTACAACGGAAATTAACAAATTAGATCTACAGATCTGTATAATAGTAGAGAGAAATCTAGATCTACTAGATCACTGAAGTCAACTAAAGCCAAGATGTCAAATCTCAGATATGAACTCTGGTCATCCTCATCACAACTAACTGTGTGCGACTGAAACTCCTTGGTCGCTCTCTCTGTCACTGTATGCGAGCGACTATGATTGCAAGGTCGCTCTCAGGAGGTCTTGATGCGAGCGACTATGATTGCAAGGTCGCTCTCAGGAGGTCTTGATGCGAGCGATTATGGCACTGAACAGTTAAAACCCAAAGTTGATCCCTTACTATTGTTGTGTGAGGAACTGAGATGGTGGGGTTGATCCCTTACTGATATTGTGCGAGCAAATGAGATGGCAGGGTCACTTTGAGGACTACCTTGTGCGAGTGACCTGGGGCTGGAACCTTCCGATCTGCCTCTGAACCTAGAGTTGCTCTCACTGAACTGTCTCTGAGCGACCAGAGAGCTAGAGTCACTCTCTTGTCGACTCTGTGCCTACGATTAGGGAAGAAAACTTTTTTCTATGCTAGCAACTGAGATCCAGAAAACCCTAATCGAGAGTGAACCTTTCGCCTGTGATTTCCGAACCTGTGCGAACTTCTTCCGACATACCTGTGCGAGCTAAGACAAAATAGAAGAATAGAAAGAGGATGATGTGTTTCAATGAACTTGAGATCACTTCCTTTTATAGGCCTTCCTGAGGGTTAACTTGGGGTTAAGATTGAACCAAGTAGTTACCCATGTGGTTAGGGCCGACCCATTCCATAACACATGTATGAATAAAATAATTCATAACTCAACATCCGCTTGACCAAATTGGGTGATCTTTAGGTCGATTTTGGTCCTCACGAAAAGAGGAATTTAATGCAATCATTATCTTGGTCATTTGAGCTGTCTAAGTTGGAATTTTACCGCAGTTGAAAAAATTAACAAAAGCACCTTATAAAAATTACGATTGTATGCCTCATAATGTCAAATTGCTTGATTCAAGTTTGATTTTATAATCTCTTATGTTGATAATTCCAGTGATGTCAAATTACTAAGAATAATGGAAACTTGAATTATTTCTGCTTGAGGCCCCTACTCCAAACAATCTGAGGTCTGATTGGGAATTCATATCAAGGATACCCCTTGCGTTGGTGGACTTCTAGCACCATCAATAGTACCACTACACTAGTACGAGATCGGTTCGCGGAGCTACACTATATTCCTACTGATGAACATGTTATTGATATTCTAAAAAAGGCATTTCTAAATAAGTTTGAGTACTTAAGAAGCAAGCTTAGTTTCATAGATATCTCTTCCTTGATTGAGAGGGAGTGATGATGGACCCTATATTATTTTCTCCATGTGTCATGCATTAGATCAGGAATGACAGTCGTAAGTATTAGTGAAGGCCATGCAAAAGAAATGGGGTCTGGAGGATTGGATAAGCATCTAAGGTTGAGAATTCTTGAGGATTAGAAAATCCAAGATAAAAGAGGACTTGTAAATCAATACTCTTTGAGGATTAGGTAGGGCATCCAAGATAAGAGTAGTCAAGGAGGATCTCTATTCTTTGAAGATTCAAAATCCAAGATAAGAATAATACTAAAACGACATACTCCATGAATATATGGATGGGGTATGTGTCTTTAGAGGTAATGTGGTATCTCACTTAATGCCTCCCAGCATGATGTTCTCATAAAAGCTAAGATTTTCAAGCAAATTCCCCATTAACAATGTTGGTTATGATATTTATGCTTAATAGATGGCTTATCAATCTGACTCTTCTTATGAGAATACTTCAATATGAGATTCCTTGTACTTCATGATGAGATTATGAATACACATCTAGTTAATAGAGAGTGTCGGAGAATGTAACTATATTAGATCTTCAAATTGACCTTTGTAAACATGACATTGTATATATTGTATGTAGAAAGAGAAAACTAAATTTTATTTTTCAAAGGATGCATTTCATTCTTAAGTCTAGGTTTAAGCATATTCTTCATGCTTCTAGGGCTTTCTAGGTCAAAGTTTTTTTTTTTTATTTTTATTATTTATATTTTTCATGTATTATAGTCCCATTTGGACTCATTGTAACAAAGAAAATAATTATTTCTAAGTCATCAAAGAAAAATTATCCTCCAAGACCAAGTTGGCCCTAATAAGGACAAGTTGGTATGAAGAGGCCTATTTGACCCCTCAAGAAGGCTATAAATAAGAAGTAGTTACACTCCTTTCGCACTCTCACTCAATTAAGTTCGATCTACAATAAAAAATAGGAAGAAGAATGACGAAGACAAGAAGAAAGGAAAGAAGTTGAAGAAAGGAAGATATCTTGGGAAAACGCTCTTTTTTATGTCCACATGTGAGAATATCTCCATGGAAGCTTCTTTGACTATGGTTGACCTTCGTTGACTTTGGAAGAAATATTGTTGTTGGGTTGGCTTGGTGCTTTTTTCTTGGGTCTTGGATGTCTTATCTTGAATTGAATATATAAGAAGAGAAATATTCTTTCTGATTTTCCCCTTGGAAGTTTTTTCCCTGACTTGAAGCCTATATCTTTTGTACTTTGTCTCTTTGTGATTTTCATTGCTTTTATAATTGCTTGATGAACAAGAAATAAAAAATTAATAAAAGGCTGACTAATATCACAAGTAATTATGAAGTAAGGAAAGTCAAACATAATATACAATATCCTTGAGTTTCCAACACAATCAACTTGAACAGTGCCACAATGATTTAGAGAGAGGCTATTGAAATACTAAAATATTTTGGCCTGTAACAATAATAATTTTTTCTTGGCATCAGTGATGGAGTTAAGTATTTACCATGGTATTTTTATTGTCATAAGGTCTGGGTCTTTTTTAAAATATGTAAAGACTTTACCTCAAGAACCCATGAATTCTAGAGAAATTTCAATGATGGTCACTGTTGAGAATTTAAAAATGTGCTAATGAATGGGGTACTATCGATTTTAGATAGCTACCAGTCATAGATATCCAGTGTGGGGAAAAGCTTTGGGTTAGTATGTTCATAAATAGGAGCTACAATTATGTAATGCAATTTTTTACACAAACAGGGATTGGAATGAGGCTTCAAGGTTGATTAATATATACAGTATATCATTATGCATGTAGAGAAAAATAATTACAACACATGGCTATGATGCAAGGAAAAAGTGTAATGGGTTTGGGATTAACCCTTTGAAAATACAAAAAGTAGACATAGATGTGGAGATCAATTGATGGAACTAAGATCAACTTCTTCAAATAAGAGTAGAAGTGACCCATAATGAGGGCATCACTTGATGGAACTAAGATCAAATTCTTCAAATAAGAGTAGAAGTGATCCATAACGAGGACATCAATTGATGGAACTAAGATCAACTTCTTCAAGTAAGAGTAGAAGTGATCCATAATGAGGACATCACTTGATGAAACTAAGATCAACTTCTTCAAATGAGAGGAAAATAAATTACATACTTTCAAACTATGAAGGGAATGCATGGAGACAATTTTGAATAATATCCCTAATCTATACCTTTTGTAGTCATCATTAGAAGAAAATCAATTACATAATTTTCTATAATATAATGTATAATATTGGGTGGATTAACTGCCCAAATATTTTTAGGCCATGAAGTTCTTTTCAAACTTTGAATGGAATGATTATAACATGGGGTCTTCACTGAAAAAGCAATACCATATCATGTGTGTTCATATTGGGGCATAAAAAATGAGGAAAAGATGATATAATATTGAGCATACGATGGGGGACAAACTGTTTTTATATGTTGTATAGAAATATGTGTATTATAAGGTATTGTTTATACAATACATTGGCCATGCGGAGGGAAAAAACAAGTGGGTTGGAGAAATAGAGGTTCAGGAGTATTGAGAGTGGGAGGGGGAAGAAAAAACTATGGTAATATTAGGTCAATAGTAGCCTAATATTTAAACATATGGCCCTAATTGTGATGTGAAATTCATGGTAATGTTAAATTCTTAAAGTGAAAGTGGCATTCTCCTTATCTTTCATTTTCATCCTTTTACTTAAATTTTTAACATTACCATGAAATTACTCAGGATGTTTGAGAGTGGTTTCGACCTCATTAGATTTCATATGAAGAAAGTAGAATTTTAGATCTCACTCAAAATCCAATAAACTTATTAGTTTTTTAGGATTTCAGGATTGGGGGGATTGCAATGTTTCCATTATATTTTGTCATGTACTAAGGTATGGAACTCATGTTTAATCAGAGAACCAAGGCCTCTATGTACCTTTACGTTAGTGACATTGGTTATCTAACTCCTCTATCATGACCCTACTAAAAATGTACATATCACTCAAACAAAATCTTGACTTGACATGCTATGTTTTCTCTATCTTATGTTAATGTGTAGAGGGTGATATTAATGACAAAGATCCCAAGATAGGCAATGATTTTGATGATATGTAGGTATATGTGTAGCATGATTTTTTTTTATACTAGAGGCCATCCAAAGCCTATTTGTTGATGTATTTTCGGTTCAAAGATGGATTGAAGTCAATGTTGTTTTGGTTATGTGCACCCTTACATGCTATATAAATCAGAACTTGTAATTTGTGGACCTATGGTTGATGAAGATTATAATTACTAGATGAATGATGTTATATGGTTTAATCCATGTTTTTCTATTTTTAATAACAAATTCATCATTCTACATTCTTTTGTTGACATATATGCATCAAAATATATAAAAATATATATTATATAAAAGTCACTCCCAAAATTGCTCCTAACTTGGGAGCTTTTGAAAATGTCACTCCCTGCTTCTGCTTCCACTCCCACTTTTCACTTCTACTCCCGCTTCTCGCTTCCGCTCCCATTCCCAAGTAGCCTTGCTCCACAACAAACATTCATCACATCACTAATACCTCTATGATCTATGTGTGATGTGTGTGTTAGATTTTTTACCTGTTTCTCAGCTAGTGATCCTCCCAATGAAGGGGCAGTTTAGAAGAAAACATATATGGCACCTTCACCCTTTCCTTACATTAGTGATGAACAAGTTGAATGGAAGTGTAGGAGATAGTGATATCGAATATTGCTTGGTAGAGGGCTCATGCATGCCATAGTATATAGTGGAATAGACTATTGTTTGGAAGAGGTTGCATGCATGCTAAGGGCACGCATGTCACGCCTTCAGTTAATTCTAGTTTAGATGTTGTTTCAAATTTAGCAATTTCGGTTTTGGCTAGAGTTTTTCTATAATTAGATCTTTCTTTTGTTATTTCTAACATGCATAATCTATTCTTACTAAGAGGGTGCAGATCCTTAGTCAATTAGAATACTTATGCATGAGAAATTCCCATCTTAGGTAGAGGGCACAGATCTCAAAGAAGGGATGCATGCCTGCATGCTCTAGTTCATATTTTGATGGAGACACACTTACTTGGAACTCTTACCATGCAACTATGGTGCACTAAGTGATCAGGTTAGGGCTATGGTTTGTAAAATTCCAATCAATTAGGATTTTGCATGTGTCCATATTCATTGTACTTTCTCTCATCTTCCTATTCTATAAGTGAGATGAAAGGTGTGCCATTTTGTCGGTTATCGAGGTTTTTTTTTTTAATTGTTGTAATGTATCTTTTTCAATATTCAATTGAAGATAGATGCAATTGAGAGTTCAAATCTATGTGTTCTCCATTCAAATTACACACAGTATGTATTTGTAAATCAACCAACTTATATCCGCCTCTTTTTAATTGAAACTTCCAAGTTTTCAACAACCTTGTATAGGTTATTCTTTCTAGGTGCAAAATTTGCTTACCATTGTTAATGAAAATGAAGGGATATAAATAAAAATGGGTATAAAAAATGCTACTGAAAAAATGGATACCTACAATATCTGGTGAAAGTAGGGTTTTTTAAATTGGGAAGTTATATTGGGTTTGTATTGGCAGGGGGTTAAATAAAGTTTTTTAGAGGTGTTTTCCAATATGTAGTCAAATTAAGGGTATTGTTTAGTATGACATGAATGCACGTGCTATGTTAGAGGTTCATTGAGGGAAGCCCCCATGGACTGGAACAATGTCCATAATTTGTACCTTTTGTAGCCACTATGAGAGGAAAATAAATTAAATGCATTTAAAGTAATAACTTTCATATGAGAAAACATATGGGGTTTGCTAAAAAAAATCACATGGTAAAAACTAAAGTGAGAAAATAATCACAAAGTTAACTTAATTTCTTGTGGGAATATGATATCTTGTTTAGAAATAGACTTTATCAATGTAATACCTTCAATGCTTTGCTTCCATGTCATACAACACATACATGCAATCCAAAATGATTTACAACAACTTTTCTAAGATAGAGGTGTATGTTTATTTCCTTATTACACCAATGTAGATGGGATCCTACTTATTATTTTTTGGTTTAAGTTTAATTTTCTAACATTTATTGTTTCTTTTTAGAGAAGAATTTATAATTATCCCAATGGTTTGTACTTTTGCAAGTAGGTGTGCCAACAAAGGCTAACAACTAACAAGTTTTTAATTGATGTTTATGTTTTGTAAATTAATGAGAATCTTCTGTCTTTTTTCATAATTTTTATCAATAGGAAATTTCAAAATGTTATAGCTATGGGTATACGTAAAATTTTGTTTTTGACACACTTATAATAGCCACATATTGGGAAATTCATGACAAAAATATTTTTGTAATTCTTGTTGTTTAGCTTAGCTAAACCTTTTTAAGAACTAAATTCTTCAATTCATTTGAAAAAAACTAAAATCAATCACATGGAAAAGCTTAGCCAATCAAGTTTTAGCTATTTGGTAAGTACCTCATGTGTGTGCTTATTCGTGTATTTGGCGAAACTACTCCTCCATCACACCATTAGAATTTTAATTTTCAAATTCAAGTAAGTGATCTATTTGTTAAAATGAGGTATGGGAGCTTGAATGGATTGCTTCTCTATTTCCCATAATCATTTTGCTTATTTAATCCCTAATCATATTGGTATTATTATTCTATTCCTCCATTTTGTGACAGAGTTCATTACTCTACTTGTTGATAATTATAAATTCACGATAAGCTTGGTGGTATTAATATATTTTAATTATAAAACCATGTTCTAAATTAATGTGCATGTTACCTTTCAAGCATGAACATTTTTGCACTTTATTAGATGGATCCAAGTTTCTCATGAATCTATTTTTCTTCCACTAACATAGTGTGCATAAAAAACAAAACATGATCCTATGACACTTAACAATGCCTACATAAATCCACGACACAATGTTAACAATGTAGATGTCTAAATAAATATGTTGGAACATTCCTCGTAAGCTAAAATAATAATCTTATAAGCCAATCTATTGGAATTGATATATCCAATCTGCTGCAGGCAACAATAATAGCAAGACTTCTCGAAGACAGATATATGGAGGAGGAGAAGGCTTGCTATTACTGTTGTGTGCATTTGAGTGGATAGATCGATTCCAATATATTAGCTTATTAGCTTATTAGATTAGCTTACTAGGATTGTTCCAACAGATTTATGTAGACATCTACATTGTTAACATTGTTTTGTTTTTGATGCACACACTATGTTAGTGAAAGAAAAACAGATGCATGAGAAACTTGGATCCATCTAATAAAGTGCAAAAATGTTCCTGCTCAAAAGGTAACATGCACATTAATGTAGAACATAGTTTTACAATTAAAATATATTAATACCACCAAGCTTAGTTTTATAATTAAAATATATTAATACCACCAAGCTTACAAGTAGAGTAATGAACTTAGTCACAAAATGGAGGACAAGAATAATAAGACCGATATGCTTAGGGATTAAATAAGAAAAATGTTATGGGAAAGAGAGAAGCAAGTCATTCAAGCTCCCATACCTCATTTTAACAACCAAATCACTTAATAATAATTAGAGTTCAATTTATAACAAGTAATTAATAATAAACCTAGATCACTTAATATCGTGACTTAATAAACCTAGATCACTTATTTAAATAAGTGATTAATAACTTGGCTTAATAAGTGATTAATAATAAACCTAGATCACTTATTTAAATAATTACAGTAATATTAAGTGATTAATAATAAACCTAGTGTTTAATTTTCTATAGAAGGGAAAGTCGTGAAAACAAGGCCCAAAAAGAAGAAGAAAAAAGAAGCGATGAAACAAAGGGTTTGTGTGGAAAAAAAAATTGTTGTAGGCTTTCATTAGTGAGCTATAACCCAGATATCATTTCCATTGGTTTCCATGATCCACAAAGGAAGCCTACAAAATCTCGCTCAGTTTGGACAAAAAATGGCTTCCTTTCCTTCTTACGTGATCTCATATGCTTCTCCTCAGTGAATATATGAACCTCAAAGCCCTCTACGAGATCCCATTTGTGGATCATCGAAACCAAGGGAAATGGTCTCTAGGTTATTTTCACCCCGTGATCTTATAAAAAATGAAATCTTACAACAAATGTTGTTTCCCGCAAATGGTTGTTTTTCTGCGCTACTATTTTGAGTGTTTTTTACGGGGCTTTTAGGTTTCTAGAAAGTTGTCCATATTTTTTTTTGGAACCAAATTGACATCTTTTAACTGGGTCATAATAAAATTGCAAATAAACAACTATGTAAATAATAGGTTTACTTGAAGAATCAGAAAGAAAAATGTCACTAAGAGCAAGGACCGTTCAAACACTTTTTCATAGCTATTAAATATTAGAAATTTTAAACAGTATAGACGTAATAATGTAATGTAAAGTTTTTTTTGTTTTTTTAAGATCTATGAAAGAAAGACCAAGATTCATCAAATCTCTTTTTTTTTCCGTAGAAAAAATCTGTAACCTTTTATTTAAAAAATGAAAAGTTACAATTGCAGATGCATGATGCATTTCCATAAGCTGCCCAATGGGCTCGAGTGCTTTGGCACCCTTCTCAACGTTACAGGACTAACGTGCAAAAATGGTGAGAAGAGAAGAGAGAGAGAAAGAGAGGAAAAAAATGGGAGAGAGAGCGGAGTAGGAGTGAAGGCAAGAAAAAATTGAATTACATTTGTGAGTAAGACTCACGCTTCAGGTTTTTCTTCCTTTTTTCTTTTCGACCTTGCGCCATGCTCCTTGAGTGGGCTCGATCGAGGCAATGACTAACTGTGTTTCTGCTTTTTGCGTGCCTAATTCCTTGTCTGAGTCTGATGTGTCTGATTGGTGGTGCCGCTTTATCCCTCCCATGTTCTGGTCATCATTTGTCTTCTCTGCCTGATATGGGTGAAACTGTGAAACCTTGGTATCTATTGTGGTCTCCTTCTGGTTCCCCGTTTCCTCGGACGCCTCGGCTTTCTCTGTGGTAGTGTCTTCCTCTTCAGCTTCTGATTCTTCATTATCTGAGGCCGGAGGGGAAAAGAACCAGCCTTTCTTCTGCTTCCCTTTCTGCTTTTTTTTGCTGTTTACTTTTTTGGCTTCTGGACATGTGCTTTGCAGGTGTCCTGTTTGTCTGCAGAGCCTACACCTGAAGGCTGTATTTTCATAGTCTAGTGCTTGCAGCCAATTCTGTTGTTTGTATATCAGCCTTATATTGTCAGGCAACCCTTTACTTAAATCCACTTCCACACAGATTCGTGCAAAAGTGAAAATCCTTTCATCAATCCTTCCCGTATCTATTTTGATGTATTTCCCGATGCTGTTCCTAATTCCTTCCAAGACTTGTTCACTCCAGAAGTGTAGGGGAAGGTTGTAAAGACGAACCCAGACCGACACTTTGGTGACTGTCATTTTGTTTGGATCGAAGTCTGTGAACCATGGGGTTATAAACAGCCCCGCCGTTCCCCAGAACCAAGGCCCAGCATTGATGATTGTATCTCTGGCTTCCATGGATGCAAATCTGACTATGAAGAAACCTTTAGAGCATAAGTGTATATCGCATTCCATGGTCCAATTTTTGAAGATCCAGAGAAAAAGGTTCGTTGGTGTTGGCCAGAAACTGTTGAAGCGGCATATTAGGGCCTGCGATTCATATGACTTAACATAGTCATCCATCCCTGTGGAATCAAGATTAAGGGCTGGAGTTTGCCCTAGCTGTTCTACTATGTATGGCCGAGGTGTCGATCCACCTTGATCTGGGAGGGATCCTGACTCTCTATTGCCTTGAAGAATGTTTTTATATGATGGAGCTCCCTTGGGTTTATGCTGGGGTACTGTTTTCCCCTTTTCCCCTCCTGAACTGCCTGGCTGTCCCTGAGATGGTGCCTCTCCTCTCAGCCTGAGATTCAAGGCAATGGTTTCTCCTTGGCTGATCTCGTAACTCCCCAGAGTTCTGTGGTCCTGGAGTGACCACCTTCCACTGACTAGGTGTTGGATCTGGCCAGGATAGCCAGTCAAAGCACAAATTTGCTGCTTTAACAGCGAAACAGAGCTATCTCCACTTACCCATATTAAAAAAGATTTCTTCTCAGGGGTTTTAATGAAAATCTGAAAACTATTTTTAGTTACCTGTTGTCTGCGGTTTGGCTGAGCTCTGCCTAAAACAGTGTCAATGTTGGTTGTCTGATGGTCTGGCTGTGTGCGTTCTTCCAGATCTTGCCTCTTATTGGGTCGATCTGCCTTTTGAATGACAAGAAAAGCGTGCCTTCTGATCATTCGATGCTTATTCTCGCAGATCTGTTGACTGGGTTCCGTATGACCTTGAAGCTTGCCCCAGTCTGTTAGATCCGGCCTGGATCTATGGTATTTGTGCCATGCATTTGTGAGATGGGTTGGATTTGCTACATGCAGTCCCCCCTCTTTGTGTTCAATGGACAACAATGGAGCGATTGGCCTGGTGAACAACCAGCCGGCTATACCTGCATAAAACGGTCCAAACCCCAGCGATTTCCCACCCCTGAAATGGATTCTGAGCCAAAAGACAAAATTTGTCTTCCGATTTCTGTCCTCGTTCATCTTCCCGATCTTATCCTTCCGATCTACCTTTGATTTGTTCATTCCTTCAATCGTATCTGCTATGGCAATGACGTCGGGATCTTCCCTGGCAATGGGCCGAATACTCACCTCCTTGCATGTTGGTCGAAGGGGTGTCGAGAGCTCCGTCAGCACGCGTTGTAGGCAAAAGCTGCATAAGCCAGGGGCTATGGCCATCCCTGCCGCGTCGCCTCCAGCACTCACCCATTCGGTGACTCCGTTTCACTTGCAAAGAAAACACGCTGCAATGGCCATTCCGGACCAGCGATCGAATCCTCCTGCCTTCGCACTTTCCCGTGCTTCGTATTCTTTTACACTGGACCAAATTTTGTTATTCGTAGATGTCAGATTCATCAAATCTCTTATATGCAAACCACTACATAATTAGAATGAATCTTGTTTGTTTTAATTATAATTTTTGTTAAAACTAGTATAGATCCATCTTAAGTATTGATTTAACATAAATCAGAGTTTGTTGGTTCTAATACTCAAACGAAATTAAATTCCAAGAACCTTTGCCAAAACAAATGTCTAGCATGCGGAAATCAGAATTTGCCAGTTCTAATACTCCAATGAAATTAAATTTCAAGAACTTACCCAAGTCAAGGCAATTGCTGCGCATACTGAGTTAAACTTGTTGTTGAAGAAAGTCCATCGGCCTAAACACGACATAGCTAAATTTATTCATTGCGAGGAGGCTGCCTAAACATGGCATAACAAAATTTACTCATATATATTTAAATCGCTTTAATTTAATCATAAGATGGAAAAAATTTACTTGCAGGAGTAGCACCATGACCATGACCATACCCATGTTATAGAAGAATAACTTATTTTTCCCATATAATAATTGACTTTTTCCATTTACACTTAGTTTCGACCCTAATTAATTTTTTTTTTTGTTTTGTTTTTTGTTTTTTGTTTGTTTTTGTTTGTTTTTGTTTTTTTGTTTTTGTTTTTTTGTTTTTTTTTTTTTGTCTTTTTTTTTTTTTTGTTTTTTTTTTTTGTTTTTGTTTTCAGAAACTTAATTCTAGATCTACCAAGTGCGGAGAGGCATCAAATCTCTTTTCATCCTAAAAAGAGATCTGCATATCCAGAAACTTGATCCCTATTGGAGCCACTACAAGAAATTTGATCCTCTTCGAGCTTGGTAGGTCAGTTAAGATGACTCACGACTAGTTTAATGAGAACGAGTGGTATTGACACTTGGTATTAATGTGAAATATATCCTATTTAAGGGGGGAATTAAACCTGCCTAGATCCAATCTCTTGATATACAAATCTCTTTAAATTGTATTCTACATGAATAAAATGGGTCAATACAATGGGTCATTTTTATTGTTATTATCAGTTTATTTTCACAATTTTTTATTTATTTATTTTTACAAAGTTAAAATGTTTACATTACATTATCTTTTTATTTAAATTTATTTATTTATTTTAAATTTATGTAATTTGGCTAATTTAAAATATTAAATCAAACATTAAGTTACATCTCTACCATACTAGGCTCGAAAGCACCTTTCAACGCAATAATTGGAATTTAATACCTTAAAATATGCTACATTAGAGAAAAATGACATGGGAAAAACCATAGATTGTCAAAACCCAAAATCTTAAAAAGGCTAATTTTTACATGACATGACAACATCTTTTTAATTTTATTGTTATTTTTATGAAATTTTATTTTTGTGTAATTTGACCCAGTCAAAATGTTCCCAGGACATTACAAGATTTCTTCCATATTGGGTTTGAGAGCGCATCTCCAAGCAATGCAATGTAATGTAGTGGCATGTAACATTCTAAGTCGGTCAAAGTAAAATAAAAATAAATTATTATTTTATTAATTTTCACGAATTATTACCTTGGATTTTGAGCTTAGAACCCATGGTGTTGACTCATCCATCCTATTCGAGGACATTACAAGATCTCTTCCATATTGGGTTTGAGAGCACCTCTCCAAGCAATGTAATGTAATGTAGTGTCATGTAATATTCTAAGTCGGTCAAAATAAAATAAAAATCAATTATTATTTTATTAATTTTCACGAATTATTACCTTGGCTTTTGAGCTTCGAACCCATGGTGTTGACCAATCCATCCTATTCATGTGGAATATAACCTATTTAAAGGAGGAAATTAAACCAACGTAGATTCACCTTAACTACGCACATTTGATTTGATCCCTCTGGGTGCTTGGTAGATCCAACATTAAAATGAATCTAGACTAGTTTAAGTATAAAAAATGAATAAACAAAAGCTATTTTTAAAAATTTAATAAAAAAATCTAATTTATTATTTATTTTAAAAATCTATTTACAAATATTTATTGGAATGATTGAATGATTACAGTTTTCCCTATTGACCATACATTTACCGTAAAATGCATGATAAACTTTTTATATGGTTTCTTTATATATATATATATATATATATATATATATGGGCCAAGCACCCAGAGGGATCAAATGTTTAGGCACTCGGTAGATCCAAAGTTAGGATGGATCCAGGCTAATTTAATTCCTCCCTTTAAATAAGAAATATTCCACATGAATACCATGAGTTATTATCATTGATTCTTAATATCATGGATCATTTTTATTTTCTTTTTAGGGTTATTTTATTTTGTTATTTTTATTTTATTTTTAGTTAAAACGCTTACATTACATTAATCTTTTTATTTATTTTTATTTTTTGACTTAGTCAAAATGTTTGCAGGACATGACATTAGAAATCTCATCCATATTGGGCTCGAGAGTGCCACTAAGCACAACGAAATTGAGACTTTAGGTTAAAACTCATGTATATTGTTATATAATTTTTACTAAACAAAATATTGTAAAAATATTTATCCCTTGGGCCTTCATGTACATCTACTAGTGCAATATTTAAAAGGAAATATTCTCTAACATCCCTCTTAAAACCACTTAGAAATTAACTATATATTACCAATAATTTGTCTTTTAACAATATAATATATGTATGATTTTCTACATTCGTTGAATAGCCCTTGAACATTTCTTCACAAAGGTAACAAATCGTTGTTTTCCAAAATTCTCTTTACCTCTTCAACAATTAAGGGTTATTATATACTCTCTCCATTAAATTCAGCTTGTCGCCTAGATTTGATTAACATGGTATGGAACTTTACTTATATATTTTATTTGTTTCACAATGTTTTCACTTAAATTTAGGGCTATGGAAAGCTAAGGTGTTGGCCTCACTAATTTTTCCCCATAGTCCTTTATATAATACCACAAACTTACAATATTATATCAAAATTTAAAAGTTAATATTACAAATGTGGCTAACCTTATATAATATAAGTCCATACATTTTACAAAATAAATATATTTATGTCCTTGTGTTACATTCATGTTTCTTTTCCTTGGAGAAATTTTATATAATTTACTATATTGTCGAAGGTTCTTGACCCTTTGAAGCCTTCGTGGCTACCTTGTGCCTCCATGGTGGCCTCATAGCATTTGATCAATGTAACACATGGGACGAGGGTTCGTGGACCAATAAACCATTAGACATGTGTTGAGTTCAATGGTGATGATTTGTTCTGGGTTTAATCAACGATGAGCATTACTCTAACTTGGTTAGGATAACTACCTACCTAGTCCCTCTGACACTTTCGCCTCATTTTCATTTGCATAGGTTAAGAGTTGAACTCTGCAACCTCAAGCTTAAGTTGGTAAATAATAATGTTTTACCCTATATTCGTAGCATTTTCTACCATCATTTGGATTGTCTTGTTTGAAATACTAGCAGAAAAGAGGTTTGCTTGTTGGTTGAGATAGGGTTTTCTCACCAGGTCTAACTTCGAACACAATTTGAACCTCACGGTCTGTCCATTTACTTTCCTTTTCTATATGTACAACTCTTTGCAACTTTGGATAAGACATTTGTAATTAAATATGGTTAATTTATTTTCTTTGCTCGGTGATACATGTACAGGTCAATCCTTGGATTTTTCTAGAGGTTTTAGTCTTGACAACATCATCTATAGAGATTTTTCCCAATGCCATCCATTTCATGTGGCTTTCTTGACCGTAATTCTTAGGAATTTAATTCCAAAATCAAAACCCGGTTTTGATTATTTTCTAGGACGATATATATATATATATATATATATATATATATATATATATATATATATATATATATATATATATATATATATATATATATATATATATGACACTAAAGCGAATTATTTTCACTATAACAAGGCTTTGGAGTGGGAATTCTTCCCTCTCTTGTCAAAGGTAAGAGAAATTACTAGTTACCTTCAAATTCCCTTTTACATATTCTTATGATAAATTCCTAAGTGTTTTAAGACCAGAATAAGATTGTTCTTCTCATTGTTTCGCAAGTTAGTCCATGGTCGCACTTGGGTTTTTCTATGTGACATTTGTGGGGTTTAAATACTTCTAATTTCCTTCTGTCTGTTGTGGCCACTATAGGTGCTTACTTTATATTATCCTTTACAAGTCCTTGATGGTGTCTTTAGGCTTCAATTGGTCCACTAGCTACATAGGATTTGGTTATAGTTAGCGTATTTGTAAAAAATAAAGGGCTTGTAATTGGCTAGGGTTTCCAAATTTTTCTTCTATGATTTTCTTGAGGGTTCAATAAAACTCTTTTGGGAAGAAAGCTCAGTTATCACAAACTGTAATGTTTATTTATAATTTTATTAATGATTTTCCCATTTTGTTAACTCAAGTTCCTATATTAGGTTATGTAAATTATAGTCGAAGCCTACAGGGCCAGAAACAAGATTTTCTTCTCCTTTTTGGGAAAAGCAAAAATGTATAATTATATATATATATATATATATATATATATTTTAATTTATTTCATGTTAATATATCTATAGTCAAATTTATTATGCCCTTGATAGATTTGTTCCTTTTGGTTATCCATGCATGCATATAATGTAAATTCTTTATGTCCTTCCATACGATTATCATGGGGATCTTGGCATTTATGACATGATTATTTTTTATTTATCTCCTTGTAACCATGCATGTGTGTAGGGTGTCTTTTACTACAACTTATTTATTGTAATGATAGTAAATCTATATAAACTATGTAATTATTATTTAATTTAGCATACACAAACTAGGCTAGGGGCTTGAAGGACTCTTGTCATTGGGGACCACCTAAGGTTTTCCTTAGGCCCTACTATTATTTTTCCCAGGACTACTTGTATCTTGGCCAGTTGAGAAGGTCCCTTTCATTGTCATGAGCCTAAAACATGCTAACCTCGACATGAAAAAATTTCTTGTTCAAATCAACTATATTACTAAATGTCTTATAATAATCCTCTTTACTACGATCGATATATATATATATATATAGACACACACACACACATAGACACACACACACGCGCCTTTTTGTACAATTGCCAGGAATATATTTTTTAATTCAAGTGAAGTGTTACTGTTTAAATGTAGATTGTGAACACAATGTTATTCTTCTTACCTCCTTGGTACTTCTTCTACCCTAATAAAAAAAATATTTTTTCTATTCATATCCTCCTATATAGTTGATACCAGGGTTAGTCCTTGGGTAGGGTTCCTTCCCCAATCATTCACAATAGAAGGAAAACTTACTCTGTGCCTATAACCACCAGTTTTCCTACAACATAAACAATACAAATACACATACATCTATATATATTACACTCACAAAATATTAGTAGGGTTTTGCATTCATTTTTTTGCTAATACTTAGAATCATTTAAAACCATAATAACGTCCTACTCCATTCTTTCATAATCCTCAATATAAATAGCTTAATTAACACAAAATTATCCAGACATTCGTGTACTTATCTAAATTTTTCCTAGAAATGTATTAAAGGATGTCATGTTCCCCCCAAACATGGACTACATTTCTCAATAGTTCCCCCCAAGATCCAACTCCTCTTTTCCAGAAGCACAAATTAGTAGTTCTTTCTCAGTTCACACCCCCTTAACACTTAGAAGTGTCTTGCTAATTTTTGGGTTTAGGTCAATCTTTCTCTCCGATGTCCATTTCTTTTAATCTACCTACCTTTATTTCTCGCATCCTTCTTTTCGCAACTTCCACCCTGTGGTAGTGTGTTTGTTACTATGAATTACCAAATACACCTTCCTTGGAGTTGGTTATTATCTATAAGGAAAACATGAGTGATTGGTTGTTGTTAATGTACAAACATGGGTAAACAAAGCATTGTAAAAAAAGTAAAACAATGCATACATAAACATAAACTAAAACTAAGAAATAAACACATGAACAATGCTTAATGAAGCAAACACATCAACAAAGTAATGTAAAAGGGTTCCCTTTATTGATTTCTGAGTGTAGAAGATATATAATAGATGAATAAAAGATGCTTTCTGAGAATTGCTTGAGTATTACGGTGATAAAAAATTCTTAACAAGGAAGTTTCTTTCCTCAATCTCCTTGCAAAATTCCTCTCTTTCTCAAAGAAGTATGAAGACTTTCTCAATGATGAAATCATCTTCTCAATGAAATCCTTGATTGCTAGGGGGAAATTTTTTCAACATAAAAATTCTTTTCCTTTTATTCTTTCTTAGCTCTCCTAGAACATGTATTTATAGAGTTTCCTTGACACTCATCCTCCCCTTGGCTCATCAATATTGTCGTTCACCTCATAAATGAGATGAGATCTACCAATTCCTTGCCTTTAAGGCTTCTTGGGCTCAAGGCTCAAATTTGTCAGCCCATCATATCAAGATATGGAGCGTTTCTCAAGAAAGTTTGTGGCTCGAGTTGTTGACTAGACTTTTCACGACCATGCAGCTATCGAAGAAATAGTTGCACAACCGTTAATTTTGATAATGGTGCACCTGTGCAACACACTTTTAAACTTGAACCTTAGGAAAGATTTTGATCTTTGGTCTTCATGGTGTTTCCAGCTGAAAATGTCACCATTGTATGTGTTGATCACTAACTTTGAGTGTCTCTTAATGTGTGATAGTGGCTAATGACTAACTATTACAATCATGCAAGAAATGGTCCTGTCAAGTCAACATTGATGTGCCTGACATGATGATGGCTGATGATGATAACTGCTTATGCCCTAAAGGGCGCATTCTACAAATAGGATGAACTAGGTGCCCTCATGCATCAAAAGTGAAGCATTGTTGAATCATGTGTTAAAGGGTGCATGCGTCTTCGACTCTAGGTACCTCCCATGCATCTAAATGTAAGCATTGCTGAATGAGGTGTTAAGGGATGCATGTGTCTTCTACTAAATGAGAGAATTGCAGCAGTCACAATGTATGATACTACCCTGACATGAAAACAAAATTATGGTCTCGAATGTCAAAGGAGGTCGATGAAATGAATGGGAAACAATGATTCCCAATGTGCCACCTGATTTTGTCCCGTAGGGGGGAGCAACCAAGGTGCAACTTCGATCCTAGAATATGGGTGTTCAAGTCCACAAGAAATAAGCGTCAGCCACCCGAAATGCTAATTTTGGGAATCATGGTAAAGGGGTAAAGATGACTATAACATGGTGGGTCATAAAGGCATGATAATGAGAGCTACCAGTATGGGTGGATACAGACAACTGCCTCAAGTTGGAGCTATAAATTGAGTGGTGGTAGTCAAAATAAAAATGTTGGGGAAATTCCCCTAGAGTCGGTAGGACATCTAGGGTAGGTATGAGCATGTTCTGACTGTCGTGGTAAACCTTAGATGAGTGTGGATCATTGTGTTGTGATATAAGCAAGATCCAACCAAGGGAGACTAGGGACTGCAGCTGGGTACATGACATAAAAATATGGGTGGGAATCCTTTTTCTAAAAAGAATTGCACCCTTTCCAAAAGAATGTAAAAGTGGTTTGCGATGTATAGACATGGAGACGAGTGACCCAAGAAAATGACAACCTGCGTAATGATGTGGGTAGTTTTTTTTTATGAGGGTAGGGGCCCCATTGGTTGGTCTCAGTGTGAGGTTGATGAGCCATAAGAAGTGACTCAAATGGGCTCTTATGTATGTGGGAATGATAGGCTAAATGTATAATTCAGGAGTATGTTTGAATTAATCCAACACAAAATTAAGGAGGTGGCCTGTGAGTAGGGTTGGTAAGGAATAAGTAAAGAAGAGGATAATGAGGTTGATCTTAAAGACATGTGAATGAGATGGCTCCTGAGCCTGAGTGTATGGCCATAGATCTCGTTAGTGTAAGGTGTTATGTAAAATGAGGTGATCCATGTATGGGAGGTGTTATCGACGACATGAACTTTTACCAAGTACAAGTGGAAGGTGGTGGTATATATTGTCGAGATGATGGACCCTATGGTGAATTTCATAGAAATGATGTCAGGATATGCAACGACTTATGGGAAGACTATCATGTTGAGTGAAGAATGATACCTTAATTGTCGATGGTCGCTAGGGGACTGATTTTGATGAGAAACTATTGGGATACCTGCAACTTAAACAAACAATACCCATTTGAAAAACATATTGATGAAATCATATGTAAGCTGAAATGTACTAAACCATATGACTAAAAAAATGGAGAGACGCACCTGAGAGGTACTCTAAAATGTGAAACAGACCCAAAAATTGAGTGTGATGTGGAAATGGAATGGAGGGTACCATGATGAAGATGACAACTTCCTAATCTTAACGTCGCTAACTGTTTTGTGAGCTCTCGAACGAATCACATGAAGGTGACGTAGAGGGTGATATATAGGGAAAAGTGGACAATATGCCACCTCATTTCTACCTACTGATGTGGACGATAGAGTTAGGTCCATGAGTTTTTTTCTTCTGTTGCAGTTAGCCTATGCACCCAGGTAGCACTTGAGGATAGCCAAGTAAGAGGTCACTACCCAATATTTGTGATTTTGATAGCTTAGGGTAGATAGGCCATACATTATGGCTTATACAAACCTTTTTTAGGGAAAAATACAAAACCTGTGTGGGTGACTGTGAAATAGTGGCACGGGGGTGTGTGAGTTTAAGCAAAAAAGTTGCACGATTGCGCGACTGCGGGTGAAAAAGGCGCGATATATTCATGCTGATGACCTTGCAGTTTTTAGGGTAACAGGCATGCGGGTGCGCAAGTGTTCGAGGAATAGTCACGTGGCCCGTGCGTCTATGCGAGAAACAAACACGAGGCTAAGGGGTTGGCATCCTCGCGAGTAAGGGGATAATTGTCACATGGGTGCGCGATTGTATAGGGAAATATGTGGCACCATGCGCCTACTTGTTAGTAGTTTGATTTCATTTTTATATATCATTTATAAAAGTTTCATGAAGTCTTGGGCAGTGGCTTGAGACCTTGCCATGAAAAAGTGGCTCAGAATCCAGGGTCGTTGGTTCAATACTATCTGAAAAAGTCCACAATCGTTGGCATGCCTTACTATGGGAGTGACTAGAAGGCCTCAGTCACATTCATTGCTTGTCATGGGAGCGACTGAGGGTCCAGATCAGCAAAATGATAATTTGTCTCAGGAGTTAACCACCTGGAAGGGTTGGTTGCCTCCTTAAGGGTATGCAACTCTTGAGGAAGGTCAAATTGGTTTCATTTTGTTGATTCCACTTCCTTAACTATACATGGGGAGTTGAATCAGATCATAGTATCCTCAAGTCACATGTTTACCCCAGTGGACCGGTTGGCTTGGGTAAATGAGGTTGGATGGTGTTATAGCGAAATGGTCACCAACATGGGAAATAAATTATGGGAAAAAAGGATAAATGATGATTTTGGATGCTACAAGATTTGGATATGATGTTTTTAGCTACTACATTGTATTACTATGCTACAACATATAAATTGTAAGTCATCCAAGGACTCCATTATTAGATTTGAGTTGTTATATGTAACAACAAATTATAAATTAATAAATATATTTGAAGTTTGTTTTTAGTTCTCATGATCGGGTTTAAATAAATCTATATTTATACTCTGCGATATATTTATTTGAATTAATTTAACATAGTATCTAGAACAAGTAGTTGGGGATTTTTGCTCTATATAAAAAATTCTAGTCCTGAAGTTCATGTGTGGAGGCTACATAACTTAGCATTGCACCAACATGTGAATAAGGTAACACCACATGGGCACGAGATGAAGGAAAATGAGAGAATGGAAAGAAGATGACATATGTCTTTGTGTAATTTGATTTGTTGTCAAATGACTAAAGATAATAATACTTTGTTTATGATGTAGTAGTGTAAAATATGATCATTTTTGGATCACTATGCAACCGAGTAACTTTACAATGTTGCTATCATAGAAACGAGGAAAATTCCATATGATTGAAGCTATATAACAAATCTGATAAAATAAGGCTTATTTTGGTTGCATTATATGGACTTATTTGCTAAAACAATCAATTATAGAAGCATTTTTTAATGTAGCATGAAGTCAAAGGATTTAGAGTGCTATAACAAAAATATAGAAAATATTAATGGGAGGATTATGGAGTGCATGCGTTTTCATTGTTAATAATTTGTAACTTATTCAATCTGCATCAAAATGTATCTATATTCGGTCTTCATAATGACCTTTGTAAAAATGACATTGTATATCTTATATATAAAAAGAGAAAAAGAAATTTTATTTGTCAAAGCATGGGGTTCATTCTTAAGTATAGGTCAAAGCATGTTCTTCATGCTTCTAGAGATTTCTAGGTCAAAGAAGAAATTTCTTCATGTATTATAGTCCCATTGGATTCAATGTAACAAAAGAAAATAATTATTATTTTTCAAAATAGAAAAATTATCCTCCAAGACAAACTCGACCTAAAGAGGGCTATTTGACCCCATAAGAAGGCTATAAATAAGAAATACTTTGACTCATTTGGAACTCTCTCTCAATCAAGTTCGATTTGCAATAATGAAGAAGGAAGAAAAGTAAGGCAGATAAGAAGAATAGAATGAAGTCAGAGAAAGGAAGATCTCTTGGGAAAGAATTCCTTTCTATCCACACGTGTGAAGATGTCTAGGATTTTTGTGCGAGTTGCAAGGGCTGAAATTGCACGTAGAAATTGTAGACCCAAGTTGCATGGCAAAGACTCTAAATTTAAGTTGTTTTGACTATGTTTGACCTTTTTTACTTTGGAAGAATTTGATTCATTTGGAAGAGATATTATTGTTGGTGTTGAAGGATCTAGTCGACCTAGCTAACTAGCCCAAGTCGAGTCAGTAAAATTACATTGTAACAACAAAGGTCATAAGAGTTAACTGATATTAGATTAGTTATGGTGTCTAATCAGACAATTACATTGTTGTAACTATCCCGACAATATATATATTTGTTTCTTTTCTTCATGCCTGTTACTTGTGAGTGCACTCATCATCCAATATAAGAAAACAACTAGATAATCCAGTCGCATGTACACACAATCCATTGAATGAGCAACACACACATATTGACAGAGGTATTTTTTACGTGGAAAACCAAAGGGAGGAAACCATCAATTTTTTTTTTTGTTTCATGATATAAATTAAGCACTTACTTAATTACATCAATTTGTTTGTGAGCACACATTCACAGGAAGCCCCAACCACCTTTAGATATCAAGCCATATGTTGGATCTCGAAATCCCTTGAACAGGTAACATTTATAAAATATAATTTCACAAGAGTTATAGGCTTCTGGGCTTCCGGACACTGACACACTAGGGTGCACTTTCCTTGGCGCCATTTCTTTGATTTTAGCTCGCGCTCTTGTAAATATTCTCCCATAGTGGATTTTCCTTATTCATGACTTCAAGGCCCTTGGTCTTCATTAATTCTAAGAACCAAGTCCTTGTGTTAAGGCCTAAAGCTCCCCGCTCCCCGCCACCTAGGTGCTCCTTTCTGAATTAACAGTTATTTATGGGGTTCTGACCCTCTAAGGTATGTTGCTTGAGACAATTTTGAATAATATCCATAATCTATACCTTTTGTAGTCATCATTAGAGGAAAATTAATTACATACTTTTCTATAATATAATGTATAATGTTGGGTGGATTATCTGCCCAAATATTTTTAGGCCATGAAGTTCTTTTCAAACTTTGAATTGAATGATTGGAACACTGGGTCTTCACTGAAAAAGCAATACCATATCATATGTTTTCATATTGGGGCATAAAAAATGAGGAAAAGATAAAATAATATATTGAGCATATGATAGCGGGGCAAAGGGTTTTTATATGTTGTATATAAATATGTGTATTATAAGGTATTGTTTATACAATGCATTGGCCACGTGGAGGAAAAATAAGTGGGCTGGAGAAATAGAGGTTGAAGAGTATTGTCGGAGTATTGAGAGTGGGAGGGGGAAGAATAAACTATGGTAATATTAGGTCAATAGTAGCCTAATATTTAAACCTATGGCCCTAGTATTGATGTGCAATTCATGGTAATGTTAAATTCTGAAAGTAAAAGTGGCATCCTCCTTATCTTTCATTTTCATCCTTTTACTTAAATTTTTAACATTACCATGAAATTATTCAAGATGTTTAAAAGTGGTTCTAACCTCATTAGATTTCATATGGAGAAAGTAGAATTTTAGATCTCACTCAAAATCCAATAAACTTATTAGTTTTTTAGGATTTCAGGATTGGGGGGATTGCAATGTTTCCATTGCATTTTGTCATGTACTAAGGTATGGAACTCGTATTTAATCAGAGAACCAAGGCCTCTCTGTACCTTGATGTTAGTGACATTGGTTATCTAACTCCTCTATCATGACCTTAGTAAAAATGTACATGCCACTCAAACAAAATCTTGACTTGACATGCTATGTTTTCTCTATCTTATGTTAATGCTTAGAGGGTGATATTAATGACAAAAATCCCAAGATAGGCAATGATTGTGACGATATGTAGGTATTTGTTCTAGGATGATTTTTTTTATACTAGAGGCCATCCAAAGCTTACTTGTTGATGTATTTTCAGTTCATAGATGGATTGCAATAGATGTTGTTTTGGTTATGTGCACCCTTACATGCTATATAAATGTGAACTTGTAATTTGTGGATCTATGGTTGATGAAGATTATAATTACTAGATGAATGATGTTATATAGTTTAATCCATGTTTTTATATTTTTTTTTTTATAACAAATTCATCATTCTACATGCTTTTGTTGACATATATGCATCAAAATATATAAAAATATATATTATATAAAAGTCACTCCCAAAATCGCTCCCAACTTGGGAGCTTTTGAAAATGTCATTCCCTGCTCCTGCTTCCACTCCCACTTTTCGCTTCTACTCTCGCTTCCTGCTTCCGCTCCCATTCCCAAGCAGCCTTGCTCCAGAACGAAAATGCATCACATTACTAATACCTCTATGATCTATGTCTAATGAGTGTGTTATATTTTTTACCTGTTGCTCAGCTAGTGATCCTCCCAATGAAGGACCAGTTTAGAAGACAACATATATGACACCTTCACCCTTTCCTTACATTAGTGATGAAAAAGTTAAATGAAAGTGTGGAGATAATGATATCGATTATTGCTTGGTAAAGGGAACATGCATGCCATAGGAGATAGTGAAGTAGACTATTGTTTGGAAGAGGTTGCATGCATGCTAAGGGCACGCATGTCACACCTTCAGTTAATTCAACTTTAGATGTTTTTTCAAATTTAACAATTTCAGTTTTGGATAGGGTTTTTCTATAATTAGAGATTTCTTTTGTTATTTTTAGCATGCATGATCTATTCTTACTAAGAGGGTGCAGATCCTTAGTCAATTAGAATACTTATGCATGAGAAATTCCCATCTTAGGTAGAGGACACAGATCTCAAGGAAGGGATGCATGCTTGCATGCTCTAGTTCATATTTTGATGGAGAGACACTTACTTTGCACTCTTACCATGCAACTATGGTGCACTAGGTGATCAAGTTAGGGCTATGATTTGTCAAATTCCAACCAAATAGGATTTTTCATGTGTCCATATTCATTGTACTTTCTTTCCTCTTCCTATTCTATAAGTGAGATGAAAGGTGTGCCATTTTGTTGGTTATTGAGGTTTTTTTTAGTTGTTGTAGTGTATCTTTTTCAATATTCAATAGAAGATAGATGCAATTGAGAGTTCAAATCTATGTGTTCTCCATTCAAATTACACACAGTATGTATTTGTAAATCAACCAACTTATATTGCCTCTTTTTAATTGAAACTTTCAAGTTTTCAGCTACCTAGTATTTATGTTATTCTTTCTAGGTGCAACATTTGCTTACCATTGTTAATGAAAATAAAGGGATATAAATAAAAATGGGTATAAAAAATGCTAATGAAAAAATGGATACCTACAATATCTATTGAAAGTAGGGGTTTTTAAATTGGGAAGTTATATTGGGTTTGAATTGGTAGGGGGTTAAATAAAGTTTGTTTTAGAGGTATTTTCCAATATGTAGTCAAATTAAGGGTTTTGTTTAGTATGCCATGAACACACGTGCAATGTTAGAGGTTCATTGAGTGAAGCCCCCATGGACTGGAACAATGTCCATAATTTGTAGATTTTGTAGCCACTATGAGAGGAAAATCAATTACATACTTTTAGGGTAATAACTTTCATATGAGGAAACATATCAGGTATGGAAAGATAGAATAATCACATGGTAAGAATTGAAGTGAGAAAATAATCACAAAACCAACTTAATTTCTTGTGGGAATATGATATCTTGTTTAGAAGTAGACTTTATCACTCTGATACCTTCCATGTTTAGCTGCCATAGGGTACATCAAATACATGCAATCAAAAATTATTTGCAAATACATTTCTAAGCTAGAGCTCTATGTTTATTTCCTTATTACAGCAATGCATATGGGATCCTACCTATTATTTTTTGGTTTAAGTTTAATTTTCTAACATTTATTGTTTCTTTTTAGAGGAGAATTTATAATTATTCAAATGGTTTGTACTTTTACAGGTAGGTGCGTCAACAAAGGCCAACAACTAACAAGTTTTTCATTGATGTTTATGTTTTGTAAACTAATGAGAATCTTCTGTCTTTTTTCATAATTTTTATGAATAGGAAATTTCAAAATGTTATAGTTATGGGTATACGTAAACTTTTGTTTCTGACACACTTATAATAGTCAATATATCGGGAAATTCATGAAAGAAATAATTTTGTAATTCTTGTTGTTTAGCTTAGCTAAACCTTTTTAAGAACTAAATTCTTCAATTTATTAAAAAAATAAATAAATCAATCAGATGGAAAAGCCTAGCCAATCAAGTTTTAGCTATTTGGTAAGTATCTCATGTGTGTGGTTATTCGTGTATTTGGCGAAACTACTCCTCCATCACACCATTAGAATTTTAATTTTCAAAGTGAATTAAGTGATCTAGTTGTTAAAATGAGGTATGGGAGCTTGAATGGCTTGCTTCTCTATTCCCATAATCATTTTGCTTATTTAATCCCTAATCATATCGGTCTTATTATTCTAGTCCTCCATTTTGTGACAAAGTTCATTACTCTACTTGTTGATAATTATAAATTCACGATAAGCTTGGTGGTATTAATATATTTTAATTATAAAACCGTGTTCTACATTAATATGCATGTTACCTTTTGAGCACGAACATTTTTGCACTTTATTAGATGGATCCAAGTTTCTCATGAATCTATTTTTCTTCCACTAACATAGTGTGCATCAAAAACAAAACATGATCCTATGACACTTAACAATGTCTACATAAATCCACGACACAATGTTTACAATGTAGACGTCTACATAAATTTGTTGGAACATTCCTCGTAAGCTAAATTAATAATCTTATAAAGCAATCTATTGGAATTGGTATATCCACTCTGCCGCAGGCAACAGTAATAGCAAGCCTTCTCCTCCTCTGCAAATGAAGACAGATATATGGAGGAGGAGAAGGTAAGCTATTACTATTGTGTGCAGCTGAGTGGATAGATTGTTTCCAATAGATTAGCTTATTAGCTTATTAGATTAGCTTACCAGGATTGTTCCAACAGATTTATGTAGACATCTACATTGTTAACATTGTTTTCTTTTGATGTACACACTATGTTAGTGAAAGAAAAATAAATGCATGAGAAACTTGGATCCATCTAATAAAGTGCAAAAATGTCCTGCTCAAAAGGTAACATGCACATTAATATAGAAGATAGTTTTATAATTAAAATATATTAATACCACCAAGCTTAGTTTTATAATTAAAATATATTAATACCACCAAGCTTAGTTTTATAATTAAAATATATTAATACCACCAAGCTTACAAGTAGTATAATGAACTTAGTCACAAAATGGAGGACTAGAATAATAAGAACGATATGCTTAGGGATTGAAAAAGCAAAATGTTATGGGAAAGAGAAAAACAAGCCATTCAAGCTCCCATACCTCATTTTAACAATCAAATCACTTAATAATAATTAGAGTTCAATTTATAACAAGTAATTAATAATAAACCTAGATCACTTAATATCCTAACTTAATAAACCTAGATCACTTATTTAAATAATTAGAGTGATATTAAGTGATTAATAATAAACCTAGTGTTCAATTTTCTGTAGAAGGGAAAGTCACGAAAACAAAGCCCAAAAAAGAAAAGAAGAAGAAGAGATGAAACAAAGGGTTTGTGTGGAAAAGAATTTGTTGTAGGCTTTCATTAGTGAGCTATAACCTAGATATCAAATCATTCCCATTGGTTTCCATGATCCACAAAGGGAGCCTACAAAATCTCGCTCACTTTGGATGAAAAATGGTTTCCTTTCCTTCTTACGTGATCTCATATGCTTCCCCTGAGTGAATATATGAACCTCAAAGCTCTCTACGAGATCCCATTTGTGGATCATCGAAACCAAGGGAAATGGTCTCTAGGTTATTTTCACCCCGTGATTTTATAAAAAATGAAATGTTGTACGAGATCCCATTTGTGGATCATCGAAACCAAGGGAAATGGTCTCTAGGTTATTTTCACCCCGTGATTTTATAAAAAATGAAATCTTACAACAAATGTTGTTTCCCGCAAATGGTTGTTTTTATGCCCCACTATTTCGAGTGTTGTTTACGGGGCTTTTAGGTTTCCATAAAGTTGTCCATATATATTTTTGGAACCAAATTGACATCTTTTAACTGTGTCATAATAAAACTGCAAATAAACACTATGTAAATAACAGGTTTACTTGAAGAATCCGAAAGAAAAATGTCACTAAGAGCAAGGACCGCTCAAACACTTTCTCATAGCTATTAAATATTAGAAATTTTAAACAGTATAGACGTAATAATGTAATGTAAAGTTTTTGTTTTTTTGTTTTTTTGTTGTTTTTTTTTTTTTTTTTTAACTTTAGATTTATGAAAGAAAGACCAAGATTCATCAAATCTCTTATATGCAAACCACTACATAATTAAAATGAATCTTGTTTGTTTTAATTATAATTTTTGTTAAAACTAGTATAGATCCATCTTAAGTATTGATTTAACATAAATCAGAGTTTGCTGGTTCTAATACTCAAATGAAATTAAATTCCAAGAACCTTTGCCAAAACAAATGTCTAGCGTGCGGAAATCAGAATTTGCTAGTTTTAATACTCCAATGAAATTAAATTTCAAGAACTTACCTAGGTCAATGAAATTGCTGCACTACCGAGTTAAGCTTGTTGTTGAAGAAAGTCCATCTTAAGCTTGTTGTTGAAGAAAGTCCATCGACCTAAACACGACATAGCTAAATTTATTCATTGCGAGGAGGCTGCCTAAACATGGCATAACAAAATTTACTCATATATATTTAAATCGCTTTAATTTAATCATAAGATGGAAAAAATTTACTTGCAGGAGTAGCACCATGACCATGACCATACCCATGTTATAGAAGAATAACTTATTTTTCCCATATAATAATTGACTTTTTCCATTTACACTTAGTTTCGACCCTAATTAAATTTCTTTTTTTAGAAACTTAATTCTAGATCTACTAAGTGTGGAGAGGCATCAAATCTCTTTTCATCCTAAAAAGAGATCTGCATATCCAAAAACTTGATCCCTCTTGGAGCCACTACAAGAAATTTGATCCTCTTCGAGCTTGGTACGTCAGTTAAGATGACTCACAACTGGTTTAATGAGAATGAGTGGTATTGACACTTGGTATTAATGTGAAATATATCCTATTTAGGGGGGGAATTAAACCTGCCTAGATCCATTCTCTTGATATACAAATCTCTTTTAAATTGTATTCTACATGAATAAAATGGGTCAATACTATGGGTCATTTTTATTGTTATTATCATTTTATTTTTACAAAGTTAATATGTTTACATTACATTATTTTTTTATTTAATTTTATTTATTTATTTTAATTTTATGTAATTTGGCTAATTTAAAATATTAAATCAAACATTAAGTTACATCTCTACCATACTAGGCTCGAGAGCACCTTTCAACCCAATAATTGGAATTTAATACCTTAAAATATGCTACATTAGAGAAAAATAACATGGGAAAAACCATAGATTGTCAAAACCCAAAATCTTAAAAAGGCTAATTTTTACATGACATCACAACATCTCTTTAATTTTATTGTTATTTTTATGAAATTTTATTTCTGTGTAATTTGACCTTGTCAAAACGTTCACAGGACATTACAAGATTTCTTCCATATTGGGTTTGAGAGCACATCTCCAAGCAATGCAATGTAATGTAGTGTCATGTAACATTCTAAGTCGGTCAAAATAAAATAAAAATAAATTATTATTTTATTAATTTTCACGAATTATTACCTTGGATTTTGAGCTTAGAACCCATGGCGTTGACTCATCCATCCTATTCCACAGGATATTACAAGATATCTTCCATATTGGGTTTGAGAGCACCTCTTCAAGCAATGTAACATAATGTAGTGTCATGTAATATTCTAAGTTTTCGAAATAAAATAAAAATAAATTATTATTTTATTAATTTTCACGAATTATTACCTTGGCTTTTGAGCTTCGAACCCATGGTGTTGACCAATCCATCCTATTCATGTGGAATATAACCTATTTAAAGGAGGAAATTAAACCAACGTAAATTCACCTTAACTATGCACATTTGATTTGATCCCTCTGGGTGCTTGGTAGATCCAAAATTAAAATGGATCTAGACTAGTTTAAGTATAAAAAATGAATAAAAAAAAGTTATTTTTAAAAATTTAATTAAAAAAATCTAATTTATTATTTATTTTAAAAATCTATTTACAAATATTTATTGGAATGATTGAAAGATTACAGTTTTCCCTATTGACCAGACATTTACCTTAAAATGCATGATAAACTTTTTATATGGTTTCTTTATATATATATATATATATTTGTGGGCCAAGTACCCAGAGGGATCAAATGTTTAGGCACTCGGTAGATTCAAAGTTAGGATGGATCTAGGCTAATTTAATTCCTCCCTTTAAATAAGAAATATTCCACATGAATACCATGAGTTATTATCATTGGTTCTTAATACCATGGATCATTTTTGTTTTCATTTTTTTTTTTCCTTTTAGGGTTATTTTGTTTTGTTATTTTTATTTTTATTTGGTTATTTTTTTTTAAGTTAAAACGCTTACATTACATTAATCTTTTTATTTATTTTTATTTTTTGACCTAGTCAAAATGTTTGCAGGACATGAGATTAGAAATCTCATCAATATTGGGCTCGAGAGTGCCACTAGGCACAATGAAATTGATACTTTAGGTTAAAACTCATGCATATTGTTATATATTTTTTACTAAACAAATATTGTAAAAATATTTATCCCTTCATGTACATCTACTAGTGCAATATTTAAAAGGACATATTCTCTAACATCCCTCTTAAAACCACTGATAAATTAACTATATATTACCAATAATTTGTCTTTTAACAATATAATATATGCTTGATTTTCTACATTCATTGAATAGCCCTTGAACATTTCTTCACAAAGGTAACAAATCGTTGTTTTCCAAAATTCTCTTTACCTCTTCAACAATTAAGGGTTATTGTATACTCTCTGCATTAAATTCGGCTTGTCGCCTAGATTTGATTAACATGGTATGGAACTTTACTTATATATTTTATTTGTTTCACAATGTTTTCACTTACAAATTTAGGGCTATGGAAAGCTAAGGTGTTGGCCTCGCTAATTTTTCCCCATAGCTTAAGGATGGAATTATTTTTGCATTCCTTTATATAATACCACAAACTTACAATATTACATCAAAATTTAAAAGTTAATATTACAAATGTGGCTAACCTTATATAATATAAGTCCATAAATTTTACAAAATAAATATATTTGTGTCCTTGTGTTACATTCATGTTTCTTTTCCTTGGAGAAATTTTATATACTTTACTATATTGTCGAAGGTTCTTGACCCTTTGAAGCCTTTGTGGCTACCTTGTGCCTCCATGGTGGCCTCATAGCATTCGATCAATGTAACACATGGGAGGAGGGTTTGTGGACCAATAAACCATTAGACATGTGTTGAGTTCAATGGTGATGATTTGTTCAGGGTTTAATCAACAATGAGCATTACTCTAACTTGGTTAGAGTAACTACCTACCTAGTCCCTCTGACACTTTGGCCTCATTTACATTTGCACAGGTTAAGAGCTGAGCTCTGCAACCTCAAGTTTAAGTTGGTAAATAATAATGTTTTACCCTATATTCGAAGCATTTTCTACCATCATTTGGATTGTCTTGTTTGAAATACTAGCAGAGAAGAGGTTTGCTTGTTGGTTGAGATAGGGTTTGCTCACCAGGTCTAACTTCGAACACAATTTGAACCTCATGGTCTATCCATTTACTTTCCTTTTCTATATGTACAACTCTATGCAAGTTTGGATAAGATATTTGTAATTAACTATGGCTAATTTATTTTCTTTGCTCGGTGATACATGTACAGGTCAATCCCCAGATTTTTCTAGAGGTTCTAGTCTTGACAACTTCATCTATAGAGATTTTTCCCAATGCCATCCATTTCATGTGGCTTTCTTGACCATAATTCTTAGGAATTTAATTCCAAAATTGAAACACAGTTTTGATTATTTTCTAGGATGATATATATATATATATATATATGACACTGAAGCGAATTATTTTCACTATAACAAGGCTTTGGAGTGGGAATTCTTCCCTCTCTTGTCAAAGGTAAGAGAAATTACCAGTTACCTTCAAATTCCCTTTTACATATTCTTATGATAAATTCCTAAGTGTTTTAAGACTAGAATAAGATTGTTCTTCGCATTGTTTCACAAGTTAGTCCATGGTCGCGCTTGGGTTTTTCTATGTGACATTTGTGGGGTTTAAATACTTCTAATTTCTTTTTGTCTATTGTGGCCACTATAGGTTCTTACTTTATATTATCCTTTACAAGTCCTTGATGGTGTCTTTAGGCTTCAATTTGTCCACTAGCTACATAGGATTTGGTTATAGTTAGTGTATTTGTAAAAAATAAAGGGCTTGTAATTGGCTAGCGTTTCCAAAATTTTCTTCTATGATTTTCTTGAGGGTTCAATAAAACTCTTTTGGGAAAAAATCTCAGCCATCGCAAACTTTAATGTTTATTTATAATTTTATTAATGATTTTCCCATTTTGTTAACTCAAGTTCCTATATTAGGTTATGTAAATTATAGTCGAAGCCTACAGGGCTAGAAACAAGATTTTCTTCTCCTTTTTGGGAAAAGCAAAAATGTATATATATATATATATATATATATATATATATATATATATATATTTTATGCTAATATATTTATAGTCAAAGTTATTATGCCCTTGATAGATTTGTTCCTTTTTGTTATCCATGCATGCATATAATGTAAATTCTTTATGTTCTTCCATACGATTATCATGGTAATCTTGGCATTTATGGCATTATTAATTTTTATTTATCTCCTTGTAACCATGCATGTGTGTAGGGTATCTTTTACTACAACTTATTTATTGTAATGATAGTAAATCTATATAAACTATGTAATTATTATTTAATTCAGCATACATAAACTAGGCTAGGGGCTTGAAGGACTCTTGTCATTGGGGACCACCTAAGGTTTTCCTTAGTGCCTACTATTATTTTTCCTAGGACTAGTTGTCTCTTGGCCAGTTGAGAAGGTCCCTTCCATTGCCATGGGCCTAAAACATGCTAACCTCAACATGATTTTTTGTTGTTGTTCAAATCAACTATATTACTAAATGTCTTATAATAATCGATCAAAATAAAAACCCTCGTTAGCTCTGCGGGCTTGACCTAGCCAGCGCGCCATCCCTTCCTGAGCTGCCTCCTGCGGCCTCCTTGCCTGGCAGCCTCCTGTTGCTGGGCTTGCTCGTCCCCGCCCCATCCATCCTGTGCTCCACCCCCCGCATCAGCCTGATCAAAGCTGCTCCTTGCTGCGCGATTGCCTGACCTGATCAGCTGCGCCTAGCCATGGCGCCCCCAGGGGGCCCGGACCCTTTGGACCCTCCTTTGCCCCCACCCCCGGAGGTGACTGCATTCAAAGCAATGATCGCATCAAGCTGCAAGAGATTGCCCTCTGTCAATCAGCAGAAGTTCGTCAAGAAGATGGATTCCATCCCCACGGTAGCCCTTCCTGAAGAAGAAACCTGCAAAGCAGCTTTGAACCTCGCTGAGAGAGGCCTCATAGGCCAGTTCACGGGCCTCTGGCCATCACCCAAGTCGGTAGAGGATTGGACACAAAGGAACTGGAAGTCGTTAATCAAAGAAGGTATAAAAAGCTACTTCGTAGGCAAAGGTTTTTTCATCTTTGTATTTGAAAGTGCAGAGGATAGAAGCTTAATCTTCAGAAACGGACCTTATTTTATGGGCCCCCAAGGTCTATACTTAAACAAATGGTCGCCAGACTTCGACCCAACCCAGGATGTCCCATCAGCTGTACCGGTGTGGGTGCGGCTCCCCCACCTCCCCCTACACTGCTGGAACCAGAAGTCTCTCCAGATCATCGGAAATGGATTAGGAAAATACATAGATCAGGCGGTAAGAAAAGATCAATATTCATGTGCACGTATCTGTGTCGAATTCGACCTGGAAGAGGGCTTGCCGAAAGCCATAAAACTTACAGTCGTAGGCTGGACGCATGTCCAAGAGTTGGATTATGAACAACTACCATTTAAATGCAGACACTGCCATGGCTACGGGCATTTCGCCAAACACTGCAAGAAGAAGGCGGAAGAACAACCAGACAAACATAACGGCGAGCAATGGACTCAAGTACAAAAAACCACTAATTAGAAGAAAAGCAACGGGAAAGGCACTCAGAAAGAGACTCCAAGCAGCTCCAATCCCGCTCAAGAAAAGATCTCAAATGATAAAGAAAAGAGCCAGACCAAGCCAGTCACAGCAGCCCCGGAAAATGTGGACCAGACCGATCCTCCCATCACCAACACAAAAGATGTAGAAATGGCTCATCTGGAAGCCTCCCAAGGAAGCCCCCCCAACCCTTCATATGCAGAAGTTGTAGAAATTTTGAATAATATGACACATATTCACAGAGATTATCCTGATTATACACTTATAAGCGGAACATGCATAATACATAACCTCCTCTACGTTGATCATCAATTTACAGAAGCAGAAACGTTCACAGGCGTACATAGAAGCATCAATCACACATATCAACACAATATTTTCTCGGGGAAAGCATCTCGCTAAAAACCCCAACTATCTATATATTATAGTGATTGAATCATGTAAAAATACATAGTACAATACTCCTCACAAGTACTCAGTACTATCTCCACATGCTACACACAATACAGCTCAGATCTGATCTCCAAATCTCCCCCACTGCTTGCCTGCCTCCACAGCTCAATACCTGCTCAAGAATGAATGAGAATGGTTTACCAAACTCGTATTTAACCTCCAAAGAATCACTCGCACTGGGAAAGACGTGAGCAAAGGCTATAATACTTGGTATTGGCCGATTCATTGGCATACTCAATCCCTTTGATTGTGCAAATCATCATGCACAACTATAGTCACAACTGATAGCAATCTGATCCTCTAACACCTGTCCATGCTGAACTGAACATGCACTGACATGAAACTGAGTTAACTGATGTATTCTATAGTTGAATCATGAGTTAATAATTAGTTTAACAACTCATCATTAGTCTATTTGCAGTTAGACTAATTACAACTAGTTTAACCAAGTCAAACTGAACACAACTTCATTAACTCTACAATCAACTCCACCAAACTCAACTGATTGAGTTCTAACTGAAGTCATGCATGCAAAAACTCAACTGACCCACAAAGAAAGCATACTTCCTTCTGACAGCTGCATGTGCCACATCTGTAGCTCAAACTGAAGTGCTCCAAGAGAATAATATCAAGTTTATAGTCCAAATATTATTATGAGACAATAATATTTGATTTTTATATTTTTGACAGCCAGTCTAAAAATAGAATTTGATCACTCCTGCTGTGATCACTCCTGCTGTAATCACTCCTGCTGTGATCACTCCTGCTGTAATCACTCCTGCTGTGGTCACTCCTGCTGTGGTCACTCCTGCTGTGATCATCCCTGCTGTGGTGACTCCTGCTGTGATCATCCCTACTGGGATCCAAAAATAGAACTTGCACCATAATTTGCCTGCGGGCCCACTTAGTGAAGGCGACTCTTTTCACTAAGCTCCATCATCTTGTTGCATTCTCAACAAGCATTTCTTGTTGCACACTTTTCAGCACTCCCTCTCAACAAGAAAGGCTTCCTCTCAAACCCGATCCTGTAACTCTGGAATGTTCTCCATGCAACACATCTGGCCGGTCCACTTGCTCTGTCATCAAAGTCTCTGACTGCTATTGCCTCTGTCGATTGAAGACTCTGCATCTCTGTGCTCTTCAATATTTGACTGCTCTAGCCTCTGTCACTCTGATCTCTGACTGCATCCGTGCTGCTGCTAGTTCTATCTACCAGCATTGCATCCGCACTGCACCTCCCAACTGACCTCCTTGTTGGGCTAGAAACACCCTTTGATTCTGAAGCTCTACCTGGTGCTGACAACTGCTCCCTCTCTAACATCTGCGCTATTGCAACATCTCCATGCATCTCGCACCATTGCACACCTCTCTGTGCCACCTAGCACTGTGCAAAACACTTGTGCCTCTCGCATTGCTGCAGCCTGCTAGCTATGCGCTGTCCTGGGATTCCCTGCACTGTCGCTCTCTCTGCCGCTCCATCCGCATCTGTCTCTACCCAGTCAGTCAGTTCCTGCTACTCCACATCAGGGCTCCCGTAGCAAGGTCTCATCTAAGAGGTTGGGTCCCTTAAGCATCTTGCCCCTCCTCCTTGGGACGATCAATCCACATCACTCCACCTCCTACCTGGAGGTATGGCTGCATGTGATCCCTCAGCCCACCTGGCTCTAAGTTTCCCCCTACTGGAGGTCTCTGCATGAGTAGATGTCTCTACTCGATCTCCTCTCAGCTTCCCTTGTTGTGGCTCCTCCACAACCTCCTGAAGCTGCTGCACCAATCGTGGCTCCTCCACAATCGTCTGAGACTTCTTCTGGCTCTGCATGTTGAGAGGTAATATAAGCTCCCTCTCAACCACCAAGTCTCCATCAGTTGCCTCGCTGTTCAAGGCTTTGCATGCATCTTGAACCTCAAGAGCATACAGGTTCTTGACCCGTGAACCAATCTGCTTCACCTGTCTAGTGATGATGTGTCTAAGGAAAACCTTTCCCTTACTGAAGACTACATCATAGCCTCTGTCTTCCAGCATCGCAATCGACACCAAGTTTCTCTTCAGTCCTGGTACATACTTGACATTGGTCAAGGTAAGGCGAACTCCATGCTCCCTCTGAAAAATAACCGTGCCTACACCTGAGACACTATACTTCTCATCATTACCCATCCCTATGAGTATCTGGAGATCTTTCTCCTCCAAAGTACTGAACAAACTTTTGTCACCGGTCATGTGGAAAGAAGCTCCACTGTCAAGAAACCAACCACTTCCCATCATGGATGAAACCATGCATGCGAAGAGTGTGAAGTCCAACTCAAACTGTGAAGCAAGTGAGGTTGCATCACCTTCAGATCCTTCCCCGGATCCCTTCTTGGACTTCTTCTTTGGGTAATTAGTAGCATAATGGCCCAACTCATGACAACGAAAGCATCGCACCTTCGACTTGTCAACCTTCTTCCCATCATTGGAAGAACTGGATTCGGAAAGAGAAACCTTCTCCTTCCCCTTCTTTGCCTTACTCGCTAAGGCACAATTCTCCTCATCCTGCATGGATGAAGAACTGTCTTGGTGCTCCGTCTAATCTCCTCCTGCACAAGATCCGACCAAAGTCTCTCCCATCCTAGCAGTTTCTCCCTTCCATTCACCGAGTCCTGGTAGCTATGCCAACTCTTAGGAAAATCAAGGAGTGCTAGACTCACCATCCTCATATGACAGTCACCCCCACACTTCCCAGCTCATCCCGGCATTGGGTGAACTTCATGAGATACTGGGGCATACTGTCTCCATTCTCACAATTAATGTTTCTGAGCTTCGCTCTTGCTTTGGAATAAATTCGAATTCCACCAGCTCAAAACTCAACCGCTTCCGATCTAGAATTTGTGAGAACAAAGTATTTCTTGTACAAAGATTGATTGTTTGGGCATTCACCAGATATCTCACCTTCCAAAAGAAGGATGAATCCAGAGGCTACCTGGCCCGATCACAGACTCCATCTGAAGAAATAAAATGTAAACACTTCCTGAATAATAGATCTGATGATCAATCCTCGCTTGATATCCTGTAAAAATCTCTTCTACAAATCAACCTAGCTCTGGTACCATGTAGAAATTTTGAATAATATGACACATATTCATAGAGATGATCCTGATTATACACTTATAAGCGGAACATGCATAATACATAACCTCCTCTACGTTGATCATCAATTTACAGAAGCAGAAACATTCACAGGCGTACATAGAAGCATCAATCACACATATCAACACAATATTTTTTCGGGGAAAGCATCTCGCTAAAAACCCCAACTATCTATATATTATAGTGATTGAATCATGTAACAATACATAGTACAATACTCCTCACAAGTACTCAGTACTATCTCCACATGCTACACATAATACAACTCAGATTTGATCTCCAAATCTCCCCCACTGCTTGCCTGCCTCCACAGCTCAATACCTGCTCAAGAATGAATGAGAATGGTTTACCAAACTCGTATTTAACCTCCAAAGAATCACTCACACTGGGAAAGACGTGAGCAGAGGCTATAATACTTGGTATTGGCCGATTCATTGGCATACTCAATCCCTTTGATTGTGCAAATCATCATGCACAACTATAGTCACAACTGATAGCAATCTGATCCTCTAACACCTGTCCATGCTGAACTGAACATGCACTGACATGCAACTGAGTTAACTGATGTATTCTATAGTTTCATTATGAGTTAATAATTAGTTTAACAACTCATCATTAGTCTATTTGCAGTTAGACTAATTACAACTAGTTTAACCAAGTCAAACTGAACACAACTTCATTAACTCTACAATCAACTCCACCAAACTCAAATGATTGAGTTCTAACTGAAGTCATGCATGCAACAACTCAACTGACCCACAAAGAAAGCATCCTTCCTTCTGACAGCTGCATGTGCCACATCTGTAGCTCAAACTGAAGTGCTCCAAGAGAATAAGATCAAGTTTATAGTCCAAATATTACTATGAGACAATAATATTTGACTTTTCTATTTTTGACAGCCAGTCTAAAAATAGACTTTGATCACTCCTGCTGTGATCACTCCTACTGTAATCACTCCTGCTGTGATCACTCCTGTTGTGATCACTCCTGCTGTGGTCACTCCTGCTGTGATCATCCTTGCTGTGGTGACTCTTGCTGTGATCATCCCTGCTGGGATCCAAAAATAGAACTTGCGCCATAATTTACCTGCGGGCCCACTTAGTGAAGGCAACTCTTTTCACTAAGCTCCATCATCTTGTTGCATTCTCAACAAGCATTTCTTGTTGCACACTTTTCAGTAGAAGTAGCAAGGAAAAAACTAGTTGAAAGGTCTGACTCCTCGGAGGAGGAAACCCTCAAGCAACCCACAAGAAAAGTGGGAAGGAAATCTCGGAGAGAAGCAAGGGAAGAGGAGGCGGAAAGGCTCAAAACTCAAGGGAGCCAACCTACAATAGAGATGTCAATCGGGAGAAACTCCAGGAACAGGCCCCCTAAGGGAGGCTCCCAGCCCATCCTTGGTAAATAATGCGCCTCGTCTCTTGGAACTGTAGAGGTCTCGGAAACCCCTCGAAAGTAGAAGCGGTTAAGGATCTCCTTAAAATAGAACCCTCAGACATTCTAATGCTCCAAGAGACTAAGATAGAGGGGAAAGCCCTGCTAGACATCAGAAAGAAGAAATGGAAGAAAAGTACAGGAAGAGCAGTCAGCGCAAGAGGCTCATTTGGAGGGTTGGCAACTCTTTGGACAGAAGATCTCTTCCAGCTGAACAAATACCATGATACCCAGCACTGGATCTACACAGAACTTACGCACTGCACAAGTAAGTTAACCATCTCCTTTTTCAACCTTTATGTACCTGTTCTGTATTCTGAAAAGAGGGACTATTGGAAATCTCTCATTGAATTCCTTGAGCAGCACTCCCCTAGCAACCTCATTCTTGTTGGGGATTTAAATATAGTCTTAAAAGCCAAAGAAAAAAGGGGAGGAACTAATAACAGAGACCTCATGCTCCCCATCGTGGAAGACCTCATCCAGCAGTGGGATCTTCTCGATTTCACTCCGGTCAAAGGGTCCTACACATGGTCCAACAACCGAGTGGGAGAGGATCATATCTCTGCCCGACTGGACCGTTTTTTAGCACAAGGTACACTGATGATGAATAAGAAGATAATCACCACCAAAATTTTGCCCAAACTGACCTCAGATCATAAGCCAATCCAGCTTATTCTGGAAGATGAAGAAGATCTCGGCCCAATCCCCTTTCGATTCAGCTCTCTTTGGATAGAAAGGGAAGGCTTCATAGACACAGTGAAAACTGCATGGGCAAATCCAGTCACTGGATCCTCCAGCTACATGTGGGAACAAAATCTCAAATCCACAAAGCAAGCCCTGAAGGATTGGATAAAGAAACCGGCTCCAAATCCAACCAGCCAAAGAAAAGAAACTGTACAGTCCCTTGAGGCTCTGCAAGCAGAAACGGAAAGAAGAGAAATCACCCCAACGCTCCTAGACAAAGAAGTTAAAACTCAATGCTCAACATATCGATCTCTCCGGATGGAGGAAGAGTATTGGCGAACTAAATCTCGAAGCCTGTGGCTGAAGGCTGGTGACCGGAACACCACTTTCTTCCATCGCTAATATCGAGCAAGACTCTCCAGAAACCATATTTATGAAATAACAACCACAGAGGGGAAGATCTGTAAAGGGTTCAGTCAGATAAAAGAAGCAGTCCTTGAATATTTCAGACAGCTCTACACCGTAGATAACCATGGCAATGAGGAGGAAACTGCTGACCTCCTCTCCAACATCCCTCACCTGGTCAGCCCTGAAGACAACTTTGTTCTCATCAACCCCATTACTGAAGAAGAAGTCAACAAAGTCATTTGGTCTATGGATCCGGACAAGGCCCTTGGGCCTGACGGATTCACCATTCACTTTTACAAGACCTGCTGGGACATTATCAAAACTGATCTGTTAAAGATGGTAAAAGGTTTCATGGGAAAAGCCAAGGTAGGGGGAGGAACCAACTCCACTTACCTCGCTCTCATCCCAAAAGAAACCAACCCAGAAACATTCTCCAGATTCAGGCCAATATCAATTTGCAACGCCTCATACAAAATTCTGGCAAAGCTGCTGGCTAACAGGATCAAGCCACTGCTCAACAGGCTGATCTCTAGCAACCAAGGTGGCTTTGTAGAAGGCAGGCACATCTTAGATAATGTCATCCAGGTGCAGGAGAGAATCCACTCAAGCAATCAACGCAAAGAAAAAGGCATGCTGATAAAACTTGATATGGCCAATGCCTTTGACCGTGTCAACCGCTCCTTCCTCTACAAAGTCCTCCTCTCCTTTGGCTTTTCCCCCCTTTAGGCCCCTCAACACCATTCGTAAATCCCTCCGATCGGTGAAAGATCCCGTTGACCCTAAGGACATGAAGGGTGTCTACTTGATCCCTTGTTCGTGTGGGACCCCCTATATCGGGGAAACAGGGCGCTCCATCCATCAGAGGATCAGCGAACATGCAGCGGACCTAAGACATGGGAGAACCAAGTCTTCCGCGTTAGCAGAGCATGCGGAAAAGACCAAGCATCAGGTGTGTATAGAGGAGGCCAAGGTTATTGCCAAAGTTGCTCATTTTCATCATCGTAAATTCAGGGAAGCTATTGAGATTGAAAGAAGGCCTAACAATCTCAATAGAGATGATGGCTGGAAGATCAGTAGCTGTTGGATCCCTGCCCTTTCTTCCTAGTCTTTATTTTCCTTTTCCCCCTCCCCCCCCCTTTATTCCTTTCGACCTCTCATTATTTTTTGCTCTCTGGTCTCTTATGGTCTTTTACCTATCCTTCTCCGTCTTTTCAATTTGTGTGGTTTTTTTATTATTATTATTATTATTATTTATTTATTTATTTATTTTATATTTTATTTATTCATTTTATTTTATATTATTTTTATTTGTTTATTCTTATTCTTATTCTTATTATTATGTATTTAATCCTTATTTATTTATTTAATTATTTATTATTATCTAATTTTTTAAATTTAAATTAAATTTATTTATTTATTATTATTATTTATTTATTTTTATTTTTATTATTCTTATTTTTTCCCCTGGAAAAATCCGTAAAGTTTTCATTAATATGAAAAGATTACATATGTAGATGCTTTTTACGCATATGCCATGATCGCTGTGGATCTGTACAATTTACAAAAAATTACATTGATCATTTGTCTGATATAATCACTTGTGCAATCCTGTTTTTGCCTGTATAAAAGAGTTTGTTGCCTTTCAGCAACCTTCAGTTTGTTCAAAAAAAGTCTATAAAAAACTGTAATCTGTAAAGCTGCTGCCATTTTGATATTATGTATGGGGTAGACCCGCTGTAGGATATCCCGGGTCTATATAGGGCCGATGGTAGAATTTTCGTTCATGCTGATCCAAAATTTCAGTGATCTCCCATAAGCCACGATCCATCAACGCGGCCTCCTTGGACAGTTTGTCAGCCTCCATATTGTGTTCCCTGTAAATGTGTGCAACAGTGATATGAGTAAAAGCCTCTTTGAGCTGCCGAACTTCATCCATTATAACTCTGAGTGTGTGCATGTGACATATAGAAATCTCATTGAACCAATTTGTAATAATCTGAGAGTCCCCAAATATGTTAATGCTAGTGCATTGATGGCTAAGAGCAAAATGCAGGAGATGGCGCAATGAGATAAGTTCATCATAGTTATTTGTCCCTGCCCCCAAGCCCGCTTTGATATGGAAGGAGTGATTTGTGTTTAAGTGCAGAATGAAACCACCCCCACAGCTTTGAGCATTTGCAGCTCCATCGAAATATGCCCATGGGGTGCCTTGTTCGATGATGGGTGGAGGGTTTGGTCGACGGGCTTTTGGGGGGGGCGGATCAGGTAACTCATTGAAAGCTGTGATGATGCCGGCTTCAATGAGAGGCCATCGAGGAACCTTGTCATCAAAAATCAGGCTGTTCCTAACTTTCCAAACAATCCAGTTTACAATAATGGGAAGGTTTGCTGCCTTCGATCCTTTGTGCCTTTTGTCCCAATCAATCCAAGCACTGATTGGATCGGGACCACCCCACTCCCCGTTGTATGGAATGAACGGCTTTATGTTGTGCCAAGTTTGCTGTACACAATTGCAATGCAGAAATAGGTGCGCGGTGGATTCAGAGTCCGCTTTACAGAGAGCGCATCTCGTCGGACCATGCAGAGCTCGTCGCATAAGGTAGTCTCCCGTGGGTACCCTGTTTCGCAAGACACACCAGGTGAAAAGCTTTGACCGGGGCGAGGCTGAGAGTTTCCATATTTTCTGCCACCAACTGTCAAGAACCTCGGGCTTTTTCTGAATGATAAGGTGTGTGTATCCCTCCTTTGGGGTGTACATTCCACTGTCAGCCTGATACCATATCAGTTCATCCGGACCCTCAGTTATCCTGATATGGGATTCCATTAGTGCAGCACAATAATCTTGCCAGGTCGCGTGCCATCTCTCTGGAAGGTTAAGATGGATGGCAGACTTCCAAGCCTGGTGAAATATGTCTGAGCGGTCCTGATCCGAAATCTGAGCAATCACCTTAATGCCATGTGCAGAAAGGAAATCGACCAGGGCTAGCGGCAGCAAGTGTCTCCCGCCACTGCCATTCCAAGGGTCGAGTCCAACGCGTGCTTTGTCCCCGCTTTTTATTCTCCAAACAATATTGTTCCTGATGAGCGGCAGAGCATGAAGCACAGCCTTCCAGATGGATGAAATTCCAACTTTGTTCCAAGATGGAAGTCTGAGCCAGTCCAACACATTTAAGGGCCAAATGTATTTGTGGTGGACAATGGAGGTCCATAAGCTGTGTGTTGTCATCAGGGCCCAGCCCATCTTGGCTGCCAGAGCACAGGCGAAGGTGGGGAGATCCTTTAAGCCCCAACCACCCCATTTCTTGGGGAGGGAAATTGAATTCCAACTCACCCAAGCAAAGGTGCGCTTTTCTTTGTTGCCAGCCCATAGATATCTGTTACAAAGTCTCTGAAGCTTTGATAAAATGTTCCGGGGTATCCAAGCTAGCGCCATCCAAAATACCGGAGTTGCTTCCAGCACAGATTTGATCAAGGTTAGTCTGCCGGCCCTGGATAGATATCTATAGCTCCAGCAAGAGATCCTTTTTTCCACTTTTGCTACCAGCCACACCCAGTCCGCGATCTTTTGAGAGGTAGGTTTAAGCCAGTATCCCAGGTATTTTAGCCCCCTGTCCAGAGGATGGGTGGAAAAAGGAAAAGCTTGGCTTGCAGCATGTGATTCATTTACTGAAGTGCCAACCAGAGTGATAGAAGATTTTGTCCGGTTTACCTCCATCCCTGTAGCTTTGGCGAAGAGCTTTAGGATTCTGTTGAAAGTGGAGGTATCCTGTATGCTGCCATCTAGCATGATAAGCACATCATCAACGAACAGAAGATGAGTAAGAAAACACTCATCTGAGATTTTTAGGCCCCTGATGGTTCCATCCCTTTTTGCTGAGATAATTAATCGACTCAGGACTTCCATCACCAGGAGGAAAAGTAGGGGAGACAGCGGACAGCCCTGGCGAAGACCTCTTTCGGAATGGAAGAAATGGGAAGCAGCACCGTTGATGAGGATGCTAAATTATTATTCTTATTCTTATTATTAGTTTATTAATTTATTTTTCTATTTATGTATTGTTTTTATTTACGTGCATTTTATTTATTTAATTTATTCTCTATTATTTGTGTTCCACTATTTATCTAGTCTAACTAACTATTATATTAAATTTCTTCCGTTTAACTAAATCCCATTAACTTATAATTTTTAATTTTTAATGTTACCTTTTAACTAACTTAAACACCGATTAAATTATTTTTATATATATTTTTGGTATATCTTAAAGGTATGGTCACCAAATTAACTAACTTCCTTTAAATTATTAAAAATGGTGTTTTGACTTTGTTCCCTTGGTCAAAATTAGCCGTTGGTCAAGTTAGCCGTTGGAGGCTCTGCACAGACTATTTAACATGCAAAGCTAGATCTGTTTTCTTCAACTCATCCTGATGATGAACCACACTGGTTGGTTCGAAACGCGTCAACAATGATTTTCTGAATGTGATTTACGCCGAAATTTCTTCTGATAATTTGTTATGGATCACAGAAGCCTCAATTCAACCAATCTTATCACTGCCTGCACCCATAACCCTGGATTGCCCCTCTTGTAAACGGTCAAACCTCCTCCTTTTTTCAAGCTCAGAGAGGTCTCAGGCAAGGATGCCCGCTCTCCCCTTTCCTTTACATCCTGATGGCGGACTCCCTCAGTAGAAAGCTAGCTGCCGAAAAAGCCTCAGGGTCTCTCCTTGGCCTCAAACCCTCCTCTTCCTCCCCGGCTTAGAACCATGCTCTCTTCGTGGACGACTCCCTCCTCCTGGGAGGTGCCTCAACCAGAATAGCCAAAACCTTTGACTCTGTTATCAATTGCTATTGCAGGGTCTCGGAAGCCTCTATCAATGAAAAAAAAGCGAAGTTTATGGCTGGAACATTGGGCAGCAAGAGCTCACAAGTATATCCATTCTGTTAGGCTTTAAAGGACATGCCAAATGGGAAAAGATTAAATACCTTGGCCTCCCCATCACAAACGGCTTCAACAAGAGGTCGTTGTGGTCCGAAATCATCAACAAAATTAAAATAAAAATTACAGGTTGGGGAGGATATTGGCTCACAAAAGCAGGCAAACTCATCTTGATCAAGACTGTCTTATCGGTGCTTCCTATCTACCGGGCAGCCTTCCTTCTTGCCCCCAAAAGCGTAACATATCAAATCTCTAAAATTCTCAGGGAATTCCTTTGGAAGGGGGGGAAAGGAAATCAAAACAAGTTTCATTTAGTGAAATGGGACGTGGTCAAGCGCCCAATATCTGAAGGAGGTCTCCAGATTCGTGATCTAGCATTAGCCAACCTGGCGTTGGGAGGCAAGATCATTTGGAAACTCTTCAAAGAGCCCAAACACCTTGTCAGCGACATCCTGAAAACGAAATATGCGCAAAATGTCCAGCTCAGAAATATGTAGTCAGCGCATTCAAATCACTGCTCCCAGGTATGGAAATTATGTAATAAAACAATGGGTTTCTACATGCGCAGCGCGTACAGGATCCCAGGGAGCGGTAAACACATAGATATGTGGCAAGATAGAATTATGAATCGTGACCCCCTCGTAGAAATAGATGAAATAGCAGAGTTAAAATGTTGGCTTGAATGCGCAGGTATAAAAAGTCTCTACGATCTGTCAAACTAGGATTGCCACGATAACTGGCAAAGCTGGGATTTTTTTGGAATTCCAGAGCGACTAAATCATCAGAAGAGCGTCCTGGAAGATCTGTTAGAGGAAGTTGCCCCAGTGAATAGAAAGATGAAGGATAGCTGGGGATGGGGGCGTTCTGGAATTTACACAACAGTCGCAACCTATAATGCCCTTCAACCAAACAGGAACAGTAGTAAATCGCCGGAATTCTGGAAGAAAGTTTGGGAACCGTTAGCGCTACCCAAAGTAAATTTTTTCTTCTGGATGCTGGTCCACAACAAGTTGCTAACTGGAGACAATTTGATGAAGAAAAGCATAGTTGGGCCGCATATATGCGAGTTGTGCAAAAGTAGCCCAGAAACAGCCATGCATCTCTTTATGGAATGCAAGTTTGCCAAAGAAGTATGGGGTCTCATTCTACAAGAGTTACAAATCCCAGCCCCCTCTTATAATTCTGTTGCTGATCTATTTGACTCATGGAATCAAAGCTACCCTAGCAAAATTCCCAGCAAGTCCATCTGGAGAAAAGTCTGGAACGCTATCCCCAAGTTTGTATGCTAGCAGATTTGGTTGACCCGGAATGACTTGATATTCAATGACAAGCTGCAAACTCCTTTCGTGGCAGCAACAAAGGCCAAATCCCTTCTCCTTGAAGCAGTCCAACAACAATATTCTCCAGAAGACTCCTTGCTCCTTCCCAAAGAAGAGAGGTGGCTGGGCCCCCTCTCCCCACATTCTCGGAAGTAGCTAACAGCTCCTCATTCAACGAATCTAGAATGGCGCAAAAGGGACTCCGAAGCCAACTTCCATGAATGGTGGCGTAAACAAAAAACAACCACGATTTTCTTTGACGGAGCCTCCAAAGGCAACCCCAGGACAACAGGAGCCAGAGGGGTCATCTATGCCCCAGATGGCACAAAAAGGAACAGTTTTTGCTGGGGCATCGGGCAGAAAACAAACAATCAGGCACAAATTCAAGGTCTCCTTATAGCTTGTCAAATAGCTAGAGACAGAGGTGACAAAGAATTCCAAGCATTTGGAGACTCAGAGATCTTAATAAAAAATTTAAACACGGGAAAACAGTTCAACAATGCATGTCTCAACAAATCTCTAAACAGATTAAAGAGCGTCCTGCTTGACTTTGACTCCTACAAATTCCTCCATATTCTCAGAAGCCCGAACAGTGAAGCAGACCTGATGGCAAACAAAGGCTGCATGCTGGGGAAAGGACAACTCCTCATAAATGGCGAAAGCTCTTATCACCCCTGTAATCCATGAGGATCCTGAAGATTGTTTCAGCATAAGAAACATAAATGGAAGTAATGTAATGATGGCTGCCATGGTGTGAGTCCAATCTTTTCCACATATTAATAAAACATACCCGTTTCAGTGAAAAAAAATAATCCTATTTACTGCGATTGGTATATATACACACACACACACACGCCTTTTGTACAATTGCCAGGAATATAGTTTTTAATTCAAGTGAAGTGTTAATGTTTAAATGTAGATTGTGTACATAGTGTTATTCCTCTTACCTCCTTGGTACTTCTTCTAGCTTAATAAAAAAAATGGTTTTTCTATTCATATCCTCCTATATAGTTGATACAGGGTTAGTCCTTGGGTAGGTTTCCTTCCCTAGTCATTCACAACAGAAGGAAAACTTACTCTATGCCTATAACCACCAATTTTCCTACAACATAAACAATACAAATACACATACATCTATATATATTTCACTCACAAAACATTAGTAGGGTTTTGCATTCATTTTTCTGCTAATACCTAGAATCATTTAAAACCATAATAACATCCTACTCCATTCTTTCATAACCCTCAATAGCCATAAATAACTTAATTAACACAAAATCATCCAGACATTCGTGTACTTATCTAAACGTTTCCTAGAAATGTATTAAAGGATGTCATGTTCCCCCCAAACATGGACTACATTTCTCAATAGTTCCCCCCAAGCTCCAACTCCTCTCTTCCAGAAGCACAAATTAGTAGTTCTTTCTCAGTTCACACCCCCTTAACACTTAATAGTGTCCTGCTAATTTTTGGGTTTAGGCCAATCTTTCTCTCCCAATGTCCATTTCTTTTAATCTAACTGCCTTTATTTCTCGCATCCTTCTTTTCGCAACTTCCACCCTTGTGGTAGTGTGTTTGTTACTATGGATTACCAAATACACCTTCCTTGGAGTTGTTTATTCTCTACAAGGAAAACACGAGAGATTGGTTGTTGTTAGTGGACAAACATGGGTAAATAAAGCACTGTAAAAAATTAAAACAATGCATACATAAACATAAACTAAAACTAAGAAATAAACACATGAACAATGCCTAATGAAGCAAACACATCAAAAAAGTAATTTAAAAGGGTTCCCTTTATTTATTTATGAGTGTAGAAGATATACAATAGATGAATAAAAGATGCTTTCATAGAATTGCTTGAGTATTATGGTGCTAAAAAATTATTAACAAGGAAGTTTATTTCCTCAATCTTCTTGCAAACTTCCTCTCTCTCTCAAAGAAGTATGAAGACTCTCTCAATCATGAAATCATCTTCTTAATGAAATCCTTAATTGCTAGGGAGAAATTTTGTCAACATAAAAATTCTTTTCCTTTTCTTCTTTCTTAGCTCTCCTAGAACATGTATTTATAGAGTTACCTTGACACTCCTCCTCTCCTTGGCTCATGAATATCGTGGTTCACCTCATAAATGAGATGAGAGCTACCAATTCCTTGTCTTTAAGGCTTCTTAGGGCTCAAGGCTCAAATTTGTTAGCCCATCATATTAAGATATGGAGTGTTTCTCAAGAAAGTTTGTGGCCTGGTTGTTGACTAGACTTTTCACGACCACGTGGCTATCGAAGAAATAGCCGTGTGACTGTTAATTTTGGATAATGGTGCACCCACGCAACACACTATTTTAACTTGAACCTTAGGAAAGATTTTGATTTTTGGCCTTCATGGTGTTTCCAACTGAAAATATCACCATTATATGTGTTGATCACTAACTTTGAGTGTCTCTTAATGCGTATAGATGAGTGTCTCTTAATTTGTGATAGTGGCTAATGAATAACTATTACAATCATGTAAGAAATGGTCCTCTCAAGTCAACATTTATGTGGCTAACATGATGATGGTTGATGATGATAACTACTTACGCCCTAAAGGGCGCCTTCTAACAAATAGGATGAACTAGGTGCCCTCATGCATCAAAAGTGAAGCATTGTTGAATCAAGTGTTAAAGGGTGCATGGGTCTTCTACTTTGGGTACCTCCCATGCATCAAAATGTAAGCACTGTTGGATGAGGTGTTAAGGGATGCATGGGTCTTCTACTAAATGAGAGAACTGCAGCAGTCATAATGTATGATACTACCCTGACATGAAAAGAAAATCATGGTCCCAAATGTCAAGGAGACCAATGAAATGAATGGGAAATAATTATTCCCAAAGTGCCACCTGAGTTTGTCCCTTAAGGGGGGGAGCAACCAAGGTACAATTTCGATCCTAGAAGAAGGGTGTTCAAGTCAACTGGAAAGAAGCGCCAACCACCCGAAATGCTGATTTGGGGAATCATGGTAAAGGGATAAAGATGAATATAACATGGTGGGTCATAAAGGCATGATAATGAGATCCACCAGTATGGGTGGATATAGACAACTGCCTTAGGTTGGAGCTATAATGCGAGTGGTGACAATCAAAACAATTTTTCTTGGGGGAATTCCCCTAGAGTCGGTAGGACATCTAGGGTAGGTATGATCATGTTCTGATTGTCGTGGTAAACCATAGATGAGAGTGGATCATGGTGTTGTGATATAAGCGAGCTCGAACCAAGGGAGACTAGGGACTATAGCCGGGTACAAGACATAAAAATATGGGTGGGAATCCTTCTTCTAAAAAAAATTGTACCCTTTCCAAAAGAATGTAAAAGTGGTTTGGGATGTATAAACATGGAGACGGGTGCCCCAAGAAAATGACAACCCGCGTAATGATGCGGGTAGGGTTTTTTGATGAGGGCGGGGGCTTCATTGGTTGGTCTCGGTGTGAGGTTGATGAGGCTTAAGAAGTGACTCAAATTGGCTCTTCTGTATGTGGGAATGATAGGCTAAATGTATAATGCGGGAGTGTGTTCGACTTAATCCAACAAAAAATTAAAGAGGTGGCCTGTGAGTAGGGTTGGTAAGGAATAAGTAAAGAAGAGGAGAATGAGGTTGATCTTCAAGACATGTGAATGAGATGGCACTGGAGCCTGAGTGTATGGTCATAGATCTCGTTAGTGTAAGGTGTTCTATAAAATGAGGTGATCCATGTATGGGAGGTGTTATCGACGACATGGACTTTTACCAGGTACAAGTGGAAGGTGGTGGTATACGTGGTTGAGATGATGGACCCTATGGTGAATTTCATAGAAATGATGTCAGGATATGCAAAGATTTATAGGAAGCCTATCATGTTGAGTGAAGAATGATACCTTAATTGTTGATGGTTGCGAGGGGAGTGATTTTGTTGAGAAACTGTTGGGATACCTGCAACTTAAACAACCAATACCCCAATTGAAAAATATCTTGATGAAATAATATGTAAGTTGAAATGTACTAAACCATATGAATCGAAAAAATGGAAAGACGCACCTGAGAGGTACTCTAAAATGTGAAACGGGCCCAAAAACTGAGTGTGATGTGGAAATGGAAAGGAGGGTACCATGATGAAGATGACACCTTCCTGATCTTAATGTCGCTAACTATTTTGTGAGCTCCCGCACGAGTCATAGGAAGGTGACATAGAGGGTGATATATAGGGTGAAGTGGACAATATGCTACCTCATTTGTACCTGCTGATGTGGACGACCAAGTTAGGTCCATGAGTTGTTTTCTTCTGTTGCAGTCAGCCTATGCACCCAGGTAGTGCGCGAGGATAGCCAAGTAAGAGGTCACTACCCAATATTTGTGATTTTTATAGCTTAAGTTAGATAGGCCATACATTATGGCTTGTATGAACCTTTTTTAGGGAAAAATCTAAAACCCTCACGGGCGACTATGAAATAGTCGCATTGGGGCATGTGGGTTTAAGCTAAAAAGTCGCACGATCATGTGAATGCGAGTGAAAAAGACACAATATATTCATGCTGAGGACCTCGTAGTTTTTGGGGTAACAAGTGTGCAGGTGCGCAAGTGTTCGAGGAATAGTCACGCGACCTGTGCGTCTATGAGAGAAACAAACACGAGGCTAAGGGGTCAACATCCTTGTGAGTAAGGGGATGGTTGTCACATGGGTGCACGATTGTACATGGAAAATCAATGTGGCACCATGCGCTTGCCTATTAGTAATTTGATTTCATTTTTATTTATCATTTCTAAAAGTTTCATGAAGTCTTGGGCAGTGGCTTGATACCTTGCCATGAAAAATGGCTCAGAATCTAGGGTCTTTGGCTCAATACTATTTGAAAAAGTCCACAATTGTTGGCATGCCTTGCTATGGGAGTGACTAGAAGGCCTCAGTCACATTCATTGCTTGTCGTGGGAGCGACTGAGGGTCCAGATCAACAAAATGATAATTTGTTTCAAGGGTTAAGCACCTGTAAGTGTTGGCTTCCTCCTTAAGGGTATACAACTCCCGAGGAAGGTCAAATTGTTTTTTTTGTCGATTCCACTTCCTTAACTATACATGGGGAGTTGAATCACATCATAGTATCTTCTCGTCACATTTTTACCCTAGTGGACCGGTTAGCTTGGGTAAATGTGGGTGGATGGTGTTACAACGAAAGGGTCGCCAACATGGGAAATAAATGATGGGACAAAAGGATAAAGGATGATTTTGGATGCTACAAGATTTGGATATGATGTTTTTAGCTACTACGTTGTATTACTATGCTACAACATATAAATTGCAAGTCATCCAAGGACTCCATTATTAGATTTGAGTTGGTATATGTAACAACAAATTATAAATTAATAAATATATTTGAATTTTGTTTTTAGTTCTCATGATCGGGTTTAAATAACTCTATATTTATACTCTACAATATATGTATTTGAATTAATTTAACATAGTATCTAGAACAAGTAGTTGGGTCTTTGCGCTCTATATAAAAAATTCTAGTCATGTAGTTCATGTGTGAAGGCTACATAACTTAGCATTGCACCAACATGTGAATAAGGTAACACCACATGGGCACGAGATGAAGGAAAATGAGAGAATGGAAAGAGGATGACATATATCTTTGTGTAATTTGATTTGTTGTCAAATGACTAAAGATAAAAATACTTTGTTTATCATGTAGAATTGTAAAATATGATCATTTTTGGATCACTATGCAACCAAGTAACTTTACAATGTTGTTATCATAGAAACGAGGAAAATTCCATATGATGAAGCTATATAACAAATCCGATAAAATAAGGCTTATTTGGGTTGCGTTATATGGACTTATTTGCTAAACCAATCAATTATAGAAACATTTTTTAATGTAGCATGAAGTCAAAGGCGTTAGAGTGCTATAACAAAAATATAAAAAATATTAATGGGAATGTTATGGAGTGCATGCGTCTTCATTGTTAATATCTTGTAACTTATTCAATCTGTGTGAAAATGTATCTATATTCGGTCTTCATAATGACCTTTGTAAAAATGACATTGTATATCTTATATATAAAAATAGAAAAGGAAATTTTATTTGTCAAAGCATGGGTTTCATTCTTAAGTCTAGGTCAAAGCATGTTCTTCATGCTTCTAGAGATTTCTAGTTCAAAGAAGAAATTTCTTCATGTATTATAGTCCCATTTGGACTCAATGTAACAAAAGAAAATAATTATTTTTTTGTCAAAAAAGAGAAATTATCCTCCAAGACAAACTCGACCTAAAGAGGCCTATTTGACGCCATAAGAAGGCTATAAATAAGAAATACTTTGACTCATTTGGAACTCTCTCTCAATCAAGTTTGATTTGCAATAGTGAAGAAGGAAGAAAAGCAAGGAAGGCAAGAAGAAGAGAATGAAGTCAGAGAAAGGAAGATCTCTTGGGAAAGAATTCCTTTCTATCCACATGTGTGAAGTTGTATAGGGTTTTTGTGTGAGTTGCAAGGGCTGAAATTGCACGTAGAAATTGTAGACCCAAATTGCATGGCAAAGACTCTAAATTGAAGCCGTTTTGACTATGTTTGACCTTTTTTTACTTTGGAAGAATTTTATTCATTTGATTTTGGTTCGGTTAATAATAGATAATATACCACATTGTTTTTGTTAGTTCTCCATTAATGTATCTTTGTATCTTTAATTATGTTTTTTATATGATTGCTTGATATCTACACTACTAGTAACAATGCCACTTTTCCCTAGATTACAACATTGGTTTTGTTACTAGTAGTTAGCACTCGAGTGACAAAGTATGCAAGCATAAATGTTAACATTAGAGGAGATACAATTATGGTGTGAGACAAATATCAATAACTATCTGAAGAACTATACACGAAGGAAACAACTATCAATTGCAGAAGACAGAGCCAACTTCTTCACAAAAGCACACGAGTAGTATATTGAAGATGCCCAGATAGAAATCAAGAACTTCCTCGACTGATTCACCCATGAAAAAACCTGAGAACAAAACTATTAACGACCAAATTTTATTTAAATTATAAAAAAATGGTTGAAAAAACCTACATGAGTGGGTTGAATCGATTCTCGATGATGTTTTTGAAGAACAAGAAATAGAATATTGAACCTTTGTCGAACTCATTAAGGCTAGATTCTATGACGACTTGCATGACAATTTTTTTTTCACAATTCCTACCCTTTTACATAAGTTTCTTCTTGAAAAGGGCGTAGGACATATTGTTGAGTATTGACTCCCGTTGTAGACTCTGACCAATACTGATTGTCGAAAGGAGCAATTCCTTGACGCCCATTGTAAAGACATCAAAGAAGCATGGGATTATATTTTATGTATATAATATTTGTCATTGAGTACTTATCAATGAAATGAAAGTAAGTCGGGTTGGCATGGGGCGACGGGTAACGAATTGTGATAAATAAAGAAGGGAAAAGGAAAAGAAAAAGAGTAAATTTGGAGAGTACATGTAAATCATAAATATGGAAGGAAGAAGGTCGACTATAAGAAAGAAATAAGAAAGTAATCAATGGAATAATGACTGACTGTATAAAAAATTCGCTGACATACAAAAAATAGGAAGGGACGAGACACAACAACAACAAGAACAGATAAGAGAAAAATAATATTAGAGGAAAAGAATGAAGAATCGAGAGCATGAGAGAAAATATGCATGAGACTCCTCAAACGAGGTGAGAGGCATAGAACCACCTACTTTGACGTAGAATAATGTTCTACTTATAAGCCCTAGAGAGAAAGTAGCGTTGGAATACAAAATTACTAAGAGGGGAGGGTGAACTAGTAATAGTGAGGTTATTAGAGATTTAAGAACAAATATTTGTTTCTTTTCTTGCAGTCAGTTACTTGTGAGTGCACTCATCATCCAATATAAGAAAACAACTAGATAATCCAGTCACATGTACACACAATCTATTGAATGAGCAGCACACACATATTGACAGAGGTATTTTTTACTTGGAACACCAAAGGGAGGAAACCACCAATTTGTTTGTTTTTATGATATAAATTAAGCACTTACTTAATTATATCAATTTGTTTGTGAGCACCTTGCCTTGAGATAGCAAGCCACAAAATACCAAGAGGCACCAACCTCTTATGAATGTAGACCACCATTTTCTCTATCCACTATTCTACTTTTCATACAATTTTAAAATTGAAAACAAAGGCTAATACATATACACATAAATATAAATCAAATATACTATAACACCAACCCCTTTCCTTTAGCTCTGCAGTTCTCCTCTAAATTGTGCTCCCTTATGCTCCACAAGCTCTGGTCACGACCCTCTACAACATTGTATCTTAGTTAAACACTTGGCATATTCACCCTTTCGTTTACACACTCACTATGTTGCACTCTTCAACTCACAGCAATTCTACACTCCCACCTTTGCTCAACTACACTCCACAATTTTGTTCCTCTGTTGCACTAGGAACAATGTTGTCTCTATTCTCTCTCTACTTGATATGGTTCTACAACATGGCATGGTTTGTTGTTGATCCATCAAGTTTCTTGTACTTTGCAACCATATTTAATTATAGCGATGGGATTAGTTCATTTAACCATCACAGTCACATTGAATTGATGTCTGCTTATCTGGGTGTCTCCCATACTGAGAATGTGTTTTTATACATCCTGCATGCTCCAACAAGGCTTAACATTCCTCATAAATTCCCACAGAGGAATAAATGTATTAAATGCGTGGATCTCCTTCCTGTAGTCACCACACAACTCTGTCAGAGCCCATAGATTTACTAATATGGTGTCCTTGAGTCATTCTCTTCATTTATTTCCCCATGGTGTGCATGTAATTTTCAAAGGAGGCTTGCGTCAACTAAAAACTGACTTTATAGTCACCATTAATCAAATGTTGCCAACTTCTCTGTGCACATTTACTATCGACTAATACATCTTTTGTAGAATGCACATTGGAGCTATCGACTCATCCATACCTATCGCACAATTCCAAGTATGACACATAGGTCAAAGTTTTTGACTCATACATTAACCACATGTTGCTCCATGGGTTGGATCTCAAAAGCCCTTGAACAGGTAACATTTATAAAATATAGTTTCACAAGAGTTATAGGCTTCTTGGCTTCCAGACACTGGAACACTAGGGTGCACTTTCCTTGGATTTTAGCCCGCGCTCTTGTAAATGTTTACCCATAGTGGATTTTCCTTATTCATGACTTCAAGGCCCTTGGTCATCATTAATTCTAAGAAACCAAGTCCTTGTGTTAAGGCCTAAAGCTCCCTGCTCCCCGCCACGTAGGTGCTCCTTTATGAATTAACAGTTAGTTATGGGGTTCCGACCCTCTGAGGTATGTTGCTTGAGATAATTTTGAATAATATCCATAATTTATACCTTTTGTAGTCATCATTAGAGGAAAATCAATTACATACTTTTCTATAATATAATGTATAATGTTGGGTGGATTAACTGCCCAAATATTTTTAGGCCATGAAGTTCTTTTCAAACTTTGAATGGAATGATTGGAACACTGGGTCTTCACTGAAAAAGCAATACCATATCACGTGTGTTCATATTGGGGCATAAAAAATGAGGAAAATATGAAATATTATATTGAGCATATGATAGGGGGCAAAGGGTTTTTATATGTTGTATAGAAATATGTGTATTATAAGGTATTGTTTATACAATACATTGGCCTCGTGGAGGAAAAAACAAGTGGGCTGGAGAAATAGAGGTTTAAGAGTATTATGGGAGTATTGAGAGTGAGAGGGGGAAGGAATAAACTATGGTAATATTAGGTCAATAATAGCCTAATATTTAAACCTATGGCCCTAGTATTGATGTGCAATTCATGGTAATGTTAAATTCTTAAAGTAAAAGTGGCATTCTCCTTATCTTTCATTTTCATCCTTTTACTTAAATTTTTAACATTACCATGAAATTACTCAGGATGTTTGAGAGTGGTTCTGACCTCATTAGATTTCATATGGAGAAATTATAATTTTAGGTCTCACTCAAAATCCAATAAACTTATTAGTTTTTCAGGATTTCAGGATTGGGGGGATTGCAATGTTTCCATTGGATTTTGTCATGTAGTAAGGTATGGAACTCGTATTTAATCAGAGAACCAAGGCCTCTATGTATCTTGATGTTAGTGACATTGGTTATCTAACTCCTCTATCACGACCTTACTAAAAATGTACATGTCACTCAAACAAAATCTTGACTTGACATGCTATGTTTTCTCTATCTTATGTTAATGCTTAGAGGGTGATATTAATGACAAAGATCCCAACATAGGCAATGATTTTGATGATATGTAGGCATTTGTTGTAGCATGATTTTTTTCTATACTAGAGGCCATACAAAGCCTATTTGTTGATGTATTTTTGGTTCATATATGGATTGCAATAGATGTTGTTTTGGTTATGTGCACCCTTACATGCTATATAGATGAGAACTTGTAATTTGTGGACCTATGGTTGATGAAGATTATAATTACTAGATGAATGATGTTATATGGTTTAATCCATGTTTTTATAATTTTTTATAACAAATTCATCATTCTACATGATTTTGTTGACATATATGCATCAAAATATATAAAAATATATATTATATAAAATTCACTCCCAAAAGCACTCCCAATTTGGGAGCTTTTGAAAATGTCACTCCCTGCTCCTGCTTCCACTCCCACTTTTTGATTCTACTCTCGCTTCTAGCTTTTGCTCCCATTCCCAAGCAGCCTTGCTCCAAAACAAACATGCATCACATTACTAATACCTCTATGATCTATGTTTGATGTGTGTGTTAGATGTTTTACCTGTTGCTCAGCTAGTGATCCTCCCAATGAAGGGCTAGTTTAGAAGACAACATATATGGCACCTTCAGAGTTTCCTTACATTAGTGATGAAAAAGTTAAATGAAAGTGTAGGAGATAGTGATATCGACTATTTCTTGGTAGAGGGCACATGCACGCCATAGGAGATAGTGAAATAGAATATTGTTTGGAAGAGGTTGCATGCATGCTAAGGGCACACATGTCACACCTTTAGTTAATTCCAGTTTAGATGTTGTTTCGAATTTAGCAATTTCGGTTTTTGATAGAGTTTTTCTATAATTAGAGCTTTCTTTTGTTATTTTTAGCATGCATAATCTATTCTTACTAAGAGGGTGTAGATCCTTAGTCAATTAGAATACTTATGTGTGACAAATTCCCATCTTAGGTAGAGGACACAGATCTCAAGGAAGGGATGCACACTTGCATGCTCTAGTTCATATTTTGATGGAGACACACTTACTTGGCATTCTTACCATGCAACTATGGTGCATTAGGTGATCAAGTTAGGGCTATGATTTGTCAAATTCCAACCAAATAGGATTTTTCATGTGTCCATATTCATTCTACTTTCTCTCCTCTTCCTATTCCATAAGTGAGATGAAAGGTGCACCATTTTGTTGGTTATTGAGGTTATTTTTTAATTGTTCCAGTGTGTCTTTTTCAATATTCAATCGAAGAAAGATGCAATTGAGAGTTCAAATCTATGTGTTCTCCATTCAAGTTACACAACATGTATTTTTAAATCAACCAACTTATATCTGCCTCTTTTTAATTGAAACTTTCAAGTTTTCAACTACCTAATATTTAGGTTATTCTTTCTAGGTGCAAAATTTGCTTACCATTGTTAATGAAAATAAAGGGATATAAATAAAAATGGGTATAAAAAATGCTAATGAAAAAATGGATACCTACAATATCTAGTGAAAGTAGGTGTTTTTGAATTGGGAAGTTATATTGGGTTTGTGTTGGCAGGGGGTTAAATAAAGTTTTTTTTAGAGGTATTTTCCAATATGTAGTCAAATTAAGGGTATTGCTTAGTATGCCATGAACGCACGTGCAATGTTAGAGGTTCATTGAGTGAAGCCCCCATGGACTGGAACAATGTCCATAATTTGTACCTTTTGTAGCCACTATGAGAGGAAAATCAATTAAATACTTTTAAAGTAATAAATTTCATATGAGAAAACATATAGGGCTTGTTAACATAGAATAATCACATGGTAAAAACTAAAGTGAGAAAATAATCACAAAGTTAACTTTCTGGTGGGAATATGATATCTTGTTTAGAAATAGACTTTATCAATGTAATACCTTCAATGCTTTGCTTCCATGTCATACAACACATACATGCAATCCAAAATTATTTACAAAAACTTTTCTAAGATAGAGGTGTATGGTTACTTCCTTATTACACCAATGCATATGGGATCCTACCTATTATTTTTTGGTTTAAGTTTAATTTTCTAACATTTATTGTTTCTTTTTAGAGGAGAATTTATAATTATCCCAATGGTTTGTACTTTTGCAGGTAGGTGTGTCAACAAAGGCCAACAACTAACAAGTTTTTCATTGATGTTTGTGTTTTGTAAATTAATGAGAATCTTCTGTCTTTTTTTCATAATTTTTATCAATTGGAAATTTCAAAATGTTATAGCTATGGGTATACGTAAACTTTTGTTTTTGACACACTTATAATAGTCAATATATTGGGAAATTCATGAAAGAAATATTTTTTAAGAACTAAGTTCTTCAATTCATTAAAAAAAAACGAAGATCAATCACATGGAAAAGCTTAGCCAATCAAGTTTTAGCTATTTGGTAAGTATCTCATGTGTGTGGTTATTCGTGTACTTGGCGAAACTACTCCTCCATCACACCATTAGAATTTTAATTTTCAAAGTCAATTAAGTGATTTGGTTGTTAAATGAGGTATGGGAGCTTGAATGACTTGCTTCTATATTTCCCATAATCATTTTGCTTATTTAATCCCTAATCATATCAGTCTTTTTATTTAGTCCTCCATTTTGTGACAAAGTTCATTACTCTACTTGTTGATAATTATAAATTCACATTATGCTTGGTGGTATTAATATATTTTAATTATAAAACCATGTTTTACATTAATGTGCATGTTACCTTTTGAGCACAAACATTTTTGCACTTTATTAGACGGATCCAAGTTTCTCATGAATCTATTTTTCTTCCACTAACATAGTGTCCATCAAAAACAAAACATGATCCTATGACACTTAACAATGTCTATATAAATCCACGACACAATGTTAACAATGCAGATGTCTACATAAATTTGTTGGAACATTCCTTGTAAGCTAAACTAATAATCTTATAAACCAATCTATTGGAATTGATATATCCACTCTGCTGCAGGCAATAGTAATAGCAATCCTTCTCCTCCTCCGCAAACGAAGAGAGAGATATGGAGGAGGAGAAGGCTTGCTATTATTGTTGTGTGCAACAGAGTGGATAGATTGATTCCAATAGATTAGCTTACTAGGATTGTTCCAACAGATTTATGTAGACATCTACATTGTTAACATTGTTTTGCTTTTGATGCACACACTATGTTAGTGAAAGAAAAATAGATGCATGAGAAACTTGGATCCATCTAATAAAGTGAAAAAATGTTCCTGCTCAAAAGGTAACATGCACATTAATGTAGAACATAGTTTTATAATTAATATATATTAATACAACCAAGCTTACAAGTAGAGTAATGAACTTAGTCACAAAATGGAGGACTAGAATAATAAGACCGATATGCTTAGGGATTAAATAAGAAAAATGTTATGGGAAAGAGAGAAGCAAGCAATTCAAACTCCCATACCTCCTTTTAACAACCAAATCACTTAATAATAATTAGAATCCAATTTAATATAAATAATTAATAATAAACCTAGATCACTTAATATCAAGGCTTAATAAACTTAGATCACTTATTTAAATAAGTAATTAATAATTTAGATCACTTCATATCGTGACTGACTTAATAAATGATTAATAATAAACCTAGATCACATATTTAAGTAATTAGAGTAATATTAAGTGATTAATAATAAACCTAGTGTTCTCGTGTTAAATTTTCTATAAAAAACAAAGTCACGAAAACAAAGCCTAGAAAGAAAAATAAGAGATGAAACAAAAAGTTTGTGTGGAAAAACACTTTCTGTAGGCCTTCATTAGTGAGCTATAACCTAGATATCATTTCCATTGGTTTCCATGATCCACAAAATCTCGCTCACTTTGGACGAAAAATGACTTCCTTTCCTTCTAGCTTGATTTCCTATGCTTCTCCTATATGAACTTCAAAGCTCTCCATTTGTGGATCATCGAAACCAAGGGAAATGGTATCTAGGTTATTTTCACCCCCTGATTTTACAAAAAATGAAATCTTACAACAAATGTTGTTTCCCGCAAACGGTTAGTTTTATGCACTAATCTTTCGAGTGTTGTTTACGTGGCTTTTAGGTTTCCATAAAATTGTCCATATCTTTTTTGGAACCAAATTCATGTCTGGGTCATAATAAAACTGCAATTAAACAACTCTGTAAATATCAGGTTTACCGGTAGAATCAGAAAGAAAAATACTACTAAGAGCAAGAATTGCTCAAACACTTTCTCACAGCTATTAAAATTTTTAAACAGTATAGATGTAATAATGTAATGTAAAGTTTTTTGTCTTAACTTTAGATCTATAAAAGGAAGATCAAGATTGATCAAATTTTTTATATGCAAATCGCTACATAATTAAAATGAATCTTATTTGTTTTAATTATTATTTTTGTTAAAACTAGTATAGATCCATCTTAAATACTAATTTAACATGAATCAAAATTTGTTGGTTCTAATACTCAAACAAAATTAAATTCCAAGGACCTTTGCCAAAACAAATGTCGACTATGCGAAATAGAATTTGCTAGTTCTAATACTCCAATGAAATTAAATTTCAAGGACTTACCCAGTCAAGGCAATTGCTGCGCATACCAAGTTAAGCTTGTGGTTGAACAAAGTCCATCGGCCTAAACATGACATAACTAAATTTATTCATTGTGAGGAAGCTTCCTAAACATTGCATAACAAAATCTATTCATATATATTTAAATCGCTTTAATTTTTTTTCTCGGTAAAGACTAATTCTATTAACTGAAAATCAAAATAATGTTACAAGGGGGTTGAGGCCTCAGGCAAGAACAACCGAGAGCTTTCAATGCAAAAAAACTGTCCTAGGTAAGGGAGAATCAGTTACAGTGAGCTAGGAACCAGACATAGGAACCAAAATTTAACAAAAAGATCATGAGGAAGAGATGGTATAACCACCTATTAAGAAGACGAGACCAGAAAAGAGAGACAGATACGCTGACCAAAACCACAAAAGAGCTTTATACTACCGCCCACTAGGAAGAAGAACGAAACTGCCAGGCTATAGACGCAGAACCAGAGCTGCATCCAAAACCACATGAACTTGATCATTCGAGCCATCAGAAAAAACCGGGAAGGTCTGAAAGGTCCTAGGTGGCCTCATATCGCCATGTTCTCATTCGGAGGCTCCTCCACCATCGAGCATGCATTTCCATGCCACATTTCATCGTTTCCTGCCATGTCACCCGCATCACTGCCACCAGGATGAAACGACGAGGGATGTGTGTCACTGGAATTGCCTTCCCTGACCATCGAGACAAAGGCTCCCTGAGAGCAGCCACCTGGTGGCTGATTGTCGCTGGGAGCACCGCCCTTGTCATGCAACTCACCATTCCTTTTCTCCTGGCTTCCATCAGCCAAAATCTGCTCACTGCTCTGGCTGCCCGCCTCTCTGAGACCACCCTGAGAAGGCTCAGACGTCAAGTGCACCATAGTTTGAGGCGGAACCTCTTCTTCAGAGAAGATAATAGTAATATTGGCCAAGATAACTGGCCTGTTAAGATTGCTCTGAAACTTGAAGTGAGTAGTCTGAAAAGCATTGTGTGGAATCGGCCTGCGGGAAGGGCTGAGAGGAGGCGAATTCACTGGAGAAGAGGGCTGAGAAGCAGGAGGCGGGGTAATATCCATAGAACGAACAGACTGCGAACGCCCATGGCCACCACGGCTTCCCCCAAAGCGACTTTTCATGCGATGGCGTACCATGATGAGGCGATGGAAGGGAAGCACAACAATACCGAAAGCAATGGCATGGAAACAATACAGCACAACGGGAAACCACTTCAAGCTTAGAGAACAGGCCTGAGAGTGAAAGGAGGGTAGCACAATTCTAACGACAAGAGCAACCGAGAGCTTGCCTCTGTTAGCAGAAACAGTCCTGCCATAGAGACGCACAGCCAGAAAAGGCCTGAGACAAGAAGGCGGAATGCAAACAGTGGGAAGGAGAGCCAAGATCGCCATGGTAATATCAGCAAGAGCCTCGCCTTGGACGGAGTGAGCAGTTAATACTGAATTCAGGCCAAATCTCCCTCGCTTAAGGTTAACCTGCTTGAGCCAGATACGCTCATGGATAGCCGCGCTGGTCTGCAGCTGGCAGTACCACGCTCTTCCGCCTGTCATTAAAATCATCAATTGTCATTTAATTCACCCACATCCAGGTTAAATCGCTTTAATTTAATCATAAGCTGTAAAAAAATTACTTGTAGAAGTAGCACCATGACCATACCCATGTTATAGAAGAATCTATTTTTCCCATATAATAATTGATTTTCCCATCTACACTTAGCTTCGATCCTAATTAATTTTTTTTAGAAACTTAATTCTGGATCTACTAAGTGTGGAGAGGGATCAAATCCCTTTTCATTCTAAAAAGAGATTTGCATATCGAGAAATTTGATGCCTCTTGGAGCCACTACAAAAAATTTGATCATCTCCGAGCTTGGTAGGTCCAGAGTTAAGATGAATCACGGCTGGTTTAATTAGCCCCTTTAAATAGGCAATATTCCACATGAATACCATGGAGCAATACCATGGACCCATGGTATTGAGAACCCATGGTATTGGCCCTTGGTATTAATGTGAAATATATCCTATTTAAAGGGGGAATTAAACCTGCTAAGATCCAATCTTTTGATATGCAAATCTCCGTTAAATTGTATTCTACATTAATAAAATGGGTCAATACTATGGGTTATTTTTATTGTTATTATCATTTTATTTTTACAATTTTTGTATTTTTTTAGAAAGTTAAAATGTTTACATTACATTACTATTTTTATTTAATTTAATTTATTTATTTTAATTTTAATTTTATGTAATCTGACTAATTTAAAATGTTAAATCAAACATTAAGTTACATATCTACCATACTAGGCTCGAGAGCACCTTTCAACACAATAATTCGAATTTAATGCCTTCAAATATGCTACATTAGAGAAAAATAACATGAGAAAAGCCATAGATTGTCAAAATCCAAAATCTTAAAAAGGCTAATTTTTACATGACATGACACCATCTTATTAATTTTATTATTATTTTTATAAAATTTTATTGTTGTGTAATTTGACTGAGTCAAAATGTTCAGAGGACATTACAATATTTCTTCCATATTGGGTTTGAGAGCACATCTCCAAGCAATGCAATGTAATGTAGTGTCATGTAACATTCTAAGTCAGTAAAAAAAATAAAAATAAAAATTAGTATTTTATTAATTTTCACGAATTATTACCTTGGATTCTGAGCTTAGAACCCATGGCGTTGAACCATCCATCCTATTCCACATGACATTACAAGATCTCTTCCATATTGGGTTTGAGAGCACCTCTCCACGCAGTGGAATGTAATGCAGTGTCATGTAACATTCTAAGTGTCAAAATAAAATAAAAATAGTTTTTTATTTTATTAATTTTCACGAATTATTACCTTGCTTTTGAGCTTTGAACCCATGGTGTTGACCCATCCATCCTATTCATGTGGAATATAACCTATTTAAAAGGGGAAATTAAACCAACGTAGATTCACCTTAATTATGCACATTTGATTTGATCCCTCTGGGTGCTTGGTAGATCCAACGTTAAAATGAATCTAGACTAGTTTAAGTATAAAAATGAATAAACCAAAGCTATTTTTAAAAATTTAATAAAAAACCTCTAATTTATTATTTATTTTAAAAATCTATTTACAAATATTTATTGGAATGATTGAATGATTACAATTTCCCTATTGATCATACATTTACCTTATGCATGATATATATATATATATATATATATATATATATATATATAAAAGCCAAGCACCCAGAGGGATCAAACGTTTAGGCTCTCGGTAGATCCAAAGTTAGGATGGATCTAGGCTAATTTAATTCTTCATTTTAAATAAGAAATATTCCACATGAATACCATAGGTTAATATCATTGGTTCTAAATACCATGGATCATTTTTGTTTTCATTTTTATTTTCTTTTTAGGGTTATTTTATTTTGTTATTTTTATTTTTGTTATTTTTTTAAGTTAAAATGCTTACATTTTTTTTTCTTCTCGGCAAATGACTAATTCTATTAACTGAAAAGTAAAATAATATTACAAGGAGTTGAGGCTTCGGATAACATCATCCGAGAGCACTCAACATAGCAAAACTGCCCCAGTATAGGGAGAGGCTGGGAGAAGCAGTTATAGAAGACAAGAGAACAGATATAGAAACTAGAGATAGACCATCATAACATAAGAAAGCACACGAAAGCAAGACAGAGACTTTCCCTAGCTGGCCAGAAGATCTTTATATTGCCGCTGCTCGAGGGGAATAACAAAACCATCTGGCTGTAGATGTTAAACCAAAACTGCAAACAAAACTGCCTGAGGTTGACCATATAAAACATCAGCAAAACCAAAAGAAGTTTGGGCATGCCCGGGTGGCTTTATACCTCCACGTCCTCATTTGGAGGCATCTCCACCTCCTGACACACGATACTAGTCCACATATCTTCAGTTCCTACCTTCTCGCCTTCTGGGTTCGCCGTGGGGTGATGAGTGGCCGTGGAATTGCCTTCCCCATCCACCGGGATGATGGCTTCAGAAGGCATAATACCGCTAGGAGTGTCTCCTTTGTCGAGCATCTTTCCCTTTCGATTCTCCAGACTTCCTTCTGCCGTAAACTGCTCACTTCTTTGAGAATGCTCAGACACCACACGCACCAGAGGATGAAGCTGGCTTTCTTCTTCATAAAGGATAATAGTGATATGAGTGGTGATCATTGGCCTACTGAGATTGCTCTGAAATTTGAAGTGAGTGGTCTGAAACACACTGTTCGGGGTCGCCCTGCGAGAAGGGCTATGAGGAGGCGAAACCACCGGAGAGGAGGGGATAGTAACAGGAGGCAGGGCAGGATTTACAGAACCACTAGCCTTCGAACGCCTTCGGCTACCTCGACGTCCCCCGAAGCGACTCCTCATACTTTGGCGCACCATGTTGAGGCGGTGAGGGAAGAGCACAGTGAGACCAGGGGCAATGGAAAGAGGGCTATAGAACAACACAAGGGACCTCTTCGTGCTCTCAAGGCGGGCCTGAGAGTGCAGCCCAATTCGAAACTCAGGGGCAATTAAAAGCTTGCCACCAATTGTATAGACTAGCCTACCATCACAACCCTCAACATAACAAGACCACAGACCCGCTGCAGGCCAGAACCTGGAGCATGGAGGCTGAGCCAAAGTTTTGGAAAGGATAAAACAGAGCGCCATGAATATAACAGCTGAAGCATCAACTTGGACGAAGCGAGCCATTAATGCAGACATTCCTCCAAATCTACCTCTCTTAAGGTTATCCAATTTGCGTCGAGTGAAATCCTGGGAAGCCAAGCAGAGCTGCAGCTGGCAGTACCCGGCATGTCCATCAGTCAATAAGCGCATTATGTTTCATTAATTTCACCCGCATTCGGGTTTAAAATGCTTACATTACATTACATTACATTAATCTTTTTATTTATTTTTATTTTTTGACCCAGCCAAAATGTTTGCAAAACATGACATTAGAAATCTATTCCATATTGGGCACAATGAAATTTATACTTTAGGTCAAAACTCATGCATATTGTTATATATTTTTTACTAAACAAAATATTGTAAAAAGATTTATCCCTTCATGTACATCTACTAGTGCAATATTTAAAAGGATATATTCTCTAACATCCCTCTTAAAGCCACTTAGAAATTAACTATAAATTACCAATAATTTGTCTTTTAACAATATAATATATGCATGATTTTCTACATTCACTTAATAGCCCTTGAACATTTCTTCACAAAGGTAACAAATTGTTGTTTTCCAAAATTCTCTTTACCTCTTCAGCAATTAAGAGATATTGTATACTCTTTGCGTTAAATTCGGATTGTCGCCTAGATTTAATTAACATGGTATGGAACTTTACTTATATATTTTCTTTGTTTCACAATGTTTTCACTTACAAATTTAGGGCTATGGAAAGCTAAGGTGTTGACCTGGCTAATTTTCCCCCATAGCTTAAGGATGGAATTATTTTTGCATTCCTTTATATAATACCACAAACTTACAATATTATATCAACATTTAAAAGTTAATATTACAAATGTGGCTAACCTTATATAATATAAGTCCATACATTTTGCAAAATAAATATATTTATGTCGTGGTGCTACATTCATGTTTCGTTTCCTTGGAGAAATGTTATATACTTTACTATATTGTCGAAGGTTCTTGATACTTTCAAGCCTTCATGGCTACCATGTGCCTCCATGGAGGCCTCATAGCATTCAATCAATGTAACACATGTGAGGAGGGGTTCATGGCGCAATAAACCATTATACTTGTTGAGTTCAATGGTGATGATTTGTTCGGGGTTTAATCAATGATGAACATTACTCTAACTTTGTTAGGGTAACTACCTCCCCTAGTCCCTCTGACACTTTGGCCTCATTTACATTTGCACAGGTTGAGAGCTGAGCTTTGCAACCTCAAGTTTAAGTTGGTAAATAATAATGTTTTACCTTATATTCGAAGCATTTTACACCATCATTTGGATTGTCTTGTTTGAAATACTAGCAGAAAGGAGGTTTGCTTGTTGGTTGAGATAGGGTTTGCTCACTAGGCCTAACTTTGACCACAATTTGAACCTCACGGTCTATCCATTTACTTTTCTTTTCTATATGTACAACTCTATGCAACTTTGGATAAGATATTTGTAATTAACTATGGCTAATTTATTTTTTTTGCTTGGTGATACATGTACATGTCAAACCATGGATTTTTCTAGAGGTTCTAGTCTCGACAACATCGTCTATAGAGATTTTTCCCAATGCCATCCATTTCATGTGGCTTTCTTGACGATAATTCTTTGGAATTTATCCTAAGTGTTTTAAGACTGGAATAAGATTGTTCTTCTCATTGTTTTGCAAGTTAGTCCATGGTTGTGCTTGGGTTTTTCTATGTGACATTAGTGGGGTTTAAATACTTCTAATTTCCTTCTGTCTGTTGTGGCCACTATAGGTGCTTACTTTATATTATCCTTTACAAGTCCTTGATGGTGTCTTTGGGCTTCAATTTGTCCACTAGCTACATAGGATTTGGTTATAGTTAGGGTATTTGTAAAAAAAAACAGAGCTTTTAATTGCCTAGGGTTTCCAAATTTTACCTCTATGATTTTCAAGAGGGTTCAATAAAACACTTTCGGGAAGAAAGCCAAGTCATTGCAAACTGTAATGTTTATTTATAATTTTATTAATGATTCTCTCATTTTTTTAACTCAAGTTCTTATATTAGGTTATGCATATTATAGTCGAAGCCTATAGGACCAAAAACAAGATTTTCTTCTCCTTTTTAGGAAAAGCAAAAATGTATAATTATATATTTTTTTAATTTATTTCATGCTAATATATTTATAGTCAGAGTTATTATGCCCTTGATAGATTTGTTCCTTTTGGTTATCCATACATGCATATAATGTAAATTCTTTATGTCCTTCCATACGATTATCATGGGGATCTTGGCATTTATGACATTATTAATTTTTAGTTATCTCCTTGTAACCATGCATGTGTGTAGGGTGTCTTTTACTACAACTTATTTGTTGTAATGATAGTAAATCTATATAAACTCTGTAATTATTATTTAATTTAGCATACACAAACTAGTCTAGGGGCTTAAAGGACTCTTGTCATTGGGGACCACCTAAGGTTTTCCTTAGGCCCTACTATTATTTTTCCCAGGACTACTTGTATCTTGGCCAGTTGAGAAGGTCCCTTTCATTGTCATGAGTCTAAAACATGCTAACCTCTACATGAAAAAATTTCTTGTTCAAATCAACTATATTACTAAATGTCTTATAATAATCCTCTTTACTACGATCGATATGTATATATATATATATATATATATATATATAGACACACACACACACACACACGTGCGCCTTTTTGTACAGTTGCCAGGAATATATTTTTTAATTCAAGTGAAGTGTTAATGTTTAAATGTAGATTGTGAATACAATGTTATTCCTCTTACCTTCTTGGTACTTCTTCTACCTTAATAAAAACAAATATTTTTTCTATTCATATCCTCCTATATAGTTGATACCAAGGTTAGTCCTTGGGTAGGGTTCCTTCCCCAATCATTCACAACAGAAGGAAAACTTACTCTGTGCCTATAACCACCAGTTTTCCTGTGACATAAACAATACAAATACACATACATCTATATATATTTCACTCACAAAATATTAGTAGGGTTTTGCATTCATTTTTCTGCTAATACTTAGAATCATTTAAAACCACAATAACATCCCACTCCATTCTTTCATAACCCTCAATATAAATAGCTTAATTAACACAAAATTATCCAGACATTCGTGTACTTATCTAAATTTTTCCTAGAAATGTATTAAAGGATGTCATGTTCCCCCCAAACATGGGCTACATTTCTCAATAGTTCCCCCCAAATCCAACTCCTCTCTTCCAGAAGCACAAATTAGTAGTTCTTTCTCAATTCACACCCCCTTAGCACTTAGAAGTGTCTTGCTAATTTTTGGGTTTAGGTCAATCTTTCTCTCCCAATGTCTATTTCTTTTAATCTAACTGCCTTTATTTCTCGCATCCTTCTTTTCGCAACTTCCACCCAGTGGTAGTGTGTTTGTTACTATGAATTAACAAATACACCTTCCTTGGAGTTGGTTATTATCTATAAGGAAAACACGAGTGATTGGTTGTTGTTAATGGACAAACACGGGTAAACAAAGCACTATAAAAAAAGTAAAACAATGCATAGATAGACATAAACTAAAACTAAGAAATAAACACATGAACAATGCTTAATGAAGCAAACACATCAACAAAGTAATGTAAAAGGGTTCCCTTTATTGATTTCTAAGTGTAGAAGATATACAATAGATGAATAAAAGATGCTTTCAGAGAATTTCTTGAGTATTATGGTGATAAAAAATTCTTAACAAGGAAGTTTCTTTCCTCAATCTCCTTGGAAAATTCCTCTCTTTCTCAAAGAAGTATGAAGACTCTCTCAATGATGAAATCATCTTCTCAATGAAATCCTTGATTGCTAGGGAGAATTTTTTTCAACATAAAAAATCTTTTCCTTTTATTCTTTCTTAGCTCTCCTAGAACATGTATTTATAGAGTTACCTTGACACGTCTCCTCCCCTTGGCTCATCAATATCGTGGTTCACCTCATAAATGAGATGAGATCTACCAATTCCTTGCCTTTAAGGCTTCTTGGGGCTCAAGGCTCAAATTTGTCAGCCCATCATATCAAGATATGGAGTGTTTCTCAAGAAAGTTCGTGGCCCGAGTTGTTGACTAGACTTTTCACGACCATGTAGCTATCGAAGAAATAGTCGCATGACTGTTAATTTTGATAATGGTGCACCCGCGCAACACACTTTTTAAACTTGAACCTTAGGAAAGATTTTGATTTTTGGTCTTCATGGTGTTTCCAGCTGAAAATGTCACCATTGTATGTGCTGATCACTAACTTTGAGTGTCTCTTAATGTGTGATAGTGGCTAATGAATAGCTATTACAATCATGCAAGAAATGGTCCTATCAAGTTAGCATTGATGTGCTTGACATGATGATGGTTGATGATGATAACTGCTTACGCCCTAAAGGGTGCCTTCTAACAAATAGGATGAATTAGGTGCCCTCATGCATCAAAAGTGAAGCATTGTTGAATCATGTGTTAAAGGGTGCATGCGTCTTATTCTCTGGTTACCTCCCATGCATCTAAATGTAAGCATTGTTGAATCAGGTGTTAAGGGATGCATGGGTCTTCTACTAAATGAGAGAACTGCAGCAATCACAATGTATGATACTACCTTGACATGAAAACAAAATTATGGTCTCGAATTTCAAGGAGGCCGATGAAATGAATGGGAAACAATGATTCCCAATGTGCCACCTGATTTTGTCCTGTAGGGGGGAGCAACCAAGGTGCAACTTCGATCTTAGAATATGGGTGTTCAAGTCCACAGGGAAGAAGCGTCAACCACCCCGAATGTTGATTTGGGGAATCATGGTAAAGGGATAAAGATGACTATAACATGGTGGGTCATAAAGGCATGATAATGAGAGCTACCAGTATGGGTGGATATAGACAACTGCCTCAAGTTGGAGCTATAATGCGAGTGGTGGTAGTCAAAAAAAAATCTAGGGGAAATTCCCCTAGAGTCGGTAGGACATCTAGGGTAGGTATGAGCATGTTCTGACTGTCATGGTAAACCATGGATGAGTGTGGATCATGGTGTTGTGATATAAGCGAGCTCCAACCAAGGGAGACTAGGGATTGCAGTCGGGTACAAGACATAAAAATATGGGTGGGAATCCTTTTTCTAAAAAGAATTGCACCCTTTCCAAAAGAATGTAAAAGTGGTTTGGGATGTATAGACATGGAGACGAGTGACCCAAGAAAATGACAGCCTGCGTAATGATGTGGGTAGTGTTTTTTGGTTAGGGCAGGGGTCCCATTGGTTGGTCTCAGTGTGAGGTTTATGAGCCATAAGAAGTGACTCAAATGAGCTCTTATATATGTGGGAATGATAGGCTAAATGTATAATGCGGGAGTGTGTTCGACATAATCCAACACAAAATTAAAGAGGTGGCCTGTGAGTAGGGTTGGTAAGGAATAAGTAAAGAAGAGGAGAATGAGTTTGATCTTAAAGACATGTGAATGAGATGGCTCCTGAGCCTGAGTGTATGGTCATAGATCTCGTTAGTGTAAGGTGTTATGTAAAATTTGGTGATCCATGTATGGGAGGTGTTATCGACGACATGAACTTTTACCAAGTACAAGTGGAAGGTGGTGGTATATGTGGTCGAGATGATGGACCCTATGGTGAATTTCATAGAAATGATGTCAGGATATGCAACGATTTATGGGAAGCCTATCATTTTGAGTGAAGAATGATACCTTAATTGTCGATGGTCGTTAGGGGAATAATTTTGCTGAGAAACTATTGGCATACCTGCAACTTAAACAACCAATACCCAAGTGAAAAACATATTGATGAAATCATATGTAAGCTGAAATGTACTAAACCATATGACTAAAAAAATGGAGTGACGCATCTGAGAGGTATTCTAAAATGTGAAACGGGCCCAAAAACTGAGTGTGATGTGGAAATGGAATGGAGGGTACCATGATGAAGATGACGAATTCCTAATCTTAATGTCGCTAACTGTTTTGTGAGCTCTCGAACGAGTCACAGGAAGGTGACATAGAGTGTGATATATAGGGTAAAGTGGACAATATGCCACCTCATTTCTACCTGCTGATGTGGGTGACAGAGTTAGGTCCATGAGTTGTTGTCTTCTGTTGTAGTTAACCTGTGCACCCAGGTAGCGCGCGAGGATAGCCAGGTAAGAGGTCACTACCCAATATTTGTGATTTTGATAGCTTAGGGTAGATATGCCATACATTATGGCTTATACGAACCTTTTTTTAGGGAAAATTACAAAACCTATGCGGGCGACTGTGAAATAGTCGCACGGGGCTGTGTTGGTTTAAGCAAAAAAGTTGCACGATCGCGCGACTGCGGTTGAAAAAGGTGCGACATATTCATGTCGATGACCTTGCAGTTTTTAGGGTAACAGGTGTGCGGGTGCGCAAGTGTTCGAGGAATAATCACGTGGCCCGTGCGTCTATGCGAGAAACAAACACAAGGCTAAGGGGTTGGCATCCTTGCGAGTAAGGGGATAATTGTCACATGGGTGCGCTATTGTATAGGGAAAATATATGTGGCACCATGCGCCTACTCGTTAGTAGTTTTATTTCATTTTTATTTATCATTTATAAAAGTTTCATGAAGTCTTAGGCAGTGGCTTGAGACCTTGCCATGAAAAAGTGGCTCAGAATCTAGGGTCGTTGGTTCAATACTATTTGAAAAAGTCCACAATTGTTGGAATGCCTTGTTATGGGAGTGACTAGAAGGTCTCAGTCACATTCATTGCTTGTCATGGGAGCAACTGAGGGTCCAGATCAGCAAAATGATAATTTGTCTCAAGGGTTAAGCACCTGGAAGGGTTGGTTGCCTCCTTAAGGGTATGAAACTCCTAAGGAAGGTCAAATTGGTTTCATTTTGTTGATTCCACTTCCTTAACTATACATGGGGAGTTGAATCAGATCATAGTATCCTCAAGTCACATGTTTACCCCAGTGGACCTGTTAGCTTGGGTAAATGAGGTTGGATGGTGTTACAGCGAAAGGGTCGCCAACATGGGAAATAAATTATGGGACAAAAGGATAAAGGATGATTTTGGATGCTACAAGATTTGGATATGATGTTTTTAGTACTATGTTGTATTACTATGCTACAACATATAAATTGTAAGTCATCCAAGGACTCCATTATTAGATTTGAGTTGTTATATGTAACAACAAATTATAAATTAATAAATATATTTGAAGTCTATTTTTAGTTCTCATGATCGGGTTTAAATAAATCTATATTTATACTCTGCAATATGTTTATTTGAATTAATTTAACATAGTATCCAGAACAAGTAGTTGGGGATTTTTGCTCTATATAAGAAATTCTAGTCCTGAAGTTCATGTGTGGAGGCTACAAAACTTAGCATTGCACCAACATGTGAACAAGGTAACACCACATGGGCACGAGATGAAGGAAAATGAGAGAATGGAAAGAAGATGACATATGTCTTTGTGTAATTTGATTTGTTGTCAAATGACTAAAGATAATAATACTTTGTTTATGATGTAGCCGTGTAAAATATGATCATTTTTGGATCACTATGCAACCGAGTAACTTTACAATGTTGCTATCATAGAAACGAGGAAAATTCAATATGATGAAGCTATATACAAATCTGATAAAATAAGGCTTATTTGGGTTGCGTTATATGGACTTATTTGCTAAAACAATCAATTATAGAAGCATTTTTTAATGTAGCATGAAGTCAAAGGATTTAGAGTGCTATAACAAAAATATAGAAAATATTAATGGGAAGATTATGGAGTGCATGCATTTTCATTGTTAATAACTTGTAACTTATTCAATATGTGTCAAAATGTATCTATATTCGGTCTTCATAATGACCTTTGTAAAAATGACATTGTATATCTTATATATAAAAAGAGAAAAAGAAATTTTATTTGTCAAAGCATGGGTTTCATTCTTAAGTATAGGTCAAAGCATGGGTTTCATTCTTAAGCATAGGTCAAAGCATGTTCTTCATGCTTCTAGAGATTTCTAGGTCAAAGAAGAAATTTCTTCATGTATTATAGTCCCGTTTGGATTCACTGTAACAAAAGAAAATAATTGTTTTTTTTCAAAAAAGAAAAATTATCCTCCAAGACAAACTCAACCTAAAGAGGCCTATTTGACCCCATAAGAAGGCTATAAATGAGAAATACTTTGACTCATTTGGAACTCTCTCTCAATCAAGTTCGATTTACAATAATGAAGAAGGAAGAAAAGCAAGGCAGATAAGAAGAAGAGAATGAAGTCAGAGAAAGGAAGATCACTTGGGAAAGAATTCCTTTCTATCCACATGTGTGAAGATGTCTAGGGTTTTTGTGCGAGTTGCAAGGGCTGAAATTGCACGTAGAAATTATATACCCAAGTTGCATGGCAAAGACTCTAAATTGAAGTTGTTTTGACTATGTTTGACCTTTTTTTACTTTGGAAGTATTTGATTCATTTGGAAGAGATATTATTGTTGGTGTTGAAGGATCTAGTCGACCTAGCTAACTAGCGCAAGTCGAGTCAATAAACTTACATTGTAACAACAAAAGTCATAAGAGTTAACTGATATTAGATTAGTTATGGTGTCTAGTCAGACAATTACACTGTTGTAACTATCCCGACAATATATATATATTGTTTCTTTTCTTCGTGCCAGTTACTTGTGAGTGCACTCATCATCCAATATAAGAAAACAACTAGATAATCCAGTCACATGCACACACAATCCATTGAATGAGCAACACACACATATTGACAGAGGTATTTTTTACGTGGAAAACCAAAGGGAGGAAACCACCAATTTGTTTTTTTTTTATGATATAAATTAAGCACTTATTAATTACATCAATTTGTTTGTGAGCACCCATTCACAGGAAGCCCCAACTGCCTTCAGATAGCAAGCCACAACTTACCAAGAGGCACCAACCTCTTATGAATGTAGACCACCATTTTCTCTATCCACTATTCTACTTTTCATACAATTTTAAAATTGAAAACAAAGGCTAATACATATACACAGAAATATAAATCAAATCTACTATAATACCAACCCCTTTCCTTCAACTCTGCAGTTCTCCTCTAAATTGTGCTCCCTTGTGCTCCACAAGCTCTGGTGATGACCCTCTACAACATTGTATCTTAGTTAAACACTTGGCCTATTCACCCTTTTTTTTACACACTCACTATGTTGTACTCTTCAACTCACAACAATTCTACACTCCCACCTTTTCTCAACTACATTCCACAATTTTGTTCCTCTGTTGCGCTAGGAACAATGTTGTCTCTACTCTATCTGTACTTGATATGGTGCTACAACATGGCATGGTTTATTGTTGTTCCATCAAGTTTCGTGTACTATGCAACCATATTTAATTCTAGCGATGGGCTTAGTTCATTCAACCATCACAAAAACATTGAATTGCTGACTGGTTATTTGGGTGTCTCCCCTATTGAGAATGTGTTTTTATGCATCCTTCACACTCCAACAAGGCTTACCATTCCTCATAAATTCCCACAGAGGAATAAGTGTATTAAATGTGTGGCTCTCCTTCCTGTAGTAGTTGCACAACTCTGTTAGAGCCCATAGATTTACTGATATGGTGTCCCTGATTCATTCTCTTCATTTATTCCCCGTGGTGTGTAGGTAATTTTCAAAGGAGGCTTGCTTCAACTCAAAACTGACTTTATAGTTGCCATTAATCAAATGGTGCCAACTTCTCTGTGCACATTTACTATCGACTAATACATATTTTGTAGAATGCACACTGGGGCTACCGACTCATACATACATGTCGCGCAATGTCAAGTATGACACATAGGTCAAAGTTTTCGACTCATACATTAATCATATGTTTCTCCATGGGTTTGATCTTGAAATCCCTTGAACAGGTAACATTTATAAAATATAGTTTCACAAGAGTTATAGGCTTCTGGGCTTCCGGACACTGACACACGAGGGTGCACTTTCCTTGGCGCCTTTCCTTTGATTTTAGCCCGCGCTCTTGTAAATATTCTCCCATAGTGGATTTTCCTTATTCATGACTTCAAGGCCCTTGGTCTTCATTAATTATAAGAACCAAGTCCTTGTGTTAAGGCCTAAAGCTCCCCGCTCCCCGCCACCTAGGTGCTCCTTTTTGAATTAACAGTTATTTATGGGGTTCCGACCCTCTAAGGTATGTTTCTTGAGACAATTTTGAATAATATCCATAATTTATACCTTTTGTAGTCATCATTAGAGGAAAACTAATTACATACTCTTCTATAATATAATGTATAATGTTGGATGGATTAACTGCCCAAATATTTTTAGGCCATGAAGTTCTTTTCAAACTTTGAATTGAATGATTGGAACACTGGGTCTTCACTGAAAAAGCAATACCATATCATGTGTTTTCATATTGGGGCATAAAAAATGAGGAAAATATGAAATAGCATATGATAGGGGAGCAAAGGGTTTTTATATGTTGTATATAAATATGTGTATTATAAGGTATTGTTTATACAATACATTGACCACGTGGAGGAAAAAACAAGTGGGTTGGAGAAATAGAGTTTCAAGAGTATTGTCGGGGTATTGAGAGTGGGAGGGGGAAGAATAAACTATGGTAATATTAGGTCAATAATAGCCTAATATTTAAACCTATGGCCCTAGTATTGATGTGCAATTCATGCTAATGCTAAATCCTTAAAATAAAAGTGGCATTCTCCTTATCTTTCATTTTCATCCTTTTACTTAAATTTTTAACATTACCATGAAATTACTCAAGATGTTTAAAAGTGGTTCTAACCTCATTAGATTTCATATGGAGAAAGTAGAATTTTAGATCTCACTCAAAATCCAATAAACTTATTAGTTTTTCAGGATTTTATGATTGGGGGGATTGCAATGTTTCCATTGGATTTTGTCATGTACTAAGGTATGGAACTCGTATTTAATCAGAGAACCAAGGCTTCTCTGTACCTTGATGTTAGTGACATTGCTTATCTAACTCCTCTATCATGACCTTAGTAAAAATGTACATGCCACTCAAACAAAATCTTGAGTTGACATGCTATGTTTTCTCTATCCTATGTTAATGCTTAGAGGGTGATATTAATGACAAAGATCCCAAGATATGCGATGATTGTGATGATATGTAGGTATTTGTTCTAGAATGATTTTTATTTATTTATTTATTTATTTTTTATACTAGAGGCGATCCAGATCCTACTTGTTGATGTATTTTCAATTCATAGATGGATTGCAATAGATGTTGTTTTGGTTATGTGCACTCTTACATGCTATATAAATGTGAACTTGTAATTTTTGGATCTATGGTTGATGAAGATTATAATTACTAGATGAATGATGTTATATAGTTTAATCCATGTTTTTATATATTTTTTTTATAACAAATTCATCATTCTACATGCTTTTGTTGACATATATGCATCAAAATATATAAAAATATATATTATATAAAAGTCACTCCCAAAATCGCTCCCAACTTGGGAGCTTTTGAAAATGTCACTCCCTGCTCGTGCTTCCACTCCCACTTTTCGCTTCTACTCTCGCTTCCCGCTTCCACTCCCATTCCCAAGCAGCCTTGCTCCAGAACGAAAATGCATCACATTACTAATACCTCTATGATCTATGTCTAATGAGTGTGTTATATTTTTTACCTGTTATTTAGCTAGTGATCCTCCCAATGAAGGACCAGTTTAGAAGACAACATATATGACACCTTCACCCTTTCCTTACATTAGTGATGAAAAAGTTGAATAAAAGTGTAGGAGATAGTGATATCAATTATTGCTTGGTAAAGGGAACATGCATGCCATAGGAGATAGTGAAATTGACTATTGTTTGGAAGAGGTTGCATGCATGCTAAGAGCACACATGTCACACCTTCAGTTAATTCAACTTTAGATGTTGTTTCAAATTTAACAATTTCGGTTTTGGATAGAGGTTTTCTATAATTAGAGATTTCTTTTGTTATTTTTAGCATGCATAATCTATTCTTACTAAGAGGGTGCAGATCCTTAGTCAATTAGAATACTTATGCATGATAAGTTCCCATCTTAGGTAGAGGACACAGATCTCAAGGAAGGGATGTATGCTTGCATGCTCTAGTTCATATTTTGATGGAGACATACTTACTTGGCACTCTTAACATGCAACTATGGTGCGCTAGGTGATCAAGTTAGGGCTATGATTTGTCAAATTCCAACCAAATAGGATTTTTTATGTGTCTATATTCATCATACATTCTTTCCTCTTCCTATTCTATAAGTGAGATGAAAGGTGTGCCATTTTGTTGGTTATTGAGGTTTTTTTTTTTAATTGTTGTAGTGTATCTTTTTCAATATTCAATAGAAGATAGATGCAATTGAGAGTTCAAATCTATGTGTTCTCCATTCAAATTACACAGTATATATTTGTAAATCAACCAACTTATATCTGCCTCTTTTTAATTGAAACTTTCAAGTTTTCAGCTACCTAGTATTTATGTTATTCTTTCAAAGTGCAACATTTGCTTACCATTGTTTTTTTTTTTATCTATTAGACTAACCTAAGTACCCACGGAGGATTTGAACCGGTGACCTATCGCAAGGAGTGCCTTAATAGCGCACCCATTCACCGTCAATCCAAAGCCCCATGGGCTACATTTGCTTACCATTGTTAATGAAAATAAAGGGATATAAATAAAAATGGGTATAAAAAATGCTAATGAAAAAATAGATACCTACAATATCTATTGAAAGTAGGGGTTTTTAAATTGGGAAGTTTTATTGGGTTTGAATTGGTAGGGGGTTAAATAAAGTTTTTTTTAGAGGTATTTTCCAATATGTAGTCAAATTAAGGGTATTGTTTAGTATGCCATGAACACGTGCAATGTTCGAGGTTCATTGAGTGAAGCCCCCATGGACTGGAACAATGTCCATAATTTGTACCTTTTGTAGCCACTATGAGAGGAAAATCAATTAAATATTTTTAAAGTAATAACTTTGATATGAGAAAACATATAGGGTTTGCTCAGATAGAATAATCGCATGGTAAAAACTAAAGTGAGAAAATAATCACAAAGTTAACTTAATTTCTGGTGGGAATATGATATCTTGTTTAGAAATAGACTTTATCAATGTAATACCTTCAATGCCTTGCTTCCATGTCATACAACACATACAAGCAATCCAAAATTATTTACAAAAACTTTTCTAAGATAGAGGTGTATAGTTATTTCCTTATTACACCAATGCATATGGGATCCTGCCTATTATTTTTTGGTTTAAGTTTAATTTTCTAACATTTATTGTTTCTTTTTAGAGGAGAATTTATAATTATCCAAATGGTTTGTACTTTTGCATGTAGGTGTGTCAACAAAGGCAAACAACTAACAAGTTTTTCGTTGATGTTTATGTTTTGTAAATTAATGAGAATCTTTTGTCTTTTTTCATAATTTTTATGAATAGGAAATTTCAAAATGTTATAGTTATGGGTATACGTAAACTTTTTTTTTTGACACACTTATAATAGTCAATATATTGGGAAATTCATGAAAGAAATATTTTTGTACTTCTTGTTGTTTAGCTTAGCTAAAACTTTTTAAGAACTAAATTCTTCAATTCATTAAATAAATAAATCAATCAATCAGATGGAAAATCCTAGCCAATCAAGTTTTAGCTATTTGGTAAGTATCTCATGTGTGTGGTTATTCGTGTATTTGGCGAAACTACTCCTCCATCACACCATTAGAATTTTAATTTCAAAGTCAATTAAGTGATCTAGTTGTTAAAATGAGGTATGGGAGCTTGAATGGCTTGCTTCTTTATTCCCATAATCGTTTTGCTTATTTAATCCCTAATCATATCGGTCTTATTATTCTAGTCCATTCATTACTCTACTTGTTGATAATAATAAATCCATGATAAGCTTGGTGGTATCAATATATTTTAATTATAAACCATTTTCTACATTAATATGCATGTTACCTTTGAGCACGAACATTTTTTCACTTTATTAGATGGATCCAAGTTTCTCATGAATCTATTTTTCTTTCACTAACATAGTATGCATCAAAAACAAAAAATGATCCTATGAAACTTAACAATGTCTACATAAATCCACGAGACAATGTTTACAATGTCGATGTCTACATAAGTCTGTTGGAACATTCCTCGTAAGCTAAATTAATAATCTTATAAAGCAATCTATTGGAATTGATATATCCACTATGCCGCAGGCAACAGTAATAGCAAGCCTTCTCCTCCTCTGCACATGAAGACGGATATATGGAGGAGGAGAAGGTAAGCTATTACTGTTGTGTGCAGCTGAGTGGATAGATTGTTTCCAATAGGTTAGCTTATTAGCTTATTAGATTAGCTTACAAGGATTGTTCCAACAGATTTATGTAGACATCTACATTGTTAACATTGTTTTGCTTTTGATGCACAAACTATGTTAGTGAAAGAAAAATAAATGCATGAGAAACTTGGATCCATCTAATAAAGTGCAAAAATGTCATGCTCAAAAGGTAACATGCACATTAATGTAGAAGATAGTTTTATAATTAAAATATATTAATACCACCAAGCTTACAAGTAGTATAATGAACTTTGTCACAAAATGGAGGACTAGAATAATAAGAACGATATGCTTAGGGATTGAATAAGCAAAATGTTATGGGAAAGAGAAAAACAAGCCATTCAAGCTCCCATACCTCATTTTAACAACCAAATCACTTAATAATAATTAGAGTTCAAATAGTAAGTAATTAATAATAAACCTAGATCACTTAATACCATGGCTTAATAAACCTAGATCACTTATTTAAAAAAGTGGATAATAACCTACATCGCTTAATATCGCGGTTTAATAAGTGATTAATAATAAACCTAGACCACTTATTTAAATAATTAAACTAATATTAAATGATTAATAATAAACCTAGTATTCAATTTTCTATAGAAGAAAAAGTCACGCAAACAAAGTTGAGAAAGAAAAATAAGAGATGAAACAAATATATTATCATGTCATTTACACCGAAAAACTTTTTCTCATAAACTTGATATTGATCACAGAAGCCTCAATTCAAAAATCTAATTTATTATTTATTTTAAAAAATTATTTACAAATATTTATTGGAACGATTGAATGATTACAATTTTCCCTATTGATCATACTGTTCCCTTAAAATGCATGATAATCTCTCTCTCTCTCTCTCTCTCTCTCTCTCTCTCTCTATATATATATATATATATATATATATATGGGCCAAGCATTGTGAGGGATCAAATGTATAGGCGCTCCTCGGTAGATCCAGAGTTAGGATGGATCTAGGCTAATTTAATTCCTCCCTTTAAATAAGAAATATTCCACATGGATACCACGGGTTAATATAATTGGTTCTTAATACCATGGATCATTTTTGTTTTCATTTTTATTTTCTTTTTAGGGTTAATTTATTTTGTTATTTTTATTCTCATTTTTGTTACTTTTTTTAGTTAAAATGCTTACATTACATTACATTTTTTTTGACCTAGTCAAAATGTTTGCGGGACATGACATTAGAATCTCTTCCATATTGGGCTCGAGAGCGCCTCTAGGCATAATGAAATTGATACTTTAGGTCAAAAATCATGCATATTATTATATATTTTTTACTAAACAAAATATTGTAAAAATATTTATCCCTTCATGTACATCTACTAGTGCAATATTTAAAAGGACATATTCTCTAACATCCCTCTTAAAACCACTTAGAAATTAACTATAAATTACCAATAATTTGTCTATTAACAATATAATATATGCATGATTTACTACATTCACTGAATAGCCCTTGAACATTTCTTCACAAAGGTAACAAATTGTTGTTTTCCAAAATTCTCTTTACCTCTTCAACGATTAAGAGTTATTGTATGCTCTCTGTATTAAATTCGACTTGTCGCCTAGATTTGATTAACATGGTATGAAACTTTACTTATATATTTTCTTTGTTGCACAATGTTTTCACTTACAAATTTAGGGCTATGGAAAGCTAAGGTGTTGGTCTACCCAATTTTTCTCCATAGCTTAAGGATGGAATTATTTTTGTATTCCTTTATATACTACCACAAACTTACGAACTGATCAAAACTGTGGTGGTACTGATCTCTGCAACATGGTACGGCTCTGCAAAATGGTATTACGGGACTCTGTTTGAACGGGGCTATCAGGCCGGAAACGGCCCTGTAGCGCCCCGTATACCCTCTCCTATCCATGTTCCCGCCTCCTCTCATTTTCGCCGTATTTACCCTGCTGCGACAGCCCCCTTGTTTTTACCCTACTTTTTACTCCGCGGCTTAGGGTTTGGTTTTTACCTGTTTACCCTGCCCGCTCTTGGAATCGCCACCGCGTCCGCATCCGAGGCTACCTGCTCTGCCGACAGCTCAACCGATCCTGCTGCAGCATCTCGGCTGGAGATCCCTCTACCAGTCGAACTCTACTAGCGGTCATCATCTACGGTTAGATCCGACCTCGACGGTTATCAGATCCCAAGAAGTTTTCATCGGAAGCAGTTATGGACGAGCTGGTCGACTACTCGGCATCCCCGCTGGCTGAGAGCTCCATCTGGCGCTCATCTTTCTCGACCTCAGAAGGGTTTATCAGTGAGAACCTTACAGCTAGCTTTGATGACCCTTCGCTTTCGGCTGAGCTGTCCATCCCTGCGTCTTTGCACTCTGGCGAACCCTCCTCCTGGACTGAGTTCTCAGCGCCCTCGCCGGCCACCCTTGGGTTTCTTGCGACCTGTCTCCAACCCTCCCCGCCGGCTGATGGTCCCCCCTCTCTACCTGACCCCCCTGTCATTCCCCCCCCGCCATCTGGGCCACAAGAGATCCCTATTCCAGCTGCATCTAACCCCTCCCCCCCGGCCTCATCTGGGAGCTACCATCCCATTCCCCCTCTCCCGGAAGTTATTCCCCCTCCCTGTTCGAACTCTAACCCCCTCCCTGACCCCCCGATTTCGATCCCTGGGACTGCTGATCACCCTAGCCGTATGTCCGCCCGACCCTCGAAGAAGCAGCGCTGTTACAAATCGAGGTTTGAGGACGCTTTCCTTAGGCTCGAAGAGGACATACAGTGGGGAGACGCTATGGATCTTGCCGACCGAGTTCTGGTGGGCCGAATCAGGGGCCGTCAAATCTCTGCAGACAAACTGAAGCAGTGGGCATCGGAGATTTGGGGCAAATACTTGGTGGAGATGCCATCGGTCCAGACTTTTGTCAGAGGATGGTTTGCTCTGCGATTTGCAAGAGCGGATCACACTAGTTGGGTTCTTTCCTCATTCTGGCATTTCGAGAAGGCACCGGTCCTCCTCAAACGCTGGTCGCCTCTATTTGATCCTGAAACGGAACAGACTGGAATTGGACCGGTTTGGGTCAGGCTCCCAGGACTGCCTCCCCAATACTGGTCGGAGGACATCTTCAGAAGAATTGGAAACACTTTGGGTACATTTATGGAGTCGGACAAGACATTTATTCAGACGGGGGCGATGGCATATGCCCGGATCCTGGTCCATCTCGACACCAGAGGCGGCATGCACGAATACATTCACATCCAGTGGAAAAATTCCTCCAGGAAACAAAAATTGGACTATGAGGGCATCCCATACCGCTGCAGGAGATGCCATCAGGTGGGTCACCTCTATAAAGACTGCCCGCTACTAAAAAAGGAGCAGAACCCCCCCAATTCGCAGGAGGCCCCGGCAACTACGGTTCTACCTGATCCTCAGGCGGCGACGGCACCACGGGCAGCGCACAACATTACATCTGATACGGTGGAAGCTCCAATGGTCCCCAGACAACGGAAGCAAGGAGGTACCCCTGCTCGGCCTCCATCTCCACCAGTGACGCGCTCAAAGGCGGCCAAAGGTGCTGTATTCTCATCGGGTACGTTTCTCCCCTCAAATGTTTCTGCTCCGCATATACATTTGTTGAATGTTTCACACCCCCTCCCCTCTCTTCACCCTCTCAAGATACCCCTCCCTTCCTCCCCCTCAGCCCTTGACCTGGTCAAGGTATCCAACATGCCTCATCCCCCCTCCCGATCGTACTACCCTACCTGTCCTATTCCCCAACCTTCGGGGCTGCTATCCCCCTGCTCCCTCCCATCCTTCCCCACTCACCCCTCCTCCTCACCCTCCCCTTCTGTTAACTCATCCCCGAGGTATGCCACTCGCTCGGCTTCCAAACGTCTGGAATTGGGTGCTGTCGGACTACCTGTTGAGCCCCACTTCCTCTCACCTAAACAAGGTAGAGGCCGCCCCCCCAAATTAAAAAAAGCTAAGGAACAAGCTGGGGTAGATGTCCTCCAGGGTAAACAACAAACCATCGACTGGGTACTTAGAGCACCGGCTACCCTCCCCCACTCCCCTCCATGAAAATTATGTCCTTCAACTGCAGAGGGCTGGTCAGCCCTGAGAAAAAACTGGCCCTTAAGAGACTCATCTTCTCGGATCCGGTGGATATTATTTTACTGCAAGAAACTTTATGTATAGCTGACCTGGCTTCATCTATTCTCAGCTCTTGGCTGCCAGGCTGGACTTTCTCTGCCCTGGATGTCTCTGGACGTTCGGGGGGAATAGCCTTTGGGTTCAAAAACACCTCCATAAAGCTGATAAACATTTGGGGTGGTTTGGGTTACCTGGGGGCTGATATCTACTCAAAGGAGCTAGAGGAGGATCTTCGTATCCTCAATGTTTATGGACCATGCACAAATAGGGAGCAATTCTGGAGAAAGCTTATAAACTCCCCCCTCCTCCTTGCTGAGAACATAATTCTAGGAGGCGATTTGAATTTCTCCTTGGGACATGTTGAATCCTGGGGTCATCTGGGGCAGATTGATCCGCTCTCGGACTTCTTTGGGCACATACTGGAGGACCACCACTGGATAGACATCCCATCGGCAAAGCTACAGTACACTTGGAAGAATAATAGAGTGGGGGAACACAGCCTAGCCAGAAGACTGGACCGATTTATCATTAAGGAGGCCCTCCACTGCAATCACCCCAGATCCAGGCAATGGGTGGGAAGTGGGGGCATATCGGATCACAGACCGATATATTTTGAAATTGGAGCAAGAATTCAGAACAACAAGGCCCCGTTCAAGTTCAACTCCTCCTGGCTTCGGGACCCTGAATACATCACTCTCATCTCGGATTACTGGAAATCACATCCCCTGCTGATCGATGCTGACCCGATCCCCTGCTTTCTAAAGAATCTCTCTGAAATCAGGATTCTCTCCAGGAAATGGGCGCATCAAAAGAGACTCCGAGATGACCAGACGATCTCTCTAGCTGAACAAGCTATTGCTGAATGCGAATCTCTATCCTCGGGCACTTACATCTCCCCGGATCAAAAATCCTCATATGAAGGCCTCATCAGTCAGAGATCACAAATCCTTCGCGACCGCGAAGCCAGTTGGAGGCTTAGGAGCAGGGCCATTTGGCTAAAAGAAGGGGATGAGAACACAAATTTTTTCATCGTTTTGCAAATGGAAGGAAAGCGATCAACACTATTTGGGAATTGCAAGATGATCAGGGCCACAGGATCAACAAATCTAGGGAACTTGCTTTCCTAGCCTCCTCCCATTTCAGGAATATATATGCAGCCCCAAGGGAAGCAAACCTGCTAGAAATCATGAGAGTAGCTGAGCTCTTCCCTAGATTTGTGGACAATGATGAGGCCGGTGAGCTTATTAGAGATATTACTATGGAGGAAATGGAAGCTACAATGCGGGGTTTTCAGAAGGACAAGAGCCCGGGCCCTGATGGATGGACCATTGAATTCTATTTATCTTTCTTTGAGCTTATAGGGCCTGATCTCCTTAAGGTACTTAAACAATGTTGCATCTCTGGCACTCCTTCAGCCATCAAATCTACTTTCCTAGCCTTGATCCCTAAATCGGACAAGCCCTCCTCTTTTGATGACTTCCGGCCTATCTCGCTCTGTAACTGCCTCTATAAGGTCTGGGCCAAGATCCTAGCCAACTGACTCCGGCCCATCCTCTCGGCCCACATCTCCCCAGAACAATTTGCTTTTCTTCACCGCCGTCAGATTCATGAAGCCATTGGCACCGCACAAGAACTTCTTCACTCGATGCATATCAAGCGCCTGAAAGGTATGATCCTCAAAGTTGACCTCTCCAAAGCCTTTGATAGGGTCAATCACCTCTATATTCGCATGCTCCTCACTCACTTGGGTTTCCCCTTCATCTACATTAAATGGATCATGAATTTCATCTCCGAGGTCTCATACAGTGTCCTCCTCAATGGATCCCCCTCTCCCTCCTTTACAGCGGAGAGGGGCCTCCGCTAGGGTTGCCCCCTATCCCCTCTTCTTTTCCTCATTATCATGGAAGGGCTCAGCCGATTGATAGCATCAGAACACAGCAGGGGAAGGATAAAAGGGATCAAAATCACTGATAACTGCTCCCTCACTCATCTGCTGTTTGTGGACGATGTGCTTATTTTCCTTAATGGTAGCCTGGCCGACACATCTGCATTAAGACACATATTTGATCTCTTCCAGAAAGCCACAGGCATGGTAATCAACATCCAAAAATCAACTCTCACTGCTGTTGGATGCTCCGCAAATGAGATAAACTTCATGGAGAACCGCTTCCCTTTTCAAATTCATCAGATGGAGGCAGGCCTAAAATACCTGGGCTTCAGGATCAAGCATGGGGGATATAAAATTGCGGACTGGACCTGGATCATAGCCAAGGTAGAGAAAAGACTAAATGTTTGGTACAACAGATATCTCACCAGGGCTGGAAGACTCACACTCATCAAAGCAGTCCTGGAGGCTACACCAGTGTATTGGATGTCGCTGGCCTGGATCCCCAGAGGTATTCTAAGCCGTCTACAAAGGATCTGCTGTAGTTTTCTATGGAAAGGAAATAAGCAAGGGAACCTCTTCGCTTGGGTCAAGTGGGATACTATAGCAAGGCCAAAAAAATGGGGAGGTTGGGGCATTAAAAGACTAGATCTCTTCTCTAAAGCCCTGGCTGCAAAACTAGGGTGGCAATTGCTCACAACAAACAACCTCTGGAAAAGAGTGGTAGAGGATAAATATATAGCCCCGGAGAGCATTCACAGCTGGATCCGCAGAGAGCAAAGAGAACAGGGAAGATACTCCAACATCTGGAAGGCGGTCATCACCTCCCTCCCTCTCATCCGGGACGACCTAACCTGGCGGATTCAACAAGGGAACTCAGTTTGTATCGGCATCGACCCTTGGATCGGATGTGGCAATACCCATCAGATCACAGCACAGCTAAGAGAACATCTGACGGAATAGGGCATCACTCATATTGCACATATTGCCGATAATACAAATTCCAACTTATTCCAACAAGCTTGGAGATCGGCTGATGCCCTTCACATTCCGGAACAGTGGAGGACTGAATGGGAGAACTACATTGATGTGCTGAGCCAAGCTCGCATTAGAATTACTGAGGAGTATGACGAGTTGGTATGGGCCCATTCAAAACATGGTTCATATACTCCAAAGGAAGGGTACCTGCAGCTTATGAACCAATTCCAGCCTGAACAACCACAGCAGTGGTGGAAGGCCATCTGGCAGCTCAAAGCCGCCCCTAGGACCCGAATGCTGATGTGGGCTATCCTCTTCAACAAAGTACCTACGGGCTCAAACCTGAAGAAAAGATCTTTTCATGGACCTTTCTGGTGCCATCTATGCAAGAACAGTGACGAAGATACAGAACACCTCTTCTTACATTGCCCTGTGGTTATGGAACAATGGTCCCACATCACCTCTGATCTCTCCTCCCCCCACAGATGGGTTGGCCAAAACATCATGGACGCCTGGATTCACTGGTTTGAACACCACTCGGGCAAGGCTCGGAACATCCCTCTCCTTATGTGCTGGTCAATCTGGATGGCGCGCAATCGCTCCATCTTCGATCATCGGATACCATCCTGGCCCTCCATCAGAGCCCACACCATGGCTGATTATGCCCTCCTCCCGGACGACCCTCCCCCTGCCCAGCCCCGAACCATCTCCCCTGAGCTCATTGACAAATCCTACCCCTGGGCCTATTTTGATGGCTCAGCCCAAGCCATTGGATGCGGTGGGGGCGCTCTGCTCTACCTCCGGGAATCTCACTATTACAAGCTTCAGATGTTTTTGGGGAGAGGAACCAACAATTTCGCTGAGCTCTCCACAGCCATGAATTTGATTCATTTTGCACTACAGAAACAATGCACAAAATTACAATTATTTGGAGATTCTCAAATAGTTTGTAATTGGATCAACAGAAAATCAAACTGCAATGTATTTTCTTTACAACATCTGCTGGTGGAATCACACAGGCTAATTGCTGCTTATGAAAAATTTGATTGTAATCATATTTACAGGGAGCGCAACTCAGGGGCAGACCAATTGTCCAAACAAGCAGCGCAGAGGCAAGAGGAAGACTGGTTAGTGGAGGAGAACATGGATGGGACCATCTACCGTTACCATCACAGGCCATACATAGACCTGCGAGCTCAAAGAGGAAACACACAGTAGATTGGCACCATCATTTAAATACTTTTTTTTGATACTTATATGCACGGTGTGTCATAAACACTATAGTTTTTTATAACAGCAATACGCTTATATAGTAATAGCTTATGGACTTCACGGTCGACACAGGCCGGAACTCTCATTATTTTTTGACTACTGCTCTGCTGAACATGCGCGGAGACTTATATTTCATAGGCTGGAACCTTTAATAGTTATATGTTTCTGCTCTGCTGATCATACGCGGAGATATGAACATTTACAGTTTATTGTCCCTCCCTGCGTGGAGGAAAAGTTAAGTGATCTTTGGTTCTTTCTTTTTTGGTACAGAATTTATGGATGAATATACATGCTGTATATATACACCATGATCTGAACAGAGAAGGAGATGGTCTCACTCAGTATATGTTAACACATCTGCAAAATGTAATTTTCTATATTAATGAAAATTGCGACTTTTTTCCATGTGAAAAAAAAAATACCACAAACTTACAATATTATATCAACATTTAAAAGTTAATATTACAAATTTGGCTAACCTTATATAATATAAGTCAATACATTTTGCAAAATAAATATATTTATGTCATGGTGTTACATTCATGTTTCTTTTCCTTGGAGAAATTTTATATACTTTACTATATTGTCAAAGGTTTTTGACCCTTTGAAGCCTTCATGGTTACCTTGTGCCTCCATGGGGGCCTCATAGCATTAGATCAATGTAACACATGGGAGGAGGCATTCATGGCCCAATAAACCATTAGACATGTGTTGAGTTCAATGGTGATGATTTGTTCGGGGTTTAATCAACGATGACAATTACTCTAACTTTGTTAGGGTAACTACCTACCCTAGTCCCTTTCACACTTTGGCCCCATTTACATTTGCACAGGTTGAGAGCTGAGCTCTGCAACCTCAAGTTTAAGTTGGTAAATAATAATGTTGAGTTGAGCTTTGCAACCTCAAGTTTAAGTTGGTAAATAATAATATTTTACCCTATATTCGAAGCATTTTCCACCATCATTTGGATTGTCTTGTTTGAAATACTAGTAGAAAAGAGGTTTGCTTGTTGGTTGAGATAGGGTTTTCTCACGAGGTCTAACTTTGACCAAACCTTGGCTTTTTCTAGAGGTTCTAGTCTCAACAACATCGTCTAGAGAGATTTTTCCTAATGCCATACATTTCATGTGGCTATCTTGATGATAATTCTTTGGAATTTAAGTCCAAAATCAAAACTCGGACTTGATTACTTTCTAGGATGATATATATATATATATATATATATATATATATATATATATGATATATATATATATATATATATATAATATTATAGTAGAATTTTTTATAAATTATAATAAAAAATATATTTATATATATTTATTATATTATTGAATGATTACAAATTTTTTCACTATAACAAGGCTTTGTTAATTTTTAAAAATTTATAAAAAATCTATTTACAAATATTTATTATATTGATGATATATATATATATTAAATATATGATAAACTTTTTATATAGTTTCTATATATATATATATATATATATATATATATATATATATATGGGCCAAGCACCATGAGGAATCAAATGTATAGGCGCTCCTTGGTAGATCCAGAGTTAGGATGGATCTAGGCTAATTTAATTCCTCCCTTTAAATAAGAAATATTGCACATGAATACCATGGGTTAATATCATTGGTTCTCAATACCATGGATGATTTTTGTTTTCATTTTCATTTTCTTTTTAGGGTTGATTTATTTTGTTATTTTTATTTTTATTTTTGTTACTTTTTTTAGTTAAAATGCTTACATTACATTAATATTTTTGTTTATTTTTATTTTTTGACCTAGTCAAAATGTTTGAGGGATATGACATTAGAAATATCTTCCATATTGGGCTCGAGAGCGCCTTTAGGCACAATGAAATTAATACTTTAGGTCAAAACTGATGCATATTGTTATATATTTTTTACTAAACAAAATATTGTAAAAATATTTATCCCTTCATGTACATCTACTAGTCCAATATTTAAAAGAACATATTCTCTAATATCCCTCTTAAAACCACTTAGAAATTAACTATAAATTACCAATAATTTGTCTTTTAACAATATAATATATGCATGATTTGCTACATTCACTGAATAGCCTTTGAACATTTCTACACAAAGGTAACAAATTGTTGTTTTCCAAAATTCTCTTTACCTCTTCAACAATTAAGAGTTATTGTATGCTTTCTGTACTAAATTTGACTTGTCGCCTAGATTTGATTAACATGGTATGGAACTTTACTTATATATTTTCTTTTTTGCACAATGTTTTCACTTACAAATTTAGGGCTATGGAAAGCTAAGGTGTTGGCCTACCCAATTTTTCCCCATAGCTTAAGGATGGAATTATTTTTATATTCCTTTATATAATACCACAAACTTACAATATTATATCAACATTTAAAAGTTAATATTACAAATTTGTCTAACCTTATATAATATAAGTCCATACATTTTGCAAAATAAATATATTTATGTCGTGGTGTTACATTCATGTTTCTTTTCCTTGGAGAAATTTTATATACTTTACTATATTGTCGAAGGTTCTTGACCCTTCGAAGCCTTCGTGGCTACCATGTGCCTTCATGGAGGCCTCATAACATTCGATCAATGTAACACATGGGAGGAGGCATTCGTGGCCCAATAAACCATTAGACATGTGTTGAGTTCAATGGTGATGATTTGTTCGGGGTTTAATCAACAATGATAATTACTCTAACTTTGTTAGGGTAACTACCTACCCTAGTCCCTCTGACACTTTGGCCTTAATTAAATTTGCACAGGTTGAGAGCTGAGCTCTGTAACCTCAAGTTTAAGTTGGTAATTAATAATGTTTAACCCTATATTAGAAGCATTTTCCACCATCATTTGGATTGTCTTGTTTGAAATACTGGCAGAAAAGAGGTTTGCTCGTTGGTTGAGATAAGTTTTTCTCACCAGGTCTAACTTCGATCAAAATTTGAACCTTGCAGTTTGCCATTTACTTTTCTTTGCTATATGTACAACTCTATGCAACTTTGGATAAGATATTTGTAATTAACTATGACTACTTTATTTTCTTTGCTCGGTGATACATGTACAGGTCAAACCTTTGTTTTTTCTAGAGGTTCTAGTCTCAACAACATCTTCTATAAAGATTTTCCCCAATGCCATCCATTTCATGTGGCTTTCTTGACAGCAATTCTTTAGAATTTAAGTCCAAAATCAAAACCCAGTCTTGATTATTTTCGAGGATGATATATATTTATATATGACACTGTAGCGAATTATTTTCACTATAACAAGTCTTTGGAGCAGGAGTTTTTAAAAATTTAATAAACAAATCTAATTTATTATTTATTTTAAAAATCTATTTACTAATATTTATTGGAATGATTGAATGATTACAATTTTCCCTATTGATCATATTGTTACCTTAAAATGCATGATAAACTTTTTATATAGTTTCTCTCTATATATATATATATATATATATATATATATATATATATATATATATGGCATTATGGCTAAAGTGTTGTCCTTGATGGCAACCCATTCAGGTGATAGATCACAGTACTTCAAGTCAGTAGCAGAGATTGATGATCAACTATCAAATATTGAAGAAAATAAGGGGTACGCAAGTACACCTTACATAAGGTGCGTACACGCAAGCCGGTGTTACATAAAGTGCGTACATACCCGCAGTTATCCCATTTAGGAGGTGCGTACCCCCAGTTCACTTACTTCAAGGCAGAGAAAAGCACATGTGGGGTTTCTTATGTTTAACCCTTGGTATTTAGCCGACGATATTGTGTTATTATGGTTTTGGCTCATGGTATTGATCCATGATTTGAGGAAGAGCTTGCCTATATAAAGCAAAGGAGATCATTTGGCTTGTGCACGTTTTTGGGGTTGAACATCTTATGGGAGCTAGATCTGAAATGCTATGATCTCTTGGGAGTAATGTCTAGATCTAAATAAGGCGAATCTACTGATGGATTGAGATCACTTCGGCGCATGATCAGATCTGTAGATCTGACAGTCGGGGTTATTCTTGAGGTCTTGAAATTATCTATACCGGCAGGTACGCAAGTGCAGTGAAAGAAAAGTGCAGAGATACGCAGGCGCAGAAGTGCTGCAGGTGCGCAGATACACAGGCTCAGAAGCGCTGCGGGTGCGGAGGTCCGCGACACCACAAAAGGCGCAGCTGCGGAGATCTCCTTTGCTTTATATAGGCAAGCTCTTCCTCAAATCATGGATCAATACCATGAGCCAAAACCATAATAACACAATACTGTCGGCTAAATACCAATGGTTAAACATAAGAAACCCCACGTGTGCTTTTCTCTGCCTTGAAGTAAGTGAACTGGGGGTACGCACCACCTGAATGGGATAACTGCGGGTATGTACGGACTTTATGTAACACCGGCCTGCGTGTACGCACCTTATGTAAGGTGTACCTGCGTACCCCTTATTTTCTTCAATATTTGATAGTTGATCATCAATCTCTGTTGCTGACTTGAAGTACTGTGATCTATCACCTGAATGGGTTGCCATCAAGGACAACACTTTAGCCATAATGCCAACAATCTCCCCCTTTGGACTTGATGGAAAAACTTACTTGTGAACTGTCATCTGATCCCTTTGTGCTGTCCGGTAACCCATGCACTCTGTCACATCTGATATTCTTTCTGTAGATTCATCTGAATGTATACAAGTGAGATGATCTTCTATGAGAGGGTTTCCATCAAGTACAACACATGCATCATAATGCCAACAATCTCCCCCTTTGGACTTGACGGCAACAACACCAAATCACTCTCCCCCTTTGTCATCAAGGGCAAAGGGTTATGCTCCCCCTAAGAACATGCTCTCCTTGACTATAAACCAGTTCTGCTGAAATCTCTGTATGAAATCCCCTTTTGTATATGCCATGGTGCTCCAATCTGTTAATGCTCTTTCTGAGAACAAGCTGAGATGCCTGCTCTGCTATATAGTGTTGTTCATGCTCAAGCTCCCCCTGACTGCAAAAAGATGTTCTACAAGAAGAACATGACTCTATATATCATAAATGACCTTCCTATCACCAAAAGACTCAATACATACATTCATCACAATGGTGATACATCAAAAGTTTTCATAAGATAACATCATTCATCCCAGGCATAGTGGGGAAACATAGGCCGTTACATGACCTGAAAAGATAACTACAAAAGAGACACACTATTACATAAAGACCAATCACCTAAGATAAATATCAGCAACAACACTGTATGATCTGCTTCATAGTATCTGCCAATAGCAAGGTACGTCTGCATCAACTCATTCATAACAATCCAGATCTACATGAACCAAGAGTCATCAAATGGAAGCATCTGCATTAATCAACATATGTACGAAACAACCTATCATCATATAGGTAAGATCTCATCATCATCATGTCTCCAACAATGCAACTTTGAATAATCATCCATGTATCCAGCCAACAATCCTCATCCATATATGTGCCAAGAACAATAAAGACTCCATGCAAGCACCATTAGAGAATCAACCACAAATCTGATCTAAGAACCATGTGAACAACTCATAACCATAGCAAGATGAATCATAAGCATTGTCATCAAGGACCATAATGCCAACAATGCATTAAGAACATATGCTCCCCCTAAACTGGTGCCATCTGTCAGATCTGATCATGCATATCAATAAGAAGAGTCAGCCAATAAATGCCTTAAGATAGGTAGAGATCTTGTGCTCGAGAGATCATACTTCATAGATCAACTTTACTTTCCCTACTGCCTTTCTTCAAACAATCATATACGCGATTGTGCAGTATCCAACTCGCGTATATATGCGACTTCCCTTTATGGAGTTTGCATATGAGATTCAGGACACTGAAGTTTTGTACTTTCAACTCCCTCTGATTCTGGTATGTCTGTACATTGTGCTGTGCCACCTTTTTCTGACTGTACTTCCTTTTTCCTCCATATCTTCAAGCGTGATGATGACATTTTCTCCTTTTGATATGGTGCCCACACTTTGTTCCTGCATTCCTTAGCTATATGTCCAAGCTTGTTACATGCATAACATCTTACATGTTTCATATTCCTCCTGTAACAATCAGCAGCTTTGTGACCAAACATATTGCAAGCAAAGAAATATCCATAAAAGTACCTTGATTGAGATGGCTTGTCTGCATAATGGTCTTGAACTCTTCTTCTTCTACATCTAGCTGCAACATGTCCAAGATTATGACATACATAACATTCAACATTATTCATAGGAGGAGTAAAGGATTTTCTTTGAGGAATCTCTTTCCTTGGTTGATGATGAGATTGATCTTTCATTTCTTCATTGATCACTTTAGATTTCTCTTTAGAATTCCTTGCCTCACCTTGTGAACTAGATTCACCTTCAACAGATTCATGGAAACCAAGACCAGTCTTTATAGTAGGAGACCTTTGACTACTAAGAATATCATCCAAGACTTTAGAGCTATCTTGAAATCGTAAAAGCTTATCCTTTTCTTCTATTTTACCTTTCAAGATATTTACCTCAACCTGAAGTTGTTCTTCCTTTTCAAGAGATTGCCTTTTCAAATCTTCTTCAGCTTTTCTTCCTTCTTCCATTTGTTCCCTTAGTTTGAGAATCTCCTTTTCTTGTTCTTCATTCAGATCCTGCTGCATTTGACGAACTTGGAAGGCACATTCCAGCTGGGATTTTAAGTTGATGACTTCGTTGTCTTGTTTTTCAATTGCTTGATGTAGATCTTCATTCTGCTTCTTTGATTCTTCAAGATCTCCCTTTAGTGAGAGGATTGTAGCTTCAAGAGTTTCATAGTAGCTGGATCTATCTTTGAGTTTCTTGATGGCTGTGCTTCTTTCGTTGACTTCTTTTCTTAATGATGTCACTTCATGCTGCAATTTTTGACATTGGTCTTCCTTGTCCTTGAGTAGTTTTCTTACCTTGTTTCCTTCTTCTAGTTGGGCCTTTAGTTTGGTAGCTTCTTCTTTGAAGTCACATTCCCTTTTGTTCAATAGATCTTGTTGATCTCTAATTTTGTCTGTCAGCCTTTTAAATTCTGCCTCTATTTGATATCTTTCTTGTTCACCCATAAGAGAAAGTTCAGTAGTTTCACTATCACTTCCATCTCTTTCACAAGGAAATATAGCTAGAACATCAGAGGATAACACATTCATACCTGATAATGATTCTGAATTTGATTCTGAGTCTGAAGAGCTTCTTATGCCTAATCCCCAATCGATTCTCCCACTGTCATAGTTCTTCTGAGATGCCTTCCTTTTCTTAGGTGCTTTCTTCTTAAGCTTCTTTCCCATTGTTCCACGGATCTCCTTCAAGCGATCAAGCTTCTATCAAAGGACCGGCTCTGATACCAATTGTTGGAAATAATACTGAGAGGGGGGGGTGAATCAGTATTATCACATTAATAAAACTTTTTCATTTCCATAATCAGATTCATACATGCTACTTCCACAACATCTTATGATTAAGTTAATTGATCTTCAATGAGTGCATTAGAACATTATCAACCATATTATCAGTTAACAGATGCAGTAACATAGAATAGATCATCACACATAAGGCACACACATGAACACCATGATATAAGGTGGAAACCCAATGCGGGAGAAAACCACCTGCTGCAAGTCATCTCAATCTTCTTCTTAATAAGAAAATCCTTTTACAATATTTTTACTGGTGCAGTCTTATACCAGTACGGGAGCTACAACCCCCTTTGCTCTTGTACTAGCCGATCCATTTACTAGTACGCAGGCTACTACCTGCTACAATGCTCCAAAGATTTCCTTTAGCTCTTGTACTAGCTTAGATACTAGTACGTAGGCGCCGGCCTACAATCTTCTCTCCTCCAAGTACCACATTTCATCAATTTTCACACTGGATACACTGAAGCACAACACATAATCTGAAAGGCCACGTTTCATCCAATTTTCATACTGGACCCAAAAACAACATTGAAGCACATAATCAAACAATCTTCTGAATCACCCAATCACCAGATCCATACACATACAATGATATTATGAGAGTTATCAACCAGATCTAGTACATAAAGATAAGTCATTAATCATGCTGCTATCTGAACTCAATACCAGTAATCAAACATCAGTTATGCACCCAAAAACCCTGCAGAATAGTCAAAGGCAGTTAAAACAAATTTCAAGTAGGGACCGCAACTTCACTGGTATAGATCTGCGGATATCCGCACTTCCACTTGCTCCGAGCCTGCGGATCTCCGCACCTGTACCTTCTACCTGTCTGCGCACCTCCGCACTGCGTCTTCTGCTTCTCTGCGCATCCTTGTGCAGATCCGCACCTGCGCCTTCCGTGGCGCCGCGCACCTCCGCACCTGCGCCTTCTGGGGCACCACGCACCTCCGCAGCTACACCTTCTGTGGCGCCACGGACCTCCGCACCTGCGCCTTCTGGGGCGCTGCGCACCTCCACAGCTGCGCCTTCTGTGGCGCCGCGGACCTCCGCACCCGCAGCGCTTCTAAGCCTGCGTATCTGCGCACCTGCAGCACTTCTGCGCCTGCGTATCTCCGCACTTTTCTTTCACTGCACTTGCGTACCTGCGGGTATAGATAATTTCAAGACTTCAAGAATAACCCAGACTGTCAGATCTACAGATCTGATCATGCGCCGAAGTGATCTCAATCCATCAGTAGATTCGCCTTATTTAGATCTAGACATTACTCCCAAGAGATCATAGTATTTCAGATCTAGCTCCCATAAGATGTTCAACCCCAAAAACATGCACAAGCCAAATGATCTCCTTTGCTTTATATAGGCAAGCTCTTCCTCAAATCATGGATCAATACCATGAGCCAAAACCATAATAACACAATACCGTCGGCTAAATACCAAGGGTTAAACATAAGAAACCCCACGTGTGCTTTTCTCTGCCTTGAAGTAAGTGAACTGGGGGTACGCACCTCCTGAATGGGATAACTGCGGGTATGTACGCACTTTATGTAACACCGGCCTGCGTGTACGCACCTTATGTAAGGTGTACCTGCGTACCCCTTATTTTCTTCAATATTTGATAGTTGATCATCAATCTCTGCTGCTGACTTGAAGTACTGTGATCTATCACCTGAATGGGTTGCCATCAAGGACAACACTTTAGCCATAATGCCAACAATATATATATATATATATATATATATAGATATGGGACAAGCATTGTGAGGGATCAAATGTATAGACGCTCGGTAGATCCAGAGTTACGATGGACCTAGGCTAATTGAATTCCTCCCTTGAAACAAGAAATATTCCACATAAATACCATGGGTCAATATCATTGGTTCTCAATACCATGGATAATTTTTGTTTTCATTTTTATTTTCTTTTTAGGGTTAACTTATTTTGTTATTTTTATTTTTGTTACTTTTTTTAGTTAAAATGCTTACATTACATTACATTAATCCTTTTATTTATTTTTATTTTTTGACCTAGTCAAAATGTTTGTAGGACATGGGCTCGAGAGTGCCTCTAGGAACAATGAAATTGACACTTTAGGTCAAAACTCATGCATATTGTTATATATTTTTTACTAAACAAAATATTGTAAAAATATTTATCCCTTCATGTAGATTTACTAGTGCAATATTTAAAAGGACATATTCTCTAACATCCCTCTTAAAACCACTTAGAAATTAACTATAAATTACCAATAATTTGTCTTTTAACAATATAATATATGCATGATTTGCTACATTCACTGAATAGCCCTTGAACATTTCTTCAGAAAGGTAACAAATTGTTGTTTTCCAAAATTCTCTTTACCTCTTCAACAATTAAGAGTTATTGTACACTCTCTGTATTAAATTCGGCTTGTCGCCTAGATTTGATTAACATGTTATGGAACTCTACTTATATATTTTCTTTGTTGCACAATGTTTTCACTTACAAATTTAGGGCTATTTAGATTTGTTCCTTTTTGTTATCCATGCATGGATATAATGTAAATTCTTTACGTTCTTCCATACAATTATCATGGAAATCTTGGCATTTATGGCATTATAAAATTTTTATTTATCTCCTTCTAACCATGCACGTGTATAGTGTATCTTTTACTACAACTTATTTATTGTAATGATAGTAAATCTATATAAACTCTGTAATTATTATTTAGTTTAGCATACATGAAATAGGCCATGGGCTTGAAGGACTCCTGTCATTTCGGACCACCTAAGGTTTTCCTTAGGCCTTACTATTATTTTTTCGAGGACTACTTGTCTCTTGGCCAATTGAGAAGGTACCTCTCCTTGTCAATGGCCTACAACATGCTAACCTCGGCATGAAAAAATTTCTCGTTCAAATCAACTATATTACTAAATGTTTTATAATAATCCTCTTTACTACGATCTGTCTGTCTGTCTGTCTCTCTCTCTCTCTCTCTCTATATATATATATATATATATATATCTTTTTATACAATTGCGAGGAATATAGTTTGTAATTCAAGTGAAGTGTTAATGTTTAAATGCAGAATGTGTACACAATGTTATTCCTCTTACCACCTTGGTACTTCTTCTACCTTAACAAAAAAAATGGTTTTTCTATTCATATCCTCATATATATTGGATACCAAGGTTAGTCCCTGGGAAGGGTTGCTTCCCTAATCCTCCACAATAGAAGCAAAACTTACTTTGTGCCTATAACCACCAGTTTTCCTGCAACATAAACAATACAAATACACATACATCTATATATATTTCACTCACAAAACATTAGTAGGGTTTTGCTTTCATTTTCTTGCTAATACCTAGAATCATTTAAAACCATAATAACATCCCACTTCATTCTTTCATAACCCTAAATAACCCTAAATAACTTAATTAACACAAAATTATCCAAACTTTCAGGTACTTATCTAAAATTTTCCTAGAAATGTATTAAAGTTTGTCATGTTCCCCCAAAACATGGAATACATTTCTCAATAGTTCCCCCCAAGCTCCAACTGCTCTCTTCCAGAAGCACAATGTTTTGAAACCAGCTCAAGAAAAGATAGAAAAGATAGATCAACGCCTTAGAATTCAACCTCTTCGAGGGGGCAACCTCCTTTACATTACATAAATGAACAATTCTTGGATGATTCCAATGACAAAACCTGCTTTCTATATATAGGAGTCTAAGGAGTCACAATATAATCCAGCCGACCTAACAATAATAATATAAAGCCACAAAAATAACAATGGAGGGATTCTATGGGGCACAGTAATAACAATATGGGGGCAATAGGGGCACAACAATATTAATAAGGGGTATAACTACAATAGTAATGGGGTAATCACTAGTATTATAGGGACCCAACATGCCCCTCTCCTTCAAAAAAGTGTTGTCCTCAACGCTTGAGTAGTTCTGGATACTTCTGCATAAAATTCTCATCCTCCCATGTGGAATCTTCAGTGGATAAGTTCTTCCAATTGATAAGATACTCTGAAATTGATCGCTTTCGTAGCTGTCGAGTTCTTGTTTCTGTGACTGGTTCCGGTTCCAATATAATTTTTCCTTCCTCGTCAAGTTCTGGCAATATTGTTTGAACTGGGAGCTTGTCGCCTATAACCTTCTTTAAACATGAAACATGGAAAACTGGGTGCAATCGAGAAGCTGCAGGAAGCTCCAATTTGTATGCCATAGTACCAATCTTTTGCAACACCTTGTACGGACCATAATACTTTGGTGATAATTTATTATCCTTCTTAGCTTGCTTGAGGGACATTTGCTTATATGGTTGTAGCCGTAGGAATACCCAATCCCCTACATCAAAACTTCTTTCACTGCGATGTTGATCTGCCTGTTGTTTCATTCTATTCTGTGCCAACATGAGGTTATCCTTTAAGAGTTGGAGGACTTGTTGTTGATGTTCGATGTGATGTTCCACTGCCTGAACCTTAGAATTTTCTCTTAAATATGATGTGATGGATAGTGGTTGATACCCATAAAGTGCCATAAATGGGGTCATTTTTGTTGCTGTATGGAAGGAAGTGTTATACCACCATTCAGCCAGAGGCAACCATTTGACCCATTGTGTCCATTTATCAGATACAAAGCAACGAAGATACCCTTCCAAACATTTGTTTACTATCTCAGTTTGCCCATCAGATTGAGGATGATAAGATGAGCTATGAGCTAACTGAGTACCAAGACAAGAAAATAATTCTGTCCAAAAATTTCCAGTGAAAATGGGATCTCTGTCACTTACAATAATCTTTGGGTTTCCATGTAGCTTTTGAATTGTTTCCATAAATGCAGTAGAAACTGTATTGGCTTTAAATGGATGTGATAATGCACAAAAGTGTGCATACTTGGTAAGTCTGTCAACTACCACCATGATGACACTCTTTCCCTCAAACTTGGGTAAACCTGTGATAAAATCCATTGAAACCTCCTCCCAACGTTGGCTTGGAATGGATAAAGGTTGTAATAGACCCGGTGTCTTAATTGTTTCAACTTTATTTTGTTGGCAAACCAAACATTTCGCCACAAACTTTTGAATATTTGATTTAAGGCCATCCCAAAAAAATTCCTTCTTAACCCTGTGGTAAGTTTTTAAAAATCCTGAGTGCCCTCCTAAGGGGGAAGTGTGCAATTCCGTAATAATTTTTCGTTTTAGCTGGGAATTCTTACAAAGGTATAAGCGATCTTTGTACCATAACGAATCATTTTTCCAGCTAAATGTATCAGACGTACTGGAATCTTGTTGTAACTTTCGAATAAGTGCCCACACTTCTTCGTCATTCTTCCATTCCTCCCTTGCTTCGTTTATCCAATCTGGTTGGATAATAGAAATGGCGCACAACAATGCTTCCACATCCTCATCCTTTCTTGAGAGTGCATCTGCCACCACATTTTGCTTCCCTTTTTTGTAGATGATTTCAAAGTCATAACCCAACATCTTTGTGACCCACTTTTGTTGCTCTTCAGAGGATAATCTTTGTTCTAAAAAGTATTTAAGGCTATCATGATCCGTTTTTACCTTGAAGTGTCTTCCCATTAGGTAGGGTCGCCATTTCTTAAGTGCATGGAGTATTGCCAACATTTCCTTCTCATAAATAGCTTTTCTTAAAAACTTTCCCTTGATTGGACGACTTTCAAAAGCAATGGGTCTTTCATCTTGCATTAGAACAACACCAATTCCATTTCCTGAAGCATCACATTCCACAATAAAGGTTTTTGTGAAGTTCGGTGTAGCTAAGACCGGTGCTTGGCACATTGCCTCTTTAAGATGTTCAAAGGCCTTTGTTGCTTCTGGAGTCCATGAAAATGCATCTTTCTTCAATAATGTTGTTAGAGGTGCTGCTATTCTCCCATAATTCTTAAAAAACTTGCGATAATACCCTGTCAACCCGAGAAATCCTCGCAGATGCTTTATGGATGTGGGGATTTTCCATTCCTTAATGGCTTTAATTTTGCTAGGGTCTACCTTAACTCCTTCATGAGATACAATATGACCCAGATATTCCACCTCCTGGACTCCAAAGAAACATTTGGATCTTTTTGCATATAATTGTTTCTCCTCCAATAGTTGTAGCACCCTGTCAACATGTTCAACATGATCCTTCCAAGACTTGCTGTAGATTAGTATATCATCAAAAAATACTAACACAAATTTTCTAAGGAATGGTTTGAAAATTGAATTCATCAAACCTTGAAATGTTGAAGGTGCATTGGTAAGGCCAAAAGGCATGACCAAAAATTCATAATGACCCTCATGAGTTCTAAATGTTGTTTTCAGAATGTCTTCAGTCTTCATTCTGATTTGATGATATCCTGAACGAAGATCCAACTTGGTGAAGTAAATTGATCCATGCAATTCATCCAGTAATTCATCAATGACAGGAATGGGGAACTTATCTTTAATAGTGAGCTTGTTGAGCTCCCTATAATCTGGACACATGCGCCATGATCCATCCTTCTTGTGCACCAATACTACTGGAGCAGAGAAAGAACTTTGACTCGGTTGAATTATACCAGCCTCTAGCATTTCTGCAACCATACGTTCAATTTCACTCTTTTGGACATAGGGATATCTGTACGGCCTGATGTTTGGAGGAACACTTCCTGGAATCAGATGAATAGCATGATCATGATCACGCATAGGTGGGAGACCTTTGGGAGTCTCAAATACCTTGGAATGATTGTCCAGGACTTTTTGGAGATATGGAGAAATAGATGATTCCGATGTGGAAACATCTAGTGAACATAATTGTGCAATTACACCTCTTTGCTCCTTTTTTAGAAGCTTTGTCATACCATTAGAGCTGATTATCTTTCCTGGTTTCCCTGCAATACCCCTTAATTCAACTTCCTTTCCTTCCATAGAAAATTTGATGAAAAGTTCTTGAAAATTAAAAGCTATTGTACCCAAGGATTGTAGCCATTGGACTCCTAGTAACACATAAGCACCTCCCATTGGAATGGAAAGCATTGGGCTAGTCAATACATATTCTCCCATGGATAGCTTGATATTATGGCACTTTCCAGAGCAATTTATTGTTCCTCCATTTGCAATCATCACTTGACACTCTGGTGCTGGATATAGGAAGCAATTCAATTCTTTTTCTACCTTACAATGAATAAAATTGTGGGTGCTTCTTGAATCAATCAACACTATTACCTTTTTCTTCTTGATTTGTCCTTCTATCTTGATGGTTTGAGGAGTGGTAATTCCTGCCAATGCATTACAAGATATGGTCGGATTTATTTGTTCTTCATCTAGGCTTTGTTCCTGGAGTATATCTTCTTCTTTTGACCTTTCTTGCTCCTTTTCTTCTTCCTCTTCACAATCTATGTAGAATAATTTCTTCTCAGCACACTTATGACCTTTAGTGTATTTGCTATCACAACTGTAACAAAGCCCTTTTGCTCTTTTTTCTTCCAATTATTGTGGTGTCAACCTTATAGGTTGTGGAAGACTAGGGGCAACAACACTTCCATCTTTATAGTTGTGAGTGGTATGCTTCCTGGTTGCCATAATTTTGCTTTCCATTTTTCTTGCTAACCTGAATGCCTTCTCTAATGAATCAGGTTCCCAAAGGCGAACATCATGTTGGATATTATCCTTTAAAGACCCTATAAACACATCAATCCTATGCTCCTCTGGAATATCTTTTACCCTTATGTTCAATTTTTGGAACTCCTCAATGTGCTCCATTATTGAACCCTTTTGTTTGAGACTTATCAATTGGCTAAAAAAAGTGTTGCTTTTTGTATCCTCATAATGTGCTATCAATTCTTCCGTAAAAATTGCCCAAGTGATAAATTGTTTACGAGAGCAAAGCCATTGATACCATACAAACTGATTTGGTTCCAAATATAAAGTTGTTATACGTACCTTTTGTGTGTTTTGCACATTATTGAGATCGAAGAATTGCTCCATCTGTAATATCCATGTGGCGGGATCCTTGCCATCAAACTTCCTCATATCAATTTTTGGAACATGGTGAGTCTTTGATCCAACATTAGAGTCTATGGAATCATGATTAACATTTATTTTGTTCTCATCATGAGTTTCCTTTAGTACCATTTCACCCTTAGTGACCATTTCTTGTAGCAACTTATTCATATTTATCTTCAATTCTTCCATCTTATCATCCATGCCATCAATTTTAGCGTCCATGCCATTCACCTTAGCTTCCATGCCATCCATCTTAGCTTCTACACCTTTCTTTAAACCATTCATCTTAGCTTCTACATCTTTCCTTAAACCATCCATTTTAGATTCTATTGCTTTTTGTGCAAGTGACACTCGTTGCACTTGTTCTTGTAATTTTGATATATCATATAGCATTTCTTCTTCTTCTTCATGAGTCATGCTAGATCTTTCAGGTTCCTTACTAGGTGTTTGCATTTTCTTTCCTCGGGGCATCAGTTACCGATAATAATGCTCTATTATGCCCTTTGAATTCCTTCAAAATAAATTTTCAAACCAAGCTTAAGCAAAAATTTAAGAAAATCTACACACATTTTTTCACTTTGTAGGAGCTCGATATTGCCTCTGATGTATCTATGTACTTTTCAATCATCTAGTTCTGAATTTGTGACCTGCAGTAGCCCTCTGTGTCCTCTTTCCAATGCCACGAGTCTGACCCAAATTGGATTCTCCAAGGAAGAGTTATGTGAAATCTCCCACAGTGACTTGATTATAGACTAGTTCAGTAGAGCGAACTTGTACGACGTGCCACGAGTCACTGTTTCGACCTTTAGATCTGAAAATTGCATACAAGAAACTACAATCCGTCCTCTTTCTGTACCTTCTTACGAAATTTCAATCCGATCTCCAGAGAGAAAGTTATGACGATTTTCCCCAGGTCACCTGTTTTGAATGTAATTCAGGAGTCTGCAAAAAGACCAACTTCCTCAGATCATATCTCCGCAAATATCGCGCGAAAAGTTCTGAAATTCGGACCCAAGGTTCAGCGCGATTTCTTCTCAAATGGGGTTTTTTTGCGACTTCTGAAACGTCACAGAAAAAAAGTTATAGCGAAAATTCCACGATGACCTATTTGGAGCAGCGAAACCCTAGAATCCAAAGCTCTGATACCAAATGTTATGAAACCAGCTCAAGAAAAGACATAAAAGATAGATCATCGCCTTAGAATTCAGCCTCTTCGAGGGGGAAACCTCCTTTACATTACATAAATGAACAATTCTTGGATGATTCCAATGACAAAACCTCCTTTCTATATATAGGAGTCTAAGGAGTCACAATATAATCCAGCCGACCTAACAATAATAATATAAAGCCACAAAAATAACAATAGAGGGATTCTATGGGGCACAGTGATAACAATATGGGGGCAATAGGGGCACAACAATATTAATAAGGGGTATAACTACAATAGTAATGGGGTAATCACTAGTATTATAGGGACCCAATACACAAATTAATAGTTCTCTCTCAGTTCACACCCCCCTAACACTTAGTACTATCTTGCTAATTCTTTGGTTTAGGTCAATCTTTCTCTCCCAATATCCCTTTATTTTAATTTAACTACCTTTATTTCTCACATCCTTCTTTTTGCAACTTCCACCATGTGGTAGTGTGTTTGTTGCTATGGAGTACCAAATACACCTTCCTTGGAGTTGGTTGTTCCCAACAAGGAAAACATAAGAAATTTATTTTTGTTAGTGGACAAACATGGGTAAACAAAGCAATGAAAAAAATGCATACATAAACGTAAACTAAAAACAAAGAAATAAATACATGAACAATTCTTAATGAAGCAAACACATCAACCAAGTAATGGAAAAGGGTTCCCTTTATTTATTGTTGAGTGTAGAAGATATACAATAGATGAATAAAAGACACTTTGAGAGACTTGTTTGAGTGATGGTGTTAAAAAATCCTCAACAAGGAAGTTCTTTTCCTTAATCTCCTTGCAAGCTTCCTCTCTCTCTCAAGGAAGTATGAAGACTCTCTCAATGACGAAATCCTCTTCTCAATGAAATTCTTGATTGCTAGGGAGAAATTTTGGTAGCATAAAAATGTTTTGCTTCTTCTTCTTTCTTAACTCTCATAGAACTTGTATTTATAGAGTTTCCTAGACACTCCTCCTCTCCTTGGCTCATCAATGTGGTGGTTCTTCCTCATCAACTAGTGAGGAAAACATACATGCAACTAGGTACCTACAAGAAAAACCCATTGTAGCTTATGATCCTGATGTCCTCCCACACTTTTCTGATCTTCCTTTGCCTTCTTCTTCCAACTCCAAGTATGCCACACTCTCCAAAAGTGCTCCAAGAAAAATCTAAGTGTACAAGAGTATGAGAGAGAGAATAGAGAGAGAGCTCCAAAACTGAACTGACCAATCTTTCCAACTGATCCTTGGAAGCCTTTTTATCGATGAGGCCTCTATTTTCTCAATTTTCCATTATTTTCCTTCATTTTCCTCCTCACATGCAACCTGTGACCTTTCACCTTCCTTTTCTCCTAATTTCCATTATTTTCATGAATAAATGTGCCAAAATATCATTTTACCTTTCCAAAGCCTTATCCATTACCTTTTCCAATTTCCTTTAGCCATAATAACCGAAATGAACACCTACTAGGATTATTTTCCCACCATTCATCTTGGAATGCGTGTCCCATGACCATGGTCTTATATATTTTTACATGAATTTTTAACCAGGGTTGTTGTAACATTCCTTAATTACCTTGTCACCTATACTAGAAGAATACCCCATATAGGCAAAGTAAACCTTTTTTTTTCTTATTGAAGAGGATGAGGTAATACAAGGGGCTCCTGATAATTTAATATAAACTGTAATATTGCAGTCTCTTTCTCTAGCAGAGCTACACATCCTTCAACTACAAGGTCTACACAAGTCCCTTACCTTTGAACTCATCTAGTTCAGGTATTGATCATGGATTTTGTAACTCATAGTGAGATAACAACCATTACAAGCCTCGACCATCCATTTTCGTATGCAACAACCCATTCTTCAAATAAGGGATACATTGACCACGAAAGCAAGCATTCATAAGGAAAACGTAATGACCATAATCATCATAAATAATTAGTCAACTTCGATCAAGGTTATTTTCCATATAAAAATCAAGAGATGGCACTCCCCCATCCCAATCAATATTATTCATATACATATACTTACATTCAATTATAAACAAGCCATGTTATCCTGGCCACAACAACACACGGATTTCCCCCACATTCCCTCATATTGCAGGAACATTCACATGACCAATCATTCCAAGTTGAAAGATCACATCACTCAACCAGTTACAGTGATGGTATGCTATAAATAACGATACTCACCATCACACAATCAGTTATGCAAAATTAAATTAAATTTCAGATCTCCAAGGTCAGAACCACTAGTTGTCTAGACCTTCAAGATGCAAGATTCAGTTACTAAACTTAGATTTGAGCTCCACTCACTTCCATAGGTCCAAGTGTGGAACCTAGAAGCTCTATTACCACTTTGTAACACACCCCATCCTAATATCCTTCCCTCAACATAGGTTAGAAGGAGGTGGTCACTATAATGACCCAAGATCAAAGTTAACGTTTTGGAAATGGGGTCTAAAACTTTTGATCTTTTTGAACTTCTTCAAAACTTCAAATGGTTAACCTTATTATGTTTGTCTTGTTGAGATGATTATGGTGATATACATTTTTTTCCAATTTGGACTCCAGGGTTTCAAGTTATGATCCTTTAAGTATCACTAACTTAAAAGAGTCATCATTCTCTTGCTTCCATGTGGCACCCACATGGTTCCTACATGGTATGCCACTACTCTACCATGTGGTGAAGACTAGTGGCTCATGCCTATGTGGCATGACTCGTGAGGACACATTTTCCATATCTATACATACATATGTATATGTAGAAATATATATATGTATATGACTATATAACAGGTGGCATGTATATCAAACATTAGAAATAAACATTAGAAATATATATATATATATATATATATATATATATATATATATATATATATACTTTATGCACATAAATATATTCTCTAACCCCTCCTCCATCCAACAATCCACAATTCTAGTTGATCCAATGGTGAGAGGGACCTCCACCTTCCCTCACTAACATCACAATGTGGAGGCCCCACATAGATCCTAACCATCAACCAATCTACAGTTGTGATCATGGTCGGGGTTACGCTTTCCCATGCCTATGTCACCAGAGAGAAGTCCCTCCTACTGCATTAAACCTCCACCGTCTGATTGGAGTCAGACTCCTAATATGACGAGTACATAAGAACCAACCTCAACCTCCTGACCCCCGACTCAAAGGTCACCTAACCTCCTCTTGAAACAAACAACAACCATGCTTGACTAGCTCGACCCTAACCTGGGCATCTGACCCATCTCTAACTTGGGCATCGAGATCAACCCCCGACCTAGCCTGACTCTCGACCTAGCTTTACTCCTAATCTGGATTGACTCCTAACCTGCAGGGCTGCCTACCTTTGTTAAGGAGAAAACTAAATTGTCTTCAATATTTTTGTCTGACTTTCTGACCCCTGACCTAGCGGGTCTTATCGACGGATTAAAGCCTTTTGGTAGACCTTTTTACTCTTAGAATTTTTGTATTTCTAAGTTAGTTCTAGGATTTTTCATAGGCCCAAACTGTGCGTGACTCATCTTCATGCGAGCCTCTTCCAACGAACCTTGGCCATGAAAGCTAAAATTGTTGTGCCCAAATGGAACATGCCCATGTGCACAAACATAATCTAAGGGCTAGATAAATTATGAATCTCGAGCCATCTCTTACCCAAATGGTACCCATAGATCATGTAGTGAAGCAAACCTCTCAAAATCACCAGGAACATATCCAACTCCCATCCGTAGCACAATTATGAAATTCCTCCACTTTAATAGTTCACATGCATAGAGAAATATTGGAGGGCATGGCTACATGATGACAACCATAATTCAACAAATCATAGCTCTATTCCTCAAGAACAACGCAACAACATAGAGCATAGGTGGAAATTCACAACATTACATGCAAGCAATCTACACCCATCGAACTTGATGGAATAAACAGAAGGATTTGTTCTAACAACAAGAATTATGCATATTTCTGCATGTTCAAGTAAATAGATTTAGCTTAGTCCCACAATGACACTGGAGCCATATAGCTATTATATTAATCAAGAAAACGAAACAATTTCAGGCACACTAGGAAGCAGATGAGTATAGCATTTCCCAACATTAGCACAACCTGTCCACCAAAATATCAACCAACATAAACCATCAATGGTATTAATGGATTATTGAATGAGTTATCCAATAATATTTACTCAGGGGATGTAAGCCAAAAACCCTGACTCGGGAATGAAATATTAAATCAACCCATTCCACATACATTATGCAAAAACCATCATTCTTACTTTTACAGGAAATAAACATTCCAAGCATCTAAAATTACATTTACTTCACACGAAAAGAATCCATTTAGAAATCTATGGTACATAGGGCATGATGCCCACTTATGATGGCACATAGACAATTCCATAATCAGTCATATAAGATCTTCATATACACATAGTTACATGTGTACTTATCTGGCAATGTAAAATCATGGCAATTGAGACTGGAATTGTAACTCTCCACCCAACCTTAGACAAATTGCATCTAAGCTTACTTGCAGTTGTCACCCCCAAGCCAGAATACAAATATTGAGGTGGACTAATTTTGAGGGCTTTTAACGAACAAAATGGCTAAAATAGGATGCCACCGGGCAAGCCTCTGCTCTCTTCATGGTGCTTATTCTCAAAAATATTTTAAGAGATTCCTTTAGTCAGTTTTAACTCTTTATAGTGTTCAGTAACACTGCTTGAGATGCTACCTTTGTTGCCTCTTCCAGAGCTTCTACGTGCCCAAAAAGTTCCTCCTCTCTTTGTATGTATGTGTGTCTCTCCTTGAGGGAGAGAGAGCGCATGTATGTTTTCCTCACTAGTTTTGGCTTCAAGATGCAAGATGAAAGATGCAAGGGTTTCCTGAACACTCCTCTCCTTATACCTACTTGCATGTATGTGGTTTCTTGGTCATTATCTGTAATTGGCATGGAGGATTGCCTAGATTGACAGTGGATTTTTCTATCCTTTCCATTTCCTGGATATCCATGGTGTTGTGGGTTTATTTCTTTGTTTTTCTAATTGGTTCTCATGTTTCCTTTAGCTTGGATTGAGTTAATAGTTCCTGAAATCCCTGGTTGTACAAATGCTCTAGAAGCCCTATAACAACTTGGGTTGAGTTACTAGTCTAGGAATCCTTGGTTGGATAAACTCTCTGGAAGCCCTTGGTGCATTGAGTTACTAGTCCTGGAAGCCCTGGTTGGAAAAATGCTCTGGAAACCCGGAATAAGCTGTGGGTTGAGTTACTAGTCCTGGAAGCCTTGGTTGGAACAAACGCTCTGGAGCCCTGGAAGGCTTGGGTAGAGACGAATATGATAATTGTTCTTGTGATGTTTGACTGTGAGGTGGAATCATTGTTTGATGGGTTGAGGTGGTTGGCCTCTGGAAGCCCTTGATGGTTTCAATTGATGTGTTTATGATATCCCACGTTCATGCTTGGAATATGGCATGGGGTTGGTTGGCTGAAAGAAATATTTAGTTCAGCCATGTCTACGGTTGGGTGGTACATGGAAGTCCTAAACCTGGTCAGATTTCCTATGTATAATAAAAGCTAAGTTCTCTTGCTTTTGTACTTATTTATATGTGGATTTAATGGCTGTTATCTCACTGTTATTTTCATGGTTTTATGTTGGTTATAAGCAAGGTTAATTGACTCGTTCATGTCATGGTTATTTCATGTATTTACTTGTAATTGTTAAAATGATGGATGCAAGACCTACTTGATGTCATAAAAGTTTAAGGGAGAAGGTGGTGACCCTTCTTGTAATATATCATAAGAGTTTTCAATCATTCATGCTCTGTCTTGTATCCTAGATATGTAGATTGCAATGATGCCAAGTGTTTGATAGAATATCAGTCCCGGTTGGGGATGACCATGCCTAGTCTTGGAGTTAGTTTTTGGTTTATTAGTCTTGTCATCATGTGTTTAATGGATTTCGGAAGTTACAACAAGTTCTAGGCAGTGGCCATAATTATGGGCTTGAAAAGTGCTTTCAATCCTATGGAATATGGCACTAGGTCTGCTAGAAATAGTCCTTGGAAACATGCATGAAGGCTTGTGGGAGAATCCAGAGCTCTTTGGATGCTGGCATGCCTATAGCATGGGATCATACAAAGGTTTAATAGTTTAAAAACTCAGTGGGACCTAGGGGCATTATACCTTAGTGGTTGGGATGGCTCCTGGGAGTGTTGTTGCTGATGTGCAAGGTATGTTTGATGTGTTTCCATCGATTCCACTTCCTTAGGATCACCTAGGTGGTTGAATCATATCATGGTATCCTCTCGTCACATGTTTACCCCGGTTAGATGGTTACTTGGGTAGATATGGGAGGAGGGTGTTACAGAGTGGTATAAGAGAATTATTCACCCCTCGAACTGGATGGGATGTGAGTTGGTCATGCATTCATGCCGGTTGCATATGTGTTCCTTATGCTTGTAGTCCATGTTCTTGTTGCATTTCCATGGTGTTGATCATGGTTGTAGGGATGTCACCATGTGAAGGTGGATGATGTTGTTGTTGGGATGCTTTAGTCATGAATGCATGTTAGTTGTATATGCATTTTTTTATGCATGTGTGGTAAGTTGGACATGCATTGTGAGGTCATTGTATGCAATTAGGTAACCATGATGCTATTGGTGTGTTATTATGCTATTTTGTTGGTGAAGATAGAGAAGAAGATGCATACCATTGAAGTGAAGTTGCAACATTGGACCTCAAGGTAAGATCATGGTGTCAAACAAGTTTGTATGTTGGCCATTGTTGGTGGCCACCCGCCAATTCCACTTGGACTCCCACCATTATTTCTTTCAGTTTCCTTAATTGTAGCACAGTTTACTATTTTTAGCAGTTTTTCGGGTCTTAAATTTATGGAGCCGTTTTGAGGCCCTAAAAGACGTTTTTTTGGAAATCTTCCGTCGGTGATTTTGTGTCTAAAATCATCTTTTTCATCGTAGTCCTTGGAGAGATCTTTCCAACAGGTTATCATGCACTTCAAACGAAGACAATATGAACAAGTCGCGGCCTTGGGAAGTTGGTTATCTAACTCACCCCAATGGGGCCCATAAACTCTTGGTGTTACATCTCCTTGGGTTAGGTTTTTGGTTGTTTAGGGTTTGATCTTATTGTTCAATAATAAAAAGGCCCTTGAGCCTCATTGTAATGCAGTTCAGAGGCATGTATCCACCACATCTCTTATTAGAGATAAGCTACCATCGCCCTAGCTAGTTTATTTCCATTTATGTTTGTAAGCATATTTCAGTATTTTACAATAATGAAATGAAGTATTATTTCTGTTGCATCTCTGTATGTATGGTTATATCTGTAATTTGTTGTGTTCCTGTTTAAATCCGGATCAATGGTATCAAAGCAGTTTTCTCTTTCTCTGTCTTTTTTTGCATGTCCCCAACGAGGTTGGGATATAAGGAGTTAGGGCTTGAATTGGTTGAACCTTTACAAGACTAGCCTCACAAATCCTGACGGCCTCCCATGGTGGATAAAAAAAAAGACGAGGAGGTAGGAGATCCTATAAAAATCTTGCTTGAAGAGGCCCTCAAGCCATGAAGGAACGCGATGATGGACAACTTTGCCTAGATCCTTTAGCGGCTACCTAGGGGCGTCACATCTACTTCCAACAGCTACTTTGGAAGCACCACACCCTTTAAGGTACAAGTTAACTTTTACATTCCCATATTTGAGGGTCAGATAGATGCAGATGCCATAGATAAATGGTTAAATATGCTAGAAGGGTATTTTTCTGTTCATGATTTTTCCAGCCAGGAAAAGATTACTTTCACTCTTCTCAAAGCCGCCCCCCACGCCAAGGACTAGTGGGAAACCTACTGCGAGCAGAAGGATGAAAGTATGACCTCATTGTTTTCAGCCGCAGCCACTTGGAACTCATTCCAGGTTGCCATCAAGGAGCAGTACTACCCTTTCGGAAGCTATGAGGATCGATACATAAAGTGGACCACGCTGCAGTAGGGAAGGGACCAAGACATGCCGAAGTTCACCAATATTTTCCACACCCTTCGCACAAATTTGGGTATCAAGGATTCATAGCATCATTTGGTACTCAAATACTGTGGCTGCCTGCACAGGTACATCCAAGACGAAAAATAATTCCTGAACATCTCCTCGCTCGGCATGGCATACCAATATGCCGTCAAGATCGAGCAAAAGTTTAAACAGAAGAAGCAAGACTTTGGATCTGCGAATTCGAAGCAAGGGAAAGGTGCCCCCAAATCGTAGAATAAAGGACAAAGCCAAGGCGGGGCGGCCCAAGACAACCTGCTAAAGCCGCAAGCAAAGAACAGCGCTACGAAGCCAAACAAGGACACGAGAAAGTGGTGTGAGTTCCATAAGAGCTCTACTCACAACACAAGTGAGTGTTGGGCCAAGTAGTCATTGGTTGCCAACCTAAAGGTTTCAGAATCAGATGCATGTTCTGAATCTGAGTTAGAACCTGACAAGGGGGATGACAAATGGAAGCATATTATCAATGCGAGCCCAATGCCACTTGCCACCACAAAGATCTAGAAGGAGGAGCTCGAAGATCGAGAGGAGGAGGAGTGCCTCTTCCACTCCCAGAAGTGGGTAAAGGGCTCCCCGCTACAATTTATTGTTGACAGTAGGATCCAAAAGAACCTAATTTCGGTAGAGGTCGTGAAGCGGCTAGGTTTACCAACCACAGTACATCCACAACCATACACCATCGGGTGGCTTCACCAAGGATGAGATCTTCGCGTGAGCCAGCAGTGTCGCCTTCCATACAACATCAAGCCCTTCATGGATGAGGTATTGTGTGACGTTGCTCCCCTTGATGTTTATGATGTATTGTTAGGCCAACCATACTTGTGGAAACGACATGATGTGTATGAATCAATACCTCGTGTTGTTATTGTTACTTTGGGAAATAAGTTGTTTAGGATATCGGAGGTAGCACCACCTACCGCCATCTCTTTGGTTACTGCAAAACAATGCAGTGAGCTCATTTCCAAAACCGGGAAATTTGTTTTCCTGATGATACGCCCTCAAGGAAAGAAGAAGACAATGGCCATGACCTCCAGACAGGGCCCCTCTACACGAAAAATACAAATGGACAAGGTCGTGGAGGAGTACGAGGACATCTTCACCTCCCCTGCAGGGGTTCCTCTGCACTGTTAGGTCAAGCACTCCATCGATCTGACCCTAGGTGAACCGCTGCCCAATGGACCAATCTATCGGCGCTCCATTCTGGAGAAAGATGAAATCAAGAGGTAGATTCAGGAGCTGTTGCAGAAAGGCCACATCCATCCGAGTTCATTGCCCTGTGGGAGCTCGATCGTGTTGGTATAGAAGAAGGATGGGACTTGGAGACTCTGTATTGACTATTAAGTGCTGAACAAGATCATTGTTCGGAATAGGTACCCGATCCCATGGATTCATGACTTCCTGGACCAATTGAAGGGGGAAAATATTTCATCAAGATCGATTTGAAGTAAGGATATCACCTGGTACCAATCGAACCCTCCGATGTGTGGAAGACTGCCTTCAAAGACAAGGAGGGTCTTTTCGAATGGTTGGTTATGCCTTTCGGGTTGACGAATGCTCCTGCAACCTTCATGAGGCTAATGGATGACATCTTGCAGTCATTCACCAACTCATTTATAGTGGTATACCTAGATGACATCTTGATCTTCATCCAAAGTTGGGAAGAGAACCTCCACCACATTCGACGGGTTCTCCAAACACTGCGGCAACACAAGTTATGTGGCAATTTGGAGAAATTCACTTTTGGCATGACCCAGGTTCAGTATCTGGGATACATTATTGATGAATGGGGGGTGCATGTGGATTCAACCAAGATCCAAGTCATTCAGGATTGGCCATCTGCAACCACTCTGATAGAGCTTCGTAGCTTTCTGGGTCTTGCCAACTTCTACCGCAGGTTCGTGTTGGGATTTTCTCATATCACTTGGCCCTTGAGTCAATTCACCAAGGGAGGAGTGAAAGAAAAATTCTTTTGGTCTGAATCTAAATAGAAGGCATTCACAGAGTTGAAACATCACCTCTTCTTGGCATAAGTGCTCGCACTACCAGACTTGCAACAACCATTTGAGATCGAGACAGATGCCTTTGACTATACTATTGGGGCAGTCCTTACTCAACACGGGCATCTAGTGGCTTATCACAATGAGACACTTTTAGACACTATTCGAAAGTATCCCGCTTATGACAAAGATGTGTATTCCATTGTGCAGGCCTGTTGAGGATGGAAGCGTTACATTTTGGGGAAGGAAACGGTCATCCACACAGACCACCAGCCCCTGCAGTTCATACAGATCCAAGGGAAATTGCATAATGATTGCCATCAAAAGTGGTCCACATACCTGCAACAATTCCATTTGAATATCAAGTATAAGAAGGGCAACACCAATAATGTTGCAGATTGCCTTAGTCGACCACTGATCATAGCGTTAACCACCGTGCTCAACTCTTGTGGGCACGAGACTTCGGATTGGCCACTTCTCTACAAAAGCGACCCAGAATTCGGCCACACATACCAGACACTCTTGGAGGGCCAACATGTTCCAGATTTTCATGTCTAGGATGCTCTGTTATGCCACCTGGGTCACCTTTGTGTTGCTTCAAGTGAGCGTGCCAAGATGATTTGGGAAGCACAGTACAGTCAGGCTATTGCGCATTTCGGGGTCGAGAAAATGGTGGCAGTACTGCATAAGTATTTCTATTGGCCGAATCTTTGACATGATGTTAGGAAGTACATCAGATCTTGCACTGCCTGCGCCATTGCCAAACCAACCATCAATAAGCAAGGCCTCTATATCCTGCTGCCAACCCCTAGTCAACATTGGGAATCCATCTCCATGGATTACATGTTAGGCCTTACTTCTATTAAGCATGGAAATGACTGTGTTTTTGTAGTCATCGACAGGTTCTCGAAGATGGCCATTATGACGGCCTGTAAGAAGAATATCACAACAAAAGCCATTGCTAAACTCTTCTTTGAACGAGTGTGGGTAAACTTTTGGGATCCCACAGTTTATCATCTCAGATCGAGATAGCAGGTTCCTCAGTACATTTTGGTCTGCTCTCTGGTCGATGCTGGACACCAAACTCACTAAGCCCACAACCTTCCATCCCCAAATTGATGGCCAGACAGCGGTTGTCAATAGGATGATTGTACACATTCTGTGCATGTAGAACTCAAAGCATCCACGTACATGGGATGAGAGGATCCCTTATGTTCAGCACAGCTATAACCAGGCTTCCCACAGCTCGACTGGCCACAACCCTTTTCAGGTGGGCTTGGGATTTCAGCCACTATGTCCCATTGATGTGGCCATGCCATTTGCAGCTACTCAGGCAGATTCGACTCATGTCCAGTTCGAAACAGATAAGGAAAACAACTTCATTGAGCACATCCAACATATCTGCCAGCAGATACATGAAATTATGGAGAAATAAAATGCCAAGTACAAGCAGCGACATGATCAACATCGGGTGCCACACAAGTTTCAAGTGGGTGACAAAGTCTGATTGCATTTGCAAAAGGAACGCCTTACCGGAGCCTATCGGAAACTTAGACCACTCTGATATGGTCCTTACACCATTACCAAGGCTGTGGGAGATAATGCATTTGAGCTCAGCATTCCCCCATTCCTTGGCCTGCACCCAATGTTCAATGTGGACCGCCTTCGGCCATACTTTCCACCATTACTAGACACATCCGACATTGCAGAACAACTCACACCAACAGAGTTAAATCCAGATTGCATGGAACAAGCTACCACTGATCGAATCATGGACACACAAATCAAGAACACTCATCAACAACAGATCCAACTGTATTGAGCTGTCAAAGCATGTCAACTCCTTCACTAGGGCAAGTGGCTCACTGGGGATCAAGTTCAGCAGAAGTTTCCTCATCTCATGGAGGAACTCAATGCAATGGGGACTATTGCTTCCTAAGTGGGGGAGGAATGATCCAATTGGATATTAGTGGCAACCCGCCAATTCCACTCCCCCACCATTGTTTCTTTCAGTTTTTCAGTTTCCTTAACTATAGCACAATTTACTATTTTTAACAATTTTTCGGGTCCTAAAATTCTGGAGCTGTTTTGAGGCCCTAAACAAAGTTTTTTTTGGAAATCTACCATTAGCGATTTTATGTCTAAAATTGTATTTCTCATCGTAGTCCTAAGAGAGATCTTTCCAACGGGTTATTATGTGCGTCAAACGAAGATCATATGACCAAGTCTCGACCCCGGGAAGTTGGTTGTCCAACTCACCCCAACGGGTCCCATAAACTCTTGGTGTTACATCTCCTCGGGTTAGGGTTTTGGTTGTTTAGGTTTTGCTCTTATTGTTCAATAATAAAAAGGCCCTTGGGCCTCATTGTAACACAGTTCAGAGGCATGTAGCCACCACATCTCTTCTCAGAGATAAGCTACCATTGCCCTAGCTAGTTTATTTCCATTTCTGTTTGTAAGCATATTTCAATATTTTACAGTAATGAAATGAAGTATTGTTTCTGTTGCATCTCTGTATGTATGGTTATATATGTAATTTGTTGCGTTCTTGTTTAAATCCGGATCATCGATGCAGATATGTAGGTTAAGGATTGTTATATTCATTATGGTTATGTGTATGCCTTTCATTCTATTGATGTTATGGTTACATACATGATATATGCTAGTTGATTAGTGTAGTCATATGCAAATGTGTCAGATAGACATGAATGATAGTAACCTATGGTTGTATGCATTTCTATTGTTGTTTTATGATAGTTGGCTTGATGATTATGTTATATGTTGTTGATGAGTATGTTATAGGTTAACGTTTGTTGTTATATGATAGTTAGCTTGATGGTTAGGGTTATTACATTAAGATATTGATGTTATATGTATAATGCTAAATTGGATTGACCTATGCAGATGATTAGGGTTATGACATTCATGTATGAGTCAACTTATTTGTGAAATTATGTCATACTAATGTAGACTGACTATGCAGATGTGATTATAATTGTTTATGATCTTATGATGTGAACATGTTATCTAGTTACTATTATGGATATCATGACCTTATTTATGTTTGAGTTGATATGTTGTGAAGTTATATCGTGCTAATCTAGATTGATTGTGCAGACAAGATAGCCTCCCCTGAGATACATTAAGGTATGATTTTTCTTATGTTGTCTATTTGGTGTTTGAATATTTGACTATGTCGTTGAATGTTTTCATGGTATTCTTCTTGTTTACTTCTTGGCATTTCCTTTCTATTTCGATTCTTGGGAATTGGTTGGGAAAGAGGAAAATTAATGGAGCTCAGGGAGAGTTGAATGAAACCTAGCAAGTAATGTAAGACCTAGATGAAGCTCGGTGAATGTATAAGGGCAGTTGAAGGCAAGAGTATAACATCCAATTAGACTGGTTGGGTCCATTGGTGTAAAGGTATGATGATAGGACAATCATGGGAAAGGTAATCAATAAAGGTAAGGTGAATGGATTTGAGGCATCATATGCCTTGGCTATGTTGGGAACTGTTGTTCTTGATGTTGCGCATGTATTACATTTATAAAAGGAGTTCTCTTAACCTTGACCTTATGATATCTAGTAATTATGTTATGATCATGATTATGATGATGTTTGTATATGTATACATGTATGTATGTATGTATGTCATGTCTGACATGCTAGTCATGGATCCTGGTTGTTAATGCTAATGTTTATATCTATATGTGTGTGTATTTATGCCGCTGTATGACAAGATCATGATTGTTTTATTCTAATGTTTATGTATATGTATCCATGTATATATGTATCTATGTTATTGTCTGACAGGGTTGTTAGGGATCATTCTTATGGAGGAATGATTGCTTATGCAGGTGAATGACATGAAGAGGTTCCTAGTTTATGAGGAAGAGTAGTCATGAAAAATATATGAGGTTTTTATCATGTGGTTATGAGTTAATATAATGTGATTATTTTATGTCTATGTTATGGAAAGGATATACTGAGGGATACATCAGCGAAATGAAAGCAGTGTGGTCTGTGGCATGTTGGGATAAGCAGGGATGGCAAAAATAAATTGGAATCAAGGTTTCTTGGTAGAGACAATGTGGTTTTGGATGTGCAGTGCTACTGTTGTGCATTTTTTGTATAGGTTGTACATGTTGCATCTGTGATGTTGTGTGCATGAGGTGATGTGTATATATAGTGTGTGTACATGTTCTTTATTCAATGTTATGTACAGGGTGGTACAAATAATGTTGTGTGAATGCTGCATATACAATGTTGGGTATAGATGGTGCTATGTACATGATGGATATGTGATTCTGTGTGTATATGGTGCTATGCACATGTTGGATTGTTAATTCTTGCAATTGCAGTAAAATTCACCTTTGACAACTCAAATTACCAAGATAATGATTGCATTAAATTCCTCTTTTTGAGAGGACAAAAATTGACCTAAAGATCACCCAATTTGGTTAAGCAAAATTTGAGTTACGAATTACTTTAGTCATACATGTATTATGGAAAGGGTCGGCCCTAACCACTTGGGTAACTACTTGGGTTAACCTCAACCCCAAGTAAACCGTCAAGAAAGCCTATAAAAGGAAGTGGCCTCAAGTTCACTTGAACACATGTGATCAAGACATGTTTCTAATATTTTTCTATTTTGTTTTGGCTCGCACAGGTTCATCGACAGAAGTTCGCACAAGGTCCAAAATTACAGGTGAAAGGTTAGCTCTAGGTTATGGTTTTTTGGATCTCGGTCGCTGGCACAGAACAAAAGTTTTTCTTCCTTGATCGTAGGCACATAGTGGACAAGAGAACGACTCTGTCTCTTTGGTCGCTCTGAGACAATTCAGTGAGAACGACTCTAGTTTCAGAGGCAGATCGAAAGGTTATGGTCCCCGGTCACTCACACAAGGTAGCCCTGAGAGCAACCTTGTCATATCGGTTGCCTGTACAGCTCGACAAGGGTGAGAATTTTATTTTTTGGTCGCTCGCACAACTTGGCAAGAGTGCAACTTTGGGTTTTAGCAATACAGTGCCACAGTTTCTCTCATCAGGACCCCCTGAGGGAGACCTTGCAGTTACACTCACTCGCATACAGTGTCAGAGAGAGCGACCAAGGAGTTTTTAGTTGCATAGAGACAATTCAATGAGAGAAACCATGGTTTTGAGCTAGGGTTTGAAATATTGGACTCAGTTGACTTCAGTGATCTGGGTTTCTCTATTATGTTTTACAGATATGTAGATTTGATTTTTCAGTTTCCATTGCAAACATATGTATTGGGCTTATTGACAGTGACAACAGTTCCCAACAGTGTTCAACAAAGTGACAACGATATACAACAGTTGACATCAGTTTGTGACAACTCATTACAACCATTAGTATGAGGGTTATGATTCCTAGCATGATTAGATATGTTTCATAGATATCATTATTGTTTTGCTCCATAAACAAAGTTGGGGATCATTGTACTCTCTTTTGCTGCATCATTTGATGATGATCTAAGAAGAAGAATATTTGCAAGGGTTTTCCCCATAGTGGTTTTTTCCCTAGTCTTGGACCAATCCTGGTGTCTCTATATGTGTGCATGCTTTTCTTATACTATTCCTTTAATGTTCCGCTGCATTGATGATGCTGGTGATGTTGTTTATTTTTATGTAATTGCATATGTTGATGTAAAATGGTGTAAATATGAGTAATGCAACGATGATATGGGGTGAACTTAATGTATTAATGATGAAATGAAACTATCATAGAAAAAACAATGTCGCTCTAAGAAAATTTAACATGGATATGCAGTGTTGTGTACATTGGGTGCTATGTACATGTTGTATATGCAGTGCTATGTACATATGGTCTTGTGTACATGTTGTACATGTGGTGCTATGTACATATGGTGTTGTGTGTATGATTGTACACGTGGTGTTGACAACATGTAGTGTCATGTACATGTTATACATATGGTGTTGTGTGTAGGTGGTTCTGTATACATGTCGTGCATATGGTGTTGTGTACATGTGGTGTTGTGCATATGTTGTGCACGTGGTGCTGTGTACGTATGGCATTTTGTACAGGTTGTATAGGTGCTACGATGTACATGTGGCATTGTGTACACATTGTGGAGGTGGTGCCGTGTACAACTGATGTTATGTACACGTTGTGCAGGTGGTGCTTGTACATCTGGTACTGTGTACATGTTGTACATATGGTACTAGTATACATGTAGTATTGTGCGCATGTTGTACATACTGTGTTGCGGGCATGCGGTACTATGTATGTGCATTGTGTAGTTGTGGCATCGTGACATGTGTACTCATTGTGTTATACTCTGTGTAGTACATGTATTGTGTTGTGTTGTACGCTAGGTGTAGGTAAATGTATTGTGTGGTGTTGTACATTGGGTATAGATGTATGTGTTGTGTTGTATATTAGGTGTAGATGTATGCATTGTGTGGTGTTGTACGTTGTGTGTGGATGTATGCATTGTGTGGTGTTGTACGTTGTGTGTGGATGTATGTGTTGTGATGTACATTGTGCATGTGTACGTGATTGAAGAAAAATAAAAGGAAATGGGTGTGGCAACTGATATGGTGTGTGTATAGAAAAAACAAAGGCAGAAACTAAGGATTGATTAAAGGATAAGTATCAATATTTTATTTCATTTTTATTATGCATGTTATCTATGATTCTAACTTGTGATGGTTACATGTGAGTTATGATTATGGTTTATGCTGATTTCATGCAATTCATGATTTAAATTTATGATGGTTGATTTTGAGTTAACCAGATGTGATATGTTTATTCATGATGATTTGATCAAACAGTTAGTTTGACTTGTTGTGACAGGAAGTAAACAGGATTGCAAGTGTACCTTATTGACGAGTTACTAATGAGGTATGATGTGAATTTGTTTCAATTTATTCTGAATCTAATGATAGTTATGTGCTTGGTATAGGAAAGCATGAAATTCTGAGTTGGGTGGTTGAAATTGCCTGCAAGAATTTGCAACAACAAAAGGAATTGGAAAATGTAGTAGTATGCTGGTAAAGTATTTAGGAGCGGGCCATTGTGGGACACTGGTACCCAATAGTGTCCATTGATTTCCATGAGCATGCTATGACTGGTATGATTGTTTAAGGCAGGGATAAGCCTTGGTTTTTGTATCTTCTGATAGGAGGAAGCCTTGCCAAGGGATGGATTGTCTAATATGGGAGTGCGAGCGGAACTTGGAAGGTGAGTGACTGCATGAAAGGGGGTGACCGGATTTCCCAAGGGACTGTGTAGCGGAGAAGGTAAGATAGGGGATGAATTTGTTTTGGTCATTAGCATTGCTAAATGGAATCAGATGCACATTGGGAGTGCACCTTGGAACAATGAGCCGATAACTGTTACCTGAGAGGACAAGTGGCACATGATTGTAGCAATGGACATTGGATGCAGCTTTGATTTTGACAGTGGATTCTAGACTTCCTGGGAAGGAGGTGAATCCTGGTACTACTTTTGAGGTTGGAGGTGTGAGCTTCTGGATTCCCTTATTGACTGATACGGACAATGTATCCTTTTAATTGTTGGTCGAGCAAATGTATATATGTGTATATTATTGTAAATATTGTATCGAGCTAGTTTATAAATATCCATAGACAATATGGCTATTTGTTGGTTGAAGCAAATGTGTATAAGTTTATTTGGATTTTAAGTACTGCAATGACTTGTGTTATAAAGCTCCAGTAAATGATATGTTTGTCATGTTTTAGCATATGGTCATTGTAAATACTGAAACGAGTTGTGTTATCAAGATCCATGAGAAGTATGTTTTGTTTTCATCAGTCTTGTTGGTTATAGGTGTCATTGAACACCAAGGAAAGTGTTCCCCCAAGTGGGGGGGGGTCCTGTAACAACCCTGGTTAAAAATTCATGTAAAAAATATAAGACCATGGTCATGGGACACATATTCCAAGCTAAATGGTGGGAAAAGCCTAGTGGGGGTTCATTTCAGTTCTTATGGCTAAAAGAAATTGGCAAAGGAAATGGCTAAGGCTTTGGAAAGGCAAAATGGAATTTTGGCACATTTATTTATGAAAATAATGGAAATTAGGAGAAAAGGAAGGTGAAATGTCACAGGTTGCATGTGAGGAGGAAAATGAAGGAAAATAATGGAAAATGAAGAAAATAGAGGCCTCATTGATAAAAGGGCTTCTGAGGATCAATTGGAAAACTTGGCCAGTTCAGTTTTGGATCTCTCTCTCTATTCTATCTCTCATACTCTTGGACACTTAGAGTTTTCTTGGAGCACTCTTGGAGAGTGTGGCATACTTGGATTTTTTGAGTAAGAAGGCAAAGGAAGAGTAGAAAAATGCGGGAGGATATCAATATCAACAATTACAATGGGTTTTTCTTGCAGATACCGAGTTGCATGTATGTTTTCCAGTTTCCTGGTCACGATCTGTCATTGGCATGGAGGATTGCCTAGATTGATAGTAGATTTTCCTAGCCTTGCCATTTCCTGGATAGCCATGATGTTATGGGTTTATTTCTTTGTTTTTCTGGTGGGTTCTCATGTTTCCTTTAGCTTGGGTTTAGTTAATAGTTCCTGGAAGCCTTGGTTGGACAAACGCTCTAGAAGCTTTGTAACAACTTGGGTTGAGTTACTAGTCCTGGAAGCCTTGGTTAGACAACTGCTTTGGAAGCCCTTGGTGGGTTGAGTTACTAGTCCTAGAAGCCCTAGTTGGACAAATGATCCGGAAGCTCGAAATAAGATGTGGGTTGAGTTGCTAAGCCTGGAAGCCTTGGTTGGAGCAAACATTGTAGAGCCTTGGAAGGCTTGGGTAGAAACCAATTTGATGACGGTTCTTGTGATTTCTGAGCGTTAGGTGGAATCACTATTTTATGGGTTGAGGTGGTTGGCCTATGGAAGCTCTGGATGGTTTCAGGTGATGTTTTTATGAGATCCCACATTCATGCTTACAATATGACACGAGGGTGTCTGACTGAAAGAAAGATTTGGTTCAACCATGTCTAGGGTCAGGATGGTACGTGGAAGTCCTGAACCTAGTTAGATTTGCCTATGTCTAATAAAAGCTAAGTTCTCTTGCTTTTGTACTTATTTATATGTGGATTTAATGGTTGTTATCTCACTATTATTTTCATGGTTTTATGTTGGTTATAAGCATGGTTAATTGACTGGTTCATGTCATGGTTATTTCATGTATTTACTTGTAATTGTTAAAATGATGGATGGAAGACATAATTGATGTCATAAAAGTTCAAGGGAGAAGGTGTTGACCCTTCTTTTCATGTCTCATACAAGTTTTCAGTCATTCATGCTCTGGCTTGTATCTTAGAGTTTTAGATTGCATTGATGCCAAGTGTTTGACAAAATGTCAGTACCGGTTGGGGATGGTCAGGCCTAGTCCTGGAATATTTTTTAGTTTATTACTCTTGTCATCATGTGTTTAATGGATTTTGAAAGTTACAACAATTTCTAGGTAGTGGCCGAATTCTAGGCTTGAAAAGTGCCTTAAATCCCATGGACTCTAGCACAGGTTTGCTGGAAATAGTCCATGGATGTAGGCATGCAGGCTTGTGGGAGTGTCTAGAGCTTTTTGGATGCTGGCATGCCCATAGCATGGGAGCGTAGTGTTGACTAGTCTTTGTGGATAGAGACGACGTGGTATCTATATTTTTAACAATGTTGTATACATATTGTAGTATGTCAAGTGTATTATGTATGTGTTGTGTTGTACATGTGTATTCTTTGTGTTGTATCATGTGTGTATGTGTATGTGTTATGGTACATTGTGTATATGTGCATGTGTTGTGTAATGTTTGGGACAAGTAGGTATGGGATTGCCTGGGCCCTTGTGTTGTGTAATGTTTGGGAAGATAGGTATGGGATTGTTTGGGCCCTTGTGTTGTGTAATGTGTAGGATAGTGAAGTATGAGATTGTTTGGGCATGTGTTTATTTAGGAAAGCTAGACTTCTTAGAATGGGGGTTTCCCGGGCCTACGTAGGTGTGGAATATACCTATATTTTTGTCAATAGAATACTACCAGAATTGTTAATTCCCATATTTGTTAAGTGGCAACTATGCTTATATATATATCCACCATTGGGTGCTTGTTGGGTTTGGCAATTGATCTAGTTTATGGTAGTCGAAGAGAAGAAGAGTAAAGGAATTGGGTGCTTGTCATGTTTGGCAACCAACCCAATGTGTGTATGAGGTCAAAGAGAAGAGAAGGCACTGGGTTCTTGTCAGGATTGACAGAAGAGAAGTGAAGGCACTAGGTGCTTTCTAGGTTTGGCAACTAATATAGTTTATGGTAGTCGAAGAGAAGATCGGTGAAGGCATTGGGTGATTGCTGGGTTTGGAAACTGACCTAGTGTGTGTACGAGGTCAAAGAGAAGAGAAGGCATTGGATGCTTGTCATGTTTGGCAACCGACCCAATGTGTGTACAAGGTAAAAGAGAAGAGAAGGCATTGGGTTCTTGTCGGGATTGACAACCAATCTAGTGTGTGTATGAGAATAGAGGACATTAGATGATTTCTAGGTTTGGAAATCAATCCAGTGTGTGTAAAGCAAGCAAAAAGGAGAAAATCAAGATAACTATCAATATTTCATTCATTTCTGAACTCTTAAATTATGAATCTAATTCAATGTTCCAATTTGTGATGATTTAGATTATGATCTAACATGGTTTTGTTGTGATAGGAATTAAAGTAAAAATTCCAAGTTCACCTCGTGAGTAAACTGCTAATGAGGTATGATTTAAAATTATTGCACTTTCTCTATGATGAGTCTCATGAAATCTATGTGTTTATTATGTAGGAATGGATATGGGATTGATCAGTTCGTGTTGTTGGGAAAAGTATCCAATACGGAATGACCCTATCCCACTCTAAGGGTGATAGTACCTCAGCAACAATCAAAGCAAAGCTATTCGAGATTACTTCTTTATGAGATGTAAGAGAGGGGAGAAAGAGATCCACTAACCGTTATCTTCCGCTAATGATTGATCCAATCTTCTCTCTTTGCCGCTTGCTCCCAGCTCCTTGCTCTTTCACTGGCCCAGCTACACCAAGATCCTGCAAAATGACAAGAGAGGGAAACTACAAGAAGCATACATTCATAATTGATTCAAGGATTAGAATAAATCAAATATACAAGTATCAATACGCCATTGAGACACATGCATATAGAAGAACCTCAAATGCTTTATTAATGGAAGAAGTAAAGTTCTGAGAGTGTTACAACCATAAGAGGCCCAATCCAGCAACACCTCCCAGCAGAAAGAAATCTCCTCTTCACCTCCTTCAAGCAAATCACCCAGTAGTTCTATACTAAAACCAACAACACTTCCTTACATTCACAAGATTCCAACCTCCCTAGACCTCATGAGAGAGCTCTATATATAGGAGTTTTGGAGAAAGGATGAGTCAGCTTGAGGCTGGCATGAAGCTGACTAGTGTCCTCTCCCACTTCAGTTATTCTTCAGTTCTTGAGTCCACTTGGAGGTTCTTGCTTCCACTTGGAGATCTAGACCCTCTTACTCATCACTAGGCGAATTCCCTGATCCAAGTGTCATTTTGGAAGCTTCCTGGGCATTGACACCTTGAGGAATGACTGTGCCACTTGGCCAATCTCGCCCAGCGCAGGTAGCCTTCATTAAAGTTGACATTCAGCGCAGGTACAGAGTGGAGCAGTTGACATTCAGCGCAGATGCTCAGTGGAGCAGTTGACATGATCCAGAATTAGCTTGTTTTTGAGTGTTTTCAGGTGGAGAACTGATATTTAGTGCTGTGGTTTGCTGACCTTGTTCCTCCAGGGGTAGGAACAACATGTTTAGGGACTTTGGATCCCTTAGATTATTGACATTTCATGCTTCATGCTGTAAGGCACAAAAATGTCTATAACAGTTCGGGTGGACGAAGTTAGCAGAAAGGTGGAATAATAGAAATATGTTGAAGTTAAATATTTTAGGAATAGAGCCATCATAGGAAACTAGAACTCAATGGTTCCCACTAATTACCATGAAGCATGCTATGACCAATATGATAGTTTTGAGGTAGGGATATACCTTGGTTTTGAGATTCTCTTGATGCAAGGAAATGTTTCCAAGGAATGGATCGCCTAAGGAACTGGGAAGCAGAGAAGGGAATGCCTGAACTTGGAAGGTGTGTGACTACATGGGAGGGGGTGACTGTATTTCTCGAGGGACTAGAAAGAAGAGAAGGGAAGGCCGAAAAATAAATTTGTTTTTGGTTATGAGCATAGATGATTGGATCTAGAAGCACATTGGAGGTGTTCCTGGAAAACAATGAACCTAGAACTGTTCACTGAGAGAACAAGGAGTGCAAGATAGAAACACTGGACATTGGAGGCAGGTAGCACTCCAGAGAAAGAGAACAATCCAAAATGGATTGAACACCTATAGATCATCAAAAGACTTCAAAAAGGGCCATTGGAAGATGGTTGAATTTATAAATTAATGATTACCAAGTGGCTAGTAAGCCATTGTGCATATCAAATTTGTTGTAAAAGCTAAAAAGAGTTGTGTCTATAAAACTCCATATTAGCGATGCTGAGCTTAAGATATGTTTTGTTTGTACATGGTTATTGAACACCAAGGACGGTGTTCTCCTTAAGGGTGGGGGGACTATGACACCCCTAGTTAATATTTCTCTCTTGAAAATAATTGAAATTATTTTAAATGGATAAGAGAGGGACACATATTCCATTGCTTGATGGAATTGTGGTTTTAAATGTCAGCCTTGGTTTGTTGAGTGAGTTGAAAGAAGAAGGGAGAGGGGAAGGTGTCCTTTAACTCTAACCATAGCGAGAACATGACAAAAGCATTAAAGCAACATGGGTTGATCTATCCATGAGGTTGAGTGTTGTACAATAGTGGAAAGGAATATGAAATTAGTTGGTTGGAAAAGAAAAATACTCAAGGCAAAATTGGAGACAGGGCCATCAATTGAGACATGCACTCTCTCCCCCTTAAGGAGAGACACAAGAAAACATAAAGAGGAGGAAATTTTTGTGCATGTAGAAGCTATGGAAGAGGCAACAAAGGTAACACCTTGAGCATTGTTATTGAGTGCTTTACAGAGTTAGAACTAGTTGAAGGACCCTCTTAAAACCTTGTTGAGCATAAGCACCACAAAGAGAGTATAGGCTTGTCTCTGGTGGATGAAGGAAGTGGGACCGAGTGGCATCCCATATCGTTTTTTTGTTGGTTAAAATCCCTCAGAAGCACTCCACCTCAAGCTTTGGAATCTGGATCAGTGGTGACCATTGCAAGTAAGCTTGGTTGTAGCTTGTCTAAGGTAGGGTGTAGTGTTAGAGTCCCAAGCTTAGTTGCTAGGATTTTACATTTCCAGGTAAGTACTCATGTAACTTTGTGTGTGTGAAGATCTTATATGAATTATTCTTGAATTGTCTATGTGCCATCATAAGTGGGACTTATGTCCTGTGTTCCATAGCTAAATGGATGCTTATTGTGCAGTGTAAATGTTATTTTAGACGTCTGGAATGTTTATTTGTAAAAGTAAGAATGTTGGATTATGCATAATGTATGTGGAATGGGTTGATTTAGTATTTCATTCTTGAATTAGGGTTTTGGGCTTGCATCCCTTGAGTAAATATTGTTGGATAAATCATTCAATACTCCATTAGTACCAATGATGGTTTATGTTGGTTGATATTCTGGTGGACCATGGTTGTGCTAATGCTAGGGAATGGTTTACTCTTATTCTTATTGTTGTGCCTGAATTTGATTTATTTGCTTGAATATAACATATATATGGCTTAAGCATCATTGTGGGCCTAAGATAAATCTATTTACTTTATCATGAAGGAATACGTAGATATATTATTGTTAGAATGAATCCCTGTGTTTATTTGATTAAGTTTGATGGGTGCAGATTGCTTGCATGTAATGTCATTGATTTCCACTTATGCCCTGTGTTGTTGTTGAGGAATAGAGCTATGGTTTGTTGAATTATGGTTTGCCAATGTGTATAGTCATCCCCTCCATTACTGCTTTGTGCATGTGAACTATTAGAGTGGAGGAATTGCATAATTTTGCTGCAAATGGGACTTGGATAAGTTCTTGGCAATTTTGAGAGGTGTGCTTCGCTGCATGATCTATGGGTTCCATTTTGGGCAAGCGATGGCTCAAGATTCATAACTGATGCAACCCTTAGAAAATGTTTTTGTGCATGGGTGTGTTCCATTTTGGCACAACGATTTTACCTTCCATGGTCAAGGTTTTCTGAAAGAAGTTTGCATGAAGACGAGTAGTGCATAATTTAGGTCTGTGAAAAATCCCAGGGCTAACTTGGAAATACAAGAATTCTAAGTGTAAAAAGGCCCGCCAATAGGCTTGAATTTGTTGGAAGGACCCTCCTGGTCAAGGGTCAGAAGGTAGAAACAAAATATTGAAGACGGTTGAGTTCACTCCCGACCCAAGATGGGCAGACCGAGTAGCCGGGTGTGCCCGCAGGTCAAGAGTCAAGCCAGGAAGGGAGTCGGTCCAGGTCAAGGGTCAGGATAGATGCCCAGGTCAGAGTTGGGTTGGACACCCTGGTCAGGGTCAGGCTAGTTGGGAATGACCTTTATTTGCTTCGGGAGGAAGTCAAACTGACTTTTGAGTTGGGGGTCGAGAGGTCGAGGCTAGTTCCCATGTACCCACCATAGTTGGAATCTGACTCTAATAAGATGGTGGAGGTTTAATGTACCAGATTGACGGTAGGCGGTACTTCTATATGGAGACATAAGCATGGGATGGGGTAACACCTACCAGGATCACTATCGTAGATAGGTTAATACCTAGAATCTATGCAAGGCCTCTGTTAGGTGTGCGATCCCCGAAGGGAAGTTTTGGGGCTTAGAGCCCAGATTTTGGTCAAAAGTTGTAACCACGATGTAAAGACTCCGCATTTTGTGGGCACAGAGTGTGTAGTTTGTAAAAGAGTCATAGGGTTGTTCACCCTCAATTTTGTAATTTAATGTCGGTTGTAGCGATCTACCCATGGTCCACGGACCATGGGATTGTATAAATAGAGCGAGGCTCTAAGTAATCAATAGATCATGGAATAATAATGATAGGGATGAAGAGTTGAGTCATATTTGAAGTGTAAAGCCTAGTTTTGGGTCGTAGAGTAGGAGAAGGCTCTGCAACTAAGTGCATAGAGGCCTAGTAGTCCGCAACTGAGTGCGCGGACCCCTGCAGCTGAGTGCACAGGGCGAGTTGAGTCTGTAACAGTTGGAGCATTAATAAAGAAAAGTTTCATATCCATTCTGCATATTTATTTCCTGTTTTATGCATCTGCTACATTGAATATAAATTGCACTTTTAAATGCTTATGTAATGTGCGAATATGTATGAATGCGTTGATTAAGTGAATACAAGATAGAATATTTGTTTATGTGAAGTTATTAAGAAGATAAGTAAGATACACAGTGTAATTTGGGGAAATAGCGCAGGACGCTGCCATAGCAGCGTGAAAGAATCTCAACCCCTAGTTAGGGCTGCGCGAAAGGCGATCATAACGGATCACGAAGGTATTGAAGGTTAGGACAGTGCGCGAAGCGATCTGTGTGAAGGTAGGAACTGTTGAATTAAATCGGCACCTCAGACATCTCAAGGGTGCGGAAACATGGTTCCAGCATCCCCCCATACTGCTTCGGGTGAGACTTCAGTCTGCGCTTCGCGAGCTGATGCTAAAAGGGCCAGTAGTGTAGGGATTTGTTTGGCTAATTAACTCTGAACCTGGGTTAGGCCCCCTCAAGTCAACAAATGGTTCCATTTCCGGGACCAAAATCTGCATAGAGATGTCTGATGTCATATCATTGGAATCTAACTAAGAAGGAAATTGAAGGCTGGTTGGATAGAAGAATTCACGAGTTCGTGGCGTAGGAGAACAAGGAACCCGCGACTGTTAAAAGAAGAGTGGTTAGACTGCTACCTGTACATAGAGATCCATGAAATCTTCTTCGCATCTTTCCCTACTGAGTTGTACGATTGGATCGCGAAGCTATCAGATAGCCAAGGAAGGTGGAAACTCGACAATCCTATTGTGTGGAACCTAGAGTTAGTGCGAAGGTTGGAAGCATCAGAGGATAAGATCGTGCGTGTTGTTGATCATTGGCTTGATCAGATTATAGGAGGATTCATTACTGAGTTCACGGTCGACACCTCAGTCAGCTACAGCGAGGCAAAGCGATGCTTTCTTAAGGGACTGTGAGGTAAGTACGTAAAGTCTTTGAATACTTGGATTAAAATGATATTGTGTGAAAAGAGGGTTATGCAATTACCTTTATGTTTGAGGCTGTGCGAAGTGGAAAAACTTACAGGAACGAAGGAAGTAAGGGACCCGAAACTAGCCCCTTGATTTCACCTTCGTTAGGGGATGAGGAAGAGCTCGCGAAGGTCTCACCGCGAAGTGCGATCCATATGATAAGGCAAAGAATTCTGTGAATACCACCCCCAACCACACCGCCACCAGCTTTATTGCCATCACCTCCACCTTGACCCGTACCACCTCTACCGCCACTGCGATTCAATATGGCAAGCACAGTGAAGTTGCCTATGTTCAAGGGTTTGGGAAATGAGGATCCACACCAATTCTGGTTTGTGGTAAGGGCTGTATGGGAAGTGCAAGGAGTTATAGATAACAATATAAAGAAAGCAACATTGGTTAGCACCCTGCAGGACCGCGCGCTGACTTGGTATATTAAGCATTCCAATGATAATCCAAATGCGGGAATCATGGATATCCAAGCAACACTAAACAAATAATTTAGCAAGCCGAAGTCTGAAGCACAACCGATAATTTGATTCAAAGAGATCACAATGCTACCGAGTGAGACTCCTTGGGAGCTGGATCAGAGGCTGAAATGTACAATTCGCGAAGCTAATATGAATCTGATAGATGGACAACATCGCGAATGGTTTGTATCATCACTAATGCCACATCTGAGAAGTGCGCTATCGCAGTAGAAATTCCTGACTCATGCATAGGCCTTAGAGATCGCAATGAGACTACATGAGACCCTGATGCAAGATCCTAACTTGGGAGTTCAACAGATCCACGCGCAGCTGAAGAATTTATGCCTTGAGATGTAGAGTCTTAAACAGGACAGGACAACTCGACTAGAAGTGCGCGAAGAGGTGTGGTGCGTAAAATGCAATGGTTAGGATCATGATAAGGACCATTGCCTAGTTTTCGCAAATTACCTCGTAGGAGAAGGACCGATGCTATTAAGGCTAGAAGCACAAGAAAGACCTAGCGCGACGCCTGCTTTGTGGTGTGCGATTTGTCAAATAGCTGGAAAGCATGCCACGAACAATTGTCACTTGTTACAGAAGTATATGAAAAATTCGTAATAGTTGTTCTGCAACTTTTGTAGGTTAGTGGGACACGATGAGCGCACTTGTAGAAGATACGAGTTAATGATGGATAGAACTCCCACCTACAGAGTTCAGGCCAAAACACGGCACCTTGATCAAAATGCAGGAATGGCGCGAACATGATTTCAGGGGCGCGGATGAGGCCAAGGTGGAGGAGGACCTGGAAGAGGTCGCAGATAGTTGATATGCTACAATTGCGGAGGGACAAGACATTATGCCCATGATTGTACAAATCCAACATGCCCATCGTGTTTGTATTGCAACTTGTCTGATCATGAGATAGAAGATTGTCCTACACTGATAGTTAGGATACGCAACAAAGGAGCGCTACCACCTCCCCTGACTCAGAACCTGCAGATGATGAGGTTTGAGATGCGCGAGGAAGATCCAAATGTAAACATTGTGCTCCGAATTGGAATCGCGATGGGAGATGACAAAGGAAAATAACCAGAAGATAGTACTTGGCTTCACAAAGCTCCAGCGAAAGAAGCGGAGTTTGATTTGGAGCGTACTTGGGAAACCTTCATGGAAGCTAAGAAGAGCTTCGCTGATGCCTCCACATTAGGGAGAAAATATAGACCGGAGCCAGAGATGGACCCATCCATGCTCACAACATTCTTGGAAACATGTATGAAGTTACTGCGCGACAATAAAGCTGTAAAAGGGTTACAGGAACTCATTAACAGATGCTCTAGGACTGCACCAAGAGAACCGCGCGTAGTCAAGAAGATAAAAAAACACAAGACAAGAACGGGAAGAGAAATGATAATAACCACACAGATCAGAGAATATGAGATGGATAAAGTTATCTTAGATTTAGGATCATATGCAAATGTTTTGTCGAAGAAGACATGGGAGCGAATGGGGAGACCTAAGCTGTAGTGGTCTCCTTTTCAACTGCAAATGGAAAACCAACAAAAAATAATACCCATGGGGCAATTGTAGGGAATAACCGTGGAAATTGAGGGGATGAGCACGCTAGCAACTTTGAAGTGATAGAGATTGTCGATGACAGAAATCCCTACCCTGTGCTCCTAGGAATTGATTGGGCCACTGACATGAACGGGGTGATTAATCTGAAAAAGCGGAAAGTGATTTTTGAAAAGAAGTCACTAGACGTAATTATACCCCTGGACCCTGCTAAAGGATCGCGCTATACAGAGCTGGTGCGCGACTATGAAAGTGATGATGATTTGGACTGCATCTATAAGATAACAGTGTGAAACCAGGACTGGGTGAATCCCACCGAAGATGGGCGGATTGCATGGGAGCGTGAAAGCTCCTATACTTCAGATTCGGATGAGGAGATGGAGCGATGGCATAATCGGTTACATGAGGTAACTACACTAAATTGTAATATGATGATAGGGTCGCTGCGCTGTGTATCGATAGAAGTAAGAGACCTACCTACTTATGATGGTCTAAGTGAGGTAGATACCTTCTTGAATAAACTTGAAAGGGAGGTGCCGAAAAAGCAACACTTCCAGGACTTGGATTGGGTAATGCACGCTACAACCGCGAGGTGGTGGGGTATGCACAAAAGGATGTTTGGCGAATGGCGCGAATGTAGAAAAATGATGTGCACGTGATTTGGGAAGCCTAGGATGTGATTGATAGACAAATACAATTGACGGTATGATCCATGCGCGAGTCTGGCCAGGTGGACGCAGGCATATGGAAAACAACCTATGCGGATGCACATGAACTCCACGCTGAAAGGTACGATCAATAAGCATATGTTTGGGGGACAAATGAGAAAACGGCTCTTAATGTTGGGGAAAAATTATGTAGGAAGAACAATCGTGCAAAAGGTTATCCACGCGGAAGCATTCACCAAGGTGTGCAATGCACTGAACAAGGTATGCAATGTGCATGGAGTGGAAGCTGTAATGCCTATGGAATACATCGTGCCTAGTTTGCGCATAGCAGCGCTCACAGGTATAACGGATCGCGGAGCCCTGAAGGAGAGGCTCGCGCAGTTGGAGCTTGAAGAAGAATGATTTTTGGTTGGATTTCACCAGCTGGTCCAAAAGCAACGCGAAAAGGCTTGGCACAATTGACATATTAAGTTGCACACCTTTAAGGTGAATGATCTGGTGTTGTTGTATGATATTAAGTTCGATAAAATCCCAGGGAAGCTCAGAATGCATTGGCTAGGACCATATGTTATAAGGAGATCACAGATGGTGGCACAATGTAGTTGGTAAAGTTAAATGGAGAAATCTTCTTAGGAAAAGTCAATGGCAGTCGTTTGAAAGTGTACACAGGTGGCCCGACCATCTCACTAGCCAACAGAAGCACAGTCTTAGTGCTCCAGGCAGTTGAAAGGAGGCGCGGGACTATAAAATACTCTGCATAGGAGTTGCGCGATGTCAGGTTTGTGCGTAGTAGCGAAGTGTCACAGGGTCCATGACAACGCAAGGGTAGCTGCGCTGCTGCGTGGGTTAGCTGGAAAGTGACCATTGCAGTCACTATTCACAATGTGATTCTTGGTTTGAGATCAAATGGAGCGAGCGATAGGAATTTAAGGCGAACTTTATGGGCTAGATTCTTGAAAATCTGCTTCCAAGTGAGCATTAATGGACTAAATGTGGGGGGAATGGTCGAATTCAAATTCAAAAGGCACTATAAATTACAAAGGGTTTCCCAGCAAACAACACTTGTTAATTTAAGAACTGATTTGTTGCGCCTGGACATTCATAAACCCAGATTTGTTCGATCTGTTGAAGGTGAATTCATTGTTTGAGAACTTACCCGAACCATTGAGAGAATTGTGGAATAACACTATGGCCGTGCCTGAGGAAGCCATGGATACCGGAGCAATGATCGCTGAGGAGGCTGCCTAGGCCATGATGGTAGGAGAAGCCCCAAAAGTTCCGGGAGAGTTGCAGAAATCCCTAAATCTCTGCGCACACCGAGACTCAAGAAAGACAAGTAACCTATGGTACCGGTGCACGTGTCCCCTAGGAGTCCGTTAAAGACTAGGATTACCGCGGAGACCCTCCAATAGTTTGTAGAGGAAAACTAGATGGTGTTGGGGGCCCTCTGAGCACAGATACAAGAGTTGTAGGTCCGCACTCCATAGGATGGCACTGTGTCAACCAGCCTTGCAATAGGCACTTCCGCAGTTCAGGAATTGTTGCACGCCAGAATGACCAACACTATAGTGCTTCCAAAGGTAGCACTCGTTACAGAAAATGAGGCCGACAGGCCTATGGTCACTGGGCTGAAGGGGATTTGGATAAACATGGTTGTGCTCCCTCAGGAGATGCTCTACATTTTGCAAGACGGAGTTATTGCAGAACTGCGAGCCAGGGAGGGTCGCACGCTCCAGGTCATGAGCGAGCAACGCATCAACATTGAACAGTTGTGCCTGCAACATGATGAGGTAGTGGCACATAACCAACATCTAGTGCAGGTCATTGAGGAAGCCTGCCAAATGGTCCCGGAGCTGGCCATCCAAGCAGAGGAACCTGCGGAGGCGTGCATCCGAAAACTAGCAGTAGGGGTGCACGAGATGAACCTTCAGATAGCCAAACTACAATTGAAGGCACAACCTTCAACGCCGCTAGAGGTTAAGGAACAACGCGCCAACACAATTACAACAGCAATAACAGAGGTCAACAGTGCAATGAAAGACTGCACAAAGCTGTTCGAGGAGTCATTCGAGGTTCTCACCACTTTGAAGGAGGACCTGAACATACATCGCCTAGAAACAAAGGCGCGCGAGCTACAAAAGAAATATGATGAAGTAAAAGGGACCATGCAGACGGTTGCCCTTACACAGAGACTCGCACGGATGCAGTAGGCGAAAGCGCTCAAGGAGCAGGTGGATGCTACTCGACATAAGGAAACAGTTTTTAAGGCGCGCTTATAACCATGGATTGATGAGGCGTACGTCATTACCACTTCTATTCATGCAAATCTTGCGTAGATGCAACGAACACAAGAACAGGTTCAGGGAAGCAGTTCAGATACAATGGTCTCTGAACAGCGCATCAAGGAAGTGCAGAAGGAAGCCACTCAGTGCGCTGCCGATCTTGTAGCGATTCAGGCAGAGTTGGGAGGTCTTCACGCAAAGATCTCCGCACCGACAGAGTGAGTCGAGGGTGAGTCACGATGTTTGTGTTGGGGCCTGTTGGGCGCAGGATCCCCTAAGAGAAGTTTTGGGGCTTAGAGCCCAGATTTTGGTCAAAAGTTGTAACCCAAATGTAAAGACTGCATTTTGTGGGCGCGAAGCGCGTAGTTTGTCAAAGAGTCATAGGGTTGTCCACAATCAATTTTGTAATGTAATGTCGGCTATAGAGATCTACCCATGGTCCACGGACCATGGGATTGTATAAATAGAGCGAGGCTCTAAGTAATCAATAGATCATGGAATAATAATGATAAGGATGAAGAGTTGAGTCATATCTGAAGTGTAAAGTCTAGTTTTGGGTTGTAGAGTAGGAGAAGGCTCTACAGCTGAGTGCACAGAGGCCTAGTAGTCTGCAGCTGAGTGCGCGGACCCCTGCAACTGAGTGCGCAAGGCGAGTCGAGTCTGTAACAGTTGGAGCATTAATAAAGAGAAGTTTCATATCCATTCTGCGTATTTATTTCCTGTTTTATGCATCTGCTACGTTGAATATACATTGCACTTTTAAATGCTTATGTAATGTGCGAATATGTATGAATGTGTTGATTAAGTGAATATAAGATAGAATATCCGTTTATGCAAAGTTAACTAAGATCTTTAAGAAGATAAGTAAGATACACGGTGTAATTTGGGGAAATAATGCAGGACGCTGCCATAGCAACGCGAAATCATCTCGGCCCCTAGTTAGGGTTGTGCGAAAGGCGATCATAATAGATCATGAAGGTATTGAAGGTTAGGACAGTGTGTGAAGTGACCTGTGCGAAGGTAGGCACAATTGGACTAAATCGGCACCTCAGACATCTCAAGGGTGCAGAAACTTGGTTCCAGCATCCCCCCATACTGCTTCGGGTGAGACTTCAGTCCGTGCTCCGCGAGCTGATGCTGAAAGGGACTGTAGTGTATGGAATTGTTTGGCTAATTAACTCCGAACCTGGGTTAGGCCCCCTCAAGCCAACGAACTCCACCTTGTGATGTCAGCAAGGGGAAGCAGAGGTCCCTCTCACCGTTGGATCTGCTAGATGAATTGTGGACCGTCGAATGGTAGAGGGAGTAGAGAATATATATATAATATATATCTATATATATATATATATATATATATATATATATATATATATATATATATATATATATATATATATATAATGATTAATGTACATTCCACCTGTTAAAGGGTCATATATCTATGTATATTTATACATATACATATGTATGTGTAGATATAGACAATGTGTCCTCACAAGTCATGGCACATAAGCATGAGCCACTAGTCTTCACCATGTGATAGCAAGAGAAAGATGACTCTTTTAAGTTAATGAACCTTTATAGGATCTGTTGACGGTGATGGACCTGCCAACATGTCAAGGGGATCTCCCCAATAAGAAGTCCCAATTAGACCTCAGACCGTTTGGTGTAGGAGTCCCAGCAGTGGGTCGTAAGTTAATGCCTTGACCGCGATGTTGCACAGAGGAAAGTAAGATAACTATGTCAGTAGCAAGGGTGTGACCGCTGTAGTGAGTCGAGGAAGGTGCATGAGAGGTTATAACACAAAAGGGGTGGGATGAGTGCACCCCTTGACAATCTGTATCAGTACTCAGCTGGGAAGGGAACACACGAGTTAAGATACATCACAAGCTGGAAAGCGGAGCAGTCGACAATCCAAAATTGATGGCTAAATGAAGAACACATTTGCAACAAGATTCATATAATTGCATATGAATCATTTCATACACAAATACGTAAGTTAAACAACATATATCATTAAGGCAACCAAAACAGTCCAACTACAATAACAACATATGCATGAAATTTTTTTGGCTCTTATTATATAAAGAAGTGTAAGTTCCAATCATACACTAGATCCATGTAAACCTACTAGCCCCATTAGATCCAAAGAGATGTACTAGCTTCATGCAGTGGAGCAGCTAAGGCGCATTACAATACTGTCCAAGATTTCTTCAAGATAGTCTTAATAGAAGCTTGGCTGACCAAAATCCTATACAATGAGTTATGAGGTACTATTTATAGCAAAGGGTGGGGTGACCCTTGACATTCCCCTTTGTTATAGTTCAACTACCCTCATGACTCTTCACCTACTCTATGACTGTTACATCCAACTATTGACGCTTGACTTACACTTGACATGAATCAACATTACAATGCACATGTACTCATGTGAGACAACATGGCTTGAGCAAGCCATGCAAGATATCACAGACACTCGATCCACTGTGTTGAGACCAACTCTTTGACATGCTCATGATGGTGAAGGTGGTGAGCTGATGCCAAGCTTGGTCGTCCGTGATCGTGTGCATGCACCTCATAGTGACATATTGTTGAAGCAAACACTTGCCTCTGTTGCAACCGGTGCATTGGTTCGGCCCCTTCATCCAACTCGTCTGCTAACATGCGCATGGTATTCTTGGGTGCGGCTGAACCGACAACACACTAATGCATAATGTCCGTGTTGATATTCAAGTGTGTGATGGTGGTCATGTGGATCAACTTGTCGAAGTACATGTTCAGCTTTAGTTGGACTTGCTTCTTGTCTTTGCCCTAGTGAGTGTGCTGAATGGGTTGGGTTGCATGCGTGCACACGATGACATGCATGCTACTAAATCCCTTGCATGCGATCACTAACACTACTCACCATGTTTGCTCCGTGTTAGCTTCTGGTTTGGATCTTTAACTTGTACCGGCACAGTTTCATCCATGAGTGCATGGTGTGGCCATTGTTGTTCCTGATCTTGTTGCAACTCGTTCGTCTATCTGTGTAGCTTCATGTTCTTCCTTGAGTTACTGCTTCAGCACATGCAACTCCTTCTTTGTTCCATTCCTTGTCTTCACGTGATCTTCATGTCGCGTCGCCACCTCGTAGCCTAAGTCTCCAAAGTTTCTTTCGTCATCAGTGGATCTGCTTGAGCTTGCAACTTTGTTCTTCCTCTATGTTGTCCACAACCTTCCTCTTGCATTAATTACATCCGCTACATCCGTTTCATTTGCTGCGTTCGTTGCATTCACTGTGTTCGTTGCATTTGTTGTGTTCGCTGCATTCGGTATGATGTCTTCAGCTGCTATTCATGATGTTGCTTGTTGTGATGTTTCTGCTGTCATATCTTGATGTCCTTGTCTACGAACAAGTTGATATCTTCGTGAGAAGGCAAGATCATAAACATTTGATCGATTGCATCTCTAGGTGTGCTTTAGACAGTGTCTTCGACTTTGCTCTCTTGGAAACCATTTTACCTGCACTGCTGAGAGAGAGATGAACACCTGTTGTTCCTGGAGACATGGAAACACTCATGGTAAGCAATCTATCAGTCGAAAACCAAAATGAACTTGAAAACTGACTTGCAACATACCTATGTGATTGATCATGAAGGTTGCGCTATTTCGGCCAAGAGGTCAAGAGATCGACTGCCAAGACTACGTAAGGCACAGGCTGGGCTATTGGGAGATTGAATGACTGTTGGAACTGTGCACTGCACAGTTTAGTGTGGTTGTTGATTGCAGGCTCAGTGACTACATTGTGTAATTTTCTTGGCCAGTAGTCACTGTCTCTCAGGATTGTGCAAAGCAGGCCTAGGGAACAACTGCTAGGCAGAAATGCGCATTGATGGAGAGGAAGGCAGAGCCCTCCCTTTCAGGATTGCACAATGCTATCTTGGTGAGGCTCTTGGTGAGGTGGAGTTTGGGCCAAGGCTGCCCAGACTTGTCGACAGGCAACTGAAAGTGAATGTGAGTGTGAATGCATGCTGATACTGAGTATGAGCATAAGTGAATGATCATGCATGCAAACAGTGAATGACAATTTCATAAAATGGAACAACATGCATGTGGGTGAGGCGAGTCACCAAATCGGAAACCGTTCATGAAAAATAGTTTCATGCATGTGACAATAGTGAGATGTTGACGAAAAATGAAACAGTGCTAGGACAAGCTAATATACATGTAAATGATAGCATGCACTTAAAGAAATCAAGCAAACAATACTCATACAAGCAAAAACACAAAAAGTGACAGAAATGCAACATAAGGCATGGGAAGTGGGCTTACCCCAAAACCGATGAGTTGAATGTGCCCACTACTCCTAGATGTGATGTGGGATGTCAGAGCTGCAAGGTTTATGTGAGTAATGAGCTCTACAACGTACGGTTGATGAGTTTTGATAACATCGAGGTTGTGACGTGCATGCCACAAATCTAGGGAAAGCAACACTTGGTGGGAGGTTTTTGAAATGATCCTTGAATGTAACCTCCGACTGCTAAACATAGATCCATGAAACATGGGATGCCTTTGCATGCTTCCTTGGGATAAGTAGCACATGCATGCAATTCATTTTTTCTTGTTCCTGGAGGGAACTGGTCAACTCAACTGCACATGCAAGAGACTGCTCAACTGCTGGAGAAAAATGCGCATTTCTGGCTAGGAGCTAGGCTGGATTCGCAGGAGATTTGTGCAATTGCTAGGCAGGGCAGCTGACTGCTACCCAAATTTGCGCAAATTCTGGGTTGAGCAACCCTTCTGGGTAAAATTGCGCAATTCTCGTTGGGAGTGTTGACTGGAAAAATTGTGTAATCTTGGAGCCCAACAGGCTTCCAGATAGGATTGCGCAATCTCTAGAGGGAAGGATGGTTGCCCTCTAGAAATGCAAAATTTTCTTGTGGAAGCTTCTCAGCCTGCAGCTGGACTAAGTCCAGGTGATCAAAATGTGAGGGGGGTGCATCGGGCTGTGATCGATAGGCTGCCTTTGTGCAAGAAAAACATTGAAGCTTGTGAACTTGACGAAGTGAGGCAAGTCGTTGTGAAGTTTGGAAGGGAGGCTCCAAAACGAAGCTATGGAAAATTTTTTGAGGGTGGTTGTAGCCGCTACAACAAATGGCGACACTCTAGTAGAACTCTAGCTCTCTGAATGGACCTTGTTCGTGAAAAGCAAGTCTAACACCTCTAGAAGTATTGTTTAGTTCTCAGCTCCTCTTGGTTTCAAACTGGCTTGATTGTAAGATGTAGCATCTGCGAAACTCTTGGTTGATTGAAACACATTCCAAGCCAAGGCAACACAATTGTTTCAATTGGGGTTGAGGGGTATATAGGTGAACAAGAAGTATAGTTGTCAGAGTCTTACATTCATCTCTGCTGTTGCTCCACTACCAGCAAGCCTGGACAGTACCCTGGTGGAGTCACATAGGAACACAAGCATGGCTCTGCTACCAGCGAGCCTGGTCAGTACCCTAGTGAAGTTACTTGCATCACGTCCCTACGCAGGAAGCCTTTCTCTTCTTTCACCTTATTCATTTTCATGTTGATTTTTTTTGACTTTTCATTTTTTTCATTTTTCACTGTGCATAACACTTATTCATTTCAGAGGCGGAAGAGGGATCTTAACTTATTGAGAGGAGAAGAGGTTGTTCCAACAGAGAAGTAGTTTATTTTATCTCTGACGTGCCTGTTAAGGTTTCCCCCCTCACCTTACTCTACTTGACTAAGCTGACAAGGGTTAACCCAAAAACAACCGACTAGAGAAGGTGACACTAGTTAGAGCGTAAGCATTGTGTTATCACCAAGGTTCACTTTGAACAGTACATATTTTCCTTTGAAGTATCATGGACTAAAAGTATCAAGCTCATCATATAGAGGTAAGATGACAGATAACCAAGTAGTGATAGTTGTACAAGACCTCTTGTACTTTACCCAACTCACTTCAAAAGTCATACATGGTTTCATGCAAAAATAACCTACGAATGAAACAAGCGACTGACAAACAACAAAGTAAAGCAAAAGCAGAAGCGAAAGTGCAAGCAAAGCAAGTAAGCAAACAAACAAGAAAACAAACTAGTAAACAAAGCATGTAAGCAAACAAGCATGCAAGAAAACAACTGAAAGAAAACACTACTCCTACATGGGCTTGATCACGTGAAGTGATACTTCCAATGCAGCCACCGGCGCATTGGTAGACCCATGTTTGTGAAGGCTTGGTCCGCGAACAACCTAAGTGTGTAAACCAACAAGCAAGAAAGAGATAACAATGAAGATAGCCACACTTCGTGTTTCAAAGTGCCCATGGGACATAAGTGAGAGCAAGTGCATGACAGGTAGTCCATGGACTTATCATGGTGTTGTGTGACACTACGTTCATCTTTGAAGCATAAGCACAATCTCGACTATGACATGCAATCAAATGACAGAAACAAAAATAACTTGCATCGCAAACGATTGCTTGCAATGTAAGACTCCTCCAATGCACGAGAAATGGGATCGTGTAATTCGAGTGGACGAAGTGCAATCTGTGTGTGAGATGGATCTTCAATGCATACAGATGAGTGATGAGGAGCCTTGGGTGATTGAACAATTTCATGATCGGAAGCGAGACTAACCCCAAGAGAGTGAGGACCTGACATAATCATTAGTCCAGGCCGAAGTTCCTCGACGGTCTTGGGTGTTTCAACTTCATCATCAGATAGATCGTCATAAACTAGTGGCTTCGAAAGAGCAACTGTGATAGAGTCATGATTGTGATAAAAAATGGATACAAATGGATCACGACCACCACGATAAAAAAAATCAATGAATTCTTTGGTATCCTCATGATCAGATGAATCAAACAGAGGGGTAGATGAAAAGCAAACAAACTCATCCTATGTATCTCTGAAAAAGACAGATGAAGGATCAAGTGGATTTTCAACGAATAACTTATCTCCTCCGTTGTCAAATGATGGACTAACATTCGGTGAGTCCTGCGAGTGATCAACAATGGGTGCATCCATGGATGAAGACACACATGCAAAATCATGGATGGTAGGTTCACCAAAGAGGTTAGAAAAGAATGGAGGGGGCTTGGATGGAAGGGAGTCATACTTCGCCAAGTGTTGATGTTCAAGCTCCCACTCATACTCTTCATGAATGACAACACATGTTGGTTGTGCAACACCAACTCCGTCAATGGGTTGCTCCTCGTTCACAACAAGTGAAGAGTCTGGAATGGACGAACACAAGAAAACATCATTCGGAGGAACACCCGAGTGCAAAGGCGAAGGTTGTAGAAAATAATTCATATGATAACTCGAAGGAATCACAACCAAATCTGCTCGAAAATTGAGTGAAGTGATGTTGGGAGAGTGTGAAAGATGAATAGGTGTATGAGCATGCTCTTCAACATTGTTTGGCAGTGGTCAAGTTGTTGAATGAGAGGAAGGCAGACAGTCAGTTGAGAGGGTGTCCACATCCACATGAGATTGCGTAGCTCCATCAATGAAGAATGTTAAGCGAGGCTTGATTTCAAGCTTTCTCTTGGGATGAGCAGATTTCTTAAGGCAATACTCAAACCGGTCCCAAAGATAAGAAAATTTAATCTGGCTCCTCGGAGCTTGAAACTGCAAGTCATGGAAGCACTGCCAAAAATCAATAATTGATTCATACAGAGCCCTCTGTTGTTGTAATAGTTTCCGGTCAAGATGGACTGGCTCAAAATAATAGAACATGTCTTCAATAAGATCACATAAGTGCTCAAATGAGTGCACGGTATCAGTCGGTAGGCTGAGAAACCAACGAAACTGAGATTCACGAAGTGTGTATGCAAGCAACAAACCATCCTGTTCGTTAGAAAAATCATCTTCCTCACGAATCATGGAAAGAAAGTTATGTAAATGCTCAAGCCAGGCCACTTCGCCTTCACCATCATATGTGTGAGTGGACAAGAGATTGAAAAGATTCCCCGTGATGGAGACATCTTCACGATTCAAAAAACATCGTAGGGGAAGAAGAGTGGAGGACTCCATGAAAGATATGCAGAGGTTTTGAACTGAATGAGAGGACAAAGCTTGTCATGAGGCCCTCCTTCTAGCGCCAGAAATGTTGATGGTGCTGGACCCACCAACATGTCAAGGGGATCTCCCCGGTAAGAAGTCCCAATTAGACCTCAGGCCATTTCGTGTAGGAGTCCCAGCAGTGGTTCCTAAGGTAATTCCTTGACCATGATGTCACATAAAGGCAAGTAAGATAATTCTGTCAGTAGCAAGGGTGTGACCACTGCAGTGAGTCGAGGAAGGTGCATGAGAGGTTCTAACACAAAAGGGGTGGGATGAGTGCGCCCCTTGACAACATTTATTAGTACTCAGCTGGGAAGGGAACACACGAGCGAAGATGCATCACAAGTTGGAAAGCAGAGCAATCGACAATCCAAAAGTGATGGTTAAACCAACAACACATTTGCAACAAGATTCATATAATTTCATACAAATAAGTTCATACACAACTACGTAAGTTAAACAACATATATCATTAAGGAAACCAGATCAGTCCAACTACAATCAAAACATATGCATGAAAATGTGTTGGCTCTTATTATATAAGGAAGTGTAAGTTCCAATGATACAATACATCCATGTAAACCTACTAGCCCCATTAGTGAAACATTACAACCACATCCGCCTGCTCCTCCAAAGAGATGTACCAGATCCGTGTAGTGGAGAAGCCAAGGCACGTTGCAATATTGTCCAAGGTTTCTTCAAGATAGTCTTAATACAAGCTTGGCTGACCAAAAGCCTATACAATGAGTTATGAGGGACTATTTATAGCAAAGGGTGGGGTGACCCTTGACATTCCCCTTTGTGACAGTTCAACTACCCTCATGACTCTTCACCTACTCTATGATTGTTACATCCAACTATTGACACTTGAATTACACTTGACATGACTCAACATTACAATGCACATGTACTCATGTGAGACAACATGGCTTGAGCAAGCCATGCAAGATATCACTGGCACTCGGTCCTTTGTGATGAGACCAACTCTTTGACATGCTCATGATGGTGAAGGTGGTGAGCTGATGTCAGGTTTGGTCGTCCGTGATGGTGTGCATGCACCTCATGGTGACATCTTGCTGAAGTGAACTCTTGCCTCCATTGCAACCAGTGCATTGGTTCGGCCCCTTCATCCATCTCGTCTGCTAACATGCACATGGACTTCTTGGGTGCAGCTCAACTAGAAACACACTGATACATAATGTCCGTGATGATCTTCAAGTGTGTGCTGGTGGTCATGCGGATTGACTTGCCAAAGTACATGTTCAACTTCAGTTGGAATTGCCTCTTGTCTTCGCCCTGGTGAGTGTGTTGAATGGGTTGGGTTGCATGCGTGCACACAATGACATGCATGTTGTTGAATCCCTTGCATGCGATCACCAACAATGCTCACCATGTATGCTTCGTGTTAGCTGCTGGGATGGATCTTTAACTTGTACAGGTGCAGTTTCATCCGTGAGTGCACGATGCGCCCACTATTGTTCCCGATCCTGCTGGAACTCATTCGTCTATCTGTGGAACTTCATGTTCTTCCTTGAGTTGCTGCTTCAACACATGCAACTCTTTCTTTGTTCCATTCCCTGTCTTCGAGTGATCTTCATGTCGTGCTGTCACCTCATAGCTTGAGTCTCCAAAGTTTCTTTCATCATTAGTGGATCTGCTTGAGCTTGCAACTTTGTTCTGCCTCTGTGTTGTCAACAACCTTCCTCTTGCATTCATTGCATCCATTGCATTGGCTGCATTTGCTACATTCCCTGTGTTTGCTGCATTTGCTGATTTTACTGCATTCATTGTGTTCACTGCATTGGGTATGCTGCTATTCATGTTGTTGCTGATGTCATATCTTGATGTCCTTGTCCTTGTCTACAAACAACTTGATATCTTCGTGAGAAGGAAAGCTCATAGACATTTGATCGATTTCATCTCTAGGTGTGATTTGGACGGTGTCTTCAACTATGCTCTCTTGGAAACCATTTCACCCGCACTGCTAAGGGGCAGATGAACACATGTAGTACCTAGATACATGGCAACACTCATGGCAAGCAATCTATCAGTCAAAAACCAAAATGAACTTGAGAACTGACTTGCAACATACCAGTGTGACTGATCATGAAGGTTGCGTAATTTCAGCTAGGAGGTCGGGAGACCGATTGCCAAGACTACACAAGGCACAATCTGGGTTGCTGGGAGACTGACTAACTACTGGAACTGTGCAATGCATAGTCCATTCTGGCCACTGATTGCTAGGATTGCGCAATGCTTAATCTCCGCTGGTAAGGGCTGCAGGCTCAATGACTACATTGCACAATTTTCTTGGCCATATGTCACTGTCCCTCAGGATTGCACAAAGAAGGCCTGATGAATAGTTTTTGGGCAGAAATGCACATTTATGGAGAGGAAGGCAGAGCCTTTCCTCTCAGGATTGCGCAATGCTGTCTTGGTGAGGCAGAGTACGGGCCAAGGTTGCCCAGACTTGTCGACGGGAAACTGAAAGTGAATGTAAGTGTGAATGCATGCTGATACTGAGTATAAGCATAAGTGAATTATCATGCATGCAAATGGTGAATGACAGATTCAGAAAATGGAACAACATGCATGTACGTGAGGCGAATTGCTGAATCAGCGACCGTTTGTAAAAAACAGTTTCATGCATGTGACAATAGTGAGATGTTGAAGAAAAATGAAATGGTGCTAGGACAAGATAATATACATGTAAAAAACATCAGGAGCTTAAAGAAATCAATCAAACAGTACTCATACAAGCGAAAACACAAAAAATGATAGAAATGCAACACAAGGTATGCAAAGCAGGCTTACCCCAAAACAGTTGAGCTGAATGTGCTGTCTGTTCCTAGATGTGATGTGGGATGTCAGAGCTGCAAGGTTGATGTGAGAATGAGCTCTGCAACATCCGGTTGATGAGTTTTGATAACATTGAGGTTGTGACGCACATGCCACAATTCTAGGGAAAGCGACACTTAGTGGGAGGTTTTTGAAATGATCCTTGCATGTAACCTCCGATTGCTAAACATAGATCCCTAAAACATGGGATGCCTTTGCATGCTACCTTGGGAGAAGCAACCCACGCATGCAAGTTAGTTTTTCTCGGTCCTGGAGGGAGATGGTCAACTCAACTGCACATGCAAGAGACTGCTTGAATGCTGGAGAAAAATGTGCATTTCTAGATGGGAGCTAGGCTAGATGCCCAGGAGATTTACGCAATTTTCTGGGTAGAGCAGTTGATTGCTACCCAGATTTGTGCAAATTCTGGGTTGATCAGCCATGCTGGGGAAAATTACACAATTCCTGCTGGGAGTGTTGACTGGAAAAATTGACAATCTTGGAGCCCAGCAGGCTACCAGACAGGATTGAAAAATTTCTGGACGGAAGGATGGTTGCCCTCCAAAAATGCACAATTTTCTTGGGGAAGTTGCTCAGCCTACAGTTGGACCAGGTCATGGTGATCAGCCTGTGAGGGGGGTGCATCGGGATGTGATCGATAGGCTACCTTTGTGCAAGAAAAACACTAAAGCTTGTGAACTTGATGAAGCGAGGCAAGTTGATGTGAAGGTTGGAAGGGAGGCTCCAAAATGAAGCTAAGGAAAATTTTTGGAGGGTGGTTGTAACTGCTACAGTAGGATCATAACTTGAAACCATGGAGTTTTAATTGCACAAAATTTTTATCATCAGAATCATCTCAATGAGATGAACACAATGAGGTTAACCATTTGAAGTTCTGAAGAAGTTGAAGAAGATCAAAATTTTTAGACCCCATTTCCATAAAGTTACCTTGGATCTTGGGTCATCATAGTGACCACCTCCTTCTAACCTATGTTGAGGGAAGGAGATTAGGAGGGGTTGTGTTACAATGAACCTAGTTTAATTTCATCCCATTTTGAATGACCTAATGAATGAGAGTAACTCATTCTAACTTGAACTGCTATGAGCTCCTTTAAGCATAAAATCTACATATCATTGCTGCTAGAAAAATCTGAGGTCTTTTAGATGTTGTTCAGGGCATAATTTATTTTCTCTAGTTTTGAAGGATTCAAAGTCAAACCACCAATCCCTAATAAACTTAGTCATTTTTGTTTTAGCCTACATGACCTCTTTGGTTACAAATTTGTCTATGGACTATTTATTTATAGTTTCCTCAAAGGTGTCTAACTTAAACATGATATGAACATCTCCTGGTCGAAATGAGCGAACAACTTATTGAGAAGAATTAATTATTTTGTAATTTCTAACATCATTGTGAGAAATGATCCACTGCACCATATTGCAATAGCACAAAATGACTAGTTGCGAAACAATTTTATGTAGGCTTGACTTTCTGAGGTCCATGAAATTATCCTCATCCTCTTCATATTCCTATTAACAAAATACCTTCTCTAAGTAGTTGAAAATGTCGACCCATTCTATGTTGTTCTTCATCCCCATGTTCTGTGAAGTATCTAAGAAGAGTGTAGAATTGGGATTCCTATGCCTGTCTTCATCTTTGAATTTAACCTACTTAAATTTTCTCTTCTTTATCATATTTTCCTATATGAATCTTTGTTTTAGTAAAACAACCCAAAAATAAATTATAATAAAATACTTACCAAATCTTACAAAAAAACAAATTTCTTAGAAGCAAAAGCTTATACTAACTAGAACGTTAAATCACTAGATTTCTCTATGAGGATTTGGGTGACTAGTAAAGTAACTAATTTCCTATATTTTTAGATCAAAATGCATGTTGTCGAATAAGCATAAGATGAAATTATTTCTATTACAAACTCATTAATTCACAAATAAGTGATGAAAATGTGGAGGTCTTAAGGAATTTTTTACTTTTAATTTATTTTTAACTTGATGAATGCATGGAAGTTAAAATATGTTTTTTTTAATTAAACATCCAGTCATCATATGTAACAACCCCAGGTTAAAATTTCATGTAATAAAGTTAATAAAGGGAAAATAAGACCAAGGTCATTGGACACTTATTCCAAGTTGAATGTTGGACAAAACATCCTAGTGGGAATAATTTGTTGTGTATTATGGCTAAGAGGAAATTGGAAAAGGCTTTGAAAAGGAAAAAATGAATTATTGGCATTTATTTATGAAATAAAGGAAATTACGAGAAAAGGAAAGTGAAAGGTCACAGGTTGTATGTGATGAGGAAATTGAAGTAAAATTAAGGAAAATGAAGAAATTAGAGGCATCAATAATAAAAAGCCATCGGAGCATTAGTTTGGGGCATTTTGTCAGTTAAATTTTGGAATTAGTCTCACAGAGGAGAAGAGCACCAAGAGGAGAAGGAAAACAAGCAAGCAAAGGAAGGACAAGGAAAGCAAAGGAAAGCAAGGATCAAGCAAGGAAAGGTTGGATCAACTAGATTCAATGGGAATACTTTCAGGTAACATGTTGCATGTATGATTTCCTTGATGGTTTTGGCATGCATGGCTTATGCATGTGTGTATTTGGTTTCTTTCCTTTCATTGGCATGGGTTTTTCTGGCTTTTGACAGTGGTTATAGCCTTACCTTTCAATTTCCAAATAGCCATGGTGTGATGGGATTCCTTCTTGGTTGAGATTTGGATTGCCGGAAGGTTTTGGATCTAGGTGAGGTGGTCTTAGGAAAATACCAAGGGTTGGGGTGGATATTGTTTTCTATGGGAAGCTCTCAAAATGTGGGTGGAGCCATGAAAATTTCTCAAGGGATCACAGTTTAAGTGAGATCACGGTATGGTGACGGTGGAGGTGTTTTAACCTTTGGAATCTCTTGGCTATTTATGGATTTGTTTTATCCCATTAGATCCCACATTCATGCTTGGAATATGGCACAGGGGTGTCTGGATGAAATAAATATTCGGTTCAACCTAATCTATGGTCGAGTGGTACGTGGAAGCCCTTGACTTAGTTGGATTTTTCGTATGGTTAATAAGAGTTAAGCTTCTCTTTTCTTTGATGAATAATTATACTTGTTATTATGTGGCTTTAATGGATGTTCTATCATTGTTATCTATTTGATTATATGTTGGTTATAAGCATGGTTATATGACAGATTTAAGTATGGATCTTATCACATTTTGATTAATGAATGTCTGAATAATGAATGCATGACCTAATTGGTGTTATGACAACTATTTTGAGAAGGCATTGGTCCTTCTTGTTAAACCTCAAATAAGTTTTAGATCCCTATGTTCATATATGCATTCATGACATGTAGGTTGCATGTTTACCATGTGTTTGACAGAATGCCTATCCTGAATAGGAGGGGTCAGGTCAATTCCTTGTTCAAGTTTTTCGATTAGAAGCTTCGTTTCTATGTTATTCATAATTTCTGGAAGTTTCATTGTGTTATGGGTTGAGGCTTGAGTCCTAGCCCTAAAAAGGTGGCTCAGAATTCAGGGTCACTGGCATAGAACTGACTGGAAAAGTCCATAGTCACTGGGAATCAGGCTTATGGGTACAATTGGAGGCTTACAATTATTGGGAGGCCTTTTCAAGGGAGCGACTAAGGCTCTAGGTTGGTGAGAAAGAGAGTTATATTAGGGGTTGGACACCCAAAGGGGTTGGGTAGCTCCGGGAGGTCCTATAACACCTGAGGGAAGTTAGTAAGGTCTTAAGTTGTCGATTCGATTTCCTTAAGGTCATATAGGAGGTTGAGTCTTATCATGGTGACCCTCAGCTCATGCTTACCTCGGGAAAACTGGTGAAAGTGGGTAAATGTGGGAAGAGGCTGTTACATCATATGGTTAAATAACTCAATATCAATTACAAGGTGTGTAACCTTGGGATTGAATGGCATACAAAGGCGATATACATATAAAAAAATTGGGATTATGTTTCCCTTGAAGCAAACATTGAACAAAAGAAATATGATGTTTGAAATCACTTGGAGACAACAACAAAAATGTATAATATAACCATGTTTAACTTAAATATAATCATGTGGATTTGTTATTACCACCACCATTATTCAATGATGAACCTCACCATTCAATCAAGTCAATATCTCACAATGACATAAATTAGGCCATGCCCTTGTCAATACATTTATGGTGTTATTATATCATATGACATTATTAGTAAGAAGTGTAGAACATAACCATTTGAGAGCATACCATTGTTGCCTATATTGCATTAGAACGCCCAATAGTCATATCACATCATGAATAATTGCAATATGTATAATGATAACCAAATATACACCAACATAAATATGCTCCAAATAAAAATAAACACCATAATTCAAATCAACAATTCTACATATAGTTTCCCATGTTGAATGTCATGATAATCAAATTCAAGTACCTAGGTGATGGTACCCATGATCCACTTAAGGAGATAGAAAATTGCACATAAGGTTTATTTAACAAATTGGTTTACGAGATGACAAACTTTTTGGAAAAAAATGAAGGGATATCAATCAATACTCATTGACCTTTTCTAAGGTAAATGCAATCGCAAACGTACATCACCCCATTCACTAATCAGGGAGTGGATGATCAATTGTAGGCTAAGAACCTTTCCACCAAATAGTGGAAAAGGAAAAATGAACATTCAAAACATGTGTGAGGGATAATTATGGTTCAAATGAAGGATGGGGCCATAAATACATATAGAACTAGGTAAAAAGGTTTGGTTTTAATAGGAAAAGGTATTAGAAGTTGCATAAGGTACATGATAAACTTAATGAAACGAAATCAATACATTACAACCTATTAACAAAACTTCAACACTAGGTAAGATGAAAGAATAAGTTTAATCCCAACGAGAAGAGTTTGTTGGATGTCAATAACATTGCCCATAGTTGGAAAAGTAGAAAGACAACATTGCATCGCCCAACAATATTTAGTTTTGTTTCATTTTTTTCAAATTTCAGACACAACATAGTGTTCTAGTATTTTAATTGGTGTCCACTCATACCTTGAGATCATAAGGTAAATTTTGGATATTTTTCATAGGATTTGTTTCTATACTTACATATCAAATTTTAGAATTAAAAACTAAAATTAGACCCTACACCCAACCCTAGAACTAGTAGATAGAGAAATTCCTACGTAAATAGTTACTCAATATTTTGATCAATGACGCTCACATTTTGGAATAAAGGTTTAAAATTTGGATAGGAGACCAATGGCAAATTTATCTACATTCTTAAAAAAATCCATCAAATATTGATGTCATGCTATCCAAAACTATTACCCAATGATTTCCAAATTTTATTTCTATACTTGTAGAGGACTAGTATTTTGATCTGTACACTCTCATATTTTGAAATTAAGGCATGAATTTTGGATATATTATAGAGGACATATTCTGATGTTTACGGACCAAATTCATAAAATTTTATGGATTTTAAGTCCACTCCCAATCCATGCACAATCCAATGACTACACACAAATTTTTCCAGAAATGGGGGTTCAATGTTTTTCCTTGCACACAACCAATATTTGGAAGAAAAATCTGAAATTTTTACAAGATGTATAGGAATTATTCATATGCCTTCCCTAAAAAATTAATAAAAACATATTGAGTTTAATTGGGTTAATAATTTCCCATAGGGATTTGGATTGACAGTGAATGGGCACACCATTAAGACACTGCATGCGAAAAGATCACTGGTTCAAATCTCCAGTGGGTGTTTACCCCACACAAATATAAAATAAAATTGGGTCAATAAAATTCAAACACAAAGCATGCGAGGAGAAATTTTAAAAAAACCACATGTATATTTTTCTAATTTCAACTTTGAATTATTGATTTTATCTTGAAGGTCATGAGACAATAATAGGCTTCTATTATTTGAATGATCCAATTGTTTGAGTTACCCAATGAAATTAATATTCTTGGGAAATGAAAAATCATTGAATTTGGCTTAAATATCTTAAGCCTTGATGTAGTTGGAGTCTTTCTTCTCTCATAAATTATCCTATAGAGTGAATTGCGTAGACTTAGAGGCATTGATGGTTTTTTCAATGTATGAAGTTGAGAACTAATGAATTTTCATTGGATGAATAAATATTGAGTTATGTGATGTTGATTCATGTGTAAGCCCTCTTGTGTGGTTTGCTATAATGAGTTTTATGGTGTGATTCTAACCACGATCCAACATTGCATGAAGACGTATCAAAATGAGATTTGACTCTAGAGAAGAAAAAGACCAGCATATGAGGTTGATCAGAGTAATATTTTAATTTATGGAACATATTTATGCCAATGTTGAATAGTGTTTTTTTATGGTGTGTTAGCACTTCATAATTCCTCCAGGTTGAGGAGAGGAACCTAAAGGTAACCACAAACCAATCTTTAGGGTTGGAAACTAGCCCTTCCAAACCCAGAGAGGGCTCTCTCTTGTGAAATCTTATGGATATTAAGCTAGGTCTATAGATCAAGGTAGAATAATTTTAACAGTTTGATGGCAGGGGAGAGGGAAATTCCATTGGGCATGGAGTCAAATCAAGCTATGATTTTCAATGTTATGATGGGAATTGAAGAATCCTTAGAAGGAAATTAATAATATCTAAAGCATCTAGCGGAGGATGAATTTTAGATATTATGATGGAGGAAAAAACACTGAAATGTTTAGTTATCTATAACATAGCACCTGAAAGTGAATATAAAAAAAGGTAAATAAACATAAATAGGAGATCAAAATCACCATAAATGATTGACACAGGAATCCCTGAACAAGTAAACTTCGACCTTCATCATTCACTGAAATTTTCAAATAAAATTGTATAATGCACAATGTCTCTTCTCTATCGCACACTGACCAACCCTCTTCTCATAGAAATTTACAAAATATAAATGAAAAAATATTTCCCAAGCTAAGGAGGTTGACTTCAACCATTTTCCCAAAGATAGAATCAGTTACATTAAAAATTTAGAATTGCCTGCTAGGTAATAGGGATCAAATTTTCGGAAAATATGGGTTAAAGATGAGATCGTATCTCTTGAATCATGACATATTTTACAAAAATGAAGGATTTTTCTTTATATGAGTTTTCTTTTGAGATACATCTCTCTCCGTTTTAAAAAATTACTCTCTAACACCTTAGAATGTGCGCCCAAAGTTCACGACTAAAACAGGAAATGACGAAATCTAAAAACTAGGTTGTAAAGATTCATTCGAATATTATAATATATGACACCTATGAAGAAACTGAGAGAGGTTTTTGTTATTTAGCTAGTTTTTGAAAAAACCTATTTGGGTTTTTTAAATTTCATTTCTCGTCATTCAGAATTTGATTTTTAAAATAATGGCGAAAACAGAGTGTGTGCAACAAACTTCCTTTTCATACACCTGTGACTAAACTTGCACATATTGAAAGGAAACTATAAAAACTGTGGATGTGAATCCGCAAGAAACTTAAGGATACTTTTCATTATCATATAAACTGATTTCAAGAGGTTCGGAGTCGGTTTGAAAAGTTAAATTGTTGACTGCGTATAAGGGCAAAAAATTTGCTTCCTTTTCTCCTTCCTTCAGCAAAAGTGCAGCAAATTATCTCTTTACATATTTCAGATCATCCTCTAGCATTATGAATGTGATATGAAAGTGAAAGTCATCCTCGAGATCATTAGACACCTGTTAGATAAATGGACGTTGTAAGTTGAGGGCTATTTTATTCAAGTTGCAAGTTGAGGGTTGTTTTATTTAAGTTGCAAGTTGTGGGTTGTTTTATTCAGGTCGCAAGTTGAGGGTTGGAAATAAAGCTGATTTTCAATTCAAGTATATCTACAAAACTCCATCTCTCAAAGTATTCACTGAAAACAAAAGTGCAACGTCTGAGTGCATCGAATGTTTACTTGCATGATTTGACTTGATGTTGAAATCTCTGGCTGAGTCAAATGGCCAAAGGATGATGATGAAATTATTATAAATCCTTATTTGAACCTCCATACATAGGAAAAAGTGCCAAGTCTCTGATCTTCTACCAATTTTTTATGCCTTTGACAGTAGCACAACAAATTCGCACAGTGCAATTCTGCAACTGATTTTTTTTTAATATCTCATAAACGGTGAACCGGATTGAGTTTATTTTTTCTCAGTAGGTTAATATCATTGTAATTCTTCTACAAAAAAATTGGGGCTAAATATGGCTCACATATTTCGAGAAAATCCAAAAATGGTTGTAGAAGACGGTGGTTCATTTCTCGAAAAACATGAAGCATTTTGACCCAAAATTAAGTGAGTTTATTCATATCACCGCCATGTATCTCCTGTAAACATTTCACGGAAAACATGTACATGTATTAATAGATATGGTGAAAATACATTTGTGCAATGAGTTATCTTTGCATGGCTTTGATCACATGCTTGGACTTTGGCTAAGCAAAAAATGGATGATAAATGATGTTTATAGCCTCATAAACTTCCTTTTAACCCTCACATGTGAAAAGAAGGAAAATAACACTACTATTCCTTCCATTTAATATCCTTTGACAGTATCACAACATAAAAGTGTAGCGGTGAAGGAATATATGTGAAACTGATTAGCTGAGTGTCCTATTGAATATTTTGAGATGAATTTTGAGGTATTAAACACAAAATGAACAAGAAAAACAAACTTCTAGAACCTGGAGGTCATCAAGGTGCAAGAAACCATAGCAACCGTGAAAGCGTAGCAAGTGTCCTATTGACATCCAGAGCACATTAGGAGAACAGGTGATGAACTCAAGAACTTGTTGGAAGCGAAATTGAGCTTTTAAAACAATTCATGTGATCTATAAATTTTCTTGAGTATAATCATGAACTTTTGAAGTTCAAAATCCTCAAGTGCAGTGCAAGGAAGAAATGCAACATATTTTTATACCTTTGTATTTGCAAATGATGTCACAAGGTTTGATGTAGCTACAAATTGACCAAATTAAACGACCAAGCTTGACATTGACTACTATAACATAAGACTATAACATGGTGGATGTTAAATTAGCTATTAGAATTTGCTAAAGGAGAATTCCTTGGAGATAACATCAAGAGATCATTGGTTTTTGAATAGTCATTTGAGTGAGAATTAGTAGGAGAGTGGGAATAAGAATGTCTCTTAGGAAAATAAGTCAGAGGAACCATATAAATCTAGAATTTCAAGATATGGGAGAAGGGAGATACAATGGAATAAATGATAAGAAGCATGGATGAAAAGAATCTCAATTCAAGAGTAATGTTAGAGAAGAATAAGAATTAGAACTTGAAAATAAAAATAAAGAAAACATGACCATGAAAGATGTATTTCTATGCAAGTGTTCCTAATTTTGAAAGAAATGGGTAATGCTAAAGTAGAAATTTCAAATTACAATGATATTCTAAAAGTTGAAAATTTATTTGATTAGTTACGAGAAGTAGAAATATATTTTGGTTATGAGAAAATTGAAGACCTTGTAGGGTGAACTTCATCACCACCAAGTTGAAGAGGAATTTAACTTTATGGTGGGAAGGTGTCCATAAAGAGAGGGTTGATAATCACAATGATAAACTAAAACATAGAAGAAAATGGTAAGTAAGATGAGAGAGAAATTTTATTTATAAATATCAATAAGTTTTGTGAAAATAAGCCCATAATCTGAGGCAAAGGGAAACATTAGTTAGAGAGCACATCAAAGAATTCTTCAGATTGTTAATTAAATTATGCATTAAAGAACTTGAATACCATAGGGTCATAAGTTATGTGAATGGATTCATATTTCAATAATATGAGGTGAGCACTTATTATTTTCATACTATAAATGGAACATACCAAGAAATTGTTATATTGGAAGAAAAGCTTAGTAGAGAAAAAAAAAAAGTGCTCACGAAAGATGTGGTCAAGGAAGAGGTTGCATAAGCTTTGGGATAAAAACACATACCAAAAATGATGATGAGGCAAGTTGTAGTAGTCAAAGATAGAAATGAAGCAAAAAATTTGGTAGAGACAGATATTTTGGTAGAGGAAGAGGAGGTAAGCACGCTCCTACATGTTTCAAGTGTGGGGAACAAGGGCACAAGAGGAAATAAGTATTGAAAATCAAAATGATGGAAGAAGAAATGATGCAAGAGCGCATGTGGTGCAAGTTAGGGAGTCATTTGTTGGAGAAAATATTGCATAAATCCAACAAGAGAAAGGAGAAAACCTTATGTTTTGAAGGGTGATTCTCAACTTGAAGGACAAGATTGTTGAAGAAGCCATGTAGATGAAGAATATTTTCAAAATAAAGTGTAAGATATAAGGTAAGTGTTGTATTTTGATTATTGATGGATGAAGTAATAGAAATTTAGTGTCTACAGAAGTGGTAGAAAAGTTTCATGGTTGTAGAAAGAGAATCAGGTCATTTCTTTTCACTAGTGCTGGTCGAAAATCCAAATATGAAATTATGAAGACCAAGTTTTGTGTGATTTTGTTGTCATGGATGCTTGTCATGCATTGTTGGGTAAACCTTGGTTGTATGACAAGAGAGTGTTTCATGAAGGTTTAAAAATACATACCAATTTGAGAAAGAAGGAAGAAAATTTATATTACATTTACAAATTGATGGGAATGATGGAGCAAACAATAGCAACAAGATTATGCTTTGTTCAACCAAAGAATTCCTAGAAGGGGTGAAGAGTTCAAAGTGTTTCCTCATAGTTTTTTCAAAGATGAATCAAGAGGAAAAAAGGAAAAGAAAATGTTAGCTTAATTCAAAGAATTTTTGGAATAATACAAATATGTTATTTCAAATAATATGCTAATGGGAGTACCTCTAGTCAGAATCAGATTGATTTGATACTTGGATCATGTTTTCCAAAGAAAGCACCATATAATATTATCCATATATAATATGAATAGTTAATAGATAAACTCAATAGTTAGTGGATAGAGGCCCAATAGGAGAGAGCTTGAGTCTTTGTGCAGTACCTACAATACTAGTGCCCAAGAAAGGCAGAGAACAGAGGATGTGTATATACTCTAGGGCTATAAACTATATCGCCATCAAGTATAGATTTTTATTACCAAGAATGGAGGATATTATGGATTGTTGGAGTTCAATATGCTATTTTTCCAATATTGATTTGAAGAATGGGTATCATCAAAGTAGAATTAGAGAAGGAGATGGATGGAAGTTAACATTCAAGATAGAGGGAGCATTGCATGATTGGCTAGTTATATGCCAATTAAGTTTACAAATGCACTAAGTACCTTTATGATGTTGATGAATGGGGTATTGAAACCATCCCTAGGTAAATTTGTTGTTGTTTATCTTGATGATATTTTAAAATTTAGAAATACAAAATACGAGCAATTGAAGTATCGACAATAAGCATTAGAGCAGATGAAAGAGGATAATTTGCTAATAAATTCAAAGAAATTTTCCTTCATTCAAAAGGAGTTGGTATACTTGGGTTTTGTGATTTCTTAAGAAGATTAGAAGACAAACCCAAAGAAACGAAAATATGTACTTGAATGGCATGTTCCCAAGAGAACTTTTAAAATTAGAAGTTTTCACAAATTAGTAAGCTTCTATAGGAAGGTTATTTATAATTTCAATGATATATGTGCATCACTAATTGAATAAGAAATGAATTTTCTAGTGGATATTAGTAGTTGCAAGGAGTTTTGAAATGTTGAGGAAGAAGGTCACTAAATAATAAATACTGGTCTTACTAGATTTTAACAGAATTTTCCAAGTGGATTGTGATGCCAGTGGATGAGAAATTGAAATAGTATTGAGTCAAGCAGGTAATTCTATTGCTTTCTTTAGTGAGGATTTAAATGAGACCAAAAGGAAGTATTATGTTTATGATCAAGAATTCTTTCTAATAATAAGGCACTAAAAAAATTGATACATTATTTATTTCCTAAGGATTTTGTGTTTTATAATGGCCACCAACAACTTCCATATATTCACAGTTAAGGGAAGTTGAATAAGATACATATGAAATGGGTAGAGCTCTTGCAAAGTTACCTATTTGTTTTGAAGCATAAATCACCAATTTTTGATAGGGTTGTTGATGTATTGAGTAGTAGAGTGTCATTTTACATACTATGGTTGTTGAGATTGTGGGTCTAGATGGCATGAAAGTTTTATATGAGAATGATGCAAATTCCATAGCGGTTTTGAAAGCTTGTAAGGAAATGTGGAGTGTGGATCAGAATCCATACTTGGTACTTTTCATTCAGGAAGAATTATTGTCAAGAATAATAAGTTGTGCATGCCAAGAGGGTCTATCAAAGAGAATCTAATTAGAGAGTTACATAGTGGAGGATTGAGTGGTCATTTTGGTAATGAAAATACTAGAAATTTGGTTGAGGAAAGATAACTTTGGCCAAATATTGATAGGGATGTGAGAAGGTTGGTTGAAGGTTGCAACATATCTCAACTGCAAAACGAAGGAGTCAAAATACAACTTTGTATACACCATTATCTGTACTAGAGAAACTCTAGGAGGACGTGAGTAATGATTTTGTTTTGGGATCACTAGTAACTCAAAGAGGTAATGATTCCATAATGGTAGTCATGGATAGATTTTAAAAATGTCACATTTTCTTTCATGTAAGAAGACAAGTGATGTTATAAATGTTGTTGTTTTGTTCTTTCAAGAGATTGTTTAGTTGTATGAGTTACCAAGGAGTATCATTTCATGTAGGGATAATGGAATTTTAGGACAGTTTTGGAATACCTTATAAAAGAAAGTGGGCTAATATTATATTATAGCTTAGTTCAATACATCACCCTCAGATCAATGGACAAATAGAGATTGTTAACAGAAGTCTTGATAATTTGCTAAGTTGTTTAGTAAGGGATAAACTAGAGTAGTTTGATTAACCCTAGTGTAGGCTAAAGTTTCCTATAGTAGTCAACATGTTTACAAGGAAGACACTATTTGACATTATGTATGGAACATCACCAAATGGAGTGACAAATCTGGTGAGTTTGCAAAAATATTTGCAAAGTACATGAGAGATGTCATGAGAAGGTTAAGAAGTAGTAGCAACAAATTAATGAGAAGTACAAGGAGAAGGTAGATCAAAGAGCAAAGACATTTGCAAAAAGAGATATAATGATGGTGCATTTAAGGAAAGAGATGTTTCTAAAAGGGAACATATAACAAGCTAAAATATTAGAAAATAAAACCATGTAGAATCCTTAGGAAGATCTATAATAATGCATACTAGTTGGAATTTCTAGATAACATGGATATTTCATCGATCTTTAATGAGTATCACGAAGATCTTGAAAAAGTACATGTAGTTAAGAAAGTACAAGTGACAAGTTAACAAAAATAGATTCTATTAAAAAGCGAGAGGAAGTTGAAGAGGTGTTTCCCAAAAGCGTCAGTTAAATGATAAGGAAAAAAATAATGCAAATAATATTTATTCAAGTGGAAATACACATATTAACTTGGTCAACTTGTGGGACCACCTTGCTTTGACAAAATCACTAGCCATAACTCATGAGAAGGAGCTCATTAAAATAAATAAATCAATTAGGGGAATTTGATATATTAGCATCCCTTGGGTTTTGACAATCCTACATCACTAAAAAGCATTCTTATTTTAGTTCATTTTTGTTTAAAGTTTTTACGATTCTAGCATGCAACACAATGTTTCAACCTTTTTATCACTGCACACTCATATTTTGGGGTCATTAGTTGAATTTTGAATATGTTGCATAGGAGGTTTTTCTTTACGTATTCCAAATTTCAAAAGTAAGAAGTGAGTTTAGACAATGTGCTCATCTTTGAAGTCTAATAATTTTGAAATACACCAATTTGAAAATTATGTTTTTTATTATAAGTTAAAAAATGAAATAATCACATTTGCTCAGGATAAATAGTGTTTACTAGCCAAAAAGTGTATTAAAATCGGGTTAGTGTAACATAGATTACATTACAAAAAAGTGTGCTTTCTTATTCTGTTTTTTGTACTCTGCATTTAAAATAAAAAATATTATTTTAAAAGAATTTATGTAATTGTAGAATTAGTTAATAGAATTGGTAAATTTATAATTTTTTTCCATTTTTTTTTTTTTTTTTTCACAAGATCGGTTACTCATATATTAAAAAACTAGGAAAGCTAGAGCTATTACATAGGATTCAAGAAGAACATTCACAAGTAAAGTCCAAAATCGGGGCGCAGCCCTTGACTTCTGTGAGATTAACTTGAGAAGGAAGTGCTGAAATAGATACCTACTATACTGCCTTACAAACAGACCATCTATAAGCTTTACTTTACTATTCATAAAACTAACACCAGAACTGGTTAACTGTTTCTTCCCTCTGTTCATCTCTTTCTTCATCCTTTTGGCTTGCCTTGGTGGGTGCCTCCGCCTGCATGCTGTTCGTGAGTTGTTTGATGTGGTTGATTGCCTCCTCTAGATGCTGGCACTTCTCCTTGGGTCCCTCAATTTCCTTCCTCTGCTTAACCAGCTTCTTTCTTTTAGAGCGACTGTCTGCCAGAAAGTCATCCCTCAGCTCTTTGTGATGTTTAACAGAACGAGCTATCATGAACATATGTTGTTTACACAGAGTGCAGGTGTCATTCCCTAACACTCTGTCCAATGGATTTCCTTGCTGCGCTGCGCCCTCCTGTGCTTGTTGCTGTTGTCTATTTGCTGCCATAACTTGAAAAGAGTAGATTAGTAAACAGAGCTTTAAGAGATGACTTGAGCTATACCTGAGGATGGCCGAGGATGGGAGCTGTGTTACGAAGCTCTGGACGGCGGCTTGCTTTGTCCTGAGGAGACGAGGGGAACTCGGGCTTCTGATCACGCACTGAGGCTCTCGAGCTTCTGAACTCGGACTTCTGAACTCCTGAGTTTCGCTACCTTCCAGGACACGAATTCTTTTTGTCTGAGACAGGGGCTGCACTGTTAGAGTGTGAAGAGAGCTCGGAGGGGCCGGTATATATAGAAGAGGGGGAAGCCAGACTGAATGAAGGAGCGGGATAATGGGGCCTGCGTGCTCTGACTGCAAATCTAGCTTCGGATACGATGGTCTCAGTCCAAGAAGCCTGGTAAGACGTATGCCTACCATGCCAGGAGGGAGATCACGGGTATGACTGTAATCGAGAAAGGGGGAGAAGGGCGGAAGTGTGTGAGGAGTGGGATAAGTTTCCAAGGACAGGCAGATGGTATGATCACTGAACTGACAGAATTCAGAGTGACTGTGCTGATGGACTGAATGACTGCTAGAGTGATTATGGGATATCTTTATCATAGGTTTTCTCATTTTCACAGACTTGTCCCTGCTGTCGGTTTACCGCTTTGTTGGCAAGGGCGTCGGCCTCGTCATTATGCACCCTCAGCACATGTCTGAAGATGACATCCCCCAGATTCCGAATGTTCTCTGAAATCCTCTTCCTGATATTGTTGAGGCCTTCTCTGTTAAAATCTTTGTCATTGACCATTGCTGAGATTATGATAGCCGAGTCTCCAATAATAATTGGATTTTTTAGACCCCGGTTTAATAGAATTGTTGTGCCGAGGAGGAGACTGTAAGCTTCAGCTGCATTGTTCGATGTCTTTCCCAATCCCCATTCATAGCTGCAAATGTAATTTCCTTCTTGGTCTTTTATGACTCCTCCTGCTCCCGCTGCTCCGGGGTTGTTCTTCGATGCTCCATCAAAGAACATAAGTGGTCGGTCTTGCTTGTTTATCCATTGCCTTACTTCATCTTTTGTACCCCTGAGTTTCCAATTGGCCTGTTTCTGATTGGCTTTATTCTGTGCAGGAGGATTCAGAGCGTGATTCACTTTGAAACTACTGTACCATTCCTTTTCCTCTTGTGTCCAACTCTCTTGGTCTGGGAGAGCAATGAAGTTTGCACTTATCACCTCCGAGATATTAGCTATGGTTTTAGCTATTACCCTATCCATGTTAGGCCTTTTATTTTGGAAGACATGTTTATTCCTTGCGAGCCAGAGGTTCCAACACAGAGTAGCGGGGATGCATTTCCAGAGTCTAATGATATTATTTTTGCCCTTCTTAGTGTATGGGTAGGCTCTTTTCCAATTCTTCTGGAGGTTATGCATCTGTTCAGGGAGTTCTCTAATGTTCAGGGGTCTTGTTATCCTGTTCCAGCAGCTTTGGGCAAACGAGCAGAGAATGAAAGAGTGCTGAATTGACTCTTCCTCTTCCCCACAGAAGCTGCAGATCGAAGGTCCTTGTATCCCTCTCTTTCTCAGGTTCTCTGCTGTAAGAATTCTGCCTTTTAGAAGAGTCCAATTGAAGTGCTTTACCTTTGGAAGGCATTCGGTCTTCCAAGCCGCTGGATAGAGGTTCCAAGTGTCAGTGAGGGTTGGAGTTTGGAGAGATTTATATCCTTCCTTTACCGTGAAGGACCCTCCCCCCGTATCCCAGATATATCTATCCTCTTTGTCCTTGCTTATTGGAGCTGATCCAGATAATGAGAGCTTCAGATTGTGCCACAGAGGTTTTAATTCCAGAGGTGTATTCAGATCTTTCCAAGCCTGCCATCTATTATGATTCCATAAGGATATATCATGCAAAGTGATTATGTGTCTCTCCTCCATCCAATTTTGCAAGGGTCTGAGCTCTTGAACAGAAGTTCTTTGATTGGAGTTCAATATTTTGTCAGTCCATATATTAATACTTTGGCCATTACTTGGGAGCTTGGAGACATTTTCCTTGAAGTGTGGCAGAACTTTCTTCACTAAACGCCACATCGGGGTGCAGGGCCTGTCAGCTATGGGGTCGTTGAGGATGTTGGAATTTAGGCCTCTAAGGTACTTTTTTTTGATTGCCTCCACCCACCACGAGCCAGTTCCTGTGATAATCCTCCAGATCAGCTTGAGCCCCAGCGCCTGGTTGGAGAGGCTCGGGATTTTTATAGATAGGCCTCCTTTTTCATAAGGAAGGGTTACTTGATCCCAGCTTACTAGACTGAATTTTTTGGTGTCTTGTTTACCTCCTTGCCAGAGGAAACTTTTCATTATGAGCTCCATGTGTTTGTGGATACTAGCAGGGGCCATAATGATTGCATATTGATATATTGGAAGTCCAGAGAGGACAGCCTTTATAAGGATGGTTCTGCCAGCTAGATTGAGCCAAGAGGCTCCCCAGTTTTGAAGGTGACCTCTCATTTTTTCCATGTGATTTGTCCAAACTTCTGCTTTAATGTGTTCCTTCGCCAGGGGCAGGCCCAGATAAGGGAAAGAACTCCAATTTTTTTGAAGAGGGATCTCCAGGATTTGGGAGATTCTTTGCTGAATCTGATGAGGCACATTCCAAGTGTAGAGCTTGCACTTGCTGTTATTCAGTTTGCCTCCTGAGGCTTGGAGGAAAGCATCCAGGACCTTTTTGAACCTTCTAGCCATTAGACTGGAGGCACCCCCTATAAGTAGAGTGTCATCTGCAAACAATGAGTGATTTATTTCCTTGATCCCTCTCTCAATGCGGATGCCTGTGATTTCTCTCTTGCTGCGCAGGTTTTCTAGGTGGATACTGAGAGATTCTGCCATGATAATGAAGAGGAAGGGGGAGAGGGGGCAGCCTTGCCTCAGGCCTCTGGAACTTCTGAATGAGATGCTGGGCCTGCCATTGATCAACGGGGCGGTCCAGGAGTCAAAGATACAAGCTCTAATCAAGCTGATAAAATTGGGAGAGAACCCGAAATTCTTTAAGACCGAACAAAGGAAGGAGTGATCTACACGATCAAACGCGTTGGCCATGTCCAGCTTAATGATCATCCCACGCTCTCCTCTGTTGTAACTGCTGTGTATTGCTTCCTGGACTAGAATAACATTATCTATGATCTGCCTCTTTGGGACAAAACCTCCCTGATTCTCTGAGATTATGAGTGGGAGAAGATTCTTTATCCTGTTTGCTATTATTTTTGTGATGATTTTATAAGAGACGTTACAAAGCGAGATGGGCCGGAATCTATCAAAGGATTTGGGGTTGGCTTCCTTGGGGATCAAGGCTATGTGGGAAGACTTTGTGTTGTCCCCCAATTTATGTTTTCTAAATGCATTTTTTACCATTCTTGCAAAGTCCTTCTTTATAGTGTCCCAGTGCTGTTTATAAAATGCAACTGTGAAGCCATCCGGCCCGGGGGCCTTGTCTTGCTGCATGCCAAAGATAGTCTCTTGAATTTCTTCTATTGTGGGTTCTTTCTCCAGCTTGGTGTTGTGTTCCTCTGTTATCTTGCTCTTGATTATACTTAGGAAGTCATCGCTATCCTGATGCTGGTCCGTCGAGAGGAGGGCTTTGAAGTGCGCATGTGCTGCATTTTTTATGGCTTCTTGATCCCTCAGCTCTCTCCCCTCAACTTCTATTCTGTTTATCTGGTTGATTGCCCTTCTGATCTTAACATTATTGTGGAAGAAGGAGGAGTTTTTGTCCCCAGCTTTTAACCAAAGACAGCGGGATTTTATTCTTAGCTCTTCTTCCTCTATGCGGTTCTGCCTGTAAAGCTCTTTATACAGCTGTTTTTCCTTGTCTAAGTCCTCGGCTGTGTATTGCACCTGTTCTTTTTCTTTATGCCATTTCTCCATTTCGACTTGCAGCTCTGTTTTCTTTTTCTTTTCAGCAGTTGCGTTTTCCCTAGCCCATTTCTTTATGGCTGTCCTAAGATGTTTTAGCTTTGACTCCCATACGAAATGGGGTGAGCCGATGACTTCAATCGACCACTGGTCCTTTACAAGGTTGCGGAAATCCTCATGAGAATCCCAGGCTCTGTTGTATTTAAAAGGGAGAGGGCCCCAATTTGCACCATTGTCCATGGAGAGAACCACGGCCTTGTGATCCGATGCCGTGCCATGTATTATGTGGCTCCTGATAGCTTTGTAATTTTCTGCTACTCCTTCCTGAACTAAGAACCTGTCAAGCCTCTCTTTTATGTTGTGTATCCCTGCTCTTCTGTTTGTCCATGTGTATTTGCCATTTGTTAGAGGGGGGTCAATCAATTTGAAATGTTGAATGATGGATTCTAACTTGTCTCTGGATTGGTCAACGTGGAAGTTTCCCCCATATTTTTCATCTATCTGCCTTATTAGATTCAGATCTCCTCCAAGGATTACCCCACTGCTGTTCATGGTGTTGAGATCCGTTTCTAGAGTATTCCAGCAGCTTGCTTTGTCTCTGTAGTGGTTAGGAGCGTAAATGTTGTAGATGTGGTAAGAATCTCTGGTGCTTTTGTTTTTTAATTCTGTTCGTATCCACCAGTTGCAGAGCTGGGAGCTGATGATTTCCCATTTGTTTTTATTCCATAAGGTTCCTATTCCACCTGAAGCTCCTGATGAGCCTATTGAAATGCCGAGGTAGTTTCTGAATCTTTGAGTTTGGAGGAGGAAGTCTTGCTCGGTGATTTTGGTCTCCTGGATTAGGAGGATATCAGGCTTTTCCTGGTTTAAGAGATCCTTGATTGCTTTCAGCTTTACAGGTGTGCCGAGCCCCCTACAATTCCAAGAGACCAAATTCATTATTTACCAGTGTTGGGGTGAGGTCCTGATTTCTCCTTGGCCTTCTCTCCACTTCCTTTTGACTTGCCTAAGAAGGAATCCAATGGTTGTTGGGTGCCGGTTGCCATTTCTTTTGCTGTTGTTTCATCTCTTAACTCTTTGTTTGTCTTTCGGCCAACTTTCCTAGGAGGGTCCGATGACTGATGTGTTTCCTTGGCTTTATTTCTTGTAAGGATTCTTTCGATGGTGGGGGGGGGGGAGGGAGGAGGATTAGAGCGGGGAGAGGTAGGGCGAGGGGAGTGGGGAGGGGAGGCCGGGACTTCTTCTGTTAGGGTTTCAAAGGGGTTGGAAGAGGAAGGGAAGGTAGGGGGAGGAGGGGGAGGGGGGGGGGTTGATTTGATGCTGGAGGGGCTGAGGTGTTGATACCCGGATTTGGAGAGGGCTTTTTCCTTTTGACTTGCTCCCAAGGTCCTTCAGAGTTTTCCTCATTTTGTGTGGCCTCATTTTCTTTCAACTTACTGCATCTATTAGCGAAATGACCGTATTCGTGACATACCTTGCATTTGAAGGGCAGTTGTTCGTAGTCCAGCTGTTGGATGTGCAACCATTGATCCACTCTTAGCTTTACGGCTTCCGGCAGTCCTTTTCCAAGATCGACTTCAACGCAGATCCTAGCGCATGCATGCATGTTTTCCCTCGGTTCCGATCTGTCTATGTATTTTCCAACTGCGTTGCCGATCGCCTTGACCGATTCATCCCCCCAGCAGTGCAGGGGCAGATGGGGGAGGCGCACCCAAACAGGGACCGCGCTGGGGATATCCATTTCCGGATCAAAGTCCGGGGTCCAACGATTCAGGTATAGCCCTCTTGTGTCCATGAAATAGGGTCCGTTGCGAAAGATGAGTTGCTTGTCTTCCTTTGTTTCGAATAGAAAGATGTAGTAACCACGCCCGCAGACCGGATGGCTATCTTCCCTTGGATCATTGAATTCCAGTTACGCTCCACCCATTTTTGGACCGTTCTTGGAGAAGGCCAGAGGCCTGTGAACTGTCCTACCAAGCCTCTTTCCGATAGAGCTATTGCCGATTTTCTAGGCAGAGCTGGGGGCAGATTTACTTCAGGAATTTCATCTAACTTCTTGATAAACTTTGATTGGGAGGGTCGGGATCTGGCTTCTGGGTGATTAGATAGGAGGGCTGCGAATGATTCCTCAGGGGTTTCAAAGATCGGAGGGGGGGGAGCGGAACCTGCCATTGCAGGTCCGCTGCGCTCAGCGGAGGGGCAGGACAGCCAGAAGCAGGAGCCCCGAAGGCGGGGTCAGCGCGGAGAGGGCAGGAGAGCAGAGGAGGCCCTGCCAGGCCAGGCCTGGAGGCGAGGGCGCGGGCTCAGGGATCAGACGGCCAGGGCTCGGGGGCGCTCACGAGAAGATCAAAACCCAGAAATCTTTTTCCATTTTTAATAGTTTAATAAATTATGTTTAAAATTTTGATAATTTTTCTTATAGTCTAAATTAATTTAAAAAGTCTTGATAATTTTTTTTTTTAAATCTTTTTAAAATAAAACAAAAAGTTATAAAACAAAATTATACATATATAACTTAAATTATATAAAAGTCATTATTTTTAAAATTTTGCCCAAATTCAATTTCTAATTTTATCTAAATTACAAATTTAATATAATCCTCCAATTTAATCTTATATACACAATTTTCTTAGGACCAAGTTGACACTCTCTTATACAATTTGTTCATCTTTCCAGTATTTCCTAAACGTTTTTTAACCCTTCTAAATTTCAAAGGATTTCTTAAAAAATATTTAACATTTTAAAAAAATTTAACCTTTTTAAATTTCAAAGGATTTCTTAAAAAATATTTAACATTTTTAAAATTTTAAATATTAATGTGGTTTATGCTAACTATGGAATTTTATTCACAATTTAAAAATCAAATTTTTGAAAAATGAAGTATTTTCCAAATATTTTTTTTAATCATTTATTCTAACTTTCAAAAATATTAAATATTTTTAAAAATATGTGTATTTTTTTAAAAGAATATTGACTCAAATTCAAAAAAAAAAAAAAAAAAAATTAGTAAAAAATTATTAATAGTGGTTATTGAGTTAAACTAGTTGTTATATTTTAACGACTAGTTAGCTTCTCTTTACATCTATTTATTTTGATGCTTAGATCTGGTTCTTCATCTTGTCCTGAAGATGAACCACACTAGTTGGTTCGAAATTTGTCGATGAGATTTTCTCGTATGTGATTTTTATTGAAAGATTTTGTCATAAAGATTTTCTCCTATGTGATTTTTACCAAAAGATTCTTTGTCATAAATATTGTGGATCACAGAAGTATGAATTCAAAAATTTATACAATTTCATAAAATTTAATGATTGTAATGGTTAAATCAATGTGAAGAGGAGATTCACCTCACTGGGGGTGGAAGAACATGAAGAATAAGCTAGGATTGGCATAATATATTGCATTATCGCTCTGAAAAAAATAAAAATATATTGCATTATCAAGTCTTGGTCTATAGATTTTTTTGTTTGTATTCATAGTATATGGACATGTTAACTTTTAATATTGGTTTGATTTTCAATCTAGAAAATCAAGGCAAAAAGATTTTGATAATATATAATATGATATCATAATAAAAAAAAACTTATTTATACTCAAAAAAGAAAAAAGAAAAAGAAAAAAAGAAAAAAAGTGAAGAAAAGATAAGTTATCTCTAAAATAAAGTCTTATTGTAAATCTCATATGTTAGTATAGTGTTTAATTTAACAATAATCTTAATTTTTTTATAATTTTAATTAACAATATTAATATAGAAACATTTGTTTGTTTTTTAATGACTGGCGGAATTGATTACACGTTGGCTCTTGTACTTGCATGACACAGAATTGATCCCGATGAATTCCATTATAACCTGTAGGTGCATCCGCACCGCCCCCAAGCACGACACACGAGTAAGTCGAGATTTGAACCTGTAACCTACACAGCGACACCAACGCCTTAGCAGTGCATTCGCCGACCAACAAGTCATACCCCTAAAGGCTTCTGTCTAATTATTTTAATATAAAAACTTTTTTCTAATTATTTTGACATTCCCATTTATAATTTAGTTATTAAGAATTTAACACTAACAAAGTAATAATAACATTAATGAAAATTGAGATTTAAGACTTTGGTTTCATAAATTTACAAATCAAAAAACTGTCTAATTATTTTAATATAATTTTTTTTTTCTAATTATTTTGACATTCCCATTTATAATTTAGTTATTAAGAATTTAATACTAACAAAGTAATAATAACATTAATGAAAATTGAAATTTAAGACTTTGAATTCATAAATTTACAAATCAAAAGGGTGCATATTTAGACCCCCTGCGGTGGTAGTCTGTGGACCCCGCGTATCTGTCGGCTTCGGCCTTCGACGGTTATCTGCTGTGGACCCCGCGTATCTGCTGGTTTCGGCTTACGACGGTTATCTGCTGGCTGCTGTGGACCCCGCGTATCTGCTGGCTTCGGCCTACGACGGTTATCTGCTGGCTTCGGCCTTTGATTTGTAACGGCTATGCCGTAATATTCTGAATTCTGCTGGCTTCGGCCATATGTTGTAAATATCTGCCGGCCTAGGCCATATGTTGATTTTCCCTCTGGAAAAAAAAAATATTTAGAAGGATAAGGTAAAATAAGTTATAAGTGTAGAGAAAATAGTGAATGAATTATAATTCATAATTTGTTAAACATTTTGTCCACCAAAATATATTAATGGTAAAAATTAGGAAAAATATTTAATTGTAAAAAGGGGGCAAAAATAGGAATCCATTGTAAGTTTTAATTGTTTTTGTCAATGGGAGAGGTAATGTCGCTACCGGCCAATTATACTCTTGACAAGCTTGTCACATAGCGGGGCGACAGCACTGACAGGAGGAGGCGATGGTGGGAATTGTAGGGTTATATCAATGTCGAAAATTCATGGACGTCATATCGCTAGGTATAATGAGAGTAGTTTAAGCTGGCACGAAACCTAACCCTATATCTCATTAAATTTATGATCTGAAATCTTAAATACTGTGGCTTATATTTCTCGAGGCGCTATGTACTGAGATTTGGATGTTGTACTGAACCCTAAAGTATTGAATATACAGCATTGAATATCAAGGACATAAGTTTTTTTCTTTTCTTCAGTTGAAGGAGTTAAATTTTGTTATAACTAAGTTGTTGTTTCTAAATGAGAATGGTTACGGTTAATCCTTACATGTCATTTTTTTTGTTGGGTTTAGTGATTTTGGTTGTGAATAGGAAATTATTATTATTATTCTAATTGAGTATAGAGAAGATGTTTCAAGAAAGAAAGAAAGAAATTACTTTAATTTTTAGGAGGCTAAAAATAGTCTGAGATAGATTGCTTCTTCATCTACTTGATCTATTAGGCTTTTTCCATGTGAAGCTTCAAAATAAATGCTCCCAGCGTCATTAATAAAACTAAAATGATAAGAGTAATATTTTTAGGCAATCAATATTTTTGGAGTTATAGTTTCATTAATGCACTGGAGTAGTATCTATCAAGTCTTGGATTTTGTACTTCTCTAAATTTAAGGGTTGACATACACACCCAGTGTATTAATGGAACTATAGCTCCAGAAATATTAATAGCCAATATTTTTATCATAAACAATAAGTTTCATATAAAAAAAATAAAAAATTTATTATTATGAAAATAAATATTTTATTATCATTATGGAATTAATTTTTTTTTGTTATTATGAAAATAAATATTTTATTATCATTATGGAATTTAAGATTCACTAATTAAACACAAAATGTTAAAATATATAGTTGTCATTTAATGTAACGAAAATAAAAACAAAGAAACAAATATAAATTGTTCAACATTGAAAATACATTATTACAATATGTAATCAATATAAATTAGTCCATACTCATTTTAATATATGATTTATAGGAAGCAAATTTCTCCAATATGAATGTTTTTTCAAGTTTTGCATTAGAACAAAAAATGACATCTAGAAAGATTTGGGCTCTCTAGATCCTTAATAAAGTTAAGATTAAAATTGATATAGACTTATAAGAACTAAAATTCTGTTTTTTGATATATTATATCTTAACTAATTAAAAAATAAATAAATCTTATTCTAAAATTATATTAATAGTAAAAATTTACTAATGTTACATTTTAGATTTTAATTAATTTTATTGTTATTATTATAGAAAATTATCATCATATTTAAAATATTTTATATACTGCATTTATAATTAACTAAAAATAAAAAATTTAAATATTTATGAAATCTTTTTAAAATTACCAACTAATTCAAAATGATTAATTATAACCCTCTTGCTAAAGTATCAAGTACAAATATTCAACTTACATAATTACGGCATAATTCATTCCCCTTTGAGAACAACTCTCCTAGCTCTCACTGTGTACTAGGCTGCACCATTAGATCAAATGTTAGACGATTGAAGATTTTTACGCTATTGGAATAATAGTTAATAGTTAAAACAAAAACTAATAGTTAGGGACCATATGGTTTATTGTTGGATTGATTTACCAAGAAAATTGCAGAGCCTCCATCACGTTTTACAGTTTAAACTGAATGAGGAAACCCCTTCACATTTGCATTTTCATTTTGCAGAGGAAAATTCTGCTCCTAGGTTTCTGACAATTTGATCTCGTCATTAAGCTCGGGTAATGGATTGGAAAAAAGATGAAAACCCCCTGCAACAACACCATATTAGAGCTCGAAGGTGTGACCTACAATAATGAGAGGGTTTTCAAGCTCAGCTTCGCAGAATTTGGCCTCAGTGGAACAATGTCGTCTTTCATTTCCTATTGCAAATCGCGGGGTCATCGATTTGACTTGCAGATAAAACTGCAGAACCTCCATTATGTTTTATAATTTAAATGAATGAGGAAACCCCTTCGCATTTGTGTTTTCATTTTGCAAAGGAAAATTTTTCTCCTAGATTTCTGACAGTTGGATCCCGCTAATTAGCTCAAGCAATGGACCAGAGACAAGATCAAAACCCCCTGTAATGACACCATCTCGGAGCTCAAAGGCGTGGATTTGTTCTTCAACTGGGAAGATGAGATCCAAACATTCCAGTGCATGTCGTGGCTTGGGAAAGGGCAACATCTACTGGGTTGGTTCCTCGAGGGTCGTTGTAGGAGTTTCTCAATGCAAGGGTAATTTTATTTATTTATTTCTTTGTCTAGAATTGCAGATGTTTAAATTATTGTTTTTTCCCTACTCATATTTTAGCCATTTTGGGTTGTTTGGAACCCCAATGGTAGGTGCTGATATTTGTGGATTTTTACAAGACAAAATGAAGAGCTTTGTAATAGATGGATTCAACTAGGTTCCTTTTATCCTTTTCCAGAGATCACTCAGACAAGAATAAAAGGCGCCAAGAGCTTTACCTATGGGAATCAGTCACAACGTCTGCAAAGAAGGCGTTAGGTCTGAGATACAAACTCCTTCCTTATATCTACACATTTCCTTTTGAAGCTCACACTAATGGGTCTCCCATTGCTACATTTGTCTAACTTAACTTCAAACAATTGATTCTACCTATATAATATGACCTAGATGTTGTGACTGTCAAGCCTTTATTGTTCATCCATTTCACTTGCAAGATTCCATTGTTGCCAAAGTAGGGACATTTAGTGTGTGCAACCACTTTGAGACAACCTTGTGTCAAGCAAAAACATGGTCTTATGTAATCTTTTCAGATTAATATGACATCCTTTTTGTAAATTAATAGTTTGTTTATGGCAAATGTTAAGTACCTTGAAAACATGTCAACTTTTCAATTTACAAGCAGGACCTTAAAAGTAGTTCTTTCTTAAGTATATTTGTAATCTTTGGGTGGATTACGGATCAAAGACAAGATCAAAACCCCCCTGGAATGGCACCATCTTGGAGCTTGAAGTTGTGGATTTGTTTTGAATCAACATGGAATATGAGATCTAGACATTTTAGTGCATGTCATGGCCTGGGTAAGGGTAATGTCTACTGGGTTGGTTCCCCAAGGGCAGTATCGAGGAGTTTCTCAATGCAAGGGTAATTTTATTTATTTAGTTATTTTTCTAGAATTGCAGGTGTTTTAATATTTTTTTTTCTCTCAAATTTTAGCCATTTTGGGTTGTTTGGAATCCTGGAAAATTTTAGGGGCTAATATTCGTAGATGGGCTAATTTTCCATGTTTTTTCCAAAAAAAAAGATTCGCTCATTCACATTTTTTCCTAAAATGATTCGCCCAGATTTTATAGGAAAAAAATATTTTACCTTAAAAATCACCAAAATTTTATAGAGACTATATAAAATCATTAGAATTTTGAATATGTATACTAAAATATCACCAAGCATTTTATAGTTTGCATGTTCTGGATTAGTAAGATTTGCCAAGGTTTCTAATCTTTAAGATAAAAATCCATCCTTAAAATTTTCCTTGTTGATATTTGTGGGTTTTTACAAGACACAAATGAAGATCTTTGTAATAGATGGATTCAACTAGGTTCCTTTTATCCTTTTGCCAGAGATCACTGAGACAAAAAAAAAGAGGCGTCAAGAGATTTACCTATGGGAATTAGTCACAATGTCTACAAAGAAATCGTTAGGTTTGAGATACAAACTCCTTCCTCATATCTATACATTTTATTTTGAAGCTCACACTAATGGGTCTCCCATTGTTACATTTGTCTAACTTAACTTTAAACAATTGATTCTACCTATTTAATATGGCCTAGATGATGTAATTGTTGAGCCGTTACTGTTCATCCATTTCACTTGCAATATTCCATTATTTCCAAAGTAGGCAACCACTTTGAGACAACCTTGTGTCAAGAAAAAAAATGGTCTTATGCAATCTTTTAAATGTAATTTGACATCCTTTTTTTTAAATTAACAATTTCATTTATTTATTTTTTTTTTTTTTTTTTTTGGCAAATGTTAAGTACCTTAAAAACATGTCAGTTATCAATTTGCAAGTAGAACTTAAAAGTAGTTATTTCTTAAGTATATTTGTTATCTTTGGGTGTATTATGGTATTGATAAATTTTGAAGCCGAAGACAAATTTTATTTTGCAAGTATTGGCATCACAAGGTATACATGTTGCACAAGTTTTTGCAATCTAAAACTTCACCATTTCACCTTTCAAATTATAGCTACTTGCTTCAACCAACAACCTTAGATGAAACTGCTAAACTCTTTCCTTCAAACTCGAAACTCCAAGAAAATTTAGGATGAATTAGATTTGCTAATAATAGGGGTTGGTGTGGGTTAAATTTGAGGTTATTTAAGCTTTGTTGAATAAGTGAAGTTAGTGTCGATTGTAGATTTAGTTAACTAGTGCTTGTTTCATGTTTATTTTTGAAATTCTTATTCAACTTCTTGTTAATTCTTGTAAATTTACAGGTTTCTCTTGGAGGAAATAGTAGAATTGTGATGATTGCTAAGTCATAGTTTAGCCTCTTGTGACCGGCTTTATATTTCATGATGCTATGGGTTTGGTTGTTCTTCTTCAATTCCTCCTTCATTTCAACATGTTTCTTGCGTGTATCCATTGAAGGGTTTTGAAAGATTTTGTATAATATTATTGGTTTGATGCCTTTGATATGCATACTTTACTTTGTTGCAGCAGCATGGATCCTCTTTATCTTTGGGATACGTTTTTTTAATCTCTTTATTCAATCAATTTCTTGAAAGTGTTGCCTCATGATTGGTGAGTATGCCATTTTCATTGAGCTCGCAGTTCCATTATAGAAATATAGTGCATAATTCAGTAATTATGTCAATATTAATAGAAATTCTTAATATATCATATATTCTATTTTTCCATATAATAAGTTGAAATTCTTGAGCTGGCAATCCCTTTTTAAGTAGGGAATTGATATACCCCAAGAAAGGGATGAGGCATGTTTGGGGCACTACACAGTCCTTAGCTCTTTTCCATAACATAAAGAAAACAACCACCCCCCAAAATCCAATCCCCATTCCCATGCCCTATGTTATCAATGACATATTTTCATCTATGTGACTTAACCATCCCACTCTTACATTACCACTCTTACTAGGATTATCACCTTGCCTTACTTGTCTTTCATTTTCATTACATGAATCTAAAGGACAACCCCATAAGCACCTATTGTTTTGAAATGAAGTTACATTGAAAGTAGGGAATTGTGTTCCAGTTGGGATTTGCCCACAGAGGATGTTTGATGAAACATCTAGAACGTTCAAATCATGTAATTTAGAAAGCTCCTCAGAAATTGGTCCACTCAAATTATTATGGGCCAAATATAATTGCTCCAAAGTAGATATTTCGCTAAGAGTTGTAGGTATTTTCCCTTCCAATTGATTCTAAGATAAATTCAACAACCACAGATGGCTCTTACTACCTATGCTTGTGGGGATTTTCCCAGTAAGATTATTGTGAAACAAATCAAATACAAATGATATGACAACATATACTCATATGACCTAGATGTTGTGATTGTCGAGGATTTATTGTTCATCCGACGACACATTTTCTTTTGCGAGTATTGGCATCACAAGGTATACATGTTGCACAAGTTTTTGGAATGAAAAAATTCACCATTGCGCCTTTCAACTATAACTTGAATTAATTAATGTTTGTTTCATGTTTATTTTTTAAATTCTTATTCATCTTCCTGCTAATTCTCGTAAATTTATAGATTTCTCTTGGAGAAAACAATAGAAATATGATGATTGCTAAGATAAGTTAGCCTCTTGTGATTGGATTTGTATTTCATGATGGTCTGGGTTTGGTTGTTCTTCCTCAATTCCCCCTTCATTTCAACATGTTTCTTATGTGTATCCATTGAAGGGTTTTGAAATATTTTTTATAGTATTATTGTTTTGATGCCTTTGATATGCACTATTTTTAGGTGGTTTCATACACAAATATACTGAATAGATGATGAAGGAACTCATTTTGTTTGGTGGATTCGGGACCCATTTGTGTCCCCTCACTCTCAGCATTCCCAAGCCCCTCATCGACTTTGCTAATAAGCATATGATTTTCATCAGGTAAGGAGCTACTAGGTTTCGATCCCTGTATTTTGATTGCCTGGATAAAATTATAATGTATAAGAAAAAACAATTGAAGAATACTTTGTGTGCAGATCAAAGCTCTGAAAGTGATTCGAGTTGAAGCTCACATGAGATTGAACCAAAGGGAATAGCTGGGCCTCTAGACCTTCCCAGGGGCAAGATGGATGATGGGTCTTGTAAGCCTTTCCTTGTACTCAATAGTGATGTCATCTGTGAGTACCCTTTGAAGCAAATGCTTTAATTTCACAAAAGGCATTGGGGAGAGGCCTCAATTATGATCAAAAAGGTATGTCTGTATGCGAAGCTCAAGCTCAAATATAGATCTATCATTATTGGTTCAAAGGTAACTCCATGTTTGTTTAGGTATCTACATCCATGGCTTAGGACTCGGTAGATCCTGATAAAATGCATTGGTTATTCTTGATGAAGAAACTGGTCGAATTAAAATATTTATGGAGAAGCCTAAGATCTTTGTTGGAAAGAAGATCAATGCATGGATTTACCTTCTGAGTGCCAGTGTACTAAATATGATTGAGGTCAGACCTGCTTCAATTGAAAAAGAGGTGTTCCCAAAAATAGTGAATGAGAAGCAACCTTATGCCATGATATTGTTGAATTCTAAATGGATATAGGGAAACCAAAGGATTATATTTGAGGACTAAGGCTTTACTATGATTCTTTGAGAAGAAATTTACCCAAGAATTTATCATTTAGTGCTCACATATGATTGGAAATGTGATAGTGGATGAGACTGCTTAGATTGCCTTAGCCATTGCCTTTGCCAATTTATTTTATGAAAATAATGGAAATTAGGAGAAAAGGAAGTTGAAAGGTCACAGGTTACATGTGAGGAGGAAAATGAAGAAAATAGAGGCCTCATTGATAAAAAGGCTTATGAGGATCAATTGGAAAACTTGGCTAGTTCAGTTTTAGATCTCTCTCTCTCATACATGTTTAACCCAACTCTTACTAAATACTAGTATATGATCTAAATATACAAGAACAAAATGATCAATGAAAGGCTGAAATATATCATTCATAACCTGCATAAAGGTGGCTGTAGCGTTGCAAAGCCCGAATGGCATCACCATCCATTCAAACAACCCCTGCTTGGTCTTGAAAGCGGTTTTCTACACGTCCTGCTCCACAATTCTGACCTGGTGATAGCCACTGCGCAAATCCAACTGTATGAAATAAAAAACACCCTTTAATTGGTCTAGTAAATCATCTATGTGTGGAAGGGGATAGTGATTTTTCACCATTATTTTGTTGAGCGCGTGGTAATCCACACACATACTCTAGGTGTCGTCTTTCTTTGGCACTAAACCAATCAACGAACTACATAGAGAGGTGCTAGGCCTGATGATGCCTTGGTACAACAATTCCTGCACTTGTCTCTTGATTTCCTCCATATCAATCGTCGACATCCTGTACTTGCCAATATTTGGCAGAGGGGCATCACGCTGTAGATGGATTTCATGTTGGATTTCCCTCTTTGGAGGTAATCCCTTCGGTTCCTGAAACAGCTCATCATAATTAGAAATCAATTCAGTTAATTCTTGTTTATGCTCCCGATCGCAGCCCTGGAACGCATCAGCGAATTCTGCCTCTTTTTCCCTTACAACCATAAGCATGCATTTTTTACCAGAATTCACCAGTCTTTTCATTTGTCCAGTGCTTACAAGGTTGGCATTAATTTTATTTTGATGAGCCCTCACTATATATTCTACGCCATCCTTGGTGATTTGATATTTGTTCTCATGACGGAAAAAGACTACCTTTCCATCATACAGGCATGGGCTCCCTAATACCATGCCACAGATATCCAATGGTATTACATCCAATTCTACTTCGTCTACTAACTTAGACGCAATCACAAATTTGACCTTGCACTGCTAGGTTACATTCAATTTCGCTTTATCATGTATCCATCCCAGTGGGTAAGGTTTCGGGTGTGGTTTTGTCTCTAAGTCGAGTTTCTTTACCAGGGATTCTGCAATTAAGTTTTCTTGGGACCCAGTATCAAACAAAGTTTCAATTATTTTTCGATCATTCGAAAGGGACTCATCTATAGAACTGGTGCCTTCATGCGATTTAGAATTAACAAGAGGTGTAAGAGTACCTTTTGTTCATGCTGCTGTGATCAGCGCTTCATCTCTCGAATCTGATCCAAGGTCTTGCTGGGCCACTGCCACTGTCTTCTGCTTCCCTTTTCCTCCATACTTCTTGGGATGCTTTTTTGGGTGCTGCTTCCAACAGTGATTGTCATCGTGGCCTTCCTTCTTGTAGTGATTGTAATAAGGTTGCTCTCCTTCTTTCGCTGCTGCTGTTTTCTTCTCCTTCCATTTCCATTTCGCTTTGGATTTGCTATTGGGAGGTTTGAATGGTGGCTTTCTGGATTGATCATCTCTTTTATTCTTGCCCCTGTTCTCAATATGAATTTCTTTTACGCTTGCTGAATCAATAGTGGTTGGTTCAAACAATAACAATGAATGCCTAATATAACTATGCAGTGAGCCAACATACTTAGTTACAACTTCAGGTGTATCAAGTGCAATACCCAAATTTAGTGCTTGCTTCCTAAATTCTTCTGTAAAACTCTGAACATCCTACCCTTTGCCTTGCCTTAAATATTGCCAATTCACCAAATCTTTTTGCTTGTATCCTAAGGGATAAAACTATTCCTTTAACGCAGAAGTGAAATTAGGCCATGAGGAAAAGAGCTTACCCACATTATCACCGCTTTGTAATTTTCTCTCCCACCAAACGAGAGTTGTGCTGCTCAACCGTAAAGATGCCAGGTGGATCTTCGCCTCATCCTCTATGATTTGCTAAATCCTGCAGTAGACCTTAATTTGCCTAATCCAATTGTTAAGCTTCTCTGCATTACTTTCACCATTAAACATAGGAAGATCAAATTTAACATCTAATTTAAAAAAGGGTTTCTTATATGCATCCTTTGGATTTCTATGATTATGGTGGTGAGAGGAAGGAGAACCATCACTCCCAGAAGGAGAAGGAGGGGGTCCTTGTCCACCATTCCCATGCGTTGAGCCTTGTCCTTCTGGGTTCCTCTCTTCTGCTTTCTCTAGCCTTAAAACCAGCTGACTGATATTCTCTGCCATTGAGTAGAAGGTCTTTCTGAAATTATGCTCCTCTTCAAGATGAGCCTCATCTTCAGCCATGTTTCTTCTTCGAGGTGCATGCCCTGCTTCTGGATCGAAAGGTTCTAGTTCCCCTTCACCTCTTTGAATCCTGCTTCTTGTTAGCATACAAACATGCAATTCACATCTAAAAAGCCCTGCTCTGATACCACTTGATCCAGGATACTTTCTCTTATAGATGTATGAAAATAATCAGATGTAAAATTGCAGCTTAACATCGAAATTTAATGTGCACACAAGAAAAGAAGAAGAAAGTACATAAAAGGCCCAAAAAGAAGACACCAAGACTTGATAACAGAGTTCGTCCAATTCGGACTACGTCTCTGGGCCCAGCTCAAACAATGGGGAGGCCTTTATATTAAATGGCATGAAAGAAGAGAATTACATTCATCAACTGCATACAAGAGGCTTATACCTCCATTTTGACAAGTGGCTGTGAAGACCTCAGATGGAGAAGTGGACAGCATCAAAGCATCCGTGGCACTGAAAGGGGCTGAAAACATCTTAAACTTGTCCCAACAGACAAAAATGCACTATTGGCCTCCTACAAAATGAGACAGTGTGCTGCAAAGTCCTCCTCCCGTGCTCTTCGAACCATCGTGCTTTTATAATGGGTTTTTTTGGGACAAAATCCCGTTTAAATCGAGGTTGTCTTGGTTCAATATAGAGGCAGGTGGAGTAGAAGGATCAGCGGCACAACCGACCTTAAAATGGCCTCATTATCGTTGTAACAATGAATACCCAAAATACCAAAAAAACACTAAAATCTGGCAAAATCTTCAAGCCCCAGACTTCAAATTTTATTAAATCAGGTGTATTTTCTTTATCGGGTCCGGGCCTGATATCACAGTCGGCATATCGAGGGTGCACAGTCCTATTACCCGAGGATCGCCGATCGCCAATATCGGCGTCGGTCGATCGCATCGGCATCCCGCTCACATATCGGCCCGTGTCTTGATCACTGATAATGATCTCACCAATTGTTTTATCGCCAATCACATCGCAAGTTCGACCCCTGCTCACTCTGATATAGCCTTCCTTTGACCTGATTGTCCTCCCATTGCGATTTTTGCCTCTTAAGGCTTAAACCCATTTCTAAAGGAAAAATCCTCATTTTCTTAAGGAACAAAGCAACCTTCCTTTCGCGATAACTTCATCATCCGGACTCGGATTGAAGTACCGTTCATGCCATTGGAATGAGGATGACGAGACCTACGCTTTGGTTCTGAGTTGACTTTATTCCGAGCACTTTGATTTCTGAGCTTTTCCATGCCATTGTATTTGATGATCCACTTAGATCATTGATGACGATCTAAGAAGAATAAGATTTGCAAGGGTTTTCCCCATTGTGGGTTTTTCCCTGGTCTTGCACCAATTCCAGTGTCTCTATATGTGTGCATGATTTTCTTCTACTATTCCTTTTATGTGCTGTTGCATTGATGATGTTGGTGATGTTGTTTCTTTTTATGTAATTGCATATGCTGATTTATAATGGTGTAGATATGAGTAATGCAATGATGATATGGGGTGAACTTAATGTATTAATGATGAAATGCAACTATCATATCAAAGAACAATGTCACTCTAAGAAAATTTAACATGGATATGTAGTGTTGTGTACATAGGGTGCTATGTACATGTTGTATATGCAACGCTATGAACATATGGTGTTGTGTACATGTTGTACATGTGGTGTTATGTACATATGGTGTTGTGTGCATGATTGTACAAGTGGTGTTGTGAGAATGTGGTGTCATGTACATGTTGTACATATGGTGTTGTGTGTAGGCGGTGTTGTGTACATGTTGTGCATATGGTGCCGTGTGTACATGTTGTACATATGGTGCGGTGTTGTATATATGTTGTACATATGGTGTTGTGTGTACATGTCGTGTCGTGTACATGTCGTGCACGTGGTGCTGGGTACGTATGGCATTGTGTACATGTTGTATAGGTGCTACGATGTACATGTGGCATTGTGTACATGTTGTGCAGGTGGTGCCATGTACAGCTGATGCTATGTACACATTGTGCGAATGGTGCTTGTACATGTGGTATTGTGTACATGTTGTTCATATGGTACCGATGTACATGTAGTATTGTGCGCATGCTGTACAAGCTATGTTGTGGGCATGCGGTACTATGTATGTGCATTGTGTAGTTGTGGCATCGTGACATGTCTACTCATTGTTTTATACTCTGCGTAGTACATGTATTGTGTTGTGTTGTACGCCATGTGTAGGTAAATGTATTGTGTGGTGTTGTACATTGGGTATAGATGTATGAGTTCTGTTGTATATTAGGTGTAGATGTGTGCATTACGTGGTGTCGTATGTTGTGTGTGGATGTATGCATTGTGTGGTGCCGTACATTTTGTGTGGATGTATGAATTGTGTGGTGTCGTATGTTGTGTGTGGATGTATGTGTTGTTATGTACATTATGTATGTGTACGTGATTGAAGAAAAGGAAAAGGCACTGGGTATGGAAACTGATCCGGTGTGTGTATAGAAAGAACAAAGGCAGAAGCTAAGAATCGATTAAAGGATAAGTATCGATATTTTTTTTTTAGTTTTATTATGCATGTGATCTATGATTCTGACTTGTGATGGTTGCATGTGATTTATGATTATGGTTTATGATGATTTCATTCACTTCATGATTTTAATTTATGACGATTGAGTTTGAGTTAACCAAATGTGATATGTTTATTCATGATGATTTGATCAAACAATTAGTTTGACTTGTTGTGACAAGAAGTAAACAAGATTGCAAGTGTACCTTAGTGATGAGTTACCTATGGGGTATGATGTGAATTTATTTCAATTTATTCTGAATCTAATGGTAGTTATGTGCTTGGTACAGGAAAGCATGAAATGCTGGTTTGGGTGGTTGAAATTGACTGCAAGAATTTGCAACATCAAAAGGAATTGGAAAATGTAGCAGTATGATGGTAAAGTATTTAGGAGCAGCGCCATTGTGGGACACTAGTACCCAATAGTGTCCATTGATTTCCATGAGCATGTTATGACTGGTATGATGGTTTTAAGGCAGGGATAAGCCTTGGTTTTTGTATCTTTCGATGCAAGGAAGCCTTGCCAAGGGATGGACTACCTGAGATGGGGGTGCCAGCGGAACTTGGAAGATGAGTGACTATACGAAAGGGGGTGACCGAATTGCCTGAGGCACTGTGTAGCAGAGAAGGGAAGACCGGGGATGAATTTTTTTTGGTAATTAGCATTGATAGATGGAACCAGATGCATGTTGAGAGTGCACCCTGGAATAATGAGTCGATAACTATTCCCTGAGAGGAAAAGTGGTGTAGGATTGTAGCACTGGACATTGGATGCAACTTTGATTTTGACATTGGATTCTAGACTTCCTAGGAAGGAGGTGAATCTTGGTACTACCTTTGAGGGTGGAGGTGTGAGCCTCTAGATTCCCTTATTGATTGATATGGGCATCATATCCTTTTAATTGTTGGTTGAGCAAATGTATATATGTGTATATTATTGTAAATATTGTATCGAGCTAGTTTATAAATCTCCATAGACAGTATGGCTATTTGTTGGTTGAAGCAAATGTGTATAAGTATATGTGGATTGTAAGTATCGTAATGAGTTGTGTTATAAATCTCTAGTAAATGACATGTTTGTCATGTTTTAACAGATGGTCATTGTAAATACTACAACAAGTTGTGTTATCAAGCTCCATGAGAAGTATGCTTTGTTTTCATCAGTGTTGTTGGTTATAGGTGTCATTGAACACCGAGGACGGTGTCCCCCCAAGGGGGAGGGTCCTGTAACAACTTGGTTAAAAATTCATGTAAAAATATATAAGACGATGGTCATGGGACACATATTCCAAGTTGAATGGTGGGAAAAACCCAGTGGGGGTTCATTTTGATTATTATGGCTAAAAGAAATTGGCAAAGGCAATGGCTAAGGCTTTGGAAAGGTAAAATGGAATTTTAGCTTTCCGAAGCCTTAACCATTGCCTTTGCTAATTTATTTTATGAAAATAATGGAAATTAGGAGAAAAGGAAGGTGAAAGGTCACATGTTACATGTGAGGAGGAAAATGAAGAAAATAGAGGCCTCATTGATAAAAAGGCTTATGAGGATCAATTGGAAAACTTGGCCAGTTCAGTTTTAGATCTCTCTCTCTCATACTCTTGGACACTTAGATTTTTCTTGGAGCACTCTTGGAGAGTGTGGCATAGTTGGATTTTTGAAGCAAGAAGGAAAAGGAAGAGCAGAAAAATGCGGGAGGACATCAGGATCAACAACTACAATGGGTTTTTCTTGCAGGTACTGAGTTGCATGTATGTTTTCCTCACTATTTTTGGCATGCATGGAACATGCATGCAGTTTCTTGGTCACAATCTGTCATTGGCATGGAGGATTGACTAGATTGATAGTGGATTTGCCTAGCCTTGCCATTTCTTGGATAGCCATGATGTTGTGTGTTTATTTCTTTGTTTTTTTGGTGCGTTCTCATGTTTCCTTTAGCTTAGGTTGAGTTAATAGTCTCTGTAAGCCCTGGTTGGACAAACGCTCTAAAAGCCTTGTAACAACTTGGGTTGAGTTACTAGTCTTGGAAGCCTTGGATAGACAAACGCTTTGGAAGCCCTTGGTGGATTGAGTTACTAGTCCTGGAAGCCCTGGTTGGACAAATGAACTGGAAGCCTGAAATAAGATTTGGTTCAGTTACTAGTCCTGGAAGCCTTGGTTGGAACAAACTCTCTAGAGCCCTAGAAGGCTTGGGTAGAGACCAATCTGATGATGGTTCTTGTGATGTCCGACCATGAGGTGGAATCACTGTTTGATGGGCTGAGGTGGTTGGCCTATGGAAGCTCTAGATGGTTTCAGGTGATGTTTTATGAGATCCCACATTCATGCTTGGAATATGACACGGGGGTGTCTAACTGAAAGAAATATTTGGTTCAACCATGTCTACGATCGGGTGTTGGTTGGATTTTCCTATGTCTAGTAAAATGTAAGTTCTATTGCTTTTGTGCCTAGTTATATGTGGATTTAAATGGTTGTTATCTCACTGTTATTTTCATGGTTTTATGCTGGTTATCAGCATGGTTAATTGACCGGTTCATGTCATGGTTATTTCATATATTTACTTGTAATCGTTAAAATGATGGATGAAAGACCTAATTGATGTCATAAAAGTTTAAGGGAGAAGGTGGTGAGCATTCTTGTCATGTCTCATACAATTTTTCTGTCATTCATGCTCTAGCTTGTATCCTAGAGTTTTAAATTGCATTGGTGCCAAGTGTTTGGCAGAATGTTAGTGCCGGTTGGGGATGGTCAGGCCTAGTCCTAGAGTATTTTTTGGTTTATTAGTGTTGTCATTATGTGTTTAATGGATTCTAAAAGTTACAACAAGTTCTAGGAAGTGGCCGAAATTCTAGGCTTGAAAAGTGCCTTAAATCTCGCAGACTCTAGCATAGGTCTGCTGTAAATAGTCCCTGGACACAGGCATGCAGGCTTGTGGGAGTGTCTAGAGCTTTTTGGATGTTAGCATGCCCATAGCATGGGAGCATCAAGAGGTTTAATAGCCTACAAAATTAGTGGGACCGAGGGGCATGATACTTGAGTGGTTTGGATGGCTCTTGGGAGTGTTTTTGCTGATGTGGAAGGTATGCTTGATGTGTTTTCATCGATTCCACTTCCGTAAGGACACCTAGGAGGTTGAGTCATATCATGGTAGCCTCATGTCACATGTTTACCCCTATTGGACGGTTACTTGGGTAGATATGGGAGGAGGGTGTTACAAATGTGGTTGGGATAATGAGGATAAGGTTGAAGATGTCAATGATACCATTGCATATGACAGTCAATTATAATCAATGCTTTGTTGATTGTTGAACTTGGAAAAAAGAGTTTGAATATACATACTAATTTGGTTACTTGGGGGAAAAACTGACCTATCGATTAGTGGTGATAGTCTCAGTAAAGATAATTAATGAAGCCAATGAAGTCTAACATTCCTTTAATTTTAAAGGTCGATTTTAATAGGTGATGATAGGGGTCTCGGTAAAGAGGTTATAGTAATCAATGTTGATAATTTAAGGTAAAAGTCTAGCATTTGATCCTGTAAATACATGATAATGCATGAAATGAAGTTGATGTGTTAAAGGGTTTTAATTATCTTCCTTAAGACTGTTGATGCCTTGATTACTAGCCTTGGTATAAAGGATGAATTTAAATTGCTGCTTTGGTCTCAGTACAAAGACTGAATGAAATTAATGATGCTAATTTTGGCACAATAGCTAGTTTCCAATTATAGTTGAACTCGATAAAAAAAATAAACTGGAATCTTCTGAAAGCATTATTATAAATGAGTTGATATGTGTGTGTGCATGTAGAAATTCTGGTTTTTGAAAATTATGTTGAGATATTTATGTCCTAGATTTTGAGACATGTCAATAATACATAAATTGAGACATGTGTGTGATTGTAGGGTAGTGTGCTTGGTACAACAGGGCAAGGAAACTGGTATATTTGTTTATATATATTAATGCACTAACAATTGAGTGTATGTGGTAACACATAGTATGACTTAGTAGCGATGAAAGGAAGCATGTGTTGTGGCATGGTGCAATAGGATATGGATTGATTCCATCAAGAATGAGAAAGAGGAACATACCTCCAAAGGAAAAGAACCTTCAAGAATTTGGAGGTTGAGCTCAAGCACTTGGAAGATGAGCTAAAGATATGTAGGGAAGAACTTAGAAATCTCACTAAGAAACAACAAGAAATGGTTGAGTGGAATGCTGAACTGCAAAAAAAGTTGCAAGAAATGAAATATCAAAATTAATCCTCAAAAAGAAAGATGCCATTGGCATGAAGAGGCCTTGTGAGGGTGAAAAGAAGAAGTTGATATTTTCTTGCTGGTACTATGGAGAAAATCATCTGAAAAAACAATGTCCCCATAGGTAGAAGAAGAAAGATAAAAACCCGTACGAGCCATAAGGACATGAATCAATGATGCAAGATGCCAAGAAGGAGGAGGGGGCATTCACTCAACCTCCTTGACATATACATATATGTGTGAAGATATCCCCTGTGAAATTTCAAGGAATGTAAGACTTCAAGGCTGTTGTGAGACTTGTAAAGAAGTCTTGAACTAATTTTGATATGTGGATATACATAAGTACATGTATACATATGTGCACTTAGATGATGGCTGGAAGTGCCATGAATGCTGGAATCATGGGGAGAAAATTTAATTTTGGGGATTGCTTTATTTTGACATCTATAGGTGGTGGCTTTAATTTATTTCTTTCATGATTGACATCATTTTGATTTTAGATTTGTGCATGGCCATGACTATTTTTGTGTGTGGTTTTCATCTATGATTGGGATCATGGATTTTATTCTCTTTTGCAGTATTACCTCTTATTTTTCTCTTTCATTTCCTATTGAAGTTATGATAGAACTTTGATTTACATACTTGGGTCTTAGAGCCTTGAGACAAATCGATTGAAATTTGTAAGGATCATGCCAAAATTTGTATACAAATATGAAAATTCCATTTTGTCCGACAAGGTTTTGTCAGGGGCCCTTCTTCTAGAAGAGGTATTATTTAAACTTATTTAATGTAGATGTGAATGACATAAAAATATTCTTGGTTAAGGAGGAATCAATTGGGAAAAGTATCCCTGACTGATCTATGATTTCAATATCATGTGAATATTATTATAAATTATTCCCATGTTATATTATGAACAAGTAAATCTAAAAGACATATCAGCAGAACAAAAGCAGTGGGATCCACGACATGTGGGGAAAGACACTATGGGTAGTGTTGACTAGTCTCTGTGGATAAAGACGGTGTGGTCTCTAGATTTTTAACACTGTTGTATACATATTGTACTATGCCAAGTGTATTATGTGTGTTGAGTTGTACATGTGTATTCTTTGTGTTGTATCATGTGTGTATGTGTATGTGTTATGGTACATTGTGTATATGTGCATGTGTTTATTTAGGAAATGTAGACTTCTCAGAATGGGGGTTTCTTGGGCCTATGCAGGTGTGGAATATACCTATATTTATGTCAATAGAAGACTACCAAGATCGTTAACGCCCATATTTGTTAATTGGAAACTGGGATTATATATATATATATATATATATATATATATATATATATATATATATAGATATATATATATATATATATATATATATATATATATATATATATATATATATCTCCACCATTGGGTGCTTGTTGGGTTTGGCAACTGATCTAGTGTGTGGTAGTCGAAGAGAAGAGAAGTGAAGGCACTAGGTGCTTTCTAGGTTTGGAAACTGATCTAGTTTATGGTAGTCGAAGAGAAGAGAAGTGAAGGCATTGGGTGCTTGCTGGATTTGGTCACTGACCTAGTGTGTACGAGGTCAAAGAGAACAGAAGGCACTGGGTGCTTTTCATGTTTGGAAACTGACCCAATGTGTGCATGAGGTCAAAGAGAAGAGAAGGCACTAGGTTCTTGTCGGGATTGAAAACCGACCTAGTGTGTGTATGAGAAGAGAGGACATTGGATGCTTTCCAGGTTTGGAAACTGATCCAGTGTGTGTAAATCAAGCAACAAGGAGAAAACCAAGACAACTGTCAATATTTCATTCATTTCTGAACTCTTAAATTATGAATCTAATTCAATGTTCGAATTTGTGATGATTTGGATTATGATCTAACCTGGTTTTGTTGTGATAGGAATTAAAGTAAAAATTCCAATTTCACCTCATGAATAAACTGCTAATGAGGTATGATTTAAAATTATTGCACTTTCTCTATGATGAGTCTCATGAAATCTATGTGCTTATGATGTACGAATGGATATGGGATTGATCAGTTCAGGTGGATGAAGTTAGCTAAATGGTGGAATAATAGCAGTATGTTGAAGTTAAATATTTCAGGAATAGAGCCATCGTAGGACACTGGCACTCAATGGTTCCCACTAATTACCATGATACATGATATGACCAATATGATAGTTTTGAGGTAGGGATACACGTTGGTTTTGAGACTCTCTTGATGCAAGGAAATTTTTCCAAGGAATGGATTGCCTGAAGGACTGGGAAGCAAAGAAGGGAATGCGTGAACTTGGAAGGTGTGTGACTACATGGGAGGGGGTGACTGGATTTCTCGAGGGACTGGAAAATAGAGAAGGGAAGGCCGGAAAATAAATTGGTTTTTGGTCATGAGCATAGATGATTGCAACTAGAAGTACATTGGAGGTGTTCCTGGAAAACAATGAACCTAGAAATGTTCACTGAGAGAACAAGGAGTGCAAGATAGAAACATTGGACATTGGAGGCAGGTAGCACTCCAGAGAAAGAGAACAATCTAAAATGGATTGAATACCTCTAGAGCATCAAAAGACTTCAAAAAAGGGCCATTGGAATATGGTTGATTTTATAAATTAATGATTACCAAGTGGCTAATAAGCCATTGTGCATATCAAATGTGTTGTAAAATCTAAAAAGAGTTGTCTATAAATCTCCATATCAGCGGTGCTAAGCTTAAAGTATGTTTTGTTTGTACATGGTTATTGAACACCAAGGACGATGTTCTCCTTAAGGTGGGGGATTGTGACATCCCTTAGTTAATATTTCTCTCTTGAAAATAATTGAAATTATTTTAAATGGATAAGAGAGGGACACATATTCCATTGCTTGATGGAATTGTGTTTTTAAATGTTAGTTTTGGTTTGTTGAGTGAGCTGAAAGAAGAAGGGACAGGGAAAGGTGTCCTTTAACTCTAACCATAGCAAGAACATGACAAAAACAATAAAGCAACATGGGTTGAACTATCCACGAGGTTGAATGTTGTACAATAGTGGAAAGGAATATGCAATTAGTTGGTTGGAAAAGAAAAAGGCTCAAAGCAAAGTTGGAGACAGGGTCATCAATTGAGACATGCACTTTCTCTCCCTTAAGGAGAGACACACAAGAAAACATAGAGAGGAAGAAATTTTTGTGCATGTAGAAGCTATGGAAGAGGCAACAAAGGTAACACCTTGAGCATTGTTGTTGAGTGCTTTAGAGAGTTAGAACTAGATGAAGGACCCTCTTAAAACCTTGTTGAGCATAAGCACCACAAAGAGAGTATAGGCTTGTCTCTGATGGATGAAGGAAGTGTGACCGAGTGGCATCCCATTTCATTGTTTTGTTGGTTAAAATCCCTCAGAAGCACTCTACCTCAAGCTTTGGAATCTAGATCGAGGGTGACCATTGCAAGTAAGCTTGGTTGTATCTTGTCTAAGATAGGGTGTAGCGTTAGAGTCCCAAGCTTAGTTTCCAGGATCTTACATTTCCAAATAAGTACTCATGTAACTTTGTGTGCATGAAGATCTTATATGAATGATTCTTGAATTGTTTATGTGTCATCATAAGTGGGACTTATGTCCTATATTCCATAGCTAAATGGATGCTTATTGTGTAGTGTAAATGTTATTTTAGATGTTTGGAATGTTTATTTGTAAAAGTAAGAATGCTGGGTTCTGCATAATGTATGTGGAATGGGTTGATTTAGTATTTCATTCTTGAATTGGAGTTTTGGGCTTGCATCCCTTGAGTAAATATTGTTGGATAACTAATTCAATACTTCATTAATACCATTGATGGTTTATGTTGGTTGATATTTGGTGGACCATGGTTGTGCTAATGCTAGGGAATGCTTTACTCCTATGCTTATTGTTGTGTCTGAATTTGATTCGTTTGCTTGAATATAACAGATATATGGCTTAAGCATCATTGTGGCCTCAGATAAATCTATCTACTTTATCATGAAGGAATATGTAGAATTATTGTTGTTAGAATGAATCCCTGTGTTTATTTGATTAAGTTTGATGGGTGCAAATTGCTTGCATGTAATGTCATTGATTTCCACTTATGCCCTATGTTGTTATTGAGGAATAGAGCTATGGTTTGTTGAATTATGGTTACCAACATGTATAGGCGTCCCCTCCAGTATTGTTTTGTGCATGTGAACTATTAGAGTGGAGGAATTGCATAATTGTGCTACAAATGGGACTTGGATAAGTTCCTGGAAATTTTGAGAGGTGTTCTTCGCTACATGATCTATGGGTGCCATTTTGGGCAAGCGATGGCTCGAGACTCATAACTAATGTAGCCCTTAGATTATGTCTATGTGCATGGGCATGTTCCATTTGGGCACAACGATTTTAGCTTCCATGGTCAAGGTTTGTTGGAAGAATTTTGCATGAAGACAAATAGTACACAATTTAGGTCTGTGAAAAATCCCAGGACTAACTTGGAAATACAAAAATTATAAGTGTAAAAAGGTCTACCAATAGGCTTGAATTTGTTGGAAGGACCCTCCCAATCAGGGGTCGGAAGGTGGAAACAAAATATTGAAGATGGTTGAGTTCGCTCTTGACCCAAGGTGGGCAGGTCGAGTAGTCTAGCATGTCCGCAAGTTAGGAGACAAACTAGGAAGGGAGTCGGGCCAGGTCAAGGATCAGGACGGATGCTCAGGTCGGAGTTGTCTTGGACACCCAGGTCAAGGTCGAGATAGTTGGGAATGACCTTTATTTTCTATGGGAGGAAGTCAAACTGACCTTTGAGTTGGGGGTCGAGAGGTCGAGGCTAGTTCCTATGTACCCACCATAGTGGGAATATGAATCTAATCAAATGTTGGAAGTTTAACGCACCAGATTGATGGTAGGAGGTACTTCTATTTGGAGACATAGGCATGGGGAGGGGTAATGCCTGCCAAGATCACAGTCGTAGATAGGTTAATAACTAGGATCTATGCAGGGCCTCCGCCTTGTGATGTCAGCGAGGGGAAGAAGAGGCCCCTCTCACCGTTGGATCTGCTAGATGAATTGTGGACCGTCGAATGGTAGAGGGGGTAGAGAATATATATATATATATATATATATATATGCTTAATGTACTCACCACCTGTTATAGGGTCATATATCTATGTATATTTATACATATACATATGTATTGTAGATATAGACAATGTGTCCTCACAAGTCATGGCACATAAGCATGAGCCACTAGTCTTCACCATGTGATAGAAAGAGAAAGATGACTCTTGTAAGTTAGTGAACCTTTAGAGGATCATAACTTGAAACCATGGAGTTTAAATTGGACAAAATTTAAATCATCAGAATCATCTCAATGAGATGAACACAATGAGGTTAAACGTTTGGAGTTCTAAAGAAGTTGAAGAAGATTGAAATTTTTAAACCCCATTTCCATAAAGTTACCTTGGATCTTGGGTCATCATAGTGACCACCTCCTTCTAACCTACATTAAGGGCAAGATATTAGGAGGGGCCGTGTTACAATGAACCTAGTTGAATTTCATGCCATTCTGAATGACCTAATGAATGAGAGGAACCCATTTTAACTCGAACTACTATGAGCTCATTTAACCATACAATCTACATACCATTGTTGCTAGAAATATCTGAGGTCTTTTAAATGTTATTCAAGGCATAATTTATTTTCTCTAGTTTTAAAGGATTCAAAGTTAAACCACCAATCCATAATAAACTTAGTCATTTTTGTTTTAGCCTACATGACCTCTTTGGTTACAAATTTGTCTATGGACTATTTATTTATAGTTTCCTCAAGGGTGTCTAACTTAAACATGATATGAACATCTCTTGGTCGAAATGAGAAAACAACTTATTAAGATGACTTGAAAATTACTCGTGAGTGACCTCAATTAATTAATTAATTAATTAAGGTATTACAGACTCATGTGCTGGTGTGTGTCTATGTTATTTTAGGCAACGGATCGATAAGATTGTAAAATACACAGACACTGGAAAATAGAAAACAGTAAGGAAAACATAATAAGCAAATGCAAGAACACAACAATTAATAAGGAGTTCACCCTATTCTCCAGGGCTACATCTCTGGTTCAGCTTTCAGCGGTGGCCTTCTTTTAGTGTGTCTTTAAAGCAGAGATTTACAATGAGGAGCTCAAGTTGAGTCTCCTGAAACAAATAATGTTTGGTAGGGTGGTTTTTGGATTCCCCAAGCCACTAGAGTGCACAGACTCTTTTCCTTACCAAATCTTGACCTCTCTGGTCTTTAATGGGAGGAGCCAAATGTGGTACTCAATTCCTGACAAATCCTCTTAGGGATTGCTTGAACCTCTCAAGCTTTCTGTCTGCTCGATGCTGCCTAAGGTCAGCTCGGCTCTCTGTTTTCTGCTTCTTGCTTCACTGTCTTTTCTTTGCTCTTGCCTTCTCTGTCTTTGTTCTATTTTCTGTCTGTTCATGGCTTAAAGCCAATTTGTCTTTGATTGTTCACTTCCTCTTCCACCCCTTCAGTTCGCCTGCTGCTGTTCGCTTGGAGTTCCCTGCCTCTACGTCATAGCCAACGTCTCATAGGGAGGTGGCTGCTTGTCCTCTCACGAACTGCGCCAGCTCTTCCTTGACGGTTCGGTTTTTCAGTTACGCTGTGGAATGACTCATTTGCCGACTCAGCGGTCAAATCAAACGTTGAACTCTTATGTGTCGCGGCTTAATCCCTTGTCAAATCCAGTTTCTCCATCGGGCGCAATCTCTGCCGTCAGATCTGGAGCCCCTAGATCCTACGATATTCGCTCATTTTGCGCGGTTGACTTGCTCGACCATTAGCGCGCGATAAGAGGCAGTTTTCGCTCTCATCTGCCAGACACGCGTCGTGCGCTGAATGGAATCGCTCGCTTTCTACCAAATCCACTTAACGCCCGAGGATGCTTTCGATGTACCGCCAGTTTTGGAGCGTGGGTCCCGCCTTTTGCCTTAGCGCTTTCCCCACGGTTTCTCGGCTTCCCATGCGATCGAGTGCTTCGGGGCTTTTCCTTCTCGAGTGGTTTTTCCCAGCGATGCACATTAGAAATGGCCTCCGTTTCCCGATCAAGGCTTCCTAATTGCCATTTTTTCCTCCTGCGCAGTCTCCATGGGCCTCGATCAGCGCGCTTTGACCGAGTTCCTCGTCGTTCCTTGCTGACTGCAAACTGCCACTGTCCAGAGGTCTTCCTGATCGCTCTTTGCATACATTTTGAAGTTTGTCCTATTTTGATACAGTCATGGCACTTTGATAATCTTCATGGATCCAATTTGGATCACGGCCTTCCCACTGAAAAAGCTTTTGGACCACCAAAAGTTGGTTTTCAAGCATTGACTAAGTGAGGGTACAATTGTCTCACTTGTCCAATCTCTATCCACTTTGCACTGCTCGGCTTTGAACCCTTGAGCCCAACTCTAAGGTACTCAACATCTCCTCTGCACGTCGTCTTCACCTTCCTGTCCAACACTATGTCTTCCTGCAATTCATTAAGATATTCAGGTAACAGGTCATCAACAGAAGGCAATTGACTCTGTGCTTTGGGATCTTCAATTAGTGAAGGTTCAAACAAACTCAAGCAATCTGCATTCACGATTGAGTAGATGTGCATGTAAGCTGGTAGATCAAGGCGAAAAGAATTCTCACCAATTTTCTCAAGTATCTTGAAGGGTCCATATCTGATAGGCTTTAGCTTTTTACCTTCACCTTGCATCTTGTCCTTGCTGATATACAGCCAGACTTGGTCACCAACTTGGAAACTATGCTCCATTTGATGCTTGTCATGCCTTGCCTTGTATTTGGCTTGGCTCTTTTCTAGCTGTTCCTATACTACCTAGTGGATCTCTTGGATCTGTTCAATGAACCTAGTTGCCCTGTCCACATCACTGTGTCCCTCAACTGTGGTGTCTTTACCAAAGAAAAAATCCAAAGGAGACCTTGGTGTGAAACCAAAACAGGTCTCAAAGGGAGATCTCTGTGTAGAAGAATGTTTTGCTTTGTTGTAAGCATGCTGCACATAACACAAATGTTCATCCCAAAGCTTTGGATGTTTGCTGCAATATCCCCTGAGTAACTGGATCACTGTCCTGTTAAATACTTATGTCTGGCCATCAGTTTGTGGATGAAAAGCTGCGCTTTTTTTCAGTTTGGTGTCCATCAGTTCCCACAGACTTGACCAAAACTTCCCCACAAATCAGGTGTCTCGATCAGATACAATGGAAGTGGGTAATCCAAAATGAACCCATACATGTTCAAAGAATAGTTTTGCAGTTTGTTCAGCTGTAATCTATTTATTACAAGGTATCAAAATACACATTTTGCTGAACCTATCCACAACAACATATAGATAATCATGACCTTTCCTAGATTTAGGCAGTCCTCCAACAAAATCCATGGAAACACTTTCCCAAGGGTGAGAAGGAACTGGTAATGGAGTGTATAAGCCTAGTTTTCTATTGCTGGGATTACTTTTAGCACACATAGTACACCCTCTTACATATCTAGAAATTGTCTCATTCATTTTTGGCCAATAACAAAATCTTTGCAGCTGTGCAACTGTTTTACTTACCCCAAAGTGACCTAATATTAGAGAAGTGTGTGCTTCTCGAATTATCTTTACTCTTTCAGTTTGTGGAATGCATAACTTCCCACAATGGTATAGGAGCCGGTCCTTTACATGATAATCCAATTCTTCTACTCGTTTTCCTTGACTTAAAGTTGCATATACATCTTTAAATTCTATATCTTGAGCATATTGTTCAATGTAACTCTCATGTAACATAGAATTAAGCTTAAGTATAGTAGATGCATTTATAATGGGTCTAGATAACATGTATGCAACTTTATTATGTATGCCCTTTTTATATCTGATGACTAAATGAAACTGTTGTAGAAAACCCATCCATCTATAGTGTCACGATTGCTGCAACTTAGTTTGGGAGTGTAGATATTGAAGTGGTTGATGATCAGTATGTATTACTGTATCTTTGCCCATTAAGTAATGTTTCTACTTTTTTACACTCTATACCAATGCATACAATTCCTTATCATACGTAGGATAGTTAACTACTACAGAATTAAATGTCTCAGAATGATAACATATGGGTTTACTGTGCTGTGTCAACGCTGCTCCCATGGCATAGTCACTGGCATCTGTTTCGATCTCAAATGGTCTTTGAAGATTAGGCAGTGCTAGTACAGGTGCTGTACTAATCTTTTATTTCAAGGTGTCGAAGGCTTTCTGCTGTTTGCCTCCCCACTGAAACACCTTCTTCAATCCTGTTAAAGCATGTAAGGAGTTGCAATTAAGGAAAAGTATGAAATGAACTTTCTCCAATATTGTGCTGCTCCTAATAAGATTCTAACTTCTGTAGCAGATTTGGGTTTAGGCCAATTCACAATGACTACCACTTTAGAGGGATTTATCTTCAATTCACCACCCCCTACTATATGACCCAAATAATTCAGAGATGTTTTCCCAAATTCACATTTTGAGAGTTTAACATAAAGTTTTTCTCTTTTCAAAACATCTAGTGTTTTTTTAACATGCTTTAAGTGTTCTTCCCATGTTTTTGCTAAATATCAGAATGTCATCCAGATACACAATAGCAAAATCATCAAGAAAAGGTCTGAGTACATCATTCATTAATCTCATGAAAGTAGCAAGAGCATTAGTTAAGCCAAAAGGCATAACCAGCCACTCATACAATCCCTTCTTTGTTTTGAAAGTAGTCTTCCATGCATATTGTTCTGCAACTCTGAGTTGATGGTATCCATTGTGCAAGTCTAACTTGGAAAAATAAACAGCTTCTTTCAATTGATCGAAAAGATCATCTATGCGAGGAAGGGGATAACGATTTTTTTATTGTTATCTTATTCAGTGCTCGGTAATCGATGCACATTCTCCACGAGCCATCTTTCTTTCTCACCAAAACGATTGGTGACCCACATGGTGATGTGCTAGGTCCGATGAACCCTTTCTCGAGCAACTCCTGCACCTGCTTCTTGATTTCAGCATTCTCTAAAGCAGACAACCTGTACATTCCAATGTTAGGTAATGGAGCATCTTGCTGCAAAATAATATCATGTACTATTTCCTTTTTGGGTGGCAGACCTTTATGTTCTTGAAACAAGATATCATACTCTGAAACGACCTTTTTCTAAATTAGCTTGCTGTTTAGCATTACAGCCTTCAAATACATGGGTTTTATCAGGTTTATTTTCCTTTACAACCATCAGTAAGAATTGTTTACATGAATTTATCATTCGTTTCATCTGCCCTGAGTTTATGAGTATAATTATTCTTGAGCTTATGAGCTCTTACAAAGTATTCGATTCCATCTTTAACAAGTAGATACTTGTTCTCAGTTCGATAGAAAATAGCTTTGCTGTCATACAAGTAAGGACTTCTTAAAACAATTCCACATATATCCAAAGGAATTATGTCTAACTCAACCTCATATACAAATGCTGACCCAAAAGAAAACTTGAGTTTGCACTGTCTAGTAACTTGTAGTTGTGCTTTATCATTCAACCATCCTAATGGGTATGGTTTCTTGTGAGGTGTAGTTAATAATCCCAACTTCTGTACAATTGCTTCAGAAATTAAATTTACTTGTGAGCCACTATCAAACAAATTAAAAATCTTTTGATGATTGGAAATAACTCGAATATGGAAAAGCTCATGTCTTTTTCTCTCATTTTCTTCATCAATAACAGATTGTGCAGAATTACTAGTAAATGCTTCATAATTCTTACCTTCTATACCTGTGGCTAGAATAGTTGTTTCATCTCCTAAGTCTGACCCAAAATCCTTCTGAATAGCTGCAACAATCTTCTTCTTCTTGCCCTCGAACTTCTTAGGTCTCAGCTCTGGATGCAGAATCCAATAGTGCTCATCATCATGCCCATCCTTTTTACAATGAGTGCATGAAGCTTTGCTTTTCTGTGCAATGTTAGCCTTCCTTGCTTTCCATTTCTGCTTTCTTTTCTCCTTATTCTTGCTTGCAGTGGGTTGGGATGATCCCCCAACTTCTGGACTTCCATTCTTTCCTCTAGCTTCTAGATGAGTAGCTTGTACAGATACTTCATCTATACTAGTGGGATTAAACATGAGGATAGTGTGCTTCATGTAGTTGTGTAGACCACCAATGTACTTCAACAGAGTCTTAGGTGAGTCTAATGAGATTCCTAGAATCAATGCTCTCTTTCTAAATTCTTGAGTATACCGTTGCACACTTTGCCCTTTTAACTGTTGAAGAGTTTGCCAACTCATCATGGCTTGTTGCATGTAGGCCAATGGATAGAACTGCTTTTTGATTACAAAAACAAATTCACTCCAGACAGAGATAGTCTTACCATGTCTCTTCATGTCAGCTTGGGTCCTGCCTTCCAACCAAACCAAGGTAGTGCCTCCAACGCGTAGGCTTGCCAGTTGAATCTTGCTCTTGTCTGAATCAATACTCTGCACTCTACAATAAACATCAATTTTTCTAATCCAATTGTCCAACTTTTCTGCATTCAACTCTCCATCATATATAGGTAAATCAAATTTGATGTCTAGTTTAATCAAATATGCCTTATTTTTATGTTCAGGGCTATTAGGAGGTGTGAGAAAGCTTTCCTCTTTCCCTTTTCCTTTTGAGTGGTCATGGAGGAAGGACTCATCTTCTCCTTTGTCTTGTTTGGAGCCTGATGCATCTTCATCCTTGTGTTTTCTAAAGTCCTTATACATTTCTTCTACCATGGACATTATGGCTAGGAAACTAATTATGAATTGAGGGTCTGGCCCTACAGAACCTTCTTCTGACATTGTCTTTTGAGAATAAACTCTCCCAATTTCAGGATTAGTTTTGACCAACTCTCCTTCTCCTAATTTGAGCTTTGATCTAGTTAGCATTCAACAGCTAAACCAACATAATCTTGTCTAACCTTAACAACCTAAAGCTCTGATACCACTTGATCTAAAAATCACTCGTGAGTGACCTTAGTTAATTAATTAATGAATGAAGGTATTACAGACTCGTGTGCTCGTGTGTGTCTATGTTATTTTAGGCAACAGATCGATCAGATTGCAAAATACACAGACACTGGAAAATAGAAAACAGTAAGGAAAACACAATAAGCAAATGCAAGAACACTAATAAGGAGTTCACCCTCTTCTCTAGGGCTACATCTCCGGTCCAGATTTTGGTGGTGGCCTTCTTTTATTGTGTCTTTAAAGCAGAGATTTACAATGAGGAGCTCAATTTGAGTCTCCTAAAATAGATGATATTTGGTAGGGTGGTTTTTGGATTCCCCAAGCCACTGGAGTGCACAGACTCTTTTCCTTACCAAATCTTGACCTCTCTGGTCTTTAATGGGAGGAGCCCAATGTGGTACTCAATTCTTGACAGATCCTCTCAGGGATTGCTTGAACTTCTCAAGCTTTCTGTCTGCTCGATGCTGCCTAAGGTCATTCGGCTCTCGGTTTTCTTCTTCTTACTTCATTGTCTTTTCTTTGCTCTTGCCTTCTCTGTATTCGTTCTCTTTTCTCTCTTCTTCTCTGTTCTGTTCATGGCTTAAAGCCAATTTTTCTTTGACTGTCCACTTCCTCTTCCACCCCTTCGGTTCGCCTGCTGCTGTTCACTTGGAGTTCCCTGCGTTTGGGTCATCGCCAACATCTCATAGGGAGGTGGCCACTTGTCCTCTCATGAACTGCACCAACTCTTCCTTGACGGTTCGGTTTTTCAGTTACATTGTGGAATGACTCATTTGCTGACTCAGCGGTCAAATCGGATGTCAAACTCTTATGTGTCATGGCATAATACCCTGTCAAATCCGGTTTCTCCATTGGGCGCAATCTCCGCCATCAGATCTGGAGCCCCCAGATCCTACAATATTCTCTCATTTCGCGTGGTTGACTTGCTCGATTGTTAGCGTCCAATGAGAGGCAGTTTTTTCTCTCATCCACCAGATACACATCATGCGCTGAATGGAATCACTCGTTTTCTACCAAATCCGCTTACCGCCCAAGGATGCCTTCGATATACCGCTGATTTTGGAGCGCGGGTCCCGCCTTTCGCCTTAGCACTTTCCCCATAGTTTCTCGGCTTCCCATGCGACCGAGCGCTTCGGGGCTTATCCTTCTCGAGGGGTTTTGCCCAGCGATGCGCGATTAATGTGATTAAGCACTAATTGCGCATTAGAAATGGCCTCCGTTTCCCGATCCGAGCTTCCTAACTGCCAGTTTTGCCTCCTGCGTGGTCTCCATGGGCCTCGGTCAGCGCGCTTTGACCGAGGTCCTCATCGTTCCTTGCTGGTTGCAAACTGCCACTGTCCAAAGGTCTTCCTGATCACTCTTCGCATACATTTTGAAGTCTGTCCTATTTTAATACAGTCATGGCACTTTGATAATCTTCATGGATCCAATTCGGATCATGAGAAGAATTAAGTATGTTGTAATTTCTAACATCATTGTGAGAAATTATCCACCGCACCATATTGCAATAGCACAGGATGACTAGTTGTGAAACAATTTTATGTAGGCTTGACTTTCCGAGGTCCATGAAATTATCCTCATCCTCTTCATCTTCCTATTAAAAAATTCCCTTCTCTAAGTAGTTGCAAATGCCGCCCCATTCTATGTTGTTCTTCATCCCCATGTTGTGTGAAGTATCTAAGAAGAGTGCAGAATTGGGGTTCCTACGCTTGTCTTCATCTTTGAATTTAACCTACTTACATTTTCTCTTCTTTATCATATTTTCTTATATGAATCTTTGTTTCAGTAAAACAACCCAAAACATAAATGATAATAAAACACTTGCTAATTCTTACAAAAAACAAATTTCTTAGAAGCAAAAGCTTATACTAACTAGAACATTATATCACTATATTACTCTATGAGGCTTTGGGTGACTAGTAAAGTAACTTATTGTCGATATTTTTAGAACAAATGCATGGTGTTGAATAAGGATAAGACGAAATTATTTCTATTACAAACTCATTAATTCACAAATTAAGTGATGAACATGTGGAGGTCTTAAGGAATTTTTTACTTTTTATTTATTTATAACTTGATGAATGTGTGGAAGTTCAAAGATGTTTTTTTAATTAAACATCCAGTCATCATATGTAACAACCCTTGGTTAAAATTTCATGTAATAAAGTTAATAAAGAGAAAATAAGACCAAGGTCATTGGACACTTATTCCAAGTTGAATTTTGGGAAAAACATACTAGTGGGAATCACTTGTTGTGTATTATGGCTAAGGGGAAATTGCAAAGGCAATGGAAAATGCTTTGAAAAGGAAAAAATGAATTATTGACATTTATTTATGAAATAAGGGAAATTAGGAGAAAAGGAAAGTAAAAGGTCACAGGTTTCATGTGAGGAGGAAATTGAAGGAAAATTAAGGAACATGAATAAATTAGAGGCATCAATAATAAAAAGACATCAGGGCATCAGTTTGGCGCATTTTGTCAGTTCAATTTTGGAATTAGTCTCACAGAGAAGAAGAGCACCAAGAGGAGAAGGAAAGCAAGAAATCAAAGGAGGGACAAGGAAAGAAAAGGAAAGCAAGGATCAAGCAATGAAAGGTTGGATCAACTAGATTTAATGGGAATACTTTCAGGTAACAGGTTTCATGTATGATTTCCTAGCTGGTTTTGGCATGCATGGCTTATGCATGTGTGTATTTGGTTTCTTCCCTTTCATTGGCATGGGTTTTGACAGTGGTTTTAGCCTTCCCTTTCAATTTACAGATAGCCATGGTGTGATGGGATTCCTTCTTGGTTGAGCTTGGATTTCCGAAAGGTTTTCGATCCGGGTGAGGAGGTCTTAGGAAAATACCAAGGGTTGGGGGTGGATATTGTTTTCTCCAGGAAGCCCTCAACAGGTGGATGGAGAAATGAAAAGTTCTCAAGTGATCACGGTTTAGGTGAGATCACGGTATGGTGAGGGTGGAGGTGGTTTAACTGATGGATTCCCTTGGTTGTTTATGGATTGTTTTATCCCATTAGATCCCACATTCATGCTTGGAATATGGCATGGGGGTGACTGGCTGAAAGAAAGTTCTGGTTTAGCCCAATCTATGGTCGGGTGGTACATGGAAGTCCTTGACTTGGTTGGCTTTTGCATATGGTTAATAAGAGTTAAGCTTCTCTTTTATTTGATGAATAATTATACTTGTTATTATGTGTCTTTAATGGATGTTCTATCATTGTTATCTATTTGATTATATTATGGTGATAAGAATGGTTATATAACATATTTAAGTATGACTCTTATCACATTTTAATTAATGAATGTTTGGATGTTGAATGCATGACCTAATTGGTGTTATGACAACTATTTTAAGAAGGCATTGGTCCTTGTTGTTAAGCCTCAGATAAGTTTCAAATCCCTATGTTCATATATGCATTCATGACATGTAGGTTTCATGTTTACCATGTGTTTGATAGAATGCCTGTCCTGGCTAGTAGGGGTCAAGTCAAGTCCTTGTTGAAGTTTTTGGATTAGAAGATTCATTTCTATGTTATTCATAAGTTTTGGAAGTTTCACTGTGTTTTGGGCTGAGGCCTAAGTCCTAGCCCAGAAAAGGTGGTTCAGAATTCGGGGTCACTAGCATAGAACTGACTGGAAAAGTCCACAGTCACTGGGAATCAGGCTTATGGGCATGACTGGAGGGTTACATTCATTTGGAGGCCTTGTCAAGGGGGTGATTAAGGCTCTAGGTCAGTGAAAAAGAGAGTTAGATCAGGGGTTAGACACCTAGAGGGGTTGGGTAGCTCCTAGAGGTCCTGTAACACCTTAGGGAAGTTAGTAAGATATTAAGTTGTCGACTCCATTTCCTTAAGGTCATATAGGAGGTTGAGTCTTATCATATTGACCCTCAGCTCATATTTACCCCGGGAAAACTAGTGAAAGTGGGTAAATGTGGGAGGATGCCATTACATCATATGGTTAAATAACTCAATATCAATTACATGGTATGTAATCTTAGGATGGAATGGTATACAAAGGAGATATACATATATAAAAATTGGGATTATATTTCCCTTGAAGCAAACATTGAACAAAAGAAATATGATGTTTGAAATCACTTGGAGACAACAATAAAATGTATAATATAACCATGTTTAACTTAAATATAATCATGTTGATTTGTTATTACTACCACCATTATTCAATAATGAACCTCACCATTAAATCAAGTCAATATCTAACAATGACATAAATTAGGCCATGCCCTTGTCAATACATTTATGGTGTTATTATATCATATGATATTATTAGTAAGAAGTGTAGAACATAACCATTTAAGAGCATACCATTGTTGCCTATATGGCATTAGAAGGCCCAATAGTCATATCACGTCATGAATAATTACAATATGTATAATGATAACCAAATATACACCAACATAAATATGATCCAAATAAAAATAAACACCATAATTCAAATAAACTATCCTACATATAGTTTCCCATGTTGAATGTCATGATAATCAAATTCAAATACCTAGGTGATGGGACCCATGATCCACTTAAGGAGATTGAAAATTGCACATAACTAGGTTTATTTAACAAATTGGTTTACGAGATGACAAAATTTTTGGAAAAATTTTGTTGGGTCATGGAAAAGGTATGCATTTACTCTTAACTTATTATCCTTTTCTTTTATTCTCATCCTTTCTATATCTCAATGCGCTAACCTATTAAGAAATTACGGTAAGAAATACAGAAATTATTTGCAGTTACGCTTTGGCTAATTATTTTCCTTCTTTATGCAGGAAAGTACGAAAAGGGGCAAATGTTGTTCTCTAACTAAGGAACAACGAAAAAGCAGCAAGCTAAGGAAGGAACGCGGTGATTTCAGACGTCCAAAAGCAAATCAACAGGATCAACGCGAGAAGGGAAAGATGTCTGAAGTTAGAAAATTGCGCGAATCCCTCAGGATCGAGAGATCCTGAGGGATTGCTTTTATCATCTATCTTTTTACCCCTTTCTCATTATAAAAGGCAACGATTGTAAGCAGAAAGGGGACAACTGTTGTTATTATTAATGTAATTATTAATTACAGACTTTCGCTATAGCGAAGAACACAAATACATTGTAATACTCTTTCATGATTAATACATAAGAGTAGTTGCTGTTCATTTTCATTTATCTGAGGTAACCAGCAATGTACGCTGGTGGCTAAGGGCCCGACTTCTGGTGGAGTTCATTGCTTCACCTATGTCATATATTGTAAATTATTGCAAGTGTGATAGTTTGATAGTATTATTGCTTTCTGCTATTTTATTTTGTTGTTGTTCCTTATTTCTTTGCGTTGACAGAATAGCTATGTTTTATATAATTTACAACATTGTTGTTTAATTAGTTTCCTTTCGCTTTGGATTGAGTTTCCTAGATAAATATCTTGCTCGATGTAATCAACTGTAATGAGTATTAACTATTGCTGTTATGCTCTCAGATTGATATCATCGTTGTTTTACAGAGTAATGCATTTGATTTAAATTCAATCAGTTTCTAAGAGAGGAGTTATCACTTCTGTACTCTTAACTGATACTACTGTTACTTGAATTTCATATTGTTGTTGCCTGAATTGTTGTAGGATTTGATTTCATTAAAGGATTGAGTTTTCTTTTAATTGCAATTAGAATTTACTTGCTGCATCCGTTTACTCTTGTATTTAAAATATCTATACTACAATTTAGAATAATTACTCTCTAAGTTAAATATCCACCACATACTGTGTACACTCTTGAAATAGAAAGACTTGCCCAGATTGATAATTAATGTGAAGATAATTAGGAGTTGAAAAGGCACCTTTTATCAGTCAACATTTTGGCGCCATTGCGGGGGAGAGTGTAGCCATTTCTAAGGAGTAATGTACATCTGATGATTGTTATAGAAGAAGAATCGGGTTTTGAAAACGGAAGGTAAGAACCTACTTAACGAGCAAGTAAAGTGCTTGTTCCTTCGCCCGCTTTCAACATAATTACAGGAATCTGAAGTAGGTATTTGCTGCTTATCTGTTAGGAGAGAACTGGGTATTAAAAACGAAAGGTAAGAACCTGTGTACAGAGCACGTAAAATGCCTACTCCCCCGCCCACTTTCCAGCAGAATTGTTAAGAACTTAGGGTAAAGATAAACATTTGAATTGTTTGCATGAATGACTAAGAAGAAAAATCCCGAAAACAATCCAATTCCCATACCCAAACCAGACAGATCTAAGGGACCAGTGACCCTTCGATGATCAATGTTCATAGATGACATCTTAAAGAAAGCCGAATCTCAGCCATCAGTAGGTCCTAGAAACGTTGCTTCCAGACAACCTACTATCTCCCTTCGGGCCATAGGCTCACCATCTGTAGCCTACGCTGAGGTCCACAACAAAACAGTGGGAACTAAGCAGAGTTTTCAAGAGATTGAAAATTCACGCCCAATTTCCTCACAAGAAGGGAATTCTTGTAATATTCGTGAAGGAGGAGGAGAAACAGGGGAAACAAAGGAACCAAGATCCCCTCAGGTAGTAATTCAACAAGGAACACCTAGTATCCTAGATCGAGGGAGTGTTGTTAAGATCATTCCCACCCCTTCTAATCATCCTAGGAATAACTCTCTAGAGGTCCCGGAAGGGTAATCACACATATTTGATCAAACGGCCAACAACCCACAAACACCTCAGACCTCTACATTGCAATATCCCATCATTGACACAACAGTCAACGCACCCATGAAAGCTATCCCTCTCCAAAATATTCCCACCTTTCATGGATTAACATCAGAGGATCCAGATGCATTTCTGTTTGAATTTGATGTATTATGTCAGGGTTATGATTATACCACCGACCCCCAAAAACTAAAACTGTTTTCTTCCACACTGAAAGGAGCAGCTTTGCGTTGGTTTATGGGATTAGGTGGTGGCACAATAAATGATTGGGAACAAATGAAAACCGCTTTCCTAAAAAAATATCAGAACTATTGCAGATCTAGGGAATTGAAAGACGAAATATTCCAAATGGTAGCAAGACCCAGTGAAACATTAGAAGAATATGTGGAACGATTTCAATATAATCTCCAGCGGTCCCCTATGCAACTCTGTCTTTACCTGATAATGTGAGAAAAACTACACTGATGAAAGGGATGAAAGAGAAATGGATAGAAAAATTAAATATTATGGGCAAAGCTGATATATATCAAGAAGAATACGCTGACATTATTAAATTGTGTATCAGGTCCTCAAGAGGCAGTACGAGATTGAAACTAGCAGAATGCAACATGACCACTAGGGAAAAAAAATCTCTGGTGGAGGTATAACTCATGTAGAAATTGGCAACGTGCTAGAGGATTTTAAAAAAGTTATTTTGGGAACTCTGACAACACAATTAGACATTATGCAAGCCAAACAAAAGCAGACGGAAGTAGAACAAAACTTGGTGATATTCTGTCCTAGATGCAGGAAGAAGCATAGTCACAAAGAATGCCCACTGGATATGGTGCAAACCTGTGCCATATGTACTAAATATCATACCACAGAAAGTTGCCCATCACTCCCAGGGTTAAAAGCAGTCTATAAGGAGGCAGAGGAAGAAACAGAACCAGTCTACCTGCTAAATCAACGTTGCCAATGGCAACCACGACAAACAGGTACGCCGACTGATCCATCTTCTTTCTTTCAAACTTCACAATATAATTCACAAAAATACCCAGGAGCCATGTGGCAGAATCAGCCACCTTTTTCCAATTGGTCACAACAACCATTCCCTATGCCACCTTGGCCCAACCAATCAAATCAAAATAAAAATTGGCCAAATTCCTCTTACTTCCCACCATTTTGGCAGAATAATGCATATCAATCCCAATGGCCACCCTCGACTTCACAGAACCAGAACTGGCAGTCAAGCTGGCAAAGACCTACAAATCAGCCAGCAGGAACAATCCCCCTACCTCAACCCACACTGCCAGCACCCTACACATTGCAACAGAACCCTCAGACCAACCTACGACCACAGCTCCCAGCCCAACCCAACTCGAACCCCAACAATAGATCGGTTCAATCTGTGCAAATTATTGAAGGACTAGAGCCAGAAACCGAGGTAAGGGAGTGCAATGAGCTTCAATTAAGATTTGGGTTGATAATAGAATTAGAGGGGTATAAAAATAAACAAATTGAAGATCAATTAATTATAGAACAAGCACCATAAGTGGAGGACATGGTTAAACAACAAACTCACGATCAAACGATCACCTCTTCTCCACCATTCCCAAAAAGATTAATCATACCCCGCCCAATAGAATACCCTGATTTTGATCTTCTGGGAGAATTGAAAAAATTGTGTATAAAAATACCACCCTCCAGGCTATTTAGGACATTTCAATTTATGTAAAAACAATTAAGGAATTGTGTATGAAAAAGCCAAAGAGGAAAATAAAAACAACCCCAACTGTCCATGTAGTCGGTACCTTATCTGATTTACTATCAGGTAGAGAAACACCTGTAAAATATGAGGACCTAGGAAATCCTATAGTCACTGTGCAAATAAATGGATGCTCCTCTTGTCAAAAGCTTGGAATTACATCCTTGGACCCAACCACGACCTTGTTGGAACTGGCTGACCGATCGGTAGTCAAACCAGAAGGCACATTACAAGATGTAATGGTGTCAATAGACTCCTGGGAATACCCTGCAGACTTTCTGATCATCAATCCTAGAAACCGACTCGATGGACATCCCCTAATTCTAGGTAGACCTTGGCTAGCAACTGCGGATGCTTACATAAGCTATCGAACAGGCAACATGACTATAGCAAGATGAAGCAATGTGAAGAATTTAGCCTTATATCCTCCAGCTCAGCCAAGTTTAACAATAATCAAAACTAGAAAACAACCTGTATCATATCTAACTGAAACATTAGATCACCGCTAACCATAGAAGATGCTCTCAAATTTAAGGATCAAATAGAAGATGACATTGTTAACACTTACATTAACCAACCAGATGCCGTATCCCATCTAAAATGTCACATGATCAAATTAGCCCTCGATAACGAAATAGAAGAAGATCCCTTAAAAGAAATTAACGATCAATCAATACCAACAACTTCTGTTTATAACAGCAAAACCATAGAAATTGAGCCAGGAAAAACTTTGAATATTAAAAAAAATCTGACTACTGACCAAGAGCAGAAGCTTGTTCAACTCTTGAGAAAATATATAGAGGCCTCTGCATGGGATTACCCGGACATGAAAGGGATTGATCCCTAATTATTCATCTACACAGAGAAAGATGCCAGGCCCATTCAACAACCTCATCGGAGGCTAAATCCTCATCTTAAATATATTGTTAAAGTTGAACTACAAAAATTGTTAGATGTAAACTTCATCTACCCCATATCTGATAGCAAATGGGTCTCTCCATTAGTAGTGGTGCCGAAAAAGAATGGAAAGAGGCATATATGTGTTGACTATAGAGAGCTTAATAAAGAAAATCAAAAATACCATTTTCCCCTTCCATTAATTGACCAGGTCTTGGACACATTGGCAGGAAAAAATTATTTTCTTCTCTAGATGGCTTTAGTGGATACAATCAAATTCATATTGCCCCTGAAGATCGGGATAAGACTACCTTTACCTGCCCTTGGGGAACATTTGCTTACAGGGTCTTACCTTTTGGGCTGTGCAATGCACTTGCCACATTCCAGAGGGCTATACTAAGAATTTTTTTAGATCTAATAAATGAAGGGCTCGATGTGTACATGGATGGATTTACATCTTACGGAGATGACTTCGAGCTAGCGTTACAAACATTAGAGAAAGTTCTGCAAAGATGCATTGCCTCCAGACTCTGTTTAAGCCATGAAAAATGCCACATGATGATGATCGAGGGCCTCATCTTGGGACACTATATCTCAGTAGCTAGAATCCAGGTAGATCCAGCAAAAATTCATATAATTCTTTTAATACCTACCCCTTCCACACAAACTGAGGTACGTAGTTTCTTGGGATTTTCTGGCTATCATAGAAGATTTATAAAGATTTTTTCTCAAATTGCTGCACCAATATATGAATTAACAGGAAATATTGATTTAATTTGGACTGATAGATGTGACATTGCTTTTGAAGATTTAAAACGTCTTGTATCAACAGCCCCAGTATTATGGGGCCCAAACTGGGATTTGCCATTCTAGATTTCATCCGACGCTTCAGACACAACCATTGGAGCAGTTCTCGGCTAGGAGGAAGATAAAAAGCCATATGCAATATACTATATCAGCAAAAATCTATCTCCTACTGAATTAAATTATATTGTTACCGAAAAAAGAATTGTTGGCTGTAATCTATGCTATCAATAAATTTGGACATTATATAACAGGATACCCTGTGGTTTTATACATTGGTCACTTTGCTATTAAATATCTAGCTAATAAACCTGTTACAAATGGAAGAGTGACAAGATGGTTGATTCTTTTGCAGGAATTCGATATCACTATCAAAGATCGACCAAGAAAAGAAAATCCAGTAGTAGACTTCCTTTCACGAATGCCAAAGATAGATGACTCGGCAGCAGTAGAAGACTAGTTTCCTGATGAACATTTATTTGCTGTAACTGTGAAAACACCGTGGTACACGGATGTTGCAAATTACTTGGCAGTGGGAAAGTTACTCAAGCACCTGATGCCTAATGAAAGAAAACAAATAGTACGGCACAGCACGCGATTCTCTTGGATCGGAGGCTATTTATTTCGTACAGGGACCGATATGCACATTAGAAGATGCGTCAGGGAAGACAAGATCTTTGACGTCCTGAAAGCTTGCCATGATGGGCCTTGCAGCGGACATTTTGCAGATCGTCGGATTGGTCAAAAGGTGTTATAGATGGGATATTATTGGCCCACCATTTTTAAATATGCCAAGAAGTTTGTCTAGGCATGCAACAGTTGCTAAAGAATGGGACGCCCTAGGCAGTCTGATGAGATGCCCCTGCACCCGCAGATAGTCATTGAACCTTTTGAGCGATGGGTGTTAGATTTCATCGGTCCAATAAACCCATCATCTAATCAAAAGACATATATATTAGTTGCAACAGAGTATGTGACTAAATGGGTGGAGGCAGAGGCACTACCAAGGGCAACAGAGGACTCGGTAATCCACTTTCTTTTCCAACTATTCGTGCGATATGGCTTGCCTAGAGAGGTAATTACCGATGGAGGACCACAATTCATAGGCCATAAGATCGCTGCAACATTAAAGAACCATCATATCATGCACAAAATCACGACTCCATACCACCCGCAGGAAAATGACCAGGTAGAAAGCACCAATAAGGTAATTGAGGCAATACTCACAAAGACAATTGCATCACATAGACGTGACTAGGCTACCTGATTGCCCGAAGCCCTGTGGGCATATTGCACGACATGGAGAAATACCACGGGATATTCTCGATATGAACTACTGTTTGGCAAAGAACCTATCTTCCCAATTGAATTTGAAATCCAAACATTGAGATAACTCAGGAGGTAGGCTTGGACTTAAACGAAGCCCAGATTAATAGGCTACATCAAATCAATGAATTGGATGAAATCCGACTATCAGCTCTTCAGCATACTGGCCTGATCCAACAACAAAGAGAAAAATGGCATGATTCCCTTATTAAAAAGAAGATCTTCCACGAAGGAGATTGGGCACTCCTGTATGATTCTAGGTTCCAGGATTTCCAGGGAAAACTCCAGACCAGATGGTTAGGAACTTATGAGATACAAAAGGTGCATATAATGGCACCCTCACATTAGCCACCATCGATGGGTCTGGCTACTCTTTTAAAGCGAATGGACATCGAGTACGACTCTATCACAAACCGCTTACCAGGGAGTCATTTTTCCAACAATTACGGGAAGATTCTACCACACAAATTCTTGCCGAGGAGGGAAACCCATCCTTAGCATTGACCCAGTGAATAATTCATTTGTTTTTGAAATTTGTACACAAATTTTTCTTTCTATTTTGATTGAATTTGCCTATATAAATTGTATATAAATTATTTTTCTACTTTTCCTTTGTTGTTCCCTCTAAGGAACAACTACTATTCCCTTTAAGGAACAACTGTTGTCCCTTCTAAAGAACAGTGATGATCTTATGGACTTTCTTTGTGCTGTTCCCTTTAAGGAATAGTTGTTTTTCCCTCTAAAGAATAGTTGTCGTTCCCTCTAAGGAACAACAATATTGTGTACAGATTTTCGTGCTGTCCCCCTTAAGGAACAGTCGCTGTTCCCTCTAAAGAATAGTTGTCGTTCCCTTTAAGGAACAACAGTTCCCTATTTATTTTTTTTCGTGCTATTCCCTTTAAGGAACAGTTGTTGTTCCTGTTAGCTCTGATACAGATTCAGTGTTTAAGGGTTAAAATCAGGTTGGAAAATGCTAGTTTTGGTTGCTAAGGAGCTCATGGCAGTTCATTTTACCCTTCCCCTTTTCATTTGCTTTACCCTTATAACTCCTGCCATCCTCATTTCCTTCTTCCCTTTCATTTTTCCCTACTCTCCCTTAACCCCGTTATTGCCATTTTCCTCTATTATCCTTATAAACCCGTTATAATTCTATTTCCCGGGCTCCCGGGCTTCTTTTTGTTTAAAGCCCTTTAAACCCCGTTACCCTTTATAAAAGCCCGAAAGCCTTTTAAAAGCTCGTATTAATCCATTTTTTGTTTCAAACCTTGGCGCGATGGCCCTAACCCTTTATAATGCGCGGATATAATAAAAACATAACCTGGACCGCCCGTACCTGTCACATCAGCCAACAAACATGAGCGTTAACCCGTGACCGTCCGATGATCCATCACTTGATCCAACACCATACGCAACCCCCGCTCCCGTGAATTGCTCGTCCGATAGCCTGCGGGCAAGTGGTTTCCTGCCTGCCACGCATCGTTATACTATTGCATTGCACCGCCTCGTACGAATACCATTGCACTCGATAAGCGGTGCGGGGAAACCGCCCGCCCGCTATACCGCCGAACCCCCGCTCGTTAATAATTGTGCATCTTCTGCCCCTGATCACCGTCGGATCTACCCGACGGTGATCCAATGGCCCTTATTAACCCCGATCGTCCACCTCCCGATAGCTCCTCCCGATGCGATCTTCACCGTGCATTTTCGCGATCCGACGGCCCACATTCGCCTGCCCGCTAACTCTCGATCTATTGATGTCCGCCGTTTATCTATGGATCCGACGGTTGAGATTGATTCTTCTGCTCAGCCTGCTCCCGCCATACTACCTGTATCACTCCCGACTGCTCTTTGTTGCCGAAAAAGGAAGGAGGCGATGACCCAACGACCTGCGCATTAAAACCCTCAGCTACTGCATTCAACACTGTGTACCTTCGAAGGAGGACCACCTTGAGCAAATAAATGACTGCAGCAGTTATGGACATTTATTCATGAAACATTTCACCTGATCAAGGAGTACAACAAAGTACCAAAGATTGTCAAATTTGTTAATTAAAACAGTCAGAATATTTCAGAGGCTCATGATAGTTTGTAAATGCAGTTGGTAGTCAATTAAGACACCTCCATGCATAGCCTCGCAAAGCAGTTTTGTAAACAAATTCTATATATACTAAAAAACAAGATGTAATGAGGTTGATGAGTGTCATTCTGTTGTAAGCTTCAACTTCTGGAGACTATAACTACTGTGTAACCTGCAACTTCTGGTCTTCATTTCTAGCTAATACAAGCTTCTTTTGCTATTAATTACTCACTTTCCACTTCTTCTTCTTGTTTCAAGCTGTGCCAGTCTTGCATTATTTCATGTGTTGTTGATGTATAGCATCAGAGGGGCTATCATCCCTCCTCTGTGTTAGGATTTAGCATGTATCATTGAATATTGTTTGCAGGTTTCTATTGTTTTAATACTAGAGAGCTGTCATCCTGTCTGTGTATTAGGAAACAGATTTACAGACCTTTTAACTGATTGCAGTCAGCCATCACAGGGTCTTGTGCATCTGCTGGTGTGGTCAGTCTTCTCGATCATCACATTTTATTCAAAATTGTGAGTAATTGGTGGTCTAAAGCCTTGTAGTCTGGGGGTGTTCGCCCATGTCTGGGGTCAATCACAGTAGAAGTGGTTATCTGGCTTGAATATGCAATATTTCTTACATTCATCAACCATTTATCTAACTTTTTGTTGAGTTTGTAATGTTCCCGAGCATCTCTGATATACAACCTAGGAGAGTTTCTTGGGGTGATAACATTAATTGGCGCCATTGCCGAGGAGAGGAGAATCGAAGCTCAACTTCCCTGGGAGAATGACACAGCTTCAAGATTTGATGACAAACAAGGTTTGAACACAGTTTCTGGTTGTAATCATCTGTCTGGTGACTCCATTGGAGGAAGACCATCAGTTGGCGACTCCACATTGAAGTTCTGGCTTAGTTTGTGAGACACACTCGAAGAAATCCTCAGAAATCTCCAGCTGAACCAGTGCCTGAACCTGAGAGGACTGTTAAATCGAAGAAAGCTTCACAGAAAGGGGCATTAGGATCAGGTAAGCCTAAGAAATCTTACTCATCTCTTAAAGATAAAGTTATTGCTGAAGATTTACAGTTTGAAGATTTAGACCACAACACTAATAATAAGGAAAAACCTTTAGAGATTAGTTTAGCCCCTTGTTCAATTAGTTCCCCTTTGAATCTCAGTCCAAAGAAAGCATCCCATTCAGTCCAAAACATCCATTTATCTCTGCCATCCATCACATTACTCCCTACCATTCAATCTGCTAGTATTCTTTCAAATATTCCAATCATGGCAGGGCATCAAGCACCTGCGAGGATAGAAAGAATTGTAGCTGCCAGATATGGACCATTGGTGTTGCCTGTGCCTTTAAATCCTATGCCTGTGGGAGAATATCAAAAGTATATGCCTAAATTCACTGGAACAGAGGGAGTGACAGCAAAAGAACACCTTGAATCTTTTTACAGTTATGCTAATAATTTAGATATAAGTGAAAATGATGTGTGGATGAGAGTTTTTGTCCAGAGCCTTGATGGAGAGGCTAGGAAGTGGTTTAAAGAATTACCCAAGAGATCTATAACAGATATTGAAGCATTAGATGATGCATTTTTGAAGCAATGGGGAGATAAAAAGGACTTGTTGTATTACCATATTGAGTTTGGTAATCTGAAGAGGGAAAATGGGGAATTAATACCTGATTTTAATAAAAGATTCAATTGAATGTATAGTAAGATACCAGCTGAGGTAAAACCTACTCCTACCTCTGCCAAACTCACTTATGCTAATGCTTTTGAATCTGATTTCTGCTTGTTATTGAGAGAAAGGAGATGTGCTACTTTAGCAGACATGCAGGATGCAGCCTTGGAAGTAGAATCTAATATCATGGCTGCAGAGAAACTAAAAATCCAAGCTGATAAAAGGAGGTAGAGAGGTCAGGCTTCTACCTCCTACAGTTCATCTTCAGAACCAAAATTAGACAAAATGACTAAGATGATAGAGTCATTGGCTACTGAAATTTCTAAGCTAAAGGTTGAGCAGAACTCAGGGAAAACAAGGCAGCAAAACACATTTGCTTCAAGAAATCAGAATCCATTCAGAAGAGCAAATGAGCAGTTACAAATTATGCAGAGGGGTGAAGATTCAAAAGAAGATTAGAAAGTAAAAGCTCTTTTCCAAAATGTAGTCATGGAGGACGAACAATTTGAAGAAGATGAGGATGAAATTCACTGCATGGAAGATAAAGGCAGTGCTGCATTTTTTACATTGGCTGAGTATGAACAATCATTGTTGCATGAACAAGACAACCAAGAATGGGACAGAGGAGTTGTTCTACAAACTGGTGAATGGCAGCAGAGATATAACCTGAGATCGAATGCAAAGAATGTCAAAGAAAATCTTGCACAAAAAGCTACTGTCCAAACAGAATCACAGAATGTCAAACAAAGAAGACCAGCAGCTGATCCAGTCATCCTCAAAGCTCCAATTCAAGAGGTAAAAAGTTCTGATAGATCATCTTCTTCTTTCAGCTTTGAGTCAGAAGTTCAGAAATTGAAAATATTTGTGCCTCTAGTTGAGTTGGTAAAGAGTGAAGTATTTAGGAAGCCTATCCTTGAAGCCCTTGAGCTAGAAACCGAACAAACATCCACTGACTTTGTCAATTTGCAAGATGACAAGCCTGCCATTGTGCTCAGCCCTATGATTGAACCCGCTGATAATAATTCTCCATCTTTTTATGTCTCATTGACCATTCATGACAAAATCCTCCACAACTGCCTGCTAGACACAGGGGCTAGCTATAATCTGATGCTTAAAACTGTCATGGAAGAGTTAGGCCTTGATATCACTAAACCCTATCATGATTTATTTTCTTTTGATTCAAGGAAGGTGAAATGTCTTGGATTGATTAAAGATCTGGCTATTACCATAACTCAGCTGCCCATGAAGAGTATGAGGATGGATATTGTGGTAGCAGATGTCCCTCCTAAGTTTGGCATGCTGTTGTCCAGAGGATATATTAAGAGACTAGGTGGGACATTATAGAATGATTTATCTTATGCCACTGTCCCAGTGTTTGGAAGAGAAAACAGGAGATTGTACAGAGAAGCACAGTTGGAATACATCATTAGTGATGAGAAGAATCCTACAAATCATCCTATATATGCAGTGGACACTGATTTTGGAGCATGTATTCTTCAAATAGAAGAATCTCACAAGGTCAAAATGCAGCTTAGGAAACCAATAGTTCAGGTCGAAGAAGAGCAAGGAAGTCAAATTTGGGAGATGTTCTTTGATGGAGCATGTTCCAAGGAGACTGCAGGAGTAGGGGTGGTGCTAGTAACTCCACAGCAAGAAAGCATTCAACTATCTTTTAAGCTAGTTTTTCAAGTCACAAACAGTATAGCAGAATATGAAGCGTTGTTATTGGGGCTTAATGCAGCCAAAGACAGAGGAATCAGGAGTCTGAAGTTATTTGAAGATGTCGATCTGATTATTTAGCAAGTCAATAAAACATTTCAAGCAAAGCACCCAAGGTTGAAGGCATACAAAGATGAGGTATGGAGAATCAAAGATTCCTTTGATTTTTTCTGTATTTCATACATTCCTAGAGCCCAAAATCAGCTTGTAGATTCCTTTGTTGTTTCTGCTAGTCTATTTATTCCTCCCATGCCTCCAAAATTAGTTTATGAAGTCCAAATGAAGTACAGACCTTCCTTGCCCGATAATGTCCACCATTGGAGAGTCTTTGAAGATGATGATGATGATGAATTAAATAGGTTGCTTCAAGTCATTGATGAGTTCTCTGAAATGCAAATTGACCAAGAGAATTATGCCTTGGAAGAAAACCCCCAGTCCCAGCTTAGAAATAAAATTGGTAAAGACAGCATAGTCCAGCTTCCTAGTAACCATATTCCTAAGGGTCTAATTCCTCTTGAAAGACTGTTTGACCATAATGATGTGCCTTACAAGGTTGCTCAAAAGGAAGACTAATTTGCAGTCTGTAAGCATGATATAGGAAGTCCGGGTCAGCCCAGGTATGTGAATTTGTCCTCTCATTTGTCTGTTGATCAAAGTGTCGAATATTGCAATTTAATGAGGCAGTTTGCAGTTATGTTTGCCTGGGAGTATAGTGATCTGAAAACATATGACAAGAACATAATTCAGCATAAAATCCCTCTGGAAAAAGACACTATTCCTTTCAAGCAGAAGCTAAGACCAAAAAATCCTATTCTTCTACCTCTAACTGAAAAAGAAATTAAAAAGTTACTGGCTGCTAAGATCATTATTCCTCTCAGATATTCCAAATGGGTAGCCAATTTGGTGGTGGTGAGGAAGAAGAGTGGAGAAATCAGACTATGTGTGGATTTCCTAAATTTAAACAAATGCTCCAAGAAAGACAACTATCCTCTGCCCAAGATGGAGCATTTGCTGCAAAAAGTCTCAAGAGCTAAAGTGATGTCTTTCTTGGATGGATTTTCAGGCTTTAATCAGATTGTTGTGCACCCAGATGATCAAGAAAAAACTGCATTCACCACTCCTTGGGGCACTTTTATGTATGCCAAAATGCCATTTGGATTGATGAAAGTTGGAGCCACCTTTCAACGAGCTATGGATATAGCATTTGTGGGAGAGAAGGACAAATTTGTGCTTATCTACCTTGATGATATAACAGTGTACTCCAATAGCCATCAAAATCATTTGCAACATTTAAAAAAGGTGTTTCTGAAGTGCAGGAGGTTTGGAATATCAGTTAATCCCCAAAAATCTCAATTTTCTTTGAATGAAGGCAAGCTATTAGGACATGTTGTATCTGCTGCAGGTGTCTGAATCGACCCAGAAAGAGTCAAAGCAATACAGACTTTGTCTGTCCCTAGATCAAAGAAGGATATTCAATCATTTCTGGGAAAAATTAATTTTGTTAGGAGGTTTATTCCAAATTTTGCAGAACTAGTGAAGCATGTTACCTCCATGTTGAAGAAAGGGTCAGAGGTAAGATGGACTGATGCAGCAAGAAAATAATTTTATTCCATCAAAAAGGCTATTATGGAGGCTCCCACTTTAATAAGTCCAGACTACAGCAAGGAGTTTCATGTAATTTCATTTGCCTCTGAAGACACCATTGCAGCTATTTTATTGCAGGCAGATGAAGAGGGTTCAGAGCATCCAGTAGCATTTTTCAGCGAGAACTTGAGGGATGTTGAACTAAGGTATGATATTATAAAAAAACAGGCATATGCTCTTATTAAATCCTTGAAGGCTTTCAGAGTTTATATCTTGCATTCAAAAATAATTGCATATGTGCCTTCTGATGCAATAAAAGATGTCCTAACACAACCTAACGTTGATGGAAGAAGGGCAAAATGGATTGCTAAAATGATAGAATTTAATATAGAGCTAAAGCCCACCAAGCTAGTAAGAGGTCAGGGGCTTGCCAAGTTATTGGCTGAGTAAAATTATAGGTCTTTAGATATGGATTTCTTGTGTACAATGGAAAAAATTGGTCAAGTAGAAGAAGAAGAAGCAACTGAACCAGACCGAAAGCAGTCAGTGGCCGAGAATCTAGCTTCATGTAATTGGTATGCTGAAATAATTAATTTCTTGTTGAAGCTAGAGATCCCTTCAGGATTTACTCAAAGTCAAGCTAGAACTTTAAAACTTAGAGCAGCAAAGTATTTCATTATGGATAATCTGCTCTACTGGAGGGATCCAACTGGAATATTTTTAAGGTGTTTGGACAAAGAAAAATCAAAATAAGTTATGCAGCAGTTTCACAACAGCATGTGTGGAGGGCAACTACAGCCCATAAAATTCTCAGAGCTGGATACTACTGGCCCACCTTATTTTCTGATGTGTTTGCTTTTGTTAAATCTTGTGACAGGTGCCAAAGATTTGAAGGAAGACAACAATTGAAATCCCTGCCCCTAAAACCTATAATTGCAAAAGGACCTTTTCAACAGTGGGGTTTGTATTTCATTGGAGAAATCAATCCACATTCCAGTGGCCAGCACAGGTGGATATTAGTAGCCACTAATTATTTCACTAAGTGGATTGAAGCAGTCCCTACAAGGAAGGCTGATCATAGTGTGGTCATGAAGTTTTTGACAGAGAACATCTTTACCAGATTTGGCTGTCCATAGAAATTAGTCACAGATAATGTAGCAGCCTTCAGGGAAAAAGAATTGGTGGAAATGTGTGATTCAATGGGTATTAAACTTGCTCATTACACCTCATATTATCCACAAGGAAATGGTCTAGCAGAATCCTCTAATAAAAGTCTGATCAAGATAATTAAAAATCTATTAGAGGACAATAAAAAGAATTTGGATTCAAAGCTCAAGTATGCACTGTGGGCTGACAGAGTGACCATTAAAAATCCACAGGCAATTCTCCTTTCAAGTTGGTATATGGCACTGATGCTGTATTCTCAATTCAATTAACTCTCCCTGTGGCAAATTTCCTTCAATAAGAATAGGATGGGGAAGAATGCATGGCAAAGAGGATCACTGATCTAGCAGAAATACATCAGATTAGAGAACAACTGGTTGAAAAAGTTGTAGCACATCAAAGAATGATTAAGGAAGCCTTTGACAAGAAGGCAAAAACAAATAATTTTCAGATTGGTGACTTGGTTCTAAAATGGGATGCACTAAAGGAGAAGAAAGGCCATCATGGGAAATTTGATGCTTTCTGGATAGGGCCTTTCATCATTTCACAAGTTCAAGGGAACAACACCTTCATACTGAAAAGTATGGGAGGAGAAACAGTTTTTAATGGCCCAATTAATGGGCCGTTTTTGAAAGTTCATGTTGTTTAAGGCCTTTGGCCTTAAAGGTTGTAAATATTGTGTTTTTATCAGTTTTAGTACAGATGTCGTAGACTCCATGCCCAATGGAATACTAGGAATTTTGTTTGATTTTCTTTCAGCTGGAAAGGCAGCGATCTGCAAGTTCTTGAGACCTCACAGGGAGGATCTCATCCCCAGAAGGAGCCAACGTTAGCTCTGCTACAGATTCAGTGTTTAATGGTTAAAATCAGGTTGGAAAATGTTGGTTTTGGTTGCTAAGGAGCTCATGGCAATTTATTTTACCCTTCCCCTTTTCATTTGCTTTACCCTTATAACTCCCGCTACCTTCATTTCCTCCTTCGCTTTCATTTTTCCCTACTCTCCCTTAACCCTGTTGTTGCCATTTTCCTCTATTATCCTTATAAACCTTCTATTTCTCGGGCTCCCGGGCTTCTTTTTGTTTAAAACCCTTTAAACCCCATTACCCTTTATAAAATCCCAAAAGCCTTTTAAAAGCTTGTATTAATCCATTTTTTGTTTAAAATCTCGGCGCGATGGCCCTAACCCTTTATAATGCGTGGATATAATAAAAACATAATCTGGCCCGCCTGTACCTGTCACATCAGCCAGCAAACATGAGCGTTAATCTGTGACTGTCCGATGATCCATCGCTTGATCCAACGCCATACGCAACCCCCGCTCCCGTGAACCTCTCGTCCAAGAGCCTGTGGGGAAGTGGTTTCCCGCCTGCCACGCGTCGTTATACTACTGCATCGCACCGCCTTGCACGAATACCACTACACCCGATAAGCGGTGCGGGGAAACCGCTCGCCCGCTATACCGCCGAACCCCCGCTCGTTAATAATTGTGCATCTTCTGCCCCCGATCACTGTCGGATTTGCCAGACGGTGATCCAACGGCCCTCATTAATCCCAATCGTCCACCTCCCGATAGCTCCTCCCAATGCGATCTTCACCGTGCATTTTCGCGATTCGACAGCCCACATTCGCCTGCCCGCTAACTCTCGATCTATTGATCTCTGCCATTTATCTATGGATCCGACGGTTGAGATTGATTCTTCTGCTCAGCATGCTCCCGCCATACTACCTTTATCACTCCCGACTGCTCTCTGTTGCCAAAAAAGGAAGGAGGCGATGACCCAGCGACCTGCGCATTAAAACCCTCAGCTACTGCATTCAACATCGTGTACCTCCGAAGGACAAGAAGGACCACCTTGAGCAGATAAATGACTGCAGCAGTTATGGAAATTTATTCATGAAACATTCCATCTGATCAAGGAGTACAACAAAGTACCATAGATTGTCAAATTTGTTACTTAAAACACTTAGAATGTAAAACACTTAGAATGTTTTAGAGGCCCATGATAGTTTGTAAATGCGGTTGGTAGTCAATTAAGACACCTCCATGCATAGCCTCGCAGAGCAATTTTGTAAACAAATTCTATATATACTAAAAAACAAGATGTAATGAGGTTGATGAGTGTCATTCTGTTGTAAGCTTCAACTTCTGGAGACTGTAACTATTGTGTAACCTACAGCTTCTGGTCTTCATTTCCAACTAATACAAGCTTCTTTTGCTATTAATTGCTCACTTTCCACTTCTTCTTCTTGTTCTAGGCTGTGCCAGTCTTGCATTATTTCATGTGCTGTTGATGTATAACATTAGAGGGGCTGTCATCCCACCTCTATGCTAGGATTTTGCATGTATCATTGAATATTGTTTGCAGGTTTCTGTTGTTTTAATACTAGAGAGCTGTCATCTTGTATGTGTATTAGGAAACAGATTTACAGACCTTTTAACTGATTGCAGTCGGCCATCATAGGGTCTTGTGCATCTACTGGTGTGGTCAGTCTTCTCCATCATCACATTTTATTCAAAACTGTGAGTAATTGGTGGTCTAAAGCCTTGTAGTCTGGGGGTGTTCGCCCATGTCTGGGGTCAATCACAGTAGAAGTGGTTATCTGGCTTGAATATGTAGCATTTCTTACATTCATCCACCATTTATCCAACTTTTTGTTGAGTTTGTAATGTTCCCGAGCATCTCTGATATACAACCTAGGAGAGTTTCTTGGGGTGATAACAGTTCCCTCTAAGGAACAGCTGCCATTCCCTCTAAGGAACAACAACTCCTTGTATATTTGCTTTTTGCTGTTCCCTCTAAGGAACAATGGTTGTTCCCTCTAAAGAACAATAGTTTCGCGTGTATTTGTTTTCTTGCTGTTCCCTATAAGGAATAGTTGTTGTTCCCTCTAAGGAACAACAGTTTCGTATGGATTTGATTTCCCACTGTTCCCTTTAAGGAATAGTTGCTGTTCCTCTAAGGAACAACTGTTGTTCCCTCTAAGGAACAACAATCCCGTATGTATTTGTTTTCTCATTGTTCCATCTAAGGAACAGCTGTTGTTCCCTTTAAGGAACAACAATTTCGTGTATATTCCTTTTGCTGTTCCATCAGAGGGAACAACAGTTTCGTTTGGATTTTTTTTCTCAATGTTCCCTCTAAGGAACAGATGTTGTTCCCTCTAAGGAACAACTAGGGAACAACAACTGTTCCCTATAAGGAACAACAGTTTTGTTTGGAATTGTTTTCTCGTTATTCCCTTTAAGGCATAGTTGTTGTTCCTTACAAGGAACAACCATTGTTCCCTCTAAGGAACAACAGTTTTGTTTTCATCTATTTTTCTGCTGTTCCATCTAAGGAAAAACTGCCATTCCCTTTAAGGAACAACTATTGTTCCCTCTAAGGAATAACAATTTCACGTCCAATTATTTCTCTTTTTGCTGTTCCTTATAAGGAACAGCCACTGTTCCTTCTAAGGAACAACTATTGTTCCCTCTAAAGAACAACACTTTCGGTGTGCAATTTTTATTCTTGTTGTTCCTCCTAAGGAACAGCTGCTGTTCCCTATAAGGAACAACACCGTCATGTATATATCCTTTTGCAGTTCCCAACATGGAACAACACCATCTGCGTGTATTTTTTTTCGTTGTTTCTTACAGGGAAAAATTGTTGTTCCCTTTAAGAAACAATACCTTTTGTGTCTTTTCTTGTTGTTCCCTACAAGGAACATCACTCTTTGTGTGAGGTTTTCTTTAGGAAATAAGAACTTTGTGAATATTATTTCACTTGTTATGATCCTCTATCAGGCACAAGGGTACAAATATATATGAAAGGATACAAATCTGAGGATTACTGGAACAAGCAAGTATTGAATATTATCATCTTTAAACAAGATTGCTTTGTATTGATCGAAAAAGAAAGGACACAACCATCTATATCACTTCACTGTCCTCATTTCCATTATAAATCAAAGAGATTGATTACCTTCCCTAAACCCTATAACTCTCTCTGTTCATCATCATCAAATAAGGTTAAGGGCATACTTTCTTCTATTTGATATGTTTAGACTTCTTCCACCATTCCTACTCCTAAGGAGTGTTGAGCCACCCTCTATGTATAAATAGGAAGTGTTGTTCTAAAATATATATATACTAACAATTGTATGATTTTGTTATAGATGGAGGATAGGGGGTCTCATCACGAGCCAACCTATCATGATCATAAAGAAGCAGCAAAGTGGCATTCCCACTATGGCCACCACACCAGGGATATGATCCAATGGATGAATCAAGAAATAAAAAGTCCTTGGAACAGGAGGTCTCATCACGAGACGGCAGGGCCACCTTTTGCTCCTTCCTAGTGAACGACAATGTGTTCATCTGGTCACCAAGCCAGCACATTGGTCTCCACTCTGATATCATAATGCACTTTCCCTATTATACATAAAGGACCCTGGTTCCAAAGAGTTAGAAAGCAAATATGTCGAGGCTATAGATGCCTGCAGGCAATAGAAGCTCTGCTGATGGTATTGAAGTCATATTTCCAACATCAATAGCTATTATAAGTCCCTTTCCTTATTTGGTATCTTTACTACAGAGCAATTATGTTCCTAATTTATGTTGAACCTTTATGCATGGATATCTTCTAAAAAATCAATCATAATAAGCTTTAAGTGGAATGATGACGGTAAAGTATCTTTTTTTTGTCAAATGTCCTTTTTCCCTTTTCAAAATCACCTCATAGCATCTCCTCACTAATTGATAATTATCGTATATGCATTGATTTCAGCACTCCGATATCTCTTGCGATCCTTTCATAAATAGGCATACCTTACCACTCCCATCATCCCTGTACATCGCCACCAGCATGATTTTCCTTCATTCACTCGGTCAAAGGTGACCTATCATTTCAAAGGGGGGCAAGGGTGACTCCCAAAGTACTTATGCATGCATGTCAGTCCTTTATTTGGTTATGTTGAACTATATGACATTCCATAACAACAAGTCTTTAACGGTATTTATGCTTAAAAATATCATCTGATATAACGATCATAACAACTTTTTGTTCCATTGCTGGCTTTGTCTATGCTGTATTACCTGTGCTAACTTGCAGTATGTAGAATTCAGGCAATATGGGAGGAAGAATAGTGCGCAAAGAGCCGCTGATACCGGCTATTTCTGATGCCGCCAGAGAAATTCTAGTCCAAGCTGGGTGGCTAGCATATTTCACATGATTTCAGCAACCCAACAAAATAATCACCATAGAATTCCTGCATAATTTACAGAATGACCAGTCTATGGTGAGGGGCAGACAAATCACAGTCTCAGATGCTGTGATTGCAAAAGTTTCTGGATTACCAGCTGAAGGACCTGTGTGGACGAATAAACGACTAAAGCTGCAGGATGCCATTGAAATATTTAAAGACGAAGGGCAAGAGCTGATCATCAAAGGAAAAGGAGTTCGACCATCATCCCTTGGAGAACCGTGGAGAGAACTAGCCAGAGTTGTTCAGAATTTCATTACATGTGACGGGCGTAAAGACGCGATAAGGCCACGTCAACTTAAACTATTAGTAGTTTTGAAACAAAAATGTTCAGTAAATCTACCTGCATATTCAAATTTCTTACTGCATGATTTTGCTAAAAGAATAAGGAAATCCTGACACAGAAACAATTGTAAGTCATCATTGTTTAATTAGGTTGATAGTTAGCCATAACCTTGCCCAACAGCAAACAAGTTGGGAAGAATTAATATTTTCCATAGAAGGGGGGTTAGCTTTACCTACTCCTAACCCTGTTCCTAAAAGGAAAAGGACTACCCACACAACAAACATTCCACAAAAATGCAGACACTCTGCCAGAGTAAGGACAAGCTTGGGAACAACTGAAAATCCCCAGGGTAGCAACAACTAGCCCATAGAACTATCTAGTCCAGAAAATGAGCAACACTTATAGTTGGAAGGACGGGATGACGTGGAGTCAAAACTTAAGGAGGAAACAGAGCACTCTAGTGAAGAGGAAAGAAATGAAACAAATCTCTCCTCAACACCAAATACAAGTCCCCCACGAGACTTATTAAATGATATCGAATTGGACTAGATTTTGGCCAATATGAATGAATTTATATAGCCCGAAATCTTGCTCAACTTTAACATTGGAGCAACCTAATCGGAAGAAAAATCTGGCCACAACAGGAGCATACCAGAAAATGTAATTTGTGAAGTAGAAACAGGAGCAGAAGTCACTCAGGAAGAGGCAGACCAACCTGGCGATATACCTCCAGAAGAACCCAGCTAGGTAGACCTAAATATAGAAAATATAGACCAAACAGAGGACATGGAGATAGACCAAGAAGATGACAATCAATCTAAGGATAAAATTCTTTTAGAGCAGAGTCAAGATGAGCAACCATGCTCGTTAGGAGCAGAAACGACCAGAAAAACACTCGCTCCCCCTAAAAAGAACAAAGCCACAATTAAAAAGCTCAGGAAGGAACAACAAAGGTTGCGGAAAACAATGAAGAAGCTCAAACAAAAAATAAGGAAGTCATTAGAAGGGAAAATTCTAGACAAAACCGTAGAAAGAATAAACGCAACCATCCAAAATGAATTGCAGGAAACAGAAGCTACGGGGACTCAAACTGAGCCCATACTCACTGAACCTGTTAGGGAACAACATGTAATTTTTGCAGAAACAGCTACCCAAACAGAGGCTATACTTTCTCATGACTTAGCCATTCAGACAGAGATGGCACCCTCCTATAGCACATCTACCCAGACAGAGGTTTGGGCCTCCTATAGCAAAGAAACACAGATAATCAACATCCATTCTCATAGCAGGAGTACACAGACAAATACCCAAGCCAAAGATATCATGATGAGCAATGACCCCAGTATAGTGAATCTTCAAGTAGATTTAGCCCAGGCTCGGCTTACCATAGAATGCCTTGAACTAGAAACAGTCCCCCAGCAAAAATACCAGGAATTACAGAGGCAGCTTCAGGACATGAACATCTCAGAAAGTGAGGCATTTGATAAATACCGAAAGGCAGAAGAGAGGACTGAGAAAATGAAGCTCAAATTAGAAAAGGTCAGGAGTCAAATGGATACTATTTGCTCATTATATACTAACGTATTAACATGCAGATCTCCTACCAATAATTATGCCCTATTTTTGCTAGAAAGATACTTACAGTTGAAGATCAAAGTTGTCAAAGCTGGAAAACCAATAGAGTTGAAAACAATTGAGGATTTTATAAACTATTGCAAACATCATGGGGTAAAAGTTCAGAGGTTGCTGTGTGAATTTTATTTACACAATTTTGTATTAGAGGAAGAAACTGAAAAGAACCCCAGTCCTTTTGTGGGAGATGTACAATTTCAAGCTTTTATTTCATTCGTTGTTAACCAACTGAAATGGTTCAAGGCTCATAACACGTTCTAAAGGCAGGAAAATGGACTGGACCTTTGGGTTAGAGGTGAACCAAAACACCCGTTACAAATGCTGGCCAATCACAAAAGTTTGATGAAGAGGGAAGGAGTAATCAAAACTCTGGGGCTTATTCAGAAAGAAATTGTCCAAAACGGAGTAGAGTATTTCCTCTCCATTCAGGAAATCTCCTTGGCCACAACCAAGTTCAGATGAACAGTTTCCAATAGCAATGTACAGAATAGAGAGCCATTTAATTATAAAAAATTTACTTTGGCTACAGAATGCTTTGTCACTTATAGTAATCTCATCTTAAGGGAAGGTCCTTATTGGCTAGGTTGATGGTTCTGCAACCCTATTATTTGGTATCCTGATGAGGTGTACAAGGCTATATATGAACTGCCTGAAGGACAGACAGGGTACATCTTTGAAATCTTGGCCAAGAATCATGGTTTCAGACCGCTTTACGACATTCCTTCTCCAACTTATTCCTTGACTGCTCTGCATACGAACTACATGGTTTTCATGAGGACATGAAAAAGGGTAAGCAGGGGAGTATGTTGGGTCATGGAAAAGGTATGCATTTACTATTAACTTATTATCCTTTTCCTTTATTTTCATCCTTTCTATATCTCAATGCGCTAATATATTAAGAAATTACGGTAAGAAATACATAAATTATTTGCAATTACGCTTTGGCTAATTATTATCCTTCTTTATGCAGGAAAGTATGAAAAGGGACAACTGTTGTTCCCTAACTAGGGAACAATGAAAAAGCAGCAAGCTAAGGAAGGAATGCGGCGGTTGCAGATACGTCCAAAAGCAAATCGATAGGATCAATGCGAGAAGGGAAAGAAGTCTGAAGTTAGAAATTTGTGCAAATCCCTCAAGATCGAGAGTTCCTGAGGGATCACTTTTATCATCTATCTTTTCACCCCTTTCTCATTATAAAAGGCAACAATTGTAAGTAGAAAGGGGACGACTGTTGTTATTATTATTGTAATTCTTAATTACAGACTTTCGTTGTAGCGAAGAACGCAAATACGTTTTAATACTCTTTCATGATTAATACATAAGAGGAGTTGTTGTTCCTTTTTATTTATCTGAAGTAACCAGCAATGTACGTTGGCAGCTAAGGGCCCGCTTCCGGTGGAATTCACTGCTTCACCTGTGTCATATATTTTCAATTATTTCAAGTGTGATATTTTTATAGTATTATTGCTTTCTACTATTCTGTTTCATTGCTATTCCTTATTTCTTTTCATTGACAGAATAACTCTGTTTTATATAATTTACAACATTGTTGTTTAATTAGTTTCCTTTCGCTTTGGATTGAGTTTCCTAGATAAATATCTTGCTTGATGTAATCAACTGTAATGAGTATTAACTACTGCTGTTAGGCTCTCAGATTGATATCATCGTTGTTTTACAGAGTAATGCATTTGATTTAAATTCAATCGGTTTCTAAGAGAGGTGTTATCACTGCTGTACTCTTAATTGATACTGCTGTTACTTGAATTGCATATTGTTGTTGCCTGAATTGTTCTAGGATTTGATTTCATTAAAGGATTGAGTTTTCTTTTGAATTGTAATTAGAATTTACTTGTTGCATCTGTTTACTCTTGTATTTAAAAGATCTATACTGCAATTTAGAAGCATTACTATCTGAGTTAAATAGTAGCCACATACTGTGTACACTCTTGAAATAGAAAGACTTGCCCGAATTGATAATTAATGTGAAAATAATTAGGAGTTGAAAAGGCACCTTTTATCAGTCAAAAAATTTGAAGGGATATTGCAACACTATAGCAATTAATACTCATTGACCTTTTCTAAGGTAAATGTAATCACAAATGTACATCACCCCATTCATTAATGAGGAAGTGGATGATCAATTGTAGGCTAAGAACCTTTCCACCAAATAGTGGAAAAGGAAAAATGAACATTTAAAACATGTGTGAGGGATAATTATGGTTCAAATGAAGGATGGGGCCATAAACACATATAGAACTAGGTCAAAAGGTTTGTTTTTAATTGAAAAAGGTATTAGAAGTTGCATAAGGTACATGATAAACTTAAAGAAAAGAAATCAATACATTACAACCTATTAGAGAGGGTTTCGTGGGGCATATTTTCTAAATATCTGCTTTCAAATAGAGATTTATTATTGCCGGTTATTTTTCTCTATAGGGTGAGCCAGTTTGGCACCCAGTGGTACTCAAGGATAGATTGCATAATAAAATAAACCCTCAGAATTGTTGCACTAGTTTTCCCACATTGGGTTTTTTCGGGGACGATTTATCCAAAAATAATGGTGTCACTTGTGTGTTTTCTATTTCTTTCAATTGTTGATCTGTAGATGGTTGAGACTGTATTGTGTTTATTTTGATGTTTATATGTTTAAATAACTTGTTTGAGATTAACAAGTAGCATAAATAAACCAGAAGAATACAGATAAAATTTCTAACAGATAGACTTAGAAATTTCAACAGAGAGGGCTCTCTCTTGTGAAATCTTCTGGATATTAAGCTAGATCTATAGATAAAGGTAGAATAATTTTAACATTTTGATGGAAGGGGAGAGGTAAAATCTATTGGGCATGGAGTCAAATCAGGCTAATGATTTTCAGTGTTATGATGGGAAATGAAGAATCCTTAGACAGGGGCAAGGTAGGAAATATTTATGGTGTCTTTGTCAAATTTCATTGTAGAGAGGTGAGTATAGGAATAAGGAAATTGATAATATCTAAAGCATCTAGCTGAGGATGAATTTTAGATATTATGATGGAGGAAAAAACTCTGAAATGTTTAGTTATCTATAGCAGAGCACCTAAAAGTGAATTCTGAAATAATTTATTTTAACTAAACACTGTAGATATAACATTTAAGCGTGGCTATAACAAAAGATAAATAAACATAAACAAAAGATCAAAATCACCATAAATTATTGACACAAGAATCCCTAAACAAGTAAACTTCGACCTTCATCATTCACTAAAATTTTCAAATAAAATTGTACAATGCACAATGTCTCTTTTCTATCACAGACTGACCATCCCTATTCTCATATAAATTTACTAAATATAAAGGAAAAAAAAATTCCCCAAGCTAAGTAGGTCGAGTTCAACCATTTCCCCAAAGATAGAATCAGTTACATTAAAATTTAGAATTGCCTGGTAGGAAATAGGGATCAAATTTTTGGAAAATATGGTTCAAATATTAGATCGTATCTCTTGAATCATGACATGTTTTACAAAAAAGAAGGAGGTTTTTGTATCTGAGTTTTTTTTAGATAAACCTCTCTCCAATTTTGAAAATTATTCTCCAACGCCTCAACATCCACGCCCAAAGTTCATCACTAAAATAGGAAATGACGAAATCTAAAAACTAGGTTGTAAAGATTCATTCGAATATTCTAATATATGACACCTTCGAAGGAACTGAGGAAGGTTTTTGTTACTTAGCTTGTTTTGAAGAAAACCTCTTTGAGTTTTTTAAATTTCATTTCTTGTCGTTCAGAATGCGATTTTGAAAATAATGGCGAAAACAGTCTGTGCACAAAAAACTTCCTTTTCAAACACCTGTGACTAAACTTGCACATATTGAAAGGAACATATAAAACCTGTGGATGTGAATACGGAAGAAACTTAAGGACACTTTTCATAACCATATAAACTAATTTCAAGAGGTTTGGAGTCGGGTTGAAAGGTTAAATTGTTGACTGTGTAGAAGCGCAACAAATTTGTTGTGTTTTCTCATTCCTTCAACAAAGTGCAAAAAATTCTCTCTTTACATATTTCAGATCATCCTTTAGCATTCTGATTGTGATATGCAAGTGAAAGGAATCCTCCAGATCATTATATACCTGTTAGATAACACCTATTCAAGATACAAAACTCCATCTCTCAAAATCTTCACCTACAACAAAAGCGCAACGTCTAAGCACATCGAATGTTTACTTGCATGATTTGACTTGACGTTGAAATCTTTGGCTGAGTCAAATGGCCAAAGGATGATAATGAAATTCTTATAAATCCTTATTTGAACCTCCATACATAGGAAAAAGTGCCAAGGCTCTGATCTTCTTCCAATTTTTTATGCCTTTAACAATAGCACAACAAATTCGCACACTGCAATTCTGCAACTGACATTTTTCAAACATCTCATAAATGGTGAACCGGATTGAGCTTATATTTTGTCAACATGTTAATATCATTGTAATTCTTCTCCACAAAAAAATTGGGCTAAAAATGACTCATATATTTCGAGAAAATCCAAAAATGGTTGTAGAAGACAGTGGTTCATTTCTCAAAAACCATGAAACATTTTGGCCCAAAATTAAGTGAGTTTATTCATCTCACTGCCATGTATCTCCTGTAAAAATTTCACAACAAACATGTACATGTATTAAGAGATATGGTGAAAATACGTTTATGCAACGAACTTGTGTAGTGAGTTGTCTTTGCATGGCTTTGATCACATGCTTAGACTTTGGCTAAGCAAAAATGGATGATTGATTATGTTCAACCTCATAAACTTCCTTTGAACCCTCACATGTGAAAAGAAGAGAAATAACACTACTATTCCTTCCATTTAATATCCTTTGACAGTAGTGCAGCAAAAAAGTGCAGCGATGAAGGAATATATGTGAAACTGACTAGCTGAGCATCCTCTTGAACATTTTGAGATGAATTTTGAGGTATTAAACACAAAATGAACAAGAAAAACAAACTTCTAGAACCTGGAGGTCGTCAAGGTGCAAGAAACCATAGAAACTATGAAAGCGCCACAAGTGTCGTACTGACATCTAGAGCACCTCAGGAGAACAGGTGATGAACTCAATGACTTGTTGGAAGCGAAATTGAGCTTTTAAAACACTCCATGTGATCTATAAATTTTCTTGAGTATAATCATGACCTTTTGAAGTTCAAAATCCTCAAGTGTAGTGCAAGGAAGAAACACAACATATTTTTACACCTTTGTATATGCAACTTGTCACAAGGTTTGACGTAGCTACAAATTGACCAAATTAAATGACCAAGCTTGACATTGACTACTATAACATAAGACTATAACATGGTGGATGTTACATTAGCTATTAGAAATTGCTAGAGGAGAATTCCTTGGAGATAATAGCAACAGATCATTGGTTTTTGAATAGTCATTTGAGTGAGAATTAGTAGGAGAGTGGGAATACGAATGTCTCTTAGGAAAATAAATCAGAGGAATCATATAAATCTATAATTTCAAGATATGGGAGATGGGAGATCCAATGGAATAAATGATAATAAGCATGGATGAAAAGAAACTCGATTCAAGAGTAATGTTGGCAAAGAATAAGAATTAGAACTTGAAAAAAAAAATAAAGAAAACATGACCATGAAAGATATATTTCTATGCAAGTGTTCCTAATTTTGAAAGAAATGGGTAATGCTAAAGTAGAAATTTCAAATTACAATGATATTCTAAAAGTCAAAAATTTATTCGATTAGTTACGAGGAGTAGAAATATATTTTGGTTATGAGAAAATTGAATAACTTGTAGGGTGAACTTCGTCACCGCCAAGTTGAAGAGGGATGAAACTTTATGGTGGGAAGGTGTCCATAAAGAGAGGGTTGATAATCATAATGATAAATTAAAACATGAAAGAAAATGGTAACTAAGACGAGAGAGAAATTCTTGTTTGTAAATATCAACAAGTTTTGTGAAAATAAGCCCATAATTTGAGGCAAAGGGAAACATTAGTTAGAGAGCACATCAAAGAATTCTTCAGATTGTTAATTAAATTATGCATTAAATAAATTGAATACCATAGGGTCATAAGTTATGTGAATGGATTCATATTTCAAAAATATGAGGTGAGCACTTATTATTTTCATACTATAAATGGAACATACCAAGATATTGTTATATTTGAAGAAAATCTTAGTAGAGAAACCCAAAGAAGATGGACAAGTTAACATTCAAGACAGAGGGAGCATTGCATGAGTGGCTAGTTATATGCCAATTAAGTTTACAAATGCACTAAGTACCATTATGATGTTGACGAATGGGGTATTGAAACCATCCCTAGGTAAACTTCTTGTTGTTTATCTTGATGATATTTTAAATTTTAGAAAGACAAAATAGGAGCAAATGAAGTATCGACAATAAGCATTAGAGCAGATGAAAGAGGATAATTTGCTAATAAATTCAAAGAAATTTTCCTTCATTTAAAAGGAGCTGTTATACTTGGGTTTTATGATGTCTTTAGAAGATTAGAAGACAAACCCAAAGAAAGGGAAATATATAGTTGAATGGCATGTTCCCAAGAGAACTTTCAAAATTATAAGTTTCAAGAATTAGTAAGCTTCTATAGGAAGGTTATTTATAATTTCAATGATATATGTGCATCACTAATTGAATGCATGAAGAAAGGAAGTTTCTAGTGGATAGTAGTAGTTGAAAGGAGTTTTGAAATGTTGAAGAAGAAGGTCACTAAATAATCGATATTGGTCTTACTAGATTTTAACAATTTTTTCCAAGTGCATTGTGATGCAAGTGGATCATAAATTGAAATAGTATTGAGTCAAGAAGGTAAATCTATTGCTTTCTTTAGTGAGGATTTAAATGACACCAAAAGGAAGTATTTTGTTTATGATCAAGAATTCTTTCTAATAATAAAGCACTAAAAAATGGAAACATTATTTATTTCTTAAGGAGTTTGTGTTTTATAATGGCCACCAACCACTTCCATATATTCACAGTTAAGGGAATTTGAATAAGATACATTTGAAATGGGTAGAGCTCTTGCAAAGTTACCTATTTGTTTCGAAGCATAAATCACCATTTTTTTATAGGGTTGTTGATGTATTGAGTAGTAGAGTGTCGTTTTACGTACTATGGTTGTTGAGATTGTGGGTCTAGATGGCGTGAAAGCTTTATATGAGAATGATGCAAATTCCCTCGAGGTTTGGAAAGCTTGTAAGGAAATATGGAGTGTGGATCAAACTCCATACTTGGTATTTTTCATTCAGGAAATTTATTTTTCAAGAATAATAAGTTGTGCATGCCAAGAGGGTCTATCAAAGAGAATCTAATTAGATAGTTACGTAATGGAGGATTGAGTGGTCATTTTGGTAATGAAAATACTAGAAATTTGGTCGAGGAAAGATAATTTTGGCTAAGTATTGATAGGGATGTGAGAAGGTGGTTGAAGGTTGCAGCATATTTCAGTTGCAAAAGGAAGGAGTCAAAATGAGCTTGTATACACCATTATCTGTACTAGAGAAACCTTAGGAGGATGTGAGTAATGATTTTGTTTTGGGATCACCAATAACTCAAAGAGGTAATGATTACATAATGGTAGTCATGGATAGATTTTAAAAATGTCACATTTTCTTGCATGTAAGAAGACAACTGATGTTATAAATGTTGTTTTGTTCTTTCAAGAGATTGTTTAGTTGCATGAATTAGCAAGGAGTATCATTTCATGTAGGGATAATGGATTTTTAGGATAGTTTTGGAATACATTATAAAAGAAAGTGGGATAATAATATATTATAGGTTAGTTCAATACATCACCCTCAGATCAATGGACAAATAGAGATTGTTAATATAAGTCTTGATAATTTTCTAAGTTGTTTAGTAAGGGATAAATTAAAGTAGTTTGATTAACCCTAGTGTAGGCGAAATTTGCCTATAGTAGTCAACATGTTTACAAGGAAGACACTATTTCACATTATGTATGAAACATCACCAAATGGAGTGACAAATTTGGTGAGTTTGCAAAAATATTTGCAAAGTACATGAGAGATGCCATGAGAAGGTTAAGAAGTAGTAGCAACAAACTAATGAGAAGTACAAGGAGAAGGTAGATCAAAGAGCAAAGACATTTGCAAAAAGAGATATAATGATGGTGCATTTAAGGAAAGAGATGTTTCTAAAGGGAACAGATAACAAGTTGAAATATTAGAAAATAAAACCATGTAGAATCCTTAGGAAGATTTGTAATAATGCATACTAGTTGGAATTTCTAGATAACATGGATATTTCATCAATATTTAATGAGTATCATGAAGATATTGAAGAAGTACATGTAGTTAAGAAAGTACAAGTGACAGGTTAACAAAAATAGATTCTATTAAAAAAGAGAGAGAAAGTTGAAGAGGTGTTTCCTAAAAGGGTTAATTATATGATAAAGAAAAAATAGTGCAAATAATATTTATTTAAATGGAAATACAAATACTAACTTGCTCAACTTGTGGGACCACCTTGCTTGGACAAATTCGCTAACCATAACTCATGAGAAAGAGCTCATTAAAAGGAATAAATCAATTAGGGGAGTTTGATAGATGAGCATCCCTTGGGTTTTGACACTCCTACATCACTAAAAGGACATTCTTATTTTAGTTCATTTTTGTTTAAAGTTTTTAAAATTCTAGCCTACAACACTATGTTTCAACCTTTTTATCAGCACCCACTCATATCTTGGGGTCATTAGTTGAATTTTGAATATGTTGCATAGGAGGTCTTTCTTTATGTATTCCAAATTTCCAAAGTAAGAAGTGAGTTTGCACTGCAATTTAAATTAAAAATTATTATTTGAAAAGAATTGATGTGATTGTAGATTTAGTTAATAGAATTTGAAAATTTATAATATTTTTTCATCTTTTATCAAAATGTAAATAGTTTAATAAATAAAGTTTAAAATTTTGATAATTTTTCTTATGGTCTAAATTAATTTAAAATTTTTTGTTAATTTTTCTTATAGTCTAAATCAATTTAAAATGAAACAAAAATCTATAAAACAAAATTATAGATATAAAACTCACATTATATAAAAGTTAAACTATTTTTAAAAATTTGCCCAAATTCAATTTCTAATTTTACCTGAATAAAATCTATACGTTACAAATTTAATATAATCCTACAATTTAATCTTAGATACACAGCTTTCTTAGAACCAAGTTGATACTCTTTTATACAATTTGTTCATATTTCAAGTATTTCCTAAATGTTCATTAACTTTTTAAATTTCAAAAGATTTCTTAAAAAAAAATTAACATTTTTAAAATTTTGGATATTAATGTGATTTATACTAATTATGGAATTTAATTCACAATTTAAAAATCAAATTCTTGAAAAATGAAGTATTTTCCAAATATTTTTTTAATCATTTATTCCAACTTTAAAAAACATTAAATATTCTTAAGAATATGTGTATTTTTAGAAGAGTATTGATTCAAATTCAAAAGCTTAATTTTTTTATTATTATTAAAAAATTATTAATACGAGTGATTGAGTCAAACTAGTTGTTATTTTCTAATGGCTAGTTAGCTTCTGTCTACACCTATTTATTTCGATGCTTAGATATAGTTCCTCATCTTGTCTTGAAGATGAACCACACTAGTTGGTTTGTCGACGAGATTTTCTCCTATATGATTTTTACTAAAAGATTCTTTGTCATAAATATTATGGATCACAGAAATTGAATTCAAAAATATATACATTTTCATAAAATTTAATGATTGTAATGGTTAAATCAATGTGAAGAGGAGATTCACCTCACTGGGGGTGGAAGAACATAAAGAATGGGCTAGCATTGGCATAATATATTGCATAATCAAGTCTTGGTCAGTGGATTTTTTTGTTTGTATTCATAGTATATGGACATTTAGCTCGTAATAAACATTAACTTTTAATATTGGTTTGTTTTTCAATCTAGAAAATCAAGGCAAAAAGATTTTGATACTATATAATATGGTATAAAAAAAAAAACTTATTTATACCAAAAAAAAAAAGTGAAAAAAAGATAAGTTATCTCAAAAATAAAGTCTTATTGTAAATCTCATATGTTAATATAGTGTTTAATTTAACACTAATCTTAAATTTTTTATAATTTTAATTAACAATATTAATATAGAAACTTTTTTCGCTCTTTTTTTTTAATGACTAGCGGAATTGATAACGTGTGGGCTTTTGTACTCGTGTGACATAGAGTTGATCCCTGACGGCTGCCATTATAACCTCTAGGAGCAACCACACCGCCCCCAAACACGACACACAAGTAAATCGAGGTTTAAATCTGTGACCGGCACAACGACACAAACACCTTAGTGGCCAATAAGTTATACCCGTGGGGACTTCTGTCTAATTATTTTAATATAAAAACTTTTTTTCTAATTATTTTGACATTCCCATTTATAATTTAGTTATTAAGAATTTAACACTAACAAAGTAAGGTTGAGAGTTAAGACTTTGGATTCTTAGATTTACATACTAAGAAAGTGCATATTTAGAGGGATAAGGTAAAATAAGTTACAAGAGTAGAGAAAATAGTGAATGAATTATAATTCATAATCTGTTAAATATTTTATCCACCAAAATATATTAATGGTAAAAATTGGGAAAAATATTTAACTGTAGAAAGGGGGCAAAAATTGAAATCCATTGTAAGTTTTAATTGTTTTTGTTAATGGGAGAGGTAATGTGGCCACCGGCCAATTATACTCTTGTCACATAGCGGGTCGACAGCACTGACAGGAGGAGGCGATGGTGGGAATGGTAGCATTATATCAATGACGAAAATTCGTGGACGTCATATCGCTAGGTATAATGAGAGTAGTTTAAGCTGGCACGAAACTTTAATTTATGATCTGAAATCTTAAATACTGTGGCTTATATTTCTCGAGGCGATCTGTACTGAGATTTGGATGTTGTACTGAACCCTAAAGTATTGAATATCAAAGACGTAAGTTTTTTTCTTTTCTTCAGTTCAAGGAGTTAAATTTTGTTATAACTAAGTTGTTCTTTCTAAATGAGAATGACTGTTAATCCTTACATGTCATTTATTAAAGGCTTTTTTTGTTTGAGTGATTTTGGTTGTGAATAAGACATTATTATTATTATTATAATTGAGTATAGAGAAGATGTTATTTCAAAAAAGAAAAAAAGAAATTACTTTAACGTCTATGAAGCTAAAGATAGTCTATGAAACAAATTGCTTCTTCCTTTGCTTGATGTATTCGGCCTTTTTCCTGTGAAGCTTCAAAATAAATGCTACCTGCTTCATTAATAAAACTAAAATGATAAGAGTAATATTTTTAGGCAATCAATATTTTTGGAGTTATAGTTTCATTAATGCACTGGAGTAGTATCTGTCAACTCTTGGATTTTGTGCTTCTCTAAATTTAAGGGTTGACATACACGCCCAATGCATTAATGGAACTATAGCTCCATAAATATTGATAGCCAATATTTTTATCATATACAATAAGTTTCAAAAAAAAAAATATTATTATTATTATGAAAATAAATATTTTATTATCATTATGGACTTTAAGATTTATTAAAAACAAAATGTTAAAATATATAGTTGTCATTTAATGTAATGAAAATAAAAACAAAGAAACAAATATAAATTGTTCAACATTGAAAATACATTAATACAATATGTAATCAATATAAATTAGTCAATACTCATTTTAATCTCCGATTTATAGGAAGCAAATTTAAATTTTATTCTAAAATTATATTAATAGTAAAAGTTTACTAATATTACATTTTAGATTTTAATTAATTTTATCGTTATTATTATAGAAAATTATCATCATATTTAAAATATTTTATATGTTGTATTTATAATTAATTAAAAATAAAAAATTTAAATATTTATGATATCTTTCTAAAATTATCAACTAATTCAAAATGATTAATTATAACCCTCTTGCTAAAGTCTCAAGTACAAATATTCAACTTACATAATTACGGCGTAAGGCATTCCCCTTTGAGAACAACTCTCCTAGCTCTCACTGTGTATTAGGGTGCACCATTAGATCAAATTTTAGACGATTGAAGTTTTTTACGCCATTGGAATAATAGTTAATAGTTCAGACAAAAACTAATAGTTAGGGACTGTATGGTTTACTGTCAGATTGATTTATCAAGAAAATTGCAGAGCCTCCATCACGTTTTACAGTTTAAATTGAATGAGGAAACCCCTTCACATTTGCATTTTCATTTTGTAGAGGAAAATTTTGCTCCTAGGTTTCTGACAATTGGATCTCACCATCAAGATTGGGCAATGGACTGGAAACAAGATCAAAACCCCCTGCAACGGAACCATCTCAGAGCTCGAAGGCGTGACCTGCAATAATGAGAGGGTTTTCGAGCTCAGCTTCGCAGAATTTGGCCTCAGCGGAACAATGTCGCCTTTCATTTCCTACTGTAAATCATGGGGTTGTCGAATTGACTTCTAAATAAAACTGCAGAACCTCCATTACATTTTACAATTTAAATTAAATGAGGAAACCCCTTCGCATTTGCGTTTTCATTTTGCAGAGGAAAAATTTTCTCCTAGGTTTCTGATAGTTGGATCCCGCCAATAAGCTCAAGCAATGGATCGAAGACAATATCAAAACCCCCTGCAATGACACCATCTCAGAGCTTGAAGACGTGGATTTGTTCTTCAACTGGGAAGATGAGATCCAAACATTCCAGCGCATGTCGTGGCTTGGACAAGGGCAACATCTACTGGGTTGGTTCCTCAAGGGTCATTCTAGGAGTTTCTCAACGCAAGGGTAATTTTATTTATTTAGTTATTTGTCTAGAATTGCGGATGTTTTAATTATTGTTTTTTCCCTGCTCGGATTTTAGCCATTTTGGGTTGTTTGGTACCCCAATGGTAGGTGCTGAAGTTTGTGGATTTTTACAAGACATAAATGAAGAGCTTTGTAATAGATGGATTCAACTAGGTTCCTTTTATGCTTTTCCAGATATCACTCAGACAAGAATAAAAGGTGCCAAGAGCTTTACCTATGGGACATTTAGTGTGTGCAACCACTTTGAGACAACCTTGTGTCAAGAAAAAAAATGGTCTCATGTAATCTTTTAAAATTAATTTGACATCCTTTTTGTAAATTAATAATTTTTTTTATGGCAAATGTTAAGTACCTTAAAAACATGTTAGTTTGTCAATTTGCAAGAAGGACTTAAAAGTAGTTATTTCTTAAGTATCTTTGTTATCTTTGGGTGGATTATGGTATTGATAAACTTTGAAGTCGAAGACACATTTTATTTTGCAAGTATTGGCATCACAAGATATACATGTTGCACAAGTTTTTGGAATGTAAAACTTCACCATTGCACCTTTCAAACTATAGCTACTTGCTTCAACCAACAACCTTAGATGAAACTGCCAAACTCTTTGCTTCAAACTCGAAACTCCAAACAAATTTAGGATGAATTAGATTTGCTAATAATAGAGGTTGGTGTGGGTTAAATTTGAGGTTATTTAAGCTTTGTTGAATAAGTGAAGTTAGTGTCGATTGTATATTTAGTTAATTAGTGTTTGTTTCATGTTTATTTTTGAAATTATTATTCAACTTCCTGTTAATTCTTGTAAATTTACAAGTTTCTCTTGGAGGAAACAGTAGAATTGTGATGATTTCTAAGTCATAGTTTAGCCTCTTGTGACCGGCTTTATATTTCATGATGCTATGGGTTTGGTTGTTCTTCTTCAATTCCCCCTTCATTTCAGCATGTTTCTTACGTGTATCCATTGAAGGTTTTTGAAAGATTTTGTATAATATTATTGGTTTGATGCCTTTGATATGCATACTTTACTTTGTTGCAGCAGCATGGATCCTCTTTATCTTTGGGATAAGTTTTTTTAATCTCTTTATTTAATCAATTGCTTGAAAGTGTTGCATCATGATTGGTGAGTACGCCATTTTCATTGAGCTCGAAGTTCCATTATAGAAATATAGTGCATAATTAAGTAATTATGTCAATATTAATAGAAATTCTTAATATATCATATATTCTATTTTTCCATATAATAAGTTGAAATTCTTGAGCTTGCAATCCCTTTTTAAGTAGGGAATTGATATACCCCAAGAAAGGGATGAGGCATGTTTGGGGCACTATCCAGTCCTTAGCTCTTTTCCATAACATAAAGAAAACAACCACCCCCACAAATCCACTCCCCATTCCCATGCCCTATGTTATCAATGACATATTTTCATCTATGTGACTTAACCATCCCACTCTTACATTACCACTCTTACTATTATTATCACCTTGCCTTGTCTTTCATTTTCATTACATGAATCTAAAGGACAACCCCATAAGCACCTATTGTTTTGAAATGAAGTTACATTGAAAGTAGGGAATTGTGATCTAGATTTAAACAGGAACGCAACAAAATACAAAGATAACCATATACACAAAAATGTAGTGGAAACAATACTTCATTTCATTAATGGAAAATATTGAAATATGCTAACAACCGGAAATAGAAATAAACCAGCTAGGGCAATGGTAGCTTATCTCTGAGAAGAGATGTGGCGGCTACATGCCTCTGAACTGTGTTACAATGAGGCTCGAAGGCCTATTTATTGTTGAGAAACAATGTAAAACCCTTAACATTCCAAAATCTAACCCTAGAAGATGAAACGCCAAATTGTGGGCCCCGTTTGAGTAAATTGGTACATCAATTTCCCGGGGTCGTAACTTTGGCATACGATCTCCGTTTGACGCGTACAATAGCTCGTTAGAAAGATCTATCCGAGCACTACCACTTTGGAATGGCAACATCGGTCAATGGACCTATGTTGCCTCTGATTTCTCAAAAAACGTCATTTAGGGCCTCAAAACGGCTCCGGAAGTTCAGGACCTAAAAAACTGCTAAAAATAGTAAATTGTGCTACAATTTAGAAACTGAAAAGACTGAAAGAGACAGTTGTGGGTGTCCAAATGGGATAGGTGGGTGGCCACCAACATCCATCTGGATCATTCCTCCCCCCTTAGGAAGCAATGGTCCCCATTGCGTTGAGTTCCTCTCTGAGATGAGGAAGCTTCTGCTGAGTTGGGTCTCCGGTGAGTTGTTCTGCAATCTCTGATGTGTCCAGAATTGGTGGGAAGCATGGTCGACGATGGTCCACATTGAACACTCGGTGCAAGCGAAGGAATGGAGGAACGTTGTGCTTCAAAGCATTGTTTCCCGTAGCCTTGGTACCAGTGTAAGGACCATGTCGGAGTGGTCTGAGTTTTTGATGGGTTCTGGTAAGGCGTTCTATTTGCAGATGTAACCAAACTTTGTCGCCCACCTGAAACTTGTGTGGTACCCCTGTGGGTGAGGAGAAGTTGTTCCTGTGTCTTGTCATGACTGTATCCCTTTGCTGCTGCTGCTGCATGGAGGAACCCTTTGCGAGGGTCATGGATGTGATGGCAATCTTCCCCTTACTTTGGGAGTGAACTAGACAGATGAATTTCCTGGTCTGGGAGATGAGCTTGCTACCTTTCTTAGCGGTGATCAAAGATGTGGCGATAGGTGGGGCTACCTCCGGTATCCTGTATAATGAATTATTCAAAGAAATAATGACAGCACGAGGCTTGGAATCATACACAGCATGTCGCCTCCACAAGTATGGCTAGCCTAATAATACATCACAAACATCGAGAGGTGTAACATCACACAATACCTCGTCTGTGAAGGGTTTGATGCTGTAGGGAAGGCGGCACTACTGGCGAACTTTCAGATCTCATCCTTCATGAAGCCACCTGATACTGTACGGCTGCGAGTGCGGTGTAGTCGGTAGGCCCAACCGCTTCACGACCTCTGCTGAAATGAGGTTCTTTTGGCTGCCACTGTCGACAATGAATTGCAGCGGCGAACCCTTCACCCACATCTGTGAGTGGAAAAGACGATCCCCCTCTTCTGGATTTGTAGGTTCATTCTTCTGGATCTTGGCAGTGGCAACAGTGGCGCTGCGATCCGCATCAATGATCTGCTTCCCTTTGCCATTCCCCTTGTCAGGTTTTGGCTCAGGGTCAGAACATGCATCTGATTCGGAAGCCTTCAACTCGGCCACCAGCGACTGCTTGGTCTGACACTCACTTGTGTTATGATTGGGACTCTTGTGGAACTCACACCACTTTCCTGTGTCCTTCTTCGGCTTTGTGGTATTGTTCTTTTCTTGCGGCTTCGACGAGTTGTCTTAGGTCACCCCGCCTTGGCTTTGTCCTTTGGGCTTCGGATTTGCAGATCCAAAGTCTCGCTTCTTCTGTTTGAACTTTTGCTCGATTTTGACAGTGTATCGGTATGCTGTGCCGGTGAGGAGATGTTCAAGAACCCTATCTCTTCCTGGATGTATCTGTGTAGGCAGTCGCGATATTTGAGTACCAGATGCAGCTCAGAATCTTTGATACCCAACTATGTGCGAAGGGTATGAAAAATGTTTGTGAACTCTGGCACATCTTAGTCTCGTCCCTGCTACAGTGTGGTCCATTTGATGTATTTGTCCTCATAGCTTCCGACAGGGTAGTACTGCTCCTTGATGGCATCCCGGAAGTCATTCCAAGTGGGTGCGGCTGAAAATAGTGAGCCTGTACTTTCATCCTTCTACTCGCAGTAGGTTTCCCACCAGTCCTTGACGTGGGGGGCTGCTTTGAGAAGAGCAAAAACAATCTTTTCCCAACTTGAAAATTCGTGAACAGAAAAATACCCATCTAGCAGATTTAACCATTTATCTACGGCATCTGCGTCTATCTGACCCTCGAAGATGGGGATTTCAAAATTAACTTGTACTTTAAACGGTGTGGCGTTTCCAGAGTAGTTGTTGGAAGCCGATGCGTCACCTCTGGGTAGCCGCTAAAGGATCTGCGCAAAGCTATCCATCATCGCGTTCCTTTGCCGCTTGAGCGCTTCTTCGAGCACGACTTTGATAGGATCTCCTGCCCCTCTCGTCTTCTTCTCATCCGCCATGGGAGGTCGTCGGGATTTGCGAGGCTGGTCTTGCAAAGGTTCAACCAGTTCAAGCCCTAACTCCTTATATCCTGACCTCGTTGGGGATATGCAAAGAAAAACAGAGAAAAAGTAGACCGCTCTGATACCACTGATCCGGATTTAAACAGGAACGCAACAAAATACAAAGATAACCATATACACAAAAATGCAACGGAAATAATACTTCATTTCATTAATGGAAAATACTGAAATATGCTTACAACCGGAAATAGGAATAAACCAGCTAGGGCGATGGTAGCTTATCTCTGAGAAGAGATGTGGCGGCTACATGCCTCTGAACTGTTCTGAACTGTGTTACAATGAGGCTTAAAGGCCTATTTATTATTGAGAAACAATGTAAAACCCTTAACATTCTGAAATCTAACCCTAGAAGATGAAACGCCAAATTGTGGGCCCCGTTTGGGTAAATTGGTACATCAATTTCCCGGGGTCGTAACTTTCGCATACGATCTCCGTTTGACGTGTACAATAGCTCGTTAGAAAGATCTATCCGAGCACTACCACTTTGGAACGGCAACATTCGTCCATGGACTCATGTTGCCTCCGATTTCCCAAAAAATGCCGTTTAGGGCCTCAAAACAGCTCCGGAAGTTCAGGACCCGAAAAACTGCTAAAAATAGTAAATTGTGCTACAATTTAGGAAACTGAAAAGACTGAAAGAGACAGTTGTGGGTGTCCAAATGGGATAGGTGGGTGGTCACCAACATCCACCTGGATCAAATTGTGTCCCAGTTGGGATTTTCCCACAGAGGATGTTTGATGAAACATCTAGAACGCTCAATTCATGTAATTTAGAAAGCTCCCTAGAAATTGGTCCACTCAAATTATTATGGGCCAAATATAATTGCTCCAAAGTAGATATTTCACTAAGAGTTGTAGGTATTCTCCCTTCTAATTGATTCTAAGATAAATTCAACAACCACAGATGGCTCATACTACCTATGCTTGTGGGATTTTCCTAGTAAGATTATTGTGAGACAAATCAAATATAGTGTTTGTAGGCAAATGATATGACAACATATACTCATATGTCCTAGATGTTGTGATTTCCAAGGATTTACTATTCATCCAAAGACACATTTTATTTTGCAAGTATTGGCATCAAAAGGTCTACATGTTGCACAAGTTTTTGGAATGAAAAAATTCACCATTGCACCTTTCAAACTATAGCTTGAATTAATTAGTGTTTGTTTCATGTTTATTTTTGAAATTCTTATTCATCTTCCTGCTAATTCTTGTAAATTTACAGATTTCTCTTACAGAACAATAGAACTATGATGATTGCTAAGATAACTTAACCTCTTGTGATTGGCTTTATATTTAATGATGCTTTGGGTTTGGTTCTTCTTCAATTCCCCCTTCATTTCAGCATGTTTCTTATGTGTATCCATTGAAGGGTTTTGAAATATTTTGTATAGTATTATTGTTTTGATGCCTTTGATATGCACTATTTTTACGTGGTTTCATACAAAGATATACTGAATAGACGATGAAGGAACTCATTTTTGTTGGTGGGTTCGGGATCCATTTGTGTCCCCTCACTCTCAGCGTTCCCAAGCCCCTCGTCGACTTTGCTAATAAGCCTATGATTTTGCATCAGGTAAGGAGCTAACGGGTTTCGATCCCTCTATTTTGATTGCCTGGATAAAATTATAATGTATAAGAAAAAACAATTGAAGAATACTTTGTGTGCAGATCGAAGCTTCGAAAGTGATTCGAGTTGAAGCTCACATGAGACTGAACCAAAGGGAATAGCTAGGCCTCTAAACCTTCCCAGGGGCAAGATGGATGATGGGTCTTGCGAGCCTTTATTTGTACTCAATAGTGATGTCATCTGTGAGTACCCTTTGAAGAAAATGCTTGAATTTCACAAAAATCATTGGGGAGAGGCCTCAATTATGATCACAAAGATATGCCTGTATGCCAAGCTCAGGCTCAAATATATCTCTATGATTATTGGTTCAAAGGTAACTCCATGCTTGTTTAGGTATCTACATCCATGGCTTAGGACTCGGTAGATCCTGATAACATGCATTGGTTATTCTTGATGAAGAAATTGGTCGAATTAGAAGATTTGTGGAGAAGCCTAAGATCTTTGTTGGAAACAAGATCAATGCATGGATTTACCTTCTGAGTTCCAGTGTACTAAATATGATTGAGCTCAGACCCCCTTCAATAAAAAAAGAGGTGTTCCCAAAAATAGTCAGTGAGAAGCAGCTCTATGCCATGATATTGTTGAATTCTAAATGGATATAGGGAAACCAAAGGATTATATTTAAGGACTAAGGCTTTACTATGATTCTCTGAGAAGAAATTTACCCAATAATTTGTCATTTGGTGCTCACATATGATTGGAAACGTGATAGTGGATGAGACTGCTTAGATTGGGGAAGGATGCTTAATTGGGCCAGATGTTGCAATCGGTTAGGGCTAAATGATTAAGGTAGGGGTGAGATTGTCTCACTGCACGGTTATGAGGGTAGTTGGGATTAAAAAGCATGCATGTGTCTCTAGGAGAATTGTTGGTTGACATTCTACTATTGGGCAATGGGCCATAGTGGAAAACATAACTGTGTTAGGGGAGGATGTGCATGTTTCTGATGAGGTATATAGAAATGGGGGTGTAGTGTTTCCCCACAAGGAAATCAAATCCAACATCACTAAGCCATAAATTGTCATGTGATTGTTTGAAGAAACCAACATGGAACATTTGCTTGCTTGGCTGATTAGTTTAGTGTTTCCATTTTTATATGATGAGGTTGCAGTGGAGAATATTGTTTTTCTCTCTCATGTTTATCTCGAGAATTGTAGGATACTCCAGAGGTTGCATGATCTCTGGTTTTGGATTTCGGATTTGGTAATCAATGTCATGTAAGTTGTTTGTTCCTTCCTATAAGAGATAGCTCTGGAAATCCTATTAGTGAATGAAATTGGTTTTATTTTATAAATGAAATTTTTTCCATTTTTGGAAAAAAAATAGTTTTGTAAGATGACTTTTTTGAAATTGTTATTTTTATCTAAATAATGCCTGAATTTGAACTCAAAGAGAAATATACATGGGAAATATAGCTAGGAAATTTTATCTTTATCTTTATTGTATAAATTGTTCTTAAATATTCAAGTACTCAAGGGAGTTATTTAGGGTGGAAGCTACAAACAGTTCTTAGAACTGTTAGGTCTACAATAGGAATGGAATGCATGTGATGTTTCTGTATGTTTGGATTGCAACATAGCTTAGTTTGAAGTTTGACTGGGTGGGTATATTACTCTTCTGTGATGATAGTTTTAGTTGGTAGTAATATTTATAATAATATCAAATGGTTGGCATTTTCTAATAAGTATTTAACTTTCTACTATCTACAAAATGGAGAGGATTAATTGTAATTTTTTTTTTTTAAGTAGTTATCTGAAAACTTGTGTAATTTTTTTTTATGATTATGGTTATATTATAATGCATTATCTGATGCTTAACAGAGTCCTACAGGTCCTTTGATATCTCCTGAAAGTCAACAAAAACTATGACATATGAACATCATCTATATTTCAACACAACCAAATGGATTATATGTGGGTGGAGTGGAAGGTTCAATTACTCCATTTACGCAAGGATCTTCCCCAACATTGGGACAAAAATTAGGGAAATTTCAACCTATTTGTACTCAGACAGACACATACCCTAAAAGGCCTGGTCAACTAGAATGTCAGTGTTACATAAAAACAGGGGATTATAAATTTGGTTTTGCTTGTAGTTATCACCACCCTTATAAAAGAGTTTCATAGTCATCTACCTATGTGCTTAGTCCAATTGGAGAGAAAGTTGGTTAGAACATATGGAAGATTGAAATTGGAAACCAAGAACAATTACTAGAAAAATATAACTCCCCATCTTCATTATTGTAAAATTTTTAAATAAGGCTACATGCAACAATCCTTGTATTATATCTATAAATGAAGCATTAACATTATGAAATAATGTAAGCATATTGTGACATTATGAGGATGGTCTGAGGCAAGGATGCCCTTTGTGTGGGCAGATTTGTATTCTTTTTATTTGTGTAGGGAGTAGTAAGTGAATAGAATATTTTATCTCCTTTATCCTCCACATCTATGTTTAGTTTTGTGATTTGAAAGTTGTTCTATGTTTTTCATAATATGTCTCTGTTACACAGATGTTAGAGCATGTTTTGATGATTGTTAGTTTTTATTGCATTTTTTAAATATTTTAAAACTAAGAACCTCTATGGAACCCAAAGATTTTCATTTAAAAATAAAATATCATTGATTGCAAAGAACTAATTCCATAACCACCACCTTGAAAATATTTTATTTTGAAAGTAACTTTTTTTAGCTTAGTTGAACACAACCTTATGTTTATTTTGGAAGGTTTGCATCTTAAAACATCATAGCAAATATAGCATGCAACATATATAAGGTGCTAGTCTGTCAGCTTCTTCCCTTTCATAGATACCAGTGGCTCCATATCCTAGAGGTTGTTCCCCAACAACTGCACATGTTCAGTCCATTTCAGAACCCACATAGGAAATTACAAAGAGTAGAGATCAACCCTCAAGAAAGCCTACTAGCTCCAAACAGGATTCAAATATTGTTGTTTCAAGAAATACAAACGAAAATGCTTCTACATATTATGATGTTGCTATTTCATCTAGGTTTGCACAAATTGCATTGTGCTAAATGTAGTTGGTCCATGGAATAGTTTGTGAAAAATAGAATTTCTATTTCAAGATACAACATAGTTTGCAAGGTTGAATTCCTTAAAGTATCCAAAATATGTAAAGATGTTGAAATTTCATCCATTTCATTCTTTTGCTCCTATCCAGGGTGAACACGTGCATGTGCATTTAAGCATTATTTGTTGTTTAAACCTAATTAAATCAGCAAAAGCTAATTAGATCGAAGCTCTAAAAGTTATTGGAGTTGATGAAGTTGTTTTGGCAACCAATTACTAGCATGAGGTACAGAGCTGAGTGTGCATAACTCCTACCTATGCTACCACCTTACGATGTTTCCTTTGCAACATGTGGTGCAATTGCCAGTTTATTCTCTAACATACTTAAATGATAACATACTTAAATGAAAGATGGCTAAATAACTTAATGATGGAGCATAATTTTAGATAAAATAAGGCAATGCTTTAAAAAAGGGCGTGAAAACCAAATTCAAAATTGTATATTTGTGTTGTTAATGTTATACATCATATTTATTGAATATATATATATATTAAATTTTAGGAGTTATTTGATTAGTATATATTTTTGTTAAAAAAATTATAAATAATATGAATAAATTTAACTTAATTTAAAAAAAAAAAAATTCATATATATAATAGTCAGTAGTTAGGGTTTTCAGGATCGATGTATAATTAAAAGTTTTCAAAAATCCTCATGGCATCCCAGACTATAATTTTGTTCGAGTTTAAGGGGTCCATGCATCATATTCTTCAAATTATTATTAGATCTTTGTCAAGCTCCCGTCTGTGCAGTTATTGCTTGTTAGGGTTTGCTCCTCAAATCTAGTTCACAACCTCAAGCTTTATTTAGAGCTTTGAGTGAGTATCCTCTCAGGAATGGAACACCTTCTTTTTCAAGGTAAGTAGTTTGATGATGCTACCTCTCAATTTACAACATTGGTAAAGATGCCATTATTTTTATGGTTTTTTGTCTGAGAGTGGGAACTGGAGGTAAGACTTCCTCCTTCAAATGTTTTCTTATAAATATGTCATCCATGCCTGCCACCCCCTCCCCCCAAGGAAAATTAGGCTCAAACAACTCCGGGTCAATTTTTGGTGGAAAAAAATGAGGAAGTTCCCTCCCTAGAAATCTCTCACTCGAATATGGAGGATCTTCACCAGGCGTATTCAGAGGCAACCCTAATTTTCCATTTCAATGGATTTTGGCCCCGCACAGTGAATCTCTACCAATGGATCCATTCCATATGGAATAAGAATTACAAGGTTATTTTTTGTTCAAGGGACTTCTTCATTGTGTTTTTTGAGGAATTTGGAGATTATTAGAAAGCTTTATCTAAAGGGCCCTAGTTTTGGGGCAATTCTGGATTGTTTTTAACACCTTGGTTCCCAAATTTTGACCCTTCCAAAACTATCATTACCAAGATGCCAATATGGGCTAGGCTTCCTAATATGTGAGCTCACTTATGCCACTACACAATCTTTCAGGGCATTGGAGATTCTCTGGGCCATTATCTTACTATTGATTTCTCTCGTGGGCAGCTTGGTGTATACACATATGGTAGAATTTGTGTTGAAATCAATATTAGTAAAGGGTTGCTCGACCAAATAAATTTAAAAATTGATGATTTTCACTAGACTTGGGATCTGGAATATGAGAATATTGCTTTTGATTGCAGCTTTTGTCATCAAACATGTCACTTACATAACTCTTGCTTGATATTTAATTCTCAACAGAAGCAAAACATCCACAATTCCAAAGCTAAAAGTTGGAAGCCTTGTAACCCTCCTCTTATGGAGGGTAATGCCTCTTTATGACGAAGAAGGACTATGAAGAAGTTGATGACGAAATCCATATGGGGGACACGGTCCAAGACTCAAGGTCTAAAGCGTCTCCTGTGATTCCTTGTGTGGGCCATGTTCCTTTGAGAAGAACAAAGACATTGAATAATAATTCTTCTCCAGGTATATTGAAACAAGCTCATGCGTCGACTTCTTCGTACTTTGACAAGGAATATATTTCAGCATGTAATGATAACTTTCATATCACTTTGATCAAACCATCTTTAGAAGGTTGGGTCAAGGTTTCGAAAAATAAAGGAAACAAAAGTCGCCGTAAGGATCAACCCCAATTTTGGGTGATTCTCCTCTCTAGTTGTGTCTTTTTTCCCTTTACGTTTACTTTGCTATTCTTTGTACCATTCATCTCTACTTTGATACTGCTAGTATAGGGAAAATTGTGCCAAAAAAGGAGTCATGATGGAAAATGATGTAATTTTTTCTATTTGATCAAAATAATTTTTAGACTCACAAGAAAAAATAGTCAATAATTGAGTATTATGAATTACAATTAGGCGGTTATCAAATCAAATTCTTAAACTAATTGTCTTTGTGGATACTAATAGATTATCGATGGATGTACCTAATGGATTAGGTTGCTAAAATTGTAACTAACTATTTTATCTCAAATAGTATCTTGAAAATCAATAAAATACCCAAAATTTTTATCTAAATATATATTCTATTCATAAAAATAAACAAATATTATCACTACATAAAGAATTACAAATACAAACTATTATTAAACAAAATTTAAAAATGTATCAATAAGAATGATAAACCCAACATACTAATGAAAAGGCAAGCTAATAAGGATAACAAATCCATCAAGATAATGGAAAGGAAATGGAATTCATAAGGATAAAAGGCAATGGAATTCACAAGGATAAAATTCATCCTAATAATTAAGAACTCAATGCCATTGTATAAGGTCTTAATTGAATTATTTAGTCAAAAGTTTTAAACTTAGATAAAATTTTCAATTTTAGTCGTTTATTTTAGTAGTTAAAATATTTTTTCCTCAAAAAAAAAAAAAAAAACCAGTAATTTCATTGCAAGGAACAAAATTACATTTTGAAAACGTAAGCAATCAAGTATGAGCAGCCTCTCAGCTCAGTGGCAAAAATAAAAATGAAAAATGAAAACTACAAAGAAGAAGTTAAGTGTTATAGAAATTACTTTACTTCTCTTTCTTTCCCTTCTTTCTCTAGACCTTCTGCCATTCCCCTGAAGGAGTGTCAAAAATTGTCAATACCACATCATTCGCGGTCACTACATGAATTGGTTCTTTGAAAGAATCTGAACTTTTTGATACATGTTCTCTCTTTGTGCCCACCATCCCGTCCAATTTGTATTCCACAACTCCATGATGTTCTTAGGTGTGGATTAGATCCGGATTTATACCATTCAGCACATGGAGAGCATGTCCACAACAAACCTAAGTACTCTTTTATATTATTTTTTGTGGTTCTCTGAGATTTCCCCTTCTTCTTCTGATATAACGAGGTCAAAAGGTTGCCAACCTTTTGTTTTACAAGTCGACCCCTTTTTCTTTTTTGGAATCTTTTTTCCTGCGGGAAAGTGTCCTATAGATGTCCTATTTGGAAAGATGTGTGACACCTAAATTTCATGTTTTCATAGTCCAAGATTTGAACCTAATGAAATTATTTATGTTTCAACAATATGTGATATAGTAGATCTTTGCTCAGATCTATTTCCACAAAGATTCAGAAAAACGTAAATATGCCTTTAACCGTGCTTTCAACGTCCAAATTTTGGAATGACCCCAAAGTATTCCCAATGTCCTCAAGTACCTTGGGATGCCAAAAATGAAGGGGAATATTTGGAAGTCTTACCCATATTTTCATCTTTGACACCACCATAGTTGTAGCATCGAATTCTAGGAACCATAGGGTGATGAGGAGTCTGGATCTTCCCCATAACCGAGGCCTTTCTTGTAATACTTTCTCTAGATATTCGTGAGTATCAAAATGAATCATGAAAAAACCATTTGAAAAAAATATATTTCACAGTTTTTGGTCCAAGCTGAAAAGGCCCACTGATGCAAATATTTATATCTTAGCTAAAAATTGTTAAATATGTATATCGTGGCCCTAGCTTGAAGTACATGAAAAAGGTGATTTAACTCTTTTAAGTTTACCTCCAAATCAGGTATTTGTTTTACTTGATCTACAATATATGGTCATGGGTTGTAATGTGGTCATTTCATTGATGTAGGACCCTTTCGTTGCACTACATCTTTATAAGATGTTGATCCTTTTGGGTTCTTAGATCCTAATGCGCCTTCATGCAATCTCAATAGCAATATGATTCTAGAGTTTCTTGAGATGTCATAGTCTTGTAATTGAGAAATATATTACAGTTTATTCCCTCTATAAATGAGATGTTGTGAAACTACTGAAATTCCCATTCGATTACATGTTCTTTGAGTTACCCACATGTTTAGATCTAGAAATCCAAAGAGAGATTGAGTTCCCACTGAGGTTCTCTACAAATATATGAAACCCCTTAATTTGAATCAAAGCATAACCAATTCAAGACCCTTCTCCTAGTCTAATTAATAGGACAAATGGTTTTTTCCTGTAGATTTATGTCATTAAGAGAGCTACATAGATTTTGAAACCCTAGATTGGACCATTTCTTGGGAGATTTCAAAACATGAGCGTTGGGTTTTCTGTGATCCCACCAATGAAGGATAAACCCTAACCCATCAATGACGAACTTCATAAGAGGATTCCAGTGGGTAGAAGTGTAAGAAATCAATCCTCGGTTATCTGTAATGCATTTCTTATGCATCTAACCCTCCATGAGCTTAACCATATTGATCTTCCCATATTCTCCAACACATATGCACTCACGGTCGGAGTTGTTTTCCATAATATTTTCATGTGGGAGTAAGGATTTAGACATTGCAAAGAGCGTATTCATGTCTTTACATTGTTGTCTTTGTATCATTTTGTGATACCTTTTATCAACTGGGACGGAGTGTGGCAATCTACTCCAAGCCTGATCATCAATTGGCTAATTGGAATCACAAAATTTCACCATTAAAGGAAGATGTGAAAGGGCTTGATGACAGGCTAGGGTTTTAGAGTTGCATCTCCTCTTCCTCATAAATAGATTTCCATTACTAGTTAAAATAAATTAAATAATAATTTATTTATTTTAAATTATTTACAAAAATAATTATTAAATTTTTAATATATATATATATATATATATTATGGTCATTATATATATATCTTTTGTAAGTTATAGTTTTCAATTAATGAAATACAAAATTATACTAGTCTCACTCTAACTAGATTTATTGGCCAGGTTATGATATAGAAACGTTATATAGGAAACATAAATAATTGTAGTATAGAGAGCATTAAAGAACCAAAGGATCAAATACATCACCAAAACAACCATAACATGAAAGCATTTTAAGAATATGAGGATGTTAGAGGAGCAGGGTCATCTGAACTAGTATTAGGGTGTGCTGGAAACTTAAGCTTACATTGAATATGTTTCTCCAAATGTGTCATGTGAGATTGTAGCCTATCTAGACTGTCCTACATTTTCCATTGATTACATTGTATATCATTAAGGAAAGATATTGCCTCGTTTATGTCCTCATGTTTTTATTTTAGGACTCGTCCTAGGAGTGCCTTCAATTACAAGTGAAGGTTAACTAAGTGCATATACTGGTTTATCCTACCCCTAGGGTGCCTAGGGTTAAGGAGTCGGTAAGAAACTTCATCTACAAGTTCAATGTCGAAGAAGGCTCGTTGATCTTGATGGACTCACCTTTCCGGTTGTTGCATCTCAACTTGAGTCCCTGACAGAACTATTGTGTAATATCTAGTGGTCGCCTCTTGAGCCATGGCATCAACACAAGTTTAGCTAGGTTGGCCTCATTCCCTATCCCCATGGAAACTATGCCCATGATGGTGTGGTATGTCAACCCTAGCCATAATAACCTCCTTGTAATATATATATATATAAGTAACAATACAAAAATCCCAAATATCGACTTGAATCCAAATCCTTGGGGACCTTCAAATGGAATTAAGAAGAGGAGAGAGCGAGGAATATACCGATATACCCATATTAGAGATCACAAGTAGCCTCACCAACACTAACTAACATAACATAGAGGATCCATAGAGGTCGAAGGCATAAAATGCTAACGCTCAAACATATGGGACACCACTAGTAAAATTGAGTATCTCTGAGTTTGAAAAGAGGAACCAAAAACCAATAAGATAAATTCTCAGAGCTTAGGCCAACCCAAGTTAAAAAAATTCCTCCAACCAGAGAAAATGGGAGCTCAGAGAACTCCAAAAACAACCATGAAAGGACAGATAGTCTAGGTTAAACAACATATTTATAAATGCCTTATTGAGATTTCGAAGACTGGCTGGACTGAGCCAAGCCCAAGAGACATGATCATCATATTTTTGCTCCTGAGGTCGTTGTCCAAAATTAGAGACGTTCTAGGCACCTTGATGATCTTGAAGTCCCCTACATGTTATATGTATCCACCACAAACTTTCATGTTGGGAAACAATAACGAAGCTCATGACTATCGGGTGTGGACTGATAGCAAAAACTATCCTTCCAAATTTGGCACACTCCCCAATTCCACTGCTCAATCTATCTTACATTCCACAAAAAAAAGTAGGAATACTTGCTCTCCGAGATGCGGGTTTATCCCACCTGCATCCAGGGGGAGGGACTTGCCAACCACATAAACTAGGAGAAGGTGCTAGAGATTGAGTTCCAATTTGTTCAAATAATCAATTTCTACACATCTCATTGCATGGGGGGGAATAACATGCCACCCCCCTCTTTACTAGCCTTGAGAGCCTGGTAAGCACCCACCTAACTCTACCTCCACTTGCCCTTTCATCCCCATTGGGGATATGATTCATTATATTAGCAAAATACAATGTACAAAATAAAATTTTATATACAAATCAAAACTTATATATGTGTGTGTAGTGTACAATATTACAAATTGAGTACAAATTAATTTTTTATCTTTATTTCTACTTATTATACTATATTTTATCTTGTTATTAATTTTTTTAATAAATCATCTTATTAGAGGAAATAATTACTATGCACTTAATACTTATAAGGTTGATCCCCATTATTGGTGAAAGAGTTTCTAAATTTCCATTTTCACTTATAATGTTGGGAGGGGAGTAACTTGACCAATCCTAGGTTGGGATGCATCATAATACATATCTCTTTAATAAACTTATGAGTTGCAGCTGAGGAAACATCACCATTAGATCCATATGTTACCTTTTCATATGGGGAAATTGTTCCTACATATCATCTCCCAACCCTTTAGCTAGATCAAGTGATCCTGCCATGCAATCTAGGTGTTCACTAGGGGTTGGAACTTTCTCACCTAGAGGGAATTCAAGTAATCCCGGAGCCAAGAAAATTTGACATCCTTTGTCTCAGTCATTCTTTCCTTAATCCCTCAATTTCATGTTATCATTTACAAAGTCTCTTGTACTTGCAATAAATTTCCACCACTATCACGACATGATGACATTCGTAGGGTGTCTCAAGTTTACTAAGGAAATGTTTCATCGAGAAGGGATGAAACAAAGGGACACTAGTGGAGAAAGAAAGTAAAGGATTCTCTTCAAGATGAAATCCCAAATGTAGTGCACATAGGATCCTTGGGACAATCTAGAATCACCCTGCATTCATTTCAAGGCTGAGTTTTTAGAAGGGGGAAGAAATCAAAATGTGACCTAAGTGATAGGAATTTCAATTAAGATCTCAAATATTAAGATTTCCCCCTAATGTTTTGTACCATCATCGAAGTTAGGGCTACCCCTGAGGTGATAATTAGTAGGAAAACAATTGGTGCTATTCCTAATATTCAATTTTCCTTTTAGATCACAGGGGTTATTCTTTCTTTTAGAACTAGGTTGGGGGGGGGGGGGGGGGGGGGGGGGGGGGGGGGGGGCGGGTCGCCACGGGCGGGGTTCTTGCTAGTCTAGAACTATGGTCTCCATGCATCCATTACATAGTTCGTTTTTTCACATTCAAATATCACTACCCATCCTTAGCATGTGCTCTAAAATTAAATTATTCATTTGGTCCATTGTTAAATGTCTTTAGTTTATATAGGGAGGAGTTTCCTCTAAATGGGTAATAGGGAGCTTGGGTCCAGGAAAGAATTATTCCTTGGGAGGAAGGGAATTATGACAATAATAGGTTAGAATGGTTAGTGTCCTACCTTAAGTATCATAATAAGGTGGGTTGTGGTCCACTTATGTGAGCAATGCAAGCCTAACAAATTTGACCATTACTTCAAGGTTCCCATATGACAAGCACCTCAACAACCACACTAATGCACATGAAAATTATTAAACTTTGTCACTGGTGGAAAGTTCCTCATTCCTCACTAATCAACTCAACTCTTTTGGGATTTTTTTCGCTCTAGTTTTACTATCTATCAAGAGAACAAAAAAATAATAAATCTAGGCCAAGTGGTTAGATTGATTGGATGTCACTAGTATTGTTGGATATTTTGGTAGTTCAATTCGAAAAAATACCTAGTTTGAACCTCTTTACTAAGGTGCACTAGTCTACAAAAATAATTTTACTAGAAATGACATTTATGGATGTGGGGAAGCATCCCTTGGGTTTCCTTGTAATTTTTTCCTAGAAAAAAAATAGATGTAAATTTTTCGACACTTAAAAATAAATAGGTGTAAATATTTTGGCGCTTACAAAAAATGGAAGTGTGATGTGTGTGTGTGTGTGCAGTCATTAAATAATCAATCATTTCTCATTTGAGGTTGCATTGATCATTATGGAGCTCGCTTTTGAAACGTTATCATCCCCAAAGGTCCAGAGTTACCTCCTTATCTATGTATATATTTTTATTATGTAAAATTACAAAATTACATTCATAGATGCCTACGAGCATTCTAATCGACCAATGTTATCAAATATCTGCCTCAAAAACCAAAACTTATGGAACCCATAGAGGGATTAGTTTAAAAAAGTACATCGAAAAAATACCAAATGGTCCTTATCATACATGAAAACATGGTTGAATCTACAAAATTATATGAGCATTTTGTGTAGAAGTCCTTGTAATAACATAAAAAGTATTGTAAGTATTAATAAAAAAGATATAAACATCCAAAAAAGTATGAACATTGAGAATTGTGCTAATTGAAGCCATGAATCATGAAAAAAATTTGATAGGCCTTCATGGGCTTGTTATTTGACTTTCCAGTTTCCTTGGTCCAACTCTAGTAGAGCTTTGGAGAGAGATTTTGCTTCTCGGTTTCTCTCCTTGTACACATGATCAAAGGTGATACGTGAGAAGTGTTCACAAATATGCTTTATATTTTAAAAAAGAGGCAAAATAGAGTAGTTTTGGATAGTACAGGCACTAGTCATCCAATTTATAACTAGATCAATGATCCCCATAAATGTGAATCTAGGAAATCTCCTTTTCCCTTGCCAAATGAAGTAGCAACTTAAGAGCCATTAATTCAACAAAATAATTCATGGCCCTACCCATGCCTGCTTGGAAAGAGATTTTATGAGTTTCATAAATGTTTAGTATACCTCCAACCCATCCCATTGAAATGTCACCTTGGGCTACCCCGTTAAAGAACACCTATGAAGAATCATGGAGGATCTAGGTGGTAAGCCTAGAGAGAGTAGAGATATTTGAGATCAGAAGAGGAAATGCTTCCAAAATTGCCATACTTTGAATCATTTTTCTGATGGAAGAATAGGTTTTGTCGTCAAAAGTCAAAAAATTCTGGCTAAACCAAATCTACAATGCAACAAAGAGAAGAGCCTTAACTTTTTTGGGTGATGAACACTATATATAATTTTTACACAGTTGGATGTTGATTTTTTTCCATTTATTTTATCGACATTCTCCCCATATAAAAATTCATGTGGAAAGAAATATATCAACCTATGAAATAAGAGAACCTTGCTTCTTTTATTACACTCACCATTTAGTTATCATTTATCTTTATGAAGTGAAATGTCTCATCTTTTGAATAATCAAACTTCTATATATAATTGATAGCCATACATGTTGGTGATTGTTTACCTTAAGGGACTCTACATATCAGTATTAGTAATATTGTGGGTTTTTTCCATCTTATCTACGTTACATTCATATATAACATCTTTTACTATTGTGAATCGTCCTGCATGCCCTAGATCATTTTTCAAGAGGATAATGTGAGACAAATCACTCCCTATCCCTTGATATTATTATGCAAATATTTTCCCCTAAATCTTGTACTAATGTTTTGGTGTCATTGAAGGTCCCTCACATATTTATCTTGAAGGTCTATCCCAAGGTATTAAGACTCATGTTGATGAAAGTTTGATTGAAATTCTTGTAAATGCATATGTTGTTGTTTCTAACACTTTGAGGGGTTAAACATTGATAAGTTTTTCCTAGGTATATTTTCCTAAGAATCTATTATTAAAGCTTAGATGCTTGGGAGCATTACAAATCAAGATATGCAAGACCACTTTCAACTTGAAAAATTAATTTTATTGGTTTTCTATCAGAGAGGAAAAACATGCCACATAGATGGCCATGCATGAAGATGCTTGTGCTACAATATACTAGTGATAATTTCACAGTCGTATGATAAATGTTTGGTTGATGAATCCTTTTAACTTCATTTTATTGACTATTTGAATTCCTATCCCCCCAATATAATATTAGGTTTTTCTCAAATTCATCTCCACTCTCTTTGGGTAGTTCGTTTTCCATAGCCCCCAAAATTCTTTAATCCATGCCCTCAAAAACATGTCCTCATTAGATAATCCTATCTAAAGACCCATAAGAACAAATTTTCATCAAGTTTGTCCCTAATGTTATTCATCAAATTTTTAGGTATATCAATTATTTGAATACATACTTCTATTGCTAGAGCCCAAAACATAAGATTAAGGATTTCTCATTAGTCTAAGATTATATTCTCCTTTAACCCCATTATTGCTACCATACTCTATCATACCTAAAAGTATTAACTTTTTTGGGGGGTGTAGAATGGATTCAAGTAGTAAAAAAAGGAATAAGGGAAATGTGGTTCGTAAGGCTATGGCTAACATCTAAGAGCTCGATCAACACTAGGTTGATGCAACAACACAAATTTCTTTTATGTCTGATGGTAGGGGTTCTAGTCCGATGGAAGTTCTTGTAAATGAACTCTTTGGCTCCTCTCAAGTCACTTCCTACTGTGGGTGGTGCATCCACAAGGCTACACTTCCTCCTCAAACATTGGATAGATGATCCACTATGATAGAAGTACTAAGAAAATATTATTGATGGGTGGGTGATAATTGCATTAGACAAAAGGATTTTAGTGACTCTAAACCCTTACTAGGTTTTTAATGGTAAAAATGGTGAGGAGATGGATATTTTTATAGATGGTTATCAATCAAATTTATGTGGATTATAAAGGGTCTTATATAGCTAGTTAGGAAGACCATGGTTTGTAGAGGTTTTTCCATGATTTTTTATTTGAACATCATGTGTTTAGAGGATCTAAAGGTGACTTGTTTTATGCTAAATTTAATTAGTATAGAAAATATATCTCACTTATGGTATAGGAGCACCTTACTTATTTTAACCACCATTCCACTATAATTTTTCTTTAGGATGCAAAAGGCCTCATCTTTTGAATTTTCAAACTTCTATCCACAACCAATATTTGAATGGGTCAGAAAGTGTTTTTCATATGGGACTCTACATATGATATTTTAGCAATATTGGGTGTTTTTTCCATCTTATCTGTATCACATCCAAATTTTACAACTTTAACTACTATAAATTAGCCTGCATTCCCTAGATCAATTTTAAAAAAAATAATGTGGGACAAATCACACCCTATCACTTGACATCACTATGTAAGGATTTTGTACTAAAACGTGTATTTATCTCAACAATAGTGTCATTGAATGTCCCTCAAAAAAATTCCTAAAGGTCTATCACAAGTTACTAAGATTCAAGTTGATAAAATTTCGATTGAAATTCCTATAAATATATTTGTTATTGTTTGTGATACTTTGACGGGTTAAACCTTGTTATTTGTTCCCTATGTAGAGTTTCTTGAGAATCTAGTATTAGGGATTTGGTTAAATATGTTTGGGAGCCTTATGAATGCATAGCCATCCACATGGAAGTTAACAAAGGGATTTTACCAATTTTCCCTCAAGGACAAAAAGCATGCCACATAAGTGGTAATGCATGATCTATGGTTGTCGAAAAATATCCTAGTGGTATGATAAATTTTTGGCTAATGCATGTTCTCAACTTAATTTTACTAATTTGTTGAATTCTAAGGCCCCTTGATGTAAAATGTGATTTTAACGAATGTGTCTTGCCTCCTCTCAAGCAATTCCTTTGTCAAAATCCCCAACATTCTTTAACCTATGCCCTCAAAAACATGTCTGCACTTGGGTAAGATTGTCCAAATATATACAAGAAAAAAAAATCATGAAGGTTTGCCCTAATTTTATTCAATGTTTCAAATATATCAACCATGTAAATAAATAATTCTACTACATAGCCAAAAAAATAGGATTATAGCTTTCTCATTATTGTTCAAGGTCACCTTCTCCCATACCCCAACTATTGTTACCTCATCTTGTCATATATAAAAATATTCATCCTATTTTAAAGGTGTAGAGTGGATACAAATGGTCAAAAAAGGGAACAAGGGAAATGTGGTTCCTAAGGCTATGGCCAAGAGCTCAACCAACTTTGGGCTATGTTGTGAGAAAAAAAGAAAATTCTTTTTATTTTTAATGTGATAAGGGTAAGCTAATGAAAGTACTTGACGATGTCAATATTTGACCACTAACCAATCATTTTATTTTTCTTTCATAGGGTGAAATAAAATGAGAATCCTTAAACCTTGATGCCTACTCAGTATCCCCCATATATATCACCTAGCTTTGATTGAATTCATTTTATGAATTTGGAAATTGTTGCCCAAGCTGCATGGAGAGGATGCCTAGAACGATAGGTAGAATGATGTCATTGGTTGAATCACAACATTATCGTGAGGGTTTGTAAAATATATAATAGTACTATCAAACTTGTTCCATTAGTCAACCAAGGAAGAGGTTGACAAAGTCACATGAAGCTCTTCAATTTACTCCCTGTGATGAAGCTCTTCAATTTGAAGTTGAAAAATTAATATATTTTTCGAGGTTGATGAAGCTTAAGGTGGAAAATAATTCTTGATTCTATTGGCTTAAAATTTGGGATCAACCCATGAAATCCTTGTTTAAAATCCTTATTGTCAAGGAAGTCTCCAGGAAAATTAGTAGCCTAATGATGGAGACAAGAAAGATAATTAACCAGAAGTGAATTGAGAATAATTTTTTCAAGCACTATTTATACTTTCTTTGAATATCAAGGCATTATGGTTGCAAAAATTTTGGCCATGTAGAAGCACATTGACCTTGTCCCTAAAAAAAATCCCCTAAGGAGGACAAAGTTGTGAGCAACATCAGACCCTAATAGAGTTGATAACTGAATTGATGGAAATGGTTAATTATATATATCTTGAGTTAGATGGCTTCATTTGTGATAATTTTAAATATGCATAGGATTGTGTTCAAACCTACCTACTCATGGTTTACAAAGGATATGTTTGGAATAATTCTCATGAGCCTCTGATTAACAAATGTTTTAGCAAATTCATGCTCAACGTTAGAGAGCCATAGTTAACTATTAACTCACTTGGTGTCGACTTACTCTTCTCAATGTTTCCTAAAGGTTTTGGCTAAGACCTTGGCTTTGAGACTCTAGTACCTTTTACCTCAAGTCATTAGTTTAAAACAAGCCAATTTCATTAAAGTATAGTTTACCCCTAATAATACGGAAATTGTCTCATATGGTGTGGAATGGATGAGATAATTAGGGTTGGAATCCATCTTCATTTTAGAAATTGAGAATTATTTTTATCATCAATAATGGATATTCATTTTAGACATGCTACAACCTTTGAGATTTAATCATTTTTTTACCCAAGGATTGAAATCTTATTCTCATATGCTTTGTCCCATTTATATGTCAATCAAGAAAAATATTAGGAGTTTGGTATGTTTAGGTCGATTAGGAAAGGTTTCCCTCTATCTCTATCCCTTTATGTGCTAGCTATAGAGACCCTCAACTACCTCCTTCGTCATTGGCTTACTTATGGGTTGTTTTAAGACATTCCCCTTCCTAGGACTAATGTTAGTTATAAGGTTATTGATAATTTTTTCCATAACTCTTTTCTTACTATCATGGAAGATAAAGAGTGAATGGACCACTATAGATTATATCGATATTTTTAACAAAGTCTTACTTTCTAAGCCTCAAATGACCAAAACCCCATGCTACAGGTTGGCTCAAGATACCATTCTCTTCTTAATATCTTTTGAATGGTGGGTAAATATTTAGCATGATCAAGTGTTTAAATTATTAGGGATCCCTTTTTCTTTTCAACCTAGGCCAAAAACCCTATAGGATGTGGTATTGCACCATATATAAGTGCATTCCTCCACATATATCCTTAGTCACTAAATTTCATATATGTTCTAAGGTTATTTCCTCCACTCACGTGTACTATTTATCTTGTTGGGTGCCTTCCATTATGGCTTATCAACCATTGGAGAGGCTTCTCTAAGACTTTCTGTACATTAGTCTGTAAGGACAAAAGAGCTCCCATCAAGTTCATTGGGAGATTTGTTGTGGTCCAAAGGAATTGGATGGCTTGGATATTATTCATTCATCACATTAAGTTAAATCCTTGTGTGAAAAATGATTAATCAATCATATAAAGTTCAAGATGACTAAAAAGTGCCTTTACACAAATATATTTTAAGAGGGGCCTTACTAGGGAAAATGTATTGGAAACCTATCAACTTATAGACTGTTGTTGACTCTGATTCAAGTTAAACTATAGGGTACCTTTTTGGCTTAGAGTATTTATATGGTTCGGGAAGCTATCAAGTATCATATTGTTTGGAAGGGAATTTATCTTTACATACCCCTTTCATTCAACACTCATTGCCTTTCGTGGTCCCTCCATTTTAACAAGAATGATCGTAATTTGTATTAATATTGGGACACATAAAATGATGACAATTGAGTACAAAAATGCATTATTTTTCTACAAAAATGCGTCTATGTCATTCCCTGCTCCTGTGGGACCCCTTATATTGGTGAGACTGGTCGCTCTATCAATCAGCGGATTAGCGAGCATTCAGCTGACTTAAGACATGGTAGGACCAAGTCCTCAGCCCTGGCTGAGCATGCGGGGAAGACTATGCATCATGTTTGTATAGAAGATGCTCAAGTCATTGCCAAAGTTGCGCAGTTTCACCATCGCAAATTTAGAGAGGCCCTGGAGATTGAGAAAAGGCCGAACAATCTTAATAGGGATGATGGCTGGAAGATTAGCAGTTGCTGGGTCCCAGCCTTGTCTTCCTAGCCTCCTCCTTTCCCCTGTTTTAAGTCTTAGGGTTTCTGTCTTCCCTCTCCTCAAGTTCTGGTTTTGGCGGGTGTGTCAGGTTATTATGGAGTGCTTGGGGTATTATTATGTTATTAAGTAATTTCGGGCTAATTATTGTATTAACCTAATCCAGGGGGTATTTGAGAATTAGATTGGATTTTTTCATTGATTTTTACCTTTAACTGATTTCCTTATATCGTATTAATAAAGGCCCCCCTTTTTTAAACCTTATGAGTAATAAGATAATTAACTAATAACCTAGTTAATTTTAAGAATTAATTATTGATTAATTAATGAATAAAATTTTTTAAATTAATGATAAGAGGTGATCTAGTTTTACCAATTGACCCTTAGTTTTAATGATAAACAAGAAATTATTAGAAATATACCAATAACATTGAGTTAATGGATATACTATTAGTAATAAACCTGCACGTTAATTATGGTATTTACCTTAGGTAACTATATTCTAGGAATATTAATGATTTAACTAGAATACTATAAATTATTTGAAAAAAATATAGATTAATGTATAGTACTTACTAGTTTAATTTCGAATGGGCCTTTACATTTAATATTAAATTAAAATGATTTATTGGATTTAAACTTTTACCTATTGTAACTAAATTCTAAGAACAATAGTAATTTAATAACTATTTATTTATATTTAAATAATTTGGGAACAATAATATAGGTTATATGAAGATATAATTAATGACCATTATATTTAGTTTACCAATATTAATTTACCATAATTTATTAATGACCATTATATCTAGTTTACCATTGGATCCTTGGATATAAACAATTATTATTATATAAATACACAGTTACCATTATAACTAAATTCTAAGATTAATAGTATTTTAACACTATTTATTTGTAATTAAATAATTCAAGAATAATAAAAAATATAAGTTTTTAATAATTATGTAGATATAATGACCATTATATTTAAACAATGAATTTATTTTATTTTCAATTAACTAATGATAATATGTTTCTATTAATAATAAAATTATTAGTTTGACTATGATCCTCAGGTCAAAATTAGCCGTTGCAATATAGCCGTTGGAGTCTCTGCACACTCTATTTAATCAAGCTAAGCCAGATCAATTCTTCAACTTGTCCTGACGATGAACCACACTGGTTGGTTCGAAACGCGTCGACAAAAGATTGATTATGTGATTTTGCCGAAGATTACTAAACAATATCCTACCTTCTTTATATAAAAATAGCTTTAGAGGGCATGTGTTTTTCTAAAGCTGTTACTAGTGTATATCCTTACTAAACAACCATTAAGGAAAATTTCTTTACAAAACATGAGAGTAAAAGGTGGAGTTACAAATTTAGTTCAAGTTAACCTATTGTTGGTCTTCTTTGCATCACTTATCTTCGTGCTAAATTTTTTCTTCATGCAAATGTTCTAATTTGTGGTGCCTTCTTCACCTAAACTATATGAGCCCCTAGAAAATTTCTTTTGTTGTGCAATGTAGGAGGCCATTTCTTCAATTCTTTGCTTCAATGCAATGTTCTTAGCTTGAGGGCATGTTATATCTTCTTGATGAGTTGTCATTATGTTAAGGATGCAAATGTTTTCATGGTCCCTAATATGTCTTTGTATGGCCTAAATATATCAAATCTTCTCTAGATCATTCTTGTGATTTTTGTATTTAGGGTATGTACTTAGAGAACCTACACAAAAACTAGATTTAGGGAAAGAGAATGAACTATGCCACATATTACCTGACATACTAAATAGATATTGAGATTTTAGACTTTAATCAAGTTTAGGACCAAAACTCGAGATAAATCACCTTAGATATTCAGGAGTAAGGAACTCCTAGGGACCAAATATCATACAATAACTAATGACAAGGTAAGAAAAAACATAAATTTTAGATAAGGACCCTAAAAAATCCAATTTTCTATGCAAGCCTTTGATTGAGTTGGATATTGGAAACCCCCAAATTAGCTTGAATCGAATAAAAAAAAACTAGTTTAAATGTGAATGAAGAGATTGCAGAGTGAAATATATTGAAATTACCAAGGAGGAAGTGATTGATTCCAATGTTGCAACTCAAAGAGCTTATCCCACTCATAAGCCATGAAAATAAACCCAAGAGCTAGCAAAGGAATTTACATGTATACATAGTGGAGCCAAGTGTAGAAGTGTGCAAATAGACTAGATAACTCTACTCACACAACTTGATATATTAATCCCACACATAATAATTATGGATCAAGAGGGAATATATGAAGAGGGGGACTTGATATAAATGGAGGTACTCACACATAGCAATGTGGTGGTGGACCAAGAATTGAAATGAATGTCAGAATGTTGGTGTTGGGTTCTAATGATTCATGAGTGGTGAGATGATAAATATAAACATTAGTTTCTAAAAACTATGAATCATAATAATAACTTATGGAAAAAAGAATTATTCCCATATTAAGTTTCCAATTTTCCTCAAGCATTATTTGTGGCTTATTTTTCTAGAATGTTTGTGCAACCACTATGCGTTCTTAGGATGTGGAAAAAGAGAACCTCATCAAAATTTTCAAGTTCTTGTTGGAACCTTGCATAGCTAACCTCTGAGTTTTGTTTCATGTTTCGTATTCTTGCATTTCCATGATTATGATTTATAAGTCTCCAAGAACCACCAGCTTTGTGAGTTTCCTCTTTCTTGTCAAGTGAAGGCCCATAAATAAAGCTAGACACTCTACTAGATTGTTGGATGTTTGTCCTAATACCCATGATAAGTAAAAGACTTTTGTCTGGGTTTTGAAAAGTCCCACTCATTCACGCTTCCCTTGATTGGTGGTCCCTCTTGGTCTATGTGAAAGAAACATTTGTTAACTTTTGATTGGTTTTTATGTGATTTTTCATGAAGGGAATTATCAAATAACTTGACCTATTTTATGGTTGCACCCACAATTGGAATTTGTGGTTAGATGTGAAAATAAAATATTAAAATTCAAATTTATATAAGCCTATAATCAAGAGGGTATAGGATTTGGTTGTTAATGATCTTTCCCTCAAGTTGAGAGTGTATATTCTAGTGTTGTGGTGTAGAAAATAGAAGTAGAGTTACTCCAAAATCTTCATGAAGTATGATCTAGTTGATGGGTATAAGTGGCTTGATGTCATGCCAAGTTAAATAGTATTTGGATATTAGCCTCTAAACAACATACCTAGTTATTTTCTATCCACCCAATTTGGGATTTCTTTATTGATTCTAAGAAGGTTGTGTTTTCCTAGGCCTCAAGTTTGGCTTTCCTTCCTCGTGGAAACTACTTGAAGTATCATTGACTATCAAAACCTAGGTTCCTTTTTTGTTGTAAAGATGAAACTATCAAGCACTTTTGGTTTTTATCCCGACGCCAAGTCAATATGGGAATAGGCCTTAAATTTGCATGGTCAACTTCTTTCGAGATTTGTAAGTCAACTTATTCATAGGTCTATAACTTAGAAGTTGATATGATTCCTAGGTAATAGAATTCCAAGCAACATGACAACTTGTTAGAATATATCTCCTATTTTTATAGCAAAAAATAATAAATGGCTATATTTATGGAAGTGTTGAATTTGATAATCACCTTGTATAAAGGTGATTTGGTACATTCCAACTTGCACTTGTAGATTAAAGTGGAAGCTAGAAATTTGGCTCTAGAATTTATGCACCTCCAAAAAATGACAGAGTTCTAGGTTCATCCTCAAGCACAACAAGTTGGGTTCCCCTGAAGCTACATTCTCATCATGGCTTGGCTCATCCACATCATTGTATCAATTAACCACACCACAAAGCATGTTACCTGATTAAATATAATAATGAATGTTGGAGCCAAAACTGAGATTATCATATCTACCACCCTCCTTAGAGAAGGAAGGATAAGTTCACTAGGTTTGATAGAAATTTGAAAATGAGCAAAGAGCAATTACACACAACACAAATCACGCATCATATTATTATTGAGCACATAAAAATTACATGTATAGCTATAAATCACCAACTTCTAAATGATAAGACGCGAATAAAGTCGATCTATGACTCACAATGACTCAAAGACAATTCACACACATAGGAAAATAACTACTTCTAGAATAATGCCTTGGGACTCACAATCACAACCTGTAAATCACATGAAACACGTGGAAGAATTAAGTCCAATACCCTCCCTTAATGCATACATTTAACAAATATTAAAAAGACAAATTACAACAAAAATATGAATCTTTGTCACATTTCTATGATATGGTCATCATTGGCACTCACATCCACTATGAAATCTCATGGATTCTACTCTTTTCTTCACCATACTTTTGAGCTTCCCACTTGATCCATTTAAGAAATAACCGCTTCTGAATATCATTCATGTAATTTCTAGAATTAATGTTTCTCAACCTCCCAAAGGAAAATATCGATACTAAACCATGCTATGGAACTGCCACCATATGTTGAATCCACAACCCTCCGCAGTATTCATTAGTTATCTAGGATAGCAGTCTGGGTACAGAATGTCTTCAACAGACAATTCTACAACTTGACCTCGTATCAAATAACTTGTACTGACGCTCTTGAAGCATGACGGGTCACACAAACTTGATCTTATTAACAATAACTTGTAACTAATTGTCCCAAAGCACGATGGGTCACATTAGTTTATTCAATAGTTGGCCTATTCTTTATGGTTTTGTATCACAAAAATTTTACAAATAAAAACATAATAACTTTTCACATCGCTAAATATAAAACACACACTATCATTTTAGAGCTGAATAAAATATAGGAACTGAAGCAAATCAAAGTGTAAACACCATTATCATCTCCTCCACAGATCTGTCTAGCAAACCCATTGTGATAGGCCTTGTGTAGCAACCAAGGCAATGGAATTGATGGATGACGGGTCACTCCTTGGATAATTCTAAGTCAAATAAATATTTTTCATTCATAATTTATTCGCATGAGCCCATTCAATGACATATCTACATGACACATCTGATTCGCGACCTTTCGAGTCCTGATATTTGGGGTTCTGACAACTTCTTCAATTATCTCATGTCAATATTTGCAGGTGCCAGCGTAGCCAAAGACATATTCTTGGCCCAACTAGGTACCTTCCACAAGATTTTGAGCACTAAATGACATTATCAAGTAATTATGGTGGAAGATTAGCCCATCATCTTAGAGAACTCAAATTGATCCTCTCCTACCATAGATCAGAGTCACCAAAATATGAACCCTCCATGTGTTGTGACAACCCCAAATACTTCCTGTATCAGATCTCCCTATAGTTTCTTACACATTGTGTATGCACAGGTTTACACATAGCTCCACGAATTTGTGGCATCAAAGAAGATGCATTTGTCTTATTGCTCCTCCTGCCAATTTGGAATGGACTTCCACATTGATGCTCCTTCAATTGACTACAATTTCATCAAACAAAGTCTATTGTAACCCCAAGTCCTACACCTTGAATATTTTTCCATTGACACAAGCCCACTTCGTTTATAAAACAAAATATGGTTGCAATAGTGATGTTGTTTGTACGCTCGCCTTATTAGTTCCTGCCTTCGACATAGCAGGGACTACAAAATTCGATGTGCATTGTCCGAACATTAAATTGTTTTGAACAACCACTGCATTCACAATTTTAACCAATGTTTGAACATAAATATTGGATGAAACAATTTTTTATCCAAAGTTTTACTTTGGACCTCTTATTGCGGGAAAAAGAGTATGATTTTATTAAAACAAATGATAGTCTGCTTAAAATTTCACTTCAGAGTTGTTTAATGCTAGGTTGTAGTTAACATTAGTCGAGAAACATTTAATGTTTTCTCTCCACTTCAATACATATTCAAGAACATCGCATTATGTATGTATGCCTTGCAGTTCACAGCTTCATATCCAACGCAATCCACAAGCCACCGCATCACATATCCACAGCGTGGTGGCAAGCTGCATGTCGAAATTGCTTCCCATATTTACAACAAAGAAACTCGAGAAGTGGGTTCTTTTTCCATTTATTTACGTAGTGGACAAAGAGAATACATCAAAATTATGTTGGATCGTTGCCTAAAAATCAGGGTATAATGTCGACTATTCCAAGAACCAGATAAAGTTTAGGTCTGAATCCTATTGTTCCAATTCTGCGAATGACATCAAGAAGAGAAAAAACAAGTGGGTAAGTTTATGCTTTATTATTTAATACTAACTATACATTTTTTCTCCCTAAATTATATCAACTATACATTTTCTCCCTAAATTTCTGAATATTTTTGTTTACATTTATGAATTTGTCTGTGCATTAGTGTGCTTTGGTTGGTAGGTAGTTATGTAAACCTACCACCGCTATCACTTTGAAAGTTTTGTTTCCATTATCCCAGATGAACAAGAAAATTGAAAGCAAAACGAGGTAGTGGTGGTTCCTACCAGGGTTTGATATCCTTAAAATCAGTCTGAAGAGATTGCCCACTTAATAAGAGACGTAATTAGTGTGGATTTCCCACTAAATAAAAAGGAATAGGGAGTTAACACCATCCAGAATGAAGATCTTGTAGAAGTAGGAGAGATGCACATTATACTGACCTAAAGCTTAGAAAAGGGAGATATCTATCCAATTTTGTTCTAAGTTTCTTCCAAACGTCCAGGAAAGCACATTTCTTCTATAAACGAGAGCATGCAAAGGTAATATTATTAAATAATATATAACATACATTCAGGAAAGCACATTTTTGCTATAAACGAGAGCATGCAAATTTAATCTTATTAAATAGTATATAACATAAACAAGAATGTCAGCTTTAATGCTATTGTACATATTTTAATGTCATCTATGATGGTGGGAAATGTCCAAGCTATCCATTATTTTACCCAAACCATTTCAATGTCATTCATATAATCATGTCTTTTCTTCAATTTCATACCTCAAGTTATCGGTCCCAGGTCTTGCAGATGAAAATTGATTTCCAGAACCCAAATTATGTGAGAAATATTTTTATATTTCCACAAAAAGAATAAATCTCATCTGGAGTTTTATTTGCACAATTACGTTCTACAGTAGAGGTTGAGTCTCCAACACCTACGTTCTATAGTAGAGGCTGAGTCTCCAACAGCTAAGAGCATTTATGTCTTGGCTACAGAATGAGGAGAAGAGGGTTTTTTTTGTACTAGTTTTCCATGCGCAGATGGAAGGGAGAATAGACTAGCTTCCATCGGCCCCATGACCTAATAGGATTGATTCATGAGGATATCAACATCTAATCCTCAATCTAGCATTACATCCAAGATAGAGAGCCCATGATGAAGGTGGCACCATTGAAATAAAAGCGTCATTTTTGTTATTTGTACATGAACATTTGGAATTACTTGGAGCCTTTCATGACAGCCACAACCATGTTGTTGGCATTATGATTCAAGTGTTGTCCTTGATGGCAACTCACTCAGAGGATGGTACAGGTGCTCAGAGATTGGTACAGGTGATGGCAACTTAATCAGAAGACAGATCTCAGTACAGCATACCAAGGAAGCTCATACACGCCGTTTCGTTAAGCCCAAGTCGCGTGTACACGCAAGTTCGATTCATAAAAAGCGCGTGTATGTGGAAAGGTTCCTTTGGTCCATGGTGGTTAGTCCTTGGAAGTTGTGCCTATGATTTCGGACCATTATGTCTCGACGGGCGTGTCGATCCCTAGTTTTGAAGTTGATGGTATTGTGTTACTATGGTTTTGGCTCTTGGTATTGAGTTAGGCCTAAGACTATATAAGGAGAAGAAGATCATTAGGCAAGATCATCTTTCGACAAGGCTTGAATATCTAAGAGAGAAAGAGATCTGATATGCAGGTTCTGGGTTGCTTGATCTAAGCCAAGGAGAGATCACATCGGTTGATGGAAGACTAGATCTAAGGATAGATCGGGATCTAATGGTTTGAAATGCACTATCATGATATGGTTGATTATGCGTATTTCTAGATCTGCATATTGTCGCAATGTTACGTTTTGGATCTAACTAATGTCTGGTACAGCTGCAAATTGAGAAAGTTTATTTTTAGATCTGTACGCAGGTTGGCTTCGGTAAAAGAGCGTGTATACGCGGGTTTTGCTCATTGAAGTAGCGTATATCTTTTGAAGCTTGATTTTGGGTTTACAGTGGGGTCTGACTGTTATTGCAGAGTTCTGTAGTCTGCTCTGTGTTCTGGTAACTGGTGATTGACAGGGTTCAGTGGTTCAGTGATTCAAAGTTTGGTTGTTTTATGCTTCAATGATCTGTTGTGGAAATTGAATGATTTGTGGTCTTCAGATTGTAATGTTGTGCTTCAGGAATATCCAAGTCTGAAAATGTATGAAAAGTGATATCTGAAAGAAGGAAGATTGTAGGTCAGCACCTACGTACTAGTATCTTGGCTAGTACAAGAGCAAAGGGGGTTGGAGCTCCCTTCCAAGGAAGTTTGGAGAACGAGAGAAGGTTGAAGCCTTCTGCAGGTTGTAGCCTGCGTACTGGTATAAGGCTGCACCAGTACAAAAGATTGTAAACTGAAGTTTCATATTAAAGAAAGATAGAGACAACTTGCAGCAGGTGGTTTTCACCCACATTGGGTTTCCACCTTATATCTTGGTGTTCATGTGTGTGGCTTTTTATCTGTTCTGTTTTACTGCACATGTTTACTGTTAATGTGATGAATAATGTCCTGATGCACTTAATTGAAGAAAAAGCTAACTAAATTGTGAGTTTTCTTCCTATACGCTGTTTTACTTCGTCACAGTAGCGTGTACACGCTGGTTCACTTAACTGAAGTAGCGTATATGTTTCTGAGCATTTAAAAAGTTTGATTAATCAGATAATACTGATTCACCCCCCCTCTCAGTATTATTTCCAACAATTGGTATCAGAGCAGGTCCTTCAGAGAAGCTTGATCACTTGAAGGAAGATCATTCATCATGAGCAACTACGAGAAAGAAGCATCAATCAGGCCACCGGTTTTTGATGGAACAAATTTCAATTATTGGAAGGTAAGAGTTACTGCATATCTTCAATCTCTTGGTACAGAAGTTTGGGACATTGTAGAAACAGGCTATGCTTTTCCTTCAGCTACTCCTACAGATCCAGCTGAGAAAAAGGCATATGAAACAAATGCAAAAGCAGTCAGTACTCTATTAGGAAGTATATCTCAAACAGAATTCATGAAGGTCATGCACTTCAAATCAGCAAAAGAGATATGGGACAAAATGATCACTAGCTATGAAGGAGATGAACAGGTAAAGCAAGCTAAACTTCAAACTCTCAGGATTCAATATGAGACCCTCAAGATGTATAATGATGAAAGTGTGGCTAATTATTTTCTTCGGGTAGATGAGATTGTTAATTGTATGAAAAATCTGGGTGAAGAAATAAAAGAGACTATAGTAGTTCAAAAGATTCTAAGATCATTATCCCCCAAGTTTGAATCTAAAGTATCTGCAATAGAAGAAAAGGAAAATCTCAAAGTTCTCACTATGTCTCAGCTACATGGAATTCTAACTGCTTATGAAATGAGAAAGGGAGGTCCATCAGACAGAAGGGAAGCTGCTTTTAAGGCATCAAGAAAAGAAGATTACTATGAAGCAGGCCATGTTCCAGAAGAAGAGGAAGAAGAATCAAACTTTGTCAGAAATCTTCAAAGGGGTGCTGGAAGGTTCAGAGGTAAGCTACCTTTCAAATGCTTTGCTTGTGGAAGAGTAGGTCATTATGCTGCAAAATGTCCTAATAAGGATAAAGGAAAAGAACCTGCTAGATGGAATAAGAAACAAAGTGCAAATAAGAAAAGCTACTACACCCATGAAGATAGTGATGGCTTATCAAACAGTGATGAAGATGAACAAGGTAATAAATATAAGCTATTAATGGCATTTGAAGATGATGATTATGAGGATGCTGTAGATGTGGATAATCTCTATAATGAAATTACTAGACTCAAGAGATGCATAGAAGAAAAGAGTGTGATCATTGATACTTTGCAATTTCAAATTGATGAAAAGGAAAAACATCTTGAAAAACTAGAAGGTGAAATTGTTGGTCTCAGAAAAGAAATTGAGAAAACAAAAACTATTAATCTTAAGTTTGTCAAAGGATCTGAAACTTTGGATGAGATTATCAATGTGCAGCGGTCTCCTCTAAACAAGACAGGTTTGGGCTATAATGGAGAAACCTCTCAAGCATCCACCTCAAAAAGTTATCTTGATGCAGCAAGAAGAAATGAGCAGAAGAACAATGAAGATAATCAGGTAAAGCAGGGGCGAATTACAAACAGAAACTATCAGGGACAATCCTTCTTAAGGGTGAACAAAAGCTACAACCAACCACAGGTAAAATCTTCTCAGTTTGGCACAAGAATAGATGAAAATAGAAATTACAATCAGTTGGCTGGTAGATTCAATAACCGCAGAAGCTTCTTCAATGGACAATGCTTTTCTTGCCATAACTTTGGTCACAAAGCAGCTCAATGTGTTGCATATAAAACAATCATGACTAGGGAAGCTCAAAAACAAAGAAGTATGACAGGGATTACAAAGAGGACCTATAACAACTTTTCAGTTCTTGAAAATGAAGTTGAATGTTCTATTTGCAATAATTTTGGTCATAAAGAGTCTGAATGCAGGAGCAGGTTTCAGGAGAAAAAGGAACAAGCCACGAGCACCAAAAAATGGAGAATAAAAGAACCTCAGACAGAAAGATGTGGGATAGCGTTTTATGCAGAAGGACAGGAAAATCTATGGTACATTGACAGTGGATGTTCGAAACATATGACAGGTGATAAAGAAAAACTCGAATCTTATTCTACTTTAGAAAAGGGAAAGAAAGTTTCTTTTGGAAATGATACTCCTGCAACTATAAAAGGAAAAGGTATTGCTCCTTTGAAAGAAAAGGTTAAGGCTGGAAATGTTTTGTATGTTGATGGATTGAAGCATAATCTTCTAAGTGTCAGCCAAATGTGTGATCAAAAAACCGAGGTTATTTTCAGATCGAATGGATGTCTTGTTCGTGATCTTGATACAGGTAAAACAGTTCTCAAAGGCAAAAGAACTCCAAATAATCTGTACATATTTGAAGAAGGACAACAACAATGCTATCTTAGCAAGGATGAAGAGCACTGGTTATGGCATCGAAGGTTGGGACATCTAAGCTTCTCACAAATAAGGAAAGCATGCAAATATCAGGCAGTTCGCGATCTTCCAGATATCAAAATTCCAGACAACACCATATGCAAATCTTGTCAGTTTGGAAAGCAAACCAGAACTAACTTTCCAGAGAAGGAAGGATCAGCTAGCTTGCCTCTTGAGCTAGTCCATACAGATGTATGTGGTCCATTTAGGAAAAGGACACCTCGAGGAGAAGAATATCTGATATTATTCATTGATGATTTCTCAAGGTTTGTTTGGTTAGGGCTTATGAAGCACAAAGATGAAGCATTCGAAAAATTCAAATCCTTCAAAGCATTGGCTGAAAATGAATCAGGACACAAAATTAAGTGCCTCAGATCTGACAGAGGTGGGGAGTTCACATCAAATGAATTTTTCGATTTCTGCGATGAACATGGGATAAGAAGAGAATTCTCTACAGCTAGAACTCCTCAGCAAAATGGGGTTGTGGAAAGAATGAACAGAACTATCCAACAAATGGCTCGTGCTATGCTCGATGAATCAGGTACTCCTGCAACCTTCTGGGGTGAAGCTGCACATGCTGCTGTTATCATTCTTAACAAAACAAATGTCCGAGTAAACAGCACTCAAACACCTCATGAGCTTTGGAGTGGTAAAACTCCTTCCGTGAAGCATTTCAAAATCTTTGGGAGCAAATGTTATATTAAGAACACTGATGAGCAACTTGGCAAACTTGAACCTAGAGCAGATGAGGGCATTCTTCTTGGTTATTCTCCACATAGCAAAGCATACAAGTGCTACAATAAAAGACTTGGCAGAATTGTTGACAGTATTGATATAGTGGTTGATGAGAAGGGATATATTCCTAGGCAAGTTCATCATGAAGACATTGAAGAAGATGAAGGTTACTCTCAAAGGCGAAATGATGAAGAAGAAGAACCTCAAGAAGAAGAAGAATCTCAAGAAGAACCAGAGGAGCAGACAAGAATAGAAGAGAAGACTCCATCCAGATATGTCCAAAAGAATCATCCAGAAACTCAGATTGTGGGGCAGAAAGAAGCAGGAGTACAAACAAGAAGGACACTTGCAGAAGCTTCAAGCTACTTGGCTCTACTCTCCTCCATTGAACCACAAAATGTGAAAGAAGCATGCAAAGATGAATGTTGGGTCAAAGCAATGGATGAAGAACTTGAGCAAATCGAAAGGAACAACACTTGGGAATTAGTTCCTAGACCAAAAGATAAGAATGTAATAGGAACAAAATGGGTCTTCAAGAATAAGTTAAATGAAAATGGAGAAGTAATTAGAAACAAGGCCAGACTTGTTTGTAAAGGGTATGCACAGCAAGAAGGAATAGATTTTGAAGAGACCTTTGCTCCTGTGGCAAGACTAGAGGCCATCCGAATGTTCCTTGCTCTCTCAAGCTTTCAAAACTTCAAGGTATTTCAAATGGACGTGAAATCAGCCTTCCTGAATGGAGACTTAGAAGAAGAAGTATATATTGAGCAGCCAGATGGGTTCATTCTTGGAAATGATCCAAACCTTGTATGCAGATTGAAAAAGGCACTCTATGGGCTCAAACAAGCTCCAAGGGCTTGGTACTATCGGTTGGACAAATATCTTCACCAACAAGGCTTTTCAAAAGGATCAGCAGATAGCAATCTCTATATAAAAGTTGAAAATAACAAATTGCTAATTCTTGTTGTTTATGTAGATGATATTATTTTTGGCAGCAATGAAGAGACCATGAGTCAAAACTTTGCCTTGGTTATGCAGAAAGAATTCGAAATGTCACTTCTTGGAGAATTGACATATTTTCTTGGATTGCAAATCCAACAAAATGAAGGAGGTATCTTCTTGTCTCAAACCAAATACCTCAAGCAGATCTTGAAGAAGTATGGCATGGAAGAGTCAAAGCCAGTATGTACACCCATGGTTACAGGATGCAGCCTCAGTGCAAATGATGAATCAGCAGCAGTCCACCAACCCACTTATAGATCCATGATTGGGAGTTTGCTTTATTTGACAGGTACTCGACCAGATATTACACATGCAGTAGGAATGGTTGGAAGATTTCAAGCCAACCCAAAGGAAACTCATCTTCAGGCAGTCAAAAGAATCTTCAAATATCTTCAAGGGACCCAAAACTATGGCTTATGGTATCCTAGAAATACTGATCTCACTCTTCATGCTTACACAGATGCAGATTGGGCTGGAAGTGTGGATGATAGGAAAAGCACAAGTGGAGGTGCTTTCTTCATGGGTTCCAGATTAGTATCTTGGTTCAGCAAGAAACAAAGTTCGATTGCCTTATCTACAGCTGAAGCAGAATATGTGGCTGCAGCATCTTGTTGCACACAACTTCTTTGGATGATGCAGACCTTGCAGGACTTTCAAATCACTTGCACTCCACCTGTCTCTATCTTATGTGATAATACAAGTGCAATCAGCATTTCAAAGAATCCTGTCATGCACTCAAAGACCAAGCACATACCAATCAAGTACCATTTTCTTCGGGAACAAGTGCTTGAGCAGAAGGTCAAGTTGGAGTATGTTCCTTCTAAAGAGCAAGTTGCTGATATTCTCACAAAACCACTGCCCAGGGAAACTTTTGAATATCTCAGACAAAAGCTGGGAGTAGTTGATGCTTCATCCTGTTGTTGAAGTTTGTTTGTTCTACAGAAAAGTTGGTATACGCAGGTTACGGAAGGGATATGAGCGTATACACGCGGCTTCATGGTGGGTAAGTCGCGTGTATGCTGGACGCTTGTTGCAGAAAGAATATCCGCGTACATACGCTGTTTTGTACAGGATAAAACGCGTATATGAAGTTCTGAACAGCAAGGGAAAACTCTGAAGTTCTGAACAGCAATAGGAATGTCAGAATTCTTCAGGCACAGTTTCAGGGAGTGCAACAGGCACAGGTTCAGGGGGAGCAGCTCAAAAGTCTCATAAAGCATTGTTGGCATTCAGATGTTTTGGTTGTTGGTTTCAGGAGAAGGAGCTCAGAAAGAAATTCTGGTTGCTGATCTAACAAGATGTTTATCAGATGCTGCAGGTGTCTTTCCTAAGTCTTGGTCTAGATCTGTTGTCTCTATGTCATGTATCTCTCTTGTCATATCTCTTTTATGGTATCAAGGTCATATAACGGCCTTTGTTGGTTTCCCCACTATGCCTGGGATGAATGCTGTAATATAATTGGTTGTTTCTGTTATGTCCCCTCTTGGTAGGGAGTATGGATGTATGTATTGAGTCTTTTGGTGATAGGAAGGTCCCTTATGGTGTATAAGTCTTGGTTCTTGTTGAAGAACATCTTTTGCAGATCTGGCCTTCGGTCAGGGGGAGCACAAGTCAGCACAGCCAAACAGAGATATCAGCATGTCCTCAGGGGGAGCACAGCCCTTTGCCCTTGATGTCAAAGGGGGAGAGTGACTTGGTGTGATGGTTGCCATCAAGTCCAAAGGGGGAGATTGTTGGCATTATGATTCAAGTGTTGTCCTTGATGGCAACTCACTCAGAGGATGGTACAGGTGCTCAGAGATTGGTACAGGTGATGGCAACTTAATCAGAAGACAGATCTCAGTACAGCATACCAAGGAAGCTCATACACGCCGTTTCGTTAAGCCCAAGTCGCGTGTACACGCAAGTTCGATTCATAAAAAGCGCGTGTATGTGGAAAGGTTCCTTTGGTCCATGGTGGTTAGTCCTTGGAAGTTGTGCCTATGATTTCGGACCATTATGTCTCGACGGGCGTGTCGATCCCTAGTTTTGAAGTTGATGGTATTGTGTTACTATGGTTTTGGCTCTTGGTATTGAGTTAGGCCTAAGACTATATAAGGAGAAGAAGATCATTAGGCAAGATCATCTTTCGACAAGGCTTGAATATCTAAGAGAGAAAGAGATCTGATATGCAGGTTCTGGGTTGCTTGATCTAAGCCAAGGAGAGATCACATCGGTTGATGGAAGACTAGATCTAAGGATAGATCGGGATCTAATGGTTTGAAATGCACTATCATGATATGGTTGATTATGCGTATTTCTAGATCTGCATATTGTCGCAATGTTACGTTTTGGATCTAACTAATGTCTGGTACAGCTGCAAATTGAGAAAGTTTATTTTTAGATCTGTACGCAGGTTGGCTTCGGTAAAAGAGCGTGTATACGCGGGTTTTGCTCATTGAAGTAGCGTATATCTTTTGAAGCTTGATTTTGGGTTTACAGTGGGGTCTGACTGTTATTGCAGAGTTCTGTAGTCTGCTCTGTGTTCTGGTAACTGGTGATTGACAGGGTTCAGTGGTTCAGTGATTCAAAGTTTGGTTGTTTTATGCTTCAATGATCTGTTGTGGAAATTGAATGATTTGTGGTCTTCAGATTGTAATGTTGTGCTTCAGGAATATCCAAGTCTGAAAATGTATGAAAAGTGATATCTGAAAGAAGGAAGATTGTAGGTCAGCACCTACGTACTAGTATCTTGGCTAGTACAAGAGCAAAGGGGGTTGGAGCTCCCTTCCAAGGAAGTTTGGAGAACGAGAGAAGGTTGAAGCCTTCTGCAGGTTGTAGCCTGCGTACTGGTATAAGGCTGCACCAGTACAAAAGATTGTAAACTGAAGTTTCATATTAAAGAAAGATAGAGACAACTTGCAGCAGGTGGTTTTCACCCACATTGGGTTTCCACCTTATATCTTGGTGTTCATGTGTGTGGCTTTTTATCTGTTCTGTTTTACTGCACATGTTTACTGTTAATGTGATGAATAATGTCCTGATGCACTTAATTGAAGAAAAAGCTAACTAAATTGTGAGTTTTCTTCCTATACGCTGTTTTACTTCGTCACAGTAGCGTGTACACGCTGGTTCACTTAACTGAAGTAGCGTATATGTTTCTGAGCATTTAAAAAGTTTGATTAATCAGATAATACTGATTCACCCCCCCTCTCAGTATTATTTCCAACACATGTGGAGTGCATGCAAAAGTTTCTAGAGCTTTCGTTTATTCCAATGTCGTGCGGAGTAATTCAAAATTAACAGTTGAATATTAATATTAATATTATTATATATTATTTTCCATATGCTTCCTTGGAACATGGGCCATCTTTCCTTAGTGCTTTTAACGGATACCAAGGCATAAAATTTCTCACTAAGAGGCCACCTTATCACTTTCCAAGCGCTACGACTCCCATCCCTATAATGAAACTCCTAATATTTTTACCAACCTCCTTACGTTAATGAGCCCAACAGGTAGAAGGAAAATATCATTGATCTATTTCATCATCGTATATCAACGTCATCATTGATGACTGTTTCACCCACTTGTCGGGTGGCGTTACTCCCTTCGGTCAGGTTGGGAATGGATTCATCCTGCATGCCAAAAAAAGTAATAAGATTACTTACAGAAATCCCACCCAATGCAATCAAGAAGGTAGGCATGGATGGAATAACCATGGTTGGTGCACACATGAATCTGTTTAACAACACTTTTAGTCCTTGGTTATTATGGATTAAAGACTGACATCTATATATGCTGGAATTCTCAAGGAGTGGCTACCGAGCAGTAAATACCTTGTCTAACCATCAATTGAACAAGAAACAATAGTTTTGCGAGGTACTAATCTAGGGACTATGGCAACTGCTTTACTTACTTCTTCCTCTTATTGAGCTTTAGGATTGGATCTTTGGTTTACTTCTTCCTCTTATTGAGCTTTAGGATTGGATCTTTGGTAAGGCGGTCGAGCACCCCATCCCCATATTCGCCCGCTCTTCACCGGTTAGGAATTTCGAGTCATATATGACTATTATTCATGTATTTCCAAAGGATCTCTTGATTTCCAAAGTTGGCAGGTCGTTCCATCATTTCTCTCAATGGCTTGGTTAGTCCTGAATGATTATTAATATGTCGTTAAAAAACAATGTAGTTTGAACCATATTTGACATAGAAGATCACCCCGGAAGAAGATTGATAGTAGACATTTCATCTTCGAACATTGAAGTTATTGGATGTATATTCAAAATTTACCAATATTTCATCGGTCGAGTTCCTTAGGAAGGCAATGTATTGAATCTACAGGCGAGGCAAATGAATGGAATTTCCCTTATCTAGCTAGGGAAAGTTGTCTCATTCAATCAAATTTATCCTATGTTGTTCGAGAGAATTATAGGGAGAGGGGCTCTACCTTTGTAGGTGGACTCCACCTCTTTTACTCATACGATAACTCCATCTGTGCCTCAAACTTTTCATGTACTATGGGGAATGGTTTTAGCTATGCGCAACAACCCCAAGAATTGGCCTATTGATTGGGGGAAGGTCTGCCCCTAACCCTTATCATATCAGAAATGCGCCCAAAAATATAAGGGTGGCTTAAATGTGGAGTAGATATAAAACCCACATACTTAAGAGTGGGGGCATTGTAGAGACCTTGAGACCACCATTCTTATCTTTTATTGAGGTCTAAAGAGGAGGTGATAACGATCCCATGGTGCGAGCGAATTTTCAACACTCTCCTTGAAAGGTTAAGTGCATTGCAGACTAACATCCATACCCCACCTGCATGTTTGCTGGTCTCAACGAGCCAAAAGACATCGCGACAACTTGAAGTCAACTTTCAATCTCTAAGGAACGATACAACTTACCAATATGGCGGTATAGGGAGATTAAGATCGATATGGGAAGACAGTAGAGATTTGCTCCAGTTGGCCAAGGAGGGATGGGGACATTTCCCCAGTTTGGAGGTTGATCTCTGGTATTGATTTCACCATTCAGGGCCCCTCCCGCACACACTATATTAATAATTGTATGAATCAAGTCGTCTATTTTATACCAAATACAATAGGTATATCTCATATCAAATTTCCTGATTCTCCTATCAAACCAGTAGGGACTCCGACTGCCTGCAATTCTTGTTCTTATTATTCGTGATATTCTAGAGAGAGTGCGAAGTCAAAGGGATTTCTTCAAATAATTGTGTCTCTCTAGAAAATATTAGATCTAGGTAGGTTGACGTTGATCAAGGTTTTGATTGAGGTTTTTCACAACAACAATGTCTCCTTCATGTAGGAAACAATAGGTCCTCTAATGCAGTAAAACAAAAACATTGGGTTATAAACACACATGCCAACACACAAAATAAAATATTTTTCACTCTTTTAATATAGCCTATGTACATAGTAGTATCAAGCCTAAAATCACATGATCTCATCCCCTCTCTTGAGAGAGTCAGGGCTAAACATGATCTGATACCATGATAGAAATTTGAGAGTGAGTAGATGGAATTTACACATCACACAAATCACACACTATATTATTATTGAACACATAAAAAAATTACGTATATAGTTGTAAATCACCAAATTCTGATGATAAGTTCTGAAGAAGGTGGATCTATGCTCAAAATGACTTAGAGACAATTCACACATGTAGGAAAATAACTACTTCTAGAATAATGCCTCAGGAATCACAATCACAACCTATAAATCACATGACACACATGGAATCATTACTTCCAATAAGGTTGGACTTGGCTATATCAATGGAGAATCATCTTGAGAAGCAAGGAGAAGATGGATTAATTATTATGACATGTTGATGATCTACCATTATTGAGTGGGGCCAAAACCCAAATGATAATTGTCATCCTCTATCTTTTGGATATATCAATGCAACTTAGTTTTTATGTCTATATTTAGTGTGACCAATTAGGTACCTTATTTGGTTTTTACCTCTTTCTTTTTGACCTATGGCCATATCACTATTTTAATTTTGAAATTATAAAGCCGTTAGGGTTCAAATTACTTATTTTTTGATATCCCAATTGGTGCCTTCTACTTGCTACTTTCATATAGTTTTCATTATTTGTTGCTTCCAAAATTCATTTTTTTTGTATATATGCATGTATATATTCCTTTTTTGTATAAAGTTTTTAAAAAAGAATTTATAAAAAAATCCTATTTTTTCCTACTTTCCAATTATTATATAGTTTCCCACAAAGATAAAAGTGCATTACTAACTTTAAGAAAACTATTTCTACTATATCTATTATGTGTGTGTATTTTGAGGGAACCTTTTCATTGGAAAATCCTCTAGGAACTTCCTCACATTCTATGAATGGTAGCTAATGTACATGTCACTAAAAAACAATATGTACTCCTAACCCTAAGGGAATTAGGTGTAGCCGGCATCATGACTTTCTTAACTAACAAGGTTTTGACATGGCAAGTCAAATCACTTGAGCTAACTCTTAGGGATGTATATGTGTTTTCAAATAAAAGAATTAATGCATTTATTTTATAGATCAATAAAAGGTACAATCAATACTAGTCTTGTGGGTTGCCTAATAATGAACAAAGCTTGGATGCTAAGAATTCATACTATCTCCATAGAACATATTTTTGTACCTAGATATCAACCTTGCAACATAAAATAATTGAGAAACATTTCTATCTCAACCATTGTTGTTAGGCATGGGATCTCCCGCAACAGGTTTTGGAGTTCAAAGAGCAAGTTTTGGTCAAAGATGGTGTAGAACTCCGCGAAGTACGGGTGTGGAGCACGGAAGTCTAGGATGAGTCATAGGGTTGTCCGCCCTAAGAATTGTAAATTAATGTAAAGTTGTGTCGGCCTACCCATGGTCTGCGCACGGAAGTCTAGGATGAGTCATAGGGTTGTCCGCCCTAAGAATTGTAAATTAATGTAAAGTTGTGTCGGCCTACCCATGGTACGCAGACCATGGGATTGTATAAGTAGAGCAAGGCTCTAAGTGTAAAGATAGCTAAACTTAGCGAAGAATAGATAGAATAGCGAAGGTATGGTTAGAGCATAGAGTGAAAGTTGAAGTGTACTGGGTCGTAGTGGTAGGAAGAGTCTCTGTAGCTGAGTGCGCAGAGGCCTAGTAGAGTTTGCAACTGAGTGCGCAGACCCCTGCAACTGAGTTGTAGGGCGGAGTCGAGTCTGTACTTGGGATTAAAAGATAATAAAGAGAAGTTTATTTTGTGCATTTGTTTTGGAATCTTTATGTTGATGTTATTCATTACTTTTACTTTGTTTATTTACTTCGCACACTTGATGAATACTCATATATGAATTTAATCTAAGTAATCAGCTAACAGAGACTTATTAAGGAAGACTTGGGTAAATAACACAGGTCGTGCTGCGGCTAGAACTGCGCGAAGACAGTGTCACAGGGTGCGGGGTACCCGTAGGTACGCGTAGCGCAGTAAGTGCAAAGGTTGGACCGCGTATCAATCACCTATAAGACATCCACAGGGTGTAGAAACCTGGTTCTAACACCCTCCCATACTACTTTGGGTGAGACCTCAGTCCGTGCTCTGCAGATTGTTGCCGAAAGGGCTAGTAGTACCGGGATTTTCTTGGATAAATCACTTCCGAACCTGGGTTAGGCCCCACTAAGCCAACAAATGGTTCCGTTGCCGAGACTAGGATCTGCATAAGGGATGTCTAATGTCGTGCCACTGGAACACAAGAAAGAAGGAAATTGAAGAGTGGTTGGATAAGAAGATTCACGAGTTCGCGGCACAGGAAAACAGAAATCCGCGGGTATCTAAGGAACAATGGTTGGATCACTACATCACACTGAAATCCACGAGATTTTCTTTGCATATTTTCTGACAGAGTTGTATGAGTGGATCATGAGGTTGGCAGACAGCCAAGGAAGGTGTAGGCTCGACAAACCAATAGTGTGGACTCCGGAACTAGTGCGCAGACTAGAAGCCTCAAAAGATAAGGTAGTGTGAACTGTGGATCATTGGCTCGACCGAATAATAGGAGGATTTATCATTGAGTTCGCGGTGGACACGACCATCAGTTACAGTGAGGTAGAGTGATGCTTTCTCCAAGGACCGTGAGGTAAGTATATTAAATCTTTGAATACCTGGATTAAGATGTTGTTATGTGAAAAGCGGGTTATGCGAATAAATTAATGTTTGGGACTACGCGGAGCGGAAAGAGCTACAGAAGCGGAAGTAACGAAGAATTAGAAAACAATCCCTTAATTTCACCCTCGCGGGAGAGCGAGGATGAGCTTGTGAAGGTTTCTCTGAGAAGTGCGGTCAGTTTCATAAGGCAGTGGATTCCGCGGTTACCACCCACACCGCCACCCACTTCACCTCCTTCACCTCCATCTCCACCCACTCCACCTCCACCATCTCCACGGTTCAGTATGGAAAGCGCGATCAAACTACCAGTATTCAGAGGAGTAGGGAATGAGGATCTGGACCAATTCTGGTTCGTGGTAAGAGCAGTATGGGAAGCACAAGGTGTCATGGACGACAATATTAAGAAGGCTACATTGGTAAGCGCATTGCAGGATCGTGCATTAACATGGTATATCAAGCATTCTAACGACCACCCAAACGCAGGGATAGCAGAGATCCAGAACGCGCTGAACAGGGAATTTAGCAGACCAAAGTCAGAAACACAATCAATCATCGGGTTTAAAGAGATTGCGATGCTCCTAGGTGAGACTCCCTGGGATCTGGATCAATGGTTGAAGAGTACGATCCGCGAAGCCAATATGACGTTGACAGATGCACAACATCACGCATGGTTTGCAGCATCTTTGGCACTGCACTTGAAAACAAAGCTATCACAACAGAAACTTTCTACCCAGGCTGAAGCATTGGAGATGGCGATGAGATTACATGAGACCCTGATACAGGACCCTGGGTTGGGAGTTCAACAAATCCACGCACAACTACAGAATCTGTGTTTGGAAATGCAAAGCTTGAAGCAGGCTAGGGCACCACGACTAGAGGTACGCAAGGAAGTATGGTGCATAAAATGCAAAGGCCAAGGCCACGACAAGGATCACTGCCTAGTATTCGCAAACTACTTGGCAGGAGGAGGGCCAATGCCACTGAGACCGGAGGCGTAGGCAGGGCCGAGTGTGGCACCCACTTTATGGTGCGCGATCTGTCAGATAGGAGGGAAACACATGACGGAAAATTGTCATTTGCTGCAGAAATATACACAAACACCCCAACAATTGTTTTGTAAATTCTGCAGGTCGGTAGGCCACGATGAGTGCACTTACTGCAGTTACGATCTAATGATGGATGGGACCCTAGCCTATAGGATGTAGATCGAAACGTGAGCCCTCGACCCAAAAGAAGGGATGGCGCGTGCTGGATTTCAAGGGCGAGGTCGAGGTCGAGGACGAGGTGGAATGAAACAATAGACTGTTCTACGCTGATCACAAAGATGCGTGAAAAGGGGTATTCCAGCCTCCCCCGACTCAGAATATACAAATGATGAGGTCTGAGCCGCACGAAGAGGACCCGAATGTAAACATGATGCTCAAAAGTGGTACGACCACAACAGAGGATAAGGGGAAGCAGCTAGAGGAAAGTACGTGGGTTCGCAAGGCTCCTGCAAAGGAACCCAAGTTTGACTTAGAATGCGCATAGGAGACATTCATGGAAGCTAAGAAGACCTTTGTGGAGGCCTCCACTTCAGGTAGTAAGGATTAACCAGAGCCAAGAATGGATCCTTCAATGCTCACTACCTTTTTGGAGACATGCATGAAATTGTTGCACGACAACAAGGCAGTTAAGGGACTATAGGAGCTGACCACCAGGTGCATAGGGTCAGGAGAACCGTGCGTTGTCCGGAAATTGGGGAAGAATGCATTGCGCATTGGAAGTGAAATGAGGTTGACTGCACAGATTGGGGAATATGAAATGGATCAGGTAATCCTAGATCTGGGTTCGGACGCGGTTGTATTACCGAAGCAAACATGGGAACACATGGGCAGGCCCACATTACAATGGTCCCCTATTCAATTACGAATGGTGAACCAACAAAAGATTTTGCCCATGGGGAGGTTGCAAGGGGTAACAGTTGATATTGAAGGCACGAGCATGTAGGCGGATTTTGAAGTAATAGAGATTGTCGATGACAACAATCCCTATCCTGCATTGTTAGGAATAGACTGGGCCACTGATATGAATGGAGTTATCAACCTAAAGAAGCGCAAAATGATCTTCGAGAAAAAGTCACTATGCGTAGTAGTCCCGCTAGACCCAGCCGAAGGAGCACGCTACATTGAACCAGTGCGCGACGATGATCTTGATTGTATTTACAAGATAACTGTGCGAGACCAGGATTGGGTAAATCTGACTGCAGATGGGAGAATCTCGTGGGAGCGCGAAATCTCCTGCACTTCGGATTTAGACGAAGAAGTAGAGCACTGGCAGAATCGGTTGCACGAAGTGACAACGCTGAATTGCAACATGATGATTAGATCACTGCACTACGTGACAACAGAGACAAGAGAGCTGCCAACATATGATGGATTGATAGCGGTGGATGAGTTCCTAAGAAAATTTGAAAGCACAGTATCGGAACAGTAGTGGTTCGATGCGTTGAAATGGGCACTGCGCGCAATACCCGCACAATGGTGGGGTACACATCAAGGAAATTTTGAGGACTGGCGCGGATGTAGAAGAATGATGTGCCTATGATTTGGAAGCCCCCAGCTTCAAGAAAAAGTCGGTCAGTGAGGACGGAACAACTTGCGTGCCCACATGTCTCGATGGGTACAGATATGTGTTGTGCATCCCACACAAGCACACCCCAAATTTAGGATCGAAAATCGGAACAGGACATGGCAGTAGGAGAGGTGACACGCACCACAAATGTTCCATGTAGAAGCATTCAAGAAGGTATGCGAAGTCCTGAACAGGGTTCATTGGGCAAGATGAATTGATTGGGACCTACACGTACCAGCAGTTCGATGGGCCTAGGCCATGTGCAAAAACCTGAGCGTGAAGATGATTCCGAAGCTGAGGAGTAGAGTCGAGACCATAGCTTTGAAAGAAAGGAATCCTCATGCAATAGCTCCCACAGTTGGGACAGTACGTGAGGACCAGAATGAAGGAATTATGCAGCTCCACGAGGGTGAGCATATGTGTATTCAGGAAGCCATTTGGCGAGGGAACCTTAAGCTTCGTGAACTAAAAGAAGATCGGGTACGACTAAGGAAGAAAAGCATGTTAATGGACGCAGAGATAAAAAAACTAGAAAACAAAATTGCGCAAGCATGTCACGTTGATAAACTAAGAATGACAGGACAAGATATGGGCAGCCATACCACTACATTAGAAGATTGTCGTCAAGAATTTGACTCTGTTACCATGGCTACGACCGCACCATATCGGAAAAAGTAACCAGGGGAGCATACCGCATAAGGAAGAACACGCGGTGCTGACTGTCGCAAGGATAATTGAGGAGTGCCCAAGGACTAGGCTGGAAGGTGAATTAAAGTCTCGCACAGGTGGTGCAACCACCTAACTAGCCATCGGGAGCACAGTCTCAGCGCTCCAAGCAGTTGAAAAAGAGCGCGGGACTATAAAAGAGTCTATGTGGGAGCTGCGCAATAAGGAGGTTGCGTGCAGGATCGACGTGTCACAAGGGTCGCACCCGCGTAGAGGGGGTTGCGCTGCCGCGCGGGTAGGCTGGGAAGTGACCGTTGTTGTCATTGTTCATGACAAGATGTCCAATTTAAGGCAAAGAGGAGCCGGCGGCGGGCAATTAAGACACGAAGTCATAACTGGATTTGGGACGATTAGCTGCCAATCTAGCATTAATGGGCCGAATATGGGAAGAACGATCGAATTTGAATTCAAAAAGGCCTATAAATCATAGGTGGCTATCCAGTGAACAACCCTTGGCGTTTTGAGAATTTAGTTGTTGCGTTAGCAAGTGGGTATGGACCTTACGAATTTGGAGGCTTTGAGAGCAAGTTCAGTGTTTGGGACATTGCCGAAGGAGACACATGACTCCTTGAATAGAATGATGGCGACAACCAAAGAAGCCGCGCAAAGCCCTACACTGTAGGTGGGGGATGCACCGGAAATTCCAAAACCACCCCAGATGCCGTGGCCCAAAACAGATCCGCAAGTAGCAGGACCAGTCTGCATCTCTCCGCAAAATCCGTGGTTTGGTAAACTTTCTATGGAAGACAAGGCAAAGACTGTTAATCTTGAGACAGATGATGAGGAGGAGGACCTCCAAGCTTTCGTAGAAGAGATCAAGGTGGATGAAGAAATGGGGGAATACATTCAGTCGATGCACACTGCAGCAAAATTGCCCAAGTATGTCCCTCCATGAAAAGGGAAAGCAAAAGTACCCAAGGATTTGGATGTCGTTAAGAGCGCACTCCAAACCCGTCTTCTTCCAGATGGAATTCTATTTGGTTCGGTTCTGGGCCGCGATGAAATTTTAAGATTGGGACCTCGTAGATAGCAAAAAGTTCCCACAATTAGAGACTAGAAAACTCATGAAACAGAGCAAGGAGGGGTCCGTTACAACGCTAGAACCGCGGAAATGGCTACGCAGTGTGGAGGAGGCTGAGCTACTCCACCTACTATGGATTCCCTACTTTCACCTGGCACCGATCACGATCTTTGTCATCAAGCAACTTCTTTGCCTAGTGCACGATGGGTACTTGTGGCTAGAGGAGCCTATTCCCATCACGGCGGAGCTTATTCACAGGATTTCTCAGCTTCCCTATACGGGAAGGGACCCCGCGGAAATAGCTGGAAAAAGTAGAGATTTGGTGCTCGCAGAGGCCATGAAGAAGAAATACAAGTTGGAAAAGAAGAAGAGAGGCTACGTAATTAGTAGCATTCAAGACAAAGGGGTGCGCGTAGCCACCCAGCTGCTGGCTGGGAAGGTGATGAGAAAATTCCGCAGCAATGAGGTATGGGAAGGTGTGAGAAATTACTAACCAACTGCAAAGAAGATCAGGAGCAGGGCAAGACCTTCCACTATGCGTGGTTGCTCTTGTCTATCTTATTGGTGACAAGGGAACTACCTGAGGACAATCAGTTTCCTCCCCTTGAACAGGACTTGCCAGAGGTGGAAAAATACGTGCCGCTTTGGGTGATGAAGGATGCCACACGAATCCACGAGACCAAGATCTTCTAGGTGCTCATGGAGGCGAGCGTCCAGATGTGGATCAACAAAAGGCCACGCCTATCCCCAATAGTGTGCGATAGTTTGCGGAGCTTTGCAAACTTCAAGGAAGATATGCACAATGTGTAGGCACGTAAGGATCCGGCATAAAATTGGAACAAACTTCCTTTCATCGCATTGATGATGCCGTTTTCGCTGTGCTCGACTCATGGCCACCCGAGTGGCATGCCCCGAATCTGGTGGCGCGCGATAAGACAGCTATAAAAAAACAAAAGGATGCCACCAAGCTGGTGGCACAACAGAAGCACAACGATTATTTGGCCGAGGAGGTAAAGGCTTCCCGCGAGGCAGCGAAAGCCACCACAGAGTAGACCAAAGCCGCCAAAAAAGAAATAGCAGCGTCGGCAACAAGGGCCACCACGACGTAGGAGGAAGGGGGCCCAAACTTGACCACGGGACAAGGAACAGAGGGCACAGTGGAAGGCGTGGACCTAAGGATGACATCTGCACAACTGAAACGGCCACGCAGTATGGAACGAGCAAGCCCACGGAAGAAGACCAAGGCTTCCAAACTGGACAGTGAACCTATTACACTAACAGAGGGTGACCTCTACGACATCGTTGGCACCATTCGTGAGGTCACCAGGGAAGTGCTCCAGGAAGCGATGACAGAGCAGTAGAATGTGTTGGGGGCCCTCAGGGTGCAGCTACAGCAACTTCAGGTGCGGCCCCCACAGGAGGGAACGGTAGCCACCTACGGTGCCGCAAGTACATCGACAATGGAGCAGTTGCTACGGGCCAAGATGGCTAACACCATCGCACTACCAGAAGGAGCACTGATAGCGGACAGCACAGAGGATAGAGCCGCGGTGGGCCGGATCAAGGGACTTGGCCTAAACTTGGTTGCCCTTCCGTGGGATATACTATACCAACTACAGGACGGAGCAACAATAGAACTCCGCGCTAGGGAAGGACGCATGGTACAAATACTCAGCGAACAACAAATAAACATTGAGCAACTTAGTCTACAACACGATGAAGCATTGGCACAGAATCAACAGCTGGAGCAGATAATAGAGGAAGCATGTCACCGCACTCCAGAGTTAGAAATTGCGATAGGCCTACCAATTGAAGTGCGAATTCACAGATTGGCTAGTGGATTCCATGAGGCAAAGGAGGAAGCAACAAGGATGCAGCTGGACCTCAACCTTCAGATTGTCGAACTGAGATTAAGGGTGTAGTGATCGAAGCCCTCGAAAATTAGGGAACAGTGCACTGGCGCTATCCAAAAGGGGCTGGAGGAAATAGGACAAGCAGTGCAAGACTGTACTATGATGTTGGAAGAATCCCTCGCGATCCTCACTTCCTTACGGGAGGACCCCGCCATACAGTGCCTGGAATCAAAAGCACGGGAGCTTCAAGTGTAGTATGATAGTGTGCGCAAAACGGCACCGACAGTTGTCTTGACCCAGTGGTTGGCGAAGCTACAACAAGCGAAGGCGTTGAAGGAACAGGTGGATGCTGCACAACAAAAAGAGGCAGTACTTAAAGCGAGCATCCAGTAGTGGATTGATGAGGCCTTCTGCATCACTGCCGATATCGAAGGGAAGCTCACACAAATGAAGATGATGCATGCCTTAAGATAGGGATCTGCCCCTGACAGCGAGCATTCGGCAAAAAGAGTAGAGCAGATCCAGTAGACAGTAGAACAGTGCGCTGCGGACCTTTGCGCAGCATAGGCATAGTTGGAGGGGCTCCGTGAAAATATTGCCGCACCAGCAGAGTGACTCGAGACGAGTCACTATGATTGTGTTGGGGGCTATTGGGCATGGGATCCCCCGCAGTAGGTTTTGGGGCTCAAAGCCCAAGTTTTGATCAAAGATGGTGTAAAACTCCACGATGTATGGACGCGGAGTGCGAAAGTCTAGGATGAGTCATAGGGTTGTCTGCCCTAAGAATTGTGAAATAATGTAAAGTTTTGTCGGCCTACCCATGGTCCACAGACCATGGGATTGCATAAATAGAGCGAGGTCTAAGTGTAAAGATAGCTAAGCTTAGCGAAGAATAGATAGAATAGTGAAGGTATGGTTAGAGCATAGAGTGAAAGTTGAAGTGTACTGGATCGTAGTGATAGGAAGAGGCTCTGCAGCTGAGTGCGTAGAGGCCCAGTAGAGTCCACAACTGAGTGAGTCGGGTCTGTACTTGGGATTGAAAGATAATAAAGAGAAGTTTATCCTGTGCATCTATTTTGGAATCTTTATGTTGATTTTATTCATTACTTTTACTCTGTTTATTTACTGCGCGGACTTGATGGATAGTCACATGTGAATTTAATCTAAGTAATCAGCTAACAGAGACTAATTAAGGAATACTTGGGTAAATAACACGGGTCGCGCTACGGCTAGAATTGTGCAAAGACAGTTCCATAGGGCGCGGGGTACACACGGGTATGTGTAGCGCAGTAAGTGCGAAGGTTGGACCGTGTATCAATCACCTATCAGACATCCCTAGGTTGCGGAAACCCGGTTCTAGCATCCTCCCATACTACTTCGAGTGAGACCTCAGTCCGCTATTTCCGAATGGGCCAGTAGTACCAGGATTTGCTTGGCTAAATCACTTTTGAACCTGGGTCAGGCCCCACTAAGCCAAAAACTGTGATTTTATCTCCATTATAGATTCAAGTTTTACCTCATTGACTACTCTAGGTACCCAAGAGTATTTCAAAACATCTGTGCTTATGTATCATCCTAATATTATCTACATTAAATTGTACAAAATATTATTCTCTCACTTGGAGTTGGCAGCATGTTCATATGTGAAAAATCAATACCACGTTACCTTCTACATTCTTGCAAGCTTACTTTGTGAACTTGTGTATTGTATGTTATGTTCCCAGAATATGTGAGTGCTATGAATAGATTGGAACCTATGGAGTATCGTTTGACCATGTGAAAAACCACAAGATGCATATATCTAGACCTATTCTCCATACACTTGCATGCTACCTTTGAATTTTTGTAAACCATCTATTAAATGTGGAACATAATGGTTAAGGAAAATAGATAGGACTCTATACGGTTAAGGAAAATTAATTGTGTTGCAGAAAATTTTCTAACGAAAATTCGTGGATGGCATCTCTCCTATTATTTTTTTCATATTTTGTGTAGAATTTCAGAGAAAAGATTGCAGATCTGAGCTCCTCTTGAAAAATCACCCAATTTCAAAAAAAAATTGGTTGAATCGGAGTTTTGATGACGGAGATTTCGTTGATTTAAAATCAGTGATTTTTTCATAACATTTGTGATGGTGAGACAGTTGCAGCACGAATATGAGTGTCTAGTGTGTCCAGATAGGGATTTCAATCGAATAGGAAGATGAAAAATGATAATTCTATTTCCAAAAACATGTTATAATAAGGATTCTAAGTTATATTGAATGATTTATTCCCATTTTAAATCTAGAGCAGCGTTCGGAGCGGGTTCCCTTTGGAGACGTGCCCTCCCACCCCACTTTAGTAGAAACCTGCTTCGCATTCATCAATTTCAACATAGCAACATCTAGCTTGGGTTCTTTGGATACATAGGCACTTTCTACTTCATCAACAGTCAACATCACGGTTATGGGTCAACCACACAAAATCCTTGTCATCGAAGTCCATTTGCTAGGCTGCACACTGTTAGTATCATAGTTGGTCACAAGAATTACAAGGTATATCTATCCTCATATCTTTGTTTTTCCTATTTATGGGTCATCCACAAACCCACACTTCATCAAAGTCCATTTTCTAGGTCACACACTGTTAATATCATAGTTGGTCACAAGCATTACAGGGTATCTCTATCCTTGAATCTTCATTTGTCATGGTTATGGGTCATCCACAAACCCACACCTCATCGAAGTCCATTTGTTAGGCCGCACACTTTCAGTATCATAGTTGGTCACGATAATTACAGACTATCTCTATCCTCAGATCTTTGTTCATCACGGTTTGGGTTAACCACACAAAACCCTTCTCTTCAGTGGCTCTTCATATTCAACAAAGGATTTTTAGGAGGGAACTTCAGGCAATGGGGATCATTGCTTCCTACCCATGGTAACCCATTAGGGACTGATGTAAATCCAACCATGGTATTTTCTCACCCATGGTAATGTAACTAAAAAAATGTTATAAAGAACAAGCCTCTTTTTGTAAGAGGACAGATTGTCCACCACAATGTAGCCCTTACAATTATTATCTATTTTAATAAAAAAAAACCTTTGTGGTTTTGCTTACTATGTGTTCTCCTCTTCTTCTAGAATTTATTTATTTTTAGATCTTGGGGGCTCCCCCCAAGATTTGGATCATCCAATTACTTTTTCATATTTTTATTATTATATAGTTGTGCTCCTTTAAGAAGCAAAGCCCTAGATGGATGATGCATCTAGCTCCATTATGACCCATGTTTCCCTTGGATGTTCCATCAAAAAAAATATGAGGCTTGTTGTAATCTATAATTAGTGGAGGGAGATCTCTAATGGAGGTGAATTTTATGCCTAATACCTTATACAACATAGACAATTTGAACCTATATATAGTATCCATTGTAGTGGGAATTTTATCGATAAAAATCATTACATTATGAGTGATATAGATCCCCTATTGTCATGTTCTAGATTTGGGTGCACCTTTAACTGATTTGTGCATCATGGGAAACATCTCCATCACATGACTTGAGATGAAAATATCATAAGAAATGCGACAAAAGTGGATGTTGGACGAGAGCATGCCAACATGAGGTGTCGAAAAATTGACACGTGGAGTTTCAATTCGATGCATGTGTCCAATTTGGTGGCACAATGGATGTCCATGATCGAGCACCCAACTTTCCCTAATGATGGGTGAGGAGGCTTGGGATAACACCATGAGGGGCAGCATGGATGCCCCAAAAAACAACCCAAAATTTCCCTAGACGAGTGACCGAATGTTAGAGAAGGTTGACCTAAGACGTGTTGGACTGAGCAGAGGGCACCATGGTGGAATAGATGGTGGGTTGAGTCCCCAAGATGAGATAGGTGAGAAAAGAAGATGGTGCATTGGTAAAGAAATATGAAACAGGTGAGACGTGTTGAGGGCACATTGGCTGGCCGAGACGATCCGAGGGCACATTAGCTTAGTGTTGTAGTGTTTTCTTCTTAAATATGTACGAAAAGAACCCACTTAAGATTGTGGATGAAAAACAATCTCAACAATATAAATAGCTACTAAACATTGTAGATCTGCAGCAACTAATAGAAACAAAACCTACCAAAAATCTGATCTATGCCACAATCATAGTTAAACAAAAAAAAGAAATAGTAATAACTCCAATCATCTAATGGAAACCGGATATACAAAGAATAGTTTTATTATAACACCTGTGAAGGGAACATATAAATGTTACCAGGCCCCCTCTATGGGATGGGTTCTTGGCTATTCTCAAATGTCTTCAGCTTGTGTAGAGTCTCTCCTCTATAGTGTGTAAACCCAACAAAAATATGGTGTACGACAATGAAAATAATCAGAGTTACAACAGTGAGTGCAATAATGAAAATAATCAAAAGTGAATAATGAATGGAAAACCCTTCTATTTATAACAAAATATTGAGTTATCCTCTATTAATGAGCAATAATAAAATATTATTAACCCCATTCTTGGAAATACACTTGGAATATTTTATTATATTTGGTTAGGAGGGAAAAAGTATTTAAACTTTTATTTAGAAATAATAAATAAATAAATGATTTATTTATCGTCTCAAGGAATTAGTTAAGGAATAATAGACAAATAAGGGTTTATTTAATTATTCCTAAAGGATCTAGTCAAATTTGACAAAGAATAATAATTAATTAGTGATTAATTAATTATTCTTAGAGAAAAATAAGATAATTAATTATTTATCTGTTTATTTTTCATAATTGGGTCAAATATGACAAGGAATAATGATTGAACAATGGTTTAATTAATTATTCCTAAAATAAAATCAAATAAATAGTGATTTGTTTAATTATTCTTCATGGGTTTAACTATAAATTACTTAACAAAGGTGGTTTATTAAGTAATTTCTCACAGTGAAAACAATTTTACTAGGGTAAAATTGGCTTTACATGGTGTACTTCGATCCATCTAGTAAATCAGGCTAGATTATCAATTTTTTGGTAATATACAGATTTCCCCCCAACATACGAGTGTTAGAAGCAAAACATATGACCGAAGTACGTTGTAAATACACAATCACTAGACAACAAAGGGGAGAGAGAGAGAGAGAGAGAGAGAGAGACCAATAAAACTGAAGTGAAAGAGGATAGGGACAGAGGGGGCGAGACTAATGCAAGTCTCCTGTTATGTTGTGGTACCAAACCTTAATGAGGCGGGGGAGGCATACCCATACCCTCCGAGATAACTTAGTACAAAAATAATGGTGCACCCAGAAACATAAAATTGAGCAATGAAGTACACGCTGAATGGTACATGACATGCTGGCATAACAGAGCCAGAAAATAATACAATGTGTCCCATATACGTAATGCACTTGGAAAAATATGATCCAGGATTGAATAAAATAATATCTGAGTACATGAGATATGGTGCCTTATCCCTCAAAAAATGGGTGGGAGGGAAGGTAGAACAACCAAAGAAGCCCTGTTGAACAGGGAAGTGCTCTCCAAAACTGAATGGATCATCTAAAGGAGACGTGCATGCTATGAACACTGTGATAGGTAGGAATCGAACCCATTAAATATATGGAACTGCATCTGAGGCTATAGCATGATAAGAATGCATTCAGGCATGTGAGGGGCTACCTGAAGGGCCACCTCCTCATGAGGTCTGAAACATCTCACACACACATGGGAATCACTGGTACAATTTGTTGAATCACTCGACCATCAAGTGTATGGATCACGGACATGAAACAACCGAGTCAAAGGGAAATAATGATTCCATATTCTCGATTTGAGTCACCAAATAAGAATGGAAGATGGAACCAAGATACACTGCCCTCTAGGCCATTCTTCTGGAATAAATGAGCTGATGTCAACAGAATAGGGCTCGCGATAGGTGAGGCAATGAAGATCCTCAAGGAAGGCACAAGGGAAAATAGTAATGTCACTGATGGAATGACACCAGGGACAATGGAAAATGTGGGATTGAGGGACCAACAGACAACTTCCCTTATCAGAGCATAAAGTGCATGGTTGACCTAGCAATGACTGACTCAACTCTAGAGGGGATGGGGACAGTATGACTGGAGACCAAAATGGGAAACACAGGATGAACGATACGAAAATATGGATGGAATACTATGACATGATATAATAGGATGTGAAACAAACTCCATGGATGCAAAGGCGACTCATCACGGATTCTCTGAACAAGGGTGACTCGATGACTCTGCCACATAGTATAGCCCCGATGGGGACCATGAAAACATGAATAAAATATGGTTACTCATGACGAAAATTGACACATGGTACGACAAGTATTAAGGGAGGTGTACCTCTAATTACAAGTGTCGCTTTATGAAGAAATTTGATTTTGAAAGATGACGAAGTGACCCTTCTTGGAAAAATGACTTTCTGGTGAAGTGTCAAAACATCAAAACTAAGGAAGACCCATTAAATTACTTGATGAGAGATTTCCAACGGTGTTGATGGTTCATCAAATTGAGCTATAGTTTAGTCGCAATGTGCGACAGAAAAACTGTTGGTTTTCCTATAAAATGGTGATTTCCCTCCAATTTGAGAGGAGGAGAAGGCCCTGAATCTTGTGGAGATCGTAGCGGACAAACTGACCATCAAAATCAGGATCTACAAATTTGAATAAAGTGGCCTTACTTGTCTAAAGATAGCATTAATGCTTCTTGGAATGATGATTCCTGGTGAAGAATTAAGGGAAGAGAAAAATGAGAATGAACTACTATAGGAGGTCTAGAATCATTCTCACCCACTAAGTAAAAAAAGGGGACTATGTGGACATAGAGTAGAATATTTGAAGATATGGTATAAAATGTCTATGATATGCGATGTGCATATGGATCGCTCCAGAGGTTGGTAGGAGTAACTATCCAAGGAATGGGAGGATAATCGACCATACATAGATCTAGTGGGATCTACGCTGAGACTTATGTTAATCAATTGAGAAGATGTCCAAGGGAAAATCATCATGCCCCTGAGCATGGGATACTACCCACCAGCATATGTGATGGAGGGGACTGGTCTAGTATGCAAAGGTGGGAATGATGCCCCCTAGTAGGAGGAGTGTGTGGAGTGACATTGTGTGTCGATTGCTCGAAAAATGGATTCAAGCATCTCGGCCCAACTTGGAACGAGATCCTCCAAATGAGGATAAGGAGATGTAGGGGCCTATGTGCCCCCCAGTATTCTATGGGCGTACTGGATGTCTTGAGAGATATGGGCTCCAAACACTTATATGTTTTATGTGATACATAATATGATTATGCATTTTAAATGATGACGATGGTTCACCATGTGTTGTGTTTTATGGTTGTCTTTTGTGGTATACATGTGATAAATGTCAATCTAGAATATTATTTGCAATGGTATCTACATAGTTATTTTGGGCTCTAGGAAGATGACTAAAAGTGATGGTTTCAAATTCACGTACCAACTTCTTAACTCGTAGATATTTTCTAAATAGAACTTGGTTATGCACATGATACACACCATTCAATTGCATGACAAGTAGCAAGGAATCTAAGTGAACATGAATATGAAGGATGCGATGAGCAAGGGAATCGACAAACAAACCTATCACTGCATCATATTTGGCTTGGTTATTGGTGGCATATCCAATACACACGCCGTTCGAAAGGACGAGCATATGAAAGGGGGGTAAAAATGGCCCAAGTTGTCAAGGCTAGATTCCTGGAGAAGCGACTCACACCGTTGGCATGAATGATATATGGTGTGGGTGATGGATCCATATGAAAGGTGAAAAAGACAACGAATGAGATGATGCAATCTACCTAACTTCATGGCAGAAATAAAGACACGCAAATCAAAGGGATGTGCTATGAGTGGCATTTCTTGAGGTAGAGTACATTGGGAGAATTAGGAAGGAAATGGCCTTCAAAATCCTCCAAAAATATGCCCTTTTGCCTAAGTGCAAGGGTAATCAGGGGTAGACATAGCTTCCATGATGTCCTCATCAGAATGGAAGATGGGCAGACAGGAGGAAGACTGACTACATGATGCGATGGCAGTACCTGGTGCATCAACCTGAGAAAGAAGGTTCACATATGCATCATCTGGAATGGTAGACAACGAGCTGGTAGATGGAGGATCTACAGATGTTGAGACCTAATATTCTATTGAAATAAGTTTGATAGAAACGCGCACAGAAACCTTAGAAATGTTTGGCCTTGAGGAACTCAAGGATGATGACAGGTAAAGGATATGGCCCGTGGTGTCCGTCATCTCGACATCGGGGGGAGGGATCACGATGGTGGGACTAGAGTCCCCCTATTCTGGTTTACTAGTGGTACCAAAATCCACGGGTAGAGGAGTAGGTGATCCACTACGAGTGGCCTCGTATTCGTGAAGCGCCTTAAGGAAATCGCGAAATTCATCGAGATGAGGGCAACAATGGGAGTAGTGACCATGATGATCACACAAGGCACAAGGGTGATTTGTGTGTAACGTTCTGAGTTTCTTGGGTGGACCCAATAAGTTAACATGGACTTCAGGGATATTTGACTCAGGGAACATTTCATTAATCAACGGTTTAAGATGAGGAAGCTCAGGACAACTATTGGTGGTGTGCCCAACAACTTTACACAAAACGAAAGGAGGTGATGGATTTTGGGCCTTAGGGATGGATGAGATTAGGGAGCCTTGTCCTTCAGTTCTTTCATCTTAGCTTTTCCCCCCTGTCTAGATGATTTCGGAACAGGAACAGGTTCGTGTTGAGGTTTTGATGGAACTGAAGCAGCGGCAGGGGCAGTAGGTACCGATTGAATTAGGGTCAAAGCATGATAAGGTCTTAGCTGACCAGGTAGAATGCTTGCAGGGGGATCGATGTACCATATTGAGATCCCAAAAATCATGTTAGGAAGGACCAATGAAGCCATGACAGGGACAGAAAATACTCTCAGAGGGGGGAATAAGAAAGGTATCTGGCCTATAGGGTAATGTCTCGGCGGAATAGCTCTTGGATGGTTGAGACCTGGAGGAACAATTCCTGGTGGAAACATAGGAGAGGAACCCACAAACGGAGGAGGTCCTAGGGAGTGTACCTAGAGGGCTCGGTTGGGATGTCAACAACAGGGTGCTGAGGAGCTGGTTGTTCATCGGATGTACTAGACTGCTTGAGAGTAGCCTGTGATTCTTATAACATGCAAACACTCATAGAGTTAGGATTTGAGATGAGAGTGGGAGGACCAGGGAAAGAACCCAACAATGAGGAATCTTTATAGACTCCAGGTGAAACATCGGTGAGGGGATTTGAAGACTGCTTATCTAAAATTGATGATATAATGGACTCAGGGGAGGTCACGGATGTCAGCTTGTAGTAAGTCAACTGATCGATGGTAATGATCTTCCCTTCATGGGGGAAGCACATCTTGTGGAACAACACAGACACGATGGCTGAATGGCATATGTGTAAATACGACCTAAGATAATGTTGTAATATAAAGGGACATCAATAGCCTCAATGTCATCATGAAAAGTCTTGCCTGCAAGGGTCACTAGATAGTTGCGGTACATGCCAAGGGGCTGGGAGGAGTGTCTGTCCCAAGCACGCAAATTGATGGTGGAGGGGACAACTTAGGTGACTTAAGTTGTTTCCAAACAGTAGTGGACATCACAAAGGTGGATGCACCTTCGTCAATAATGCATCAGGAGATGATTGCATTACTGACTCGAACTGGTATCAATAGGGAAGACCATCAAACGATCGTCAAAAGGATCTACTGCACCCAAGGTAGTTAGTAGAGATTTATTTTGAGATGGGCACGACTGGAGGACTTCCAGCGTCGACATGGTAGCAAGTGATTGTGCCAAGTCATCTACTATACTGTATGTATGGGAAGCTCGGTTAGAAGTCGCATTACGATGTAATGGTCCCTTTGGGATCTTAGGAATGGCCTCAACTTTAGGTTGAGGGATCTGTAATGGAACATTTGGTGTCATAAGAGGCTCAACATATGCTTTGGTTTTGGACTCAGTGGCGGACGAAGTCGATGGCTTGTCATATTGACACGACCGAGTTTACAGGTTGATATCGGAGGGATTAACCTCATCAGAATTCATCATAAGGATATGGTAGTCACTAGGACCAGAAGGTTGGGGGGGATGGGCTGCTTGACCTGGTTGAGGTTGAGAAGCAACAAATCCTTGCTAAGGGAAAGGATTTGTGAGCATTGTCGGTTGAGATGGTGCAGGATTCTGAGGCAATTGTTGACCTCTAGAAGCTGCTTGAGCTTCCCACATTTGGCGCATCTGGGGTAAGAAAGGGCACTCATGTATATAATGGTTGTGTACAACACAACATGCATAAGGCTTGTTTGTATGAATAGCCTTGTTCTTCTTTGGTTGGTTTCCCTTTTGCTGGTTGTTAGTGTTAGGTTGGTTCCCCTGGGTTCAATAAGGTGATTACATTGATTGCCTTGGTTACCCTTGTTACCCATCCCCTTATTCTTTTTCTTCGAATTTTTGGGATTGGCCGTACTTTGATGTGAAAACACTTGACGCTAAGGGGGCAGTGGTTGCTGAGGCAGAGGATGCATGGGAGGTTGTGACGCTAATGCTTGAGGGGCTGGAGCACTCGGCTGCACATAAGGAGGAGCAACGGTATGGTAGACAGGTTGGTGCCCTGAAAACATGTTGTTAGTAGGAGGGGCATTTTTGTTGGAGGAACTGGTGCCCCCCTACAGATAGCCATAACTTTTTTGAGTCTATGGCAAAGGGTGTGAAAGGGTTCCAATGATACCATCGATGGCATGAGATGCCCCTGGTGCATTGGCACTTCGAGGATGAGGGAGGTCTAGAATGACGATATAGACATAACCTATTGGGGCATAAATCAAGTCATATCGCAGAGCGTTTGGAGATCTTCTTCCTCGGTCTGAGTAAAATGGGATGCGACATCTTTTCCAATGGGTGATAAAAGACTCATAAGAAACCAATCTAGATAGACACGGTCTTCGAAGGGCGGGGCATGACATGTGCTCCTCCTTCAACACCACTCTTGAACATGGTTGGAAAGGCGAGTGGCAGAGGACTGACAGAATGAAGTCAATAGCTTTGTACCAATGTCGTGCTGGAGAGGTAACTGGGAATATGAAAGGAATGCTTTAGCAAGCTTTGTAAAAACGAAATGAGATGCAGCGGGCTGGTCTGCATACAATTTTGTAGCGTCTCCAGTGAGCGTGCCTTGGAATACTTGAAGACGAATGGAGTCATCGGTAATGGAGTTGGACAAACACCACATGTGGAAGGAGCAGAGATGGTTGGTAGGATCCTCTCCAACATTACCCTCAAACTATGGGATGTCTAAGTGAAGCTTAGTTGGCATAGAGGGCCAACCAGCATCGTGGTGTATGGGGTTGTTTATCAACTGGCTAAAATCTAGTAGACTTAACCTAGCCATAAATGGGAGCATGTGGTTTTCCGAAACAGTTCCTGAGACTGTTTTGCTTGATGTGACTACTGGGATAGAATTGAAGCCAACACCAGGTTGGGTTTCTGCACCAGTTGTGGGTCCAGACATGGTGACGATATGCATTGAAGGAGGCTCGGAATCAGATGAACTAGGAGAAGAGTCGATATGGGGACTCGGAGGGCTATGAACTCAAACCTGACGGGGAGGGGTAATATGCCCAAGAGGAAACTGGGGGTGAAGGCCTAATAGTCTCCATGACAAATGCCTTGGTGGCACAATGGTGGTAAGACACACGTGACACAGAAATGGTGAAGGGAGATCAACAATATGCCTTTGTCTCGATGAGGGGAGATAAATTTATTATGTTAAGTCTTGGCTTGGCAGTGTAAACCAAGCGCCCTTCGCTTAAGGTGTGCTTGTGTGTGCAAGTGTATTTATTGATTAAGCCCAGATCATGTTTGTAAAAAAATAAAAAAGCTTGCTAAAAATAAACTAAAATTAACAACAAAAAATGAACAACAAAACAATTAACTAAACCCCACCCAAACTGGGTTTGCAAACACTGTGCTGGTTGGTGGCTAAATCAACGGAAAATACACTAAAACAGTCAAGAGATCTAAATGTCGGTGTGACTGGGATCAAGTGACACTAAGCTATTGGAAAGTGGTGCAGCAACAGCAAAAAACCAGAGGGGAAGAACACTGCCAAAAGATAGGGAGATGGGTGAAGAACCTAGGGAAACTAATGGGACCCTAAGGTCAATGACCAAACAAGTTTTAATATGAAACTACGGATGGTGCTATCTTTATAGATCTGAAACAAAAGGTTATAGATCTAGAAAATAAGGCTAAAAGCATTGCAGAAACTAAGACTACTCACTTAGCTAAACTCCTCCTATAAAGGTGGAAGCGTATGAGAAGCCCTATGGCGGCTAAATTCCACTTCGGAGAGTAAATTAGAGAATATCAAGGCCTAAGTAGGATGAGACAGAGGTCAAACAACCCAGCAGACAACTCTTTGAAAAACCCAGAAACAGATCTGAAAAAAACCCAAAACCCCAGAAATCATAGGTATTGACTTGTTTTCAGGTGAGATCGCACTTTTTGGGCTGAAAGGTGCGCTCTAGCCTCCAAATCACACTTTTTGGGCTAAAAAGTGTGATTTCTGCTCTGTGGATCCCAGTCGGTAAATCTTGGAAAAAAATTGTCGCCTTTGTTGCGGTTGGTTCCTGTGACTTGTGGAAAATACCAGAAAGCTTACGGAAGTCAGAAATTTAATAGATCTAGGGTTAAAAAGCTAGGAAACATTAAGAGATTGAAAAAAAGAAGAAACCCTAAGCTGAAAACCAAAGGTCACCCAGGTTTTTGGATCTGAAGTATAAAACCAGTGGAGTCGCCAATTTTGTATTAGAAACAATCAGAAAATTCCCTAGTGGAGTCACCAATTTTGTTGTAGTGTTTGCTTCTCAAAGATGTATGAAAAGAACCCACTTGAGATTGTGGATGACAAACAATCTGAAAAATGTAAATGGCTGCTAAACATTGTAGATCTATAGCAACTGATAGAAACAAAACCTGCCAAAATTATGATCTATGCCACAATCATGGTTAAACAACAAAAAGAAATAGTAATAACTCCAATCATCCAATGGAAACAAGATATACACAGAATAGTTTTATTATAACACATGTGAAGGGAACAAATAAATGTTACGAGTCCCCCTCTATGGGATGGGTTCTTGGCTATCCTCAAATGTCTTCAGCTTGTGTAGAGTCTCTCTCCTCTATAATGTGTAAACCCAACAAAAATATCGTGTGTGACAACGAAAATAATTAGAGTTACAACAGTGAGTGCAACAATGAAAATAATCAAAAGTGAATAATGAATGGAAAACCCTTCTATTTATAACAAAATATTGAGTTATCCTCGAATAATGAGCAATAATAAAATATTATTAACCCCATTCTTCGAATAACCACTTGGAATATTTTATTATATTTGGTTAGGAGGGAAAAAATATTTAAACTTTTATTTAGAAATAATAAATAAATAAATGATTTATTTATCATCTCAAGGAATTAGTTAAGGAATAATAAAGAAATAAGTATTTATTTAATTATTCCTAAAGGATTTAGTCAAATTTGACAAATAATAATAATTAATTAGTGATTAATTAATTATTCTTAGAGAAAAATAAGATAATTAATGATTTATCTGTTTATTTTTCATAATTGGGTCAAATATGACAAGGAATAATAATTGAACAATGGTTTAATTAATTATTCCTAGAAGAAAATCAAATAAATAGTGATTTATTTAATTACTCTGCACGGGTTTAACTGTAAATTACTTAACAGAGGTGGTTTCTTAAGTAATTTCTCACAGTGAAAGCAATTTTACAATGGTAAAATTGGCTTTACATGGTGTACTTCAATCCATCTAGTAAATTAGGCTAGTTGATCAATTTTTTGGTGATAACACTGAGTAAGACAACCAGATGTGAAATTGGCTAGGTGAGGTAAAATCTGAGGGAATTCGAGATGAAATTTGAGGGCACTGGGCAGAACGATGAGTCAGTCTAAACCAAGGCACCCAACACTTGGGTGAGTCGACACATTAACTATATGAGATAATGGGATGTGCAAAAAGGAACGAATTGACCAATTTTTGAGTGGAGAACCGAATGAGGAAACGAAATGACATATATAAGTAAATGACTCACACGATGAGGAGGAGACACGATAGAATGGAACACAACAAGAATGGAAAAATAACTAAACACAAAGAGGGAAGAAAGGGAGTCGAGGAGAGGTAGTCAAGTTCGGAAAAGGAGGAGGAGCCAGAACAAAGCTCAGGCTTGTTGTCATGTAGGGGTCAAGGACCTTTTAAGTATTCGAGCTGAATGGGCCCATCCATGGTGGGATGACTCGTGCAGGGAAAGAAAAAACCCATGGTAGGGTGCAAAGGTGACCTAGTGGGGTATGAAGGATGTAAAATCAATTTCTTTGTATTCACTTAAAGTTTCTTAGTTTTTTGGTTTTGTGTTCCGAGCCATTGTCTCAAGGATTGTTGGAAATTGAGGATATTAATAAAATTGGAAGGTCAGAGGGTCGTTTCCTCTATAAATTTGTGCATGTGTATGATGATATTAATGGTGAAATTGATGTCTTGTATATAGTTCTCATGTATTTATGAATGGAATTTTAATTGAAGTAGAAGTGATAGTAAGATTCCTTGCACTATATATAAGAGTTATGATATTATGCTAAGTAACTAATGGCATAGATATTATTTAAGTCAACTTAATATGAGGTGCATTCCAAGTGAAGTAACTTTGTGATCCACAAGAAAGAGGTGAAACATGTCAATTCCGCATGCTCAAGGGATCACAATGTGCCAAAAAGGTAGCTTCTAATCATACAAGGCCCTGCAGCCATGACAGGTGGTATCAAATTTGATACCAAGAAGTGGTAAAAGAGCTATCAAGAATGTTCTCCTACCTACAATTGGTTTCGAGCTACCACACATAAAGGAAGGTAGTTTTGTTGAATAGGTGGTTTCAAAGTAGATTGTACTGAAGGAAGTAAGGTCGAAGGAAGATCATAGAGACAATTGCATTCTATTTGCAGGTTATTTGGGAAGGGGATCCTGTAATTAATTTCCAGGAGGGAAAAGGGGTTTTTTCTATTAGTTCTTGGTACATACTGTGGTTGGGAAAGTTGAAGTGAGTATGAAAATTTCACATCGAGAAAGAAGTAGGTCATGATGGTGAACACGAGGTCTAACTTAGTGGGTGAAGATGAGGTGGCACTATCTAAGAAGTTCAAATATATTGATATTAATTTGGTACAAATGGTAGAATTTATGGAATCAAATGGAAATTATTTTGAAGAACTCAAAGAAAATATTTAGGAGGCTAAGGGACCCATTGAGTTAGGGTCATACTCCATTGAATTTGTAGTAAGACAAGCCCAATATTAGGAAAATCAGGTGAAGGACTTTGAGGATTAGGTGAAGTCACTTGTGGTACTCACTAGAGACCAGGTTGATAAGATTACAGTATTGAAGCAAGTTGTAGGGCAAATTTTAGGAAATTCATTCAAGAAGGTGAATTTAAAAGAACCAGAGATGTATGATCGGAAAGAAGCACTAAGGTATTGGGAAACTTTTGTTGGGACATGGAAAAAATGTGGGAATAGATGAAGGGTTGTTTTGAAGAGACAAAACTCAATTTAGAATCCATATATATCATATGAACAACAAAAAATTGTTGGATAACTAGGGTTGAGGACTTAGCAGAAGATCATGTCATGGACAAAAATGAGGCATGGATAGAGTTGAAGGAGTAATTATACATGAAATTTGTACTGGGGAATCAAGAATGGGTGGCAAGGGATCTCCTAAGGTATATGAAGCATACCAGTAAGATCCATATATACATTAAATATTTCTCATGTATTATGTTGGAGCTTAGACATATGCATAAGAAAGACAGGGTGTACCACTTTATCAACAATCTCCAACCATAGAAAAGAAGGAATTTATTAAACAGGGAGCCCAATATATTGTAGCAGCCATAATTGAAAAAAAGAAACTTCTTGTGATCCACAAACTGTCATGTGAATTCCATTGGACAGTTCATCATAAAATATATGATAAATCTATACTTAAAAATCTGAAAAATTACACTATTAAGGTTTATTCCTCTTTAGATTTCTAGATTTCTAGATTAATATTTATTGTGTATGCATGAAAATTAAAATTTATACATAAAATAGATAAAAGTGAAATAAAATCTCATGAAACCACATTTGACACAAGATATATCATGGGAAACCCTTTCGGTGAGGCCGCTTTGCTCTCTTTCCCTAAATAGAAATTAGTTGTAAGTACAAAGAAGTAAGCTTTACGTCCCATGGGATAATACAATTCACAAATCCTCTCTATGTGATCTTTCCCCATCTCAACTAATCCACTCATCTATAGAACAAAATGAACTCGAAAAGAATGGAACCCATTTTCCTCATAGTGACTCGGTTATAACACAACCTGATAGCTTACTAGTGGTTAGGTTTGATTACCTCAACTCGTAATCAGTGTTACAATATGGACTCTTCTAGAGTCTTATTCAGTGTCATCACGTGGATATCCACTTTTCCTTGAGTAATGTGGGCTGATGTGGAATCCTCTCAAATTATGGTGACCAAAATAGGAAGGTCAACTTCGTATTGGCATAACTTTTGCATATGGACTTTGATTAAGTCGATGCTTACACTGTTGGAAAGGTATTTGTGTCTAGAATATGAAAAAATTGTCTTGCACTAAAGTAGAAAATTTACACTCCAAAAAAACATCATTTTATGCCTCAAAATTCTCTCAAAAGTTTTCAAACCCTAATTTTCCAAACTAGGCCTTGCTGGTAAAATTGGTCCTATGAGTTGATTCATCCTCTTTTTCCACTTTGAAATCATTGATACGGATGACAAAGAATATAATGATCCAATTTGAATCAAAATCTCCCATTTTTGGAGGCTTTTTGTCACCAAATATTCTACTAAATGAGGTGAGGACATTTTCCCTCTATCTTCTCTCAAGTTTACCATTTAGCCTTACCTGGAAGCTATCATTTCAAGCCAACCTGCCAAAGGTCATGCCACCCCATCTTGTAGTTTTAGACCTCTTCTACAAAATTGTATCCTTTGTCAGTTACGCCTAATAATCTGGTGCCAAATTCTCTACAATAGGTAGGACATGTTACTCTTCATGATCTGGCATGGAAGACTCATTGAGTTTCACATTATCTACATTCGCAACTGAGTAAACGCACATGTATGGGGGTATAATGAGACTAAAGGAATTTTTCCCACATTTTCCATTATTTTAAAGGGACCATACTACAGAGCCTTTATTTTCTTACCAGGGGAATATCACAGCCTCTCCTTGTTCAATTGTAATCATACTCTTTCTCCGACATTCAGAGACTTCTCTATTATGTGCCTATCATGCTTGGCCTTACATTTTTCTTGTGATGCCTACAATGTCTCTTGTACCTATATATGGATCTATCTGATCTCCTCGACAAAATTTTCAGCCCTTAAGGCATCCCTCTAAGATCCTCCCTCACTCCTTCATGTTGCCCATATGCAATATCCAAGGTTGTAGGTGGCAAATATCCAAAACAAGTTTCAAATGGGGACTTACAAGTAGAGGTGTGTACTTATATGTTATAAGAGTGTTGTATATACACTAAATTTTTATCCCAAATCTTCATATGCATATGATTGTAACCCCTCAAAAATTTCTCCAAATTCCTATTGAATACTTTTGTCTACCCATTTATCTAAGGATGGAATGTTGTAGACCTATTTAACTTTGTGTCCATATTCTCCCACATTGTTGTCCAAAATGCACTAAGAAATATTGTATCCCTGTCTAAAACGATGCTCCTTTGTATCCCAATGTGCACCCAGACTTGTCCAAAGAATAATTTTTTCACTTCTTTCCCACTGATGGTCCTTTTATAGGGTGTCAAAACACACATATTGCTGAACCTATTAACTACCACGAATAAGTAGTCATGTCCTTCCTACTTTTTGTTAAACCTCCCTCAAAGTCCATGGAAATTCTTTCCCAGGGACAATTGGGTACATGTAAAGGATGATATAGACCATGTTTCCTGTTACTAGGCTTGTTGGTACAATAAATCATGCATCCTCTTATGAACCTAGCTACATGTTATTGCATCTGGGGCCAATACACATCTCTACAAGTTTTCCACTGTCTTCCCTACACCAAAGTGCACTACAACCTTGGAGATCTGAGCCTCATGAATTAGTTTTATTTGTTCACCTTTAGGAACACATAAATTATCCAGCCTATAGACTAACCCATCCTAGAGATGGTATTCAATGGTGTTTTCGCCATTGTGAACATGACTCTGACTCTGCAATTGTTGAAACACGTCCTTGAAGTCATCATCCTCCAAATATGTCTCTATGTATGCATCATGGGTGAATGGCTCCATGCATATCAGAGTTCCCAAATTTGTGATCTAATATGTGGGTGGCCTTGAAATCATGTTAGCCAACTTGTTCATGTTTCCCTTCTTATAGTTGATAACTAAATGAAATAGTTGTAGAAACCCCATCCACTTGTGATTTTCTAGTTTGATATAGGCTACTTTGGGCTTGCAAGTATTGTAGTGGTTGGTGATATATGTGGATTATTGTCACCTTTCCCATGAGATAGTAATTTCACTTCTTCACAACATTCACCATGGCATAGAACTCCTTGTCGTAGGTAGGGTAGTTAGAATTACCTCATGAAATACTTTAGAATGGTATCACACAAGCCTTCCTCCCTGCATCAAGACTGCTCCCATAACATACCCACTCACATTTGTCCCCACTTCGAAGGGTTGTTGTAAGTTTGGTAATGCCAAAATCGGTGCTTGATTGATCTTCTTCTTTAACTCCTCAAAGTCCCTCTACTAACCCTTTCCTCTCTGGAAACTCTTGCCACTTATTGTTATGGCATGGAATGGTGTTGCTACCACTGAAAATAAGGCTATTAATTTCCTCGAGTATTGTGTCACCCAAAAAAATATCTTAACCTCGAAAACATTAGTAGGCACTGGCTATTTCACGATGACCTCCATCTTGGTAGGATATATCGTAAACTCTCCTCCACCTATCACATACACCAGATACACCAAATATTGTTATGCAAACTCACAAATTTTTAGAGTTGCTAGCAGTTGGTGCTTCTTTAATGTCTCCAACACCTATTTCAAATGTGATATGTGCTCATCCCAAGTAAGATTGTATACCAAGATATCATTCAAATAGACAATAACAAATGAATCTATAAAATAGTGCAATATATCATTCATTAAATTCATGAACATAGTTGGTGCACTGGATAGGTCAAATGGCATGACCCACCACTCATAAAAATATTTTGTTATTTTGAAGGCGATCTTCTCGGTATCTTCTTCTTTGACTTGAACCTAGTGATATCTAGATTTTAAGTTCATCTTGGTGAAGTATTTCACTTGTTTCAACTGATCTAGTGGATCATATATCCTTGACAGGGGGTACTTGTTCCACACTTGTTCTTGTGTGTGATTTTGTTCAATGTCCTATAATCTATACACATCTGCCAAGTCCTGTCCTTTTTTGGCACTATGATGATGGGTGACCCACATGGTGATGTATTTCGTCGAATGGCACCCTATTCCAATAATTGTTTCAATTATTTCTTCACTTGCTTCTATAATAAACTACCTATACAACCTAATGTTTGGAAATGGAGAGTCTGGAAATAGTTGGATATCATGCTCCACTACCCTCTTACACGATAGCCCTTTAGGCCCCTGAAACACACCTCTTTATGCTTGTAGCAACTCTTCCATTTGTTGTTTATGTTTCTTAGTACACCCCTCTAGGGATAAATTTCCTTTTACTGAGTCATTTATAGACTAATTTTCTCTTAAAAAAAGTAAAACATATGCCTTGCTAGAACTGATCAGTTTCTTAACTTGGTTGGCACTTACCAGTGAAATTTCTTACTTGCCTTTGCATGCATTGATGGTGAACGGTTTTCCTCCCTTAATGAGCTAGTATTGTATGGCTCTCCCAATGAATATTTAATCCTACATATGCATGTAGGGACTTCCAAACACCATCCCACATACATCAAGGGGAAATACATATAGTTATACTCCATCAATAATATCAATATTGATATCAAACCTAATTTGGACTATTTTGTTACCTTCAACTTTGCATCCTTATTTACCCATCCTAATGGATATGAGCTTGGATGATCATGATATTCCAATCCCAATTTGTTGACCAACTCTGCTACAATAAGATTTTCCTATGATCCTAATCCAAATAGAACATCAATCTTTGTCTTCTTGACCTATATTTTTATGTGGAAGAGTTTAGTCATTTATTTCTCTTCCTATTGTTGAAGGCTACTAAGATTCACCTCCTTCTGCACTTATGTACAAATGATATGCTCATCCAAGTCCAAGTTTTTTTCAACATGTTTTCTCAAATAAATGGTCATGAGATTATTATTCTTATTGTATTTATTTTTGTTCTTTGGGTTAAGCTTTGGATGCAACTTCTAACACTTCTCCTCTATATGGTCATCAATATAGTAGTGGTTGTTGAGATCTTTGAACTGGTGTGTTGTGGTTGTTATATTTTTATCTTTTCTCCCTTTCCACTTCTTCTTCCCCTCTTTAGAAGCATCATGTTGCTCCTTCTACTTCAATCCATTTGATTTCCCTTTCTTCAGGCCAATGTTCTCTAGGTATTATGCTTATACACAAGCCTCGTCCACCGATTTGGGCTTGAACAACATCATTTTCTTCCACAAATGGTTGTGTAGGCCCCGAATATACTCAAGGAGTACATCTAGGTTATTTGGAGAGATACCCAACATTATGACCATCTTTCTAAATTCTATGGAGTACTCCTTTACATTCTACCCTTACTTCTGGTCAAGGTAGTGCCACCAGATCCATTGGTTCTCTATATAATTGATAAAGTAAAATAATGAATTTATGAGGGTTTTAAAGTCATCACACTTAGTCATTGGAGGATCTCCCTCTATCCTCAAGGTATCTATGTTGCTTTCCCACTAGATCAAGCCATGGCCCTCTAATTTTAGTCGTGCAAATGAAATATTTTGTTCTTCTTCTATATGTGAACATTGAAATAAACTTTTAATTGTTGTAACCAATGATTTAGCTTCAGAGTGTCAATCTTGCATTGGTATGTCTTGATATTGATCTATGACTCCATTTTGAATACTGATTGTGAATGGTTCACAACACTTGAACTAGGTTGGTATCTTTCAGGGCCTTTCTTCAACTTGTTATTTTTGTTCTTCACGATGTCTTGATCTCCCCTTTGATCGGTCCTGTGTGTTAGAACCCCCATATTCTATGAATAAACCAAGCTTATTATTTAGGGTTGACATGAGGAAATTAATGTTACAAATTATATCTACAAATTGTGCTTCCTACCATGAAAACCTCTCCTTTGTAGGATCACGAGGGTTATTCACAAATTTGTCACCCATGACCATGGTTTTTTTACTTTTGGCTTATCCGGTCTGAATCCCCTACAAATCCCCATGATAAAATGAAATAAACCTGCTTTGATACCAATGTGATCTGTAAAATTCAATGGATATTCCACCATATATTTTGTCACAATAGATCTTATAAATGTAAACTTAAAAATATGAAAATATATAGTATTAGGGTTTATTCCTCTTTAGATTTCTAAATGTGTAGATTATTTTCTATTGCATATGCATGAAAATTCAAATATATTCATAAAATAGAGAAAAACAAAATAAAAACTCATGAAACAACATTTAACACAAGATATATCTTGGGAAACCCTTTCAAGAGAAAACCTAGCTGGAAGGTGAGGTCGCTATGCTCTCTTTCTATGAATAGAAAATAGCCACGAGTACAAAGAAGTAAGGCTTATGGCCCATGGGCTACTAAAGTGCACATATATTCTCTATGTGCTCTCTCCATATCCTTCTCAACTAATTTGTTGGTTTGTGGAAAAAATACACTCGAAAAGAAAAATGCCCATTTTCCTCCTTTTATTGGTTTATAACACATCTTGATAGCCTACAAGTGGTTAGGTTTAACTACCAACAATTTTAACCAAAGTTACAATATGGTAAATTATAGAGTCTTCTTCATCATGATCACATGGCTAGCCCATTTTCCATGATTGATGGGGGGTGATGTGGCATCCTCTTGAATTATGGTGACAAAAATAAGAAGGTCAACTTCCAAGTGGCATAAATTTTGCATATGGACTCCGATTGAGGTGATTCTTGTGATGTTGGAAAGGTCTCTATGTGTAGAATAGGAAAAAGAGGCGTGGTGATAAAGTGGCAAATATTTACCCCCAAAAAACTTTATTTTGTTCCTTAAAATGTTCTTAGAAGGTTTTAGACCCCAATTCGCAAAACTGGGTCCCACCAGTCAAATTGGTACTCTGAGCTAATTCCTCCACTTTTTCCACTATAAAATTATCGAGATGGATGAAAAAAATATAATGATCCAATATATATCATCTTGATTATGAAACATATGGGAAGTAAAATGAGGAGATACAGAGTGGTAAAAGCAAGAAGAATAAGAAGAAGGACCAGGAGAAAAGGAAGACTTCCAAAGATGGAAAACTAGTAGTTGCAACCAAGGAAAAGAAACCCATATCCTATTGAATAAGGAATTGCTTGATCAATTAGGAGGTGGATTATTTGGAGTAGAAAGATGCAACTAAAGTTTGAATTATGCAAGTAGTATGGTCCTCATCGGAGGATAATGGAGAGTCAAATACAACAATGAGGATGGCTACCATATTCGAGAGTGGACAACAATTTTGTGGATCTACATGCAAAGAGTTGAGAAACACTGAAGTGGAGTCTATTATATCACAACATGTGGACATCATGATTTATTCAACAAATAGAGTAGAGAATTTAGAGAAGACGACATAAACATTAGAGTAGGCAAAGGAAACCAATATGGTACCAGTGATTCAAAGATATGGCCGAGGAGAGGTGCCTTGGTATGTTGAGGCCAAACAAAACGTTGGTACATTAAAATTGAGCCTAGGACGTTGGCCATGGCACCTAGAGCTTGAGATACTTTTTGAGGAAGCAGAGGGCGGGATAGGGTCATATCCTCCTTTTTTTTACTTGCATGATAAGTATGGAAGACTACTTTTGGGAGATCAAGTGGCGAATGAGGGTGGAGATTACTAAGTGTTACACTAAAATTTGTCACCATGACTATTTGCAGTCAGTATGGCTCCATCAATAACCATACTGTCCTCCTTGGCAAGTCCTATACCTCTGCTCCTCATGTCAAACTCCAAAAAAAGAGAGAAAGCCTTTAAAAAATCAATATAACTCTGGTTCCGCACTTTCTCTTACTCTTACCTGCGAGCCCGCACCTCAAGTACATAATACCTGCGTACTTGTACGCTCTGTCTGTAAAGGGGTGGGTGCGTACCCCTATAAAAGTCAAAAGGCGCAAGTTTTACTTCAAAAAACTTACTTGCGGTCGATTCTAGAGCATTCTAGAAGGTGGTTTGACGTGGATTGAGCGCCTCCAGATGGTTCATGCATCCCAATGAAAGAGGAACTTATCCCATGAAGAGGGGAGCTATCCCTTTGAAAGAGGGACTTATCCCATTGATGGTGGACCTGTTTAACTTCCTCCAAAGCATTATAAATACAGGCATTGGGCCAGAGGCAAGGGAGGTTGAAAGCTAAACATTCCTAAGGGTAGATGCTGCTAAAATTAGGACTCCCTTATAGAGCTTGAGAGGAGAGATCACATTCCTTTCTTAGCTTCATTTGGAAGTGGGTGAGCTTATCAAAGTAGAGCAGAACTCTTGCTGGACCCTGGGAGGGACCTGCACAACACCAAGGCATTGGTTGTAAGGTTTCTTTTGTTTCCAATTAATATAATTAAGTTCATTTTTCTCAACAAGTTGTTATATATAATTTGTTTCATAAACTCCTTGGTCTTTATGATGAATATGTTTTATTATATGAGTTATTCAGGTGCTATGTAATCATTTGCTTGTTTGTGTATGCAGGCTTCAAGGAGAGGAGCTCATCTGGATCGAAGAGACTTGGCCGCTACAAATAGCGTTGGACTAAAGGTAAGCCTTAAACACCTGGTTGCTCTTATTTTAAACGCATATTTAGGGAAAGATAGTGCTTGATTGTTTTGTTTGTCACTAGAAACGCCTTAGTTTCTAGGGAGGTCGGTTTTGTCCACAAAATTGACTCTTTCCGCATGACAAAATGGCGACCATACTGGGGATTCCATGGATTTGATTGATTTCTCTTTTGATTGATACTTTGATTTGAGAAACGTTGATTTCTTTCTAGTTTTTGACTGATTGACTGTGAATTTGGGTAGAATAGCTTAGGATTGAGTTAGTTTTTTATTTTTCTTGTTTTTGAGAGAAGTACGCACCCTCTGAGTTAAGCACAGTGCGTACCTATACGCACTTCTACTTTGCACACAGAGCGGGGCCGCACCTGTGCAAACGGGCTGCCTGCGTACCCTGTCAAAAGTTTAGAAAATTTCAATTTTTTCCTTTTTTACCTATTAGATCTTGTTTATAGCTTATTTATTGCTGCCCAGATCCACTGGTTACCTGTCAGAAGTTTTCATCTAGGCTTGTTTCATTAGCATCAAGGGTTTTAGTGAAGTTCATAGAAATTCTAGCCCTACGTTTGATTTTTGTATTGGTCTTGTAGTGACTCTGGATTTAGAAGTTGTAAAAACCTTTGATATCCCTGGTCTTTTCAGTCTTCTTAGGAGTCAGACCATTCGTAAAATCCACCTTTGTTTGAGAAACCTACCGTTGTGTTGTCTCTTTGCGGAATTTCGAGAAGGCTTGTTTGTTAAGCTGTGAATTTCATTCTTAAGAAAAAGAACAAGAGCTTTTTATTTTTGTTTTTGACTGATTTATGATTCTGCATGAATTAGTCCTTGGTTGAATTGTAACTGAGTAAAACAACCTGGAATTATATTTTGTAGGCTTTTACCTCATTAGATTTGCTTTTAGGTAAATTTCTCTTAGATTTTCATAGATCTTAAAATTGATTTTTGTTAAGTAGTTTTACATGCTTTGTTAAAATAGAAAAAATACAAAATCTCTTTTGAGGAAAGTTTGTTTTAGTAGCGTTTGAAGTTTTTGAAAAAGAGAAAGGAAGTTTTCGTGAAATAATTAGTGGTCTTGTGTTGTGTGCTTTGAAAAAGATAAAGAGATTTTTTCTTTGATTTTCATTGCTAAGAAAGTTGTCTTTATAAATTTTGCATTCTCCAACTCTCTTAGCTAGGGAATTCATTGAAAAGGAAAGATTGTTTTGTTTTTCATCCTAGGTGCATCTTTTTAGTGGATTTGAATCGAGTCTACACATCATAAGTTTCATCTCCGCTACCTTTTGTCCTAAAGAAAAGCCATAAAAATAACGCTTAAAGTAAAATTAACTTAGTAACTTTTATTTACTAGGGCTCTGATACACCAACATAGATCAGGCTAGTGTCTTGGAGTAGGAGAGTAATTAACTCTCCAAGACAATAAAAACAAACAAGTAGCTTATCTTGCGGTAGGATAAATCCAATTGTTACATTTATGCTCTGGGAAAGCTCCTCTTAAAGGAGAAGCACGAGATTGTGTCCGAACCAGTGAGGGAATCAATCCTCCTTCATTGGGAACGACGCCAGATATGCACGTACTGCAAATGGTAAACCTCGGATTAACCATTGTCGAGGAGCCTGGGGTCACTTGTCGGTAAACCTTGGATTATTGTCAAGGAGCCGGCAAGGGGATTGAGCTTGTTACTCTGCCCTTGCGTGCGTATCGGATCATAGACTGTTCCCCCAGGTATATTTGTTGCTGTTGGTGACCTTAGTGACTATTATCTTTAGGATTCTTCCTAAGGTGACGGTGGAGGGAAGATCCCACTGTACCAGGAGCAGACGTCGGCTAGACTCACTTGGATTTTATGGGGGGTTCACTTCACTCGAGATGGTTATTAGTGGAGGAACTTATGCCAGTCTATTCATTAAGCAGGTTGTCGGGGTAACTGTTCCACCCGCCATTTCTGTATTGAACTCTGCGATGTTGGATTTCATCACCAACTAGCGTTTTCAGTACGGAAAGTTACTGTTTGTGTGTGGTTTGACGCCCTAGATTCTTTAGGCGTGTGATTCGAATTTGTTTGGTTCTTTAGAGACTTTAGGTGGTTTTCTTTGAGATTTTACTTTGTTTGCGTGTGCAGTAGTTAAAAGTTTTTAGCTGTGGCTGAATTACCAAGACAGTCCCGTAGACTTCGGGGCCAGTCTCCTGAGGTTGTAACCGTGGCTGATTTGTTGAGGAAGTCTCGTAGACTTCGGGGCCAACCTCCTGAATAAGTCCCAAGCCATTACGAAGGTTTGAAAGTCCTCGTAACTCCTAATGGCAGTAAAGTTGGGTCACCTGAAGAAGGAGAGTCTTCGTTGGTTGTTCATCCTGATTACCAAACTCTAGAAACAGGTTATAATCCTGAAGCTATTTCGGTTTCCGAACTTGCTGGTAGCTTTTCATCTACTAGTGATATAGGCGAAGAACCTGAGATATCTGAACCTGTTACTCCAACATCAGGGTTTGTCTCTCCAACTTCTAGTGCTCCTAATTCACCTAGGGTAGAAAGAGTAATCACCGAAAATCTCCCTTCTGGTTTGATAGCTATTGAAGAACTTGCTCCGAAAGAAGAAATAGGCATCCCTATCCCTGAAAATCAACCTGTTATTGATCTAAGGGAGCGTGAATCAATTTTTTACAGTCCACCTAGAAGTACTACTTGGTATCTTTCTTTAACTAAGTATTTGGAAAACTCAGTGTTAAGATTTTCACCACCTCGTGCTCCTTATCAACCTAGGGGTTTTTATACTCCCGTAAATATGTCAGGTCAGTCATCCATGTTTACTCAATCGCCTGAATCTTTTTTGTACGGCGATCCTTCTATTCCCTCTGGGTATCAGTCACTTTTTGGTACTTTTTCGAGAGCATCTCCTCAACCCATTGAACAAGGGTTATTCATTGGAAGCAATAGTGCAAAGCCGTTGAGCATAGAAGACATTCTTATGATGTTAGGTTCTATTCCCAATTCTTAACCTCAAGGTGGCCAGTTAACGCCTGGGGGGCAACCTCAAGGTACACAATTTGCATCTGGGGGGCAACCTCAAGGACAGTACATGCCTACGGTGCATTATGTTCCTCAAGGTCAACCCCAGACTCAATATGTACCCCAAGGTCAACCCCATTATCAATTTATACCTCAAGGTCAACCCCAGTATCAATACATGCCTCAAGGGTATCTACCCCAAGGTCAGTACTCGAACCAAGGTTTCCAACCACCCCAAGGTCAATCTTATGTTCAAGGAACGGGAAATGTACCTTTCAATTATCAATCCTACCCTCAACCTGGTTTTGGATCTCAATATTCTCAACCTGTTATGGGTCAGTACCCCGGAATGAACATAGTGTGGGATCCATCGCAAACTCAACAGTTGTTGCAGCCAAATGTACAGTTGTCATCTCAAACTGGACAACCCTTAGTTTCTGGTTCACCCCACCAACCAGTCCAGTCTAATATTCAAACTTCTGTACCTTCGGTAGTTTCTCAGTCTGGGCCTACTGTGCCTCGTACTCCATCTCAAACGACTGCTGCAACTGCCGCAACATCTGTTCAATCTACCCCACCTACTTCTGGAGTATCGACAGCTCCGGTTTCTATTGTTCCTGTATCTACTCCTCATACATCTTTACCATCGTCTGGATCTACGATTCAAACTACGGTTCAGATGCCTGTAGGACAACCTGGTTTAAGTACGGTTGTCACAAGTCAACCACAATTCACTTATCAACCGTACCAGGGACAGTACCAATTCGGTCCTGCTGTCCAGCAGCCAGTTTATCAGTATCAACCGTATCCTGGGTACACTTATCAACAACCACAACATCCCCAGTACGGTCCGGTTAATCCTGGTTTTCCAGGAGGATACAATATCCCGAACGCGATTCCTATTCCTAGTTATCCTGGATATCCTCCTCCTGGGGCTGGTCTCATGACCCAAAGTTTTAGGGATCTTAATCGGCAGCTACCGTTTATCGCAACTTTGGACTTACCAGACTTGTCGCGCCTAACGAACGATCCAATTAATTATCTTCTGTTTTCGCCGCCAATGCCGAATAAGTTGCCCAGTGACATTCCCAAGTTCGAAGGTAAATCTGGAGAAGACCCGTCAAATCACGTGATGACTTATCACCTCTGGTGTGCCTCTAATTCCATCTCGGATGATTCGATCCGCTTACGTCTTTTCCAGTGCATTCTCATTGGTCTTGCGGCCAAGTGGTATATTGAGTTACCACGGGCCTCTTTTTATAATTTTAGCCAGTTAGCTACCTTGTTTTTAACTCATTTTCAGTTGCCGGTCAGATATGATAATGGCACGGAGTTACTAATTTCATTAAAGCAATCGACGTCCACTTATATTTTCGATCATATTCATGAATGGAGACGTCGAAGGCGGTTAGTGAAAGTTTTTATCTCGGACCAGATCTTAGCTGAATGGTTTGTTAAATCATTGTTACTGAAGATCACTGAAGACGTAGCTAAGGCCGGAGTAGTTACTGAGGAGCAAGTGATTGCTCAAGCACAGTACCTCGACTTAGTTTATACTCAGTCTGGTACGTTACATGAAAAAATCCCAGATCTTCCCAAGGGGAATCAAATAGCTGCTGCTCCGTCAGGGTCTCATGTTGCTGATGGCATGATTGGTACGGTTAACACTAAAAGTAAGAAGAAGTCTTCCAAGAATTCTTCTCCTATCATAACCTTGCCTGATTCCCCGACAGGAGATTCTTCTGCAGAGGTTTCCGCCGATATTCACGCTGTAGAATCATCTACGACTAAATCAAAATCCGGTGGAAAGAAGAAAGGAAAGAAGAAGAATAAAACGGACAAAAGTTCAAAAGAGAAATCCGAAAAGGCGGAATCCAATGATGAAAAGCGCAAACCTCGTTATCCATGTCTCATTTGTGACAAAGAACATTTTACAAGACACTGCCCTCATCGAGAAGAGGTTGCGAAGATTGTCAAAGGTTCCCAAACTCCTGCTGTTTTGAAGGATCCATTTCCAAATCAAGATAGCAAGATGATAGGTTCTTCCTCGAGTGCCAATGAAGAACCCATATTGATGATGTCCCATGTAAGGATTGCGACTCGATCGCAAGATTATGGTAGTAAAAGTCCTGTTGATGGCAAAGAAGCAGAATCTTCTCATTCTAATCCATCAACCTCATCTCCCGGTTCCGATCCACTACAGATCGAGAAGCCTAATCCAGACTTAGTAATTAAACCGCCCGCCAAGGGTATACTTCGAAAGTCTGCTTTAAATCCACATGCGAGAGCAGCCCAGAATTATAACATTGTTGAGGACTTAGCTGTTTCACCCTCAGCAATGTCGGCTTTGGAAGTGCTGCAATCATGCCCAGCACAGCGTAAATTACTTTTGTCGGCTATAGGAGTTGTTGATGTTCAGGACCCGAATCTATTAATCTTTGATCTAGAAAATAGTACACCGCATTTGCCTCATCAAATGGATTTCCAGATCCTAGTGATAGTCAAAACAGGCCTATTCATCGGACTGTAATTGATGAGGGAGCTTCAACGTGTATTATGTCGATACAGTGTTGGAGATCGCTTGGTTCTCCTTCACTAAATCAATCCCTGACAATTCTTAAGGCCTTTGATGGTCGTGGGTTTCATCCTTTTGGCATTCTACAGGATTTTCCTATAGGGGTTGAAGGAAAAACCGTTAGTCTAGATGTGGAGGTGGTTGATGCCCCTCTAGACTACAACCTTCTCTTGGGTCGAAGTTGGTCTTACGCTATGACAACGGTCGTTTCATCGGTCTTCCGAGTAATAAAGTTCCCACATAATGGAAAGATCATAACAATAGACCAGCTGTCTTACTTTTCATCCGACCTAGCCTCTTCAGAGAGTATTCAGCATGTCGGTAAAACGACTATCCCATATAAGGATGTTGGAGTAGGATTAGTTAAAGATGCCAGTTTACCGGGAACTTTTCCTTTTCCTCCAATCAACGCATCATCTTCATTTGCAACCATTCATATGATTACATCAGATACTATTTTTTATGACGATCCTTGGATCGTTCCTTCTGAATCTGAAATAGACTGATTTGGTAATTCTATGCCTTTCAGTCCATATGCAATTTCCTATGAAGCCGTGCAGTCTTTTACCGACCCGTGTTCAACCAAAATCGACCTAATGAATGTGGTCCGTGAGGAATCACTTTTCACATCAACCTCGGAGTTAATAACGTTTCCCGAAGTTGTTTCATCTGACGAGCAACTTCGTGAAGTACTGTTTATAGATGATTTACCATGGGACGATCTCCATCATAGATCTTCGTTTTTACCCGAGGATGATCATTTTGAAAATGATTTCTCATCAATTTTTACAGCTGAATATGTCAAGGAAGCTCAGAATCCCTTGAAACATCCTGATTCAGAGCTGAATTTGGGAAACATCTCTCAAACTATTCCCGTTGACATTTCAGTTAAGCCTGGAATTGTTGAGAACATTCATATAGGTGCCTCGTGTACAGATGACGAAATTCAGACATACAAGGCCCTATTTCAAGAATTCCACGACGTGTTTGCCTGGTCCTATGAGGAAATGCCAGGAATTGATCCCGCAATTGTTGTTCATGAAATCAAAACTTACCCGGATGCTAAACTCGTCCGGCAACGTTTGCATCAGATTCACCCACAAAAAGCTGCTGCAATTAAAGCAGAAGTTGAAAAACTGTTGAAAGCGGGTTTCATTTATCCGATCCTGTTAACGGATTGGGTATCGAATATTGTTCCGGTTAACAAAAAACAGGGAACAATAAGAATATGCATCGATTATAGGGACATTAATCGAGCTTGTCCAAAGGACAACTACCCAACTCCCTATATCGATCAAATCATTGATGATTGTGCCGGCAGCGAAATATTTTCCTTTATGGACGGTTTTTCCGGATACAATCAAATCAATATTCTACCTGCCGATCAACCGGAAACGGCTTTCATTTGTCCATGGGGGACATTTGCTTATTGCAAATTGCCTTTTGGGCTCAAGAATGCCGGAGCAATGTTTCAACGGACCATGTCTTACGCATTTCATGACATCAAGCACATTGTGCAACCATATCTCGATGATTTTCCTGCTCATTCATTACATCGAGCTGATCACCTTGTCCATTTACGAGCAATCTTTATGAGGTGTAGGCATTATCAGATATGGTTGAATCCACACAAATGTGTTTTCTGTATAGAAGCGGGACGATTCCTAGGATTTGTAGTTTCGAAAGCCGGCATTCGCGTTGATCCCTCGAAGGTCGAAGCTATTATCAATTTGCCTCCTCCTTCGAGTCTTCGCCAACTCCAAAGTTTGCAGGGGAAAGCAAACTTTTTATGACGATTCATTCCTAACTACGCCGAGGTTACAAAGGGTTTTACACGGTTGTTGAAACAGAACGCTCAATTCTCTTGGGATGAGATAGCTCAGAAATATTTTGATGCACTTAAGCACGCATTGACCCATGCACCGTTGTTGCATCCTCCCAACTACAACCAGGATTACTTTTTGTATCTCGCCGCCTCCCATTCCACCATTGGAATGGTCTTAGTTCAGGAAGATGAATTCGGAACGGAACATGTGATATATTACCTTAGTCGAACGTTAAATCCAACTGAGCTAAAATACTCACATGTGGAGAAATTGGCATTGGCAGCCGTTCAAGCTGTCCAACGTTTTCGTCACTACATTTTACTACGTAAAACTAAAGTCATTTCGGATTGCAACCCTATGATCTACATTCTGACCAAACAATTGCTAGGGGGCAAGTACTCTAAATGGATTGTTATCCTGCAAGAGTTCGACTTGGAGTTTGAGAAATCTAAGTCTAAGAAATCTTTAGTTTTTGCAGAGTTAATGTGTGACTTCCCGCGTGCTGACATGGAAACTGTGGCAGAGGAGCCCATTGCGGATGAATATTTGTTTCTAATCAGCACTTTAGATCCGTGGTATGTGGATATCATCGTCTATCTCTAGACCCAATCCTTTCGGCTCGAAGTTTCAAAGTCGGAACGTCGGAAAATTCGATTCCAGTCCCAACAATACAAAATTATTGGAGATAATCTTTATCGCTGTGGGGCAGACTCTATTTTTCGACGTTGCTTAACTCACGAAGAGGCTGAAAGGGTTCTAAATGACTGTCACTCTGGAGCGTGTGGCGGTCATATGTCTGTGTATGCCACAGCCCAAAAGATATTGCGCGCTGGCTACTTCTGGCCGTCCTTGTTTAAAGATTGTATTATTGAGGTCCGAAAATGCCACAACTGTCAAGTGTTTGATCGAAAGATGTGCGCTCCACCTGCTCCTCTCCACCCTATAATTGTTGTTGGTCCTTTTGCCAAATGGGGTATCGATTTTATTACATGTAACCCTCACTCGACCGGGGGGCATGCGTATATCATCCTTGTGGTAGATTATTTTACTAAGTGGGCCGAGGCGATGCCTACATTCGAGGCAGACGGCAAGACAGCTGCAATTTTCGTGTTCAATCATATAATTGCTAGGTTTGGTGTCCCACAAGCGATAATCACTAACCATGGGCACCATTTTCAAAACGTTATGATGACAGAACTTACAGGCCAGCTTGGTTTGCGTCACGATAGTTCAACTCTTTATTATCCACAAGCGAATGGTCTGGTTGAATCCATCAACAAAGTTTTAGTTATCATGATACGACAAATCATTGGTATTCATCGGTCGAATTGGCACAACATGTTATTTTTAGCAATTTTGGGCGTACCGAACCTCAGTGAAAACATCAACAGGGTTCACTCCTTTCCAACTAGTTTATGGTTTGGAAGCTGTGCTACCCATTGAATGCAAAATCCCGTCACTGCAAATGGCCATCGAATTACTTCCAGCTACTTCCGAAGAGGAAAAGCGTTTATTATACTTAGCTCAATTAAATGAGAATCAACGTGATGCTGCATTCGCGATCGAGACTCACGCAAAACGTATGAAAGCTCAGTATGATCGAAATGTGACCCCTCGAAATTTTTCGGAAGGAGACCTAGTGTTATTGTATGATCAAGCTAATGATAAATTAGGCGTTGGAAAATTCATTCCTATGTGGCATGGGCCCTATATTGTCAAGCGAAAGCTAGCAAAAGGGGCCTATGAGTTGGTAGACTTTGACGGGGACTCTTTAGGTAAACCCAGAAATGGTCTTTACTTGAAGAGGTACTATGCTTAAAAGAATGGGTATGGAGATTTTTAGTTAGGTTAGTTTTTCTTTCTAGCTAGTGTGTTTTGGTTTAAAAAGTGTGCTTAGCTTAGAGAGTGTTTTCGTCGTTATTTTTGCTTATCTTGGTTTTACTCTTGATGTTGCAGATGTCGATGCCTCTCCAAACATACATTGGATTTGCTGATGGTGCTTGTCGTAGTACACAGAACATTTCTTTCGCAGCTTGGGTTATCTATTCGCCCTCTGACGAGTTAGTTTCTATGCATGGGGTAAGCCTCGATCAAACAACAAACAACATTGCCGAATACAGTGCAGTGATTGAGTTATTGTCTGAATCTATTTCATTTGGGATTCGGAGTTTGATAGTGAGGTTAGATTCTGAACTCGTTGTATTACAACTTAATAGAGTGTATGCCATTAGAAATCCAGTGTTATTAAGGTTATTTTTGAGGGTGCATCTCTTGGAATGTGAGTTTGATTATATTGAATATCAGCATATTCCAAGGTCTTTAAATACATCAGCAGATGCAATTGCTTCTCGAACGTTAAATAGACATTTGCAATAATCATACATGTAAATTTAAAAACCATTTCATAACATGATTTACAAGATAAGCCGGTAATAATGATATATCTATATATATATATATATATATATATATATATATATATATATATATATATATATATATATATATATAGATATAGGAGTGTGTCAAAAAATACATCGTCTTCGATCATAGGTTGAAAAACACCTTATGATCGGCAAAAATGATAAGTACAAAAAAACAAAATGTCACATGTGTCTACAAAATGACCATCCAATCACTGGTGATGATCTCTATATGACACCACTGTACGGGCCACCCTACACAAAAACCTCCTAAAAGGTCCTGGGACCCCGACTACATAGCGCTGAAGCCTGATTGGAATATCATCTATGGTAGTCTCGGTATGTCTGTTGTAAGACGCTCCAGGTCACTTTCCAACTCAGCGAAAGTCTCTGTGGCCTCGTCCTGTGGGGCCGGTGCCGCTGCAGCTGGTAGTCTACTCTTGTAAGGCCGGAGATTGGCTGGACATCGTGGGCCTACATCTGTATTTTGAAAATTATTACTATCAGTTTTGAGACGATATAAAACAAAAAAAAATAATAGATAGTCTAAAAAACTTGTGAAAATGAAGTTACCTGTATCATCCCATTGTTCTCCCGGTGGAAGAACCATGTCCGGATCTCCACGAAAATCAACTCCGGCCTAAGGAAAATCCTGTATAGCAAAGACCTGGTTCTCTAACCAGCGAAAGTACTCCGGAGTAAATCGGACAACCTCCGTCCCCTCATCAGGATGACGGGCTATAATCGCAACCCATCGCATCAATTTGGGCTCTCGAGGAAGCCCAATCTCAATAGTGAGCTGCTGTGGGATCAGCATCGGAACCCTCTCTAAGCCAAAACTCACAACTAAAGCCCCATAACCAAAGGTCTTTAGCTGTCCATTTTTGGCTCTAGTCAGTTGGCCTTTTACATTGGCCAACACAGCATCACACCAATTGAAAATGGTACCTCGATAGCAATCAATTTCCATCCGCATCTGGGATCCAGTGGCAATGTGTAAAGCGGCAGCCCCGCAAAGTCTGGTAACTGTAAAGGCAATCACCATAAGTTCAAGACGGGATATAGTTTTGATCTCTATCCCCTTTTCCTGAGACTGAGTGTTACACCACTCTAGCCGAAGACTAGTGACAGACTGGCCACCTGGCCTAGTCCCGAACAGAGTCAAGTGTTCGCCTCTCTTGGGCAAACCAGTGATAAAGTAGATATCTGCCGGCTCCATCTCAAGCTGGTGCCCTCCAATATAAAAACATTGGTCCTGAACGTTCCATCTTTCTACCAGCCACTCTAGAAAGCTCACTTGGGCCCTCATGCGAGGTATGGCCGAAAATTTATAAAGGTCGCATGCCTTCAAAGCATCAATTGACGATTGATGATTAATGGCGGCCAAATCAACATCTTCGTGCTCTCTCTCGCGCCAATCGAGCATGGTGAACAATCTACATGCCATGAAACATCCATTAGATTCCATAAAATCAAAACAATTTGGTCCATTTTGGAGAATTTAGGTTTTAAAAACTCGTTGCGCGGGGTACGCGCCCCGCCTTTAGGAACAGAGCGTAGGTACGCAGGGTCCCTGAACTCAGGATGCGTACCCCTGACATTTTTCCAACTGAGAAAATGCCGGGGTCCGCGGGTCCCTACTGTGGCGCCTGCATACCCCGAGAGGCAGTTTTTGAAACCATAAAACCTCCCAAAAATGAAATCTGGGGCCTTAAAAAGAATTCTAAACAGATGAAATTGAAGAGGAGGATGTTGTAGATTACCTGGAAGAGACGGCGTTCGATTTCAACGGTCGGATTCTCTGCAATGTCCATGGGAAGTTTCTTGCCAAAAGCCCTTTTTCTCTCCTCAAATAGTAAAATGGTAAAAATGAATTGGTAAAAGCCCTTTTTATTGGTTTTTTGGGTAAATAAATGGTAAATTTGTTTATTTTTCACCATGAAAAGGTATTTTTCAAAGTATTTTTATCTATCTTCAACAGGTATGAGTAATGTGTTGGTTTTTGTGCAGGATAAACGATTTTCAGGGAAAATTGTCATTTTATACAAACAAAAACATCAGAGTCATCTTTAAGCTCTTTTCTGACTCCTAAAATGTGAAAAGATTGCCGAGTTTTCTTTTTAGCTGGTTAAAACGGAATTAAAAAGACGGTCCTCTTACAGCCCTTTTCTGACCGTAAAAACATGAAAAGATTGCCAGATTTTTGTCGTTTCAAATTCGATATTGGAAATAAAACGACGTGTCCTTGATCGCTTTCTACTTTTCAGATCAGAGACACTAATCATGAAAGTACTCCTTGGTCGTAAAGATCAAGCGGTTCTCTCAAGTATTATTTTATACTTTTTCGGGCTTGGGAGACACAAATTTACGAAAAAGGTCAACCCTGGAGTCTTCTTAAGTTTTTAAGACTCTCTAAAATTGAAAAACGTCGAGTTTCTCCTATACTGGACTCGTTAAAATTTCACAGTAAAGGACCTGTTCGATTACAAACAGGAACGGACCACTCCTTCTTAGGGTTCGAATCTAAACTAAGTTGGACTCATCCGAAGGATAAGCTTATAATCAAGCAAATGTTATCCTCCTCAAGCTTGTAAAAAATAAAGAGGTACTTGCCAGAAATGGTGGGGGAAAAGAGAGGAAAATGAGCCTATTTGTTATACTTTGTCTCGGAAAAACCTTATCACCACTCTTGAAAATGACACTTTTCATTCACCTGGGTTGGGAAATCCTTTGCCTAATAGTTGATCAAACCACATTGAAAGTATTCAGTCGGTTTCCGGGTATTAACTTTGGGACAATTGTCACTAAACCATCTGTAGTGTCGTTATGTGTTCAAGAGGAGTCTTGCAAATAAACCATTCATCTGCAAAATATCTGTCATCCGTCTTGACCATCCCTGAGTCAGTCCTTACAGCTACATTTCTTCAACTTGATCTATGATTTCGTGTTGTGGGTTTGCCTACAACGAATCGCTTTCTATCGACTTCAGTTCATTATCCAGAAAGATGATCTAGAAATCATCAGTACCTTGGGATCTGCATGCCTCAATGGCAGGTTTCTCGCCTTTGACGACAGGTTACATCAATGACCTTTGATCAAGGGATTCTGTGACATGTTCGACATCAACACATTCATTCACATCTCACGGATTGTACTGGGTACTTTGAGAGCCATTGACATCACTGGTGGTCTCTCTCACACTTGTTAACAGTTTACATCATTGACTGGTAATCAAGTGGTTTCTACCATGTTCGACATCAACTCATTTATTCGCATGGATAGAATCGTACTATTTCGGGAAGCAGAAATGAAGACCCTGGATCTAGTTTCCGCCATCCAGGCTGCGAGGAGTTTTGTATTCATTATACAGTAGATTAATTATAAACATATGGCTGCGTCCATACTGTGTCTACATGTGTCTATGATTATGATGTATTGCGAAATCATTCCTATATCAGAGCAGTAGTTAGTTTGTTAGTTAAGTTTTTGATCTGAGTATGGGAATGCCTACCTCAGTGATGATATGATCTCATATATGTATTTTGTGTTGAATATTTGCAGGTTCCGACTGGGCTCTCCACAAGATAATCCTCGAAATGATAAAGTGCTTCACCCTTCCTAGATGATATAAAACCCTGATCTACTACAGACCTCGCACTTTAGGGGGCAATCTGTTACACTAAAATTTGTCACCATGACTATTTGCAGTCAGTATGGCTCCATCAATAACCATACTGTCCTCCTTGGCAAGTCCTATACCTCTGCTCCTCATGTCAAACTCCAAAAAAGAGAGAAAGCCTTTAAAAAATCAATATAACTCTGGTTCCGCACTTTCTCTTACTCTTACCTGCAGGCCCGCACCTCAAGTACATAATACATGCGTACTTGTACGCTCTGTCTGTAAAGGGGTGGGTGCGTACCCCTGTAAAAGTCAAAAGGTGCAACTTTTACTTCAAAAAACTTACTTGCGGTCGATTCTAGAGCATTCTAGAAGGTGGTTTGACGTGGATTGAGCGCCTCCAGATGGTTCATGCATCCCAATGAAAGAGGAACTTATCCCATGAAGAGGGGAGCTATCCCTTTGAAAGAGGGACTTATCCCATTGATGGTGGACCTGTTTAACTTCCTCCAAAGCATTATAAATACAGGCATTGGGCCAGAGGCAAGGGAGGTTGAAAGCTGAACATTCCTAAGGGTAGATGCTACTGAAATTAGGACTCCCTTATAGAGCTTGAGAGGAGAGATCACATTCCTTTCTTAGCTTCATTTGGAAGCGGGTGAGCTGATCAAAGTAGAGGAGAACTCTTGCTGGACCCTGGAGGGACCTGCACAACACCAAGGCATTGGTTGTAAGGTTTCTTTTGTTTCCAATTAATACAATTAAGTTCATTTTTCTCAACAAGTTGTTATATATAATTTGTTTCATAAACTCCTTGGTCTTTATGATGAATATGTTTTATTATATGAGTTATTCAGGTGCTATGTAATCGTTTGCTTGTTTGTGTATGCAGGCTTCAAGGAGAGGAGCTCATCTGGATCGAAGAGACTTGGCCGCTACAAACAATGTTGGACTAAAGGTAAGCCTTAAACACCTGGTTGCTCTTATTTTAAACGCATATTTAGGGAAAGATAGTGCTTGATTGTTTTGTTTGTCACTAGAAACGCCTTAGTTTCTAGGGAGGTCGGTTTTGTCCGCAAAATTGACTCTTTCCGCATGACACTAAGGTTCCACAATTTGTGATGAAGATGATGCAAGAAATGTGATGAAAGTGGATGTTGGGCGATAGAGCAAAAACATGACGTGTCGAGAAACCGACACTTGGGGTTTCCATTGAGCATATGTGGGTAGCTTGGTGGCATATTGGACGTGAGTGACCAAATTCTCAACTTGGCCTAATGATGGGTAAGGAGGCCTAGAATGACACAATGAGGGGCAACATGGATTCCTGAAGACATAGTCCAACATGTTCCTAGAGGAGCGACCAAATGCTAGACAAGGTCGACCGGGGATGAGTTCGACCTAGGGGAATGTGCCATGGTGGAATAGATCTTGGGTTAAATCCCAAAGATGAGATGAGTGAGATGAGTGGAGGAAGCATTAGTTGGGTAAGACAAAATGGGCGAGACAAGCTGAGGTTGCGTCGGTTGGGAAAGTCAAGATAGGAAAGATGAAATTTAAGGGAAATCAAGACAAAATTTGAGGGTGTTGAGAATAATGATGAGTCAGCCAAACTCAAGGTGCCCAACGCTTGGGTGAGCCAACCTGTTTGGCAGATGAGATGATGGGACATGTGACAAAGAATGATTTGATCGAGTGTTGAGTAGAGTATCACATGAGGAGACAAAATGATTTTCATAAGTAAATTAATTTCACGATGAGGAGGAGACACAATAGAATAAAACACAACATGACTAAAAATAGAACTAAACACAAGGAGGGACAAGTGAGAGAGCTCATGAGAGGCTTGAGCCTGCGATTATGCAGGTTCTGAGAACTTTTAGATAACTGAACTGAACCAACCTGTCTAGGGTGAGACGACCCGCACAGGGGAAGAAACGACTCACAATAGGGTGGAAAGGTGACCCTATGGGGTCTGAAGGATGTAAAAGAAATTTCTTTATATTTGCTTAAAGTTTATTGGTTTTTTGGTTTTTGTATCGATCAATTGTCTCGGGGATTGTTGTAAATTGTAGCTCCTAATAAAAGTAGAAGGTTGAAGGGTTGTTTCCTTTATAAATATGTGTATGTGTGATGATATTAATAGTGAAATATATGTCTTGCATGTAATTCTCATGTATTTATGAACATAATTTTAGTTGAAGTAGAAGTGTTAGTAAGATTGCTTGCACTATATCGAAGAGTTATGATACTCCACTACGTAACTAATGGTATAGAGATTATATAAGTAAACTTAATGTGAGGCATATTCTAGGTGAAATAACTTTGCACTCCACGAGGAAAAGGTGAAACACATCGGTGCTAAATACTTGAGGGAGCCCAAAAGGCACTTTGTGACCATAAGAGGCCCTGGGTCGTGACACTTTCATAACATAGAGAGGTAGTGGAACGAATTCCTTAAACGTGTCATAGACATTATACCAAGCATTCCAAGTCCTCCCAAATGTGTTTCCATCTAGGGGAAACATCTCATAGATCTTTTTTGGTTTCATACCTCCATAGAAAAATGATAGGAGGCGATAATGTGATACACTAATTTTTCTTGCTTGTTTTAGAGATAACACAATTACATGCCCTTTTTATCATACTTTAGGATATTATTTCAAGTGAGGAAATGGTTATTAAGAGATATCGAAGTAAATAGATTATTTTTCAAGGATTCCCAAAACTTCCATATCCCCATAAACCACTAAGGGTTGTTCCCTTCAATATTTTATGGAACTAGGGACCAATCGCAAGTTTAAGTTGTATGTTTAATTAAATATTTTCTTGCCCAAACAAAATTTTCATTGTCATTAAATAGTGTGATTAACCTTGTGACTAGAGCATGTTTATAATGGGGATAGATCTATGCAGAAAAAATCCAACACTAGGTTCTTAATAGCTTTCGATCCTAACTTGCTAACAAGATGTAATGATCTGGTCATATGCATAAGTTGAGAACTCGGTATAATTTTTCCTTAATATCTCAATATGTTCTTCTAAGAAGTGATGGATCAATGATAATCCAATTATTGCATCTCCACCTATATGAACATGTTTCCCATCTGTAGGGTCTCAAGAAAAATGGTTTACAATCGAGTCAAAACCCAAGACAATTGGCTTCCAAAAGGCTAATCCATCGGTATGGTGTTTAGGAACACATATGATCCAATATAATATTCATAATGGGTGGATTTATTTTTTATGTAAGCATTTTTTCCATAGTTTGTTCTTTGGAGTAAGGCCAGGAATGGGTAACTCCACACATGATGAATTACATTAATGTTCAATTAGATTTATAAATGGTTTGACCCTTTGTTTCTTGTTCCAAGGGTCTCTCCATCTTCACATTCTCCTACTTTATTTATTTATAATTTTATTTACGGAACAAAATCCCAAAGGGTTATGTCCAACATTCACCACCTCAAGCTAAAGCATTGTTTGTGAGCCTAAACATCATTTTGAATTTTTCAAACTTTTCTCTTTTGAGTGATTTGGGAAAGATTTCTACAATTTTCTCATTTGTGGAACAATGTCTTAAATGGATAAACTCGGTTTCCCCATGATATCAATTCAAATAATACTTTGTGTTGATGTGTTTGGTGTGATCATGGAATATACAATTCTTGGACAACTTGATTGTAGAAGTATCCAAAAGAGGTGTAGAATTCACTTGTTTCTCCTGCAAATATTCAAGTGTTTTCCAGAGCCACATGATCTCCTTTTTTGCTTCTGCAATTGCTACATATTCTGCCTCTATCATGGAATCTACTAGAACTGACTATTTATATGATCTCTAGAAGGCAATTGTTAATCCAAGACTCATGAGATAGTCTAAAGTCAACAGTCTATTTTATTTGTCTCTGTCAAAGTATAAAACAAAATGTCTAATCAGGCTAAAGACACCCACCCATGAATATTTGAATCCAAAGTCATGAGTTATGTTCAATTACTTTAGAACTCTTTTTATAGCAGAACAATGTCCTTCACAATAATTTTGCATAAATATGGAAAGAATACAACAACAAATTAAAATTTTGGTTTAGTAGTATTGAGGTCTAAGAATTCCCACAAGTTATTTATACTTCGTTGCATCCTCACATTCATTCCCTTCTTTTCATGTCAACTTCAATTTTTTTTCCATAAGAGTATATAGAGGGTTGCATTCAGCCACGCCAAAGATGTTCAACAATTATCCAATGTACTTCTTTTGGGGGATGAATATATACTTTGGATGTTGAGTCACTTCAATGCACACGTAGTAGTGATGATGTCTTGAATATGTCATCTCAAAGTGCTTCTTCAACTCTTTCTTTATGGATGCAATATAGTTTTCACTATTCCCTATTATCAACATATCATCTACATATACCAAAATATTTACAATAGTTTTTCCAACTTTCTTATCAAATAGAGTTGCATCATCAAGATTAAAGTGTTTGAAATCTAATTTCAAAAGATGCTTAGTTAACTTTCATACCAGGATTATGTTGTGCGTTTAAGGAAATATAAGGATTTGATGAGTTTATATGCTTTCTATTCTTGTTCCTTCACAAAAAAACATTCTAGTTGAGCCATAGAGAAATCCTCTTTCAAGTCACCATTAAAGAAATTTGCATTCACATCCATGTGATGAAATTTCCATCCATTCCGAGCTACCAAGCTAAAGAGAGTCTGGATGGTGGAGCATTTTGTTGTTGGGGGGGGGGGGCGGCGGCGGCGGGGGCGCAAGGGGAATTATCCTCATAATCAACACCTTATTTCTATGCAAACCCTTTTTCCATGAGACTTTCTTTGTGCTTGTCAAGTGAGCTTTTGATTTGCACGTGTTCTTGTAGACCCACTTACATCCAATTAGTTTGGTTCTAAATGGAGGTTTCACCAACTTCCATGTTCCATTCTTTATGAGAGAATCATACTCCTTATACATTGTTTCTTTCCATTCATCATGAGAAACATATTCTTTAAATAAATTTTGTTAAAACTAAGTAGATAAATTCAATTCGCAATCATATGAAACATCCATATCATCGAGATCAACTAAATCAAAGTTATCTACATCACCTCCATTTTGTTTGGTGGAACCTCTATTTCCTATCTTTCCAATCTCATCAGCATGGACACTTTCAAATGTTGTGGTGATCCATTTTGGGGGTTTTTCCATTGATTTAGATGGGGTTTCATCAAGTATCCTTCCAATTCTCTCAATCACATGAGTCAAAGGGTTTCTTAATATTATGAAATCGTTGGAAATTCATGAGGAGAAGATGTTTTTTCACAAGGAGATCCCAAATATTGATCCAAGATAAGGATTCCCCCTTCAAGATGTTGAATCTCATTACCAAATTCATGAGAGGTCTTTGCATGAATAAATCTATCTAAACAATTAAGCTGTCGCTCAACAATGTAGTCAATCTTGGAAATTCAAGAAAAACTACATCTCTGGAAAGAACAAACTTCTTCTTTACCTCATCATAAATATGATATTCCTTGGTAGTATTTAAATACCCCAAGAAGATGCACTTTTGACTCCTTGCATTTAGTTTTATTCTTTATTCATTGGGAATCAAGGCATAGTTGGTAGAACTAAAGACACTGAGATGCATTATCGAAGGAATGTGGCCATAAAACAATTCATAAGGAGTGTTATTTTTAGAGCATGACTTGGACATCTATTTTTCACATGCACTGCACATAGAACCCATCAACCCAAACATAAACTTAATAATTTTTTAAAACATCATGGTGAAAACCATAATCAAGATATGTTGAGATTGCAACAAGATGATGGAGTTTAGTGAAAAGAGTCGCCTTCACTAAGTGGGCCCGCAGGCTATTTTTGGCGCAAGTCTATTTTTAGACTATGTCTATTTTTAGACATATGGATCATGTCTATGGATTGCAGGTTGTTGTTTATGGATGATTGGTCAAGTTGGGAAAAATAGATGGACTTCTATTTTTTATCAAAGTGTGAGTGATCAAAGTCTATTTTTAGACTGGCTGTCAAAAATAGAAAAGTCAAATATTATTGTCTCATAATAATATTTGGACTATAAACTTGATCTTATTCTCTTGGAGCACTTCAGTTTGAGCTACAGAGGTGGCACATGCAGCTGTCAGAAGGAAATACGCTTTTCTTATGAGTCAGTTGAGTTGTTGCATGCATGACTTCAGTTAGAACTCAATCAGTTGAGTTTGGTGGAGTTGATTGTGGAGTTGATGGAGTTGTGTTCAGTTTGACTTAGTTAAACTACTTGTAATTAGTCTAACTGCAAATAGACTAATGATGAGTTGTTAAACTAATTATTAACTCATGATGCAACTAATGAATACATCAGTTAACTCAGTTGCATGTCAGTGCATGTTCAGTTCAACAGGGACAGGTGGTAGAGAATCAGATTGCTATCAGTTGTGACTATAGTTGTGCACCAGATCTTGCACAATCAAGGGATTGAGTATGCCAATGAGTTTGCTCACGTATTTGCCCAGTATTGTAGCTTTTTCTCACGTCCAACAAAGTGTGAGTGATTATTTTGAGGTGAAATACGAGTTTGGTAAGCCATTCTCATCAGTTCTTGAGTAGGTATTGAGCAGTGGAGGCAGGCAAGCAGTGGAATAGATTTGGAGATCAGATCTGAGTTGTATTGTGTGTAACAGGTGGAGCTGGTACTGGATTGCTTGTGAAAAGCATTGTACTTTGTAATGTTACATGTTCTCAATCATTAATATACAGATAGTTGGGGTTTTTAGCGAGATGCTTTCCCCGGGTTACATACTGTGTTAATGTGTGAATGCTCTTGATGTTTTATTGTTATTGATGCTGCTATATTGATGATCAACGTAGAGGAGCTTATGTATTGTGTATGTATTCCGCAATAGTACATGATCAGGATAATCTCTGTTGAATATGTGTTAAATTATTCAAAATTTCTACATGGTATCAGAGCGAGCTAGATAATTGTAGAAAAAGTTTCTACATGGTATCGGAGCTACTTGATTTGTAGAAGAGATTTTTACAGGATATCAAGCGAGGTGTGATCATCAAATCTACTATTCAGGAAGTGTTTACATTCTATTTCTTCAGGCAGAGTCTGTAATCGGGCCAGGTAGCCTCTAGATTCATCCTTCCTTTGGAAGGTAAGATATCCAGTGAATGCCCATACAGTCAATCTCTGTACGAGAAATATTGTGTTCTCACGAATCTTAGATTGGAAGCAATTGAGTTGGTGCTGGTGGAATTCGGATTTGCAACAGTGTTATTGAAATGTCTTTCAACGGATTGCGAATGTTATTCCAAAGCAAGAGCGACCTGGCGCTCAAGGATAAACTCAGTAACAATAAGTATGAGAATGGATCTTCATCAAAGGGAGCTGATGAAGAGAATTGCACTTTGGCTGCCAAAGCAAAGAAGGGGAAGAACGAGAAAGCTTCTCAGTCTGGTGTGAAAGGCAAGAAGCAGGACATGTCCAAGGTGAACTGTTTTCACTGTCACCAGCACGGACACTATGCCACTAATTGTCCGCAGAAGAAGAAGAACAAGCAGGCTGCTGGATCTTCAGCAGGAGAGGCTCTAGCCTCACAGTTTGATCTTGATTTTTCATTGATCGCATGCTTGGTTTCAAGTGTGATGGGATCAGTGTGGTTCTTGGACAGTGGTGCGTCTTTTCACATGATGGGAGATAGAGATTTGTTCTTTGATCTGGAGGACAAAGATCTTGGAGTGCACATCGAGATGGGCGATGATGGTAGATACAGTGCGACCGGTATCGGTACCATTTCCTTTGAGAGGGAGTCTGGTAAACCCTTCGTATTGAAGGAAGTCATGCATGTTCCAGGATTGAAGAAGAATCTTATCTCAGTGGTGATGTTAGAAGACAAGGGGTATGATGTTGTTTTTAGCGAGGGAAAGGCTTTCCTGCGCAGCAAGACAACTGGTGAGACCCGGAAGATAGGGGTTCGAGTGAGGAACCTTTATCAGTTGCATGTAGATGGATGCGCAGCAATGGCGGGCAAGGCAGAAGGATTGGTGAGCCGGGATGATGGCAAGTTGTGGCACAGGAGATTGGGTCACCTTCACCATGGAGCTTTGAATATACTGCAGCAGATCACTACAGGGCTTCCTAAAGGCACACTTGCACAGTCAGATCAGTGCAAGGGGTGTACTTTGGGGAAGTTTGTGAAAGCCACCTTTCACGAGAAGGATAGTCGCGCCACGACGATCCTTGAGAGAATTCACACAGACATGTGTGGACCTTTCTCAGTTGCTTCGACAGCAAAACACAGGTATTATGTGATTTTTGTTGATGATTTCTCTCGTAAGTGCTGGATCTTCTTCATGCAGAAGAAGAGCGAGACATATTTAAAGTTCTGTGAATTCAAAGCACTGGTCGAGAAGGAGTTGGGGAAGAAGGTGAAGGCTCTTAGGAGCGATAATGGTGGTGAATACATCTCAGACGAGTTCAAGGATTTCTGCAAGGCAGAAGGGATTCATAGAGAGCTCATAGCTCCCCATAAACCACAACAGAACGAGGTAGCTGAGTGGAAGAACAGAACGATTGTGGGTGCTGCACGGGAAATGTTGCATGATCAGGGCCTACCCCTTCACTTGTGGGCGAAAGCATGCAATACAACAGTTTATGTGCAGAACCGTTGTCCTCATAGGATACTTGGCATGAGTACACCCGAGGAGGCTTATTCTGGTAAGAAGCCTAATCTTTCTCATTTGAGGATTTTTGGTGCTAACGTTTACATGCATGCGACGAAGGATGCAAGGAAGAAGTTGGAGCCGACCGCAGAGGTTGGGATATTTGTGGGGTACACTGATACGCCCCACAACTATCGTGTGTATTTTCCAGACAGTGGTAAAACTGTTGTGCGACGGGATATAAAATTTCAGGAGGAGAAAGCCATGAAGTGTTCGCTTGAGAGGGAGCTACACTTGCATGCAGATGAGGAGCTATTAGTTCCTAAGGATGAGCTTCAAGATGTGGATCAGCCATAGGATGAGGTTCATGGAGTGGATGAGTCCACTCATGCAGCGCCAACCATTAGAGGGTGAAAGCGCTTGACAGAAGCTGAGCGACTGGCTCAAGATGCAGAGAAAGTTGTAGGACCACCTACAGCCCAACGCAGGCAGAGACAGTCACCTGATCGGTACACTGGATACATGGCTCTTATCAGCAAGTGTGTTGTGACTGAGCCATCCTCTTTCGAGGAAGCCGTGGAGGATCCTGCATGGGTAGACGCCATGGTGGAAGAGTATGATTCTATTGTCAGAAACAGTGCATGGGAGATTGTTCCTAGACCGGAAGGGAAATCAGTGGTGGGTTCGAGATGGATCTACAAAGTTAAGCAGGCAGCTGACGGGAGTGTGGAGAAGTACAAGGCAAGATTTGTTGCCCGAGGATTTTCACAGATTGAGGGGATCGATTATAAGGATACCTTTGCACCTGTCGCAAGGTATTCTTCCATACGGACGATTCTTGCTCTCTCAGCGTAGATGGGATGGCACATTCATCAGATGGATGTGAAGACTGCGTTCCTCAACGGAGTCATTGAGGAGGAGGTGTACATTGAGCAACCCGAAGGCTTTGAGGTCTTCAGCAGTGAGTCGCATGTGTGCAAGCTCAAGAGAGCGCTGTATGGGTTGAAGCAAGCACCACGTGCTTGGTACACACGGATAGACAGCTATTTCACGGGACTTGGATTCTCCAAGAGCGAGGCAGATCCTAACCTATACCATATCGTGGTGGAGGGTAAGTTGCTTATCATTGTACTATATGTTAATGATTTGATTCTAACGAGTGATGAGCTGTTGATACTATCATGCAAGAAGGATCTTGCTACAGAGTTTGAGATGAAGGATTTGGGCCTCCTTCACTATTTCCTAGGATTGGAAATATGGCAGCGCAGTGGTGGACTGTTTGTTTCTCAGGGCAAGTATGCTCGGGAGATACTAGAGAAGTTCAACATGCATGGCTGCAAGCCTGTTGATTCTCCTCTTCCTGGAGGTTGGAGGAAGGAGGATGCCACTTCGGGAGAAGAAGTAGATGCCATTGTTTATCGACAGTTGGTGGGGTCGCTGATGTATTTGGTCAATACACAACCCGATATATGCTATGTAGTTAACCAGCTTTCACAAGCTATGGTTAAGCCTACCAAGCTCTTCTGGAAGGCGGGCAAGCATGTATTGCGCTACTTGAGAGGCACATTGGGATATGGTTTGTGGTACAGACAGGAGGATGAGGTGAAGCTATGTGGCTTCACGGATGCAGATTGGGCAGGGAGCCCAACGGACAGAAAGAGCACATCAAGAGGGGTCTTCAGTATCGGATCGACAGCAGTTTCTTGGTACAGCAGGAAGCAGAGATCTGTAGCACTCAGTTCAGCGGAGGCCAAGTATATGGCAGCAAGTTTGGCTGCATGCGAGGATATATGGATGAGGAAGATCCTAGTTGGTTTGTTCGGTTCTCATTTGGATCCTACTGTGATTTACTGTGATAACCAGAGTTGCATTAAACTCTTGGCTAATCCTATATTTCATGATAGATCTAAACATATTGACATCAGGTACCATCATATCAGAGATTGTGTGCAGCGGAGGATCATGTTACTTTCGTACATTCCAACGGAGGATCAGGATGCTGATATTCTGACGAAGGCTCTCACCAGGAGCAAATTCGAGTACCACCGAGGCAGGATAGGGGTTGCTGATAATCCATATCTTGTCGAGAGGGAGTGTTGAGATTGCAACAAGATGATGGAGCTTAGTGAAAAGAGTCGCCTTCACTAAGTGGGCCCACAGGCTATTTTTGGCGCAAGTCTATTTTTAGACTATGTCTATTTTTAGACATATGGATCATGTCTATGGATTGCAGGTTGTTGTTTATGGATGATTGGTCAAGTTGGGAAAAATAGATGGACTTCTATTTTTTATCAAAGTGTGAGTGATCACAGTGTGAGTGATCAAAGTCTATTTTTAGACTGGCTGTCAAAAATAGAAAAGTCAAATATTATTGTCTCATAATAATATTTGGACTATAAACTTGATCTTATTCTCTTGGAGCACTTCAATTTGAGCTACAGAGGTGGCACATGCAGCTGTCAGAAGGAAATACGCTTTTCTTATGAGTCAGTTGAGTTGTTGCATGCATGAATTCAGTTAGAACTCAATCAGTTGAGTTTGGTGGAGTTGATTGTGGAGTTGATGGAGTTGTGTTCAGTTTGACTTAGTTAAACTAGTTGTAATTAGTCTAACTGCAAATAGACTAATGATGAGTTGTTAAACTAATTATTAACTCATGATGCAACTAATGAATAAATCAGTTAACTCAGTTGCATGTCAGTGCATGTTCAGTTCAACAGGGACAGGTGGTAGAGAATCAGATTGCTATCAGTTGTGACTATAGTTGTGCACCAGATCTTGCACAATCAAGGGATTGAGTATGCCAATGAGTTTGCTCACGTATTTGCCCAGTATTGTAGCTTTTTCTCACATCCAAAAAAGTGTGAGTGATTATTTTGAGGTGAAATACGATTTTGGTAAGCCATTCTCATCAGTTCTTGAGCAGGTATTGAGCAGTGGAGGCAGGCAAGCAGTGGAATAGATTTGGAGATCAGATCTGAGCTGTATTGTGTGTAACAGGTGGAGCTGGTACTGGATTGCTTGTGATAAGCATTGTACTTTGTAATGTTACATGTTCTCAATCATTAATATACAGATAGTTGGGGTTTTTAGCGAGATGCTTTCCCCGGGTTACATATTGTGTTAATATGTGAATGCTCTTGATGTTTTATTGTTATTGATGCTGCTATATTGATGATCAACGTAGAGGAGCTTATGTATTGTATATGTATTCCAAAATAGTACATGATCAGGATAATCTCTGTTGAATATGTGTTAAATTATTCAAAATTTCTACAAGTTAGTCATATTTATTCTTTCATTTACACTATTTTGTTGAGAATTCTATGGAATTTTGCTTTGATGTTGAACACCATGTACGAAAGATAGTTTTCAAATTAATTAGAGATATATTCTCTTCCATTATTAGGACAAAGAGAGTTAATATGTGATTGTGCTTCATTTTAAATCCATACATGAAAATTTTCAAAAGTTTCAAAAGGTTAAGATTTTCTTTTCAACAATTACACCCAACACATTCTAGTGTAATCATCAATAAAATTCACCATATAATTATTTCTATTAGAATAAGGAACATGCCATAGGCCACATAAATTAAAATGTATCAATCAAAGTCTACATGTGTGGAATCATGAAACAATTATTTGTTATGCTTTCCAAGAATACAAGCATCACATTTCTTCAATTTCCCGAGAATAGACAAACTAGAAACATCGTTCTTTTTCAATAAACAAAGGTTGTCATAATTAATATGTACAAATATAGCATGCCATAGAAGACTAGATGGCAATGTACCTTCATTGTGATGAGAGAGGGATGCAGATTCTTGTGTGTGAGTAGATGTCCTTTCATCTTTGGCAATATTTTGTCATCCACTCCAATCATGATAACTATATTTTTCAACACCTTCCTTATTTCTACTTTGTCATCAAAGAAACAAATAGAGTGGTTTTTCTAGTGAATGTGAACAAGGGACACCATATTTCTTTGCATCTCTGGAAGGTAGAGTACATCATGTAGAAGAAAATCATAAAATATAATCAATTTAAGCCTAATGGTGCTAAGTCCCGAGGATTTCAGATTTGATTTATTTACAAATTACACTATTCCATCTACATTGTCATTGAAGTCTTCAAAGAAGTTCTCCTGAAAGGTACTGCGTATGTTGCATCCATATCAAGCAGCAATGCATCTCTCCAAAAAGTGAATGAAATGTTAAAAAATTATTAAGTTACTCCAATATTACAAATTATGGAAAATAATATAATGAGAGAATACAGATGCATTATCTTTTGTTGGATCTGGTATTTTTTTTTGTATCCCAAATGAACCCAGCATCCTGTCTTACACGTAACCACTAGTAAACCTATGAGGGTCTACGACATGTCCTCCTCTCTGTAAATCGGGTCACAAATGAGCGATTTGAACTTTGGATCTCTCAATTTTCACAGATTTCACATTACTTTGATCACCAATTGAGTTTCCCCCTGGGACTGTTGAATCTAGTGTTTTGGCTCCATTTTCGTTCGATTTTTTTATTTTTATTTTTATCTTTGATCTTCTCCTAGTTATTTTTCATGTTGATGCATCATGTCCATATTTGGTACAATGAATGCAGTGAAGAACAACTCTTTTTCCTTGATGATGTTTACCCCCTTCCTTTGAAACTCTTTCTTTGACATCTTCTCATATTGCCACTCCTTTTAGGAGAATCATGTTTTTGATTCTTCCATTGCTAAGAAAATCACATTGTTACTTCACAAGGTTGAGTCACTATTTTTGTCTTCCTAAAAGCTTTATTTTGTTCTACAATTTTCTCCACTAGAGAGTCAAAAGTAATGGACTTGAGTTGGTCACTAGCTTGCATGGATTTGAGATAGTGAGAGTAGGAATGATAGAAAACCTTGACTAAGGATGTGAGAGGAATGCCTATTTTTACTCTAATAGCATCTATACCATGCATCGTGGCTTTGATTCTAGATGTTAGAGCTAAGGGATCATTATCTATCAACTCAAGATTGAAGAGTTTGACCATTATTTGAACAAACTCCAATTCGAAGTGTGAGTCATACAGATATTTTAACTTATTTAATCCACCATAAAAATATGTAGTGGAAAAAATATTATCACTCACCTCTTCACTTCCAGAAGTAGTAATCAGATAAACTAATCCGAGTCAAAGAATATTGCGATATTGATTTTTCTTTTTTTGGGGGCAGTAAGAATGAAATAAATACAGTCGTGAGTAGCAACTAAAAATAAGAGGATTGATGGGACACAAAACATTGTGTATTGGGTTCACCAAGTGTTGGGTGGAGGACCGAACCTCACACTTCAGAATGAAACAAAATTCTAGTGTTAGTCTAATCTAGCTTTCAGAGAAAAGGGAGAAAATCACAATGCTTTGCATAAAGGCGATTTGAGGTTGGATAGACTTAACTATGTTCAAAGTCAAAGAGAAAAAATCTACGAGAGACTCGTGTTTATTGTCTTGACTTGTACCGCAACTATCCCAATAGTTTTAATGCTTGGAGTAGAATTGCGTAGAGTTGTAGGTTTTGAGCACACTATGAAATAAATGATAGAATGAATAGGTTTACAGAACCAACAAACGAGTGGATCCAAAGCCACATGAGTGAGTGGAAGAACTAACATATTTATTACCATATTTTCCATTATTTTCAGGGCTAATTTGTGGGTTCTTTAGACTACATTATTTTTGGATAGAAAACAAGAAAAATAGACATGAATTGTTCTAAAATAAAGTTGTCAAGGAGTTATGGCAAAGAACCAAAAAAGTGACAAGTTTAAAAAAAAGTTACACTAAGTTGAGGAGAAAAACTTAAACTTGGCATTTATACCACTCTCATAATAAGAATGGGTAACTCTACACAGGATGAACTCCATTAATGTACAATTAGAAATTATGTGACATTAGCTTCATTTTCTAACAGTCTCTTCATCTTCTCATTCTCTTAGTTCATTTATTTATAATTTTATTTACAAGACAAAAACATTGAAATATTATATCAACATTTGGAGATAAGGTGTCACTCCCTTGTTGCAACTAAGTCTCTTGAGCACATATGCAATTCCTTTAAACCACAAACACATTTTGGACATGAATTAATATCCCATTGATTTTGGAATGCCATTGTTCTCCTTTTTCCTATACCATAGGAAGTGTAGGCAAAGTTTCTATATTTTCTTCTTGATCCTCAACTTTGAAATTCAAGATAGGGAGAGCTAGTAGACTAGCGAATGATCACTAGTTTACTAATCATTTGTTACACCATAAACCACTCTAACTTTTCAGTTTATAAAAAAAATATGGTCAATCTTGGAAGTGAGAATAATTTTCTTTATATATGGAATTGAGGTATTTGATGTATTAGTAGTGAATACAAGGGAGAAAGAATGATTGGATCATTTATTAGATAGGTTAAGGGACACGGAAAACATAGTTGAATTATTTTATTAGGTTTATATTCATTCGCATAGAAGAGGAGAACAACTTCAAGATTATGTTTGGACATTATTTTATTTAGACATTTTTTCTCCAAAACCATGGCATTCCCAAAAATTAGTGTCATCTACAAATAAAATGTGGGATATATTGAGAGCATTTGCTATCTTTAAACATTTTAGGGTGACTTGATTAGATTCATGTTTTCTATGCTTGTTGAAGGCCTCTACGCTGAGTAGGAATGGAAGAGGGGATAAAAGGTAACCCTATTATAGCCCTTAAGAGGGGAGAAAAAAAAAGTGAGGCTAATCGATATATCAAATTGGTGAAGGAAACAATTTTTAAGAAATCTTCTACTTATTTTCTAAAGGGGCTTTAGAACCAATTTTGATAAGGATGAAATGAAGGAAATATTTGGTGAGTTCAATCTCTAACCTGAAAGCTACGTGAAACTTCGATTTAGTAGTGTGAAGGGATTCTTAGGCAACCCCAATGGCATCATGTATATTTCAATTTTCTAATAAACCAAACTATTTAGGGGATATGTGCTTGGATATGGTAGGTTCAAGGCCAATAATTGATTTTGTAGACACAATTACAAAGGTAGATAGGCCTATATTATTCAAAACCAAAGGTATGTTCTTGGGCGAATATTACTTGAGGAATTAAATTCCTTAATCATAATCAATAGGTGTAGAGGTAATAGATATTGGAATTCAATGAAGAACTCAATGGTTCAGCCATATATACCTAGGGCTTTCACATCTTCAAAGGACTTAAAACTTTGCGTAATTCCTCCAAGGATATGGGTCTCATGAAAGCATGATTTTTTTCCTCATCCATTCAACCATCAAAGGAGCCAAAAGACATGTTGTCTCTAATATTCTCTCTTAGGAGTTTAGTATATACCTATCTATAGTCTTGAATAACGACCTTTGCAGTGGAGTTTAAATCCATGCATTTCACCCCATTGTTATCCTTTATCTTCCAAATAGTGTTAATGGATTTTCTTTCCATTTCTTGAATATGAAAATAATTCATATTATCATCCCTTTAGTAAGCCATGTAGTTTGACTCTTCATACGAAAATTTCCCTCTTGATAAGCTAATAGCCTAGCCTTTTCTTTTTCTAGGTTGCCAATTTATGTAGTAACTATATCCTAAAGCTCTACAATTCTATTTTCACTAAATGTAGGGCCCTATTATTGGGTTTAAAAGTGGATTTGGACCACATTTTTGTGATAGATTTTGCATGGAAAAGCTTTATATGAAGACATACCATCACAATCCCCTCTCCAACACTCATATATTCCTTCCAATTTTCATGGATAAGATATTTATAATCATTATAGGATATAAAATGCAAGTTAACTTTTGAAGAGTGAAAAAGGCTTGATACCACTGAAACAGAGATTCAATTTGATGGGAAAATGGTAAAAGTAGGGTTATTTATTAATGGAGGATCTATAGGCACTAATATTTGGTAGAAATGGATTTTTGGCAAGGTAGTTGAAGGCATTTAGATATTCCTTGAGTTTTAGAACTCCTACTTGACTAGGTGGGTTGAATATCCAACAAGAGGTGTTATTCTAAGAGGTTCATGAAAAAATATGCTAAAGGGATTTGAGTAGGCTTGAGACTTGAAACTTCTAAGTGGTGGAGAGTGTAGTTTTGGTCCCCTGCCAATATAAAGTGGGATAGGTTCAATCAACCAAGTTAGTCCATAAATATTTTCTATTATGTGTGGGGCCATAACATTTATGAAATCCATTGTATTGTTTAAAAAAAAGGGAAAATAAAGAGGTAGTAGTGTAGCTTTGAGAACGTCTTGTTGTATGAAAAAATGGAAATGGGAGCCAACCAAGTGCTAAACCACTAGAATTACCAACAAAACTCTTGGCTAGGAATGTCCATTCATGGATGCACTTAGATGCAATTTTTTTATATGTTTTATTTCTTATTGTGTATTTCACATAGTCTCTTGTAAAAATAGAATAGAACGTTGTTGTTTGTGGACAAGCCTTTTGAGGGATTTGTGTTTGAAGGCCATCCCTAAACTCACAAAATGAAATACAACAAGATCACTTAGGCATATTATCTAGGGTTACTATACTAAGGTCCCCAGTTATTGCTAGTTCTCTTCCAAAAATAACATCCTTATTTACCTTCTTTTGCATTGCCAAGATAGTTCTACCTTCATTTATTAACCATAGGGGTTCCTTCAAAGAAATAGTTCCAAACCACCCAAGTGTGACATAGCTTCCTTCATATTAGACCAAGTGAGGTATCTTCTTGATTATGAGGATGAAGAGAAAGAGCATAGATTCCTTTCTAAGGTGGAGTGGTGGTATGTTTGGTACCAACCTCCATTTATTTCCCTTCAACCAATATATAATATGGCCTCTTTATGACTTCTACATCTAATTTTCTACCTATTATATACCTTGGTATATTTGTGGAAGGGTTGGATTGTAGATTTTTACTTCTTTTTTTTAGCCAATTGGCCTTCCATACATCTCTAATGTATGATATTATAGCTCGTTATTTACCTTATAATTTTGGAATCAACATTACAATTTGTTTTTTTTAGATATTCAAACCCATTTATCATCCTATTGTAACATTTTATCTCCTTGTCGATCATTGGGATTGGCCAAATATCAATGGTAACATTTGAGGGAACAATTCCCTCCCTTCAATTTTTACAGAGGTGGAACTCCTATTTAATAATGAATTATCAAATAAAATAAAATAAGGAAAAATAGAAAAAGAAAAGGCATGAGATAGAACCAGACCTCAAATATTCACAATAATATAATACATATGCATACAAAGATAAGTAAACTTATCAATCATGAATTTCCAACTCAACTATAAGTAAAGAATAACACATTTGGAAAACCAAAAATAATTAGGGAACCCATTTACAAATAACTTTACAATATAATGGAATTCAAACTCAATGGGATGAAAAGAGTTGCACCCTTACAATCTCAAGCTTTAAACTAAAATTTAAAGATTACACTATACATTAACTCCTAATGGTTCTTAGTAGAACCTTTTTGAAAAAAGATAAAAGTATGTAATATCCAAGAAAATTAAAATGCATTCATCCATTTAAGGACAATGATTGGGCTCTCATGAACCATATAGTAATTAAAAGACCTACAAGAGAAAAGAAAGAACAAATAAGAATTGACCTTGATATTTGGAAAACTCTACAATCAAGAAGGTTCAATGATTACTAAGTGTTGGCATTATGATGCATGTGTTGTCCTTGATGGAAACTCACTTGTAAAAGAACAAGTATATGGTAACTAGATGAATCCACGGGTCAGTTCAGAGGTGACAAAGTGATGGAACAGAATACCAGAATGATGGGTCAAAGGTTTATAGATCAGAATCGGAAGCTTGATACGAGAAATTGTTGGAATTATGAATTAGGTGTTGTTCTTGATGGCAACCCACCTGATGAGTTGTCCTTGATGACAACCTATTTTATGAATGAAATCCTACTTGATAATTTGTCCCTTGATCTACTTGTTAAAGGTATAAACAGGATGTGTTTAGAGATGTGACAAAATGCATGGAAATTCAGAGGAATGATAAATTTGGAAGTTCAAGAACTATACGCAGGTTTTGTTAAGCCAAGTCATGTATGCACTTGAGTTCAGTGAAGAAAAGTAGCGTATGGTTTTTTTACCATGGTATTCTAAATACTAGGGCCTTTTACCATGGTATTGGCCCATAGTAATGAGCATGACAAATAATATTGATCTCGTCAAAGAATACCATCGGCATAACTATGGTTTTGATCCATCATATTGAAAAAGGCTAAAACTATATAAGGTGATGAAGATCAAAGTGTGTGGTGTGTGCAAGTGATGGAAATCTTATGAAAAGTTAGATCAAAAGAAAATATGCAGGTTATGGGTTTTTTATGCTTTGCTTGATCTAAACTAAGTATGCACCTGAGAGTTTTATGATGGATGAGATCCAATAGATCTGAAATAATTATGCACAAATGAATACAATGATGGATCAGTATCATGAGACCTGAAATGACCTTTCACTATATGATCTTATCATGGATTGACTAGATCTATGTACTGACGCATGTTTTTATCTCTGAATATTATGATCTGGGTCTTTCTAAAGTTCTAAAGAGTTGCACAATTTTAGTTCAAAATTTGCAGATCTATATTCTGGTAGGTCTGAGGAAAAGCGCGTATACGTGCGGGTTGGGCTCTGCAAAGTCGTGTATACAAAGTAAGGAGTTTATGTTCACAAATTATTAATCAATCTGATTAGTGTTGTTGCTTCTCTTCTATATGTCAATGATGTCCTCATGATTTATCTGGGCTAAGTGATAATGTTTGAAGTAGATCTAATTGAATAATGAAGTTGAATGTGGTTATGAATAGTGTTAAGATTATTTCCTGATTGTGATTGAAAATTAGAGACAGTTTTGTGATTGGTTCAAAGTGTTGCAGTAGATTTGAGTATGATTCAGTGTTCTTTCCAGAAATTGTAGTGGTCAAGTTTTCAATTTCCAGTATATTAAGATCTGTATGCGGGTTTCTCTCCATAAAAATGTGTATGCATGCGAGTTGGCTTAAGTGAAGTAGTGTATACATTTTGGCAAATGAAAGGTCAAGGTTACAGTTGATTCTGTATGTTGATGTTGCATTATGGGTTCAGTTCTTTGTACTAGTTACAGTGATCTGATTGTTCCAGTTGATTGGTTGAGTTTTGATTAAGTGTCAGTTGGTTTGGTTTTTCAGTGATTGATTCAGTTGTGTCAAAGATTGATGTCAAAAGTTTTAGTGATTGGTTGATTCAAAGAATGATGATTTGGTTTCAGTTATTGATGATTTGGTATCAATGATTGATTGATTCAGTTGTGTCAGAGATTGATGACTGTGATGAGTTATAGTTTGATTATTGATATTGAGCTTAAGTGTTGATAATGGGTCTAGTCTAAAAATTTGATGAAATGTAGCCTACAAGTGATGATGTGTTGAAGCAGGTGGATCTAGTGTGAAAATTTATGAAACGTGGTCCATGGAGGATGCTGAGGGTTGAATCATTTGGTAAAGAAGTCGAATCTTCCTACCAGTAGTAGTTGGTGATCAAATCAGGGGGTTGGAGCTCCCTTCCAGTAGTAGCTAAATGAGTGAAGGTTGTAGCCTTCTGCAGGTTGGTGTCTGCGTATTGGTACAAGTTTACGCCAGTACAAGAACTAGGGGGTTGGAGCTCCCTTCCAATAGGAGCTAGATAATGAATGAATGTTGTAGCCTTCTACAGGTGGGTGCTTGTGTACTAGTATGAGTTTGCACCAGTACCAGATTGTAAAAATATTTTTAATTATATTAAAAACAAGACAGAGGCGACATCAACAGGTAGTTTTTTCCCGCATTGGGTTTCCACCTTAAATCCTGGTGTTCATGTGTGTTTCTTATGTGTGATGGCTTATTTTTTTCTTACAACACATGGCTATTGTTTATCTTATGTTTAATAAAGTACTAATGCATTAGTTGAAGACCAAAATATGATGAATTAACTGAATCATAAGCTTACTAGATGTATGCTAATTGTCTTAAGAATAATCGTGTACACACACGGGTTCCTTTCAGTAAAGTTACGTATAGAAATCTGAATATGAAGTTTAAAAAGCTATTTATTTGAAAATATTGATTCACCCCCCCTCCCACCCCCTCTCAGTATTTTTCCCAACAATTGGAATCAGAGAAGGTCCTTTGGCAGAAGCTTGATCACTTGAAGAAGAACCGTCGATACAATGGGAAAGAAGCGAAAGAAGAAAGCGACTCAAAAGAAGAAGACATCTCAAAGAAATAGTGATAGTGTTAGAGAAGATTGGTTATTAGGTGGAAGAAAATATTCAGATTCAAAATCACCTCAAAACGAAGATTAACAAGCAAAAGAATTATAAGGTACTGATTTTTTTTCCTCTAGTGATACTTCTCTTTGTTCATGCAATAATGAAGATAATGAATGTGACATTGAGACAACTAAATTTTCTCTTACTGGTGAAAGTGAAAGAAATATAATTGAAGTAGAAGTTAAAAGGCTCACAGATAAAATTAGAGATCAACAATGTCTATTTGATAAAAGGGAATGTACCTACAAAGAAGAGGTTACTAGGTTAAAAACTCAGTTGGAGGAAGGAAACAAAATAAGGAAGCGGTACGAGGAAAAGGAAGATCAATATAAAAGGATGCATGATGAAGTGACATCATTGAGAAATCAAGTGAATGAAAAGGATACAACAACCTAGGAACTTAAAGAAAGAACTAGTTATTGTGAAGGTCTTGAAGTTGAGGTGAACTCTCTAAAAGAAGATCTTGAGAAAACAAATAATCAGGACAAGGAACTACTTCAAGCATTTGAAGAACTTGAAAATGAGATTCTCAAATTAAAACAACAAGTGGAAGAAGGAAGAAAAGTTGAAGAAATCACAAAGAAGCAGTATTTAGAAATGGAAAAGCAATATTAGGTTGAGGTAAATATCCTAAAAGGCAAATTAGAAGAAAAGGATAAACTTTTGCGATTTCAAGATAGTACTAATATTTTGGATAATATTCTTAGTAGTCAAAGGTCTTTGTTGTAGCACCTACAACCACCCTCCAAAATTTTCCTTACCCTGTTTTGGAACCTCCCTACCAACCTTACACAACACTTTGTTTTGCTTCATCAATTACTCTAGCTTCAGTGTTTTCCTCACACAAAGGCATCCTGTCGATCAGAGTTGATCCATTCCCCTCACAAGTTGCTTACCCAGACTTGGTCCAGTGGCAGGTTGAGCAGCTTCCCCTTGAAAATTGCACATTTATGGAGGGCAACTAGCCTTTCTCCAGGAATTGCGCTCCAGGATTGCGCAATCCTACTAGCCAACCCTCCCAGCAAGATTTGAGAAAAATTTCCCAACAGCAGGTTGTTCAACCCATGATTTGTGCAAATCTGGGTAGCAGTCAGCTGCTCTGCCTAGAGATTGCACAAACCTCCCAGGCAATTAACCTAGCCAGGAATGTGCATTTTTCCCAAGCAGTGGAGCATTGACATGCATGAACAGTCCAATTGACTAGTTCCACCCGGGACCTAGGAAACTTGACTTGCATGCATGCATGACTTGATCTTCCTGGAATAGAAAGAGAAAACATGCAAAAGGAATCCCATGATTCAGGGAGCTATTTTTAGCAACCAAGGGTTACATGCAAAGTTGTTTTAGAAGTTTCCCTCCAAGTGTCGCTTTTTCCGATATTTGTGGCATGCGTGTCATGGGACCAAACTTAATTATTCAACACATTAGAGCTCATTCATTCTTATTGATCTTCGATCTCTGACATCCCATAGCACATCCAAGACTCTTCAACACATCCGGCTCAGCTATTCACAGGTAAGTGGCCTCAACTTGTCTTTTTCAGCATTTCTGTCGATTTTTGTCTATTCGCTTGTGTGAGTGTTTTTTTCTTGATTTCTTTGAATTCCTACTGTTGTTTACATGTACTCTAGCTTGTCCTATTTTTGTTTTTTAGTTTTCATCACTATCTCACTGTTGTCACATGCATGAAACTGTTTTGCACGGACGTTCGCCCAACCGACGAACGGCCTCACCCACATGCATGTTGATCCATTTGTTGAATATTCCATTCATGTTTTGCATGCATTGTTTATCACTTATGCTATCACTTAGTTTCACCATGCATTTCATCGACTTACTTGCTTTCAGTTGCCCATCGATGAGTTAGGCCAACCTTGGCCCGGTCTTTGCCTTCACCAAGGATGCATTGCACAATCTAGGGAAGGAAGGGTCACCTTCCTATCCAGATTTACGCATTTTTCCCAGCACTGGCCTCCTGGATCGTTTTGCGCATTCCTGGAGGACATTGGCTACTTGGCCCAAGAAATTATGTAAGTTTGTCCTTGGGCCAACAGTCCTTTCGAGCTGGGATTGCGCATTGCAAAATCCCAGCAGCCAGCTGCCCAATTGCATTGTGCATTTCACAGATCCAGCAGATAGTCCAGCCTCCTAGACAACCCAAACTTCCTTTTGTGCAGTTCTAGGAGCCAGTCACTCAGCCTCCCAATGAAATTTACGCAACCTTGCTCATCAATTTCCCAGGTATGTGTTGTGTTCTTCCCCATATTTGCTTTGTTTTCAGTGAATATTTCTTGCCATACATATTGCTTGTTTCCAGATCTTTCAGGTGTTCATCTATCTCAATGGATGCTAAGAGAAAAGGGTCCCAGGACATTGATGGTATGGCAGCTGGAGCAGCAACTAAGCAGGTGTCCTCTGGTTTGCCGATCTATGAAGATACAAAGTTGTATCTAGACAAGGACATCAAACTAAAGTGGCAAGAGGTGAATGAAACATTCGCAAGTACTTTTGGGGGAGACCTTGAAGACCGTCAGGTGTATGTGCACATTCATAAGTCTGGCTTGTACTATATTTCATGCAGATACCTCGCATTCCCATGCGCGGACATGATTCACTGGATTGTCTCTCACACTAACCCCGAGACGATGACCTTGAGCAGTGTCAATGGGACGAATCTTGCAACCTTCTAGGCACGAGATTATGAAGAGGTGTATGAGATGACTGAGCTCATGACTGTCATGACTTCCCCATTCATCTTGCCCAACAGCAGAGGCCACTCCAGAGACATTCTAAAGGATCGGGTAAAGAAGCGAGCTCATTTTAGGATGACACCCAATCAGATTTATAAGACAAAGATATTGAGGAAGGCATACCAATTCTTGGTCATAATCGCATGTCGACTGAGTGGCCAAGCAAGCACTGAGACCTTCCCTCAGAGTTGGGTGGTCACGCTGGACCAACTAGATAGAGACGGAAGACCATGCAACTAGTCAAGCATACTATCTCATCAGCTGAAGGAGCAAGTCAAGAAGGCTCAATAGTCACTCGATGGTATGCATGCAAAGATTTATATGTCCACTTACATTCTAGATGCAGTATGTGCCCGACATGAGTTCCCGGGTTTGGATTGGGCATGGTCACCGACGAAGACTATTGTGAACACGTATTTCAAGATGTTATCTGAATGCAACTTCAGAGGAGTGATCATACGATTGTCTGACCATTTTGTCACCCTAGTGTACAGGTTGATATTCGAACAGGATCCACCCTGCATGTCAGAGGAAGCGATGAAGGCATTGCAGATTGGTATGCCTCACCGTCCGACACGTTCATCCAATTGTTCAGTGCGGAGAAGTCTCTGCATGTTCTGCCAAAGTTTTACTTGGACATGCTTATCATGCAAGAAATAGTGTACCACATCTCGGCAGGACCGCTCTCCTATTGTGGATTGGGTTATATGAGATATGGAATATCAAGCAAGCGAATGTCGAACCAGAGTAGATGAGGAAGAATCCTTTCGACCTTCGAAGCTTCAATCCATATGACCCACATTGCATTGTGAAGGATCACTACGCGAGAGTTCAGTTCAATTAGATCCATGGGCCATGTCATTGGGCCAAGGAGGAATCATGGAGATCCTATTACAATTCCTCCAGACCTAATGAACAGGTCGGCTTCGTCGTAGAGTGATTAGCAAAGCAGCATGAAGCAGCACCACGGAGAGCACCAGCAGTAGTAGCAGCAGCAGTAGAGGCAGCAGATCCAAGCATACCTGTGCACGACAAAGGGAAGAGGAAGATTGTCAACCGCATGGACGAGGAGCAAAGCTCCAAGTTTCAAGCAGATCCACTTGTAGAACAACCAGCTATGACTATTCAGGCAAAGAGGCAGCATCTCGACAAGCGAATCGCGTGAAGGCAGAGGGATAAGAATAGAATGGAGGAAGTAGAGAAGGAGTTGCATGAGCTAAGGAAGAAACTCTGGAAAGAACAAGAGTTGTGCCAACAGGAACAGGAAGCACAGCAGCAGCAGATTTAGCAGGGAGCACATCACTTGTAGACAGACGATGTAGCACCCGTACAAGTAGTTGATTCATCTAAACATCTGGCATCAGGTGAATAGAGTGAACCATCATAGGGGAAAGACTTTTCTCATAAGATAGAACAGGTGCTTGAACAGTTGGATGCAGACATGGAGCAGCAAGAGTTGGAACAGGATACCGACCTCATGCCTCACCGTAAAGAGGTCAACTCACCTGCTTCATTGCATCTCGATGATGAGAAAGTATCGAATGACCAAGGAGGCATTGAGATCCTTGGTGGTCAACTGCAAGTAGAGATGCACAACATCTCCTTTGTTGAGTCTCATCACAGAGTTGTACAATCTCAGAGAGTACCGACTCCAGAGGACCAAACATCCCCTGCACAATTTGAAGAGAAAGTGATCATGACTGATGTGCACAAGCATCCAGCTACTTTGGCCGATGCAACTAGAGTGTATGCCGAAGCCACTAGCTCAAGTGTTTGTTTTCTCATAGTTGAGAATGAGCGAATGGCGAAGGAACTACAGGTGGCCAAGCAGGGAGGAGACTTGGTGACAATGTCTGCCCGAGTTGAACTGAAGAAGGAAATACTAGATGAAGTATTGTCCTTGGACATAGTTATGCAAGCATTGTACTCCAAGTTTGGTACCGTGCATCAAGCAGTCATTCATCTCCACGAATGGTAGCAACGATGTGCGAGAAGAGAATGCATCTTGAAGAACATACATATTGTTTTTGATAGCATGCAATCATGGACGATGAAGTACAAGGGAGCCCTACTTCACTTGTCAAAGATGATGAAGGCCAAGGCAGTCAAGCTGCAAGCACGTATCTGGAGTCAGATCTAGAACTATGAAGACCTACCACAACTCATCGCTAGCATACAGGCTTCCCATGGATGAGTATTCAAAATCATGAAGGTTATAATGCACACTCATGTGATCCCATCACTTGGGACTCCCACCCAGGCGAATACCAAGAAGCAAGTCTGACAGGAGCTTGACTCGTACTTCGATGATTTGATGCACACCTCCACCAACCTAGACTTGCCTATCAGTGTAGACATCATGCGTAAGTACGTTGCTGGTCCGACCACACTGTAGACAATGATGCACATACTTATAGACGAGTTGGATAGAGGAGCCCAAGCAGTGTACCCAGATGCTATGGAGGGAAGGTTCAGGTTTCAGACGGATGTCACAACAAAACACACGGACACTCTCAAGGACTACTAATCTTGGCATCAATATGTCACTGTTGATCAGCATGAGGATGTTGAGCAGTTGGACTTCTATGGTTGTCTAAGCTTGAATGATGTCTAGTTTGGCTTGTCCAATCCATTTTTCACATGGGTGCATGTGCATTGTAATGTTGAGTCATGTCAAATGTAAGTCAAGTGTCAAGAGTGGATGTAACAGTCATAGAGTAGGTGAAGAGTCATGAGGGTAGTTGAATGGTCACAAAGGGGAATGTCAAGGGTTACCCTACCCTTTGCTATAAATAGTCCCTCATAACTCATTGTATAGGATTTTGGTCAGCCAAGCTTCTACGAAGACTATTTTGAAGAAGGCTTAGACAATATTGTAACGCGACTTGGCCTCTCCACTGCAAGGAGCTAGTACATCTCTTTGGAGGAGCAGGTGGATGTGGCTATAACGTTCCACTGTTGGGGCTAGTAGGTTTACATGGATGTATTGTATGATTGTGACTTACACTTATTTATATAATAAGAGCTAGCACATTTTCATGCATATGTTGTTATTGTAGTTGGACTGCTCTGGTTGCTTTAATGATATGTGTTGTTTAACTTACGTACTTGTGTATGAACCGATTCACATGCAATTATATGAATCTTGTTGTTAATGTGTTGCATATGTTGTTAATGTTGTCACCATCCATGTCGACTGCTCTGTTGAACATTAGACAAACCTTTCACTTGAACCTTGCTATAACAACTATCACACTCGTCTCAAACTAATCCCTGAGTGTTGTACGTGTTATCTTACCCTGTATGATGTGACTGTCGCATCCGAGTGGACTGCTCCACCAGAAGCTATGTATGTCCTTTGTCTTGTGTGTTCCTAGCTGAGTTGGGACTGATCCCTTTCAACCTGGAACTCACCTTCACCTCCTTACCCCTTTGAAGTGTTGGAACCTCTCATACACCTTCCTTGACTCACTGCATCAGTCACACCCTTGTTGCTGACAGAGTTATTCTACTCGCCTCCATTCGACACCGCGGTCAATTTATTACCTTACGACCCATTGCTGGGACTCCTACACCAAATGATCTGAGGTCTAATTGGGACTTCTTAACGGGGAGATCCCCTTAACATGTTTGCGGGTCCAACGCCGTCAACATTTCTGGCACTAGAAGGAGGGCCTGATGACAAGCAATGCCCTCTCATCCATTTTTGAACCTTTGCATATCTTTCATGGAGTCTTTCATTCTTCTTCCCCTGAGGTGTTTTTCAAATCGTGAAGATGTCTCCATCTTGGGGAAGCTTTTCAATCTCTTGTCTACTGACATGTATGATGGTGAATTCGAAGTGGCCTGGCCTGAGCACTTACATAACTTTCTTTCCATGATTCATGAGGAAGATGAGTTTTCTGACGAACAGGTCGGTTCGCTGCTTGCATACGCACTTCGTGAATATCCATTTCGTTGGGTGCTCAGCCTACCGGCTGACACCATACACTCATTTGAGGAATTCTGTGATCTTATTGAAGACACGTTCTATCATTTTGATCCAGACTATCTTGACCAGAAACTTTTACAGCAACAGAGGGCTCCACATGAATCCGTTATTGATTTATGGCAGCGCTTCCGTGACTTGCAGTTTCAAGCTCCGAGGAGCCAGATGAATTTTCCTTATCTCTGGGACTAGTTCGAGTATTGTCTTAAGAAATATTCCCGTCCCAAGAAAAAGCTTGAGATCAGTCCTCGCTCAACCTTCTTCATTGATGGAACTACACAATCTTATGTGGGAGCAACCACTATCTCAATGGATTGTCCACCTCCCTTTGATTCAACAGTTATACCATCACCCAGTGATGTTGAGGATCATTTTTGTACACCTGTTCATCCTTCACACTCTCCCAACATCAGTTCACTCAATTTTCATGCAGATGTGGTTGTGAGTCCTTTCAGTTCTCATATGCATTCTTTTCTTCAACCTCCATCTTCGCACTCAGGTGTTCCTCCAAATGATGTTGTCTTGTGTTCATCCATTCTGGACTCTTCACTTTTTGTGAATGAGGAACAACCCACTGACAGAGTTGGTGTTGCACAACCAACATGCATTTTCATTCATGAAGAGTATGAGTGGGAGCTTGAACATCAATACTCGGCGAAGGATGACTCCCTTCTGTCTGAGCCCCCTCTGTTCTTTCCTAACCTCTTTGGTGAACCTGCCATCCATGATTTTTCATGTGTATCTTCATCCATGGATGCACCCATTGTTGATCACTCGTAGGACTCACCGGATGTTAGTCCATAATTCGACAACTGAGAGGGTAATTTATTCATTGAAGATCCACTTGATCCTTCATATGTCTTTTCCGGAAACATAGAGGATGAGTTCGTTCACTTTTAATCTACTCTTCTGTTTGATTCATATGATCATGAGGATGCTGAGGAATTCATTGATTTTTCTAATCGTGGCAGTCGTGATCCACTTGCTTCCAATTTTTATCATGATCATGAATCTATCGCAGTCGATCTTTTGAAGCCATCAGTGTATAATGATCTACCTGATGATGAAGTTGATACACCCAAGACTATCGAGGCACTTCAGCCCGAGCTGATGGTTATGTCAAGCCCTCGATCTCTTGGGGTTAGTCTCACTTCCGATCATGAAACTATTCAATCACCCAAGGCTCCCCATCACTCATCTATATGCATTGAAGATCCATCTCACTCACAAATGACACTTCCTCCACTCGAACTACACAATCCCATTGCTCATGCATTGGAGGAGTCTTACATTGAAAGCACTCATTCGCAATGCAAGTTATCTTTGTTTCTTTCATTTTCTTGCATGTCACAGTTAAGAGTGTTCTTGTGCTTCAAATTTGCACATAGTGTCACACAGCACCGTGAGAAGTCCACAGACTTTCCATCATGCACTTGCACTCACTTATGTCACGTGGCCACTTTGAAGCACGAAGTGTGGTTGTCTTCATTGTTATATATTTCATGCTTGTTGGTTTGCACCATTGGATTGATTATGGACCAAGCCTTTACCAACATGGGTCTACCAATGCGTCGGTGGCTACATTGGGAGTATCACCTCACGTGATCATGCCCATGCACCGTTAGTGTAGGAGTAGGAGTAGTATTTGCTTTCAGATTGTTTGCTTGCATGCTTGTTTGCTTATACGCTTTGTTTGCATGTTTGTTTGCTTACTTGCTTACTTACCTGCTTTGTTTTCACTTTAGATTTTTCTTTTGCTTTGCTTTGATTTTTTTTGGTTCGTTTGTTTCATTCATAGGGTGGCCTTGCATGAAACCATGTATGACTCTTGAAGCGATCTGGGTAAAGTACAAGAGGACTTGTACAACTAACACTACTTGGTTATCTATCATCTTACCTCTGCATGATGAGCTTGTTTCTCTTAGTACATGATACGTCGAAGAAAAATACGTACTGTTCGAAGTGAACCTTGGTGTAAACACAATGCTTGCATGCTAACTAGTGTCATCTTCTCTAGTTGATTGCTTTTGGGTTAACCCTTATCAGCTCAGTCAAATAGAGTAAGGTGAGGGGGAAAACCTTAATAGGCACGTCAGAGATATAATAAACTAATTCTTTGCTGGAACAACCTCCTCTACTCTCAATAAGTCGAGATCCCTCTTCCGCCTCTGAAATGAATAAGTGTTATACACAGTGAAAATGAAAATGAAAAAAAATGAAAAGTCAAAAAAAAAATCAAAATGAAAAATAAATAAGGCGAAAGAAGAGAAAGGCTTCCTGCACAGGGAGGTGATGCAAGTAACTCCACCAAGGTACTAACCCGGCTCACTGGCAACGGAGCCATGCTTGTGTTCCTATGTGACTCCACCGGGGTACTGTCCAGGCCTACTATTAGTGGAGCAACACCAAAGATGAAGATAAGACTCTGATGACTATACTGCTTGTGCACCTATACACCCCTCAACCCCAATCGAAACAATTGTGTTGCCTTGGCTTGGAATGTGTGTCAATCGGCCAAGGGCTTGACAGATGTTACATCTTACAATCAAGCTAGTGTGAAGCCAAGATGAGCTGAGAGCTGAACAATACTTCCAGAGGTGTTAGACTTTCTTTTCATAAACAAGGTCCATTCAGAGAGCTGGAGTTCTGCCAGTGTGTTGCCAAGTGTTGTAGCAGCTACAACCACCCTCCAAAATTTTTCCTTAGCTACTTTTGGAGCCTTCCTACCAACCTTACACATCACGTTGTCTTGCTTCGTCAAGTACTCTAGCTTAAGTGTTTTCCTCGCACAAGGCAGCATGTCAATCGTAGTTGATCAATTCCCCTCACAAGCTGCTTACCTGGACTTGGTCCAACTGTAGGCTAAGAAGCTTCCTCTTGAAAATTGTGCATTTTTGGAGGGCAACCAACCTTCCCTCCAGGAATTACGCAATCCTCTTTGACGACTTGCTGGGTTCTAGGATTGTGCAATCCTGCTAGTCAACCCTCCCAGTAGGATTTGCGCAAATTTTCCCAGCAGCAGGCTGTTCAGCCCATGATTTGCGCAAATCTGGGCAGCAGTCAGCTACTCTGCCCAGAAACTTCACAAACTTCCCAGGCAGTCAGCCCATCTCCCAGCCAAGAATGTGCATTTTTCCCAAGCAGTTGAGCACTAGCATGCATGGATAGTCTGGTTGACTAGTTCCACCTAGGACCGAGGAAACTTGACATGCATGCATGCATGACTTGATCTTCCTGGAATAGCAAGAGACAACATGCAAAAGGCATCCCATGATTCAAGGAGTTATTTTTATGAGCCGAGGATTACATGCAAAGTTGTTTTAGAAGTTTCCCTCCAAGTGTCGTTTTTCCCTAGATTTGTGGCATGCACGTCATGAGACCAAAATTATTTATTCGACGCATCATAGCTCCTTCATTCTCATCGATCTTGGAGCTCTAACATCCCATAGCACATCCGGGACTCTTCAACACATCCAGCTCAGCTATTCACAGGTAAGTGGCCTCAACTTGTCTTTTTCATCATTTATGTTGCTTTTTGTGTATTCTCTTGTGTTAGTGTTGTTTGCTTAATTTATTTGAACACCTGATGCCACTTACATGTATTCTAGCTTGTCCTAGATTTGTTTTAGTTTTCATCACTATCTCACTACGGTCGCATGCATGAAACTGTTTTGCACGAATGTTTGCCCAACCGGTGAACGACCTCACCCACATGCACGTTGATCTGTTTGTTGAATCTTACATTCATGTTTTGCATGCACTGTTTATCAATTCTGTTATCACTTAGTGTCGCCATGCATTTCATCGACTTACTTGCTTTCAGTTTCCTGTCAGCGAGTTGTGTCAACCTTGGCCCGGTCTCTTCCTTCACCAAGGCTGCATTGCGCAATCTAGGGAAGGAAGGCTCACCTTCCTCTCCAGATTTATTCATTCTGGCCCAACACTGGCCTCCTGGACTGTTTTGCGCATTCCTAGAGGACAGTGGCTGCTTGGCCCAAGAAATTGTGTAAATCTGTCCCTGGGCCAGCAGCTAGCTGCCCAACTAGATTGCTCATTTCACAGATCCAACAGCTAGACCAGCCTCCCAGACAACCCATACTGCCTTTTGCATAGTTTTGGCACCCATTCACTCAACCTCCTGTTAAGGGACAAACTACCCTAGGGCATTTGGGTTGAAACCCTAGCAGATCAGAGGTTGTCTATACAGAGAAACACACATTCCATACAACCATAATGCTAATATACGCAAACTAGATGATAAGGGGCGTACCTAGGGGTCCTACGTTTGGGAAGAGCCTTCCAAGGTCCAAACCCTTCTTGGAGTTCCTTTTTCTCCTTCAACCTGCAAAACAATCAATTCCAGAAAGTACAGCAGTATATGGACTTAACATTATAAAGAAATCATCTTCATAGTATATTGAAAAGCAGTTAGTTATATAATTAAACAACCTTTCATATATGAATCATAATATGGATATCATAAACATGAAGAAGATTTATATCAGGAACAAAGGCAAGTGTTTCTTTTATTATAGACAAATAAAGTACAGAAAGGAATAATTTCACCTGATTCATCCTTTCGCAGGCTCCAAGCGAAACAGTCCTCTGGATTCTTCCAGTCTCAAGCCTTTAACAAACTCCTTCCATGACTTACTCCATGATATCTCAAGTAGTAGATGGACATCATCACACAAGGAAACAAGGGTTTCCTGTAAATGGGGGAAGTGCAGGAGGCACTAGGATCTTCAGACCTAGTCAGGGAAATCTCAGCATAATAACCTTTCTCTCTCTTGTCTCCTCCCTTAGGCCTTCCCATTGAAGCCTTTTTATACTTCTCCCAAAGTATTTTTTTAGTTGGGAATTCGTTGGGAATAGTTGGGCCACGGGCACTAACAGGTGATCAGCGAGTAACACCCGCGATCTTTGCCTGAAATTAAGGATATTTAATTTTTTTTAAGTGTTTTAAGACATATACGCGGGTTGGGTATAAACAGACCCGTGTATACATGCATTTAGCTCAGGGCAATGTCGCATATAGGGAATAAAACACTGTTTTTAAATTTTGGACCAGGTCTGGAAGGAGGGGTTGCCCTGGGCCATGAGTGCAGCATCACAAACCCCAAGAGTGAGATTTGGAGCTATAACAGATGCCCCCTAATATATTAGGTCAGAAGGGGTACATGATGGCCGAAATGTATTAAGCAAGTACATGGAAAGTAAATCTGCCAAAAACTGAGAAGGACTTCACTAGAGTTCAGCCTGCCAAGCCACAAAAGGAGATCAGAAAAAAACACTGTCTGAGGCGGGCATACCCATGCTCAGAAAAATTAAAGCATGTTCGCATATCAATTACAAGCGGATCCACTAAGTATACAAGTATAAAGAACTGGAAAAAACATAATGGATCATTTGATCATGATCAAACAAGTACATGTCTGAATATCACATATAAGAATGTCGATGAAGTTGAAGGATGAACCGGATCACTGATATCAAAGACTGATCACAAAAGGTACCAACTGAACATGATGGAATAAGATGGTACTACACTGTAAACTCAGGGGCCAGCATATAGAATGTCGCCATGAATGACTTCAACATATAACGTGGGGTGGTATCAACTAGCAGCAACATGAGCAACTGTCAAGTGAACCATTGAATGTTGATGCAACCTGAGGTCTTCACCGACCGCCATGGTACATTTCTACACCATGGGAATAAATGATCTGAAGTTGACCATGTGAGAAATCGTTTGATTACCGGTCATTGATGTATACCGCTAACAAATGCGAGACTACTCACCGATAATGAAAATGAGCGTCAAGGTACCCAGTACAATCTAACAAGTGTGAATAGATGAGCTGGAGTCGAACACTTGTAAGAATCTATCGATCAGGAGACAACGATGGTTTCCCACTGTCGATAGCGAAGGATCTGCCACTAATAACTGCAAACCCCAAGGTACTGCCAAATGGACTCTAGATCTTTGCCCCAGAGCAATGAGTCGAAGTCGATAGGGAAAGATCCACTAGAAGGAAGACATTAAGGCATCCTTCATCAATCTAGTGCGAGTGAAACCCGTAGGCCAATAATGTGGAAGGAATCGGACAAAAGAGATGTAGTAACCCGACCAAAGTACGTTTCCGGTGTACATAAGATGTGGCTAGCGCACGACAGAAACCCTCTAAACCAACCAGTAATGAAAGCTGACACAGAGGCAAGGCATCCACCAATAGGGTCAAATGGAAACCAAGGTACTGCATGAATCCCAATGTGTGATAATGTAAGCTGATGTCGAACACAAGGGAAACCACTCAGTCAAAGACCCATGATACTGATCGATGTTTAGCACAAGGTGACCTATCAATATTGAAAATAGGGCCAGGGTGCAGCTCTAGGCCTGTCCTCAGAGCAAGATGTAGTCATCGATAAGGACAAGACCCGCCAGCAAGAAGTCAATGGGGACCTTCTCAAACCAGCACGAGTAAAGGACCAATATAGCTGATGTGATAATAGACATGATACTGACAACGAGGGATGGCCGATTGAAAAATGAGTCAAGAGACACCGCAGAGAGGTCGACTCAGGCTAACTTCCCTTGAACAAAAGCACGACTCAATGTGACTATGTGGCAGCATATGATGACGCTGTATAAATTCATCATGCAGGAGGCACAAACGAACCCTCCATATGATTGGAAGAGATAACCAATCGGGGGAGAACTAAATCAATAACACGGTTAAGGCGTACCTAAGTCAAACTAAATCCCGCCCAAACGGAGGAGACTTTGCTTTTGAGTGCTTTGTTCAAGGGCAACACGACTGACTGTAGCTGCCAATAATAAATGGAAATATTGTCCTGTTCCCACTCTTTTTTGGAATATATAATTTTTTTGTCTTTTTCTTTTAAGCTGGAAAAAGAATAAAAGAATGCTATAGTATAGTGGAAGGAATGAGTGTCAGTGAAACAGATGATCTAGTTCCTGGGATTGGAACATTCCTATGCTCAATGCAGAGAGGTGAAAACTGGTCAATGACACTCAAAGGTGTGTTCCTTCCACAGGTCAAGGTGTGTCAAGTTGCAGAAGTTAAAGGTATGCAAGTTTGATTTTGCAGTCGTCATGGTCAAAAGTTGGCTTAAACACGAGTCCAAGTGAAGCCGGCTAAAGGCCAAAAGGTGCAAATGGTCAAAATGCAATGCAGTAGTACAACTCAACACAAAGGAGCCTCTAGGGTATAAGGCCAGAACAGCAACGAAGAAGCAAAGAGGAATGAGTCTTCATCACATAAGTCATGGCGGGACTACAGAGGACTCCCGAGCCTACTCAGATCGGAGCAGCATGGGCAAAAAATGTCAGTGAGGTGCTAACTACGATGCCCATGTAAAGGATGGCTTCTACCATCGTGTCATGATTTAAAAAATCGGTGAGTGAAGATGGCTTACGAACCATAACACGATGGGATCGACCCTATGGCAAATGTATCGACAGATGGAGGCTAGTATGCATAATGCAATGGAAAAATGGCTTCCCTAACCTATATGCCAGTGAGAAAATGATACCTGCCATGACGGGTCAGTAGTCATGGAACCGTCTCGAAACTGTCGAAAAATGTCCAAAATGTCCTGAAAATCAAACCATTCTCGACATTCCAAGCTCCCAAGTTAAAAGTTACATGAGGCCAAACAAAATAAAATTTTGAAAAAATTTTGCATTTTCAAAACCTATAAAAGAGTTTTTGGACTCACCATTTTCACCATTTGAGTTTGAGAGCAGAGAAGTGGAGCAAAAGAAGCAAGTTTTCCATACGCCAAATTCAACCGTTCAGATTCTTCCAAAATCCCCAAGTAACTCTTATACTTGACTTGCAATCAATTGTGACTAGTTTTAGAATTTTTAATTTATGTTTTACCGTTGGATTCTTTGTCAAAAATTTCACTGCGGCGTATACGCGGGTTGGAAATATGAAACCCGCGTACACGCGACTGTGTGCAAAGGGACCCGCATATACACTACGAACATTTTAAACAAAAAAACTAACGATTGAAAACCATTTTCTTCAGGATGCCAGTCACTTGGCAAGAAAGAGAGCATACCGCAGTGGATGATGAGGTCATGAACGATCCTGATGCTTTGGATGCCCTACGGGGATGTGGTTTGCTAAAATTCTTCAAATTGCCAAATATGAAAGCAAACACACGTCTGCTTGAGATGCTCATTGATTACTGGAGTATCGATGATGATGCATTCATGATTGACCAGATGCCACTCAGGATGGAAGTGGATGACATTTACTTCATCACAGGCCTTTCCCGAAGGGGAGAGGTAGTACATTCCAGGGGCAGGACACGAGGCAGTCTCTCGATCGAGGACTACGTACATATCTATTGCCCGAGACATCCAAAAAAGGTTGGAAGTCAGATTTCCATCACACATGTGGAGAGTCTATCGCTGAGGATAATCCTATTCACCATAGCTAGAGTGAACGGATCAGCTTCTCTGCACCAGGCATCACAGCTAACCATGAGCTTGGTGGTGGACTGTCTCACCACCGTGTTTGACTGGTGTACTCCTCTTCTGGCTAGCTTGAAAAGCCAGCTTACTTCCATCAAGAGAGGACAGACCAAAAACTTTGGATATGGGACTATTTTGTGTTCTTTCTTTTTTGAGAGGGTCCCTGCACTCCGCCCTAGGGTAGCAGTTTCCATCAGCACCCCATGAGATCCACGCATGGGCAGGTGGGCCAACTTGATGAATTGTCTAAGGGGTGGGGACATCCCACGGACTGCATTTGACGATGACTTCTTTTCCTAGTGAGATCAGCAGATCATCGCCATAGATGACTACCCTTATACTGGGTTGGATTTCCGAGGAGATCCCGATCTAGCATTACCACTGACCGCAGCATGGGGCGACATTGGTAAGTATTTTTTGATTTTATTATTTTTTTGGATTTTTCAAATATAATAATGAATTTTGAAAAATGTTTTTGATAGGATTCAAATGACTAATATGATGATCATGTTCCAGATATTGGGCTGGTACGACCAGATGATTTCCCACGGCACAGACGTCGCGGCCGAGGGGCCGAAGAGGTAGCTGCAGACACATAGTGACTACTTCACACCGTCCAGCGGCACTTGGTGAGACTCACTCACGGAGTACCGATGGCGGCAGTAGAGGATCTTCCTGAGGATATGCAGCGTCATGTGGTTGGCATGCCACATGACTAGGTCCACACTTTTCGGCGTGTGGCCAATGCGATAGCTACCTACTTAGCCGCTCATCCTGAGTCGGGGCACTAGATGTACTAGACATGATTATGGGCATTTGAGTCCCAATTTTGTATATTTTTTGGACAAAATTATGTACACTCGAGATGTTTTATGATATATATATATATATATATATATATATATATATATATATATATATATATATATATGTATGTATATATATATATATATATATATATACAGTTCGACTTTTTGATGCTTGATTTTATTGTGATGAATGATTAATGTGCCAGTCTAATGCTTGATTAGCGATAGAATCAGCTAACCGATTATGAGATCTTGGAATGTGCAAATAATTAATATAAGTAAATGATCTTTGCAATAACCTCACCCTCAAATATTGGCAATATAAACATGGATCCCTTAGCCGATAAATGTTATTCAATTGTGACACTATCAATTGTGAATAAAGATAAACTACCAACGAGTCGATTCCATAAGAAATTACCTCGGATAGTAAATTAATGATGGCAGCATACTCAGCCATATTATTTGAAGTAGGACCAATGCATATGCCCTTTGATACCATCAATTGACCAGTTGGATAGTAGAGTACCCAAGCTGCAGAAGCGAGATTCCGAGTGTGCCGACTAGCACCATCGACGAATCCAAAATAGACCAAGTCATCCATCAACACCTGCCACAACAGACCAAAAAGTGTTGATATCAAAAACTCTCGATGAGATATGTACAAATATACATAATGTACAAAGAAGCCATTGCCTAATTACTACTTAAGCAAAGTACTTCTTGAGGTAGAGCCCGTTTCGGGGCTCCGCCAACTTGTTTCCCTCAAAATCGATTAACTCATACGACCCTTTTTCTAAAACTCATTTAATAATGAAGGGACCGTACCACATAGGCTTAAACTTTCCTGCCCCCAAGGTGTCCTTATCTTGGTCATAGACCAAGACAAGGTCACCTTCAGAAAAGACTCGAGGACGGACAACTTTATCATACTGCGTTTTAACCCTTTTCTTATGAGCCTCATTCATCGTGGCGGCATCTCGACGCTACTCATCGAGATGTTCCAAATGAAGGAGGCACTCTTCGAGACTCGAAGTCTCTGGAAGGAGCTCAACAGCTAACTTAAGAGATGGAATTTCACATTCAATAGGAAATATAGATTCCATCCCATAAACTAACTGAAAAGGTGTAAAACCAGTAGCAGTCTTCACCAAGGTTCGGTATGCCCAAAGAGCCGGATACAACATAAGATGCCAATTGGACCGATTTTTGTCGATTGTCCGTTGCAGGATCGTCTTAAGAGTTTTGTTGACTGCCTCGACCTGTCCATTGGCCTGAGGATAATAAGGAGACGAATGCTCTTGCTGGAAACCCAATTTGAGAGCCAATTCAGACATCAATTGATTCTGGAAATCACTGCCATGGTCAGTGACAATCTCTCTCAGATACCGAATCTTGAGATAATCTTATTAAAAAGGAACAATGCTACCGTGTCACTATCTTTTTTATAAGTGGGCATGGCCTCGGCCCACTTCATAAAGTAGTCTACAACTACGATAATGTACCTGTGATTCGCTGCTGAAGGCGGATTAGAAGTTGTAAAATCGATACCCCACTTAGTAAAGGGACCGATAGTGACAACGGGAAAAAGAGGAGCTGGATGTGCGCACATCTTTCAAGTACAGATTTGAAAGGGGTGACAACGTTTGACCGCTTCAACACAGTCTTTAAAGAGCGAAGGCCAAAAATAGTCGGCATGCAAGATGCGCTGGGTTGTAGCAAGCCCTGATAGATGACCACCACAAGATCCACTATGGCAGTCATTTAGCACTGACTCTACTTCCTCTAAGGTTAAACAGCGCCGAAGGATTGAATCAACCCCTCACCGATATAACGTATCACCTATGATAACATATTTCTTGGCTAGGTGATGTAATTTCCGACGTTCATCCTTAGAGAAAGTAGAGGGAAACTTCGAAGTCTAGAGATAGACAATGATATCTCCAAACCAAGGGTCGAGTGAAGAGATGAGGAATAAATTTTTGTCAGGAAAACTTTCCTCATAAATAGTATCCTCTCCACAAGGCAGCTCAGAAATTAGCTCAGCGAAAACCATGGATTTCTTAGACTTGGCAGACAAGAACTCGAGATCAAATTCTTGCAAAATGACTATCCATCGATTATATTTGCCCCCAATCACTCGCCTACTGAGGACAAATTGAAATGGATTGACTGCCCCTAAGACAAAATTTTTGCGTAGCAAGATATAATGACGAAGCCGCTGGACAGCATGAACAGCTGCCAAAGCCAACTTCTCAACCAGAGAATACCGAATTTCAGGACCTATTACGCCTCGACTCAAATAATGAATCACATGCTCTGTGAGAGCATCGTCTTCCTGAATGAGAACCATACCAATGGTTGATTCTGCTGTAGCAAGATATAAAAGGAAGTCCCTACCATAATCTTGTGGACTCAAAAGCGGGGCAGAAACTAATGCCTTTTTCAAAGCATCAAACGACCGCTGCGCAAAGTCGTCCCATACGAATGGAACTCCTTTGCGTAGCAAACGCATAAACCCTTTAGTGATCTCGGCTTAGTTTTCTATAAACTGTCTTAGGAAATTAGCCTTCCCTTGAAGACTTTGCAGTTGTCGAATTGAGGACGGGGGAGGCAACTGAATTATTGCCTCAACCTTGAAGGGATCAACCCAAATGCCTTCATTTGACACGATGAACCCTAATAACCGACCGGACGTAACCGCGAAGATGCACTTGTTGGGATTCAACCGGATTTTATAAAAACAATATCGCTCAAAGACCAATCGAAGATGACCAGGGTGATCAGTTCTCTTTCGAGAACGAGCAGCAATATCGTCCAAGTATGCTTTGATGATATGTTTAATGTCATGGAAAGCATATGACATGGCCCGCTGGAAAGTGGCTCCAGCATTTTTAAGACCAAAAGGAATCTTTTTGTATGCAAAGGTACCCCAGGGACATATAAAAGCTGTCTTATGTTGATCTTCAGGATGGATAGAGATCTGATTATACCCAGAAAAACCATCCATGAAGGAAAAAATCTCATTACCCACACACTCGTCAATAATTTGATCAATGAATGGTGTGGGGTAATTATCTTTCGGACAAGCTTTGTTTAGGTCTCTAAAGTCAATGCATACTCGGATTGTTCCTTGCTTTTTATCCACAGGGACTAGATTAGAAACCCAATCGGTAAGAGGAACAGGGTATATGAAACCCGCCTTGAGCAGCTTCTCTACTTCAGCTTTAATGGTTGCTGCTTTCCTAGGATTAACCGGCCGAAGCCTTTGACGAACCAGTTTGGCATTTTCATACGTCTTGATCTCATGTTGAACTATGGATGGATCAATGCCAGGCATTTCTTCATAAGACCAAGCGAATACATCTCGAAATTCCTTGAAAAGGTCGGTGTAAACTTGAATTTCTTCAGGGGAACATTCGATTCCAATGAAGATATTCTCGATCACGTTAGGGTTCGTAGAGATGTTTATAGGTATCATTTTTGAAATCACCGACATGTTACCTTCGGCACGAAAGTGTGTTGGAGCCAAAGGATTTGATACCATACAAACATCACTAGTAAAGAGCTTGGAGAACCTAGATTCTACTTCCTGCAATGGAGGAAGAAAGTATGAACAATGGTGTAAGTCTTCCCAAGGTCGATCTACACCCATCATTTCTTCAAGGATTGCTTCTTCAAAAGCTAAAACCGTATCTAAGCAGTCCAAGGTGGAGGTAGAATCAAGGGTCCAGGCCGAGGCCACATCACCATCTAACTCCTCTTCAGAAAAAGGAGTAGAGTGGTCGTTTGCAGAGTTAACGATAGACTGAAGGTGGTCGTAGGTGAAGGCAAGGTCCAAGGGTCCAAAAAATAATGAGTTCGAAAGAACTCTTTTCGAGGAGACTCCTTAGATGATTAAACGACATTGATTCTAGTGATAGGAGAGGGAAAATCAAAGGTACCCATCAATGAGGAATACATCCCAATTCCTAGATTCTCAGTAGGCGGACGAGGGTTATCCACTAGAGGAACAGTAGAGTCAGAGATTGCTTGAGGATCGATTGGAGAATAATCCAATTGATCAACCTTGATGCTTTTCCCTCCATGAGGAAAGCAAATGACACGAAACAGAGTCGAAACAACAGCGTCCATTTCGTATACCCAGTTCCTTCCTAAGAGGATATTATAGTCCAGGTTAGCATCAATGATTTCTACTTCAATATTGACGACCTTCCCCCCAACACATATGGGAAAGGCCGGCATAATCCCATGTGGCTTATGAGAATGCCCATCAAATGCAATCAGGACGGTGGGTGAAGGAACAGCCGAAGGCGATCCAATAGCCTTCCAGCATGACATCAACATGACGCACGTGGAAGCTCCTTCATCAATAACAGTACGAAAAATGTTAATTTTCCGGTATGTAGACTTTATTTGGAAAGCCATATGATGAGGGAGTCGCTTTTTGACATTTAACATGTCGAAAGTGAGCACTAAAGAGTTAGTTGGATCAACTGCCCCAATCGCAGAAAGTAAAGCACTTTGTTGAGCCGGACACGACTGGAGAACCTCTAAAGCGGACATGGCGCACGGACTCTGAGCCAGATCCTCAACAATGGAGTAGTTTTGGGCGGCCCTAGCATTAGGATTAATAGTCGCGCGTTTAGCGGAACCTTTCGGTATCCGTGGTATAGTCTCGACAGGGGGTCGCTCAATATGAAGGTCGGTATTTCCGAGAGCAGTTTTGTCCTTGGAAGTTTCAGCTTCACCGTAATCATGTGACCGAGTGGCCACATGGACATTGGAACCCATCATGAAAACATTTGATGACTTTTCCCCTTCCTGGTTGCCCCCTGCGGAGGTTCCAGGGTTTGAACTCGTGCCAGCAAGAAGTTGCTGCCCTTGGGGAAAAGGGTTGGTTAACACAGCTTGAGAACTAGAAGTCCCTTGCTGCCCTAACAAGCACTGAGCATCTTCAATCTTGGGGCAGAGGTGAGTTAAATGGTCTCCACCGCATAACTTGCATGGAAACTTGACTTTCTTTTTAGACTCATTTCTACCACCACCAGCATTATTGCCAAGATTATTTTCATCAGTCTTCCCATCTTGACTCTTTTTCTTACCTCATCCTTTCTTCTTCCCATTGGAATTTTGATTTCCTTTGGGGTTGGTTGATTGGACAACATTGACTGAAGAGGGTTGGGAAGACGAAGGGTTAGACGATGTGACTTGGTTGTTAGAAGCAGTTTGTAAAGACAACTGCTGCAATTGACTCAACAAGTTCACCGCATTTGTGTCTACCGATCAAACGATACCATCCGCATGGGGGCCTGGCTTCGACTTGGCTATATCAACCTTAGACCCAGGAGCATCTGGCAAGATTTTTTGAAGGATCCCAGACTGAGAGTAAATCAATTCTAATTGTTGGGCCCTAAAAATAGCTTGCTCCTCAGAATAGACTCCGGACATGGAGACATCCTTAGAGATTTCAGGTTGTAAAGATTTCAAAAACCATTTGAGATGGTATTCCAGAGGAATCTCGGCTTTAATGAGCCTCTTTCTCCGTCTCCATTCCTGAATATGGTCAGAAATGTGAGTTGCCATGTCCTGACGGAAATTGGCCAGAAGTTCAGTTCTGGCATCATAACGGACGGGCAACTGGAAATGGTTTAAGAAAATATTATCTAAGTCAGCGAAAGATGTAAAACTGCCCCTGGCAACTCTATATACCATTTGGCTGCATTACCAGTCAAGGTGCGTTGAAAAAGTCTCAACCTAATCGAGTCATCAATAAGGGAGTTTGATGAGAACCACAAATGGAATGTGGTTACATGGTCGCCAATGTCTTCACCACCCTTCCCTTCGAATTTTGGAATGTCTGAAGGGAGTTTGGTTGGGACCGGAGGCCAGGCTGGGTTGTACTTGATTGGATCGTTTGTTAATTTCGTGAGATCTGGCAAGTTCAAAGTTGCCAGAAAAGGAAGCCTAGGAGGACCTTAGGGGTTCCACCCTGACTGGGCGGAGCTCCCAAAGTTCTGAAAAGATTGGCCTGGATTTTGGAAGGCACCAGGCTGCCCGAAGTAACCCACAGAACCAGCTAAACCAAAAGGCAGACCTTGTGATCCAGCAAAACTCGGAGTTTGACCAACTCCGGCCGCAAAACCTCCATGACCGGCGAAGCTTCCTCCTAAAGGATTATAAGGAGTGGATAACCCCTGATAAGGATTCCAAGCAGTAGCTAAGGGAGGAATACTTCGAAATGAACTAACTGTGGAGTACGGCCCATTCCCTTGTTGGCCGAAAAACGGATTCCCAGTTCCTATGCCACTAACCGCAGGGTTAGTCCAACCTTGGAAAGGATTGCTGCTTTTTCCTATAGAAGAAAAAGGCATAGATCCCACTGTCGAGTTGGAATGTGGTATATGACCACTTCCAAAAGGAAAACCCTGGAATGAAGCTGATCCACCCATCATGGATGTGGAGGCACTAAACGGAACTGATGGAATACCCTGTGAATGGGTGCCAAATGGGAAGAATCCAGTACTAAAAGCATTGGCTTGGGAATTTCCACTCGTAGAAGGAATGGAAGTAGACCCAACAAAAGATGTGCTAGCAAAAGACCCAAATAAAGATGCAGAGGGGATGGAAATGGTTCCTCCCCCTTGTACTCATGTTGGAGTCTGCATAGTTGTAGCACTTGTAGTAGAAGCCATGCTTCCAGTAGTGGTCATCGATGGTAAGTGCGTAGTGTGACCTGGACTTGACGGTCTATGCGTCGGAGTCCCAACGTATCGTAATACTTCTGGATAACTAGAAGGTAAGGGAGAATTCGGAGCCGCTAATGACTCTTGAACTTCTTCTACTTCTATGTTATCTTCCGTCTGAAAGAGAACTCGAGAAAGAACTGGAGTGTTCCTCTCTTGTTCTGTAGAAGTACCAGGCCTATTCTGAACACTAATGCCCCCGAGAGGAGGATCAATCCCCGATGCGTCAGCTGCCACGGGTTGAAACCCACTGGTAGTATTACCTCTGCGCCTTCTGGGAGAAGGTTCTAAACTTGGTGGTGAAAGACCATGAAGTCTTCGAGACCATCTAGGTGATCGGTCAGCCACTTTGAATTTTTTATTAAGATCTAGCTAAAGACTCAAAAAATTGAAAGCTAGGCCAACTAGGAGCACAGAGCACACACTAAAAAGTCCCTAAAATATATCAGCCAGTCAAACAACTTTCGAGTATTTCCGCTCCGGGTGATGAGGACTGAACACCAAAATATAAGAAAGTGAAGTAAGGGGCCTTCCGAAGATAGTCTGGGATAATGACGGCCCAGTCCTATCAGCGAAGGTAACAAAGGAAGTTACGCTGACCTCCTAACAATAGCCTGCGTCGGTGCAAGCCCCCAAGCTTCGCAAGGGTGCCCTCTAGTAGTACCGTTGAGAGTGATACAACATCGACCTCAGGTGCCATGGGATTCCCCTCCGCAGCCACCTATGTAGATCCCTAGGAGTAGCAACTAAGGTTACCAACTCGTATCAAAAGCCAGGCGGAACAGTCTTGAGGTTAGATCCAACAAGTAGGATAGGGGGTATCTCTCTTCCTTATCTTCAAGAACCCTCGTGCTTAACTCCCAGATCCGAAGCTTTCCTAGTCTCCCTAACGCTATTGGATTTTCGCTCACTATTCAGACTCCTATGTTTGACAATTTAAATGGCCTTGGAGAGTTATCTCTCCACTCGCCTAATCCAAGGCCATAAAATATCCTAAAACTTGTTGGTGTGTCTAACTTGACACTTATAAAAAGTTCTAGTATATTTTAATTAGCACTTGTTTTTAAATGGGTTGTTCTTTAAGTCAAGGGATAAGTAGAAGTGAAACTAGTGGTGTTTTGATGCAAAAGAAATTAATAAAAACCAAACTACATGCGAATGCACTTGTTTTCGTTTTTCGATGAAAAGAAATTTCTACAAGGTTCAGAGGAACTTTAAAAAAAAACAACAAATTTTCTTTTCTTTTCTTTTACTCACGCTTCACACTCACAAAAGTTAAAAAAACTATGGATGCCTAAAAAGATGTGCAAATCTATCCTAATGCAATGAGTACATGTTGATGCAAGACTTAAGACTACTCTAAATCAAGAAATGAAAGTTACTTGTTTATCAATTTCTAATTTGTCACTTAAAATGTTTAGATAGAATATGAGTTACTATCATTCATTTCGTCTAAACACTAAAAACAAGCTTCAAGACAAACAAAAGTGCACTTTCATTCACTAAAAGGAAACTAAATCAAAATGAAGTTCAAGAAAGCAAAACCAAGTTTTTCAAAAAGTTTTCTTCAAAAGCAAAACAAAAATGTCTTTTCAAAAGTGCTCTCAACAAAACTGAAACTTTATGATTGAAAAATCGGCACCAAACACTTTGCAAGCTGACAACACAAAATGGATGAAAACTCAACAACAAAGATGTGTTTCGAGATGCTTTTAACAATCAAAAGCAGCAATGAGAGGTTTGGAAACAAGGACCAAAAGATCAAAAAGACAATTTTCAAGAAAGTGTCAATCAACAACTTTTGAAAACAAGAAAAGTAAATGGTCACAAAAATGTAGTTTTGACATGCAAACACAAAAGGTCACCAAAACAAGATTTGACACAAAGACTGAGATCAGCCTTTCTGCTTTGGAAAAACAGAGCAGCCAAGACTCCTAACAAGAAATCTTGTGTGCTTGACAAAATGATGACGCTTGCAAATAAAACCAATAAGACCAACACTTTCCAAAATCAGAGAGAATTTGAAATCAGATACTTGCTGTAAAACTAACAACTGACACTGGAAAGTAACTGTTCAGGACTGAATCAAACCAGCAGATAGACCTTCAGAAACAAAAGATTTAAAAAATCTTGAAAATTGCAAGATATACGCGACTGTATTGATGTACAGTTGCGTGTATACGCGACTGAGCCTAAGGAAACCTGCGTATACGCGGGTTTACTTAAGGAAACATGCGTATATACGCTTCTGTAAACAAGAAAAACAGCATATATAAAAGATTTCAAGAAAAAATAAAAAACAGTCTGAAGAAACTAACCAAACTTACAATTCAAGTTCCTACAGGAACAGACTACACAGCAACAGCAAGAAAACAGACAGCTGAGCCCTGATTGGCTTGATTAAACCCAAACTAGGAACAACAATATTGTTGTCCCTAGTGGAGTCGCCAATTCTGTTAAGGGACAAATTCCCCTAGGGTCTTTGGGTTGAAACCCTAGCAGATCAGAGGTTGTCTATACAGAGAAACACACATTCCATACAGCCATAATGCTAATATAAGCAAACTAGATGATAAGGGGCGTACCTGGGGGTCCTACGTTTGGGAAGAGCCTTCCAAGGTCCAAACCCTTCTTGGAGTTCCTTTTGCTCCTTCAACCTGCAAAACAATCAATTCCAGAAAGTACAGCAGTATATGGACTAAACATTATAAAGAAATCATCTTCATAGTATATTGAAAAGCAGTTAGTTATACAATTAAACAACCTTTCATATATGAATCATAATATGGATATCATAAACATGAAGAAGATTTATATCAGGAACAAAGACAAGTGTTTCTTTTATTATAGATAAATAAAGTACAGAAAGGAATAATTTCACCTGATTCATCCTTTCGCAGGCTCCAAGTGGAACCGTCCTCCGGATTTGTCCAGTCTCAAGCCTTTAACAAACTCCTTCCATGACTTACTCCATGATATCTCAAGTAGTAGATGGACATCATCACACAAGGAAACAAGGGTTTCCTGTAAATGGGGGAAGTGCAAGAGGCACTAGGATCTTCAGACCTGGTCAGGGAAATCTCAGCATAATAACCTTTCTCTCTCTTCTCTCCTCCCTTAGGCCTTCCCATTGAAGCCCTTTTATACTTCTCCCAAAGTAGTTTTTTAGTTGGGAATTCGTTGGGAACAGTTGGACCACGGGCACTAACAGGTGATCAACAAGTAACACCCGCAATCTCCGCCCGAAATTAAGGAGATTTAATTTTTTTTAAGTGTTTTAAGACATATACGCGGGTTGGGTATAAACAGACCCGCATATACATGTGTTTAGCTCAAGGCAATGTCGCGTATAGGGAATAAAACACTGTTTTTTAAATTTTGGACCAGGTATGGAAGGAGGGGTTTCCCTGGGCCATGAGTGCAGCATCACAAACCCCAAGAGTGAGATTTGGAGCTATAACACCTCCTCGTGAGATTGTGCAATCTTTCTCATCAGTTTCCCAGGTATGTGTTGTGTTCTTGCCCGGATTTGCTTTGTTTTCACTAACATATTTTTTGTTGTGCATGTTGCTTGTTTCTAGATATTTCAGGTGTTCATCTACCTCAATGGCTTCCAAGATAACAGGATCTCAGGACACTAATGGTATGGCAGCTGAGCAGGTGTCCTATGGTTTTCCAATCTATGAAGATACGAAGTTGTGTCTAGACAAGGACATCAAACTGAAGTGGCAAGAGGTGAATGAAACATTCGCAAGTATATTTGGGGAAGACCTTGAAGACCGTCATGTGTATGTGAACATTCATAAGTCCAACTTGTACTGGATTGCATGCAGATACCTCGCGTTCCCATGCACAGACATGATTCACTGGATCGTCTCTCACACTAACCTTGAGACGATGACCTTGAGCAGCATCAGTGGGACGAATATTGCAGCCTTCTGGGCATGAGATTATGATGATATGTATCAGATGACCAAGCCCATGACTATCATGACTCCCCCGTTCAACTTGCCCAACAGCAGAGGCCACTCCAGAGACATTCTGAAGGATTGGGTAAAGCAGCCAGCTCGTTTTAGGATGACACCAAATCAAATTTATAAGACAAAGATATTGAGGAAGGCATACCAATTCTTGGTCATAATCGCATGTTGACTGAGTAGCCAAGCAAGCACTGAGACCTTCCCTCAGAGTTGGGTGGTCGCGCTAGACCAACTGGCTAGATAAGGAAGACCATGTAACTAGTCTTGCATACTGGCTCATCAGCTGAATGAGCAAGTCATGAAGGCTCGATATTCACCCAATTGTAGGCATGCAGAGATTTATATGTTTGCTTACATTCTAGATGTAGTATGTGCTTGACATGAGTGCCTGGGTTTGGATTGGGCATGGTCACCGATGGAGACTATTGTGAACACGTATTTCAAGTTGTTGTCTGAATGCAGCTTCAGAGGAGTGATCATACAGTTGTTCGACCATTTTGTTACCCCAGTGTATAGGTTGATATTCGAACAGGATCCACCCTGCATGTCAGAGGAAGCGATGAAGGCATTGCTAGGCATTGTAGATTGGTATGCCTCACTGTCTGGCACGTTCATCCGAGTGTTCAGTGCAGAGAAGTCTCTGCATGTTCTGCCAAAGTTCGCCTTGGACGTCAGGGAAAATTTTAAGGATGGAAAATTATCTTGAAGTTTAAAAACATTGGCGAATCTCAGTAATCCCTAATATGCAAACTATAAAATGTTTACTGATGTATTTGTAAAAAAATAAAAAAATTAAATTATTTTATATATACTCTTTATATAATGTTGGTGATTTTTAATGTAAAATAATTTGATATTGTAAAATTTGGACGAATCATTTTCATAAAAAATGTAAATTGGCGAATCATTTTTTTGGAAAAATCATGGAAAATTAGCCCATCTGCGAATATTAGCCCCTAAAATTTTCAATGTTGGACGTGCTTGTCATGTAGGAAGTAGTGTACCACATCTCGGCGGGATTGACAGCTAGACTACAGCAGAAGAATAAGGCACCTTGGCCCGCTCTCCTATTGCAAATTGGGTTATATGAGATCCGAAGTATCAAGCAAGAAAATGTCGAAGCAGAGCAAATGAGGAAGTATCCTTTTGACCTCTGAAGCTTCAACCCATATGACCTACAATGCATTGTGAAGGATCACTGCGCGAGATTTCAGTTCAACTAGATCCATGGGGCATGTCATTATGCCGAGGAGGACTCATGGAGATATTGTTACAATTCCTCCAAACCCAATGAACAGGTCGGCTTCGCCGTAGAGTGGTTAGAAAAGCAACATGAAGTAGCACCACAGAGAGCACCAGCAGTGGTAGCAACAACAACAAAGGCAACAGAGCCAAGCATACCTTTGCACGACAAAGGGAAGAGGAAGATTGTTGACCGCATGGAGGAGGAGCAAAGCTACAAGTTTCGAGCAGATCAAATTGTAGAACAAGCAGTTATGGCTATTTAGGTGAAGAGGTAGTAGCGCAATAAGAGAATCACGCGAAGGTAGAGGGATAAGAAGAGAATGTAGGAAGCAGAGGAGTTACATGAGCTGATGGAGCAACTTCGAAAAGAACAAGAGTTGCACCAACAGGAGCAGGAAGCGCAGCAGCAACAGATTCAGCAGGGGTGCATCACGTGCAGACAAACGAAGCGGTGCCCATACAAGTATTTGATTCATTTGAACAACTAGCATGAGGCAAAGAGGGTGAACCATCGCAGGGGAAATAATTTGATCCTGAGATAGAATAGGCGCTTGAATAGTTGGATTTAGACATGGAGCAGTAGGATTTGGAACAGGATACCGACCTCATGCCTCACTACAAAGAGTTTGACTCACCCACTTCATTGCATCATGATGATGAGCAAGTCTTGAATGACCAAGGAGGCACTGAGATCCTTGGTGGTCAACCAGAAGCAGAGATGCACAACATCTCCTTTGACGAGTCTCATCATAGAGTAGTGAAATCTCGAAGAGTACCGACTCTGGAGGAGCAAACATCCCCTGCACAACTTGAAGAGCAAGTGATCGTGATTTATGTGCACAAGCATCCGGTTGCTTTGGCCGATGCAACTAGAGTGTATGCTGAAGCCACTAGCTCAAGTGTTCATTTTTTCATAGCTGAGAATGAGCGAATGGCAAAGGAACTATAGGTGGCCAAGCAAGGAGGAGACTTGGTGACAATGTTTTCCCGAGCTGAACTGAAGAAGGAAATACTAGATGAAGTATTGTGCTTGGACACAGTTATGCGAGCATTGTACTCCAAGTTTGGTACCGTGCGTCAAGCAATCATTCACCTCCACGGATGGCAGCAACGATGTGCGAGAAGTGCATGCATCTTGAATAACATACATACTATTTTTAATAACATGTAAGCATGTACGATGAAGTACAAGGGAGCCCCGCTTCACTTGCCAAAGATGATGAAGGCCAATGTAGTCGAGCTGCAAGCACGTATCTGGAGTCAGATCTAGAACTATGAATACTTATTCCAACTCATCATTAGCATACATGCTTCCCATGCACGAGTGTTCAAAAGCATGGAAGTTATAGTGCACACTCATGCGATCCCATCACTTGGGACTCTCACCCAAGTGAAGACCAAGAATCAGGTCTGATAGGAGCTTGAATCGTACTTCAACGAGTTGATGCGCACCGCCACCAGTCCAAACTTGCCTATCAATGCAAACATCATGCGCAAGTACGTTGCTGGTCCAACCACACTAAAGACAATGATGTGCATGCTCACAGACGAGTTGGACAGAGGAGCCCGAGCAGTGTACCCAAATGCTATGGAGGCAAGGTTCAGGTTTCAGACAGATGTCACAGCAGAACACATGGACACTCTCAAGGACTACCAATCTTGGCATCAATATGTCACTGTTGATCAGCATGAGGATGTCAAGCAGTTGGACTTCTATGGTTGTCTAAGTCCGAATGATGTCTAGTTTGGCTTGTCCAAGCCATTGTTCACATGGGTACATGTGCATTGTAATGTTGAGTCATGTCAAGTGTAAGTCAAGTGTCAAGAGTGGATGTAACAACCATAGAGTAGGTGAAGAGTCATGAGGGTAGTTGAATGGTCACAAAGGGGAATGTCAAGGGTTACCCCACCCTTTGCTATAAATAATCCCTCATAACTCATTGTATAGGCTTTTGGTGAGCCAAGCTTCTACTAAGACTATTTTGAAGAAGGCTTGGACAGTGTTGTAACGCACCTTGGCTTTTCCACTGCACAGAGCTAATACATCTCTTTGGAGAAGCAGGCAGATGTGGCTATAACGTTCCATTGTTGGGGCTAGCAGGTTTACATGGATGTATTGTATGATTGTGATTTACACTTATTTATATAATAAGTGCCAGCACATTTTCATGCATATGTTGTTATTGTAGTTGAACTGCTCTGGTTGCTTTAATGATATGTGTTGTTTAACTTACGTACTTGTGTATGAATTGATTCACATGCAATTATATGAATCTTGTTGTTAATGTGTTGCATATGTTGTTAATGTTGTCACCGTCTGTGTCGACTACTCTATTGGACATTAGACAGACCTTTCACTTGAACCTTGCTATAACAACCGTGACACTCGTCTTGGATTGATCCGTGAGTTTTGTACGTGTTATCTTACCTTGTATGATGTGACTTCCACATCCGAGTGGGCTGCTCCGCCGGAAGTTGTGCATGTCCTTTTTCTTGTGTGTTCCTAACCGAGTTGGGACTGATCCCTTTCAACCTGGAACTCACGTTCACCTCCTTCCCCCTTCGAACTGTTGGAACCTATCATACACTTTGCTTGACTCACTGCATCAGTCACACCCTTGTTGTTGATAGAGTTATTCTACTCGCCTCTGTGCAACACCGCAATCAAGGCATAACCTTACGACCCACTGCTAGGACTCCTACACCAAATGGTCTGAGGTCTAATTGGGACTTCTTATCGGGTATATTACCTTGACATGTTGGCGGGTCTAGCACCGTAAACAGTCTCCTACCATCAAATCTTGTCTTGGTTTTCATGAAATTGTTAAAGGTGAATCTAGTTCACAAACTAAGGCAAGGAATTCTAATGCAAAATCTGAATGGTCAACAAGGAGATAAGAAGTCAACTCACCAACAACCAAGGAAAGAAAGTCTTCAAAGAAAACAATTTACTCCTATATATAGAAGTGTTAATTGATTCTTTCCTTTGATCAATAATTTTGAATGTTATATATGTCATAATTTTGGACATGTTACAGCAAGGTGCAGAAGTAGAATGTTTCAAGCTAATAACCATCTCACAGAAAGATCATCAGCTTCCAAGTACTTTAAGGGATATTGTTTTTCTTGCAATATGTTTGGTCACAAAGCCATTGATTGCTATAGAAGGAGAATGAAACATATAAGATGTTATGCTTGTAACAAGTTTGGGCATGTAGCAAAAGAATTAAGGAACAAGTCTATAGATCGTCGTAGACAATATGGTAAGCAACCAAATAAGAACATTGATATCAGAAAATCTGAAAAAGATGGATCCACTAATCAGAAAGAAAAGGAAGATCAGATAAGGTGTGGTCTTTCTCTCTACTCATTTGAAGAAAAAGATGATAGTTGATGTTCTCATCACATGACTGGAGACAAGAGCAAAATGGAGTCTCTGATAAAGAACTAGCATGATAATGGTATTCTTGGAAATGATGTTTTAGCAAAAGTTCTAGGACTAGGGACAATCAGAACAGACTCAGGGGGAACTAAAAGTATGAAATTTCAGTATTCCACTTTTCATACACGGATCTTATGAAGATAAGTCGTGTATATACATGAGTTCAAAACTACACAGTCATGTATATGTTGGTTTGATGAAGAAACAGTGGGACAGACTCAGAAAAAAGGTTTGATATGGTTCAGTCAATTATCAATTGTTTTTTATGTTTTAATGGATAATGATTATAGTTTGTTGATAATATTTAGAAGTGCTTTTGGCTCTCATAAGTTGTTGATGACTTGATGTATAACTAGTTGATGATGATGCCTTGATTATTCTTACTAATGATCATATCTGACAGTGAATAGTTGGCACAGGTTCAGGGAGAGCATTGGTTATGCGTCTAATAATGCATTGCTGGCATTATGTTTTCTTAGATGTCCTTGGTAAGTAATGATGCTTATCAATGGAGATGATGCTTATGTTGTTGAAGTGTTTAAATGATGCATCATGCTATGTTGCAGTCATGAGTTGCCTATGGTGAAATCACAAATGATACTTATATTCCTTGAGCCACATAGTCGTTTTGATGCTTCTGATCGGATTTATGGATGATTCGGATATGCATATAGTACATATGTTATGTTTCTTACATGGTGATCTTCATAAGTTCAAGGAGAAGGTCAAATCTCGAGTACACAACTTCATTATTTGATGATGATAAGTATCACTCATTTCTTTTATGTTGTTGTCACCATGCCTTCAAAGTTGCATAAATTTCATATGGTGTAGTTCTGGATGAGGATTGTTGCTTTTGATGGTATCAAGAAAGTTTGACAAATGAATGTGAACTCATGGTTTTCTTTTCTCATTGATGAGAAGCTAGATACATATTGTTATCTTTATGTTGGATACATGGATGATTACTTAAGTTACACATTGGTAAATAACGTTGTTTGGCTAAGAGAATGGTGCTATTGCAAGTTTCATGAAGACATAGCTATTTGAAGACATGACTATTTGGAGACATGGCTTACTTAGTCACATAATGATGATGAATTCTTACTTTATGATGATAGGCTTGCTCCTCACATATGTTTATTATCATGGTTGATGCTTCTCATATTTGGGAGGGTTATGTGAAAACTCCCTAGTGATGATACATGGTTGATATATTAAGGGTTGTTGTGGGAAGATCATGCAGTTCTTGCTACGATGATGATGTTATGGTCGTGGATGATGACGATGGTGTTTTCACATATATATGATATGATGTGAATGATTTTGTATCACTGGATCATGCAGTTCTTGCTACAATGATGATGTTATGGTCGTGGATGATGACAATGGTGTTTTCACATATATATGACATGATGTGAATGATTTTGTATCACTGCTTGGAGATATGGCATATGCTTAGTTGATTCATGGAAGGCTATACATAAGGCTTTTTCTACTGAGGAAAAGGAGAAAATTTATCTTGACAAGGTCAATAGGATGATTTGATATCCATATGTAGCATATTTAGTCACAAGTTGATGATATTAAAGTTACATTGTCTTATCTTGCGAATTGATGATGGACATATACAGGTTGTTATTCTTGATGTTGTTGATAGATGCTTATGGTGTATGATAATTGTTGATAACTATCATGATATTGTTTAGGCCTTTTATCTGTATTATAAATGTCATGTAAATACCTATGATGTAATAATTGCCATATTCAGTCATGTATGGACTTTTGAGATCATGTCAAATATGTAATCCCACTTGGTTGGATGGTTCAGTCAAATATGTATCCCCACTTGGTTGGAAGATTGATGTATGTATGGGTCCTTGGTGATATGAATGTCATACTTAGTTGAGTCATAGATTCATGTACTTCATTTTACATTTGTCAGAGAAAGCAGGATGTGCTCAAGGGGAGCTTGACCAGAGAATTCAACATGTGCTTAGGGGGATCATGATCAGTGTTCATATTCAGCAGTTCAGATATGGAAGTCTTCATTTAACATTGATCAACCCTTTTCCCTTGATGACAAAGGGGGAGAGTAGCTTGGTGTTTGGAAAGTAGCTTGATGTTTTGAAAATCTTGGTGCTTAGCTTGATGTTATTTATAGGTTGTGGTAACCAAACACCAAATTGGTTTCCATCAAGTCCGAAGGGGGAGATTGTTGGCATTATGATGCATGTGTTGTCCTTGATGGAAACTCACTTGTAACAGGACAAGTATATGGTAACTAGATGAATCCACTGGTCAATTCAGAGGTGATAGAGCAATTGAAGAGAATAATAGAATGATGGATCAAAGGTTTACATATCAGAATCAAAATCTTGATACAGGAAATTGTTGGAATTATGAATTAGGTGTTGTCGTTGATGGCAACCTACCTGATGAGTTGTCCTTGATGAAAACCTATTTGATGAATGAAATCCCACTTGATAAGTTGTCTCTTGATCTACTTGTTAAAGGTATAAATAGGATGTGTTTACAGACGTATAGAATGCATGACAATTCAGAGGAATCAGTTCATAGGAATGATAAAGTTGGAAGTTCAAGAACTATATGTGGGTTTTGTTAAGCCAAGTCGCGTATGCGCTTGAGTTCAGTGAAGAAAAGTAGCGTATGCTTTTTGTACCATGGTATTCTAAATACCAGGGGTTCTTACCATGGTATTGGCCCATAGTAATGAGTGTGACAAAGAATATTGATCCCATCAAAGAATATCATCGGCACAACTATGGTTTTGACCCATGGTATTGAAAAAGGGTAAAACTATACAAGGTGATGAAGATCAAAGTGTGTGGTGTGTGCAAGTGATGGAAATCTTACAAAAGGTTAGATCAAAGGAAAATATGCATGTTATGAGTTTTTTATGCTTTGCTTGATCTAAACTAAGTATGCACCTGAGAGTTTGATGATGGATGAGATCCAATATATCTGAAACAATTACGCATGAATGAATACAATGATGGATCAGGATCATGAGACCTGAAATGACTTTTCATTGTATGATCTACTCATGGATTGACTAAATCTATGTACTAACGCACGTTTTTATCTTTGAATATTATGATCTAGATCTTTCTGGAGTTTTGAAGAGTTGCAAAATTTTAGGTCAAAATTTGCAGATATATACGTTGGTTAGTCTCAAGAAAAGCGTGTATACATGTGGGTTGGCCTCTACAAAGTCACATATATAAAGTAAGGAGTTTATGTTCACAAATTACTGATCAATCTAATCCGTGCTGCTGCTTCTCTGTTGTTTTTCAATGATGTCCTCATGATTGATCTAGGTTAAGTGACAATCTCTGAAGTAGATATGATTGAATGATGAAATTGAATGTGGTTATGAAGAGTGTTAAGATTACTTCCTTATTATGATTGAAAATCAAGGACAGTTCTATGATTGGTTCAGAGTGTTGCAATAGATTTGAGTATGGTTCAATGTTATTTTTAGAAATTGCAATGGTCAAGTTTTCAGTTTTCAGTATATTAATATCTGTACGTGAGTTTCTCTCTAGAAAAAACATGTATGCATGCGGGTTGCCTTTAGTGAAGTAGCGTATGCATTTTAGAAAATGAAAGATCAAGGTTGCAGTTGATTCTTTGTGTTGATGTTGCATTCTGGGTTTAGTTCTCTGTACTAGTTACAGTGATATGACTATTCCAGTTGATTGGTTGAGTTTCGCTTAAGTGTTAGTTGATTGGGTTTTTCAATGATTGATTCAGTTATGTCAAATATTGATGTTAGAAGTTTCAATGATTGGTTGATTCATAGAATGATGATTGGGTTTCAGTGATTGATTAATTCAGTTGTGTCATAGATTGATGACTGTGATGAGTTATAATTTGATTATTGATATTGATTAAGTGTTGATAATGGGTCCAGTCTGAAAATTTGATGAAATGTGGCATACAAGTGATGATGTGTTGAAGCAGGTGGATCTAGTGTGAAAATTTATGAAACATGGTCCATGGAGGATGTTGAGGGTTGAAGCCTTCAACAAGGAATTCGAAGCTTCCTACTAGTAGTAGTTGGTGATCAGATCAGGGGGTTGGATCTCCTTTCCAGTAACAGCTAAACAAGTGAAGTTTGTAGCCTTCTTCAGGTTGGTTCATGCGTACTGGTACAATTTTATGCTAGTACAAGAACCAGGGGGATGGAGCTCCCTTCGAGTAGGAGATGGAGAATGATTGAAGGTTGTAGCCTTCTGCAGGTGGGTGCATTCATATTGATATGAGTCTGCACCATCACAAGATTGTAAAAATATTTTTTTTATATTAAAAAGAAGACAGAGACGACAACAGCAGGTGGTTTTTTCCCACATTGGGTTTGCACCTTAAATCTTGGTGTTCATGTGTGATGGATTATTTTGTTCTTATAGCACATGCTTACTATTTATCTTATGTTTAATAAAGTATTGATGTATTGGTTGAAGACCAACATATGATGAATTAACAGAATCATAAGCTTATTGGATGTATGCTAGTTGTCTTAGGAACAGTGGCGTACACAGACAAGTTCCTTTCAGTAAATTCACGTATAGAAATCTGAATATGAAATTTAAAAAGCTATTGATTTGAAAATAATGATTCACCCTCCCCCTCATTATTTTTCCCAACACTAAGTGAGAACTAGAAGAAAGGTAGGGGACCAAACTAGATATTTTACTTACATTGCTTGAAAAACTCTCTCAATGTTGAAAGCTTCTCTAAATTTAAAATGTTGCATGTAAATTGAAAACCTAATTGTCATAATCATCAATAAGTCATATTGAAGTCATTACTTTTTCTAACGTATCTTTGAGCCATTGTTCAAGGTAATCCCATAAAGGTGAAATAGAGACTTCTTGTTTCACTCGAACTTCAAGCAACTCATCTTCGATATCCGTCAAATCATAAATTACTTGACTATATCATATTTCTCTTCCTTCTTGCTAATGAAATGAACTAACCACTTTTCAATATTTTCCTTGGGGAAATCAACAAGTTTTTTGAAGTCATTCCCCCATGTGATCCTTAGTACATCCATACACTCCTACATTTGTTCTAGATTTAACAATGTAACATCCATGATTATATTGGACCCCTCAAATTCCTTTGCTACCTTGATTAACTTAAATAATAGATCACTTTGTCTTATATTAATATTGTTACACTTGGAAATTAATTCTTGGAGCGTCTTAATTCTCCCTTTCCAACAAGATTTTAATTGTTTAATTGTTCATTAGAAAGGAATATTTTATTTTTTCCTTTGGGCCTCATTCATTCATCACACCTTCATAATAAATGTGGAATTAATTTTGATGAATGAACTGAATGAAGTTGTGGCTACTTCCCATACTTCAAACATTTCATTAATCCTCTTACTATTATTATCACCCACATACTTCCAAATTCCAACTAGCAAACTTGATGCCACTTTAATTCTCAGTTTACTTTCTAGGACTTCCTCTGAAACTAAGGTTAGTTTCATTGAGGATTTTTTTTTAGAAAATAATGGCTTTTGTAATGAAGTCATCTCCAAATATTTTATACTTTGTTTTAATATTATATTTTATGCCTCCTTATCAGAGATTGAATAAGCTAATGTGTCCCCAATTTCTTAATGAAATTTGAATAGATTAGAGGGCTTTATTCCTTTAATGCCTATCTCTGAATTGACTTTAGCAATAACTTTCTCATTTTTAACATTCATTTTTTTAAACTATATTTTCCTTGATTTTTTTATTATATATTGTATGGTGCAATGTTACTAACTGAATTTTAAAGCTATTGTTGACCCAATTCCTCAACAATATATTGGCTTTCCAATGCTTTCCTTTCATTACAATATGGTATTTCTAGTGTTTCATCGAGATCATTTAACTCCTTAACTTGAAAATTAACATCTTTACTTGTGTCATGGGTGTTTCCCTTTTTGTTAATTCTTTTTCTTTTTTAACTCACTCCAACAATGTGAGTTTTCTCTATATTAAATTTTGGGTGATTTCAATCACCACCTTCTCCAGCAACATCATCGCCATTCTTTCTCAATTATTTTCTTTAACATTGGTTCCTTGATGTAGAGGTGATCTTATACAATTGTTGCAAAGTGGAACCAACACTTTAATAGAGTGTTTGTGGTGTCTATGGTATATCTTATTTTTGTGTAGAGCATTGATATCTTCATGGAAAGGATGAGTAGTATTAGGAAATACCTAATTATCTCCCCATCTTCATCTTTCCTTACTTGGAAAACAATACCATATCCCATAGAATTTAGATGGGTTTGAAAAATAGTTTCAGTGTCCAAACCCTTGACTACTTCTAACTCATATAGCTTAAAAAATTTCATGTATGTGCCATATTCATCAATACTAGAAACATTTTTGACATTAAAATTTCCAAGTCCAAGGGAAAGAGGTATGAATTAATTATTTTTTCTTTTTTAATTGAAGAAACGTGCCTAATAATTGTACTCTCAACACACTCCAATAAAAAAGAACTTGTCATAGACATAGATTGGAAGCATGAGGGGATTCCCTTCAAACCCAAAGAGGGAATATATGAAAATCCATCCTATATCTAAAATATTATCTTTCTTTCCAAAAGGGTGAGAGCTTGTGGGGAGCATTTGCTAGAGAAGGACCAAATAAAATTTTCCTAAATTTTGAAAGAGAGAAATTATAAATTGGATAAAAAATAGATCAGGCTTTGTGTCTCCAAATTGAAGGGTATTGGAATTGTACCAAGTCAACATCAAAGTTAGAATTTTATGACCTTCAAAGGCCTTTAAAAGCATTAAAGTAAACGTTAGCATACGCCAAGTATGAAGTCATATGAAACCTTTTTGTTTGAATGAAATTTCCTAGATGATATGAAATTTCGGGAGAGATTGTATGAACCCAAACAAAAATAACTCCTTCACGCACCAAGTAGTGTAGAACATAAAGAAGTATTTAGGAACAAATTTGGTGGATTATTGACCAATAATTCATGAAAATAAGTAGGAAAACTCCCTGTAGGGGTTGTCTAATGCACATACCTCAATTTTGCTAAAATTAACCAAATATTTGGTTCATTTCTTTAGAAGAAAATTTCCTTTGGTGTGTTTCATGAGGAAGGTGTCAACCTCTACTATATTAAAAATTTGATTGGAATCTACAAGTTGAAGCATATTTTTGAACACAATTTGGAATAAAGGATTGAGGGTCTTAGAAGCTTTTGAGATTCATGTCCTTTCCTACTTTCAAATTTATCAGCGCACTAGGAAACTAGTTCTGAAAAATAAAAAACTTCAGGCATGCACCTAGCAGGCACAATGCTTGAGGTCAAAGATTTGTTATTGTTATTCTATTCTGGATTGAGAATAAAATATTATTGATAGATTATAAACCATTAGAAATCATGATCTTATCATCCAAGAGTGTCAAGAGTGTCTCCACCAAAGGTCTCTCATATTATAGTTGTCATTCTTGTTTACTACTTATTAGCAATGTTGAGTGGATTGATGAACTAAAATGTGGCTAGTTTAGAATCTTTGATAGTGTTAAGTTTCTTGTTGGATTTTTTGTGTGAATACATGTGAGGAGATGGTTAATAAATAAAAAGTACATTGATTGGGAAAGATAGCCATATCTCAATAGGAAATGTGCCTTGTTAATACCAAAGAGAACTTCAATTCTACGAAGTATGTGTTAGCCTTAGTGATTTAATGTGCCTTGAAAAAGGAACCAAAGAAAATGAATATGAAATGTGGGATTTTTTTTGTAGGATTACAATATAGGATGTTGTAGAAGGACATCTCCCGCATCTGCATGCAAAAGAGACTCAATGTAGAAACAACTAAGTATAGAATAATGCGGGAAGAATGCATGCAAGAAGCTAAATGAATGCAAGAGGATAAGTGATGAAAAGGAATATGACAACCCTCATTGATGTGAAAAATGGTTAAGTTTTTGTATGCGGGAAACAATCATGTGGGAGGAATTCATGCAGGAGGAAAGGTGATGAAAAGGCTTCCTACAATCCACATTGAAGTAAAATGGTTAAAGAAAGGAAAAAGGTGAAATTTGTACATTAAGGAAGTCAAAGTGAAAAATACATCATGTGAGATGTGGGTGTAGTATAATGTTTATTTTTCAAATGCAATAGATAGAATCACAATATTTCTGAAAACTGATAATTACTTCTGATGATGTTGATCTACTTTCAATTTTTCATATATATCATTAAGCAATTATACTTTAAAAATTCAACCATATAAAAGTAGCAGAACAATATAGATCACAATGCACAAAGAGAGCATAATATTTACCCTTACCTTTCAATAGATAAATTCTTATGTTCAAAAAGAGAGACACATAAACTCCAGTTAACAACTAGGTCAAATTGACCTTCAATAAATCTATGGTCAAACTTGGTCAATCCCTCCAAGTCAAGGCTTCCAATATGATCCAGCAATTATGCCTTATGATCTACCCTAGGTCGAATTTCGGCCTCCTTGTTTTATCTAAAAACCCAGAATTTCAACTTCTTGCATTCCCCCCCCTGCAATAGAAGTTGCCCATAAAATAAAGTGAACTGGAGAGAGAGAATACTTCCATACATGCAATCTAGAAAGAGAAAGAGAAGAGATGAATTCGTCCTCCTTGTTCTTTTTTTCTTTCACTTACATTCCCATAAGATAATTGCTTGAAAGTGTGTGAATTGATTCCAAGAGGAGGAGATCGAACTGCCTCTATATATTGAAATGGATGGGTTGAATGAGTGTGACTCTGCTTTGGCCGACTTGACTTGGAGGGAGGCCGACTAAGCTATCTTTGGAGCCAAATTTTTAAATTCAAATTTTCTTCTTTTAAAAATTCTGAATGAACATGACACAAAAAATATAATTTTATTTTGACTCTAGAATGAAGAACATGCTTTATCATCATCAATATAACTATAACAAGGTCAAGAATATACATTATGAAGACTGACCATAGTTACAAAATTCAACACTCCCTCTTAACTAGGGAGGTATTCATAATGACTATCATAAGTGTTCCCAAGTTGACAAATTTCTCTAAGAAAAGGTTATAAAAAAATCATCATCATCTCGTCAGTATCTTTAACGTCATTGTCATCCAATTACTATAACCCTAGTCAATGACTGTGACTAGTGGTAAGTTAATAGCATCAACCTATTACCATAATCTGGTCAACAATTGTGACACATGGTAAATCAACAACATCATCCAATTACCCTAATATGGTCAACAACTGTGACATATGGTAAATCATTAGCATTAACTAGTCAACATGATTCTGGTCAACGACCCATGATATATTGACTAGTCCTATTTCACCATCATCCTATTCATTATCTTTGGCTCGTGGTGAAACCCTATGGACATGCTCAACCCATTTGAGCATTCTCTTCCCAAATCAAAAGGCCTCGCTCTAGGCCTTGATGCTAAATGCGCTCACTCAACCTATTTGGAGAGTAATCTAAGCCTAATATTGAAAGGCACTCACTCAATTGAGTGATGCTGGGCCTCTAAGACAATTATTCCTAATTTGGTCAATATAATTGACACAAGAAGAATGACCATCCATGATCTTATAAAATTAGCACTCCCTCTCAACGAGAGGGAAAATCTCCACAATCCTCAGCTTGTCCTTAAAGTATAAGAACTTCTCTCTAGACAAGGGTTGTCTACTCATCAATTGAGACGTACTCAATCCTTACTGCTCTCCTCGGTACCATGTCACGGGTGTGGTGGTACTTGATATTGATATGCTTCGACTGGTCATGGAACACAGTATTTTCATAAATCTTTACACAACTTTTGTTGTCACAATACAGTCGATTCCAATTCCGATCAAACAACTTGCAAATAAAATCTGAAGCCATATTGCCTCGGTACAAACTTCATTAGTTGTGATATACTCTACTTCTACAATGCTAAGTGTGACAACTCTCTACTTCTTGTCCATCCAAGATATCATAGCGGAGCCCAAACTTAAGCATACCCCTAAAGTACTCTTCTTGTCATATACACTCCCTGCCTAGTCAGATTATGTATATCCCTGAAGGTGTACATCATTATTTGAGACATATATTAAACCATATTTTATAGTACCACATAGATATCTCATTATGTACTTTGTTGCAATCCAATGCTCATGTCTTGGTTCCACTTGGAACTAGCTCAATGTGATAACAACAAAGTAAATATATGGCCTAGTATTAACCAAATACATCAATGATCCAATCAATTGTCAATACATGCATGGATCTATCAAGTTGGATTAAGAGCCTCTCAACTTCTTCAAGTTAGTCACCATGGGAATTTCCATGGATTTATATTCCATCATGCCAAATCTCTGAAGGATCTCAATGTCATACTTTCCCTAACCAAGGAAGGCTTCACCCGGCTTCTACCATACTTCCAGTCCCAAATAATAATGCATTAAGTCAAGATCCTTCACATCAAACTCAAAGGCCAACTTCCTCTTATACTGAATGATGAGATATTGCGCACCTGTCATAAATGAATCATTAACATATAGCAATAAAATTGCATATGCATTATTCACAATCTTAAAATAGAGGTTTGGATCAGCATCACTCTTGGTAAATCCAAGTCTTATCAGGTAGCTATCAATTTGATCATACCAAGCTCTTGGATCCTGCTTGAGTCCATACAAGGCCTTATTTAATCTACACATGTGAGACTCCTTTACATGCACCTTCAAACCTTGAGGTTTCTCTATGTACACCTCTTCCTCAATTACACCATTGAGGAAAGCATTATTTACATCCATCTGATGTAAACTCCATCCCAACGAAGCAGAAAGAGAAATAGTATATCTAATGGAGGTGTACCTTAAAACCAGAGCAAAGGTCTCATCATGGTCTTCTCCCTCTTTCTGGGAGAACGCTCTAGTCATAAATTGTGCCTTGTATTTGTCAATGCTTCCATCCCCAACATGCTTAATCTTGTATATCCATTTTGAAGTCACAACTAACTTTCCTTCAGGTCTTGGCATAGTCTCCTAGACATCATTCTTCAAGATGGATTGGAATTTTACATCCATGGCCTCCATCCACACTTGTTGGCTAGCTACTTCTTCATAACCAAAAGGTTTTTCATCAATAATATTATTCATAAGAGTTTTAGTGACTATAAAACCTTTTGTCAATTTTCACAATGTTCTATGTTGTAACAATCATTTCAACAATTTATTCTTTTCAGTATCAATCACTTTTCCAATTTATTTTCAATCACCCAATAATAGGAAGAAATTGTAGATAAAATAGTAAACAATATGCAAAATAGATGACAACCAAGATCAATGAGACACGGATATTTAGGTCAAAGACCAGGGGAAAACCCCACAACGGGGAAAAACCAACCAAATTCTTCTTATATTAGATGTTCATCAAATGTTTAGCAAAGATACATAGTCCAAGTACATCCAACAACTATTCAATGGTCAAAGCCTAGACCATCCAAGTCAACAAATCAATATCCAATCAATGGTGATCATGAAAGTCAAATCTAGTCAAAGTACTAGTCTTACAATTTTGTCCATGTCAAGAGTTTAGTTAACAATAGTTAATGACAACCCTAACTAATCAAAGCTAGTTATCAAAGTTCTCAAAAAAAATTGGTGAAAGAAGTAAACAATTCAACCTCTCTTTCTCAATCAACCCAGTCAAAACAGTCCCTATAAATTTGGTCAAGGTCAAAAAAAAACCTGCAGTAACTTGAGCTTCATATCTGCAGTTAAATATGGTCAAAGTACCCAAGTCAAATCAGTCAAAGTCTCCCAGAATTCTGTCTTCCAAAATAGATCAGAAAATTCGGTCAACCAAGTCAAATCAGCCCCAAGTCAACATTAGTCAAAGATGCCAAAAACATAAAGTTAACACAATCAAAATTGAATTTCTTCTCTCTCCTTTGCATGTGTGAACTCTTCTTTGCAATTTCAGAAGTATACAAACCAATGAGGAAGATGTGATGTGCGTTGTGATGCCTCCAAGTGATGTTATCTTAGGTCTATTTATATGTGAGTTAGGAGGTTGAATTTCTCTCTCCATCCCAACTTGTACTTTTTAAGTTGACTTGGAGCAATCAACTTAGGTCAATTTATATGTGAGTTAGGAGGTTTTTATCTCTCTAAGCCAACTTGTACTTTTTAAGTTGACTTGGAGCAACAATAAAAATAATATTTTTCCATGTGAAAATTTAATTTTTCCAAGTGCAAGATGGGCCTCCTTATGGTTTGTTGGGCTTCTCCAATGGGGAAATTTCTATCTCAACTACCAATTTTCAACACTCCCTCTCATCTAGGGAGGAATTTCCTATCACATCATAAGTCTCATCTCGGATGTACATGTCTCAACATAGGGAAGTCCTTCTCATCTCATCTCATGTCATTTTGTCTCAATCAGTCTCATATCGTCTCATTTGTTGAACAATGATGTCTCAATCTAAAGAAGAAGAATCATCACAGGGGAGATCAATCTCCAACCCTATATCCAATTACAATAGGGGAGATACCACTTACCATGGGAGGTAAGGATCAGACACATCCTATTGTTCGTTGATCTTCCCACCTTGATCCTCAAGAATTAAGTGGTAAATCACCTGCATCCACTAACTTAGTGGAGATACCACTTACCATGAGAGGTAAGGATCAGACACATCCCAAGTCTCCTCACCCATTGGCCAGATGGGTTGCAATCCCAACAAGCCCAACTTATGTGAAGGATGCATACTAGGGTATACTCGATAGTAGGGGAGATACCACTTAACGTGAAAGGTAACAATTAGACACATCCTACTTTGACAATAGGGAAAATACCACTTATTGTTTCTGGTAAGGATTAGACACATCCTATTTTCCATGAGTTCTCTCAACCCCAGGAGATCCCCAACTCCATTCCCCCCCCCCTCCCCACCCCTAAATTAATCGAAGTCAAAAGACAAAGGGGAAGAGCATAGCTCAATGTTCTCAATCATTTGTGACCCCTTCCAAGAAGGGTCACATCCACCAGTCTAAGCTACTATATGAATACTAGGAACTTCCTTTTTGACAAAGGCTTGGTAATAATGTCGACTATTTTATCATTTGTTGAGATATCATGGATCCTTACTACTCCTTTATGCAACATATACTAGATATAATGATATTTTATCTCAATGTGCTTGGACATGTCATGGAACATGGGATTCTCTAAAAGTCAGATCTTGCTCTTATTGTTGCAGTATATCATAGTAGTATCTAGTACCTACTCAAACGGATCTCTAAAGAGATTCCTCGACCATGCTAACTCACAGCTAGTCATGCTAGCATCAATGTGCTCAACCTCAGTCATCCAAAGGGAAATAAAATTTTTCTTCCTGCTCACCCAATATATCATGGCAGACACCAAGCTAAAGTAGCACCCATATGTGCTCTTCCTATCAACAACATTTCTAGCCCACTCAACATTAGGGTATCCATGAAGTCTCAAGTCTTTGGTAGTGTATCTCAATCCATGAATGATTGTGTCATCTAGGTATCCTAATACCATCTTTGTAACATTCTAATATACATGTCCAGACTCTATCTGGCTCAAATAACAAGTTGCAAAGAATAGGATCCACCAAATATGTATTTGAAGAGGAGTCTCTCAACAGCTTCAGTGAAATTCATCATGCCAAGTCTTCGACAACATACTTTCCTTGACAGTGAATTCCTCGTCATTTCCCTATTATTCTTATAGTCTCAAGAAGTGGATCACCTTGGGCTCAAAGGTCAACTCCCTCTAACATTAAAAATTGAGATGATATGATCTTGTCAGAATAAATTGTTAGCATATATGAAACCAAATATCAAAGACATACCTTCAACCCTGAAGAAAGGTTGGAGTCTACATCAGAGGTTGGAGTCCCCAAATTTCGACACCTTTTAGGTTTCTTAATTTCTTTGGATGTGCCATTTGGAATTGTATGTCCTTTTGCTTCTTCCAAGGTGGTCTTAAGCCATGATGGTCTCTTCCTGATCTCAAGAACAACAACTTGTTCTATAGGTTCACAATGCCCTTTTAGCTCCTTAGGATGCTTTGTATAACTTGAACTTTCTTCCCTAGAAGCCTCATATTTTTCTCCAACATTGGAGTCCATGGAAACTTCCTTATGCTTCCAATATGCAATATTTTCATCAAAGGAAAAATCCCAGTTGACATTTATTTTTCACTGCTTTGGAATGTAGATTCTATATGCCTGTGATGATTCATTGTAACCAACAAATATTCCTTTATTTCCTAAAGGTTCTAGTTTATTCCTTTTATCCTTAGGAACATTAATGTAAACTAGGAAACCAAAGATTCTCAAGTTACAAACCTTTGGCTTTTGTCCAGTGAACACTTCTTCAGGAGTAATATCTTCTAGAATTCGATGAAGACTTATATTATGAATGTACACAACTTGTTAAGGATGCTTCTCCCCATAATAATATAGGAAAATCCTGATCATGCATCATAGCCTTGAAAAATTATTCAATGGACCTATTCTTTCTTTCGGCCACTCCATTTTGTTGATGATTATAGGGGACAATCATCTCCCTCTTAATACATGCTTCTTTACATAATGAAACAATTTCTTTCAAGGTATATTCTCCTCCATTGTCAAATCTCAAAATCATGATCTTCTTACCTCTAAAATTTTCTACTCCAGCCTTGAACTCTTGAAACTTGGTGAAAACTTCATCCTTGGTCTTCATGAGATAAATCCATGTATTATGAAATAAGTCATTAATAAACATTACATGGTATAACAAATCTACAAGCGATGTCATAGGCATAGGACCACATACATCAAAGTGAATCAAATCCAAAATTTCTTTGGATCTATTGTCACTACTTGGAAATGGCTTCTTGGTATTCTTTCCAAGTGCACTACCTTTACATACACCTTCATGTTCTATCTGAAATTCGAGCACACCTGAAACCAATTGATTTAAAGTAGGCAAATCTCTATAATTAAGGAAACCATATCTCATATGCCATAGTTCACATAGATTGATTTCATCATATATTAAGGCCTGAATTGGTTGACCCAAGAGTCTATATGATCTTCCTTCACGAATTTGAATGACTCTAACATCATCTATTCTATATCCCTTGAGCCATATAAGTATTTTTCCATCCACAAATGCTACTATATCTCCTTCATCTTCTAAACATGAAATAGAGACTAAATTCTTTCTCAAAACCTGGCACATATAGTACATTGTTTAGATGAATAGTGTTAGTATATTCCAACTCAATGGATGTCTTCCCAACTCCTTTAACTACATAGTTATGGTTGTCTCCAAGATCTACCATTTGAGGTAGTCTTATTTCCATCATGCTAGTGATATTTCCATAATGTCCTATCATATGTCTTGAAGCACCACTATCCACAAGACACATATCATCGTCATCTGCAATAGAACCTGTTAGAGTGGAAAACTAAAAGAAATCTTTGTCACCTTTAGATTTATTTGAATGTTCATCATCAATGTCGGTTGTGGAAGCATTTTCTCCTTCAAGAAATTGGTTCTTATAGTGACCAAATCTGTGGCAACGATAACATTGAATCTTTGACATATCCTTATTTCCTTGCAGAGTAGGTCTTCCTTTTGGTTTTCGATTTTTGAAACAAAACTTCTTCTTTCCCCCATTCTTCTTCTTGAAACGAGATGAAAATGCTTGAGATTATTCTTCATTTTTATCTCTTGATATAAGCCTTGATTCTTCTTGACCACAAGAGATCCATCGTTCTTCAAAAGAGGGGACTTCCTTTCTGCTACTTATACCTGCTACAAATGCATCCCAAGACCTAGTTAGACCATTGAGGGTTATAGTCACAAGTTCCTTTTTAGAGACAATTTCATCAATTACTTGAATTTAGTCTCTTATTTGAGAGATTGTTACACAATTTGAGGCCATAGTGCCATCACTTATCATCCTTATATCACAAAGCTCATTCTTCAAACTCATGACTTCACCAATGTTGTTAACTGTAAATAACTTGGTTAAGGCATCATACATCTTCTTGGAAGTGTCAAGCTTTGAAATATAGGGAATCAAGTGATCTCTAATAGAATCCACCATAATACTCATGGAAATAATGTCATCTTCCTTAAACTTTTCCTTTCCTGCATTGTCTACTAGTTCAAAAACCTTTTTATGTCACAATATCCAAGACTTTGTTCTTTGCAAGAATAAGATCAATCCTACCCAAGCTTTGAAGTTTGAGGTGCCTTATAGCTTATTCTTTGGTCTCATAGAAGAAGTCGTCGATGTAGACCAACAAGAAGGACTCAATAATAATGATCTCAATGTAGGCTTTCTTCAAGAGTGATCTTAGTATTCCTTCCTTCACCAAAAATCTGATCCTATGTTAATTTTTCAAGTGTAATAGATATAAGCATAATATTTCTGAAAATTGATAATTACTTCTAATGATGTTGATCTTATTTTAATTTTTCCAGTATATCTTTAAGTAATTATACTTCATAAATTCAACCATATAAAAGCAGTATAACAGTAGATATCACAATGCATAAAAATAGCACAAGATTTACCCTAGGAAAACCCACTAAGGGGGGAAACCCAACAACCTTTTCAATAGAGAAATTATTATGTTTAACAAGAAATACACATAGAATCTATTCAATAACTAGGTAAAACTAACCTTCAACAAATCGATGGTCAAATCTGATCAAACCCTCCAAGTCATTCCTTCCAATATGATCCAGCAAATCTACCTTTTGATCTACCCTATGCTGAATTTCAGCCTCCTTGTTCTTCCCAAAAAACCATAATTTCAACCTTTTACAACTACCCAAAAATTTTGGCCCTTTGCAATAGAAGCTACCCAAAAAATAATGTGATTTGGAGAGAGAGAATACTTCCACACATGCAAGCTAGAAAGATAGAGAGAAGAGATGAATGTATCCTTCTTTTCATCCTTCTTGTCCTTTTTTTCCTTTGCTTCCTTGCCCAAAATATACTTTCTTGAGAGAGTGTGAATTGATGCCTTGAGGAGGAGATAGACCTTCCTTTGTATAGTGAATTGGCTAGGTAGAATGGGTGTGACTCTACTTGGGCCAACTTGACTATCATTGGAGCCAAAATTTCAAAATTCAAATGTTCTTCTTTCAAAAAGTTTGAATGGACATGACACAAAAAAAATATAATTTCCTTTTTTACTCTAACATGAAGAACATGCTTTAAAATAATCAATATACATACATCAAGGGCCAAAATATACATTATGAAGATCGGCCATAGTTACAAAATTCAACAGATGAATGGAAGAAAAATTTGTTCTACAACCTGCATACATGGAAAATGGCTAATTATTGAAGATTTGGATTGTGAGTAATGCAAGAGGGATTGGATAAAAAGGTGTCTAACAACTTGCATATGTGAAATTGGTTAAGTATCATAAAAAGGAAATAATTAACAATAATATAGAGTATGAGACATTAGATATAATTGATCCATGAATGTTATTCAACATGCTCTTGCCACTTTTATCTCAAGTTTCATCCTTGAACTCCAAGATTTTTATGATTAAATACATTCCTTCAACAAATTTTGAGCACTTGTTGTAGAGGAAAATGGTTTCCAAATGTCCATGGGACTAGCATGGGGTGCATTAGAAGGCACATTCTTGTAATATAGGTCCCAAATTAAATGGTTTTCCCTGCTATCAGGATGATATATACAAGACCATGTGAAACATCCTATCAACATAGTTGATAGCCACCAATTTATTTTTCTTATAAATCATCTCAAGTTCAACGTAAAGGTAACTTCCTAAGGATTCGCCAAAGTCTTTGAACATTTCGGGCTCCAAAATTCAATTGAAAGGCATACATCTACACCTAAAGAGTCATCATGTGAAAACACTCTCATATTAGATAAAACAATCAATATGCCATCAAAAATAGTGAGTTTTTAATTGCCCCAAAAAGAAATACCTCCTAACACTATTTGTTTTTGTCCTTTGTAGAGTTTAAAACAAAGGTGTTATAACCCCTTTCTCTTAGATGAATATTCGACATGTATCTAAGATTATGTTCCTAGGTACATTTTTCCCACTTTAATAACTTAGACTCCTAGAAGTTCCTTGCATAGAACTTTCCAAGTGGATCTATAGAAAGAAAAAAATCCATTGTATAGTCTTTGATAGCCTGCATTACCTCGTTGGACTTCTAAACACACCTTTGCTTCCAATTTTTCATTATTTTACCATCTCTAGGTTGAGGTGGGTCTCTAGTGACCAATAGAGTGGAATTTGTTTCTATAGAGCTATGTGGGAGAGGGTTCAGTGGTGACAAGTGATGGTTGAGTAGTGAATTGTGGGGACCAACTTGCATACTAGAGGGAGGTTTCAACATAATGGATCGAGATGTGGGGTCATGTTCAAGGGTGACAGGATCCCTAAGTCGAAGAGATGATAAGAATGCATGCTTGAGCCGATGGGCTTGGTCACTTGACAATGGCATAGGATTACACAAGGGATCAAATGATTTGATCAGATGGGAAGTCTATTTTAAATATGTTTGTTGATATCCAATGGGAGATCCCAAAGGGGATACATCATATGAAAGGGTACAAGGATATGACAACACACAAGTGATGGGTGATTTCCAAGATCCATGTGCAAACTATCATGTCAAACCCTAGTTTTAATTTCTTCACTTCCCTCCTCATCACTCCATACATATATACATACACATTTTTATAGGTGTATGGTTCATGTGGGCCCTCAAATGATAATCATCAAATATAGTAATATATCTAGTAAACCCATTACTGTAAACTAGTGTGCCTAACTCAACGGATTTGAACTAGGCCCCTACCTAAACAAAGATAGACACATGCCCAAGAATGTTTGCGACAAGTGATTGATAGAGGTCTCTTGGATTCTTGAACCAAATTCCAATAATGAAGATAAATTTGGCATTGGCACTTTTTTTTACCTAAGCTTATCCTAATAAAGTGGCACGTGTTTGTGTGTGTGTGTGTGATATATATATATACATAAATATATATATATATATATATATATAGATATAGATATATAGATATATATATATAGAGAGAGAGAGAGAGAGATGCGGCTTAGAGTAAGGCATGATTATGTAAATACTATTGTCCATGGAATGAGTGAAGATGACTAGGAGCTAATAAAAGCCCTATTTTTAGTTGATAATGAAGCAAATGGGACATGGTTGTTGAGTTGTATGTATATTTTTTCTTTTCATTACCATATTATGTTTATTCTAAGAGTATTGTTGTGTATGATTTTCAAAAAACATTTGTTATACATACATATATAGATAGATAGATAAATAGATAGACAAATAGGAGCCTATATGTATGTATTCATTATTTCCTTAATTTATATTATATAGATCCATCATTTATGTACCATACCATAGTTTAAATTCAAATAATACTATTTATCATGTGATAACTATCTTCAAATTCTATCAATGCTAAAATCAATTGGACCTTTTCACCAATATTTCTAGTTAGTTCCAAGTTTAATCACATAATAAATGTCATAATTAACAAAGAAAAATAAATGAGCTTTGTTTCAAAACATTATGAAAGTTATGTGATGAATGTTATTTTGAATCAAGGCTAGCTAAAATAATGTATGGAACTCAATTGTAAAATGCAAAATGTTGAGTCTCAACAACAATGCAAATTTCCATAAGCCAAATCTCTTCAAGGAGATGGAGACACATTTTTGTTGTTATCAACTATACCTACTAAAAGTGGTAGTCCTAGAATATTATGTGACTTGAATTATGAAAACACTAATACTTTTCAATGATTAATCATTCTCTACATAACAATCTAGTTGATTGAAAAATAATTAATTTTGTAATAAGGCTACCTGGAATAATGTATGCAACAAGAAATTCCCTTTATAGCTTAATGGATGCATTCAACAAAATCTAAAGTGTATTTTAATGAGAAATGTTGGTTGAGCAATTTGCAAGCATTCAATCAATCTCATAAAATTTTGATTGATAGGAACTCCATGCAAGATGCCCTTAATGTAGCTTTACAAAATTTATGTAACATTTGACCTATAGTCAACAACAATTTTAGATATCAAAATTTCGTTACACAAACATCAAATTGGGAAGTAGAGAAAAAAATTAATTATAAATTCTAGAGATAAAAGATGACCCAAATATCATTAGCATTGCAATCATCACCTTGTACTTACATTTTAAAGCAATTTCAAATTTTACACAAAATATGAGAAGTTTCTTAATTTATAATCAACTCAGGAGTAAGATATTTCTTAATAACATTTAAAATATTTTTAATTAATTTTTATATTAAAAATTAGCTTTAAAATAAATAAATATGTACCTAATGGAAAAAATCTTAAATAAATTTAAAAATATAAATATTTATATAATTTCTAAAATTTAACATTTTTAGATCAAAATATACACTACAAATATACTTAAGATATAATCAAAATTCTAAAATATATATATCTTAATTTTGAAATATAATGTTACACAATGTTGAATGTTTCTTTTAATAAATTAACACCATGTATTAATACTCAAAAAAATTGCAAAACTTCATTTAAATATGTGTTTTTATGTTTATTGTATTTATAAAAACGCCCATTAATGCTAAGGGAATGCTTGATGTATAGGTACATCGTATCTCTACTCCATCATCAATGATGAATCAATTCCACTAACCATTGAATCCCATTGATGTATAGGTACATCGTATCCACACTCCATCATTAATGATAAATCAATGCCACTAACTATTGAATCCCATGGAAATTTAATCCTCTTTACTCTCTTGAACGAGATAAGTGTGTACCATAGTAAACACCACCTAGTGAGATAAAACATACCACTAAAGTGGATCCCTCTCTTTTGGAGGGAAAAGGAGAATGTTCACTTCTATTTTGAGATGATAAGAGAAAAGGTATAAGTGCTAGAAACTTCATGAAAAAAATAATATGACACTTTACTCACATCACATATTTAAATGGTAGGTCAAGTATGTTGCATATAGATGGTAATAGATTAATGGCCTGAAGACATGTAATTTATTAAAGTACAAAAAGGTGCACTAAGTATAATAAAGTTAATAACAAATAAATAAGTTATAAATATAGCTTATTTAGCAGGGTAGAATAATATTGTTATATTAATAAAGAAGGAATGATTAGCTAAAGTGTATAATAATGTTAGAATAAATTAAAGTAGCAAATATATTACCCAACAACTTAAAATAAGGTTGAAAATTGTCTAAATAAAATCTTCGATTAAATGCCAAAAAAAATATAAAGAGCTCTGAACATATATAATGTATGTAGGTAAAAAGTATGAGCAATAATTCAAAGAAATTCTATATATGGATTTAAAAGTTGGAATCAACCCATACTTACACAACATTTAATGGAATAAATAACTTCTCAACAAATCATTATGGAAATAAATGGAATCCCTTAATCACTTAATCATAAGATGTTGTGGATGAGATCCAACCTAAGTGGAGAGTGTTTGTTAGTAATATTTTCTAGATAAGAAGTTTAATGGTGATGATGTGCTATTTTATAAACACTACAACAGATGCATGCTATGTCATTAATATCATTTTTAGTTTCCACTTATTTTTAATGAAGTTTTTGTTAGTTTGATGAATTCTTGGTTTTTTTTTTTTTTTTATAGGTTGGTGATATTCAACATTATTTTATGAGCTCGGTTAAATTAATTGATTTTTTATATAAGATTAAGTATTAATTTTTTTAAATAAATAAGAGCATAAAAAAAATAAAAAAAATTAAAGGATAAAAATATTTTTATTATTTAATTAAATATCTTTTTTTTTTTGGCAAAAATCTTTGAAACTTTTCTCATTTTTTTCTGTCTGATTTTCTCTCTGTTTTTCTTCTCTTTTTTTTACTTCTCTTTTCTCCTTATAGGTTCATCCTCAAGGAAGCTAGGGTGTCAATTTCATGGAAGAACCTCCACAAGAATCTCATGCTTGCTTCCCCGTCTACTTCGTTTGTTCTTTATTGATATGTTAATATTTATTATTTTTTTTTACAAGTTTAGGGTTTCATGCATGAAGGCAAAAGTTTCATGGAGGAACCTTCATGATAAAGGTAATCACTTCTCACTTCCCTTCTCCTCCCTTCCTCTTTTACTTTCATTTTACTTTATTGAATTGTTAATGCCTATTATTCTTTTATTGTTGATGGTTTAGAGTTTCATGCATGGAATCTAAGGTCTCATGGAGGAATCTCCATGAGTAAAGTAATGGGTTGGCTCATTTCTTATCCTCCTTCCTTCCTATTTTACTTTGATTTTCTTTTATTTATTTTGAATGTTTATTGTTGTTTGTTGTTGTGGGATTCTGGAGAAAGAAGAAAAAAATGACAACTTTGGGGTTCTATTTAAGGCACAAATCCAGTTCATTGGCATGGCCTAATAAAATCCCATGCATTCCCATAATGACATCTTGGTACCCATATATCTTTCATTACTTACTTTTCCCTCAGTATTAAATGTTGAAATTTATTTCAAGTCTACATTATTCACTTGTTTGTACACAAGTTAGGTTAGTTTCAATTCATATCTACATAGCATTTTTTTGTGGAAAGATAGTTCAAGTAGAGTTCTAGCCTTTTGCAAAGTGATTTGGATTCAAATCTTAACATTTCTTTATCATTTTTATCTATCTTTATTTTTCTTAGCATTTTATGTTTCTATTTCATAATTTTAATTGTCTATAAGTTAGTCTAGTTTTAGTTTAGATCTCCACTTTTAATGGCAAATATTGTGGAAATGTAGTTCAAGTAGAGATCCTATGTTAATTTACTCAAATCTCAACATTCCTATGTTTTTATTTTTCTTACCATTTTCTGTTAAGAGCTTGAGTGGGCCTAATGGTTAAGAGCATGTGTTTCATCCTAAGAGGTCACATGTTCAAAACCAAAGCGGGGTAGAGTATGTATGCCTTTATAGATATAGCAATCAAATAGTTGCATGGGGGTGGGTCCCTTGTCCCACAAACAAGGGGTTCTCATACACCAATTTGGTGTTTGGCTTAGTCGTGACCTTAAAATTGGATAATAATACTAATGTTTCTATTTCAATAAATTTTAATTTTCTATAAATTAGTCTAATTTCACCTTAGATCTAAACTTTTAGTAGCAAAATTTGTAGTGATATAATTTAAATAGAGATCCTATCTTTTGGAAAATTATATGGATTGAAATTTTATTTTATTTTTACCATTTTCATTTACGGTTTTTTTTCCTTTCTTTTTTACCACTAAAAAACAATATCAAATCCAAAATTTAATTAATGTTAAACTTTAAAAAATATTCAATGATAAACCTAATACTGAATATAAAGAATAGTTTCCCAAAAAAGCATTACCAATCATGTTGAAGAATAGTTTCTCCAAGAAAAGGCACTACCATTCATGTTAAACTTAACAATGGCTTGTCTTGTGATAGTGTAGGTTATTTATTTTATATTTAATTTCCTAATCCAACTTTAAATTAGTAAATTAAAATGAAATAGATTATAGTTTTTTTTAAGCTTTCATAGATAAGAATTTTATTGTTGAAACTTGGTGTTGAATGCAAATTTTTTTAAAGTTTAATGAAGCAACAATAAATCCAAATATTTAGAAAAAAAACACTTCAATTTTTTTACTAAATTAAAAAAATAAAATAAATATATGATATTCATTTCAATGAAAGATATGTGAAAAAGTCATTTCTTGTAAGTTGATAGTTATTTTTATCTTTTTATTTATTTATATTATAGTAATTTAATTATCAATCTATCAATAATTTAAATTTAGATCTTTAATATAAAAATATTTCAATTATACAATTTTATAATAAAATTAATGTAGTAATTTTGTTAACATTATTTTAATCATTTTATTAATATATTGGGAGTTTATTTGATAGAATATGTAAATGTGTTATGTAAAATATTATGAGAATTTTAATTTGATTCCTAATTAATATGTGTATGTAGATAGTAGTTGTAGTGATAATAGAGATTACCTCAGTTATCAATTCCATTAATTTTCTAAAAAACACATACTATAAAAAAGTTAAAATATATAAAATTCAATTTTAAAATAAAAATAACATTGAAAATAAATAAAAATATTTTCTTTGTAAAAACATATCATTCTTGAAATTCAATATATAATGTATTTATTTTTATCTTGTTTTGTTTCCCAAGTTCTATTTAAGTCTTGAAATGACTAGCACATCTGATATGTGGCTTGAGTAGCCATGACCTAGGGGGATCTAAGCCATAAAAATCACATGGGGTGGACCACACTAACCCTTAGCATGATTGATGTTTGCTCACAGATTTTTGAACATGTTGTCACTCACTGCTTTATCAGTCATTAGTTACTTCAAATGTCAAATAGCAGTGAAGTTTGATGCCAATTTTTGAGCCACGGAAGCTATTAGAGCTTAATCGGTCCCTCTCCATTGCATAGTACTCGGAAAGAGATTTCCAATGGTATATGGAAGTCCAAAATTGGACTTCTAGATCAGAAGATAGAGCAAAATTGAGTTACGCTCGGAAAGACCGGAAAACAAAGAGAAAACCCCAAAGGATGAAGGCAAATCACAAATAGGAGGACCATGGGCTAATCGCAATTGCAAATCGGTAGTTCCTCTAGAGTAGCAATGGGAAAAGCAGTCGGATCAGTGATCAGTGGATCGTTGATATTGCAGATCGGTTATCAGCGGGTCCGAGCGGAGAAAATCTCGCATATCGGCAGTCAGGGACTCCAGGCACAGTGGATCCCACATATCGACCTTGTAAAGGCCCTGCATCCCACATATCGGCGACCCCGTAGTCCCACATATCGGCGACCCCGCAGTCCCACATATCGGCGACCCGCAATCCCGCAGTATTGTGATCCTACATCCCGCAGGTCGCACATCCCGCATCACGCATCCCGCAGGTCCCGCATCCTACATCCCGCAGGTCCCACATCCCGTAGTCCTGCAGTCCCCGCATTATCGAAAATCGACAGGGTTTCCATTCCAAGACCATGAGAGGGGCGATTCTAAAATACAATGTAAAAGTTCCGGGGAAGGCTAAAAACCAAATACAAAGGAATTTCATGAAAAAGCCAAGGTCGAGCAGAATCCTTCTATCTCCTCCACGTGGCAGTACAAATGATGACATGGCAATATGGGTGGACACGTGCCACTCAGTTTCGGCGTTTTCAGGGGTCAAAGGGGCCATTTCTGGGTGAGACTTGGTAGTGATGACGTTACCCCGGGGATCGGTGATTAACGATTGCACAAAGTGAAAATTCAGTTCCTCGCCAATATCCTGCTCAACTGCGATTGCGATAAGGAAAAGGCCCCTCAGATGCGATAATTTATTGAGGTGTATTATATAAGGTTTTCATGTTCGAGATATTAGCCGATGTGGTATAAAGAGTTAATGAAGGCTCCTGGAGTTATAAAGTAAAAAGGCCCCCAAATAGGTTTCCATAGGCCTTAGCATCTGAGGGCTAACCGCTCAGTCAAGCCCCCGATCACATGAAGGAAGAAGTACAAAGGGGTCAAAAGCGTGAGGGGTTAAGGGAAAAATCAGAAAGCAGTCGAAACCCGCCTGTTTCATGTGTTTCTACAATAAAAGCCACAACCAAAAGACTACTCTGGTACACTATAATACATATCCCCATGAAGATTAGGGCGTCGATTACATTCAGCAGGAGGTCTAAGGCTGAAAAGGCAGAGCCGGCCCCTAAATAATATTTAGCAGTATATCATGGGGGAATGAGCATTCAAAACAGGTATGGGTGCATTCAAGTAAGGATCAATGTGCAATACACCTCTAGAGTTGGCGCTGAAAGCATTTAAAGGAGAATAGACAACAAACTGCTTCAATAGCATAGTAATGCATCACGAAAGGGACGTGGCTCGACCAAAGGCCTCCACAAGAACAGTAAAGGGACACCTCCTCCTTCCTCTTTCCATCTTCCTTCTCTGTTCATTGATGTCTATAAGATTCCAATAAATGCAGGAAATCCCTATTGTAATCACAGTTTGGACAACAGAGCTTCACCATGGCCAAGACAGCCAGCTGATCTGACAACTAAGACTCGGCCCAGGGATATTTTGTATTGAATCATGTTTGATAAACACTCCCCCTCCTCTTATAAATAGGGGACAACAACATTGTAAGAAGGGGGTGTTTGGTTGGTGGTTTGGGTAGGCTGTCTCATTCCAGAATTTCTCACCCGCTGGATCTAAGTTCTGAGATACCATTTGTTCTACTTGTTGTATTCATGGAGGGGACTGAACTGATGTTGGGATTAATGTATGGACTGGTTGTTTGGACCCTTTGGATTAATGAAACTCCCTGTTGATTCCAAACATAATGGATGTGCAAAATGTTTTCTTGGTAATTTCATTTCACTTGTGTATTTCTTTCCCTGAAATAGTGTTAATGGAGCCATTGGTTTCTTGCTGGTTCATGGATTTATCTTAGCTGCTCAATAGTAAATAGTACCTGTGCATATCACATATTTACCTTTGTTATTCATTAGCATGCAGTACCTGTAGAATTATAGATTTACTTGTGTTTGTGATTAGCTTACAGTACCTGTGGTGGCTCAGATTTACTTTGGTTGTTAAGCAGAGAATGATACCCATATTAATATGTAGCCTGAAACCTTAATCAGTGATCAGCTATTTCTGCCATTTCACCTTCCTTTCTCTTCCATATTTTTGTTGGAATATTATTGCTAAGGATTTTGTTCATTTACAGCCCTCTGCATATGTTTCCCTCCTTCTTTTCCTCCTCTCCACCACTACTCCAACTTCAGTTTTAAAGTTGTCTCATTGTTGTGTGTCGGCCACCAGGAGAAGACATTTCTCTTTTAAGATTGTCTCGATATACCCCCTCATTTGAATCCTTGTATTGGCTTGAGTCCACCTTAATGAAGGCTTATTGAACCAAGCCCCTCCTATTACCTTTTTACGTGACAATTGGAGTGTTGATAACCCCTCACATATAATCTTTCATGCACTCCTCTATTTAAGATGTCCTAGGCACTGGTCTACAATCAACCCAGAGGTTGTCTCTAGGGAGATTTCTTTGTCTCTTGTTGCACTTGTGCTGCAAGTGCAAGCTTTCGCTACAACATCTTTCTAGCTTCATTGTCGGGGAATGGATTAGAATATTTTTCCCTGGGTACAATAAAGTTTTACATTTCCCCTGTTAGGTGAGCAAGGGAAGTGTGCGTTGAAGATATCTCACCTTGGCGACTCCACTGTCAAATTTGTGGTAAACATCTTGGCGACTCCACTGTCCCTATCTCTATTTGATCATCCTAGCTTTCAAGGAGCCCCATACTCACTCAGATGCTACAGCAACCCAAAACTCTCCCTACTTTTGAAGCTAAAATCAATCACATAGGGAGGTTTCCAAGATGGCCCTTCCTGCATTCCTAGCCAACCAATTTTCCCCACTGGATTTCTCTTCTATTGTTGGTTATCCCAAGCATGTCCCTGCATGTCATGAGTGGAACTCCTATTTTCCTAGATTCAGTGGGAACACATAGAGAAGGCCTGACCAGCACCTCAAAGACTTTCATGAATGCATGGAGAAATAAGGTATTTTTCTTGAAGATGTACAAATGAAGTTGTTCAAGTGGTCTTTAGATGAGGATGCTAGAGTTTGGTTTAAAACGATACCTCGTGGCAGCATATCTTCTTTGAAATGTTTTCATACAACATTCTATCAATATTTCAAAATATTTTATCCACTGAATGCTCTATTTGAATATTGTTGCACACTTTGTAATGATGAAGATATTCCCAAGGTAAATAACCCTGCTGAAGATGTATGTGAGAGCTCATTCCAAGAAGATATCTACTCACATCAAGAAGCATATCCCCATGAGCAAGAAAGAGAAGAAGGAAACACCATTGAGCTACCAATAAACTCTCATAGGGCTTATTCAGTTGAGTTTGATGTTTCTCCTTATTATGATGAATATAACTCTGATGGAGAGTCAAGTGAGGCAAATTTACCATACTCCCAGTTATGGGAAGTTGAACAAGAAGAAGAGGCCCATCAAGAGGTCAACAAAGAGGCTACAGTGCATGATGCATATCTTTCACATGGAGAGAATGATCAAGGATCTCCTCCAATATATGACTCATATGATTAAGAGGAGGAGGAAATGGTCATGAAGGTGCAGAAGGAGTTGTTTACCAGTAAGTGGAGAGAAAGCTCCCTACAACGATTTTTTCAAGAAGAGCCCAAAGTTGAATTGTTGCAGAAAGATTTCTACCAAGAATTTTCAATAGACCCTCCAATCTATGACTCTTATAGTTCTAACAGTGAAGAGTCTATTGCATATTTCCAAGATAGTTGTCCCATTGAAAAAGGGGCAGTAAAAGATCAGCAGCCAATTTTTCTTGAAAAGGATAAAGTTGAGGTGCTAAAAGGTGTTTGTGGCTACCCTAGCCAAGAGGATAATGGTTAGCAAACAGCTTATGAAATTAAGGCAGCTGCAAAATTTCCTTGTCTATTCCATGACCCCGTGGCTGAGTACATGAGTCTATTCTTAAGCCATCAACAGAGGTTATTTCAGCAGCATGTATCACGTTCTTCATTTGCTGATTTTTCATGGTGCATGCTTATTTTGATTTTTCTCTTTCAGCAGTGTGAAGGCATATGGTCCAGTACTCTAATGTTGGCCTAGCTCCATTGGAAGGTTGAACATACTTAGTTGAATTAAGCTCTGTGCATAAGTAGGATTGTACATAAATAAGCTCACTAGCTGAGCATTTACTTTTTAGTTGTTAGAATTTTTATTTCTGCATTTTTTTATGAGGAAAGTTCAATGGAGATTTTGCTGGTTACAAATATTCATATATTACTGAATCCATACCCAATGGTGAAGATACTGGTCTGCAAGTTCTCAGCACCTTGCCAGCAAGGCACTGTCTGGCAAGGCACTGTCCCCAGTAGGAGCCAATGTTGTCACCCACTTCTTTATCAGTCACCAGTTACTTCAAATGCAAAATAGAAATGAAGTTTGATGCTAATTTTTGAGCCATAGAAGCTATCAGAACTTAATTGGTCCCTCTCCATTGCATAATGCTTAGAAAGAGTTTTCCAATGGTATATGGAAGCCCGAAAATGGACTTCTAGATCAAAATATAAAGCAAATTTGAGTTACCCTTGGAAAGACAGGAAAACAAAGAGAAAACCCCAAAGGAAGAAGGAAAATAAAAAATCAGCAGTTTCTCTAGAGTAGCAGCAGGAAAAGCAGCAGGATCAGTGATCAGCGAATCGTCGATATTGCAGATCGGTTATCAGCAGGTCCGGGGGGAGAAAATCTCACATATCAGCAGTTGGGGGCCCTGGGCACAGTGGATCCCACATATAGGCCTTGTTAAGGCCCTGCATCCCGCATATCGGCCTTTCTGCAGTCCCACATATCAGTGACTCTGTAATCCCGCAATACCGCGATCCCACATCCCGCATATCGGCGACCCGTAGTCTCGCAGTCCCGCGATAACATAGTCATGCAGTCCCGCATTATCGGAAATCGACAGGCTTTCCATTCTAAGACCGTGCGGGGGTTCGATTCTGTGATACAGTGTAAAAATTCTAGGAAAGGCCGAAAACCAAATACAAAGGAATTTCATGGAAAAACTAAGGCCAAGCGAACCCCTTCTTTCTCCTCCACGTGGCGTTACGGATGCTGACGTGGTAGTACGAGTGGACACGTTCCACTCAGTTTCGGTGTTTTCAGGGGTCAAATGGGGCCATTTTCAGGTGACACGTGTCACCACTCACAAGGTGACATGTGGCATTGATGATGTCACCCTAGGGATTTGGGTTCGGCGATTAGCAATTACACAAAGTGAAAATTCAGTTCCTCGTTGATATCCTCCTCAGCTGTGATTGCGATAAAGAAAAGGCCCCCTAAATGCGATAATTTATTGAGGTGTATTACATAAGGGTTTTGTGTCCAGGATATTGGCCGATGTGGTATAAAGAATTTAATGAAGGCTCCTGGAGTTATAAAGGAAAAAGGCCCCTAGACATGTTTCCATAGGCCTTAGCGCCTAAGGGCTAAGTGCTCGGTCAAGCCCTGGATCACATGAAGGAAGAAGTACAAAGGGGATGAAAGCGTGAGGGGCTAAGGGAAAAATCAGAAAGCAGTCGAACTCGCTTGTTTCGTGTGTTTCCACAATAAAATCCGCACCCAAAAGACTACTCTGCTACACTATAATACATATCCCCAGGCGGATCAGGGCGTCGATTGGGTTAAGTAGGAGGTTTAATGCTAAAACGATAGAGTCGGCCCCTAAAGCAGCTTTAGCAGTATATCATGGGGGACAGAGCATTCAAAACATGTATGGTTGCATTCAAGGAAGGATCAATTTGCAATATGCCTCCAGAGTTGGCGTCGAAAGCATTTAAAGGAGAATAGACAAGGAACTACTTCAACAGCAGAGAAATGCATCACGACAGGGACATGTCTCAACCAGAGGCCTCCACAATAACAGTAGAGGGACACCTCCTCCTTCCTCTTTCCAACTTCCTTCTATATTCATTAATTTCTGTAAGATTCCAAAAAATGCAGGAAATCCCTATTGTAACCACAGTTTGGCCAACAAAGCTCACCTTGGTCGAGATAGCCTGCTGATCTGACAACTGAGACTTGGCCCAGGGATATTTTGTATTGAATCATGTTTGATAAACGCTCCCCCTCCTCTTATAAATAGGGGGAAGCAACATTGTAAGAAGGGGGTGTTTGGTTGGTGGGTTGGGCAGGCTGGCTAGTTCCAGAATTTCTCACCCATTGGGTCTAACTTCTGAGATACCATTTGTTCTACTTGTTTTATTCATGGAGGGGATTGAACATATGTTGGGATTAATGTATGGACTAGTTGTTTGGACCCTTTGGATTAATGAAAATCCCTGTTGATTCCAATCATAATGAATGTGTAACATGTTTTCTTGGTAATTTCATTTCACTTGTGTATTTCTTTCCCTGAAATAGTATTAATGGAGCTGTTGGTTTCTTGTTGGTTCATGGATTTATCTTAGCTGCTCAATAGTAAACAATACTTGTGCATATCACATATTTATCTCTATTATTCATTAGTATGCAGTACCTGTAGAATTATAAATTTACTTGTGTTTGTGATTAGCTTATAGTACCTTTGGTGGCTTAGATTTACTTTGGCTGTTAAGCAGAGAATGATACCCATATTAATATGTAGCCTGAAACCTTAACCAGTGATTAGTTATTTCTTCCATTTCACCTTCCTTTCTCTTCCATATTTCTGTTGGAATATTATTTCTAAGGATTATGTTCATTTACAACCCTCTGCATATGTTTCCCTCCTTCTTTTCCTCCTCTCCACCACTACTCCAACTTCAGTTTTAAAGCTATCTCATTATTGTGTGTCGACCACCAGGAGAAGACATTTCTCTTTAAGTTTGTCTCAATATACCCCCTCATTTGAATCCATGTATTGGCTTGAGTCCACCTTAATGAAGGCTTATTGAACCAAGCCCCTCCTTTACCTTTTTACATGATAATTGGAGTGTTGATAACCCCTCACATATAATATCTCATGCACTCCTCTATTTAAGATGTCATGGGAACTAGTCTACAATCAACCCAGAGACTGTCTCTAGAGAGATTTCTTTATCTCCTGCTACACTTGTGTTGCAGGTGCAAGATTTAGCTACAACAAAACAGATGACCTTTAAACCACGAAGTACATTAATAATACACTATATCACCATTTACTACATTACCCATACACATAGTATATTTAATTTTATTTAAAATAATTTATAATATATTAATTTTCATTTAAAATAATTATACTCTAAATGGTTTGTCCCTCAAATATCCTACGCTATCCTGCTCTAAATTATTTGATAAACAATATATAAAATTCATTTTTTAAATATCCAATAAACCATATATAAAATTCATTTTTTAAATATAGAATAAACCATATATAAAATTCATTTTTAGAAAATTGAGATCATACTACCATTTTTGTAAGTAAACCTATATTTTTAAAAAACCGTTTAGAAAAATATAACATTACTTTGAATTTGTATGTACTAAATATAGTATCAACCATACCAAATAGATATCAAATTCTATTCACCCACCAAAAAAATATATGGACATTTATGCCACGATTTTCAAAAAACTAAACGACTACTTTGAAAATAATTATTAATTATTATTTCAATTGTTCTAACATCTAATTTTTAATGGTTAATTCTTAATAGCTATTTCATAACGGTTAATTTTTAATTTTTGTTAAATATTAATTTTATTTAATTTGATTTTTTAAATTTAATTCTTAAAAAATATTAATTTTATTTTTCTAATAACTAATTCTTAATGGCTAATTTTGGACCGAATGCATCTCTACTATTTAAACTTATGGGTAGAATGATTTTTTCATCTTTGTCCTGAGGATGAACCACATTAGATGGCTTGAAACGTCGACCAAATCTCAATGATATGATTAATCTGAAAGATAAATAATTTTTATTTACTAATTACTTTAACAACTTTTCTTAATTAACTAAATTAATAATTATTTTTTGAGTTAGTTCTTTAAATGAATATTTTTTAACATTTCAATAATATTTTCCTCTCTTAAATATAATAAAATACTCCTAATGGTTAGATCTTGATTTGGTCTAATAATATTTTATTGTTTGACTAAATCTAGATATATCCTAGTATTTAATTATAAATAGAGAGGCTTCCCCTCACTCTCTACACATGATCATTATCATCGACATCACTTTGTTCTCATTACTCACGAACTCTCCATCTTGAGTTCAACCAACTTTCTTCTTTTCCCATTAGCAACCGAGAAGAGAGAAAGAAAGCAGCTACAAGGAAGTGCAGGGACTCAAAAGGACCCTCCCATAGAGGAGGACATCTAAGACCCAAGTCTATGTTCTACTCGACCAGGCGTTATTAATAAAATTTGAGTTATTTCCATTGCCTTTCTTGTTATATTTGTTGGCTTGAATTTTTAGTATTTGTAAGCTCTTTTTGCAAGGTTTTTCTACGTTTTTCTTGTAGATATGAAAGTCTTGTAGAAGATTATAAATTTGTGCAACATATTTCTTCTTTATTTTCTTTTTTGTTAGGCAGAATTGTCACCAACCGTGAAAGTGTATTTTTCGCACAGCTGCTCAGAAATATATAACTAACAGTTGTGGGCCTCATTCCTCGACTCACTCCCAAAGTGATAACAACTCTACTGAGGTCTTTTGCATGGTCTACAGATATGGGTACACTCGTTGGACTAAAGACTTGTAATGTTCATGTACCTCTACATTGTTGGCCTTGCAATCCTCTACCTTAACACTTGCTTGGTTCATATCATTTGTTTTGACCTTTAACATTTTCACGTGTTGTTCCAATTTAATAATCCAAGCATCCTTTTGTTGAACCTACTATGAGAGAACATGTACATTTATCTTAGTTGCTTGAGAGAAGGTTGTACCCATGGAAGCCACCATGAGAGGATCATTTTTGGTGTTTGGCACAAAAGGCCTCTTAGTGATGATGTGGACTGGTGGTAGATGTGGTGTAATCTATGTCTTATTTTTGTTCTCTACAATATTATTCAGAGTGTGATCAAATCTAAACTTTCTTGATGTCACCAACTTCTTCCTTTTGGCTTATATGATTCCCATCTATATTATCGATGGGTGACCTCTTGTAATTTTTGGAATTGCTAGAGTTGCTAAGTCACTTTCCATGTCAGCTAAATCTTGCTAAGTTTGTGGTTCTTTCTTTGCTTGTTGGGCATGAAGGGATTCTTGTCTAACTCTAGCTTCTACTCCATCTTGTATCTAGTTCTACTCCTCCCATATTTTATTTTCTTCCTTTACCTTTATTCTTCTTCAATTCTTCTCCTTCATTCCCTCTCTCTCCTCATCTCCTCATCTTCTTATTCTTTTAATTTGATTTCCTAAGGTAAATTCAAGCATTCTTTTGCTTTTCTTCCTCTACTCAGGTCTCTAACTCGTATTCCCACCTGTACTTGCATGATTTGCAATAGATGTGCATTGGTTCTTCATGGATGTTCCATCTTAAATTCACGGTTGGGAATGCCATCTTAGCATAAATTACATCTAAAAGTTAAGAATCCATGTAGAATTGAGGTTTACGGCCTTCCTTGGGGCTTTGAGCATGTTCAATGTTATCCTTCATATTTCTTGCTAAGATATCTGCCTAACTGAAAATCACGCCTTCAACTTCTACAATGTATATTTGGGGAATGCAACCTTTAGGAAAGCTCTTAATGTTATCCCGACTATACAACTAGAATAGCATGAAAACCACTAGCCAGAATCTGGTCTTCGACATGTTCACGGGGCACTCTCTATTTGCTTTTGTTTTAAAAATCCCTTTATTAGACCACCATTTCTTAAGGATCTTGTTGGGTAATATCTTGAAGTTTCTCAACCAATCCACATGTAGGAACACCTCCTCTTTGGAAAGCTTGTAATTCATCTCTATGTCAAAGGCATTGAATGAAGTAATGATCTTCCCATTATTCTCTCTAATCGTATCTTCCTCTAGGTCTAAATGTTGCACCAGTCATTCTACAACTTTTGTACATGGTAAAGTTGGTGGCTAAGATGCCATCTTTGGTAGCCAAGATTTTTTCACTTCCTTATAAACCTCTATGCCGCGGTCATCAAGAGGCAAGTTATCTCTGTGAAATTTTTGATAGATCTTCGAACATGTGTAAGTGGTGAACTTATCTATAAAATGAACAGTATCCCAAAACTATGGTCCAAAGGAGTTCTCTAGATCTTCATTGTCTAAGCTTTCAACGATCATGGAATTGTTGGCCCTTCTCTTGGATTCATGTATGGTTCTCTTGCAAATCAAATGAAAGTAATAAGCACCCATTATGTAGAATAGTTTATTGCATAATATGAATATCACTAAGAGGTCTGGGCTATGAGCTCAACTAGGTTTGAGTGAAAAAACACTTTTAATGATTGGGACAAAGCAGGACTTCGAGGTTCACTATCTTTATCAGGATGGCTATGTGATTTCCCATGGAACATATAACTGAGATGCTAGGGAAAAAAATTGGGCTTATGGGCAAGAGATACTTGCTCATGTACCCAGCTTTTAAAAAAATTGGTTAAAGTTTACAACAACAAAAATGAGTTGGAAGCATGAGAATGGATTCTTGAAAAGAAACCCTAGGTGTCGTGAAGAAAATCCCTAGGTATTTTTAGGAAATTCGATAGCTAAAATCTTTTTGGATATGGAAATACATTTCTTGGTTCTTACTGCAATAACAAATTTTATATAAGCCAAAAAGTAGCTACGGGAAAGTTATGGTGTAGCTATGGCTTGATTTGGGTAAGAAAATATGAATAAAATCTCATCAGGGACTTAGATGGGGTTCAAATGGCCTTTTAAGTTGCTTTTAAATATTTTTTGGGTGGAGATGAGGATTTTCCCTTGCTTGAATGAGTAGTTTGAAGTGGCGTGCATGCACACTAAGCCAATGAGGGCAAGGGTTGAGGGGGAAAGATGTAACATAGACTCCAATATCGATAAAAGTCATTTAAATCTCATCCATTCAATAACATTTAAGCTACGCTTTGATTTCATGTAGTAAAAAATAATAGTTGGGTAAATAACTATGGTAAACTGACCATAAATAGACCAAAACTAAGTGAATTAGCATAAAAATTACCTCACTTGGGTTTAGGTCGAAAAATAGTGATGGTAATGGTAAAGTGGAATATCTCATCACTAAAGTGATTTGACTCCAAAAAGCAGATAGCTAGATGGTGTGAAGAACGAAGATCATTATGAGCTATCTTTAAAATGCTTCTCAAGAAATTTCACATTCATTACTTGAGTAATTTGTTCATTAAATTGGACTTTTTACCTTTCATTAACTTAAAGTGACTTGAGAAAGCTCAAGAGAAAAAAATTGAAAGCAAGAGAATAAAAAATAAGTTTTGAAAGCTTGCTTGGGCCTTAAAGCAATGTTGTAGCACTCCATTAAGGCTTAGTGGTGTGTTATAATGCCCCTTAGAGGCTTAGTGATGTGCTACAGGGAGGTGACACAGGCAGATGAGTTCAAGAGAAATAAAAATATATTTTAGCACTCAACTAACAGTCATATGGGCACTTGGCAGAGTCTATTGACTCAATGATGCGCTGAGGAAGATGAAAAGAGGAAGATAGTTGGCTTGAAGGTGCAATTATAAGTCTATAACGTTTCTTAAAGGGCTAGAGGACCATTATGGCATAGGTTTGGAGTCTAGGAAAACGTTACACAAATATTGGAGGGTCAACACTAAAGGTACAAGACCAAGTATGAGACCATAATGTTGGCTATAGGGTCTATTGGGTGCTATAGTGTTAGCTAAAATGTTCAGAGAGCACGACACTAACACATAAAGACTCAAAATTTCAAGAAAACAAAGTTCGAACCTCTATCTAAAAGTTACCTCATTGTGATGAAAATTTTCAAAGTATTTATCTGCCAAAGGATTAGGGTTAAGACTCCTCCATGTTATTGGATTGAGCATCATAGCTCAATTAGGTTCATAATCCTTCATTTACTATCTCAAATCATCAAAAGGTTGATTTTACTTACAAATTTTAACAAGGTTTTGGGAGACAAGTCTCTAGGTTGACATGACTATGTGGGCCCCTCAAGGCCTCTAGGCTCATTGAACTTAATACAAATTGAGGAGGATTATTATAACAGCTATAATAGGTTTCTCATGGATGGGAAAATGGAAGTGGGGATTTCCCATTCTTATCCATCATGTTGAGACTTTGCATGTAACTTATTGTTTCTTCCATGTCATTTTGACTAGACCAAAGGGTGATGGAGGTAGGGGTGAGGTGGGGGGTAACTTTTCATCCTATTACACATGAATTATGCAACTTGATTTCTTGCTTACTAATTTTATGAACTTTTTCCCATGATTAATACCTCTACCAAGTCACATCCTTCATAGACCTGTCATATAATCAATCGATATTAAGATGACAAGTGGCATTGGGCATTATATATGTCACCAGATATGATGTTAATATTAAAGCAATTAGTACTAACATTTACAATAGATTTTGTTATTTTAAGCATTAAAGGTGACCCCTACTTTAATCCAAGATCTTTCTATGTACTAAAAGAAGAATTAACACATGGTACAAAGATCAACTATACTTGAAAATAGAACCTTAGCAAAACCCCCAATTTTTGGATGGCAATATAATGAATTACCTAGCCTCTGTGGAAATATTTGACATTTTCTAATGATAAAATGGAAGAAAGGAGAGCTTGGACCTTAGGTTTGGTTCAAGTTAGTGGTGTAGTAGAAGTTTTTCCTTTCCAAAGAAGCATTTTTTTTCTTTTGTCGAGTTCTTTTACTCTAAGCACATCATAATCACAATTAAGTGGGAGGGGTAGCTACATGCACCCCTCATGTCCATTCTTTAGAAAAACATTAAATTTGTAGAAAACAATAAAAGTATTATTAAATTTCATGTGCATACACCCTTTTAATTTCCAAATGTGGTGGAGTTATGAAGAAAGGGGGTTTGCACCAAATAAGTACCACTTCAAGATCAAATAATGAACCTCACAAATTTTTTCAACCTTTATTGAGAAATCATCGTGATTTTCATGAGGATTCAATTGGACAAGATTTTACATCTCATTTTGAAAGGTATGTTACCTATCCAGTATACTATATTTAGTTGAAAGGTGAAGTATTTCGTTGGGGGGAAATCATCTTGAATGAAATATCTCATCAATTGGAGGATATTCCTAGCACTTAAGAGGTTTTACATGGCCTTATAGCCTCATGGTTATTTTAGGCCTTGGTATATTGTAATGAGGTTGTATCTTTGCAAGGCGACACAAATCCAATAATTGATTATGTACAATTATGGTACCCCATGTTTTAGGAGCATAAAGTACCATAACTTTTATAGAGCTCCATATTTTTTGTTTATGAAGTTAGAAAGATGCTAACAAGTGTTAAGATAGATAAACGAGTGTATTCATATAAAGACAAATGCACACTCATTCAAGGTTATGGGTCAAATGGAAGCCTAAACTCCTTCTTAGCTTTAATGGTAGGAGATTCTTATATGAATTCTACACACGAGGACCAAGATGAATCTGAAATGTTAATAATAAGAAAGGATACAATCAATTCATGTGCTTTTTTATTTTGTTGATTATGTTGTTTTGAAATATGAACATGTTCAAATCTTTCCCAAGAAACATCTTTTTTTAACCTAAAGGAGGATATAAAGTAATCAAGGTTTGACTCTAAAGGATTATTAAAGAAGCATATGAGATCAACTAGATGAGGAGATAGGCTCTATGAACCCAAAATTTTAGATATATATGAAGAAACAATTGAGAAATGTGAAGATGGTGCTAGAAAAGAAGTAAACCAAGAGTGAAAAGTTATAGTAACCTTGGGGCCATTAGTATGACTCTTGAGTTTGAGAGCCAAAATGGGAAGATCAATCCTTTAACAACAATCATCAAGCCATTGGATGAAATATTAAAAATAGGGGAAATTTTCTTTAAACCCACTAGTAAATAACGTAATGTTGGTGTTGTGATTTATTCACTATTTCTAAGGAAAAGTTGGTAAAGCATCAATATACAAACTATGACTGATGAGGAAAAAACCAAGTTATAGTGCCAATGATATTGCTAAAGATGACAATTGTGTCACAATTATTTGACATGAAAATGGTGTTTTAAAGAATGCTCAACATAACCCATGTAATGGAGGCAGGAATCAAGAGCTTAAGAAACCAAAAATAACCAACAAATAATTTATGAATGCCTATGTAAATAGGAAGAAATTTGGTGCTAATAAAAAGATAAACCAATGAATAAAGTTGACAGTAAGGGAAATGAAGTTTTATGGGTGACTATTGTTAAAAAAAATTATGATGTTGACATTCCCCTCATGGTATGCCTCTTAGATGAGAAAAAGGAGTATATTCCCAATCATGCCTTGTTGACTAATTGCTTAGAATTTAATGATATTTCCATCACTTTGCACAATTTTTACTTTAACAAAAAGAAGAAAACTACAAATGTCTAAGGTGAAATCTAGAGCTAAAAAATTATAAGGAAAAGAACATTGATTTTGATGTTTGTAGACTTATTGCAACTAAGATTTTTAGAATCCATAGAGTTGTAAGGTTCTTACTAAAACATATTGTGAAAGAGCGGGCTATTGAAAGAAAAAGATTTAAAAAGTAGATGAACCAAAACGTATTATGAATCCTCATATTGTTTGTTCACCTTATCTCCATTCAAGCCCTCAACAATAACTTGGAGGACATTTATGATAAATCATCAAAGGTCGAAGATGCAAAAGAGTTGATCTTAGGATGAGAAAATTTGTTGGCATCTTGTATATAGTTAATCAAGCTTTCATAACGACTACCAAAACCGATGAAGATGATAACTCTATTTAAAATTATGTCAAATTTTTTGTTAATAATATTAGAGTATAAACCTTTTGGAGATGCAAAGAAAGGTTCACCTTCACATTTGAAGTTGGTTTCGGTGAGAAGGTGTTGAAAATAAATACTAAAGACCCTCAAAGGCTTAATACGAAATTTAGATAATGTTGACCACAATAGACCTAGGATATTTTTGTAAGGTAATGTGGTAATAAATAATAGAAATGGCTCATTATTGATTGGAGTGGGAAAATCACTAGGAAAGGAAGAGTTTGAAGCAAAGGTGGTCAAGGTGAAGAACAATCTCATGGCAAAGTTTGATAGTTTAAGATAAATATCAAAGGTTGAAATATGGAGATGGCTCACTAAATTTGTCATTGAAAAAAAAGATAATAATCCCACTATAGAAAAGCATTCAATCATATCAAATGAGATTGAAGAAGAGATAAACAAAGTAATAGTTAAGAGGGATAAAATTGTGGGCCAACATAAATATTTTATTAGAGCTAGTTTGGTGGCATCTAATCATATTTACAAACCTTGAGCAAGAGTAACAATTCTGAGTTTAGGTTTCTCATGTAATGTGGATAGTTTTGAATTGATTCTTCCAGATCTATCACAACTTAATATTTGAGTTAATATTTTGAGCCAACAAGTGTGGTTCATCATCAAAACAAAAATGAGAAATTTGATCTGTTCTAACTAATTAAATAAGTGAGAAATGCCAAGAAAAAATAAAAATCAAATCAACAATCAACCAAAAAAAAATTAAAAACCCTAAAAATAAATAAATTTAATATATTAATAACTAATAAAAAATAACTAAATATTAATTAAATAATATCGGAAATTCAAACTAATATATTTTTTACTTTTAAATTATTTTGGTTCTCTTAATTTAGGGTTCCCTTTCTAATTAGGTTAAGGTTTGGTTTATCGATTCATTTGTTGATTTTATTGTTATAAATTTTCCTTCTATTACATTATATATAAAGACCTTATTATATAAATATATATTTATTATCTTTTAATATAACCTATAATGAAAATGATATATAATTATTATTTATGATTCATTTATTTTAGTTTAGTTTTTATTTTATATATTAGTTTTTATTTTAAATAATATATAATGATTTTTATTTTTTTAATATTATTTAAATATTTAATTAATATTGAGTTATTTTTTTGTTAATATATTAATATTTTATTTTTTAAAGATTTTTTATTGATTTGACTTTTGACTTTTTAGCATCTATCACTTATTTATTTAACTATATTTTATTAGATTTTTCATTTTTGTTTTGATGATGAACAATACTTGTTGGCTCAAAATGTCAACTCAAATATTAAATTAGATAAATATAAAAGAATCCATTCAAAAAAATTAACACTTAGAATAAGTAAGATTACTCCTATAATCTCTCAACTACATGAATATAAAAAGAGATAAATTTGATTTCATTAATGAAAAAAGATTTCTAAAATGAATGTAGCATGCCTCCAATTTTATAAACAAGAATCAAATTATTCATTTCCTGGTTCTTCCAATATAATTTTCTCTCTTTATTCAAGGTCTCTTCGATTCACTAAATCTTGATTCATTGTACTTTAACTAAACTCATCCTTTGTTTTTATCCAAATTTATTTATATTCATTTGATTTATGAGATCCCATCCCAATCTTAAAAGTTTTTTCCAAATTTGTTTATATTCATTTGATCTGAGATCCCCATCCCAACCTTAAAAGTAATAAAAGTTTTTTTCCAAATTTGTTTATATTCATTTGATCTATGAGATCCCCATCCCAACTTTAAAAGTAAAAACATTTTGTTAAAAAGCAAGCTTTATAATGCTATTAAGGTTTTGTTGCGTTGTCAATAATAAGTATATCTATTAAACTCCCAAATGGGTACATTTGGGACATAAGAATAATTTTTTGAGCTCCTCATAAACTATAAGAGGATACATGGTAATTTTTTTTATCTAGTTGAATCTTTCCTATGCTTTCTCTACATGCGTTTTAAATAAAAATGTTTTCTAAAGTTCTATGAATGACTCCTTATTATGAGATTTTTTTTTATTAGCATATTAACCAGATCTTTAAATTTTGCATATGCCTCCTCTCTTGCACATGCCTGTTCTCCATACCCTTAGAATTAAATGAAAAAGCTATTTTTTTTTTATGGATGACTCTGGTTATTTGTGTTACCATTTCTCTTTAGCGTACGAACAAGTTCTTTTAATCTTGCATATGCTCCCTCCACATGTCTTTTGAGTTAATTGAAAGGTCCTTTTAAGTTTAAAATTTTATGAATGATTCTTTATTATGTCGTTTTGTGTTATCATTTATTATGAACATATAAAACCAAGTTTTTTTTTTTTAAATTATCCATTTGGGAAAAATTATCAGTTAATTGAAAGGTCCTTTTAAGTTTAAAATTTTATGAATGATTCTTTATTATGTCGTTTTGTGTTATCATTTATTATGAACATACAAAAACATTTTTTTTTTTTAAATTATCCATTTTTGGAGGAAATATTATTTGTGGGGATAGTAAGAGAAAAAAATGTATATTAAAGTTGTGAATTGTTTAAATTTTTAATCTGTTTTTGGAGCCATCATTATTTGTAGTATAGTAAGAATAAAAAAAGAAAAGTTCATTAAAGTTTTGAATAGTTTATTGCAGGGTATTATTTTTATGTTATTTTTATTTATTTAAATTGAAAACACTGTTGCATTATAATTAATTCTATTACTATAATATTTTATAATTATTTTTATTACTATTATTTTTTATAATTGAAATTAATGTTAATAGTGAAGTTTTTATTTACGCATTTGAAAAGAACATGGAATACATGTTATTTAACTAAATTAACTGTTCGCTCTCTACTATGCTTTTTTTTAATTTATTCATGGCATAGTATTTATTGAGAAATATATTTATAAAGAACGTATTCTTAATCAACAAAGGAGTAAGAGTGTATTTTTATCCAAAAAAAAATATATTTTTATTGGCAAATCTTTCCATGCAGTTAAGGAAAGGGCATCAATAGTAATGTAATTGATTTCTTAAATACTCGATGTTTCTAGTGTCCATATTGCATGCATACTATATGTTGTGTCCTTGAATATTGTTATTTCCAAATGCATCAATTGAAATGGTGTTTCTACCAAGCTAAACCTTAAGGAGGAACCAAGACAATTATTATTAAGCATTGGATAATGATAACCACGTGATTAATGAACCTCTCAATCAAATCCTTGGTGGGAGTGAAATAATCAGCAAGGGAATCTCTCTATCTTTGAAGAAACTTATATCATGAAAAATTTATCACAACAACACAAGGTACTAGATATAGACTTGTTTAAACAAGTACATTAGATAAATAGAAATAATGAAAGACATGTGCCCTAAACATTTTATTGCATGTGGATTCAAAAACTCGTGAATTGCTCTAAGGTAATCTCATTAGATGGAAGTACAAGACTTAAGAACAAGAATAAGTGGGAAAGAAAAAGAGAAAAGAAAATTGATAGGATATAAAAGCCCAAATCTATCTTTTATGTCACAAAACTCTTTTATTGATATCTTCAAAATAACCAAGAACCAAAGGGATTTCATTACTAGAATAATGCAATGTTCAATAATGTATGTATTCAGTGATGATAAGGTGCAATAAGATAAATATAAAGGCTACTTAATTTTTGAGTGCAAATATGAAGGCTTTTACACTTTTGAATTCAAGATAAACACAAACTAGACAAGATAGCCGAGTCAGGTGATAGCGAAAGAATTTCAACAAGAATGTGGAACTCCTCACTTTAAATGTCAACCTAGGTTTGTGCAAACTTGTGAGTTATTGTGCATTGTATGTGCAAACTACACTGAAACAACTATGTACAAAAAAATGGAGCATGTTAATTCTAAAATTGTAAGAATGAAAAAATGAAATGAACATAAAGAAAATGATAATTCAACTCCAAGGAAAGTTATAAATTAATTGGAAAAAAAAAGGACTACAAAACATAATCTAAGGGACCAAGCATCCTAGTGACCAATCCCTAATTATCTTGTTAGTGGAAAGTTGGGTTACAAGTCTGCAAGGGGTAGAATATAAGGTTGCAAATCCAAGTGATCCAATATAGGTTAATAGATCCCAAAATCAAGAAGTAAGGTTGCTATGAATTAAACTATTCTAACAACAAGAAGGGATGCCCAATGTCAACCTCCTTACTTTCATTCCTTAGCTCTCCACTATTCATAACTCTTTACTCAAAGTCAAGGAAGTGCAAAGTGTTTGCCATTTTTTAGAGAGGAAGGAGGCAATAGTCATAAGGATACCTAATGAGCCAATGGTGTCAAGGAATGAGCAGCCTAGAGTCATAGGATGAGCTAATATATTGAGCAAGGGAGAGAAGTAAAGCGAATATGATAATAAAGTAATGTGCAAATTCAAAAAAATGAATAGAAAGTAAATGTGTAGAAATTAAAATATTTTAACAGCCAAAAATGAAAAACCATAAAGCAAAAGTAGTAAAGGAAATATATGAAAGAAAATGAATGCTAGAAATTAATATAGGAATTAAATAAAAGGAAATGTAGAAGTAAAATTATAGTTCTTTAAAGAGAATAAAACCATAAACATCTAATCTATATAAATAGGGGATTCAACCTCCATTACAACTTCAAAGTAGGCCCAAAGCCTAAAGCAAGTAATTGGGTGAATCCCTCAAGATAAAAATCACTATTTACAACAAGAAACTTAAAACAAATATTTGCATTATTTCCAAATTTGAATTTACAAATTGATGAATAGCAGTCCTCAAAACTAGAGATCATTTTTTACTTGAAAAAAAATCATATCTAAGTCTTCCAGTCAACCCCTTGATTAATGAAAGTTGTCACAAAATATTCTAAAATCATGTAGTCTATTTTATGAAATTACTACAGTCTTCTAGAAAAGATGAGGGGTGGAATCCTTTAAAAATATCAACAATCATCACATTTGTCTAGAGCAATGAATGAGGGAGATCAATCTTCTCTTCTTGATTTAAATTTTTTCACTTAGCCTTTAGGTATCACATTAACCTTTATATATAACATATACAACAATAATAATAAAACCATAATGCACTCTAGGATCAAGCATATGTCACATTTCAACTTGAATTAAATTAATCACATATAATAGATAAACATAAGTCATAATGGTCATCAAAAGGATGAATGCTTCTCATGAAGGTTCTAGCTTTTGGAGGTGAGAATGGATTGAATTTAGATGTATAATGGGCCATAAAATAGATAATTTATAGGCCCATCGAAAGATAAGCATGCCCACTATCAACTTGAGCCAAGGATTAAACAATGTTCACTATACACAATTATTAATGACAAAATATCCTTATAAAACTAACTAGGTATACATCAAGAATCATATCAACAATGCAAACATGGATCATATTATCTTTCTCTCCATAGTGATAGGTTAGGCCATGAAATAAAATAATTCTAAATGATCAATAAAAGGATTTAGGAAGAACTCTGATCCATGACCTTAAATTGGAGATGGTTTATTTGCGCAACCAAGTTACAAAATGTTTGACATGTGACTGGAAAGCGACCAAAGGTTTCTCAAAAGGAAGGAAAATCAAAACATTGTAGTGAAGTGCGTCAAGCATGCTTAACATTATGATGTCATGGTACATGGAGCAAATATAATATAAATATATCTCGATATGTAACTAACCTTTTGACTAACAAATTGATCTCCATAGGATGCACCTCTTATGCATGATCAAAAAGAAGGCTTTCCTATTTCAATCAATGAAACATCATTCAACAAAAGAAGTGAGGTATAGACATGGCTTCAAATTAAGAGTAAAAAAAGAGTAAAAGTTTACATCAAACCACCTTTCATTTAAAAATAAAAGAGGTGCATAATCGTTGAACAAACATATGTTGACTATATTACTAAGAGACAACATAAAGGAGGAAACTTAGCTAATTGTGAGAGAAAAAGATACACTAATGCTACAAACACAAGTGATATTCATGACTCACATTAGTGGAGATGCAAAAAAGTGAGGTCACATATTTTGGTCTTCACCATCATAGCTCAATCCTAAAAACATGTAAGAATATTTTTATGATGTGGCTTCTCACTGGTATACACTACTTACATAGCCATTCCTAGAAGACCCATATTGTGTGGCACACAAAAAGGAAACACCTTAAGATAATTTTTTGTTTCATGGGGAAGAAAACCTCACAACACCTAAAATCGAGCCTCTAATAAAGTTATTATTACCATCATAAGTTTGAGCTAGTGAGCTTGTAATGTATACCCAAAATACTTGCACAATTATAAATGAAACAACCATGAACAAGAGTACATTTTATCCTTTAAGTTGCTCACAATTTTAATGCAAGCCATTCAAATTTATGTTTGAATTTTTTTTTGGGGGCGATCTATTGCATGATCAAATTTATGAAACTAAAATTGCATTTCAAAAACAAATATATAGTATAAAATTGTGTATCCTGTTATTATGAAACAAAGGAAAAGGATTTTTAATAGTCATGCTTATACACAAGCATAATTGTATGTATATACATGTTGACAGTGTTGGACCTACCAACATGTCAGGGGATCTCCCTGGTAAAAAGTCCCAACTAGACCTCAAACCGTTTGGAGTAGGAGTCCCAGCAGTGGGTAGAATGTTATCGCCTTGACTGTGGTTGTGCACAGAGGTAAGTAAGATGCCCTTGTTGGAAACAAGGGTGCGACCTTGTAAAAAATCAAGGAAGGTGCATGAAAGGCTCTAACACACTGCAGGGGAGAAGAGTGCGCCCCTTAAAAGCTTTTGATAGCACGTATCTTAAAATGGAACACACGAGCTGAAAGACATCATGAGATGGAAAGCAGGATAACCGACGATCCAAAGTGATGGGTTATACCAACAACACTGTTCGATAAGATTCATACAAACACATATGGAATAGTCCATACATACATTCCTAAATTACAACTACATACATCATTAGAGTAACCAGGATAGTCGAACTACAAAAACAATATATGCATGAAACATGTTCACTATGTTATATTAAAGTGTGAAGTATCCAATAATACATACAACCATGACAACCACTAGCCCTGATAGCGGAATGTTACAGTCACAGTTGCCTGCTCCTCCAAAGAGATATACTAGCTCTGCATTGTGGAGAAGTCAAGGCTCGTTACAATACACTCCAAGCTTTCTCTAAGTTATACCTATCAGAAGATTAGCTCCCAAAAGCCTATACAACGAGTTAGTAGGTTCTATATATAACAAAGGGTGGAGTGACCCTTGACATTCCCCTTTGTGACTCTTCAACTACCCTCAAGACTCTTCAACTTACACATGATTGTTTACATTCTACTATTGACACTTGGTCTTTTACTTTACAACATGTTTACAATACAATCTGCATATGTACCTATGTGAGACAAAAATGGGCTTGAGTAAGCCATGCAAGAAATCACTAAGACTGGGATAGTTGTGGGAAGATTAACTCTTCAACATCCTCTTGGTGATTGATGGTTGCGAACTGATGCCAAGCTTGGTAGTTTTTTATGGTGTCTGCGTACTCTGTGGTGACATCCTTCTGAAATCGAACTCTTGCCTCCGTTGCATCTGGGTACACTAATTTGGCACCTCTATCCAACTCGTCAAATAACATGTGCATCATGGTCTTGAGTGCAGCTAGATTAGCGACATACTAGTGCATAGTGTCTGCGCTCATATGCAAGTCTGTGCTGGTGGTTATGCGCATCAACTACTCAAAGTACGTGTCAAGCTCTAGTCAGACTTGGTTATTTGTCTTTGCCTCAGTGAGTGTGCCAATGGATAGGGTCACATGCATGCACACAATAGCATCCATGCTCATGAACACTCATGCACGTGAAGCATGTAAGTTGGTGATGAGTTGTGGGAGTTCTCCATAGTTCTGGATCTGAATTCGGATGCGTGCCTTCAACTCAATTGCCTTTGGCTTCATCATCTTTGGTAAGTACAACAGGGCTCCCTTGTAGCTCATTGTCCATAGATGCATGTGATCGATAGCAGTGTGTATATCTGTCAAGATGTGTGCTCTCCTAGCACAGCGCTGCTGCCAACCATTAAGATGGACAATTGACTTATGCATGGTGAAAAATCTAAAGTACAACTTCTACATGATTGTCTCGAGAGATGATACTTCATCAAGTATTGCTTTCTTCAACTCTTCTCTGGCGGATGTTGTAGCTTTCTCTTCTCCATGCTTGGCTACTTGCAACTCCTTAGCCACGCACTCATTCTCAGCTATCAAGAATCTAACACTTGAGCTAGTGGCCTCAGCATATGCTTTTGTGGCATCAGCGAATGCAACTAGATGTTTGTGCACATTAGACATGATCACTCTTTCTTCAAACTTCGGAGGATATACTTGAACATTCAGAGTGGGCACTTTGCATGACTACACAACTCTGTGTTGTGACTCGTCGAAAGATATGGTGTGCACATCCGCTTCTGGATTGTCCTCAAGGATTTCAATGTCTCCTTGATCACTTGGGACTTTCTCTGCTCCCAGATCTGGTGAAGCTGGTGGAGTGACCTCTTGGTATTTGGGCATGAGGTTTGTATCCTGATCTTTCTCTGGTTGAACCACATATGTGTCCATGTATTCTAACATCTGTTTAATCTCCTAAGAAAAGTCCTGCTCCTACGACTCCTCCGCCTATTTGGTGTTTTCCAGTTGTTTTAATGAATCAATAACCTGTATGGGTGTAGTTTCATTAATGTGTGCATGTTACGCCTCTTGTTGTTCTTGTTCCTGATGTGCTTCCTTCTCTCTTCTGCACAACTATTGTTCTTACCTTAGTTTTTGCTTCAACTACTGCAACTCCTTTTCCGCCTCCTCCAACTCTTGCTTCTCCCTTTGTCTTTGCGCAATCCTTATTTCATGATGTCACTTTTTTCCTCAATCTCTAAATTTTCTCTTAATACAAGTGAATCTGCTTTGAAATTGCATATTTTCTCTGCCTCTGTGCTATTGGAAACCTTCCTCTTGCCTTTTCCAAGTGTAGGTCTGCTGCACTCTGTTGTTGTTGATGTTGATGCTCATTGAGATTTTGTTGCCTTCTGTGTTGTTAACCACTCTACTGTCGTTCTAACCGGTTCATTGAGCCTTGAGAAGTTATAGTAGTATCTCCATGGGTCTTCCTTAGTCCAATGACATGCCCCGTGGATCGAAGGATGATACACTTTCTTACAGTGGTCTTCCACTAAGTGATGCGGGTCATATGGATTGAAACTTCTGGTGTCAAAGGTGAATCTCTTGAATTCCTTCATCTTGGCCTCAGCATGCTTGAGATTCTAGATCTCATACAACCCAATCCGCAAAGGAAGAGCGGGCCAAGGTGCCTTCTTCTTCCTATGCAGTCTCACTGACAACCTTGTCGAGATGTGGTATACAACCTCTTGCATGACCAAATTATACATGGAAAACTTTGGTAAAACATGCGAAGGCTTCTATGTGTTATACATCTAGATGAAGGTACCAAGGGGTGAGGCATACCAATCTGCTATGTTAACCAATGCCACCATTATTACCTGTGACATGTAAGGCGGATCCTGCTCAAAGATAATCCTGTACACTGGGGTGACGAAGTGGTCTCGTAGTTGTATTATAACTCCACGGAAGCTGCACTCGGAGAACAACCTGCAATAAGTGTGCACAAAGGTTTCTGAAGGTGTCCATGCCCAACCCAAGCCAAGGAACTTTGTCAGGGACAGATTGCATCAAGAATGTAGGCAGACATGAATAGCTTTGCTTGCTGAACTTTGGGTGGATGTCGGGCATCTGCTACTTGTCCCTTCAGCTGGAGAGCAAACATTTCAGACCAATTGAAAGGTCTTCCTTCGTTTTCCAGTTGATCCAACACAATCACCCAAATTTGCGGGAAGGTTTATGTACTCTCCTGGCTATTTAAGCGACATGCAAAGATGACCAAGATCTGATAAACCTTGCTCAGTATCTTTGTCTTGTATACCTGGTTGGGTGTTTTCCTGAACTTAGATGGTTCTCTCACCTATCTCTTCAAGATGTCTCTTGAGTTTACATTGTTGTTGGGCATGGTGAAGGGTGCATCCATTGTGACCACCGGCTATGGAAAGTGATACACCTCCTTAAAGTTCTTTTCCCTAAAGGTAGCAAGTTTCGTTCCATTGAAACTTCTCAACACCATCGTCTATGGATTAGTATGTGAGACAAGCCACTGGATCATATCCGCGCATGGAAACACGAGATACCTGCATGCAATCTGGTACAAGCTAGACTTGTGTATGTTGACATAGACTCTGCGGTCCTCAAGATTCTACTCGAAGGTGCCTGAAAAGATGTCATTGATGTCCTATTATTTGATCTTGATCTCTTTATCTATGAACAACTTAATTTCTTCATAGATGGGCAAGCTCATAGACACTTGCTCAACCACATCTCCAGTTTCACTCTTAATGGTGTCCTTTGACCCTGCTCTCTTTGAAGCCATTGTACATGTAATGTTGGGAGACTGTTGAACACCTATGATACATGGAGACAGAGCAACACTCGTGGCAAGCAAACTATCAGTTGAAAACCAAAATAAACTTGAGGACTGACATGCAACACACCTAGGTGACTGACTGGGAAATTTGTGCAATTTTCACTAGGAGGCTCGGAGACTGACTGCCAGAACTACGTAGAACACAGTCTGGACTGTCAGTGAGTTGATTGGCTACTGAAACTACACAAAGCATAGTCCAACTTGGCATGTTGAGAACTGGAACCGCGCAATGTGCAGTTTCAATCAGCATGACAGCAAACCGAGAAAATTGCATTGCGCAATTCCGAGGGCCAACTGAGGCACTACCTCTCATAATTGCACAGATCACACTCTGGGAGGTCATTGTGAGGCAAGCTCTACAAAAAATTTTAGAGCAAAGAAAGGTCTTCCATCCCAAAAATGTATAGTGCAAGCCGGGTAAGGCAAGGTCTGGGCCAAGGCAACTCAGACCTGCCGACGGGGGACTAAAAAGAGAAAGGACAAAACGCATGTGCGAAACTAGGTGTAGACATGAGTGAATGAACATGAACGCATTCAGTGAGTGTAGGATTCAATAAAAAAGAAAGACAATGATATGTGTGAAGTGAGTCGTCGCAATGATGACCGTTAGTGCATGCATGTGATACCAAGGAGATTCAATGGAAAACTTGAAACAATGCTTCTACAAGCTAACATGCATTTAAACTACAACAAGTGTTCAACAAAACCAAACAAACAACACTCACACAAACCGAAATACAAAAAGCAATAGAAAAGTAGCAAAAGACATGAAAAGCGAACTTACCTGGAAAAAGTTGAGCTGAGTGTGCCGAAGGTCCCTAGATGCAATGGGAATGCCAAACCTCCAAGATCGAAGCGAAAATGAGCTCTGAAACATCGAATAAATAGTTTTGACAATATCGAGGCTTATAATGCACATGCCACAAATCTAGGAAAAAGTGACAGTTGGTGGGAGGTTTCTAAAATGACTTTTGCATGTAACCCCAAACTGCTAAAAATAGATCCCTAAAATCTAGGGATGCTTTTTTCTTTTTCATTTTTTGCTTTTTCAAGAAAAATCTCCCTTGCATGCAAGGCAAGATTACTTGGTCTTGGAGTGGACAGGTCAACTTGTGAGAACATGCAACAGACAGCAAGCCTGAGGATGACTTTTGCGTAGTTTCTAGGATGAGTGGCTCTGGCTACCCCTCAAACTCTGTGCAATTTTGCACTGAATCCAAGGCTTCCAGCCAGAACTGCGCAAATTCTAAGAGCAAGCCTAGTGATGGGTTGCTCTGTGCAATTTTCAGGGGGAAGGAAAATTGCATGCTCTGCGCAATTTTGGGGAGCAGCTGGCTGCATGGATACTCTGCACAATTCTAGAGAGAAATGTTGGTTTCCCTCCAGTTCTATGTATTTCTCCAAGTGAGCACCATAACCAGTTAAAAACCAAGCCATGGAATGTCAGCTTGTGGGTGAATGGCAAACAAGCTAGCAAACACAAGCTGATAAGCCCAAGAAACTCAACTGAAAACAAAAGTACCTAGGCAGTGCAAGACATGTTGCTAAGGATGGTTGGTAGGGAGGATCCAAAATGAAACTAAGGCAAAATTTTGGAGGATGTTTGTAGCCGCCACAACATTAGCGACACACTGGTAGAACTCCAGCTCTTTGAATGGACCTTATTTCGTGAAAATAAAGTCTAACTCCTCCGAAAGTATTGTTCGATTCTTTGATCATCGTGGTTTATACACTATCTTGAGTGAAAGATGTAGCACATGCCATTCTCTTGATCTGTCAACACACATTCCAAGACAAGCCAACTTAGTCGTTTCGATTGGGGATGAGGGTTATATTGGTACAAAAGTAATATGAATGTTAAAGTTTAAGTTTCATCTCTGGTGTTGCTCCACAACTAGTAGGCCTGGAAAGTACCCTAGCAGATTCATGTAGGGACACAAGCATTGCTCTGATGCTAGCGAGCCTGGTTAGTACCTCGGCGGAGTTACTTGAATCACCTCTCTACGGAGGAAGTCTTTCTCTTATTTTGCCTTATTCATCTTTTTTTAATTTTTTCCAAAGAACTATGCACATGTACTTATTTATTTCAAAGGCAGAAAAGGGATCCCGACTTATTGAGAGCATAAGAGGTTGTTCCTTCAGAGAAGTATGTTATGTATACCTATGACATACTTGTTAAGGTTTTCCCCCTCACCTTACTCTACTTGATTGAGTTGACAAGGGTTAACCCAAAAACAACCGACTAGAGTAGGTGGTACTAGCTAGAGTGCAAGTGTTGCATTTTAACCAAGATTCACTTCGAACAAAACATATTTTCCATTGGAGTATCATTGACTGAAGACAACAAGTTCTGCATAAAGAGAGAGGACAACAGATAACCAAGCGTTGATAGTTGTACAAGTCTTTTACTTTACCCTGCTTGTTTTAAGATTCGTACACGGTTTCATGCAAAACTAACCTACGGATGTAAACAATAAAACAAAACAAAAAAGAAAAGAGCAGAAGCGAATGTGAAAGCAACGAAAGTAAGCAAAGCAAGCAGGCAAGAAAACAAACAAACACAGCAAGAAAGAAAATAAGACGGAAAGAAAACACTACTCCTACTCCTAAGCTAATGGTGCATGGGTCTACTCACGTGAATTGATATTTCCAATGCAGCCACCGGCGCATTGGTTGACCAATGTTGGTGAAGGCATGGTTCATGAAAAGGATAGTCAAGTGGACCAGCAAACATGAAAGATATAACAATGAATACCAACACACTCCAAGTTTAAATGCGTCCACGAAAAAGAAAAGAGTGAAATCACAAGACAAGCACTCTATGGAATTACCATGGTGTTATGGCACGCTGCGTGCAAATGATAAGCATGCACGCTCTCTTGACCGTGACAAAAAAAGAAAACATGAGAAAAAGAGACAACTTACATCTTGCAAGTGTGCTTGTTGTGTATGATTCCTATAATGCATGAGCGATGGGATCATGTGATTTAGGTGGAGGAAGTGAAATTTGTGTGTTGGATTCATCTTTAGTGCATACAGATGACTGATGAGGAGCCTTGGGTAGTTCAACAATTTCCTTATCAAAATTGAAACTAACCTCAGGATAGCAAGGGCCTGACATAACCATCAGCTCGAGTTGAAGTGCCTCGATATCCTGGGGGGTTTCGACTTCATCAACAGATAGATCATCATAAACAGATGGCTTTAAAAGATCAACATGGATTGAATCAACATCATGATCAAATATAGGATTAAAGAGATCACGACAACCACAATCATAAAAATCAATGAGTTCATTAGCATCCTCTGTTGAAAATGGCAACAAGAAATGCTATAAATAGCATCTCAGGTACCAGTGTTGGATATAGCAACAAGGAATGATAAAATAGAAATGCTAAAAATAGCATTGCTATAAATAGCATTTCGGAATAGATTCCAATTTTAGTTAGTCCCTAAACTAAAATTGAGAATTAAAATTCGAATTTGATCTTAGCAGCTATTTGAAAAATAATTAATTAATTCATCTTGAGTTAATTAGTTGGAAAAAATCAAACATGAAGTCTATGTGAAGACATGCAACAGTTATCCCTTTGATTGAGGAAGTTATCCCTTAATTAAGGAGATAAGGATGAGTTGTATTTGAGTTGTAATTAGTTAGCTCAGTTAACTGAGTTAAGTCTAATTAGATTAGTTCAAATAGTTTGTTGAGCTAAGTGTGAGTTCAGTTAGTTAATGCATGCATGCATGTAACTGCGGCACTTCAGATAATTGAATATTCTCTCATAAATAATGCATGCATGTCAGTTCAATCAGAGACCCAGTTGAGATTAGAGAATGGGACAGTGTACTATCAGTTGAAGGAGTTTTCCTATAAAGGAAAGTCATCCATGCAGAAGGAATTATTTCCTTCAAGTTTGTGCAGTTACTTCAGAGGTCAGAGCAGCATGTGAGGGATTATTACACATAGGTGGCAACTTGAGGACCCATGAGAAACTGCGTAAGGAAATAGGAGGCTTGGAGGACTGAAGGAAGGCATATGTATTGTCTATTTTGTCTATGAGCAGCAGTGAGGGGTTGTACTAAGGGTTGGATAGCTTGAGAGCTAAAGCTTTGTGTAATCCTAATATATTTCCACTTGTATGATAATACAAATAGCGGGGTTTTGAGCTGAGGCTTTCCCTAGAGTATTCTTTTGTGTTTCATGTGTATGATTTCTTCTTCTCTATTAGATGTGTTCTATTTTGATCTTGCTCAAAATCGATTAAGCTTCTGAAATTTTGTTTGTAGAAGTAGATCAAGTATTTTGCTTTAGTATATTGCATTATCAGGTGATCTACAGTGAGAATTTCTACATGGTATCAGAGCTAGTTGATCTATAGATAAATT